>JALJCQ010000015.1:1200000-2400000 GCA_023091665.1 Pythium myriotylum
GCCCTGGTCTGCAGCAGCATCCATTGCGTTCGTAGTCGCTTTGGCAAGTGAAGGGTTACTGCGTCCCTTCTCTTGGAGTAATTGAACAACGGAAAGATGGCCACAGCGACAGGCATGGTCGAACACGCTGTAGAGAGGCACAAACCCAGGTCGAGTTGAGCACAACCAATCCAAAACCTCGTTGCTCCCAGCTTGGACCGCATGGTAAATCACACCGTTGTCGATCCCCGAAATGTCGTTGCTTAAATCTTTGTGGTCGAACAGCCATTGAAGCACATGGAGATGATTTCTCCTGGCAGCATTGTAGAACGCCATCTGAGAGCAGCCTTCGGACCGATTCTGGTGGAGCCACTGGAGAAGTGCGAGATTTCCGGTCCCAGCAGCTCGATCGATCGCGAGCGGCGTGCAAACTGGGACCGGTGTATAACGCTGAGCGGCGTGGATGTAGCGAATAAGCTTGAAGTTCCCGTACTCGATTGCATCGTCGATAGTCCACGGCGAGGAGCCGGCAAGGAAGCCCACAACCTGAACTGTTATCTCTGTAGGCAAGAGTTGTTGAATCGCTGTCACTGCGAGTGAGGCAGCAGTCAGGTTGTCTCGTGGCTGCGACCTTTCTCCGCCTTGTGATCGCCGCTTGTCGCCACGGCGATGTGTCCTCTGTGGTGCGCACATGTGGATTGTGTCTGGTCTGGTCGATTGTCGAATGGCCGCGCGACTGGGTGAGTCATCGCTCACGTCCGGTGCTTCAATGCTGCTCGGTGGTTGGTGCGCGACGTGCGGTGCCACGCGAGACGCGGTCTCCGGCGCTGCACATCTCCACCGCAGCCCACTGTGACAGCCTGCTGGACTTTCTCATATACGGCTCTTTGGTTGGATGATATCAGGAGCTACGGAAGTTTGATTGGTTGAATATCCTTATGACCCCATGCTGTCTGTGCGTGGCGGAAAAAAAACGAATTGGAGACGAATGCGATCAGGATTGTGCGACTTCTGCGTCCCTCTATCGTCTCACGGCGTTTGCGGCCTCCTCCCACTTGGGATCAAGCCGTCCAACTTTCACCACATCGCTTGGGCGCGGAGACACGAGGCGAAGTCGTTTGTTGTGACTGAAACCGTCTCTGCAAACGCGCTGTCGCTGCTTGACAATCGCGTCGTTGAGCAGCTTGATGCTCGTACACACTCCGTACGCTTGCTTCACTTGCTGCTTGTCGCTCGACTTCTTAGCATCAAGCCACAGGGTTTTTGGCGGCAAGGTGAGAAGCCAAGTGTCGCACGCGAAGATGTTGGCAGGTACGAGCTTCTTGTCGTAGATCCACTCGATACTATTACGCGCATCTGTAATACGGAACGAAGCTGCGCTTGAAATGGCGCGAGGGCCTTCTGCAATCAGAGTCGGCTGGTCTTCCTTCTCATCGCATGGATTCCGCTGCTTCACGAACTCTAGGAAATCCCAGTACTCGTTGCTTTCCTCGGTTATCGCACCAGTCAAAGCGAGATTCTTGAACGAAGTGAACTTGATCTTATGCTTGGCCACTGCGATTGCGAAGCCGATAATGTCAGCGGCGACCGAGGATGGGTTATCACTGTGTACTTTAACCGACATGGCACAATAGTCATCGATGATCACTTTGAGGTCCTGACGGGCCAGCACAATAGGAGGATTTGGTGAATAGTACTCTCGCAAATCTGAGTCAGTGACCGCTCCGCATTCTGGACATAATCTGCGCACAGTGGCCTCCCATCCAGCAGGAAGCGATCCTCTCTGGGCAAGACCGAGACCACTCGTCACGGAGTCGGTGACTTTCTCCAACAGACGCTCGCCCTGGTAGACGAAGAAGGGCTTGTAAACGCGCAGACCTTCAATCACTTCCGAGTCTTCATCATACTTCCTCGAGTCAACTTCCATCGGTGTCGTCACCCGGTGACCAGAGTTGAAAGTAAGCCTTCTCGTAAAGATGAAGTCAGCGTTGATAAACACGACCAAGGTCTCCAAGACAGGGGGATTTGAATCTCGCAGCCAGTCGCGGAGCCCGAACGGTTTGTTATATGGTGCGTAGACGTCGCCAGCAGTCGAATCCGCGTAGCTTTTTGTTGAGAATAATTGTAAAAACGGATAGGCAGCGAGCGTGCGCTCCATCACATGCTTCAACTCCTCGTCTGAGCATCCGGCGACGACGCGAGAGAGGCGGCCACGCTGGCCAACGTCAGCGAAACTTTGTGCCAATAGATCGCTCTGCCAGTGGTCGTCTGGCTTGCAACCTGTGACGAAGACGAAATGAACATCATCGCTGTCCTCTTGACCAGCAACTGGCTTCAACTCGGCAATTCTCTTCAGATCACCATACAGAGTTGAGTCCTTGGTCGCAGCACTCTTTCCAGCATACGCAACGGCTGACTCAAGTGGTTTGCCGTTGTGAACCATGGGGATACGCTTGTTGGTGTTGAAACCCTTCGGGCAATACTCCTTCTTATAGGCCGATGCAGCAGCGTTATACGCCTGGAGCATCATACTGACAGCCATGATGTGGCGCCGCCGCAGAATGGTGGGCGTTCGTTCATAGCCACGCGTTGTTGATGCCAAGTACCACACGTACCCATCGGGCTCACTTAGCAGCCACGCGTCGCAGTGAAAGAAGTCGTTTGGAATCTGCGAGTAGTAGAAGTTCCACTCACGACCGTCAATCCATTGTTGCAGAGTAAAGTTGTAGGCGCGGACGGTAATCGGGAAGGACAGCATCTCGATGTCACGAGGGCGAGCAGTCTCGTTGATTGGGTTGTACTTGATGTCGTCGACAAAATCCCAGTTCTCGTAGCGTGACGGGTAGTGGTGTACGTTAAGCGCGCCAGAGATACCGATCGGAATGCTGTGGTGAGCCGCTGCAAACGGGAGCGCAAGATGGCGCTTCTTGTGTTCCATCTTCTCCCACATTGGCACTACAGTCGGTAGCATTTCACGTAGGAGACTGACCTCCACCACGTACGGACCAGTCGCTGCGTAATCGCGCCAGTCCTTAAGCTTCAAGGCAGGGGATTTCGCCGGGAGGAATTGCTCAAGCTCTTCCGTTTTGAGGGGCAATTGCTTCGGCTCGTACCAGGCCGCGTCTTGACCAAACCAGCGCGGGTCCTCGATATCCTCGACTTCACGATACAGATTCCAGATGTCGGGCTTCTTCGTGAACACTGCATCACTCTCCACAAGCATGACAAAGTCGTCGTCCTTGAGTCGGTTGCGATTGAGCTCCTGCTTGAACCACTGGTCGATGACCTTGAAGTGGAGCGTCGAGGCCACGAGCCCTTCGCCAAACACATTCTGCGTCTCTCGAACGACGGGGAAGCCGACGTGTTCCACGCGGTTGCGCGGGTTCTTCTTGCGCTGGAGGCTCTCGAACTCGCCATGCGAGCAGCCGTAGACGAGGTGCGTCACATTGTGCTTGTAGCCGGTCCCGCGAAGGCTGTGCGCGAGAGCCTCCGAGCGGATAAAGTCGAGATCCGAGCAGCCGGACGTGAACGCAATGTGCTTGACCTCGCGCGTCTCGAACGTGAGCTGCTGCTTGAGCTGCTGCTGCTGCTTGGGCTTGCCCCGCGCAAGCGGATCGCGGCCGACGGACGCGGACGAGGAGCCCGACTGCGAGAGGAACCGGAAGTTCATGTAGAGGCCCAGCACGAAGACCACGGCGAGCGCCGAGAGGATGGCCTGGCGCACGCCCACACGCGCGTGGGGCGAGCGCGCGCGCGCGGCCGAGGGCTGGCGACGCGGCAGCATCTTCCGGTCGGCACTTGGAGTTGTGGGCGAGGAGGGGAAGAAGACACGCGAGCCGGCGATGGTCTCTGCTAAAGCCGGATGGAGGTCACTGTCCAATGAGAGCACGGTATTTGATGAGCGAGGCTATCTATTGGAGAATATTGAGGACGACGAGGGAGGTGGTGTCGTGACTGTATTGGACAAAATGGCTGATTTCTGTGACATGTGACGAGGCAACTCGTGAAGGGATACATGCACCGACGACACTACGATGACGGCGGTGGGGGGCGCAGAGGGTCCCCGGTGTTGGAAGACGCAGCGGTCGCGAGCAAGGAGGAGGACCCGCTTTGTGTGTACTCGTTGGTCATCCGAGCAATCTCGCAGAGCTCAGCGAGCAGCGAGTTGACAGCGATCTCGTCCTTCTCACGAGCGGACGCGCGTTGCTTGGCCACTTGTTCCTGCTCCTCCTGCTCGTCATCCGACTGTTCGGGGCGGTCTTGTCCCCTATACTTGCGTCGATCTCGTTTGTACTGCTCTTGCTCGTGCTTGAGCCAATGCTCTTCTTCGTGTTGCTGCTGGTGTTCGCGCTGGAGTATCTCCATCTGACGCTTCTCTAACAACGACAGGCGTACTTGCATTGGTCCATCAGGCCGTGGAGGTGGAGGTGCTCGCCCTCCCTGCCTCCCAGAAAGAGGCTGGTGAGCCTTCCCCGGAGGCATTTGAGGTGGATCTGGACGACGAGAGGTTAATGCTTGTGGTGCTGGCTTGGGCAGTAAAGGCGCTTGACGTCTCTCTTGAAGAGGTTGTTCTCCCAGCAGAGACCCGGTACCACGCGGAATCAGCTCTTCATAGTGCGACTCAAATGATTGCGGCTCATGAATTTCAGTTCCGTTTGAGTGTGGTGGGGGTACCGCCGATCGGCGGTTGCAATAAATGTCTGGTGATCTCAGGTGCAGAGACTGTCGACCCGACACTGGTGGCAGTTCCTCGTGGAGAATCGTGACAGGTCCACGACGCGTGGGTGGCAAAGCAGCTTCAGAACTAGACGACGAGTCTCGTGATGAGGGAGGGCCGTGTGCATGCCTCCCATCCATACCATCTAGACTTCGCCGTCTGTCAGAATCAACTACCGATTCACGTTGACGGACTTGAACATGTTGATGCTGACGTCGAGCTGAAGACTGCGGCATCTCCGAGTCAGAGGTCGGTTCTCGAATATAAGAAGGTTCGTGGATGTATCGCACATCCATACTGTCGAGGCTTCGGCGTCTATCTGACTCCGCAGTTGAACCACGACGCCTATCTGAAAAAATTGGAGCAGGGGCTGGTTGACGTTTGTGAGGCTGAGGTGGCGGGGGTGGAGGAATCATTTCAGACCCCAGAACTGTCATTCGACGGTAACCTTCCCCGTTCTCACCATGGCCATCAGCTCGAGTCTTTCTCTGTGGAATCGCTTCGCTCAACCTTTCCACGTACGCATTCTGCTCAAGCTCCCGATGTCGCCACTTCTTCCGCTCTGCGTCGCTTCTTAGCAAAATCTCGCCCTGGTGCTTGTGGCTAGCATTTGTCGCACGAGAGCTGACAGCACCAGGCTGTGGTCGCGAGCGACCAACTGCAGCGATATCTCGACCTCGTCCATCATTACTACGTCTGATATTCGGAACTCGGTTTTCGTCATTGATATCATGCTTCAGATCCTCCGACACCCGCTCACTAAACGTGACGCTTGTATGTCTCATTGGGGGATGAGCGGAGGCTACTGGTGCAGACGATGGAGGGGCAGGGACGGAACCTTGCCGTCTTCGCGGAGGCTGAGGAGGTGACGCATCGATTGCAAAGAAGACCGATTCAGTCGCTTCCGATGAAGGCGGTGGAGGTGGTGGTGGCGGTGGGATATCTCCATTGCGTGGATCTATAACGGCGATTTGTGGGCTGCGGGCGTACTCTGTTGCAGTGCGATGCTCGAACTGCTCAAGTTCTCGAAGTACGTATTCGGTGGGATCTTCGCGATGGACTTTGTTGTAGCAAGTCTTGCAAAAGCAACGAGCAACAGAAGGTCGTCCGGGAAGCGGTGTAAAGATTTCTCTTCGGAGACTGCAGTGCGAGCAAACCCACTACGTGTCCAAAACGTCATCGTAAGTCCGAGATACGTGGAAAATCGGCGCGCATTTTCCAGAAAAACTCACCGTGTGACAAAGTGCGCAGCGCCGCTGCAGGGAACTGCTCGGAGTGCCACAGACACCACATCGACGATCCTCGGGGTCCCATGGCCTTGCATCGGGGTCTTCTTCGGCTTTGATCGGCGGGTTCTCGCTACTCCACTGCACCGCGCGAACGAGTTTCTTTGTGAGGCTACACTCGACGATGGCACCAAAGCCAACATAAGAGTCAACGGCGTGATTCCATGCCAAGATGCTCAGTAGGTCTCCGCCTGCGTTGAATGAAACCTGGTGGTACACTTCCACACGCCCCCCACGCATCTGTCGGAAGAAGCTGCATGACATGATCTCGGCGCGAATAATGGTCGAGCCAGCGATGGGTGGGAAGGACGGGATCTTGAGTGAGTGCCGCAGCTCGTAGCCGATGCGTTCATCTGAACGTGAGCGGAGGGTGCCTGTCGAGCCGAGAAATACAAAGTCTCGGTCTTTGATGACGGCCGCAGACCGCATTGATCGCTTCAGCGACCACTTGACGGCGAGCGAGCGGAATGGGTTCATTGGTGACGGTCGCTCGAGCGACGCGAGCACTGCGGCATCGACGACGCCGTCTTTGGTGTAGTACGTGCGCGTGCTCCGTTCGTCCCGCGAGCTCCAAACAGCTCCGTAGAGCACGTCCTCGAGTGTTCCTTCGATGCTTCCGACCACGAGAAGCATCGGCTCGTCCGCGTCGCTGGGGGACGCGACACTGCCGGGACGGCCGATGCGTCCTCGCGACGAGCGGCTCGTGGGGTTGGCGCCGCGGCGGCGGTAGACCTTGACGCCGTTGGCTTGCCGCGTTTGCTTCCAGAGCCCCGTGTCGATGGTGCGCTGGTCGATCTCGACGAACGCGTCGTAGCGCTCGAGGTACTGCTCGAGCAGCTTGGTCTCGATGGCGCGCAGCTGGTCGGCCTGCGCGGCCGTGAGGTTGAGCACTGGGAGTCCTCCCTGCGCGGTCGCGGGCATCCCGGCGCCGGCCGCCGACGTGGACGCTCGGCGGCGCGCTGCGCGTGGCTGCGTCGCTGTCGCCGTCGCCGTCATCGTCGCCGACGCGAGCGCGGGGCCGTAGTACTGCGGCCGCGGCTGCAGCGGCGGCGACGCGGGCATCACGGGCGTGGGCGAGGGCGGCGCGTAGGCGCGCAGGTCGCGCTCTCGGGGCTCGAAGCGCAGCATCGAGCGCCGCCGTCGGGTGGCCGGTTCGCCTTTGGACGGTGCTTGAGGTCACTCTGTCGGTTCAGACACAATGGCACGAGCGCATAGCCAGGGCAGGCGCCGAGAGGGGGTACGCGAGTAACGTCAAGCGCCATTCGACAGAAGGAAACGCGAGCGAGAGAGAGAGAGAGCGTAACCCATGGAGGTGGCACGAAGGTGGCGGAGGTTGCGCGAAGGATGGCTGGCGATTGGCTCGCCCGCGCCGATGGAGCTGCTGGCCCCGGCGGCGGCATTGAGCTCTCGACCATGAGCGACACGGAGAAGAGCAGCGGCCCGTCGTACGAGGAGCGCGTCAAGCATGTGTCGGTGATCGCGCAGCCGCTGGCCAGCAAGAAGCACACCAAGCGCGTCTACAAGGTCGTGAAGAAGGCCACCAAGGTCAAGGGCATCAAGCGCGGCGTCAAGGAGGTCGTCAAGGGCATCCGCAAGGGCGACAAGGGCCTCTGCATCATCGCCGGCGACATCTCGCCCATCGACGTCATCTCCCACATCCCCGTGCTCTGCGAGGAGAACGACATCCCGTACATCTTCACGCCGTCCAAGGTGAGCGCCTTGGATATGTTGGTAATGAGACTGGTCACGACTCACGTGCGCGGCGGCATCTTCAGGTGGATCTTGGCGCGTCCGCGCTCTCCAAGCGCCCGACTAGCTGCATACTCATCACGCCTGGCAAGGCAGGCTTCAACGTCGGCGAGGCCTTCGACGAGCTGCTCGCAGAGGTCAAGCAGATCCAGCCTGCATACTGAGCGACCCGCCTCGCGAGTCGTCTGAACAGCCTCGCGTCCACCTGCCTAGCTCGTCGGCGGGGCTGTCGTGTAGCACCATCGTTAGCTCTACCAGACTCTCCTCCCATTCTCGTTCACTGTATTATCTAAAGCACCATTTAGAAACCACGGGGTACCGTTCGATTGATTACTTTGGGGTGAAAACATCGCCAAACACAACCTCAGCGACTGTTTCCCAGTCCATGACGCGAAGCGTCTGCGGGAAAAAATGGAAAAGGCTCTTGATGGAGCGGCTAGGGTGGAGCAGCGTAAGTCGGAGAAAGCGCTCGCGTAGCAGGCGGTTCGTTGACGCTGCATCTAGTTTTCGAGCAGTCATTTCCTGGCGAAGGTACTCCTGCCAGTAGGGGGTCTCCATGGCTTCACGCCATAACTCAAAGTCACCGTGCTGGCGAATTCAGAACAGAAAACTACTTAGCGACCAGATCTCATCCTCACATCAGGGACCCGACGTACCAGTGCCGAGAAGAAAATTGCGACAAGGTCGTACAGTGGATCCCCAGTCTTGGCGTCTGCGAAGTCGATGACTTGCATCGGCGTCCACTCGCGGTCACCGTAGAACTTGCCAAGTCGTGCAGCCTGCAAACCGCGTAGCTGTTCTGGACTGGCTAAATACTCGTTCACCTCGTCGCCCTCGTCGTCGCTGTCGCTATCACTGTCGCTGTCACTAAAAGAGTCGACTGCTTCTTGTCGACGATCATCGCTTTCCACGGCCTTGAGAAGTGAGAGGCGAGGGCCAAGCGGAACACCAAGATCTTTCAGATGAGTCTCCGTAAGGTGTTTGAGGGTCTCGAATGTTAGCTCTTCCTGTTCAACGAGAAGTTGAGCGTACTTCCCGCAGCCGATATTCTCGAGCCACACAATGAGATCTTGCTGCGACTTCGGGGATTTCGTAACCTGAATTGATGCGGATTCCGCCCCAAGAACGTTTTCATCCGTCAGGTCACCGTGAAGAAGCACCGGCTTCTCACGGAAGCTCGAGCCTTGGGCCGGCAGCATCTCAGTCGCAATTGCTGTGTCATCCACAGCCGGCAAAAACTGTTCGAGCAGGTTCATTAGCTGTGGAGGGATCGCGTCTTCCTTGAGATGAACTAAACATTAAACGGTTGGTCAGTACCACATGGTTGTCGTGGAATATTCCGGTTCACTTACAGGCAAGTGCGCGCTTACGGCGACTAAGGAGGTAGTATTCATACCACGCCCACGATGACTTTGAATGACCCAGCAGGCCAACAAGATTCGGATCGACTGTTACACCGTGAAATGCCGGCAAAAATGCCGTGTTGATCCAAGCAGCAAGTCTCTTCCAACTTGCTTTGGAGGCCCCACCATGCTGTCTAACCAACTTAGAGATTCCTGTAAGTCCGTGTTTGTAGTCGATGATCGTGTACGGCCATCTCCACATGAGGCCGTCGCCGTCTTCGTCATCCACCTCACTAACGTCCAACAGGTGTGAGGCGAAATGCATCTTTGGTACTAAAGCCGACAGCTCCTCCGACTTGGCCATCATGTCGTAGGTCGATTTCTCAATTCGATAACACTCTTCCATTGCGAACCGAAGGGACATCCGCTTCTTCAGTTGGTGAGGAGAAACAATGAGAGTCTTCCTTTTCTTTCCAGCAGGCTCGCCGCCGTCTTCATCCTCAAATGGTGGCGCAAGGTACGTGGAGAAATCGAACTCACCCCACTCTTGGTTGAACTCACTGTAGAACTTGACGAGCAACTCGTTTCCGATGGCAAGGGTCGGGTTTGCGCGCGCCGTGAGGTTTTTCAGCGGTGCTCGCTGACGAAGCTGCTCGTAGTTAAGCTTGTGCCTTTTCAATACCTTTTTCACGAGAGACTTCCACGTTTGAGTGTTTCGGAATGATGCAATATACATGTCAGAGTTGCAGTAACCGTGGATACGAGGAATTTGTAACAATCTGCAAAGATCAAAAATTTCAGATCGATCAGTCTCCTTGATTGCATACTGGAAAACTTGAAGGGCTTCGTCTTGTCTATCGTCCAGCAGGTCTTTGACGAAGGCTACGACGTTGTGGGAATCTACGAAGTTTTGGGTCACCGCGATTGTCTCGTCGATATTGAGCACGAGATGCCACCATCCACTAGGAACGTAGATCACATCGCCTTCTTCTTGGATCACTTCGTACGGTCGCTGGTGTGGCAACAGGGTTGGGTAGACGTGCAGGTACCAGTACAGAGAGGTCATGTTAAGAGCAGTCTCCCGTCCGTTCCCGTTCTTGCCCACCGATATCCCTGGTGGGGGTGAGCCTGGCGGGTATATCGCCCAACGTTTTCGACCTCGGACAAGCGCATTCCAAGCAGATGTGCGGGCTGGATCTGTGTGCCACGGCGCACCAGAGCGCTCCGGTCCCATGACTGTCCAGCGAAAGTCTGGCCGAATCGCCTTCGGAACCTTAGCCTTCTTCTCCTCAGGCATCTTGTCGTGAGACGTTGCAACAAGCTTCAAGAAGTCTTCTTTGAAGATTTTAAGGTGCGAGACATCGTAGTCCTGCAGCATCTCTGGCATTTTCTCACCAAACCGCGGGTCGAAAATGTACAGTGGTGTCTCGTCGTGCTGCTGCTGAAGATACCTGGAGTAATTTGCGAAAGTCATTTGCGTATCCTTTTCACTAGTCGTGTCAAGGTTGTGGGTCAGACGGTGATGGTGTTTAGCAGCGTCTGCGAAACGAGTAGCAAGTTTCTCAAACGACCACTCCGTCAATGCAGGCCACTTGGAAATGGCGTTTCTGATGATGAACGGAACGCAAGCAAATTGCCTACCAGTACACGGCTAATTAGAACGAATTGAGGTAAAGGCCAGCAAGCTTGCAAAGTACGGACTCGAAAAAATCTTGGTATGTGATCTCACTAATGTCGAAAAGACGGACGCTGCGCGCGTATGGATCGTTGTCTGGAGAAGGCGGGACGAATTCTTTAAGGCTCATGTGGCTACGGCACCAGCGCCGGTAGAGAAAGTCTGAGCCGAAGTTTCGAACTGCTAAGGAGGGTGCGCTTTCTGACATCGCCTTCGGTACGAGCTCTGGCTTTGGGAAGAACGTTGTGAGCCGCCACGATTGGTGAAACGTGAAATCGCCACCGTGAAGCCGTAGACAGTGGAGCATCCAGAGCGGCTCTTCACGCGAGAACACATAAAACACTGCATTCGTTCGGCACCAACGGTCAGATTAGAGTCGAGCTAGTCGCGCGAGATGCTCAACGCACCGGAATTGACATGGGCGAGCGTGAGCAAGTCCTCGGGAGCGCAAAAGAGAGAGAAGTAGGCGAGCAGCTCGTCGTGGAGCGACTCGAAGGCGCTGCCGACGAGCGCTGGCTGCCTGAACATCTTGGCTCGTGTGATGCTGGAGGGGACGAGCGGGGGGAAGAAGGGAGTGCGGCAGCGACCTCCACAGGAGCGTGTCGCACTCCAATTGCGCGGCGTCGCTGACACACGAGCGGCGAACCCTAGGGTGATCTCTGATTATCAGTACGAGGTGATATTCATATGACGATTCCACAAAAAGGTGATAGAGTACAATCTGTTACAAAATGCGGTGATCTGCTCGAGAGGGAGATCATCACTCGTGCGCTGTTCCACGATGCTTTGCAGGGTTGTTGAGCCCCTCGGTTCAGTGGCGCTGCCCGCAGCTGCAGCGGAGACCGAACTGTCGCTCTCTGTCGGCGCATGGGCACTTTCTGACTGGCCCGTTCACTCGAACCACACTGAGCCGGTCGCGATTCCCATCACGCCGAGTCCGACACTCTCCGCGGCAGCTCCGTCGAGCATCCACCTGCTCGCTCGCGTGAAGCCTTTCTCAAGCGCGACCGCCGTTGCGCGACGTGACGGCAGCCCTCCCCGGTGCCACTCTTGCTCTCTCTTGAAATTGTGATTCAGTTGGGAGGGGACTGATGGATCCGACCACGCGGTCGGGACCGTTGGCACCATCGTTCAGCAACGACTACTTGCCGCAGGTCAAGCAGGAACACCAACCGCAGCAGAGCGAGACGGATACCGATTCGATGGCGTCGTCGCCGGTCTCGGACTCGGACAAGCTCTCGTTTCCCGCGGCCGCGGCAATGCTGATGGCTCCACAGCCCATCGATGACGACCTGTTCTTCGACTTCGCCATGGGCGAAGACGGGTCTTCAGAAGACTGTGAGAGCGTCAAGGTTGAGAACCCCACCTCAACTAACCCAAGCGGGAGAAGAGCCATGACACCCGAAGAGAGACGCAAACGGCGAAACGAGAAAGAACGACTGCGAGTCCAAGGTGTCAAAGAACGCATTGAGAAGCTACGCCACGATATGGAGGCCCTGCAGGAGCGACACAACGAAATGAAGAAACAACTCGAGCAGCGACTTATCCTAAGGTCTGGCAACAGTGATGACATTCAAGCACTGATGGCTAGTTACTTGTCCCAACCCGGTGCAACATTAGACGAACATGAGGCAGAACTTCGCCGCCGATACATTGTACTCGTTCGGGAAACCGAGCAGCTTCAGTTCCTTAAACGCGCCTTAGAAGACCAATTGCGTCCGCGATTGCTGGACGCTAACACGTTGAAGACTATGCTAGCAGAGGAAGGTTCGCTAGCGCTCAGGCCGATCGAGGGACCGACTGAGCCACGTGACAATACTACCGCCAGAGAAGTCATCGTCTCAAAAGCAGTTGAGGGTGAGACGCCAATCCGAATGGATCCCATCTCAATCTATGAGACTTGGCTCAATGAAGAACCAGTAACTGCAGAGGAGGCCAGAGAACTAGTCGAGGAGACTTGCCGCGAAATGATGCAGGGTCTTGCTCGTACCGACTGGGTCGAAGGCTTCGAGGGTTTTGGGTGGCGTGGCAGTAGGCGTCTTGACCTCGACAGTTCCATACTCCAGTTCAGACTTTCACAAGTCTTCAAGTCAGTCAGTGCGAATCAACTTGTGCAGAAAACGTGGACGATGCTAACAAATCTGGAGGATTATCGCCGAATTCAACCGCAGACGCAAGTGTTGAGAATACTTCAGCGCGTAAACGACGAGTGCTGGGTCGTTGGGCTAGGAGTTGGTGCTGACCGCCTTCGTCATGGCCCTGTACTTGTGGCGAGGGCTGTCATCCACGGTGGGTACCTGATCACATTTCGCTCCCTACCGCTCGTCCGGAAAGACAGAGCTGGTGACGAATATGTGCGGCGGAGATTTGTGGAACGTGAGGGAGGTGGTCTACTGGTCCGTATTTTCTCGTGGTACAACTTCCAGGAGCGCCCGAACGCTTCCGGAGGCGTCGACTGTGAGGTGATCTTCGGCGGAACAGGTCGAAACGGCGACACTCATTACCTCAAGCAGCTCCAACTTGAGGTTGTGGCGGGCATCACGCGCTGGCAGTCTGCTGTCGGCTTCTCCAACTTCATGTTCTCGCCGATGCTCGAAGGTGCGCAGGCCCAACTCAACCAACATGGGGATGGCGCGGGATGATAGTTGGAAGAGAGAGATGTCCATTACGTGATGTTGCTTCTACGAGTTCGCACACCGATCAGCATGTGTGACCTCCGGTCTAAAATCGTCTGAGTGGCGCGATCTCTTCGGTAGCTACGTCTACTCTAGGTCTCGTGTGCGCTTCATTCGTGGCTTGAATAGCTGCCGACCGAATACCAACCCAACCGATAGGTACATCGCTTCGCTCGTTTCTGTAGTGATCTGTGTCTCGTGCAATCCGGGAGTTCACCCAGGAGAATATACGTAGTGTTGACAAACAATTCTATTACGCGGTCACACCACTACAAGGCGCGCTAATTGGCAGCGAGCACGGCGAGGGCAGCAGCCGAGAGCGGTAGAGCGATCGAGAAGACACCGGCAGAGGCAGCCGCCGAGGTCGGCGACGGCGACGGCGACGGCACGGCTGAGGTCGCTGGCGTGGTCGAGTTGGTCACCGCGTGACCACTTCCGCCGTGCTCGTCGTGCCCGGCAGAGCCAGCAGTGGACGCAGCCGAGGATCCGCTGGCATGGTCGTGACCCTCGTGGGCGAGCACAGCCGTGGAAGTGGAGATGGCGACGAGGGCAACGAGGGCGAGACGGAGAGCCATGCTGCAGGGGTGTAGGTTGGCGACTTGGAAGCAGATTGTGAAGTGACTCTCGAGCAATTAGGCGAGCCCAGCAGAACTGGAGCCCATCCAGAGGCCCCAGGTGGGCCTCCAGACACTCAGGAAGGAGCCAGCGTTGGAAGCAGCTCACTTGAACATGTCAACAATTGCGACGCTGAGATGGGTAAGTCCAAAACAGGACTGGAAGTTGAGTAGAGAGAGTGGAAGGCGGTATCTACGTCATCGTCAATGCATATTCACTCATACACAAACAAACCTTCTTTTGGAGTTGTCAACAATACACTCCCCGACATGTGGTGGCCGATCGCACAACACAGGGCGATCTCCACTGGATTCAACACTGAGGAGGTCTTCACCTATCTCCAGCCTCACTCCATACAGGTCACCCAGTTGTTTGTTGCCTTCTTCACCTTCTCAGTCTCAGATGGAGCAAGGCCGAGCTCGTTTCGACGACCCGCGTCTCTCCGATTCGAAGACGGACTGAGTTTTGATAGTCTTCTTTGGACGAATAACATGCAGGAACTGGCAATGGCTACATGATGCTGACGATCTTGTCTGGTGCGTCGCGGAGCGGACTCCGCAGCATTTTCAACGAAGGACTCAACAGCTTCACGGGAAGCTTTGCCCCGGACTAAACTCACCTGGAGGCACTGACCAGTTTTCGCTTTTCCGTATCCTGTGGCCGAACAACTAATTGGACTAAACTTTTGCGGTAGTCAGTCGACTGAGCAAGTTGGCATGGCACGGAGAGCATGAAAAACGACAGGACTTTTTGAAGTTGTCTTATATTGGTGGTGTTTCGGAGTGTTCTTACAGCATAGTGAACCCGACAGTAGCGACGACCGAGAGCGACACCACCGCGAAAGTGGCGACCGAGGTCGAGCCAGCTGAAGTCTGGGACGGAGTGGGAGTCGTCGAGTTCTTGACGGCGCCCACGGCTCCAGAAGTCAACGAGCCGGCCTTGTCAACGGCGTCACCGATAGTCGACCCCGCATCCTTTCCGGCATTGATCAAATCATCGGACGAAACGTTCTTCAGCTTGTTGACCAAATCACCCGCGACGCTGCCAGCCGCGTCGAGGGCATCCTTGGTGGCGTCTCCCGTCGCGTTGGCCGCGTTCTTGATTGCGTCCGAAACGGCCGAGGAGTTCGCGGCCGTGTTGGCAGCATCCGAGACCACATCGGCGTTGATAGTCGACGCGAGCGAGGCGGCGGCGAGGAGGGCGATGGAGACGAAGACGCGGGCCATTGTTGTTCTTGTTGTAGTGGGTTGTTTAGGGGATGCGATGGAAATTGCAAAGTGAGATCGGTGTGGGTTTGCAATCCTGTTCGGGACGGCAACCTAGAGAGAATTCAGTGCTGTGTACCAAGCCAGCCAGACGCAGAAGACACAGACTCTATGGTAGAGGGAGAGTGGCGTGTGGGGCATCTGCGTCGCATCGTCACCCGTGCTGCATCCGATGGACACATGTGCGCTCAACCTGTGTCGTTGAGTCAATCTCGGATCTCCAGTCTCAGAGATTCCATAAAGAGTGCTCAGTTTCAGGATTTCTATAGAAGTGGGTGGGCCACGCTAATCATTCCAGGGCTTTAAGGTAATAAATGTACCTTGTATTGGTGAATTTTGGATAATTTCTCCAGCCTCTGTCTCGTGTGGGATGTTTGAGTCTGTGATGATTGAAACGTGAGTGTAGCCCTTTTGAATCCATGTTGGGCCTCTACGACAGAGCAGATGCGGCATAGTGCCAGTTCGATTCGACGACGACACTGGTTCATTCAGGTGGTGTAAATTTCACCTGGAACCGAAGTCATGCTTCAACTTGTATCCACGGGGCCTTTAGATGCCATCTCTGGGCAACATCTAACACTACATCTACTTGAGAGCCCCCAAGCACGTGAGATCCGTCAAACTGCGTCGGTTGTATTACAAGATGAAAATCATCACTAGTCTATAAATTCATCTATAGAAAAGTCCGAAGGGGAACGACAGCTCACGCTTAGTCCTTGTACTCGACGCCAACGACCTTGCCCAACATCTTGAGACGGTTGGAGTCCATGACGGCAATACGGGCAAGACCCTGGCAGTTCTCGAACGTGTCGAGGTAGAGGAGAGCCGTCGGCTCGAAGACGACCTCAGCCTGCTCGAACTGCTGGAGCTCATCCGGGTTCTCGACCTTGACGTTACCAGTCTTCTTCGACATCTTCCACTTGATGTCAGTCATGCGGCAGGCCACACGAGCGGTACGCGAGAAGATGACCGGGCAGTAGCCACGCTTGAGGACACCAGGGTGCTCCTGGACGAAGACCATGGCCGTGAAGCTCTTGACCGGCTTGAGGATGCCCTCCTTCTCGAGGTAGATGACATCACCGACCTCAACCTTCTCGTCCTTGCCGATACCCTTGATCGACATGCCGACGTTCTCACCCGGGCCGGCGGCGGCGAGCTGCTTGTGGTGCTGCTCAATCTGGAACATCTTCTTGCCGCGGAGACCCGACGGAGCGAAACCGACGATGTCACCAGGGCGGACCGTACCCTGCTCGACACGGCCACAGATGATCTGTCCAACACCCTTGATGTTGTAGATGTTCGAGACCGGGAGACGGAGCGGGCCCTCCGGGTTACGCTTCGGCGGCTGGATGAGCTTGTCAAGAGCATCGAGGATGGTGAAGCCCTCAACGACCGTGGTGGGGTTGAGGTTGGCCTTCCAGCCCTTGTACCACGGGCACTTGTCCGACTTCTCGACGAGGTTGTCGCCGTTGAAGCCCGAGTACGGGATGACCGGCACCTTCTTCGGCTTGAAGCCGATGGCGGTGACCATCTTGATGAACTCGTCCTTGATCTCGTTGTAACGAGCCTCCGACCAGTCGCACGAGTCCATCTTGTTGATGCCGACGATGATCTGCTCAATGCCGAGCAAGAAGAGGAGACGGGCGTGCTGGCGCGTCTGGCCCTCATCGACACCGAGCTTGGCATCAGCCTTGGCGATGGCAGCCTCGAAACCACCCTTCTCGGCCGGCACGAGGATGAGACCGGCATCAGCCGAGCCCGAGCCAGTGATCATGTTCTTGATGTAGTCCTTGTGGCCAGGAGCATCGACGATCGTGTAGTGGTAGTTGGTAGTGAAGAACTCCTTGGTGTTGCACTGGATGGTCACACCACGCTCACGCTCCTCCTTACACGTGTCCATGTAGTAGGCGAAGGCGAACGACGACTTGCCCTTGGCATCGGCCTCAGCCTGGAGCTTGGCCATCTCACGCTCGCCGATACCGCCGAGCTTGAAGATGAGGTGGCCCGTGGTGGTCGACTTGCCGGCATCGACGTGGCCGCACACAACGAGGGACAAATGCTGCTTCTCAGACATCTTGAACTTGATCTGCTTCGAAATTCAAAGTGAGCTTTCCACGCCGAGCGCCGCCGCGCAGCTCCTGTCAACACGCTCCAATCAATTTCTGTGGCCGGCAAGAAGAGAAGGTCCTTGACCACCAGTTCAGAGCCGAGCACTGCGATTGGCCGAAAACACAGAGGACCCAGAGGACGAGGGGAGGACGAGGACTCAGACGAGTGGAGCGGACCCGAACCCTAGTTACGCCCGAAACATGGGTTAAAAACAAGGGATCAGACTCAGAGTTTTGGTGCAACGATGTCAACTCTACACCTGCCCTAACCACATATGTGTGCACAGTATGCATTCGTAAAAGTCCGATATGATATACATGTACTCAACTCGTTCGCAGCATGTCGCTGGAGTTCAGAAGTGCACGAGTTCTTGCGCAACATGTATTCGGGAGGGAATCCACCCTATATTTGAGTGAATCGAGTCTTCTGAGAGATCCGTCATGCAGTCTTCATGGTATGTTCAGAAATGATCAATGGATTCTTTGTGATTCGCGCCAGATCGCGCAGGGATGATGTGAGAAAATCAGCGGGTGATTACATCGTCACAAGAACCGATTCGCCTCCATCACCAACTCCACCTTGAGTTGAGTTGATGTGGGCGAGAAACGGAACTTCTGGATGGTGAAGATGGCCGTGTGCTGTTCTAAGAATCCGGTGGGCATCGGTCCTCATTCGTGTACCGATATTCATATTCACAGGGCGCCCTGAATATGTTTCTCAACGAAACATCCTCACTCGAACCCTTCAACATTAGTTCTGGGGGGTCTTTCTCGGGACTGGCCGAACTGGATTCTAAGATGTGCTTCGAAGTGTTGGTGCTAGATACTCGCTCTCTCTTTCAAGTTACTACATCACCCATTTTCCACATGCAAGCGCCGCTCGTCTATCTGATGCCTTGTCACGCGCATCAACTGCGGTCAACAGTTCATGTTCATTGTGCAACTTCTCACAGAAGCAAACAGTCTCCTCGGTTACGCCACTCTCCCAGCTTGATCTACAAACTCCTGAAACCTTTCAAGCGAGGCAAATAGCGGCTCCATGAGTTTCGATACCACCAACAGCGGCTCGGATCATGCACACTCTCCAAGAGACAATCAAACGCCGCCGGGTTCGGATGAGCTCAGGTGTCGTTACTCCAACAAGAAATGCATGAATCCGCGAGCACAGAAACGCACTGGCGGGCTCCACACTTTTTGCGAGGAACACCGAGAGAATGCCAATCGCAACCAGCGAAAGCTCGATCTCAAGAAGCGAGTCGAGAAGCGCCAACAAGAGGCCATACAATCCTATTACGAGACTCTCGAAGCAGTGCAGAGGTTAGAAAACCAAGCTCACCAACACGGGGGCTCCGAGATGCCCAACGCGGCGTATGCACCCGCGCAGGGGGACGCTTTTGTTGAGCCTTGCGCTAGGCCAGCCGAGCTTTTGAAGGAAGACGTGGACGTACTTGTCCACCTTTTTGGGCCGGGAGAGATGGCGGATTCGAGGTTTGATGATGATGGCAGTCTCCTTCTTTGAAGGCGCCAGCATTGTATTTATCGCGTTGATGCCACCGAAGTTGAATTCGGTATAAACCATTTGTTGGGCGGCAAGTGCACAAAATAGGCAACCGCTTGGCAGATGGTGAACTGCATTTTGAACCATATCCGATGAGTGGAGTCGAGGTTGTCTGTAACAAAACAGACAACTAAATGATATCGAGTCTGCATAATGTTGCAAATATAATAGCAGCAATCAAGACTTCCTCACGTCACTCCATCTGGACGTGCACAACACCGCGTATGCCCATCTGGGTGGCGTAGATGTCAGCGCCTTGGGATTGTACCCCATCACGAATGCGCAGGTTGGGTGTGCGAGCAAGTCATCCAATCGTACAAAAGTGTAGCCGAATGATGTGAAAATGCACAAACCCAAGCAAGTGCATTCTGGAATTTGACGATCGTGACGTGAGAGAAGGTTCCACTGTTTCACGCTCGCCGTGGCGACGTTCGTGTTCACTCGCTTTCAACTCACAACTGCGGTGAGGCGATCCACGCTCGTTCTTTGATTTGGGTGGGCCTCTGAGACAGTCCCAATTTCGCTGGAGAGACCTAGAAGGTGGTTGAGCTGGTGCACAGCAACTTTAAACAACGGGCTTTCGTCATCTTTCTCCACAGGTAGTATTTACATTCACCACCTTCGCGTTGACAGGATGTCAGGACGGAGTAGGTGACGGGTGCAGATGGGTTTGTGGAATCCTCACCGACCCAGGGATCTGCGTCATTGTCGTAACGACGACAACATGAGATCCGTGATCGGGTCGAACAAATCCTCGGAACCTGGTTCGTTGACGTTGACAGGAGATGCGTCGCGCCCCGAGTGTGGATATTTCGTCGGAACGCTTCGATAATCCACGGATTTCAGGATATATTCAACCCAGTCTCAACGACCCTCGTCGCCAAGATTCCTGGCCAGTGGCTCGTCGATGCAGTGTTACTCGCATCATCAAGCCCTGTCTCTGCTTGCAGGCCGTTCAAGAGCGAGGAGGCGCGTGGCACACTCATAGTGGTCTCCACTATAGGGAGAAGTTCACGCCGCGGTGGCGTGCGCGTGGGGGTCTGGATCTCGGTTCCGAAAAAGTGCCGCGGCAGGCAGTTGGCGATTTCCGCGGTGCGCACCAGAGGCACACGATGGACTCCGCAGCGCTGCAGCCTCTCCCGTCGTCCAAGCCGAAGCGAGCCGGGCGGCGTCGGTCCAAGGTCCGGGAGATGATCGCGCAGTACCAGCACGACGAAGCGCTCTGTCGGTACAAGAACAAGCTCTGCATGAACCCGCGCGCGCGCAAGCGCAAGGGCGGACTCCATACGTTCTGCGAGATGCATCGCGAGGCCGCCAACCGCAACCAGCGCCGTCTCGACTTGCGGAAGCGGATGCTCAAGCGACAGCTCGAATCCGAGATGCTCCAGAACCTCAACGGCATCAACGCCACGAGCCCTCGGTCGGAGAATTGCAGCTCGCCGCAATCCCCGGCGTCTGAGTTCGAAGACGAGATGACCTCACCCGGCCGCGATAGCGGAGACCGAATGCTCGTGCCGGAGCCGTCGAGCGCCCCCGTTGCACTCAAAGACGAAGATATTTATGCGCTGCGATGGCTCTTCGCTGTTGATGAGATAGTCAAGCAGCATCGTGCTGCTGACATTGAGATGACGACCGCAGTTCCCGTCGAGACAGGCGCGCAGTGGACATGACAACAAATTAGAACTAGAGCGATACCATAGATCGATCTCGAATATCATAACCAATAGAGTCCATCGCCCACGACTTTAGTAGCTACTGTATGTATGTACCTCAGTCCGCGTCGGCGAGGACGCGACTCCGCGACTCCCCTCTCCGCTTGCTAACTGTAATTCTGGATCGTTTCGTGCATTGCAATTGAGTGCTGATCGTGCAAGTGCGGGAGCATCCCCATGCCACTGTGCTGTCCACAGTTGTCGTGGCGGGAGCCGCGTCAGGCTGATCGCGGTCGTGTTGACGCATGGCGTCAATCGAGCCCCGCCCGCCTCTTCACCGAACCTTCTCTCTCTCTCGCAGCGTCACGGATCGAACTCACTCTCCCCTCGACTCACATCCGACAACTCTTCCTAGGTACGATGGGTGCAGCGCTGTTCAGTCGGAAGCCTTCGAAAAATCACGTATCAGTGAGTCGCTTCTGACCGAACGCAAGAGCTCGAGCGAGCGACTCGCGAAGCGGACTTGCTCGGCGGCAGGAACGCGCTGCCTGCATGGTCAACTCGGAGGATTACACAACCGATCGGTCTGCCATCATCTCGGGGCCTGTGACTGACTGAGAAGGGATCCAGAGATATCACTCTGAGAACCCAGCTGGCTGTCTTGCTCTCCTGAATCAGTGGATAAGCGGCCCAAACGCGAACTAAAACTGGCCGGATCGCACTTCTATAATGATTTAGGGTGCTCTTAAGCGATTCATCGTCGCGTTGTGGCCTAACCGCCTTTGGTCAGAGAAGAAAAGAAATCAGGTAGCGATGGACCGTCTCTCCCCACAACTCTCGTTTATCGTCGATCATGGAACCTGACATCTGATAGTATCCTCTTTAATTCATTCCGTTATGAGCTGAGCAAACTATGTATTATCACAGGTTACCTCTATATTGTCTCATAAAGAGAGGTGATTCGCCTTCGATATCCTACTTTCGCAGGTTGTTGCCTCAGCGAGATCAGTTGTAGAATCACATGGTGGTGGGATGTGCCTGCGCAGAGAAAGGGCGGAGAGGTCAGCCCACTGGATGGCCGTCGACCGGCCCTCGGAGGAATCCATCCCCACTCGGCGTTCTCCCTCCTCCGCGTGTTCACATATCACCGAGGCGACCTTCCCGCTCATGAGGATCCGCACGATGGAGCACTTGTTGAGTGGCGCGGCCGCTGTCGAAGGCAAGGGATGCGACGAGAACGCGCAGCCCGAGAACCGCGAGACCCCGGACGACTCGGCCGCTGGAACGCCCCTCCAGCCACTCCCCAAGCTCCCACCGATCAGCTCGCTGACCCACGTGCGGGGCGTCCCTCCCTCGCTCCAGGTAGCGCCATCTGCGCCGCCGGCCCGCCAACCAGGCGGATCCATCCCGTCTCCGGATGAGGGCATGTGTCGGTACCGGAACAAGCTCTGTCTCCATCCGAGGGCGCTCAAACGCAATGGCGAGCTGCACAATCTCTGCGAGAAGCACCGCGCCAAGGCCAACCAGAACCAACGGAAACTCGAGTCCAAACGCCGCGTGCAGAAGCGACAGAATCGACAGGCAGTCGCCGCTCCGCCCCGAACCTACCAGCTTACGCCGTCGGGGGCGACCGTCGTGGGTGGCGTGGGCATGCATCCGTTTGCTCAGCCGCCCTTACGTAGTGCTGCTCCGTTGCCGAGCTTGGCGCAGCTGCAACGGCTCGCGCCGCCTCCTTCGGGGCCGCCATACCCGTACTACGATGGTAAGTCCAATCCAACCCTAATCAGATGTGCCAATCTTTGGCTGACTGCTGAAATCACTTCGACACAGGCAACTTTCCCCCCCACTCGCAGTGACAAGATGGACTACCCAAGTGCGAACAGTGTAACCAATAGTGGATCTCCGGCGAAGCTAGACATCCGTCAATATAAAACGGATATTTACCAAATTCTCCGAATTCCAGTCTCGTCGATACATGCGGATCTTTGCAGCTATGATCTAACTTTAGCAAGCACCAGAACCTTCGACACTCTCCACGTCCTCGCACTCCAATCATCCACACATTCCACCGTCCAGTTCTCTTCAGCCGTTGGAGGCAACACGGCCGGCCAGCGTCGCCACTGCACGGCTGCAATGACGAGGACTCGAGCCTATTTACTACTCCTCGTGCTGTTTGGACCGGTTTCTAACGTCCACGCGACGTCTTCACACTTTGGCTATACCGCGACAATCGAGAGCACTGATTCACCACTTATTCACCTTGCCTCCTACAATATTGGTCCTGGGGGCACTTTCGAGATCGCGCTCGATGTGACGCTGACAATAGAGATTCCTGATGCTGATCATGGACGGAATATGCTCCATCTCCTCGTTTGTGACACCAATGCCTACTTCTCCTTCACGCACCTACCAACGACAGGTCCAAGTGCGCCGGTGTCGACCAGCGTTCCTGGGTTCTGTGCAATGGGGAACCAGACGCTTTACAACTTGTGCCAGTCGTACCCTCTAGCGGATCAATCTAAAGACAAGTTTGTTTATCGATCTCAAGGAACCTACTCTGGGGAATGGCCACAAGACAGAACTTCGACGACAATAAGCAATGACAGAGGGAGCGATGGTAAGCTTCATTTCTTCATTGATGCATGCGAGACTGTGGGCGGTGCCGAGGGTGTTCTACGCAGCTGTCTTCACCAAGAAGATAGTCTTGCTCCAGGAAGTACGGACTGCTTCTCATGTCCAAAGTTCGTTGCGTCAGATTCTCTCTCGCTGGTGCTACCAAGAGACAAAACGACCTGCACTATCCCGGTTTTGATTCGTCCATCCATGCACATTCAAGTCAACATGAACTTGTGCAACAAAGAAGGCTCGTGCTTGTCGTCCGATGCCCAATTTCTGACGACTTTCTACCTTGGACTGACAATAACGTGGGCAGTCACGTGGTTAGTGTGGATTGTGCACATACGAGCGTCAAGAGAGGCAGTCGTCATTCTGCAGACGAGAATGAAGCTCGTCCCTGCTGCCTTGTGTTTGTACGCTGGCCTGACCTGCACAATGCTCTACACGGACGAGCTTCTTGTGGGCACTGCGCGCAAGCTCGTGACCAATGCAGCGCTCTTGAGCCAGGTGTTTGCATTAGCAGTGCCTGCAGAAGTCGTCATCCTCATAGCGAAAGGGTGGAAGATTACACGCGTGCAGCTTGAACCACGCGAGCACCAGTATATTCGCTTCGTGACAGTCGCATGGGCAATCTCGTACACCGTGCTGAAGAACAGCGTTGTCAAGCACCTGACGGTTTTCCTCGTTTGGGGTGTCTCATGGAGCTCTGTGGTGTTCATGATCTGGTACAATTCAGCCTTCAACCTCAACATGCTGCTGTATCAGATTGCAATGGTTCGGCAGATGCAACTTGATCCAACTCGCACTCCTGTGTACACCAAGTACATGCTTTTTCGGCGATTTCGCGGTCTATTGGGTATTTACATGTTCATCTCGTGTGTTATCGCGGTGCTTGGACTGGTTAGTGACTCGACAAATGATCAGTGGCGATGGACGGCGTCAGCAGCGGATGAATCGCTGAGCTTTCTTTTGTACGTTGGGGTCGGATACAACTTCAGATGCCGCCGCTTCAGCAATCTAATCCAGGCACCGGCATCCACTACCGGATCAGCTGAGGTCGCCAGGGACAACTCGAATGAGATTGGCCCAACACCTGCCCAAGCTTCTTCGGCTTCAGTCGCTCCATCCGCAGCGCCACCACGCCTGGCAGATATCCCTCGCCCAAAGAGCTCTATGGTGCTCGTAATGAATCCAGATCCACACGACCAGTCGCTTGGAACGTCTTACGTTCCTGTGAATCCGAAGGCTCCGAAGGGAATATTGAAGGAAGGAAGCGGCACACTTGCAAACGGAAGCCCAAAGAAGGAAACAACGTAGGCATGCTCGCTTGCGTTGCGGGTGAGACCTTGAGAGAGAAACAAATTTTGCTGAGAAGGCACTGTAGGAGACTTAGTCGTCAACGGATATGAATGAACACGTCTCAGATCGTTGCAGAACTCCTAAAGCCTCGTGCCTGCCGTTTGAGGAGCGAGCCACGTAGAGTATACCTCCTCATTTAAGCGACGATAAAACATTGACCATGCTTAGAGGCAACCCTCATCGATGGGGACACGGGAAAAGATCCCATATCTTGAGCCTACGCCACTTGGTGCTTCGAACGATGGTCTCGCTGAGAGACTAGAGCGGTACATGCTTACGCGACATCGAATTCAAGCAAATGAAACTGTAGCTGAATATCGTCTGTGTCGGTTTATAAAATTCGCGATGACCACAGGGTTCGTGAGGCGTCAGAATGGAGCTCTGGTGGTTTGTACTCGACTAGGGGCATCCAAAAAGACCTGTAGCCTACCACCAGATCTTGCCTGTGTGGCAAGTATCAAAATCTTGCCGCCAGATTCTTCGCTGCAGTGGATCGCCTCCTTATCACGAAAGAAACGACCGAGTGAGAAGGCGCCTGGATTGTCAACTCGGAAACCCAACTCAGAGTCCTACGCATGTCGATACTGGAGATCGTCCACAGGAGTACAAAGCATGTCCTGAGGACAGAGATCAGTCTGGAGGGCACGCAGCTCATCGTGAGCAACGCGATTTCGTCATTGTTGTCCGACGTTAGGAACTGCACTCTTGCGTTTGTAACAGGTCGCGATTAAAAGCTGATCCCGGGATGACCGACTCGCCCGCCCAGCCTCGCCTCACGACATGGCGATGCCTCCGCTCGTGGCGCCGCTGCGGCGACTCGTGCCCATCCAGCCGCGCCCGCTGGCCGCAAACGGGGGCGACGACATCACGACGCCCGCCCGCGCGCAGGCGCTCGCGTCGGTCGCGGCGAAAGACGCCAAGCGCCGCAAACACAGGCTCGCTGTCAAGCGCGCGTACCACAAGAAGCTGGTGGGTTCTGCTGGCCGAGTTGACGCTTAGTGTGCGCGCGAACTAACTTTGAATGGCCCAGAACGGACTCAACTCCCTTCGCGAACAGGAGAAGACTCTGCAGAAAGAGTACGACCAGCTCCTTCGGCAGTCGCGGCAGCCGGACGCTGAGCCCGAGACAGAGACTGACCCACAGAAAGCCCGGAAAAATTTGTACGTCAAGCTTCTGGAAGTGCGACGAAGCCTCGAGCGAGAAAACACTGCTCTCCGAGAGATAACGATGCAGCACGAGCATTTCCAGACCAGACTGCGGCTCGCGGCGGAGGCCGAAGGGGCCTTTGCTGTTCAGGATGACGACGACGACTCGGGCTCCAGTAGCGACGGCTCCGCCACCTTATCTGCCGTGATCAAGATGCCGCCGGCCACGCCAGTGGTGATCATCGAGCCGATCACTCTTGCGAAATGCTTTGAAGTTATCCATCAAACGTGGCCGCAAGTCCTTGCATTCATGCAGAGTCGGAATAATTTCCAATTGGGTTCCGAGGTCTTCGGATGGACTCACAAGTACCGCATTCCTCCACCTCCAACAAACTCTATCGAAGGGTCAGGGCTCCCGACGAATGGACACAAGCTCCAGTATTCGATCTCGAAGACCTTCCCGGGTATAACCGCGTTTGAGCTCAGCCAGAAGGGGTGGGAAATCATGACAACGCCCCGACTCTACAAGGCCCTCCATTCTTCGTCGATGACCTCTCAGCTTCATCTCATCCAGCGTGTTGACAATGACAATATGGTATTTCTGCGAATTCTCAAGCGCGCTAACCAAACGACAGTTTTCAAAACCCTATGCCTGATGTCGCAATTTCAAGTCCACAAAGGCGTGCTCACTATTTTTCGGGGTCTGGATCCGACGCTCGTGACAAAGTTCGATGAAGAAGAGACAGTGCCGTCGAACGTTGTGTGGCTAGAAATGTTCTCGTGGACGTACTTCGAAGACCAGGCTGATGGAAGGTCCGTCAAGTTCGAGTTTGGTGGCGAGATGAGACACACTTCGAACGATAACGCTCGCTTCTGGATGATGGAAGTACTGCTAATGGCGCTGCGGTGGGAAACAATGGCTGTAGGGCCACTGTTTACTCTCACTGATGTTTAGAAACTATTTGATCGAGCATGCAACCATCTACGATTGGTTTCTGTTACATATATTTATTGAATGGCATGCGACTTTAATGAAGACGACACGATTCAATCTACAAGCCTTCGCTGTGATTAGGTCCATCTGCAAAACAACTTCTAGTCGAAGACTTCGCTCCAGGTCATGCCGCTCAGTGAGCGTACAATTGTCCGGCTTGACTTTGATGAACAAATCGGAGTCCAACAAGCCAAGGTCTCCATACTTGGAGTACGTTCCCGCCAACTTAATGACTGTACCGAGCACGCATCTAAACTACCTTTCAAGATTCTTCAGAACCAGCAATAACTTAAAAGCAATTGAAACGCCTAGGTCAGCAACACTGTATTTATGATATGAGCAGACCTCTACCGACGATACAACGAACGCCTGCTATCGGAGCACAAATCTGGTGGCAAGCAAGTAGGCCGTACTCCACAACAAAACGCTCACGTGTCTACAGGGATCTCGCTCAAACAGGCCCCAACCGACTGATCCAAACAGCTTAACCCTCTTAATCAAAGCTTCGCGTTCTTGCTCGCGAAATAGCGGCAATGACGGAAACCTACACGGTTTGTCGTTGCCACCACACAGTGTGTAGGTAATCGATGCCTGATATTCCAGCAAAAGACATTCCTGGTGTCGGCAAACCCTACGAGCAGCTTTTGTCGCAGTAAAATCATTATTGCCTAGTCACGCCATTCCAACTCAATCCACTTCAATACTCAGGAGGTCAGACTATCACGCGAGGCCGTCGCTAAAACACACTTGCACTCTTCTTACATTAATGGACCGATTATTATCATACAACATCTTCGTCTTCGACGTTGCACTTCACATACTCAGCTTCTTCAGTCGCATACGCAATTCCTTCCATCCACATACCCATAATGCATACCAGCGTTTGATGCGATACATAGGACACAGTCGGGATCTCGATCAAGCTCGCTCATTCCGATGCTGATACTCCAACTCACATGTGGCTACCAGTGATACTGCTAGTCGATATCACATGTGGATAAAGGATCTGGGAAGCTAACCAACGTTATCAGAGGAATCACGCGCGACACCGTGCATTGATCGCTCCACTATGGGACGTAGCAGCGTGTGCTTTCGACCCCTAATCTAGCAGGCCCCAAAGGATGCAGATATGCTCTGTACTGGGGGAAGGTCATCCCATTTTGCGGATTCGTGCTTTCTCTTTGGCCGCAGGATCTCATCAACTCTACAGTACAGGTATCGTAGTAAGCTCTTCCCTCTCACAAGCATGACTCACCGTCGAGTCTCCTGTGCACAACGAAGGAACTGTTGGCATCGAGAAGATCGCTTGTTGCAGACAGTCCCGTCGTCACGTCTCTCGTAGCATCGCAATATGGACGGGCGTGAGTCCCAGCTGGATCTGTCACTTGTGCTCCCAATACTCTCTGGCGAACGAAGAGACCCTCTGGTGCCCTTGGTATGGTTCTTGCTCTTGACTGGAGAGAGCGAGCAACTCAAGAGGGTTACAGTACTGATTGCTTGTGTGTGCCTTGATCGCGCTGTGCAGATTTGCCAAACGATCCGTTTCGGACAGTGATCTCTGAACACAAGAAGGGCTCACTTCGATTTCTTGATGACGGCGATGGCTGAGCTGGTACACTGTACGTACGAGCTCTCGACGATACCCTTTGATTGCATGGCCCCGTATCTTCCCGCGTTCAGTCATCCAGTCGATTCATCTCTTCTTCCCACAATGCGTCAGTCAAACTCGGGGCAGACGTGGAGAATCTTCTGACTGTGATAAGTCAAACGATGATCACCAGGAGACATATGCGGAAACCCGCAGGCTGCTCGCCAAGGCCATTTCGTACCAAGCGTCCAACCTCCGACAGATGAGAGGCCCACCTGGCCAACTGTCGATTTGCGCAGGAGAGGAACCCTGGGTGGCCGTCATATAATCTTCTGGAGTGTGTCTCCTCACTCTGGCTCACCGAGAAGAAGGTCCCGCATGCAAGCGATTATGTCGGGTATGTGATTGGAGCAGGTTCCCACTGGCTCGTTTGTGGTCTGGTGCACCCCAGACTTGGCGGTTGTTCTTTTTTTCTCCCAGTCTGCTCACCTGCATCTTCATCCGCCTTGCCGCCATCGCCACGCGCGACGCGAGCGGCCACATCGGGATTGACCGCCCCAGCACGCCACAGCGCGCCCATCCGCCTCCTCCGGTTAGGCGTCGCGAAGGACCTCGTCCATGGAGCCCGTCGCCATGGACGCGAACCCGACCGATCCGTTCTTCACCCCGTGGCTCGGCGCCGAAGACATCGAACTGCTGCAGACCATCGAGTCGCCGCCTGTCACACAGTCGCCGCCGCAGCCAGCGTTCCACTTTGCCTGGGGCTCACAGGGTGACGCGACCGAGCAGCTCGCACCGTCGCAGTATCGGGACTCAGCTGCCGGCTGCGCGACTCGGCCCCAGCCACAGTCTCTCGTGCGTGCGTGCACTGAGCCCACCAAGCGCTTCAAATCGTCACCAGTTGACCCGCCTAGACTGCGCCAGTCGCCAAGCGACAGTGCAGCGCCGTCCGACACGTCTCCGCCGCCCACGCTACCCTGCGCGGATGGCGACGGCGCGCTCATGACCGCGGAAGACATTCGGAAGGCGAAGAATCGCCTGAAAGTGCGCAAGCACTACTATCGCAAGATCGACCTGCTTCGGTCACTCCGCTCCACTGTCCAGCAGCTTGAGGGCAAATACCAAAAGCTTCTCATGGATAACCAATCGACAAGTGTGTCTTCCTCCTTGCATCGCCAAGAACAGCTCATGGATCAGCTCACGGCATCCAAGAGAGAGCTTGAGAAGGAAAACGACCAGCTAAGGCGGCTTTATTCCGCGCAACAAGTGCACTTTGGCTGGATTAAGGAGTTACTCGCAACCCAACACGATCTATTCATGACGAGTCAGATGGCCAAGACCATATTTATTAAGCCGTTCACAAAGGAAGAGTGCTACGCTGTGCGGGACAAGGCCTACGAAGACGTGATGGCTGTGTGCAGCTCACTCGCTCGAACAGGTCATCGACCGTCTCGTGGCACGAGTCTCGGGGGTTGGCAAGATGAAGTGACGGTAGAAGACGGGCTATGGAAGTTCTCGCTCTCCAAGACAGTGAGCGGAGTGACGCCGTTGTCTATTTGTGAGTTGACTTGGCCGATTCTCCGCGACCCGAATGGCTTTGCTCGGTTATTCTCAGCTTCAGTGGAGGCGAAGTGTGTCATCGTCCAGGAAGTCGACGACGGCAATGTCGTCATGTTCCAAGAATATCGCACGATGGATGCAAATAACGAGTACATTCTTATGAAGAGTTTGTTCCTCGTTTCCCGGATGCAAACCGAGACAGGATCACTCTTTGTGATGCGAGGACTCGGCTTGGACAGGGTCCAAGATCCCGACCAGTTCCTCCCGTCATCAGGATACGCAGCCAGCCAGGTCGTGTGGCATGACATCTTTTCGTGGTGTAAGTACGACCGCACTGGTCTCTATGGAACTGACTGTGCCATTTCCTTCGGTGGAACTGCACCGACTGTGGGCGACAATGCCTCTTTCTGGTCCATCGAGATGCTCAATATTGTCTCTCGCTGGGAATCAGCAATCTACGGACCTAGGAAGCTTTTGCCAAGCTCAGACGAAGATTCAGAGGGCTCGCTCCAGACAGAGAAATCGTGGAGATCTGTAGAGCTGCTCTAGACAGAGAACGTGTAAGATATAAAGAGATACAAGCTGTCAAAAATCATTCTATTTGTACAAGTGTAGGAATCACATTTCATTCACATTGCGAGAACAAGTTGCGGGCCAACGATGCTTGTCTCGCAACGAACGACGAACTGGAGCATCTCGATCATCCAGAGACTCGCCGAGATGAGCTCAGTTCCATCCACTGTCCCTCCGAAATCGTTGAGGCAACCGACACCACTTGGATCTGGTCGGAAGAGCCCCCAAACGAAAGTGTCCATCCAGATATCCTCCTTCTGGGGCTCGATCTTGTTGCGGCCTCGCCGGTCACGAGGCCGCGGTGGCTCGCCTTCCCGGATCAGGTAAGTCTTGGGATCAAGTCCCTGGAACACAATCAGCCAGCCGTCTTGGGGGCCAAGGAACACACGAGACGCCAACATCAAGGCCTTGATTCGCAGATCCATCATTCCCGGCTTCTCGAGCGTATGGAAGAATACAACGTGGTCTTCCCCAACGCGCTGGACTTCGTGGTACAGCACGTCCAGGTGTGGCGAGTACGTCTGCGCGAGCGTATCAGCCTTGGAGAGTAGCGCCCACACTTTCGATGCGATGTAATCATAGTGGTATGCTGGGAATGCTTTCTCCAACAAGAACATGAGCTTGTCGTTCTTGACGATGTGCCGGTCTCTCCACCCAAAGATGTTGGCGCCCGTCGTGAACAGGTTCTGGCTTTCGCGGAAGTCTTTGATCTTCGCATATGCAGCCAGCGCGATAGAAGTACACTCGGCTGGAGTTAGCACCTGAAGCTCAATAATTGGGTTTCGACGCTTCTGTTCCTGAGTCGCTTGCTGTGCAAGCAGGTTCTTGTTCTGCTGAATGTGGAGCTGGGCCATCATCTTTTCCATCTTGTTGTATTCAGCTTCCACTCGGCGGAGCTCTTCGTTCTCTCGCTTCAGCGTGTCAGAAAGGAGCGTGACCTCGATGTACGCGGCGTGGAGTTGCTGCTCACGTGTCTTAACGCGTGCGATGTCTTCCTGAGATGTAGGACGTGCGCTCTCGGCGTGTTTTTGCTTGAGAAGATGCTGGTAGTTGGCCTCGACACGTTCCAGTTCCGCGCGCAGTTCGTTCAGAGTCGACTGTTAAGACATAAACGAGAGGATAGTCGTTAGAGACCCCATGAGATGGACGCGACATGCCACGTGACGCAGACGCACAATCTTTTTGTAGTAGCATCGCTTGACGATCAGCCGATTTCGCTCTTTTTGGTCGATGTTCTCCGACCGCGGCGGCAGTGGCATGTGAGCCAAGACCTCTGGCGGCAGTGGATTCTTGGTTCGAGCCGACGTGGACGAGGACGACGCGAGCGAAGATGCGGTCGACGGCGTCGGCGACGCTGACAGGCCCAGCGTCGACGGCGTCGTGACTTCATCACTATCCTCTTCGTCCCAGTCGCCGATGTCGAGCGCGAGAGCCGCCCGCATCTCGACGTCGAGCGACGCCGACGGCTCGGTCTTGATCGTCGGGGGCAAGAAAGGCTCCATGAAGAGCGAGTCGTCGAGCGCCCGTCGGGCGTCCATGGGATCTGCGGCTTGCACTGTAGAGGCCGTGGTGCCGCCCACGTCCGTCAGTCGCATGCGTGGGAGGAGGGCGTTCGATCGACCAGAGGAGAGAGAAGGGAAGGGCCGGGTTCTGCTGAGGAGCTCAGCCACTTTTGACAGCCATGGCGGTGGTCACCCAAAACGGAGCTTAAAAAAATGGATATGTCGTATTAAAAACGGCATGTAATAGCGATTTGGAGGGTTTGTACAGACATAAAGCAACGGTTTCCGTACGGTAAAAGAAGGTGATGCGACCGCCAGCTGGTTGAATTGAGGTCCGCACCAGACTGAACACTTCAGTGGGCAGCTGAGGCACGGTCAGGCAGCCCTGTGATCAGTCCTGAGATACCTGGTCTTGGGTGGTCCACATGAACTCGGGCGGCGCCTTTGACACCTCCAGTCACGGTCTCCGTCCAGGTGGCACTTCGTCTCATTGAAGAGGCACGCGGCTCCTCTGACCCCTCGAGTCCCAGCCCAAGCAGGCTTTCTTGACTATGAGAACGACTGTTATTACTGCAACGGAGGACCCAGAGCGATTCATCCTCCCGAGCGAACTGGACACGAGCTCAAACATTGAAGCCTTCTGCCCAGATTCGCCAGTCTGCTGGAGGCTGATAACTTGCGGAGGGCAGCATCAGATGCGAACGTCCGTGGGATCAAGTTGTCCGTGGCGTTCCCACGCTGGTTTCCGCGGGCTCTTTCATCCATTGAGGCGTATTCGATCGTCGTTATCGCAGTACAGTTCGGGGCTATCGACGAAAGGCCGCTTTCCTCTGACGACCGATTTCGGCGGTGATGGTGCAGCTGCGAGACAAGCCGTAGCCGGGGGAAATGCTCGCAACAGGCATGACTAGAGTGGACTTGCGTGCTTTGCAAGCCACTTCGACAGATACAACTTTCCCGTAGAGTCTTTACACAACGTCGAGTCATGCTCGAGTCGCTCTGCCTCGTGAGCTGCCAGTACTCTACACTCGGCTGTGGACTCTGTTCCCGCGAACCTGGGTCTTGGTTGCCATGGGCTCAGGATCAAGCAGACACTAATAGAACCGATCCTAGTGGCACCGGCGAGGACACTCTTCTCGTCACGGATCAGAATTCCGGAGGCAAAAACACTCCCTTGGGATGCCTGGAGGTGCCTTTCCTTCACTAGGAATCACTGCTCCTGCGCCAAAAACGAGCCTGTCGCAACACTGGGTGATTATGATAATCATGCCACGATGCGCCCATGAGCTCACGTGAACGCACGCACCAGCAATCCGAGGTTGCTACAACAACTCACATTCTCCCGCGATGTACCCCTACCCGGTCTGACGTGGATCCGGCGAAATAGGATTCTTCGCGCGATCTCTCCTACGACCTGATCTCGTCCCACGTCAGAGAAGTGCGCAAGTGAGCTGGCAAGCCATCCACATGGACAGGTCCATTTACCAGACCGCACATCGCATTGCACAGGCACTCACTCTCAGCCATCCTGTGAATCACTCGAGAGACTCATATTCTGCAACCATCACACCAACAGCAAACGTTTGGTTGCTGTGTGCAGTCGCGGCGCGACAGTGACTTGTTACTTACCCTTCATCGCATTGTTGGGGTCGGAGACTCCGGGGTTCGACACGCCTGTCGCATGCACAAGTTGGTCGTCTTCTCGTCTCGAGTTTGTAATAGTGTACCCTCGCGTGTAACTAACGCTCTAAAGAACTCAGGGCACGGTGAGCCAGCCGGATGCCTAAACGTCTTCTTTTCACCCAGACAGGACGCCTTATTCAAGCAGACCCGGCTTGCTGTTGAGCAATCGCACTGTGGTCGCACCAGCCGCTGTGTTGGATGCCACTCTCCATCAAGGCTGGCCAGATGAGGCGCCGACCCTCAAGTAACTCACAGTCGAAGGGGCGACGCTCGATCGATCGCAGGTGGTCTTGCGTGACACGAAGGGCGGACCGGAAGTTGTGCAATTGATTCGTGCGATCAGCAAGCGTCCCGGCCGTGGACAGCGAGGACAGGCCGTGCATCGAGCAGTCCACACAGCTCTACAGCGCCCATAACGAAAATCTCTCTCCGCGAGACGCACCACTACTGGGAACCGGCCGTATAAGGTGCTTCGAATCGCTTTGTGAAGATGATTCCGATTGCCGCGCTGCTCAACGACGACATCGAGGAAGAGAAGAGAGACGGAGAGTTGGAGATCAAGGTCGAGCCAGTGTACGCAGTTCGTGCACTCTTCGGTCGCCAGACTTCGTCGATTGAGTGCACCTCGAGCGATGAGATGGAGGAAGACCATTCACCTGAGGATGACGAAGACTCGTACGAGCACATCAAGCAGGAACGAAACAGCCTCACGACAACCGAGACATCCTCGCTACTGGGCGCATTGACACTGCAGTGAGTGCACGCATGACTGATCTATGGAGCCCCCATGATACTGACGACTGTAAACAGGAACCTTCGATATGCACCCGCAGCAACACCAACAAGCGATATCACCCATGACACGGAGGCCACAGCTACCCGCGCATACCTGTCGATGGATAATCTTACAAACCCAGTCGGCGAAGGTGAAGACGCCGTTCGTGACAACAAGCCACCGACCCCGAGCCAGGAAGCTCGCGCTGCACGACGCCGCAGTACCCGAGCGCTCTTTCCAGGAGCTTCCGACGAAGATCGTCGTGCAAAACAGCGCATGATCGTCAAGCGATGCTACTACAAGAAGATTGTAAGTTCTTTTGGTGGCCTCTCCTTGCCTTTTGATCAAGTGTATTGATCAGCACTTGCCTCGCAGAACACGATCAACGAGTTGCGAGACCAAGTTCAACAGCTTGAAGGCGTACTCAACTCAGTTCTTGAAGAGCAAGAAGAGCAACGCGGACAGGAGCTCGCTACAGCAGAAGACGCAGCTATCCAGTCGTTGGTCGACCAATATGTCGATACAGTGAAGGACAAGGAGGTTCTCAGGCACGAGAACCAACGACTCCGCAAACTGGCAGACGAGTTCTACATGAAGAACCAAGGTCGACTGCGTGTGTTGCTTGATGCCAACCGCAAGGAGATGATCCTGTTTACACCCGGAATCTCCGACGAGTAAACTTGCTCCGGCAAACAAGTATTTATTCATAAAAACTATGAACGGGGAACCCCAAGGTGCCTCGATTCCAAAATACGAACTTTCTTAGGCAAACTAGCCCCAACAAGAAGGATTTCTACACCGTCATTTCCAAACATGAACTCTGTCGGATGAATGAATTTAGCCGACAAGGGGAATTTCATAGAGTTCCGCATACTTTGAATGCTCTTCGTTGACAACCATGATGTCTCGTCGACACTCAAAGTATCACACAAAGTATCATCGGTGGCAGTTGCGTGGTCATCATGGAGCCGAGCTGTGTCGGAAACAGATAGGGCGATAAAGCCTAATGCCGTTGGTAACGATCAATACCAAGCGTCTCATGTGTTGCTCACGGTCCGCGCCGTCCACGCGAGGATGGTGGCCGCTCGTATTGTACAACAACGTGTGGATCTGGGTGGTCTCCTGTGACACATGCACGTTAGCTAACGGCCGGCTTACGTTCGAACCGATATATCGTGTATTGGAGTTCAGTGCACCGTGGGTTTTGAAGCTAAATTCTTTCTTACATGCATAAATCGCATACGGCAATTAGCAACAGTATTGAAGGGTATTAATTGTAAAAATGGATACACTTTGATTTGGAAGGGACATCTGACAAGAGCTGTCAGAGTTCGTGGGCTCATCGAAATGGAGTTTACCGTACATGTCAGATTCAGAAATTCTCTGAATCTGACATCAATCCCCATCTTCAAACCGATCGGTCGTGATGAGTGGCGTCGAAACTGTATTGCTAATTTGAAACTCAATCGTTAGTCACTCCAAGCATTCAATCATCTATCCTCGTCAACGTGACGGCGAGGTAACGAGGATGCCATGCATGCGGTTGAAGACGACGGTGTAATGCGTTGGCTGTCAGCTGCGACGTGCGATCTAAACAGCGCGCAGACATCACAATAGGCCGCACACCGGGGCTTTGAGTTACCGTGACATTGAGACGCCCAGCATGGAGCGATGGAACGACTTTGCTCCTCTAGCATAATTTTGTTGCGCTCACACTGACGCAAGCTCTGGATCCAGCACAAAGAACTTGTACTGTTCAGCTCTGAGCTGGCCAGACCAATGCAACGGATCTGGCATCTCGATAGCATTGTTGTTGTTGTTGCAGGTAGAGTTTGTTGGTCGCAATAAATGTGTCCTAATAGCGTTGCTAACCCCCCCCCCCCCCCCCCCCCCCCCCATCCATCTACCCAACACTACCTTCGAGAACAGACGACTTGAATACGAAACGTCAACAAGAGCTGGAAACTCGTGCATGGAGGCATTACAATATCAGAATCGTGTATCTGCCAGTGGTGATCATGACGACAGAAGCTGGAGTTTGTTGTGTGACGTCAGCGTGAAGACTATGGCTTAGATATGCGGAGGAAAAAGGCGCGCTGTGGCGCTGAGCCCGTTTTCATAGTGAAGGCCCTCGACTGATAGTAGTCGCCATGGTAGTCGCCATAAAGGACGGGCGAATTGTGCGCCATTCAGAGCGGTCTGCCAGTGATGTAATCACTCCAATCTCCAGTTTGGGGTTGCACCCCACAAAATCTGGTATCATCTTGATAAGGATTTTTTGGATTAACGTTACGGCAAATTGTCAGCTTTGGTGATCCAAGTGGATCTTGTTGAGTTCAACTTCGGTGAATCTTTATAGACTTCATGCAATGAAAGTTTGAGCCGATTGTGCTACACCTGTACGATAGATAAAGAGGAAAACAAGTTTACACTCATTTTAACACGACGTGAGCCCTAGGACGAAATAAGAGTCGGCCCTGTCCGAGCGGCTCCTTGATAGCCAATAATTCCGTTTGCGCTGCATTTAGGCTTTTCATGCCCCACAGTTCTTTACCATTGTGTTTCACCACTCAGCTGGGATTCCTTTTTGCAGCTTGACCAAGTGATGCCTCTTCTGGATATTCTAAGCGATAGCTTGACACTCTGAGCTCGACTAACATACCCTGACAAAAAGTAGCCGTGGCTGCTTATGTGATAGCCTTCCTAGCCGAGGGAGGTCAACATCAGATCACTTAGGGCATCGAATGATCTAAACGAGTTGACAAGTACACGCACAGTGGTCAAGCACGTGGTGTCGGACGCTCTAGAGCGATTGGATCATCAACGATTGAGAGAGAGAGAGAGAGCTCAATGTTGCAAGACAGTTGAGCCCATGGTGGGTCTTCAGTCCTAGTACTGTACGCATTCCGACTCCGCGACCAAGATTGCAGACTAGCTCAACTGACTGGCGTGGGATTCGAAGTGTCCATCTAGGACGCTTCGTCGCTATGGTCATCACGCTCCAGGTGATGGCCAACTCAACTCGCGTTCGTCCTGGAATCTCAGCATGACGACAAGCGACACGCACGTTGGCGACGCAGCGTCGCTCTGCAGGGCCCTCGGCGAGGTCTCCGACTCGGCTCGAGCTCGCTCGGGGCGTAAACGGCAGATTTGTTTGCGGGTCCGCGTGCCACCATCACTCGCGCAAGAATAATCTTGATCAGATGTCGCGCCGGAGCGTTGGTCGTTGATGTCGGTCGCGTGGAAAAATTACCGCGTAAAAAAGTTGGGTGTTGATGCGAACACTCGTCACGCAATCGCTTGGCGACGCGCGGCCGGTCGGTCGGAAGTTCCATAAGTCGGATTGGTCGGCGAAACTGATCTCGCGAGTGTCTCGTACGAGTGCCATCCAATCTCCGAACAGATCTCCCTATTTTCCGACCTCGGCCGAGTGGACGAGGCGCGTCGCGCGCGAGGCTGGCGCATGCGCCCCGCCTCGGCCGCGCCGTTCGCGCCGAGAGCCGGCGGCGCCGCGCGGGCTCTCTCTCTCGCTTTCTCTCGGCTCTTCGGCCTCCTCTCTGGACATGTCCTCCCCTTCCGCGACAGCCAGGACGAGAGATGAAGTAGAAACGCGCGGGTGTCCCAGGGAGAAGGTCCGAATTGCCCGATGATTCAGCGAGGGAGAGAGCCGCTGCGTAGTCTCTGCACACGATCCAGTCACGCGGCTCGGCAGCACCGTCCAGTGGCGCAATTGGCTGGCCGCCAGCGGCGCTCGGAAGAATCTGCTGGACGACCGGCAAATTGGTGCAGGTGAAGAGCGAAATAAAACCATGCCCACGTCGAAGTTGCTGGAAGGGGTAGGGAAAAGGATTTTCGCTTCCGTTCGGCCAATAGGATCGTTGGAATTGCCGAAATCATTTATTTGATTGGCTTGAAATACTTATCCACGACCAGCGATTAGCCAATGGGCGGTTAATAAAGACGCGGGATTGCGCCGCGGTCCCACTGTGGGCGTGCAGCGCCGGTCCATATTTCCCCAAGCTGTCGAGTTCCGTGGTCGAGAAGATGAGCCGGAATCGTCCACTTCCAATGGCGTTTCACAAATCAGTAGATGGCACGTAAGCTTTCCGTAATTTACGCGTCCCGGCCCCGCGCCGCCCGGTGCCGCCGGCCATTCCCCCATTGTCTGTCTCGCGCACACTGCCCGTCACAGCCTCTATCGCGCATGGAGCCCACGGCGGAGCACTACGACATGGCGACGCTCGGCGGCTTCACAGCGGACGGACTCATCCAGTCGCCCTCGCCGCGACTCGGCTCGCCCACGGTCGAGACGCCGCCGCCGTCGACCGCCCAGCCCAAGAGTCTCGCGGCCCCGACGCCGCGAGGAGCGCCGCTCTCGCTCGAAGAAAAGCAGGAGCGCCAGCGGATGCACGTGCGTCGCAGCTACTAACAAGAAGAGGGTACGTCCACGCCACTCGAGGGTTTGGATCGTGCCCAACAGGATGCTCACCATGAGATGGAACTGCTGTAGAGCTACATTCGCAGTCTGAAAGACCAAGTCGACGCTCTGGAGAAGGAGTACGCTGTCGCACTGGCGCAGGCAGCCACAAAAGGCCCACCTTGTTGCCGCCGCCGCAGCTGCCGCTGGCTCTGCGACGCCGCCACCAGGGATCGCAGCAGTAGCATCGTCTCCTACCATGGCGTCCGAGTTCCTCGTACCAGATCTCCATGAAGTTGCCGGTTCGTCGCCAGATGTGCCTGCTTCAAATGAAGCTGTGCAAGTGTTCATGCAGCTCTCGACTCTACGTGATACGCTGCGCCACGAGAATGATGAGCTGAAAAAGGCTCTCATTCGGTACGCCAACTTTGTTCGACGTGTACAGCAATCAATCGAAGACGCTGAGACAGAGGCCGCAGAGGATCCGTCGCCGCATCTGGATGTGATCGACTTCTCCATCTCCCCTTCTGAATGCCACTACATCACACTCCGTGCATACGAAGAGTCAAGCATTCATTGAGAGCGGACGAGTGCGTTAGCACTGGTGTTAGTCTTTTTGGCTGGAGAGACAAACGTCGCGTCGTTGAAGGGTTTGTTGAATTCTCTGTGAAGAAGTTCTACAATGATCGCTCAGCGTACGTGCTGTCGCAGTCTACGTGGGAGTTGCTGACAAATCCAAAGTCGTCTCGCGGCGTTGTACTCACCGAGCATGTCGATGGAGTTACGCCTAATCCAGCGTGTTGACGAGGATAGTGTCATCTACTATCGTCGCATTGATCGGTCTCCCGACGCTCCAGCCCACGTGAGCAAATCGATCTTTCTGCTCACGCGTTTACGAACAGACTTGGGCTTTATCTTCCATCTTCCGCCACATGTGATAGCGAGCGACAACGTCGAGATCGTGCACTGCTGAAAGAAGTTGCGGAGGCCGAAAATGAGACTTGGCATGATGTCTTCAGCTGGATCTTGTTCGAGGAACTCGGTGACAATGGAGAGCACGCTCAATTCTCATTCGGCGGTCGTGTTGACACTTCCGCAGCCACTCCGCAATTTTGGATGCTTGAGGTGCTGCTTCTGAGTTTGCGGTGGGAGGCCAATGTAGTTGGACCGATGTTCGAGTTGCGTTAAATGAGTTGCATATAGAATCTTAACTTATGACTGTCAGCTCAGCTCAGGGTGTGGACAAGTTTGGTCACTGCAAAACCTGGAAGATGGGGCCGATAGCACGGTTCTCGAGCCGCAGCAAGTACGACAGAAATTCCATCATCCAAAACTCAGTGTCAGCAACCTCGTACTGGAACCCGCACCGCCAAACTCCAGATAGGTGGCTGAAGATGCGATGTTGGCATCTTCAGATGGTCGCGCTTCCTCGTCCCAGAAACTGAGCCAACTGAACATGCCTAACACGGCCTCGGCTGGGTGATTCGCCATGACACGGTTTTTGTCTATTGAGCGAAAGAGAATGAAGTACTTCCCGTCAACCTGGAACCTGGAGAAGAGAAAGAACGTGACGTTGCGTATCCTGAGCTTCTCGGTTTTCAGTGTTCGACAGAACAAAAGGTTGCTGTCGTTGATCCGCTGAAGTATGCTGAACTTCATGTTCACCGTTCCGCTATACAGTTGCTCGAAGAGACGAGTCTCTGCGTACAGTCGCCATGTTTGGTCCCACAAAACACGAGCAGATTGGTCGGGAAAACGTTTTAGGAGTGAGAAGTTGGCTCGTTCGCCGTATGTGCGTTTTCGCGTCCATCCCATGATTGGGTGAGCGTCAACAAAGGCTGCACGAATCAGGTTCAAACACTCTTCTTCTACGAGTGGTTTGAACGAGACAAGAAACTCGTCGGTTTGGACGACCATTGCAGGATCACTAGCAGAATTAATTGGTGGCGTCGTGGTGACGACACGAGTAGTGGCTGTGTCGCGTCCATGCAGATCGGAGTCGACCTGCAAGTCACGAGCAAGTAGCTGGTCGACTTTATCCTGAAAGTTGATGTGCTCGTGCAACTGTTCTTCGAGTGCTTCGCGTTGACGAAGTAGAGATTCTTTGGTTATGGAGATTTCTTTATACCGTTGGCGGAGCGACTGGATTTGTGTACACGTGGAACAGTGAAGTGTATCGCCCGTGATGCTGCTCGTTGAAGCCGTGTCACTGTCACTTTCGCTGCTCGGAGAAAGTCCGTGATGCCGTGTGCCATGGAATATCTGGAGCTGCGCAGCATCACCCACGAGTTGCTGATACAGTGCTTCAAGCGAAGCGATCTCGGTTTTGAGTTGGTTCTTGAGCTCTTTTTTCTGGTAGTATGATCGCCGCACAATCATGCGGTGCTTTTCGACTTTCTCATCCTGGGTCATCCGTCCTCGAGACTTGCCCTTGCCACTTGTCGCAAGCCCTTCTGCTTCAGCATTACCAGCCTCAATCTTCTTAGCACCGCGTCGCCAAAGCTGTCGGAACTCAGCTGCAGCTACCGACGAGCCCGAGTCTGTCGCGGGACCGGGAAGTCGAGTGCTTGGATGGACTTCCGTCGCACCACCCTGCCGAGTTGGCAGATTGACGCCGGTTTCATCAGCACGACTCTTTCTGTCCATTTGCGCGCTACAAGCGAAGCCTTCCCGCGCGCAGCTTCTCGATGCGCGTTGCGCCAACGGAGTCGCACTGAGACGGCACGCTGGCTCCCACGGAGCACGAGATCGAAGGCGTTGGAGAGCTTGGGTGGGAAGTTGGCCATGGAAGGCGCAAACACCCTTACGGATCAGAACCAGAAATAATGACAATGCCGTAATCTGATCCTTGCAGTGAAAGCCCAACTGTGTGGTGCTCGTCCAGCGCAGTATTGCCTGAACATGGCACCATGTGCCGCTGCTCTTGGCGTCGAGAAGAGATGGATTCGGATGGAAATGCACGGCATTGAGGGAGATTGTGGTTCCGAGACTATCGCTATGTGGTTGCAAGTACCAATGCTCACTACCGATCGTTGATGGATCGAAAGCGGTAGAAAACGTGCCGCCGGAGCCAAAGTTGGAACTGCAGGAGCAGCATAGGGCGGCGATCCGATCCGGCGGCCATTTCGCGCCCATTTGCCATTCAGGATACGACGGATTGCAAGTCGGGAACGATTGCGAGTGTACATACAGAACTTTGTGTAACGTTAACGTTATCGGAAGAAAGAAGACTGTAACATGTCGCAGATTCGTGAACATCTCCGTACACGAGTGATGGTCACACGGTAATATTTCCAGGAAATTAGGTTCGCACTTAGAATGGCTAGCGTACTTAACATCATCTACGACGATGAACCTTGTGCAGAAAAAAGACATCCTAATCATGAAACAAGCCAAAACTTTTGCATTACGCGCAGATCCACGACCACGTCTGCTCCTAACCGACGATACCGACGTTGTAGCACGTCTTTCCGAACTGCGGGGCGAGCGACTCGCCGAGGAGGCGGTTCACCAGCGTCTTGCCCAGCATGTTGAGGATGTTGATGGCGTCCTTGTAGAGCGAGCCCTTCTTGTTGAGCTCAGTCGTCGTGAAGCCGAGGATTCGCTCTCCGAGCGCCTGGAGAAGCGGCCCAGCGGCCGGCAGGGAGAATTGGAGACGGTTCACCTTCTCGACGGCCAGGCTGAGCGAGTCAAGCGATGCGGACGTGATCTTTCGCAGGATACGCGGGAGCAGCGTCGCGAAGTTGCCCGTGATCGCCGCGATAGAGATGGTGGAGACCGTCACGTCTGAGCACGTCCCCTTGGGTGCCGTCTTGGGACACATTTGGACCCCTAGGGTCAGGTTGAATGCCGCGCTCGGGTTCACGAGCTCCGTGCCAACAGATACGTCAATGGCCGTGGGGCGGCACTTGGCAGGGTCGAGAAGGTTGATCCAGCAAAGCTGCCACCACTGACGGTTAGGCTGCGAGAACTCGAACGAAAAGAGACCATCAAGCGCGAGAGAGCCGTTGAAGTCCACGCCAATCTCGAGCGTCGTCGCATTCGTGACCTTGACGTGGCGCGGGACGAGTCCTGCAACGCCCTTGACACTGAGGTTCTTGATAATTGGGGTAATCGCGAAATCCGTTCCCAGGATGGAGAATGGGATCACATTGAGGCGGTTCTCGACCACGGAGATAGGATCCAAGTTCACCAACAGCTTCTTGATCAGGCCTCCTTGCACAGCCGTATCGATCACGGCGTTCAAGTCTGCGATGCCCTTGGTAGAGGCGGAGAAGTTGAGTGGTAGGCACGCAGGAAGAGGGGTCGGGAGCGTGGTTGGTGCAGCGGTCACTTGAGCCTGGACCGATCCAAAGAGTGCGTACGCAGATGCCACGACTGCTGCGAGGAACTTCATCGTGCTTGGAGGTGGGTGAGCAGAACAGTGCAAATGCCGATGTGTTTGGCAATTTAGTGGCCCACGGAATCGCTCGAGTTGCCCACGGTCCGTAGGCAACTCGAGCAAAGTACCCGTGCAGTAGAGAATCCGCAGAAGCAGGTGAGGAAAGTCCCGACCGCAAGTGCAACGCCTCCTGAAAAGTTTCTGATCCCCACGCATACTGACTGCCAGATAAGGCTACAGAACTTCACGCCGGGACACATTTGGAACTGATGGGGATCAGTCAAAGTGGGACTGTGCTCCAACCTCAACGTCGGACAGCCGCATCGGCGGGTGTTGCAACGCTGACTGTGTTCTAAACGCTCGCCGGTCGATTGTGGTGTGGAGAGTACTGAATGTCATGGCCCGAAACTATAGTCTCCAAAGCAGGAGATTGTTCAGTGTGAGGTCCTGCAAGGTGCCTAAACGGAGACTGTGCATCGTAAGCCTATCTAGAAACGGAAATAGTGGCCGTGCCAGTTACAGGACCCACAAACACAGAATGGATGCTATTCATTGCAGACTTCCAAAGTTTGGAAGTCTGCTTACAGTATTGGAGTGTTTGGAATCCAAACACTCCAATACTGTAAGCACATCCAAGATGTCAGCTGGAGGTTCAGAGGTTCAGCCTGACAGTACTGTTGTTATCTAATTTGATTTGAGTCAATCAGGCTGATTGAGTTGCCTGTCTTAATACTGTGCACATTTCCGGTGTCGTGAGCCACGACTTTTGGCCCCCAGAGTGGATGATGTTGAGTCTGCGGTTGAAGTTGCACGTGACGGTGGGACTCGGGAAAGAACGAGTGGAGAACGACAGCTGCCGACGGCATCAGTCGTGCCGGACTCCAAGACTCAAAGCTACTGTACAGCTGCACCAACTTCGTGATTTCTTGATTTGTTGTTGTTATTGGAGAACTTGGTCGACCACGATGTCGGAAGAAAGAGCGAGTCAACTTTCTGCCTGAAATGGAGACTAAGAAGGCGTTGAAAGATGCCTCTTTCTACGTATCCTCCATATCTGTACACAAGTGCTACTCCATCAAAAGCAATGAGCGTCCACCGAGGGGGAACTGAAATTCCTCATTGCCGATATTGAACCTGGAACGCTCTCATCACTCCTGAGAAAATTGGCATGTCCTTTACAGATATTGCGCATTCGAAGTGCATGAGCAGACAAAATTTCGAATACAGTACCGGTACTGATATTAGGTACAACACTACCGTCCTTGTCAATGTCATTCTATCACTTGGCTACATGCACAGCAGTTTTGACCTTGTCGGTTTTTGGCACTTACGTACAGTATGACCCATCCGTCATCACGTTCACACGAATAACAAGATGTCGAACCTACAACACAATTGTGAGCTCGCTTGATCCATCGCATGATTCGCTACAATATAGCGAATCATGCGATGGACTCAAGCGAGCAACCAACACGCAATTTCATCATCCAACAACCTGGAAGGTCACTCTGACCTATCGGAGCTGCTGAGCAACGACCAACTCCAGTGAAGGAGATTGTTGTGCAGCCGCGAGTAACGTTGAGCTGGAGGATTTCGAAACTGATGTACGTTATAGCCGTCCGTCCTTATTCGCCACGACGCGACAAACCTTTTTCCTCGTGAGGAGATCCCTTATGTGACCCATGTTGTCGTGTCGACAAGGATCTGTTTATGAAAATTGAAAACGCACGTGACTCGAATCGAATGGCAAAATCTCCCCATATTTGGACTGTACAGATAGGGTGCGAGTGCTAGGGGAAAAGTCCACTCTATTCGGGGCGGACGGGCGGACAGAATGTCTGGTGATTTCACTTGGAGTCCATCGTGACATTCTGCCATGTTTTTGGAGGTGCGAAGGTTGTGACTCCTCGGAGGCGCTCCTTATGATTGGCTCATAATATGAGCCAAGCGAGTGGATATTATCCACTTGTCTGTGACGTGTGTGTACCACAAGGTGGAAAAAAAAACAGCTCGATCCTCGCGGAGCCGTAGGATGCTTGCCACTGACGAGTCACGCTCATGGACTGTATATGGGGACGAAGATACGGCGTGGACCATGGCCTAGGCATGGGCGATGGCCACTTCTGCGGCCAGAGCTGCGTGGCACGCACTGGCAGACGAGAAGATGGCGCTTGACAGACCACATGCGGGGGCGAAGATGCTCTGGGAGCTTCTCGCCATGCAAGAGTCAGCACCAGCGCAGAACACAGCGACGGAAAATACACAGCATGCGCTCTTCCTCGATGGTGGATCCAGAGGAAGTTTCGGTGCTGGGGGATCTGGGGCTGTCATCGTTGCTGTAAACGACGACGGCACCTCCGCCAATATCGTCTGGTGTGCAGCTCTTAGTCTTAAACACCCATCCACGACCAACTACTTTGCAGAATACCGAGGAGTCGTGACCGGCCTTCGAGCAGCTCACCAGCACTCTAGGAAAAATCTCGAGGCTGTAGGGGACAGTTTTTTTTTTTATCATGCGACAGCTCCGCGACTATTGCCCACCACGAAATCCACGCTTGCGAAAGAGCTACACTCAAGCCCGATGCCTCGTAGATCAACTCGATGTCCAACAATGGATCCACCATCTCCGAGCCTACAATAAAATGACTGACGCAGCAGCAAACGTCGCCATGGACCATTAGATCAATTCGGAAATATGGGCCGTTCTTATCCACGCCCCGACTTGACAATCATCACTTCGCCTTCTCTGATTGGCCTAAAACCAAATCAAAATCGATTCGAATGCTGCATTTCCGGGGACACAACAGTTCCATACTTTGGTCAAAACGGCATTAGTGCTCGGAGTTCTGTGCAGTAGACTACTACATCGAATGCATCAGCTGGATATTGATACTTAAAGTACTACTACTAGTACTGAGTAGTATCACCATCCCAGCTGATGTATTGTTCTCGAAACGTTCTCGTGGGCAGCGAGTACCGGCATGGGGTAGAATCACGGAAGAGGACAGTTTCAGACTGTTGATCCACGTTGGTCACATCAGCAACACGGTAAATCAAAACTATGTTGTAGCTGTTGGTATGAGTTTTTCGATTTTTTTTTTTTTTTCATATACGAACAAAGAAAGGAACATAACCGGTCAACTCCATAAAGACTCGACCATCGACCCAACGACACCTAGGCACACTCCTCCTCGCCGTCGTCCTGGGACAAGTCAACCACCCAGAAGCTACGGTACTGGTGCTTGTTGTTGACGGCCTTGGCGGCGCCGAGGAACTTGAAGTCACCGAGCAAGTACTCGTCACGGTCGGCGAGCTTGAGCCACTCGCTGACGGCCACCGAGGGGTTCTTGTAGCCGGCTCCAACGACTTCGTAGACACCCGCGGTGTCAAAACCCTGAGCTTGCGCGCGCTCCGTGGGCATGGAGCCGTCCTGGCCGACCGGACTGACGAAACCACCAGCGGCCATGGCGTTCGCTTGCTGCTGCGACGCCGCGGTGAGCTTGGTGTTGAGGCAGAGCTCCGAAAGTCCTTTTTGTGCACGCGCAGCGTTCACTGCTGTAAGGATCTCCTGGGCGACATTAGTGCTTTGGCGCAGAGAACGTGGTTCGAATGCTTCGGTGACTGACGACGAGACGGCAAGCACGAGCGCGATGCAAGTGGAGGCGATGAACTTCATTGCGGATGGATAAAAAGGTGGCTGGTGGCTGGTCTTGGCCGAGTGAATTGGGAAGTGAGCTTAAGCCGCGCATCCGTGGGCGGAGTTGAAGTCGAGATCCAAGTCAACTTGAAGAGGGTCGAGTTGAAGGCCGTCCTTTAGCCGATGGAAGTGGTGAACAAACGCCACGGAAGACAACCATCTGGTTCTTTTTTGTGGTATCTTCGCCATGTACACACAAGCAACTCATTCGAGTCGTGTCAGCTTGGTGTTATTGTTGAAAATTGAATAGTGGATCTTTGGCGGGAAGTCGACGAAGTGTTCACGATGACGATGATGATGACGATGATGATGACGCAGGTGCGCAGTAATTCAAAATACCTAGGTGCATAGGTACTTCGAAGTGTAGCGCACAGATGCAGTCAATTTGGGTTACGCTAGTGAGCAAATGCAGTTGCTTGGTTGTCGATTTGGGTTACAGTAGTGAGCCCCAATGCAGTTGCTTGGAGCAGACCAAGGCCCGCGTGGGCCGCACGCAATACTGCACCAGATTCGTGCCCAGTGGCCGGCATTGTGGCGCGAATCTGCAGTCAGGCCCACTATCGTATTTGTCATCATAACGACTGGGGACTCATCCAAGAGTCCACTTTTGAATCAGTTGGCGAAGTGTGCGGCATGTACTGTATCACAGTAATAGCTACAGCACTTTATGTGCAGGGTTTCGCGACTTTCAAAGGCAACATAATGTCACAGTACTATCATTAAATGATCACTGTGGTTTCATTTGGCTCGACGAGTGTAAAGTTCACACTCTTCCAGCCAAACGAAAACAAGTGAATCGGTGCGCGAAGCTGGAGGAGAAGGATATGGTAGTCTGTCGTTGTACGACTAGGGAGCCGAATACAATCCTGGATCAGGGTTGGCGCAAGAATAGCCGTGATGGAACGCAAGCTGAACCAAACTGGGGTGGGAAGCTACACAAGGGATCCGTCAGTCAAACGATCAGCTTTATCTTCTCCAGGCGAAGCATTCACGACTGAATATGAATGCGTCCGAGACTATAAAAGCTGGTACTAACGTCACCTTTAGCAACCCTTAGTTCTCTACTCATCCGAGAGTATTCACCAAGTCCTAAATACTTGTTCGTTCCATAAGAAACAGTATTCAACTCTAAACTTCACTCCACCACTAAAAACGCAACCACCCAAGCTGCATGAAGAGTGGATGAAGGCGGCATTAGAACTATCACCGTACCACACGAACGACTGTGGTCTTTCCTGGAGGAGCTCTACTTCTTACACCAACAACACACAGAAACCAAAGACGAAAACGAAAAAGCATGCCCACTCCATCGCGACTCGACTCGACTCGACTCAACTCGACTCAACTCAACTCAACCGTTGACCCTGGACGCGTCAAGACGAGCGCGCAGAACGACAAAGAGCCGAAGAGACGGAGACGCGAAGCGATGAAGAGACAAAGAGACAAAGAGACGAAGAGATCTAGGCGCACTGCTCCTCGCCGTCATCCTGGGACAAATCGACGACCCAGAAGCTCCGGTACTGTTGCTTGTTGTTGACGGCCTTGGCGGCGCCGAGGAACTTGAAGTCACCGAGCAAGTACTCGTCACGGTCGGCGAGCTTGAGCCACTCGCTGACGGCCACCGAGGGGTTCTTGTAGCCGGCTCCAACGACTTCGTAGACACCCGCGGTGTCAAAACCCTGAGCTTGCGCGCGCTCCGTGGGCATGGAGCCGTCCTGGCCGACCGGACTGACGAAACCACCAGCGGCCATGGCGTTCGCTTGCTGCTGCGACGCCGCGGTGAGCTTGGTGTTGAGGCAGAGCTCCGAAAGTCCTTTTTGTGCACGCGCAGCGTTCACTGCTGTAAGGATCTCCTGGGCGACATTAGTGCTTTGGCGCAGAGAACGTGGTTCGAATGCTTCGGTGACTGACGACGAGACGGCAAGCACGAGCGCGATGCAAGTGGAGGCGATGAACTTCATTGCGGATGGATAAAAAGGTGGCTGGTGGCTGGTCTTGGCCGAGTGAATTGGGAAGTGAGCTTAAGCCGCGCATCCGTGGGCGGAGTTGAAGTCGAGATCCAAGTCAACTTGAAGAGGGTCGAGTTGAAGGCCGTCCTTTAGCCGATGGAAGTGGTGAACAAACGCCACGGAAGACAACCATCTGGTTCTTTTTTGTGGTATCTTCGCCATGTACACACAAGCAACTCATTCGAGTCGTGTCAGCTTGGTGTTATTGTTGAAAATTGAATAGTGGATCTTTGGCGGGAAGTCGACGAAGTGTTCACGATGACGATGATGATGACGATGATGATGACGCAGGTGCGCAGTAATTCAAAATACCTAGGTGCATAGGTACTTCGAAGTGTAGCGCACAGATGCAGTTGCTTGGTTGTCGATTTGGGTTACAGTAGTGAGCCCCAATGCAGTTGCTTGGAGCAGACCAAGGCCCGCGTGGGCCGCACGCAATACTGCACCAGATTCGTGCCCAGTGGCCGGCATTGTGGCGCGAATCTGCAGTCAGGCCCACTATCGTATTTGTCATCATAACGACTGGGGACTCATCCAAGAGTCCACTTTTGAATCAGTTGGCGAAGTGTGCGGCATGTACTGTATCACAGTAATAGCTACAGCACTTTATGTGCAGGGTTTCGCGACTTTCAAAGGCAACATAATGTCACAGTACTATCATTAAATGATCACTGTGGTTTCATTTGGCTCGACGAGTGTAAAGTTCACACTCTTCCAGCCAAACGAAAACAAGTGAATCGGTGCGCGAAGCTGGAGGAGAAGGATATGGTAGTCTGTCGTTGTACGACTAGGGAGCCGAATACAATCCTGGATCAGGGTTGGCGCAAGAATAGCCGTGATGGAACGCAAGCTGAACCAAACTGGGGTGGGAAGCTACACAAGGGATCCGTCAGTCAAACGATCAGCTTTATCTTCTCCAGGCGAAGCATTCACGACTGAATATGAATGCGTCCGAGACTATAAAAGCTGGTACTAACGTCACCTTTAGCAACCCTTAGTTCTCTACTCATCCGAGAGTATTCACCAAGTCCTAAATACTTGTTCGTTCCATAAGAAACAGTATTCAACTCTAAACTTCACTCCACCACTAAAAACGCAACCACCCAAGCTGCATGAAGAGTGGATGAAGGCGGCATTAGAACTATCACCGTACCACACGAACGACTGTGGTCTTTCCTGGAGGAGCTCTACTTCTTACACCAACAACACACAGAAACCAAAGACGAAAACGAAAAAGCATGCCCACTCCATCGCGACTCGACTCGACTCGACTCAACTCGACTCAACTCAACTCAACCGTTGACCCTGGACGCGTCAAGACGAGCGCGCAGAACGACAAAGAGCCGAAGAGACGGAGACGCGAAGCGATGAAGAGACAAAGAGACAAAGAGACGAAGAGATCTAGGCGCACTGCTCCTCGCCGTCATCCTGGGACAAATCGACGACCCAGAAGCTCCGGTACTGTTGCTGGTTGTTGACGGCCTTGGCGGCGCCGAGGAACTTGAAGTCGCCGAGCAAGTACTGGTCGCGGTCGGCGAGCTTGAGCCACTCGCTGACGGCCACCGAGGGGTTCTTGTAGCCGGCACCGACGACTTCGAAGACCGCCTGCGTGTCGAACCCGAGCGCCTGCGCGCGCTCCGTGGGCATGGAGCCGTCCTGGCCGACCGGGCTGATGTAGCCACCGGCGGCCATCGAGTTCGCTTGCTGCTGCGACGCCGCGGTGAGCTTGGTGTTGAGGCAGAGTGCCGAGAGGCCGCTCTGGGCGCGTGCGGTGTTGATGGCGGTGAGAATCTGCTGGGCGACGTCGGAGCCTTGCTGCAGCACGCGAGCGTCGGAGGCGGTGGTGTTGTGCGCCGAGACCGAGACCGACGTCGAGACGGCAAGCACGAGAGCGAAGCAAGTGGAGGCGACGAACTTCATGGTGGATGTGGGCGTGGCGAGGGAGGTGGTGGAAACTGGAGGCTGGTAGCTGGTAGCTGGTAGCTGGTAGCTGGTAGCTGGTAGCTGGTAGCTGGTAGCTGGTAGCTGGTGGTCGGTGGTTGGTGGTGTGTGGTGTGTGGGTGGGTGACGGAGACCGGGTAGATTGGGGAATGAGCTCTCGCCGCGCGTCCCGGGTCGCGGATCCGGGTCGAGCGTCGCGTCGATAGTGGTCGAGTCGGAGCTTCCGTCTCGTGTGCGGACGGAAGGATAGGGCGCTGACCGAAGAAGCGCACGAGAGCCCAGCCACTCTCGAGACACCACTCAAGCCACCCTCGAGAGCCGTTTGGGTTGTTGTTGTTGTTGTTGTTGTTGTTGTTGTTGTGGCTTGTCCGTTTCGTTGGCGACAGCTACGTATGCGCAGCGCTGAATCATGTGGAAGCGAGGCGTCCAAATTTCTGAGAAGGCGAGGAAAGTGGACAGGTCACGCGTGACCAAGTAAAGGCAGCGGTGTCACCCACCAGCTAACCGCGATGCGGAGGTCGCTGATCGATGAGGTACGTACAGACCGTACAGACCGTATCTGGTACAGTCTGGACGCCAAGTCTTGTTGGGTGAGTGCCTGTAAAGGGTTGGGTTGCAACGAGATGAGATGGTATCGTGTTGTGAGGCCACAAGCCACGCTGCCACAAGCCACGCGACTCAAGTCACGAGCCAGCAGACGCAAACCACGAACTACGAACTACGAACCACGAACCTCGAGACACGACGCTCTCGCTCTTGCTCTCGGTCCTGCTCTTGCTCTTGCTCTCGGTCCTGCTCCTGCTGTTTGTCTTGGTCTCAGTCTTGGTCTCGGTTTTGGTCTTGGTCTTGGGTCTTGGTCTTGGCCTTAGTCTTGCTCGTGGTCTTGGTCTTGCTTTTGTGCCCTGGGTCTGGCTCCAACACCCCAACGTGGCGGACCAACCACCTATGCTTCCGCGCTTCTGTGCGTCCGTGCTTGATCGACAGCATCGAAAAGCAGCGTGCCACGCCGACGGTCACACATCCACGACGAACAAACAACGAGACAAGTAAGCACATGGAATCATTCGCGTTCCTCGCGTGATACTGGATTCGACTAAACCGGATGGATCGTGGGCCAGTCACCTCCACGGTTCGTTCGCTGTCCATCCTTTTTTTTTTTTTTTTTTTTTTTTTTTTTTCTCGTGAAACTCACCACAATCAGTACAGCCAGACCAGCACAGTCTGCCTTGAGGACGACATGCAAACCACCACGGCTGTCTCGGTCTTGTCTCGGCCTTGTGCGAATCCTGAGAATGCTCCATTGCATCGGCCACTACCACCAGTCGTTTGCGACTGTCAACAGTATACTACCAATAGTCATTGGCATTTGGGCTTCGCCCGATGCCAAACTGGCTTCTGTCCTCACCACTCACCACTCACCACTCACCACTCACCACTCACCACTCACCACTCACCACTCACCACTCACCACTCCACACTCGCCAGCATACCGTTCTGTACCGCGCAACTCCATATGATCATCGCCACAGTCCACAAACGAGCGCTACGATTTATAGCTCCGTGCGTGCTCTACACAACGCGTGCAGCGAACAAACATCATCTATCCCAGAGACTAATGAAGTATAACTAATATATCTCCAACACGAAAGAGATCCACGCGATCCACGCGACCGCACAAGCTGTGACGTGTCTTGCAAAACGTGTACAGAGTGTATAAAGGCGGCATTAGAACTATCACCGTACCACACGAACGACTGTGGTCTTTCCTGGAGGAGCTCTACTTCTTACACCAACAACACACAGAAACCAAAGACGAAAACGAAAAAGCATGCCCACTCCATCGCGACTCGACTCGACTCGACTCAACTCGACTCAACTCAACTCAACCGTTGACCCTGGACGCGTCAAGACGAGCGCGCAGAACGACAAAGAGCCGAAGAGACGGAGACGCGAAGCGATGAAGAGACAAAGAGACAAAGAGACGAAGAGATCTAGGCGCACTGCTCCTCGCCGTCATCCTGGGACAAATCGACGACCCAGAAGCTCCGGTACTGTTGCTGGTTGTTGACGGCCTTGGCGGCGCCGAGGAACTTGAAGTCGCCGAGCAAGTACTGGTCGCGGTCGGCGAGCTTGAGCCACTCGCTGACGGCCACCGAGGGGTTCTTGTAGCCGGCACCGACGACTTCGAAGACCGCCTGCGTGTCGAACCCGAGCGCCTGCGCGCGCTCCGTGGGCATGGAGCCGTCCTGGCCGACCGGGCTGATGTAGCCACCGGCGGCCATCGAGTTCGCTTGCTGCTGCGACGCCGCGGTGAGCTTGGTGTTGAGGCAGAGTGCCGAGAGGCCGCTCTGGGCGCGTGCGGTGTTGATGGCGGTGAGAATCTGCTGGGCGACGTCGGAGCCTTGCTGCAGCACGCGAGCGTCGGAGGCGGTGGTGTTGTGCGCCGAGACCGAGACCGACGTCGAGACGGCAAGCACGAGAGCGAAGCAAGTGGAGGCGACGAACTTCATGGTGGATGTGGGCGTGGCGAGGGAGGTGGTGGAAACTGGAGGCTGGTAGCTGGTAGCTGGTAGCTGGTAGCTGGTAGCTGGTAGCTGATAGCTGGTAGCTGGTAGCTGGTGGTCGGTGGTTGGTGGTGTGTGGTGTGTGGGTGGGTGACGGAGACCGGGTAGATTGGGGAATGAGCTCTCGCCGCGCGTCCCGGGTCGCGGATCCGGGTCGAGCGTCGCGTCGATAGTGGTCGAGTCGGAGCTTCCGTCTCGTGTGCGGACGGAAGGATAGGGCGCTGACCGAAGAAGCGCACGAGAGCCCAGCCACTCTCGAGACACCACTCAAGCCACCCTCGAGAGCCGTTTGGGTTGTTGTTGTTGTTGTTGTTGTTGTGGCTTGTCCGTTTCGTTGGCGACAGCTACGTATGCGCAGCGCTGAATCATGTGGAAGCGAGGCGTCCAAATTTCTGAGAAGGCGAGGAAAGTGGACAGGTCACGCGTGACCAAGTAAAGGCAGCGGTGTCACCCACCAGCTAACCGCGATGCGGAGGTCGCTGATCGATGAGGTACGTACAGACCGTACAGACCGTATCTGGTACAGTCTGGACGCCAAGTCTTGTTGGGTGAGTGCCTGTAAAGGGTTGGGTTGCAACGAGATGAGATGGTATCGTGTTGTGAGGCCACAAGCCACGCTGCCACAAGCCACGCGACTCAAGTCACGAGCCAGCAGACGCAAACCACGAACTACGAACTACGAACCACGAACCTCGAGACACGACGCTCTCGCTCTTGCTCTCGGTCCTGCTCTTGCTCTTGCTCTCGGTCCTGCTCCTGCTGTTTGTCTTGGTCTCAGTCTTGGTCTCGGTTTTGGTCTTGGTCTTGGGTCTTGGTCTTGGCCTTAGTCTTGCTCGTGGTCTTGGTCTTGCTTTTGTGCCCTGGGTCTGGCTCCAACACCCCAACGTGGCGGACCAACCACCTATGCTTCCGCGCTTCTGTGCGTCCGTGCTTGATCGACAGCATCGAAAAGCAGCGTGCCACGCCGACGGTCACACATCCACGACGAACAAACAACGAGACAAGTAAGCACATGGAATCATTCGCGTTCCTCGCGTGATACTGGATTCGACTAAACCGGATGGATCGTGGGCCAGTCACCTCCACGGTTCGTTCGCTGTCCATCCTTTTTTTTTTTTTTTTTTTTTTTTTTTTTTTCTCGTGAAACTCACCACAATCAGTACAGCCAGACCAGCACAGTCTGCCTTGAGGACGACATGCAAACCACCACGGCTGTCTCGGTCTTGTCTCGGCCTTGTGCGAATCCTGAGAATGCTCCATTGCATCGGCCACTACCACCAGTCGTTTGCGACTGTCAACAGTATACTACCAATAGTCATTGGCATTTGGGCTTCGCCCGATGCCAAACTGGCTTCTGTCCTCACCACTCACCACTCACCACTCACCACTCACCACTCACCACTCACCACTCACCACTCACCACTCCACACTCGCCAGCATACCGTTCTGTACCGCGCAACTCCATATGATCATCGCCACAGTCCACAAACGAGCGCTACGATTTATAGCTCCGTGCGTGCTCTACACAACGCGTGCAGCGAACAAACATCATCTATCCCAGAGACTAATGAAGTATAACTAATATATCTCCAACACGAAAGAGATCCACGCGATCCACGCGACCGCACAAGCTGTGACGTGTCTTGCAAAACGTGTACAGAGTGTATAAAGGCGGCATTAGAACTATCACCGTACCACACGAACGACTGTGGTCTTTCCTGGAGGAGCTCTACTTCTTACACCAACAACACACAGAAACCAAAGACGAAAACGAAAAAGCATGCCCACTCCATCGCGACTCGACTCGACTCGACTCAACTCGACTCAACTCAACTCAACCGTTGACCCTGGACGCGTCAAGACGAGCGCGCAGAACGACAAAGAGCCGAAGAGACGGAGACGCGAAGCGATGAAGAGACAAAGAGACAAAGAGACGAAGAGATCTAGGCGCACTGCTCCTCGCCGTCATCCTGGGACAAATCGACGACCCAGAAGCTCCGGTACTGTTGCTGGTTGTTGACGGCCTTGGCGGCGCCGAGGAACTTGAAGTCGCCGAGCAAGTACTGGTCGCGGTCGGCGAGCTTGAGCCACTCGCTGACGGCCACCGAGGGGTTCTTGTAGCCGGCACCGACGACTTCGAAGACCGCCTGCGTGTCGAACCCGAGCGCCTGCGCGCGCTCCGTGGGCATGGAGCCGTCCTGGCCGACCGGGCTGATGTAGCCACCGGCGGCCATCGAGTTCGCTTGCTGCTGCGACGCCGCGGTGAGCTTGGTGTTGAGGCAGAGTGCCGAGAGGCCGCTCTGGGCGCGTGCGGTGTTGATGGCGGTGAGAATCTGCTGGGCGACGTCGGAGCCTTGCTGCAGCACGCGAGCGTCGGAGGCGGTGGTGTTGTGCGCCGAGACCGAGACCGACGTCGAGACGGCAAGCACGAGAGCGAAGCAAGTGGAGGCGACGAACTTCATGGTGGATGTGGGCGTGGCGAGGGAGGTGGTGGAAACTGGAGGCTGGTAGCTGGTAGCTGGTAGCTGGTAGCTGGTAGCTGGTAGCTGGTAGCTGGTAGCTGGTAGCTGATAGCTGGTAGCTGGTGGTCGGTGGTTGGTGGTGTGTGGTGTGTGGGTGGGTGACGGAGACCGGGTAGATTGGGGAATGAGCTCTCGCCGCGCGTCCCGGGTCGCGGATCCGGGTCGAGCGTCGCGTCGATAGTGGTCGAGTCGGAGCTTCCGTCTCGTGTGCGGACGGAAGGATAGGGCGCTGACCGAAGAAGCGCACGAGAGCCCAGCCACTCTCGAGACACCACTCAAGCCACCCTCGAGAGCCGTTTGGGTTGTTGTTGTTGTTGTTGTTGTTGTGGCTTGTCCGTTTCGTTGGCGACAGCTACGTATGCGCAGCGCTGAATCATGTGGAAGCGAGGCGTCCAAATTTCTGAGAAGGCGAGGAAAGTGGACAGGTCACGCGTGACCAAGTAAAGGCAGCGGTGTCACCCTCGGTGGGTAATACAGCTGCCCACTAGGCTTGACCAGCTAGTCGCGCTGTGGCGAATTAGATTCAGAAGACAATTCAATTAGATTCGTAAGCTGTCTTTATCCAGCTCACCTGTCTCTTTTGTCGTTTACGATTTACCCGACGTTGGGTTAGTTGCAGTAATCCGAACTGTCTCTGATTTGGAAACCACTAATCGTACTTAGTACACTACTACTTTTAGTTGCACCGGAACCCTCTCCAACATGTTTTTTGTATGGAGTTCTGGGTGGCGCACGGAGCTACACCTAATTGTACGGTTGGATAAAAAGATGCTATTGTCTCTACCTAATCTCGCATCATATCGGTCTTAGCATGTGGTAGGCAGCTTGCTCACAACAATCCCAAACCATGGAGGTAGCTAAAAACGACATACACGACGTAGAGCATTACCATGACTGCACCAACGGAGCGACGAAGTCGCCACTTCGATAGAATCAAAAGCGTCACAACAGTCACCAGCACTCCAAAGAGGATGAAGATCGATATCTCGAGGTCGTCAGTGCTGATAACTACCGGCTCGCCGTAAACGAGGTTGGATAGGAAGAATGGGAACCCCAGTCCAAGCAAGATGTCGAAGACGTTGCTTCCTAGGGCGTTCGACACAGCCATGTCACCGTGGCCATCGCGAGCGACGAGAATTGAGCTGAGCGCGTCTGGAATCGAAGTGCCAGCTGCAAGGATTGTGAGACCCATCAGTGGAGACGGAATACCTGCGATGCAGCCGAAACGAGTAGCGTAAACAACTGTGTAATGGGAGAGCACAGCAATCCACGCAATTGAGACCAGAAAAGTCGCCGAGAAGCCTACTGTACCCGAAAAAACAGGATACCGGCAATCTGGTATGGTGAGTCGCATCGGAATGACGATCGGCCGCGTGAAGAAGAACCATGCCTTGGAGAAGAAGCCGTCTGGCATTGTGTAGACCTCCTCGAAGTAGGGTCCGAGCTCCTCTTGTTGTTCCTCCTCTGGATCATCTTGGATCGAGTGTGCTGACTTGACAGAAGCTGCGATTGCGGCTTGAGAGATTGTCGATGCGTCGAGAGGACGGAGTGAGCCAGTGACTGTGTGCTTGCTGCTTGTGGTCGTTGAATCAGACTCGGAAAAGCTTGCGAGCTGGCTACTCGCAGCTGATGATGATCGGCGCGAGCTCTGCTCCTGTGACATTGTGTGGTTGTTTTGAAACATTCTGTACTTTGAGCGGAACATCGGGTTTAACTTGGATTGTGAGCCGATACGATGGGGGTGGTGGTGGCCTGTGCCTGCCGTATGCGCTCCACGTGATGATGATCCAGCCGACGATTGACGTCTTAGGCCTTCGGAGACACCATGCTCAACGCGCTCGACATCAATCGTCCACGCACGCCGCTCGCTATCTGATGGGGCCAAACTCAAGCTCAAGCTGCTGCTTTGCTTCAATTGAGACTCCACGAGCTGTGCTGCACGGTTTGCTTGAGCTTGAGCGATGGCTTCCTGTTTGGCCTGAATTTCGTTGAGCTCATCATCTTCCTTGCGCTTGCAACACGCATTTGTCACACGCTCGTTTTGGCTCATAAAGATGCAGTATCCAATGTACGAAGCGAAGAGTACCACAGACTCTAGGACATTGACACTTCCATCCCAAATTGAGAAGGTGAGCACAATTATCGCCCAGCAGTACCAAAGGGAATCGCGGAGCAATGGTCGCCAATCGAGCATGAGCACCTGCCCGGCAAGCAGCGCTGACAGCGAAATGATGATAAGGATGTTGAAGATCGCGGAACCGACGATCGTACCGATTCCCATAGACCCCTCCGGTTTGTTGAAGACGTTGTCAGCGAGTGATACGAAGAGCTCCGGCGCCGACGACCCAGCGGCCATGAAGGTGGCGCCTGCGACGTCTTGTGAGAGCGCGAGTTTTTCCGTGATGCGCTCGAGCGCGGTGACAAAGTAGTCATCACAGACGATTGCGAGCGCCACGAAGATGTAAACCAGCAGGAAGACGTAGAGCACGATTCCTCCTTGCTCTTCCCACTCGGCTGTCACGCCGCACGTCTCGGCACCAGTGGCATCGGTCGTGGCGTTGGCCGTGACGGTTGTTTCTTCCCACGGCAGCGCCGAGTGGACGCGCACGCGGACGTGGAGACTTTCGGTCGTGAGCTGGCGAGAAGCGACGGGAGCGGACTTTGCCGACGACGAGAGCAGCAGTGCCGCGCAGCCGAGCGCGAGCAGCAGGCCGCCCGAGACGGCGCGGATGCGCTGGCGCAGCACGCGGCGCCCGACAGAGCGCATGGCGACGAGGGAGTTTCGGGATGAGAGACGAGAGGGCGAGAAGGCGAACCCACGCTTTGGAGAAGCCTGATTTGAGCTAATTTATCAAAAGAAGGTTGTTGACTGGACATCCTATTCAGTAAAAGGTGGAAACGGCTTTAACTATGTCCTTGGAATTGAGGTTGCTGGCATCATGTTCTGTAAAAACTAACCTGTAGATATTACTTTGGTCTGTCACGGTACGCCGTTGTCGGTGGGTGCAGAATGCAATGGCTTCAAACCTGCTTGGCAGACGCATGCAGTGACGTATGCGAGTTCAAGTGGGAGAGTGAGGCGTTTACTAGCGGGATTTACTGAATCTTCTGAGACTACGCGCTGTTGGGGAGGAGCTGGTCCAAGACGGCGCTGTACTCGACGCATTTCTCGGACAAGACCTGGACGTGCAGCACCAGCAAAGCAGAGTCAAGGAAGCATGAGCGTCAGCCAAGAAGCGAGTGTCAGTAGACGAGGGGACGAGGAAAAAGGATATCGTCTCCTGGTAGATGCCGAGGATCTTCTCGACGCGCGCGTGGAGAACGAGCGCTCGCTCCTGCTGCTGTGCGTGGGTCAATTCGATGCCATCGAGCGAGCTCTGCACGTGAGCGCTGTTGGCGTGGAGCTGCTCGAGTTGCGTGACGTAGCGCTGGAGCTCTTGGAGTCGCTGGAACTCGGCCACGACGCCCGCGATCTGGTCCTCGCTGCTCAGAATAACCGCGCGCTTGACCTCTTCGCCCCCGTGATCCGTCGAGGATCGATGCAGCTGGAGAATGCTGCGGTTGGCGTGGTCTGAAGCGTTCCCCTGTCAATGCGATCTCCCATCCGACTCGGTCTCCCTCAAAAGTCACGTACAGAGTTCCGTGAGGCGGGCGAAGCCGGCGATGGTCGCGTTGAGCTGCTCCAGCTGCGCGTTCACGCGGCGCACGCGGTCGACGATCGTCTGCGCGCCGAACGAGCCGCCTCGCGCCTGCGCGGCGCCCACGACGCGGCGCCGGAGCGCGTCCTCGCGCGCTTCAAGCAGCTCCATGTTTGCCACGCTCGGCGCGATGGCACTATGAAGATCCAGTCATTGAAGTGAGGTTCGATGTCGCACGAAGGTGGCGAGAATCAGTTCTGCTCCGTCGTGAACGAAATCCAGCCGGTCGCGCCAGCTGGCTCGCTGTTGTTTCGGCCGAGGCATGACTGTTGCGATGGCCTTCTCCACTGGGGTCACATCCTCAGGTGGTGGGTGGGGCCGGCGACCGAGTGGCCCGCCGACGAGCGACCGACGCCGTCGAGCAGCGCGCTCGCCCCAGATGGAGCGCGCCCGAGAGAGCGTCACGGCGCCCCGTCCTTTACTCGCGCCGCTGCATGTGACAACGGCGCCGCTGGTGGTGGTCGCCGCTCGCTCTGGCTCTGCCCCCGCGAGAGCGAACGCCCGTGTCTCGTAAACCCTGCCGCATCTCCCAAGCTCTCTCGAAGTATCAAATGTAAGAGGTTACAGGGTACCACGATGCGTCGACCTGGGGACCTGATCTGAGCTCTGGAACTGGCGGATATCGAATTATACAGGTTCGAGGCACGCTCCCAGCTGGCCCGGGATGCTCAAGTCGCACACAGAAGCCCACGCCAATGCAGGTGGCAGCCTGCCTCTCGCTTTCCCCACTGAACTCGGCACGCCCACAGCACAGTCCGCTCTGCTTTTCCAGCAACCTGCGCTGCGTGATTCAGTAATCTCGACGCTGTCATCACCGAGGCGAGGACCGTCAGCTCGTCCTTGCGGACTCCGTGGAAGGACGGACGCACCGCATTTGACAGCCCGCTCCCGAATAGGAATGGACACGCTCGTGCAATCGCAGACGCCACATCTCCAGAAGATGGCCGACGACGAAGACGACAAGAAGCTCCGTCGCCGCGAGCAGAACCGACTCAGCGCCCAGCGCTCCTACCACAAGAAGCAGGAGCGGCTGCAGACGCTGCGCTCGCAAGTCGCGCAGCTCGAGGCCACCTACCAGCAGCACGTCTCGTCGATCTCGTCCTCGGCGGTGCCGGCATCGCCAAGTGGACTGCTCCCGATCCCGTCCCACTCGGTTGTATCTTCACCGGCCACTTCCCATTCCGATGATCAACTATCTTCCGACGAAAAGACTGATCGAGTGTCTCCTTCGTCCCCGCCACCCCCGCCGAGCCATCTCCAGGATCTTCTTTCCAGTCGGACGCAGCTTCAGAACGAAAACGATGCTCTGCGGCGTCGTATCGACGAGCATACTCGGTTTCAGTTCCGACTCCAGTCTCTCGCAGCTGGTGAGGAGGCCGCGGCCAGTGACGCCTCGGTGCAGCTCGTCCACAACAGCATCACAGGATCGCCTCGATTCCAACCGCGAATCCAGATGAAGCGCCCTCTCACTGTGGAGGAGTGTTACACGCTCGGCAGCAATGCATACCAGCACATGCGCCGCCACAGGTTCCCCGACAACTACATGACTACGGGTTCATCGATGTGTGGTTGGACTGATAAACGAGTTCTTGAGAACGGATTGCTGAAAGTCGAGCTTCGCAAGACATTCCACGGGCACCCTATCGATACAGTCGCGCGTGACGCATGGAATTCAGTCCAGGACCCGCGGAAAATGGATTCGTTGTACTCGTTGAACATGAATATGCACAGCGAGATCGTTCAACGGATCGACGATAACAATGTTGTCATGTACCAGTCGTACGAGACGCCGGAGCGCGATGCTAGTGGGAATGAGACCGGCGCTGTGTGCGTGATGCACCATGTGATGCTGCTGACTTCATTCGCGACCGAGACTGGGTACATCATCTTGTTCATGTCCCTCGAACCAGATCGCCTGGACGACAGTGATCACATCGTGGACTTAGCTGAAGAAGAAGAAGCAGTCGCAAGGGGACTGGTTAAACGGAGGCACAAGCAGTGGTTTAAGAAGTTCAGTTGGCTCACGGTTGATCGTATTGGCTCAAGTGACGACTCATTTGAGTGCGCATATTTGTTCACCGTGCCTCCTCATCATGGCGCAAGTTACTACTGGCCGCTGGAGATCATGCTTCTCATTTTACGATTTGAAGTGGCGGCTGTGGGGCCAGTGATTTTGCTTCCAAGCAGCGGGACCAACTTGCAAGAGGAAGCATCCGGCTTGCTTGAGGCTGTTTTGAGCGAGGACGACGACGACGGCGATGTCGTCGTTATTGAGAACGAACCGGTGAAGATTGAGCCTTTGGACCACAATCGAGAAAGTGCAAGCAGTCGTGCTGTTGATGACGATATGAGTGACCTGATCATCGAGCTCTTTCCATGAGTTTGTGAACCGAAGATTGTCGAATGCCATTCCGTACCATAGTTTATCCCTCGCCGAGTGATGATGTATCCAGCAGTACGAGATAATAATTATCGAGTAGTGATTGGAATCGAAGACTGTATAATGGGTTACGAAACACTTTCTAGAAGTCCTTCTCGGTGAGCAAGGCGATGACCTTGGCCTCAGGGGCAGCACCGAGCGCGCGACCACGGCCATTCAGGGCCGTGATCTCGACGGCAACAAGACTCGCCGCCACGACACCACCAGCCTGCTGAACCAGCTTGATGCCAGCCTCGACGGTGCCGCCAGTCGCAAGCAGATCGTCAATGAGCAGCACTCGATCCCCAGCCTTCACAGCATAGTGCTGGATGCTCAACTCATCCCCACCAGTAGCCGCATTGTCACCCGTGTACTCCTTAAAGTACTCGATCGTGTGGCTCACGCTCGGCATCTTGCCAGGCTTGCGCAGCATGAACACCTTCTTCTGGAACTTCGCTCCGAGGTACGGGCCGAAGAGGAATCCGCGCGCATCGAAGCACCCGATGGCGTCGATCTCGTCGATGAACTTCTCGACCTCGTGGCTCATGAGGTCGAGCGCGAGCTGGAGCTCAGCCGGGTTCGCGAGCAGTCCGCCGACATCGAAGAAGGCCTCGACGCCGTGGAACGGCACGACCGGGATGACGGACACGAGGCGCTGGAGCGCCTGCTTCTTGGTGGCGGCGTCGGAGAAGTCCATGGATCTCAAGTGGTCGGGGGGCGAATGAGGAATGGCGCGGTGGGTGGCGGCGGCTGGGGCAGTTCCTCTTCCTCGAATCGGCTGTCTGCGACGCGCGCCGTGTCAGTCATTCACCACGCCACGAATCGCGATGTGCATTCAGTGGGACCTGATCAGATCTTGAGCTAAGCCAAGCTGATTTCATTAAAAGGCAACAGCGACAATTGTCCTCGCCAACAATTCTCCTTGTTGCGCATTCCTATGTACAGTTTGTTCGCGCTCTAAGCCGGACCCCTGATTTATCGAAGCAACGGGTCAAATAGAATTTCAGAGTATTTGCAAGAAAAGTACAGCTAATGCTTTAGGAGTTCTTTGGGCTTCTGATTCATACGAAGCCGGTATCTTCTCCATACAAAATATGACAGGATCCGACCGGGTTTGGCCATACTGACTCCACACATTTCTGCGCGATCATGCTCCCCACGCATATCGACTGTGAAATATCCCCTTTTCAAAAGTCGTCTTCTTCGAAGAGCTGGCTCCGGACTGCACAAGTCTGTTGGTCTCATCCACTTGGACCGTGCGTCAGTACATCCACCCAGCTCCATATCATCTCCCTGCGGGAAAGAAATATGGATTATAACAGGTTCATAGAGAGTTGACACCGGCTTAGAGCGCGAACAAACTGTAGTATTTGCCTGTCACGACAGACCACCAAAGGGAGCAAAGGGCGGTCGCCCGTTGATATCGATGCGCGGACTTGCACGCTGCTAGAAATTGGTCTCGTTCAGCAAAGCGACACACTTGCACCCAGGAGCCACGGCGCGCGCACGGTCGCGGCCGCGCTGAGCTGCCACCTCCGCCAGCACAAGAACTCCAACCACCACTCCACCAGCCCGTTGAACAAGCCTAATGCCGGCTTCGACAGTACCACCCGTTGCAAGGACATCATCCACGAGAAGCACTCGATCCCCAGCCTTCACAGCATAGTGCTGGATGCTCAACTCATCCCCACCAGTAGCCGCATTGTCACCCGTGTACTCCTTAAAGTACTCGATCGTGTGGCTCACGCTCGGCATCTTGCCAGGCTTGCGCAACATGAACACCTTCTTCTGGAACTTCGCTCCGAGGTACGGGCCGAAGAGGAATCCGCGCGCGTCGAAGCACCCGATGGCGTCGATCTCGTCGATGAACTTCTCGACCTCGTGGCTCATGAGGTCGAGTGCGAGCTGGAGCTCAGCCGGGTTCGCCAGCAGTCCGCCAACGTCGAGAAAAGCGTCAAGTCCGTGGAAAGGAACGATCGGCATGACCAGTGCAACGCGTTTTAGCGCCTCGGCTCTCGCGTCAGAATCTCTGAAGCCCATTGCTGTTGACCTCTTCTCTCGAGTTCCGTGCTGGAATCCATCATTGCGTGGTGCTGTCCGTGATGAGCTCGGTCGAAGAGAGCTGGAATCCATCAAGGCTGTGACGCGCGCCGCGGTATGAGACCAAGCCAAGCTGAAGTGAGACTTTCCTTAGCCTTCAACCCACTCAGCTCCCATGACGCCGAAGACTCCGAAGACTCCCATGACGCTTCCCTTGCTGACGGCTGTCGCGGTCCTCTGCGCCGCCCGCCCCGCCCTGCAGCCGCTTGACCACGTCGGTCGATCCATTGACGCCTTCCTTGACGGCAGTGGTCGCTACGACGTCGTGCGAGCGGTGTCGACAGGCTCACGGCGGCTTCTTCAACGCGTCTTCGTCCGCCTAAAGCAAGATGAAGAGACCGATCCATTTCTGCGTGAGCAGCTCATCAGCAAGGGTCTTCGCGAAGCTGTTAGGAGACGGGACATGCAGGCAGTTGAGCTGATCCACTTGTATCATCCGGGCTTCCTTGCGGCGAGTGGATTGTCGATGGCTGCAGCTCAGCGAGACTTCGAACTACTCCGGTGGCTATACGAGCATCGGCCCGAAGAACGCGACTGTATCGCAGAAACACTGGTTATTGCAGCAACCAATGGTAGTGAGGATATTGTCCGTTGGATCCTCCAGCAGAACGAGCCGTCGGTCATTTGTCCGTCTAATGCACTTCGTCTTGCACTGGTGCATGGGCATGTTCAAGTGGCCGAGTACTTGATTTCAAAGGGCGTGCGAGCCAAACTGAATGCGGTTGGAGATGTAGCAGCTGCAAACGGCCACCTCGAAGCGGTCAAGTGGCTTCACACCAAGAATTTCGACCTGGCGTTTACGACGGAGGCAATGACGGCGGCTGCAGGCGCTGGCCATTACAACATTGTCCGATTCCTCCACGAGAACCGACCTGAAGGCTGTCGCTCACGTGCAATGGATGGAGCCGCGAGCGGCGGATATCTCGAAATTGTGGAGTTTCTTTTCAGCCGACGACGCGAAGGATGCACGGCTCGCGCAGTTAACGGGGCGGCGAAGAACGGCCATCTCCATATTCTCGAATGGCTTTACGAGCACTATAGGTCTAACGCTTCGATTTGGACAAGCCAGGCAGCCACTAATGCTCTAGCTCATGGTCAGTATGAGGTCTTTGAGTGGTTGCGCTCAAAGCTGTCTGATCGATCTAACAAGCTTCCGCCGTACGCCGCCCTCGAAGTGTCTAAAGAAGGCAACTTGCGTGGTCTGCAGATACTTCATGATATTCACGGACAAGAAGTGCGTTGGTCTCCTCGTGTGATGGAAGTGGCTGCTGGAAGTGGCGATCTCGCGATGGTACATTGGTTGTACGAGCACCGTTCGAGCGAAAACTGGATGACAGCCATGGATCAAGCAGCTGAAAATGGACACCTTCGAGTCGTGAAATACATGCATACCCGTGGCGCTCGATGCAGTGCGTGGGCGATGAATAAAGCAGCAGGCAGCGGTCATCTGCATGTAGTTAAGTGGCTCCACAACAATCGAAGCGAAGGTTGCACGTCTGAAGCAATGGATATGGCAGCTGCGGCCGGGCACATGAATGTCGTGAAGTGGCTCCACTACAACCGAACCGAAGGCTGCACGACCGAAGCAATTGACGCGGCAGCAAGTGGGGGCCATCTCGAAGTTGTCATCTGGCTACACAAGAATCGATCCGAAGGCTATACGGAGGGGGCATTCACCGGGCATAGCAACTGGGAAATAGTCCAATGGATCCTACATAACCATGTAGACGAGTTGCCGATCCAAGCGGTTCAAGAGGCTGCAGCGCGTGGTCGTATTCACACCTTGAATCTTCTGTCGAGGTTCGGTCTGCGAGCTGGTGAAGAGGATATTGTCAGAGCGGCAGCTTGGGGGCATCTCAATGTGGTTCAGTGGGCTTACCGGATCCAGCACACACGATCGGAGTACCAATTCTTCGAACCTACACGCTGCCGTGATGAAGCTGAGGCCCACGGCCATTTCCACATCGCAGACTGGCTTCAGCGTTACAGTGGTTTGTATTAGTCAGCTTCACACCTGTATTGGTCAGCTTCACACCTGCATTAGTCAGCTTTACACCGATGTCTAACGACGAGACGAGATTTCTCCAACGACAGCATTCACGGCCATCCATAGTTGATTTCCGTTGGGACTGTCGTTTACCGCGAAGAAGGATGTAGTGATCCAGATCATCTAGATTCCTACGTCGGCCATACCACAAACGCTCTAGACCAGGTGGAGAAGAGTTGTCCTTTGCTGTCTCTCTCCGTGTATACATGCACTGTCTTGCTCGTGCCAGTGTACTTCATTGCACTACCAGTCTCATCCGTTCGGCTAGTGATTATGGCCTTTCTCCTCATTTCTCCTCATTTTGTATCCTGTACAGCTTATGCGATCTTCTCCGTCCTACAACGTCAGCCACGTCACGGTGGCTGGGCATTGAGCGTGCGTAGCCGGAAGAAAGTCTCAGGGTCACACCAACCAAATCCCATGTAAGCCCATGCCGCGTTTCCAAATCAATTCGTGCCGTTGACCTTTGCTGCCTATTGGTCACCTCTGCTCAGCACCCAAGAATGCAACACCAGAACCGGATCTGTGGACGTGCAGTCAAGAAGGCCTCCAAGCTTCTACATGGCGACCGATCTGTCGTCGGTTGGCTGACCCTTTCACCGGCACACCTGCATGGATGGTGTTTCCACAACCAACGACACGGCTCTCTTCAGATGACCGTGATTACGACAACTGCCTCGTCCAGTCACGAACTCTAAACTCCATCACACGTTGGAGGTCCACAACATACGACACGGCTCTCCACAGGGGTTGGGAGATAGACGCATCATAATTTTTCACTGAGATCCATCGTCAATGGAGACAATGGGCTGAAGTCCTCATTCTCCAATTTTCCAAGTCCCCCAACCATGAAGTTCCTCACGACCCTCTCTCTCGTTCTTGCGGCGTCGGTGGCGACCGCGTCTGCGTCTCGTTCGCTCCGCTCTCTCCAAGTCAGCGACACTGCCGTTGAAATTCTCAACGCCGTCAATGAAGCCCGTGCTGCAAGTGGTCTTTCACCCCTTTGTTTGAGCTCCAAGCTCTCGTCGGCTTCGCAAAACCAGGCCAACGACATGGCTGCCGGTGGCTTCATTAGCCCCGTTGGATCTGACGGCTCCATGCCGACTGCACGAGCGCAGGATATGGGTTTCAACACCGAGGCCGTCTTCGAAGTCGTTGGCGCTGGGTACTCGAGCGCTTCAGTGGCTGTCGAGGAATGGTTGAAGCTTGCCGACAGCGACCAGTACCTGCTTGGGGATTTCCAGTTTCTCGGAGCTGCCATGACCGAAAATCCGGACCAGCAGTACCAGAGCTTCTGGGTCGTCGATCTCGCCCAAGGAGATGGCGAGGAGTGCGCTTAAGAGCCTGCATTGGAAGTAGTGCGGGCGTTCCTCATCCATGTCTGGAAAATACTGTATGTTCTTGCGTGAAATGAAATTTAGATGTGCTTAAACTCGTCTTCATAGATCTCCATGCTGCATTCCAGAAGCTCGTAGCCTTTGGTTTGACATAAGACCCCAAAACGAGAGCGGAACAACAAATCTAACTACCGTTCTAGAATGCAATGTGCGTTGTCCCGCGAGTGAGCACAGAGGAGGTGGCGGCTGGGCAGGTAGCGAAGGCAGCAGCACGATAATCTTGCGCAACACGCCCCATCGTTTGTACCCGAACAAGACCTGTCGAAACTTCACCAATGCAGTTTGCGCGAAGTGATCTACGTGCGGTGTGGGCACTCTCCATCTTGAGCGGATGCTTGTCAGTGATGGCATCACTGACATCCGGTCATGTGCAGCAACTTCATTGGGCTGAACCCTTTGAATGCCACTTGCTGCCTGATCAAGTTGAGCTGGGTTGGACTCCACAAACAGTGGATCAGTGCCCCCAATCGGATCCCACCTGCGGGCACTGCCTTTTCAAACTGCGGTCTCCTCTACCGAACGCATCCAAGACTGTTGATGAATGGTTCGTTCCACTGAGTAATCAAGATTACCTTCAATGACTGAAGGTAATCTGTAATTTTGCCACCCATTCCCCTGTAAAAGCTCGGGTCGAAAGGTGTCATCTCTCGCCCGGCGCGAAGAGCTGGCTCCCTGCTTCCATCAGTAATTCTGTATGGACCCCTTCTCTTTGCATTGTCGCAATCCAGAGTTGTCACCGAAATCTCAATGAATGAACCTTCCAGCTGGTACGTCGGTCGAACGAAAGCGCATGATGTCCCCATCGCAAATAGAAAAGACACGGCATGACTTTACACAGCGGCCGTTCAACGTTCGCATCTTCTGGGCCAAGGTTCCAGCAATAAGATTAACAAAGGCTACTTCAGCACGGAAACATCCACCGATCCACAAGCAAAAGTCACCCGCTCTCTCAACGAGAAGTTTGTTGTTTCTCTGTCTCAACACAATCGAGCTCGACCTCGGGGTCGCCAGTAACCAGCGAGACCTCATTCGCCGATCGAACTCGCCACCCACACCACCACCACCACCACCACCACCACCACCACCACCACCACCACCACCAACAACAACAACTCCTCCTCCTCCTCCTCCTCCGAAAACAAGCCATGAAGTTCGTCGCCTCGACCTGCATCGCTCTCGTGCTCGCCCTCTCAGCATCCAACACCGTTACCGCCTCCGCCACCGAGCCGCGTGCGCTCCAGCAAGGCTCCAAGGTCGCACAGGAGGTTCTCACGGCTATCAACAGCGCTCGCGCCAAGAGTGGCCGTTCGGCTCTCTGTCTCAACACCAAGCTCACCGCGGCGTCGCAGAAACAAGCAGACGCCATGGCCGCCGGTGGTTTTGTCAGCCCGGTCGGCAAGGATGGCTCCATGCCCACAGCTCGCGCGCAGGCGCTCGGGTTCGACACGCAGGCGGTCTTCGAGGTCGTCGGCGCCGGCTACAAGAATGCCTCGGTGGCCGTCAACGAGTGGCTCAAGCTCGCCGACCGTGACCAGTACTTGCTCGGTGACTTCAAGTTCCTCGGAGCCGCCAAGGCCGTCAACAACAAACACCAGTACCGCAGCTTCTGGGTGGTCGACTTGTCTCAGGCTGAAGGTGAGGAGGTGTGTGCCTAAGACGTGTCTGAAGCGTCTCGAGACTGAACGAGGGACGGACGGTCGAAAGTGAGAACCAGTAGTCTCGTACATGCCGTTCTTCTCTATGTGTGATTGTTCTTTACTCTAATACAAATTGTAGAAATCATCATTCTCGGATAATGTGGTTTGTTGGACCTCGTGGCATGATCGGTTATGAGCCAAACGTTCACTCGATGCTGGAGTACCGGTATTTTTTGCTCAAGGTTGGTGTCTTGGAGATCCGTCATGTTCCAGGAGGAGATTTTAGGGTTGACGGTGGGGCCGTCTTGCACGACGTTGACTACGTCTTGAATGCACGAGAGAGTGCGATGTTTCGAATGGGGTTGATGAAAGCTTGCCATACAGAAGTATGGTCCACCGCGAAGCTTCTGAAGAACCCCATGCTTCTACGACCGCATCTGCATGCACGCTATCTGCCAAGGGGTCTCCAACCGTTTCGAGGCGTGGTCGGTCGTTCGTGGTGACTGCTACTCTGGGATCGGCACGTGGCGCGACATGGCAAGAGGACCTATAATACTCTGCGTCATGTCAGGACAGTCAATGGAAGCGATTGCCTCGGACATCGCTCATGGAAAACCTCTCCGCTGACAATATGCCATGGATCAGCTTGCCGCATTACGTTTCGTGACAGTCCAACACAGGTGCCTCTCGCGACCAACAGTCGTGCGGGTACGAGTAGAATACTATCCTAGACGAGGTTTAAGCGTCTGAGTAGGTCTGGCGGCAAGTGAGATACTTCAACGTTTCAGAGCAGTTATCCGCATTGAGGTACTACGAACTGGACCAATTCGAGTAGGTGGAGGTGAAGTCGCCTGTGTTGTCCTCCGCACATCCAAAATTTCGCTCGTCGCTTCTGACTCCTTCGCCACCTGCATCGATATGCAGACGAGCTCGCTCAACGCCCAACATTCTCAACGCACCAGACTTCGACAGCACTTACCATCGTTCAAGAAGGAAGCAACATCGATGTTTAGTCACCACGAGCTGACAATACATCATCCGAGAGTGGATTCAGTTCATTCTTCTACAACGCGGCCATTCCACTCGACGATACACAGCAAAGTCATATTCGTCATACAGTATCCAGACAAACATCGGATCGTGGTCAGACTCACGAGAGTTTAGAGCGCTCTCTCAACGAGAAGTTTGTTGTTTCTCTGTCTCAACACAATCGAGCTCGACCTCGGGGTCGCCAGTAACCAGCGAGACCTCATTCGCCGATCGAACTCGCCACCCACACCACCACCACCACCACCACCACCACCACCACCACCAACTCCTCCTCCTCCTCCTCCTCCGAAAACAAGCCATGAAGTTCGTCGCCTCGACCTGCATCGCTCTCGTGCTCGCCCTCTCAGCATCCAACACCGTTACCGCCTCCGCCACCGAGCCGCGTGCGCTCCAGCAAGGCTCCAAGGTCGCACAGGAGGTTCTCACGGCTATCAACAGCGCTCGCGCCAAGAGTGGCCGTTCGGCTCTCTGTCTCAACACCAAGCTCACCGCGGCGTCGCAGAAACAAGCAGACGCCATGGCCGCCGGTGGTTTTGTCAGCCCGGTCGGCAAGGATGGCTCCATGCCCACAGCTCGCGCGCAGGCGCTCGGGTTCGACACGCAGGCGGTCTTCGAGGTCGTCGGCGCCGGCTACAAGAATGCCTCGGTGGCCGTCAACGAGTGGCTCAAGCTCGCCGACCGTGACCAGTACTTGCTCGGTGACTTCAAGTTCCTCGGAGCCGCCAAGGCCGTCAACAACAAACACCAGTACCGCAGCTTCTGGGTGGTCGACTTGTCTCAGGCTGAAGGTGAGGAGGTGTGTGCCTAAGACGTGTCTGAAGCGTCTCGAGACTGAACGAGGGGGTCCAGTGTTGTGCTGTATTAGTTTTCTAACGTAGTCAAGTTTGGTAGAGTGTCAACCTCATTCACACAATGCATATGCATACTATCGGTATGAAACTCTGGAGCTGTAGTTTTGTTTTACAGCTTTGGGCAATAGATTTGTAAATGAGGCAAACGAGGGTTTCTCACCATCGAGAGGAGTATGTCAGACGATCGCATGAGAATATTTAGGAGCTAGAGCGCACAGCTTACTATGATACTAGTATGCGCGCCTCTGGCAGATTGGACGTTATAAGACGACTCTGAAAACACCGAATACAGCGAACGACTTCATTGAAAACTCAACTTATACAACTCTGACGTAATCGACGCGACAAACTCGACTTCTGAACGGTTAGGCGCACTTCTCACCGTTTCCTCCCTGGGAGAAGTCCAGAACCCAAAAGGTTCTGTAGACTTGCTTGGAGTTGTACGCGTATCCAGCACCGAGAAACTCGTAGTCTCCGAGCAGGTACTGACTGTAATCAGTAGAGCTCATCCACTCTTTGATGGCATGCGAGGCACTGGTGTAGCCCGCGCCGACGACTTCGGCAACGCCAGTGGTGTTAAACTTCTGGTCCGTAGCGCGCGAAGTCGGGCTGCTGCCAGTCGATCCTGTGGGACTGATGAACCCACCGGCAGCCATGTCAACGGCTTGCAACTGCGATGCAGTGGCCAGCTTGGAGTTGAGGCATAGAGCCGGCGACCCGTTGGTTTTTCGTACTTCGTTTACGGCCTTGAGCAGGTCGCGTGCGATGCTGCTGATACCGAGCTGCTGCAGTTGTCGCTGCTCCTGAGCTGCAGCGTCGGATGCGGACAATGCGAGCAGAAGCGCGGCACAGGAGGCGGAGAGGAACTTCATGGCGATCTTGTGGGCCGCAACACGCGTGGGGGCTGATCAATTGGAGAATGCGGGCCTTCCTCGCAGACAGCCCCTCGCGCGTCTCCAAGGCCGTGCAGTCATGTAGAGGCCGCGCAGGCGCAGAGCAGTGCACGCGACTCGGAGAGCATTCATGAACACTGTATCCGGAGCCATCACTGGATTCCGCGGGGATGCCACGGTCTCATCTGGTGGGTGTTGCCGAGACCGGCTGGGACAACAAGTCGGTTCAGGTCGGTCCAGCTTGATCGGCTCAGATCTGAGAAAAAGGGCAACTGACTGAGGGCGGTGGAGGATGAGATCTTCGACAATTGGCAACTTCAACGAGCCATCAGCTGCTTCGATGAGGACGTCGGCGCGAAGACGATGGGCGGGGCTCAAAACAACAAACTCAGGTCATTTGTGCTCTTCTAGCGTGTCACGATGAATTGGACGGCGACCCAAGCCCCGCGAGCGTACACTTGTGGCAAGTGCAGCGGCATGTTCCCTAGCTTTGACGCGCTCCAGCGTCACGTGGATGAGATGAAGCACTACCGTTGCACCGCTCGATTCTGTCAGAAGGATTTCGACTCACGCCAAGCACTAGTAGCACATCGCAGCGTATGCCGACCGCCCCCTCCGCCTCCGCTCGTCACTAATGACTCGCCGTACCCAACAGCTCCAATTAGTGTGGACATCTCCGTTCGGCGCCAGCGAGTCGCACAGCTCTCCAAGCGGCCAAGTTCTTACAGCCCAGAAGGCAAGAATCGATTCATCTACATGGACACAGACAACATCATCTTCTCCATGCTTAACAGTCCACACCTGCATCCACTTGTCGGTGCCCAGTTCTCCAACGCGCTGCGACTACACTTCGACAAATTTACTCAGCGGGTGTGCAATAGCACGAGCGGTGCCAGCTCGCCTAATGTGAAAATGATGAGCGCTTCGTACTATGGGGCAGCCCAAGTTCTTGCTCAAAGCCTCGTTCGATTTGGTTGGAAGGTCGTCAAGCGAGAGGGCGTTTCGGAGATGGATCTTCACACACTCATCCACAACAACCGCGACGAGAGGAATGACGTCGACAATAGGAGGCGCACTCTCGTTTTGGTCACAGGTGACGCAAAAACTAACCGGCTTGGCACTTCCTTCCGTTCGATTGCCCAGCAGTACTTGGACAATCATTGGAATGTCGAAGTGCACGCGTGGGCTCACTCGGTTCATGAGGGGTTTATCCAGTTGATGGAACAGCATCCGGCCACATTTATGGTGAAACTCATCGACGAGACCGATGATATCTCACATCTAGTGTACGCTGGATCGTACAATCCATGGCAGCAAGCACAACAATTTGCACCGATTCCTCAATCGCTTCCGTCCCCAGTATTCCACTCGCAGCCTCCTTCACCTGCCCACTCGATCATGAGCGAGTTCGACTTCGACACATCTGCCCCCGCGGTTTTGAGATCGCGACTGCACCAGCAAGAACAACTCACAACAGAGCTTCAGATTGAGAACACGACTTTAAAGGACAAGATTCGCTTGTTAGAGGGTCAGCTCGCGGCTGAAAGAGTTGCCCACCAGCAGCTTATTGACCGAATTGCTGAAGAGAGGCGACAGCAAGAAAGTCGTGTTACAGCCCCGTGGGTTGTTCAGGCACGGGCAGTCAGAAGCACGTGAGTGTCCCCCAGCGTTCTGTCCGGTCCGGTCATGTCGAGAAGATCCGCCTGTGTGGGTTATCCTTTCTACTGCATTGTGCTCAGCTAATCATGTCCATGTCACGCCAGTCATCATGACCCACTTCTCTCTCGTCTCGATCTTCGTGCATTGCGACAATTTCAGCTGAGGCCCAGAGACGGCACTAGTGCCGAGTCCAATCTGATTTGTGACTGCGCCGACTTTCCCGCGATGTCGCGTCATGTTGACTCCGTCACAGTTGAATTGGTCTTTATCAATTAGAGTACATTCGAGGAGACGGAGTCCCTTGGATTTTCTAGACGCCCTGACAGAGGACTCCGTTAAAATGCCCTCTCCATCCATTGTTGTTGAACCCCCATTAATGGAAATGGACGATTACTGTAGGTGCGGAGATCTTACGTACTGTACCGCATGGCGCTCCTCGATAGTGGGAGCTCTCGAGGTTCGAGGGCACATTCATCATAATTTACAAACTCCTCTCCAATCGAATCTCTTCAAAATTGCAGCACGCGTTGCAAATTGCTGACGTGTCCATTGTCGCCGTCGGTGTTTACCCTTCTTTTCGCGACATTGACTACGAAAGTAACGCAGACTGATCCTCAGCAATGGAGTGGAAGGGACGGCACCAGACGATTCCCTTGCGTCTCTTCCCGCCGGGCAGCAATCTGCGTGCGTCAGCCACCATGTTTCCGTGGTCCCTGGTCGACTCCGTTCGCTCGACGTCGTGTGGTTCTGCTCTCATTTGCCGATTGACTCCAACCACTCCCTACTACTCCTACGAATGGAACTCTCGCTCGCCTCGCTGTCCGCGGGCGCCATCGCGCTCTGCGTGCTGGTTCGTTTCGTTCCCTGTTCGACTGCTCTACCTCCCGATGACGTTGACGTTGTGGTCTTGGATTACAGTCATGGTGTTACTCGTTGCTCACTGCTCCAGGCTTCCACGTCGCGAACAAGCACGTTTTCATCACCGGGGGAAGCTCTGGCCTTGGACTCGCGCTTGCGAAGCAGTACGCTCGGCGCGGCGCCAAAGTTACCATTGTTGCGAGAGATGCCGATAAGCTGGAGGCTGCCAAGCATGCGATAGAGGTGCCATTGTTGCATGTAACTCGATGACTTCGACAAGCCATACTGATGTGTGCATGTCATGTAGTCACAAGGTTCCGGAGGTTTCGCTGTCTTAACCATTCAATGTGACGTCACGAAGGCAAGTGAAGTCCAGCAGGCCATCACGAAGGCGAATACCTTCCATAGCCGCGTCACCGACCACGTTGTGTGCAATGCGGGAGTGATGGAGCTGAGCCAGTTGATCGAACATGAGGCCAGTGGGATACAGAAGATGATGGACGTCAACTTTTTCGGGTCGCTCCACACTGTGCAGGCCGCGCTTCCAGCGATGGTTAGCACTCCACTGCCCAGACACGAGACCAACCGCCGCATCGTTTTCGTTAGCTCAGCTGTTGCCGTCACAAACTTCATCGGGTATGCGGGCTACTCGGCAACCAAGTTTGCGATCCGTGGACTAAGTGACAACTTGCGGAACGAACTCAAGCTCTACAACATTGAGACGTCAATCTTCTACCCTGGCGCCATTGACACGCCGCTTTTGAACCAACCGCACTCGAAGAAGCCAGCTGCGACCAAGTTGATCGACAGTCTGTCACTAACTGCCTCACCTGACTCTGCGGCCAAGGCACAAGTGAATGGGCTCTGGTGGGGTCGATACGCTATCACGAACGATTTCCTGATCGAGATCACACGGACGCTGGCAAATGGGGTGCAACCGCGCGCCAACACGCCGATGGAGCTGATTCTCTTACCGATCTACGTCGTGATTCAGACTGTATTCGTGATGTTCTACGACGGTGTTGTGAAGTTCTACGCAGTCAGCAGAAACAAGTTGTGAATACTTCTTCGATGAAGAAGCACTTCGTAGTGAATAGTGGCTTCTACTAGATTGTCCGTAGCTGATCGGATTAATAGGCTTTGATCCATCCTATGTCTATGTATATCTGGCGCGATTACTTCCGATTCTTCGCGGACTTCTTCACAACGCTGTCAAAGTACCACAAGAAAATAGTCTGCACGAGCACATAGATAGGAAGCACGATCGCCTCCAGTGGTGCGTTCGTGCGGGGGGCAACGCCGTTTGCAAGTCCACGTAGCACCTCGAGAAGCATTTCGTTCGTAATCGCATATTTGTTGAGCGCGAGTCCAGCGACTAGTGATGCAGCCACATCGTCTGGTGATGCAGGTGTTGTCACGCCGTCCAACTCCTTTGTCTCGTCGGGTTTCTCCTTCTCTTCCTCTGCGAAGCCCGGGGTATCGATATTTCCTGGGTAGAAAATAGATGTTTCGATGTCGTAGAGCTTGAGCTCGTTCCGAAGTGCGTCCCCTAGTCCGCGGACAGCATACTTGCTCGCCGAGTATTGGGAGTACCCGATGAAAGTCGTGAGTGCGGCAGCAGAGCTGACCAAAACGACGCGGCGCTTAAATCCATTACTTTCTTGAAGTGGGTTTGTGGTCATGGCCGGTAGAGCGGCCTTGATCGTGTGGAGTGCGCCGAAGTAGTTCAGCTGCATCATGTTCTGGAATACTTCAATTTCTTGCTCGAGAAAGAGGCCCGGTCGGGATGTGCCAGCGTTGCAAATTACGTGGTCGGTGATCCGCTTGTGGAAGGCGTTGGCATTCGCGACTGCCTCTTTCACGGCGCCGTAGTCCGTCACGTCGCACGCGTACGCGAACACAGCGTGGCTCGCGTTGGCTGCCGACTCAATCTCGCGCCTAGCAGCCTCAAGCTTGTCTCCGTCTCTCGCGACGATGGTCACCTTCGCGCCGGCTCGAGCATACTGCTTGGCGATGGCGAGCCCAAGTCCCGAGCTTCCACCTGTGATGAAGACGTGCTTGTTCGCAACATGAAAACCCGGTTTTGTGAGCCGCGTCCAGATCCAAGACTATCGGAACGCGAAGATTAGTGTGCGACTATGCAGAGAGGAGGTTGGGCTTAACTCACAAGGAGGCAGAGACCGACGAGGGAGCCGCAGACTGCGATTGCGGCCGTGGCGCCGGCCGAGACCATGGCAGGGAGGACACCAACGCGAAATGAAGAGTCAACGCTCGTGGCTATCGCAGCTGGCGGGAACACGACTGGACGGCGGGACCGGCTCACATGGGGTCAGAAGAGTTCTGGTCGGCCAGACTCATCTCCCTTTGTGGGTTCAACGGTGGTGTGCCTCTTCCACCCCAACGACAAGAGCACACTACGGTTCTGTAGGGTGGTCACTGCCAGGTCATGGAATGAAAGGCCATCACATGACCAAAGTTGGCTGAGTGGTGATAATGGTGCAATAGTTACATTCAGAGAAGGATGGTCTTGCAAGGGTGGAGCATGAAGACCCAGATCGATCGCAACGATGAAAAAAGTACTAAACGTAGGGGAAAGCGTGATTGCGGCTCGAGCGATCTCTTCGCTTGTCGTAGCTTCACCATCTCTCGACAAGGCTCACATTACGAGGTCTTACGACGATCGATATGCGAGTCGTTCTTCGCTGCCTCTTTGCGAACAACGAAGTCATAAAACCACAAGAATCCACTTTGAACGACCACGAGCAGAGGAAGCAAAGCAATCTCCAGAGGGGTGTTCGTTCTTGGAGCAACACCGTTTGAGAAAACACGCGCCATCTCAAATAGGAAGCCGTTTGTAATGGCGTACTGCCCACTTGCAATGCCGCTAACCAATGCTGCTGCCGCCGAGTCAGCGCTGACGACCCGAGAAAAGCTGTCAATCGTTGTTGCGGCTGCTGGCTTCTTGGGCATATCCTGGTGCAGTAGTGGTGTATCGATGTTGCCTGGATAAAAGATCGAGATTTCTACATCATAGAGCTTCAATTCATTGCGCAGTGCGTCGCTCAGCCCACGCATCGCATACTTGGAACTCGAGTAGGCCGAGTAGCCGATAAACGTCGTTAGAGCAGCGACAGAACTCACAAACACGATGCGACGCTTCGCTTCGTTACGCGGCAGTGGTGACGCAATCATGGCAGGTAGCGCGGCCTTGACGGTGTGCAGTGCCCCAAAGAAGTTAGCGTCCATGATTCGTCGGTAGACATCTAAGTCATGATCGAGGAGGAGGCCAGGGTCTGTGACGCCGGCGTTGCATATAACGTGGTCGGTGACTCGAGAATGGAAAGCGTTCGCTCGAGCGATCGCGTCTTGTACCGCCTCGAAGTCCGTGATGTCGCACTGAAGTGCAAGTACCGGGTGCCGGCGATGGGTCTCGTTACTGGCCCAGGACTAGAACGTGGTAAATCAGACAAAGTCCGGCGGGTTGGGCTCGATGTAACGAACCTCGATCTCGCGCTTCGCGGCATTAAGTTTGCCAGCGTTACGCCCAACGATCGTCACTTTGGCGTGGGCCGCCGCGTACTTCTTGGCGATCGCGAGCCCGAGCCCGCTACTCCCGCCCGTGACGAAGACGTGCTTGTCAGCTACGCGAAAGCCTGGCGCCGTGGCCCTGGTGTAGATCCACGACTAACACACTGCAAATCAGGAGGGAGAGACAGGCCAGCAAGAGAGAGGAGACGTACGAGCAAAGAGAGCCCGAGGGCGCCTCCACACACGGCGACGGTAGCGAAGACCATGCGGACGACGAGGACGCCACATTCAAGATGCTGGACAGCTAACCTGCTAAATCGTATACGAGCATCTCTGTGAAAGACTGATCCATATCCAATTTCAGATAATATGACCTGCTACAAATGATATCACAAGACAATGTTTACTTTCAGTACTGCCTGGTTATCAACTACTACTTGTGCGGCGTAAGACTGCTGACTCTCTTCCGGTTAGACCCAGACGCTCGCGCACCCAAGATCTCTCGTCATCAGATCACTTTCAGTGCCCTTTGAGGCGCGCGCGATTTCGCAGAGCTGTTCGTGGAAGCGTCTTGCGCTCGCGCTATCGCAGTCATTGAGACTAAGCTTCGCGAGCCGGGCGTGGACAGCTGCGAGATGCATTTCGTGGTCGTAACATTCTAGACGAGACGCAATAGCGTTTCTATGCGCTGATTCAAGTTCGATCGCCAGGCGAATTACTGCAACCATTGCGGCGTCTTCGTGTCCGTCCGACTGGTCCTCTGGACGATCATGTTGGCTTTGAGAGCGCCCCGCGGTCATAAAAATCGAGACAAAACTGCGCATGGATGCTTGAAAACATTCCCATACGCGAGGGAGCAGCTGCCAGACCGACAGTAGCGCTGTCCTGATAAGCGTGGCGAGCGCGTCAAACCAGGACGGACTCTGGTCGTCGAGGCCCAACATCTTCACCTGTTCGTCCTCCTCTGCTATCTGTATTGGTATTGGAATGCTAGCCTTGCGCACCGACGTGGGAGGGGGCTTCACACCAATAGCACGACTCTCGCTTGCCACATCATCTGGCTCGCTTGATGCTCGAGCTTCGTTCGCACAGTTGGGTGGTGTTTGATCGCCCGTGTGGGCTTCGAAGAAAGCGTTGAAGAGTGTGATCAGCTCGAGCACGGAGGAACCGCGCTCGCCAGCGCTAGCTGCAGTAGCCGAGAGTCGTTCGAGACAAAGTTGGCGAGCTGTTGCCATGATATTGAAGCTGCAAGTAGCAGTTGGGGCGAGAAGAAATCAAGAAAAAGTGTAAATAAGAGAAAGGGCTCAAGGGGAGGAACTCTGACGTCGTAGAAGGACCTACACGGGAGCGTGTCGTCTTTTGAGCTTAGAGGCTCAGAGCATTTCACGTGAGCAGGTAGAATCCACCCTAGTGTCTTGCCGAAAGCCGCTGATAGCAGTCGCTCACACGTCGCCGACACGAGATGTGTCGGGAATGCAAAATCAGTGGATCCAGACCATCTGAATTCTTCACACCACAGCATTTAGCTACTGTACACAAATCCTCTGGTTTCACTCGAAGAGAAGAACCCAAGACATCGCATATCGATTATTCGCCTCCACTTGACGTACGAGAAAGCGTCTCCCATCTCGTAGACTCTGGATGCCTGATTACAGAGGAATGCACAGTATTCGACGAGTAATCGAACTTCGACACCCATCAACGTGACGTCCCTGGCTAACAGCGCCCCAAAGTTTGTCCTTTCCATAGTGGTAACATTTTGAGTTCACTGACTAATGTGATGTCCAGTAGTATTGGTGCCCTTGGCACCCTCAACAACGTCATTTCTCGAAATCTCCATCCATCCCATGGTCTCGGCAGCCGTCACCACCGCGATCGCCGTGCTCGGCGGTCTCGCGGCGCTCTGTCTTCTCGTAAGTTTATCAGGGAAATATGTTTGATCCCAACGACTGACCCACGGTACTGCAGTCGTGGCTGTGGACTGCGGTGTCAGCTCCTGGCTTCCGTGTCGCCAACAAGCACGTCTTCATCACGGGGGGCAGCAGTGGCCTCGGTCTGTCGCTCGCGAAGCAGTACGCTCGGGCCGGAGCCAAGGTCACGATCGTCGCTCGCGATGCAGAAAAGCTCGCGGCGGCAAAGCGCGAGATCGAGGTCGGTTCTAGTGTAGCGGGCGCCTCGCATTCGCTTGGTACTCACGCTGGTATGCTAGTCTGCGGCTTCGAGTGACCAGCCGTTGCATGCTGTTTTTACAATTGCCTGCGACGTCAGTGACTATACTGCGGTCCAAAAGGCGGTCTTGGACGCCAACACGTTCCACAAGCGCGTGACCGACCACGTGATCTGCAATGCGGGTATTAGCGACCCAGGGCTCTTTATCGAGCAAGATGTCAAACTGTTCCGCGACATGATGAATATCAACTACTTCGGCGCACTTCACGCGGTCAAGGCTGCGTTGCCGCAGATGGTGAAGGCCCCATTGCCGAGTGACGAGCCCAAACGCCGCTTCGTTTTCGTGAGCTCGGCTGCGGGGCTGACAACTTTCATAGGTTACACGCAGTATTCGAGCTCCAAGTACGCCATGCGCGGTCTAAGTGACGCATTGCGCAACGAGCTCAAGCTCTATGATATTGAGACGACTGTTTTCTATCCGGGCAATATCGACACCCCCATGTTTGAGGCCGAGCAGAAGGGCAAGCCGGCCGAGACGATGGAGATTGATGGAGTCACCAACGCTGCCCCGCCAGATGAAGCAGCCAAGGTGCTTATCAGTGGCATCGCAAACGGCCACTATGCTGTAACAAACGAGGCCATCCTCCAAGTGTTGCGGTCGTTGTCGAACGGAGTCGCTCCCCGCATCAACACGCCGTTAGAGCTGATTCTGCTTCCTATCTTCGTGGTCATTCAGACTGGCTACCTTCACTGGATGGATTATCTAGTGAAGAAGGCGGGGCGCCAGCGTAAGTACGAAAGGGATGCCATGTAGTGAGAGTTGTACGCATGCATCAATTACCAAGATGAGACAAAGGATGATAGTGAACTTTGGTGATTTTTCTGTTGTTGTAGTTCCAGTTTCAAGCTCATTCAATCTTCTAAGATGAGATGGGTTCCCGAGATACTATGCAACAACTTGATTACCCATTCCCACACTCTATAGCGCCTAATTTTCCCTACACAACTGATCCGAATCATCCACTTCAAAGTATATTAGAACGCAGAAAGCGTCTTATCCCTTCCACAAGATGCAGTTCGTGGCATGGTACCAGCCAGGGAATTGCGATACCTTCAAATTGCAAACGACAGCAATATGATAATCTTATCTTTTGCTCCTGACTAGATTCATTCTCGATTCATCACGGACCCAAACTTGAGAAGCGTTGAATAAACTCTCCCTAACCTTGCACTTGGTCTTGAAAGAGGCTTCTCTGGTACCCGGTGTGGGTACTGGCCACACCGTGCATGGCGTCGTGCCCACGCACGTTTTCAACTTTTGAGTCCAGTATAGAACACGTACGCGGTAACCAAACGGACTTCTGGGACTCAACGGCAAGCCAAACCTGTTGTAGCTCGTAATACAAAGACAACAGTCGTGAGAGTTATCGCAACATTGTCACCATGTCAAAGGCATCAGCGCCCGCCACTGCAGACGCGGACTTTTGATAGAACTTATTCTGTCACTTGTCGTGAGACAGTGAACATTTCCTCTTTTGAAGATCTACGATGTGTTGGACCGGAACCCACTCAAGTGCTGTACTGAGTTATATATGTGGCGTTGGGTCTTGTGTCTACAAGACTAATGGGAAACACTAACATGCGGTCACGAACGAAACCAGCTGGCACAAAGCCTCGAGCGAGCTCACCGCTGGAACGGCCTGGGTTCGATCTTCGACTGTTATTCATCACATTATGCCGGTTCTTTCGCGATGGATTCAAGTATCATAAACGCAAAATGAGCGAGTGCAATCCGCATTAAGTGATTCTAGGATAGACCTCAATATACAACGTCAGGATACGCATACAGTTGGAAATAGAGGTGTGATCAGATCGGATTTATTCCTGCAGCGGCGCGCAGTTCTTCGTAGATCATCAGTGAGATGATCGTGTGTGGGCCGAGTCGCATCCAGTTCGGCAGCCACCCTTTAAAAAAGCCTCGTACACCGTCAGTCTTGAGCACGTGCATGAAAGTGCGGCGGAGTAACTGCGATGAGTTGTGGAACTGGTTGGGGTCGGCTGCTGTGCGCGAGCACTCGTTCATGATCTTAGTCTTCAGGACGTCGATCGGAGAGGACGTTGTTGCTGCCATGAGTCCCGCGAACATACTCGAGATCATGTGAACCTTGAATCCCTCCTCCATCTCCAAGGACGGAGAGTTGAGCAGCGTGGCCTTCATATGATCATAGCTCGGTAGCTGGGTCGCGGTGAGAACAATTGCACGGAACGTCGTCGCCCCGACGCCACGATAGAAGCCCCTGAGGATGCCGTCGAGGCGGTAGATATCGCGACAGGCCACCACGAAGCTGTTTTTGTATCGTGCGCCGGTGCGATCGCCTTGCATACGGACTTTCACGAGATCCATCGGATTGACCAGCGCCGAGCCAATAGCGCCGGAGGTGGCTCCGGCCAGCAACTTGATGTACAACGGCGTAATGGCCGCTTGAGCGGCCGACGGGAACACCTGCTCTTCATAAAAGTCCTTGATCGTGTCGTACAAGCCGAAGCGCAGTCCGCTGTAGGATCCGTCGCGGATCAGTGTCGCCTGCCAGCCCTTCGTGAGCCCCACCAAGCCTTCTTCCTTGACGATCGTGCGAAGGCCGTGCGAGAAGCCGAGGTACCTTGTCTCGCCCAATGGCGCGGACGCCGACCCCGCGAGCGACTGGAGCTGAAGACGGACCTTGACGACGTCGATGGGGTTCGTGATCATCGCCGACGTCATGTTGGCGAGGCCGCCGAGCGCGATCTTGGTGAGCACGTCGCCGTGGAGCGAGGCATGGCGCGCCGGCGGCGTCGCGAGCACGAGCGGCGCGTCCTCGCGCTTGGACTGCAGCATGCTCGGACTGGTCTGCGGGGGCCGCGGGGGATTCGCGACTGGCCGACGTCATTCGCCCTGTCGGCAGCGAGGCAGGAACGTCGCTGCTCAGGAGCTCCAGGCCAAGTTGCAGTTGGGCGTTGGCGCAACCTTCGCACGACCTTGCGTTCACCTCCGTGGGCTCGGTTGAGATGGGTCCACTTCGAAGCGGATCGATGATGATGGCTGCTTCGAGGCGCGCGAGAAACACGCGGGTGGCTGGCGTACGCGGTCGTCAGTCAAGCGAAGAGGCCAGAATGGAATGGGTGGCGCCAGCTCCATGGATGGAGAGCAGCGTCAGTGAAGGGGATGTATTAATAGGTCGTGGGAACTAGCAGGGAGGGACTCGCGAGTGGAGACCGAGACGCACGGAGAATGGTCGATCCCGAGAACACATCCAGCGATGGCGACAGCGACGATGCAAGAGAAGGTTTCCTGGAGGACGATGGCTCAGTGGAGATGCTCATGAGCTACGCTGCGTGCACGATCCAGCGGCAGTGGCAGCACTATCGTCGTCGAAAGAAGGCCGAGGTCCGAGATCTGTGTTGCTCGTGTTACACTCCAATCCACAGGAGCTGCGAGCGTGGGTTGGATCGACCGGATCCAGTTGCTCTTTTTTGTGACTCGTGCAAGAGCAAACTGCGGCATGGAACTCCTGGGAAATCTTCGCCTGCAAGCTCAGTTTTGCCGTCCCCTCTGCCAAGGCTGAGTCTGCTTGTTCAGACGGAAGCGAAGTACCAGGAGCAACTGCGGCTACTTTGTCAACAGCAAGAACTTCTTCGACGGCAACACGAAGAGATTGCAGCACACAAGACGCTTGAAGCTGAGTCAGCTGCTCTGGAGAGAAGACTGGCCCGCCAACGACGAAAGCAATTCCAGCAGCTTATGGCAAAGAAGAAAGAGGAAGAATCCCGTAGATTTCAAGAGATCGAAAGTGTCAAGATTGACGAGGCGAGCGATTCGAAAGACGAACAAACGAGATCCCGAGGAAAGCGAAAGCCACGCACGGCGCCCGGTGGACAGAAACATCTAGGTGCGCTTCTTGACCCAGCGCGGATGCGACAGTATCGTATTCCCGCGCCAAAAGCGCGGGTTACTGAAGACACTGCTTCTAAAGCTGCTGCAATCGCCGAAAAAGCTGCGATAGAATACCGCCGCAAACAGAAACTCGAGATGAGGGTGCAATGTTATGCCCAAGATCTGACACCACTTGTGAACGGGTGTAAGCCTAAGAAGCTGCCTGCACCGGTTCAGTTGCCTACGTTCCCCGTCTCCAAGAAGAAACTGTCCGTGGTCAAGCCAAAGATATCGAACATGCCGAGGAAGATTATCCAACTGGAGCCAATTCATCCTTCAAATCCAAAGCAAATAAACAATCAATCCGAATCGTCTGCTGAGATGCACGGGGAAGATCGCAAGCGCTTCGTATTCGAACCCAGCATGTCAACGAAACAAACATCATCACTCCCCCTAACAGCTGAGATCAAGCCGGCTTCATGGATGTACGATCTTATCACTAGCGATCCCGTGCTGCGATCGCATTCGGCGATAAGTCTCAGCTCGACACCGACAAAGATCCACATCAACTCGAAGACACAACTCACGACTCTCCACGAAGTCGAGGGCGATGTTGACGACATGAGCAGTCGTTCTGACTTTAACCACAGCCAACGTACGCCGCTGCCACCCAGTAATATCTCTCATCCGTTGGCCACTACAGCCGAGAACTACACAAGCGAGCGGCTGGCGAGCCTCTTGCAGAAGTACAACGTGTCGATCACCAAGACAGCAGTGTCCTGATGATTACGGCGGGTTCGTCAGCTCTAATCTTTAGTGGCACCAAGTCGCCAAAGCATTCATGTCGGAGCAGAAAGTGTTGAAGTTGCAGAAGATTCTCTGACGGGTCTTCCACTGCTAACGTTGAAGTGTTTGCATACTCAAACTAAGTCATTTTTGCAATGTTGGCTTGGATCTTCTCACGAGCTCGAATTTCAGAAGGGAGGATGGGCATGTACCCAACATTGGTGGGGGTTCTGTTCTGTGCTCCTTCCCACCGACACAAGCGAACGCGACCCACACGACATGGGGCTCTTCGGCAACGTGACCGACAAGCTCTTCAAGGCCGCAGCTGCCGGCGATGCCGAGGCTGTCGCACGCTACGCCGGCCGCGGCGGCGACGTCAACGCACGCAACGCCTACGGTCGCACGCCCCTCACACTCGCTGTCTCCAACGGCAAACCCGAGAACGAACGCGCCGTTCTCGCGGTCGTTGCAGCGCTCTTGGCTCGGAAAGCCGACGTGAATCTCGCCGACACGAGCGGCAACACCGCGCTCATCCTCGCAAGCTGGAAGGGACTCGCTAAGGTCGTGGACGCGCTGCTGGGCGCAAGAGTCAAGGTAGACTGCACTAACAAAGAAGGAAACTCGGCGCTCATCTGGGCCAGCATCCAGGGCCACACCAAGATCGTCGCCAAGCTCCTTGCAGCCAACGCAGACGTCGACCTCGTCGGCCCAGGTGGCAAGACAGCGCTTCACTTTGCTGGATCCAAGGGACACGCATCGGTCGTCCGAGCACTTCTGGAGGCGGGCGCAGATCCCGACGCCGTGAATGACGCCGGTCGAACGACATTCGACCAAGCCGAGCGCGTCAATCAGCCCCTCGTTGCGCGCTTACTTCGTGACTCGTCGTTTCGAGATTCGTCGTTGAGTTCGTCGTCTTCGCGCCGTAGCTCGGTGTTGAGCGCTTCATCGCTGAGTGATACGTACCTGCACGACCCTACTCTCCCCTCTGCACCGCCAGCAGAGATGGAAAGCCCTCCTGTTTCTGCGTCCATGAATTTCGATCTCGAACTAGTCGCGGCTGCGCAAGATGGAGACATCAATCGTGTAAAGTTCAGCCTTCAACAGGGTGCCGATGTCAACACGACAGATGCAAATGGGGCAACACCGCTGCTTCTCGCGGCAGAACGAGGCCACTCGGCGGTCGTTGATTTCTTGTTGCTGGCTAAAGCTGCGGTTGACTGCACCAATGGAGTCGGGGACTCTGCTTTGACCAGTGCAGCGGCCAGCGGACACGCTGCGGTTGTACTCAAGCTGCTTGGTGCAGGTGCAAGCATTCACGTGGTGAATAGCTTTGGTGAAACTGCTCTGTCGTTGGCCTTGCAGAATGGCCACGTAGATGTGCTTCGTGAACTCGTGGATTGTGTCGAGAGTATCGCCAGTGAATTGGACGCGAACGGGCGCACACTGATACACCGGGCCACCGCAAGCCCACAAAGTCGGGATGTCGTTGAATTCGTCGCTAGCTTGAATGACATTGATGTCAATGCGACTGATGATAACGGCGAAACCGCACTCCAAATTGCCGTTGCCCGGGATAACGATATCGCAATCTCTGCACTGCTGCGCCGGGGCGCGATTGTGGATAATGCCGTGATACTCGCAGCAGTATCACTATCAGCACGGGCGACGTTGCTCCACCACAACTATGAGCTTTTCAACGAGCGGTGCGTAGCCCTGCTAAATCAGCCTGAATCTCCGACTGTCGAAGAGATCAGGCCTCTCATACCGTTGGTTACTTCTGTTTACGACATGCGCTGGTTGATGACTCTGTTCGCACTCGTTGAATCTTTCTCCAGTCGCGCAGAACTGCTACGTGCTGCCTTCGATCACATCATCACGCTGAAGTTGGTGTTTGATACGGCCGCGTGTGCGTTCTTCAAGATGATGATCGAGAGCTGTCGCGAGTCCCAGTGGATGCCAAAGCTCGAATTGATCCACTACGACCGCCAAGCCGAAAACGTCAACACAGAGAGTGCCGAGTGGGTGACTGAACTAAAGCGGAGGGTCAGCGAAAATACCTGGCGATTGGATGCGCACGAAAAGTGTCTAAAGCAGGTTGTCGATGGGGTGCGCGAGGTCCACGCCATGGTGATGGAGAACCGCAACACTGTGCAAGCCGCGATGGCGCAGATCGCCGCGGTGCAACAGCAAGTCAATGCTGGGAAACGCCTTCATGCGCAATTGGCCAAGCACACGAGCGAGGTTGTGCAACAACTTCATTACCGACTTGAGCAGTGTGAGAACAATGTGGTTCACGTCGCGTCCAGTCTCCAGTCGTTCTGTGTTTCTCTGGAGAATCGTCAACACCAAGAAAAACGCAACAAGAAGATCAAGATGATGTGCAGCGTTGTCGCGTCGGTTGCGGGCTTTGTACTAGCTCCGGTCGTGAAGGAGATTGCCGACGCTGTCGTGGATCTCACGAATCCTATCGAAATCGTCCAATACGTGTATGGCGAGATGGACATTGCTCAATTCTTGGCGAATGCTTCAGAGAAGAAGTTGAACGAGAAGATCCGAAATCAGTTAGAAGCTTTTGCCATCTCTACTGAGGAATTCGAAATACTCCTCCGCGAAGAGATCGCGCTTCAACACCCGCGATTTCTAGATGAATGTGAAGAGCGTAAACTTGTAGTTGATCTAGATGGCGGGCGTGGAGATACAGCCATCGAATTGGCTCCAGTCCTCGAGAAGGAACAGTCCACTGTGCTAGATATCATCGCCGAGCTGCGGATCGCATTGAGCGTTGTTAACCCGGCAGCATTGCAACGTGTGGACAGCTTGTCCGCGGATGATTGGCGGACGTTTGACGACACTGTTGAGCCGCAAGGCCTCGAGGACGAGGCATCCAGAGAATCTTCACCAGACAATGAGGATCTTAACGTTGTGGCAGGAACTCAGCGCGATGTTGTGATGTTTGTGGAAGATGCTGAGGCCTTCCCGTTCCATGAGGCTGTGCATAACTGTGATGGAGACCTCGACAAGTTCCTCACGAGCATCGAGAAGTTGCAGCCCACCGTGAACGACGCGGCCTCCCCAATGCAGATGCGGCTTTGCTCCGTGGCCACGTATCGTGAAGCTCTTTGTGCCGCGCAGTACGCCTACTGCCTTGGTCATCGCGACGTCGGCGACTTTCTAGCATCTCGAATGGAGACACCTCCTGCTAGCTTCACCACTGGAGCGATGTCGGTCACGCTCGTCGAAGACGCCGACCACGTGCCATACTTCGAGATCATCGACGAAAGTCAGGGCGATATCACACGGTTGGAGCATTATCTGGACCTTATCGACATGAGCGAGTGCCCCCTTGACACCACCGTTACAGTTGATGCAGTGCGCGTGCGCAGTAGCACATCCTTGTCATGGAGCGCTGCAGAGTACGCCAGCCATCTCGGATACGTGGACGTAGTCAAGCACCTGCTCAAAACGCTCGGCAAGCAAGTCCCGATCAAAGAGCGTCTTCGGCTCGTTAATCACGCACTGCAGCAGCAACAAGCTGCGCACGGAGCCTGAGCGGATAGGAATTTGTAGAGTTGGTAGTGTGTGTGGAGATTGATATCATATACTAACACGACATATCCACGTACTGGATCATTTCGACACGACCTAAAGCTTGCTTCGGCTGTCCGCGTCGGCAGCGAGGTCCTCTGCGATTCAGTTCTTGTCCTCCTCCCAATTGAGGGTGCGCTCGACGGCCTTGGTCCACTGCTTGAGGAGCTTCTGGCGCGTGGCCGTCTCCATGTTGGGCTCCCACGTGGCGCTGATCTGCCAGTTGGCACGCAGCTCCTCAATCGTCTTCCAGAAGCCGACGGCCAGACCGGCGGCATACGCGGCGCCGAGAGCCGTGGTCTCGGCAACGACCGGGCGGACAACCGGCGCGTTGAGAACGTCCGACTGGAACTGCATAAGCAGCTGGTTCACGACCATGCCACCATCGACCTTGAGCTTGGTGAGGTGAACGCCAGAGTCGGCCTCCATGGCGGCAACGACCTCCTGGGTCTGGAAGGCCGTCGACTCAAGCGCAGCGCGGGCGATGTGGTCACGCGTAGCGTACGCCGTGAGACCGACAAGCACACCACGGGCATCGTCACGCCAGTGCGGGGCGAAGAGACCGCCAAACGCCGGCACAAGGTAGACACCGCCGTTGTCGCTGACGTTGCGAGCGAGCGTCTCGACCTCCGGAGCAGTCTGGATCATCTTGAGGTTGTCGCGCAGCCACTGGATGAGGGCACCAGCGTAGGCCACGGAACCTTCAAGAGCGTACACGGCCGGCTCACTGCCGATCTTGTAGCCGAGCGTGGTGAGAAGACCCTTGGTCGACGGGGTCGGCTTGGTGCCCGTGTTCATCATGAAGAAGCAGCCCGTGCCGTAGGTGTTCTTGGCCTCACCAGGCGAGAAGCACGTCTGGCCGAAGAGCGCAGCCTGCTGGTCGCCAAGGTCACCGGCGATCGGGATGCCCTCGATGCTCGTGCCGGCAGCACCCTTGGCGTAGACCTCCGACGACGAGCGAATCTCCGGCAGCAGCGCCTTGGGGATGTTGAGCGTCTTGAGGATGTCGTCGTTCCACTGGAGCGTGTCGAGGCTCATGAGGTTGGTACGCGAGGCGTTGGTGACATCCGTGACGTGGACACCGCCGTTGACACCGCCACTGAGCTTCCAGATGAGCCAGGTGTCAATGTTGCCGAAGAGCGCTTCGCCCTTCTCCGCCTTCTCGCGAAGGCCCGGGACGTTCTCGAGCAGCCAGATGAGCTTGCTGGCCGAGAAGTAGGTGGAGATGGGGAGGCCCGTGACGGCGCGGAATCGGTCCTGTCCGAGGCCCGGGAAGCCCTCGCCCTCGCCGCTCTTGAAGCGGTGGACGATGTCGGCCGTGCGCGCATCGTGCCAGACAATCGCGTTGTAGAGCGGCTTGCCTGTGTGCTTGTCCCAGACGAGCGTGGTCTCGCGCTGGTTGGTGATGCCGATGGCGGCGAGGCGCGAGAGCGGGATGCCGGCCTTCTCGAGCGCGCCGCGCACGCAGAGCTCGACGTTGGTGAAGATCTCGTCGGCGTCGTGCTCGCTCCATCCGGGCTGCGGGTAGATCTGCTTGTGCTCGAGCTGGTGGGTCGCGACGATCTCGCCGCTGTGGTTGAAGGCGATGAAGCGCGACGAGGTCGTGCCCTGGTCGATGGCGCCGATGAGCTGCTCCGCCATGGTGGACGAGTGGACGGGGAGGGAGGAGGAGAGGAAGCGAGGGCTGCGGGTCGCGAAGCGAGTTGGCGAGTGAGCCAAGCGGCGGAGCATGGCGCCAAGTGGCGGAGGGCGCGGCCGAGCGGAGCGGAGGGAGAGGCGGCGAGGGGAGATGATGACGAAGCAGCGCTGTTGAAGCTGCGCTTGAAGTAGCGCGATGACCAAAGGAGGAGGAGAGCTCCATGGAGCTCCCGAGTTGACAGCGACAGGGTACACGCGATCGTGACGGCGGCGGGTCACGGCGTTAAGAACCGACAGCGACTTAACTTCAACTCGTCAACTGAGTTTTCCCACACACGGAAGAGTGGGAGGCGGATGAGGAATCCGAGACGAAGTGGAAAAGGATGCAGTCGGCGAAGAGCTCTGGGCCGTGAGCGAGATGGTCCGTCGTGGAACCTCCAGGCTCGGCGGTTCGCAGCGTTGGTCTCCATTGGGATGCAAGTTACAAACAACAAGAGCGTTTACACAGCGCCCACGGCAACCCAGACTGGGAACAGTAATCATGCTGGGGCGTCTCTGGCAAGAGGAGTCGGGTTGAGTTCTTCCAGTTGTCCAGGCTGGCTGCCCTGGCGGCTGGCGCTTGGCAGCTGAGGACTGCGGGTCAGTCAACACGCGTTCACGCCGACTGCAAAACCATGCGAGACAGGTCCATCTCATCTCCACTCCCCACCATCCGATCTTCAAGTGAGACCTTGGGTTCTGTGCGAGCACACACGTGATGGCCGGTTTGTGCACTGCGTCATCACATCTGGTGCAGTTGGCGATCATCACAGGCGTAGACATCAGGTGCCCTCACCGAGCTGTTGACTCCAACCTCTCTCACCTCTCTCTCCCTCTATTCCCCCCTTCCTTCTTTGCATCTCTCTCTCTCTCTCTCTCTCTCTCTCTCTCTCTCTCTCTCTCTCTCTCTCTCTCTCTCTCTCTCTGTCTTCTCCGCTAAGAAAAGACGCTGATCGAATGTGTGCCTCTGTGCACGAGTGCTTATGCCGGTGCTTGGTGTCGCAAAGATACTCTACTCCACAGTACAGAATCAGTTGTTGAGGAGCTCCTCCCCTCAGCTACAGGTTTGCCAAGGTACAATTGGTCGAGTAGTCCATCAGATCATGGATCTCGAGGTTTCGCATGCCGAAACCACGAAGCGTTTGGTACAATCGATTGGTCTCGATTGATGACCAAAGGACCGTCAAGATACTGTTTGAGTTTGAGAAAGGCGACCGAGCGAACGAGGAAGGGGCCACATCATGACAACTTTGAATGTAGCCATCTTCCGCTTCAGATTCGCCCAAGCGCCATCACTTCTTCCCGCATGACCAAAGCGTTAAACGCGAAGTCTTCTTGACGATGAACACGCAGAAACTTACAGGTTTGAGACCATCGAACCGATCCTCCGCCCGTCTAGTTCTGTGACTTGGCGCACTTGTAAATCCCATACGTAGTTCTTGATATATGTTGAGCGAGTATACGTTGGTCTCTTCTAGTCTGCGACATGGTCGATCACTAGACCTTGCACTGCATCGAGCTCACTCCACGCATCGAGGACGAGCGCAAGTCCACGATGGTCGACTACGCTACCGTGGTACTCGTTGCGGTGCTCGTGGTCACGCCGTGCGCTATCACTGTGTGGAGAAGAACTGGTATCCGCCAATGGATGTGGCGTGCAGGATGCCGACAATTCGTCATTTGCTGCGATCATGTCTCTGGGCAAGAAACCCAACGCACCGATCTCGTGGCTGAAAGAGGAAGCAACATCCAGACAGTGACTGACGACTACTACTCGATGCTCATTCACGATCGCCGACAAAGACCGAAAATTTTACTGCAACTGGCGGCCTGGAGAGAGAGCTTGCGTCGCCAAGCTGAAGGCGACCTTGGACAAGAACACTTAGAGACAATCAAGATCGAGTCAATGGATGGGGAAGAGGCCAACTCAGCAGGCCCTCGTGCTCCAACCCAACCTCCACGTGTCGATTGACGTTACCAACTGATCTTCAGTCTGTACATTTAATGCCCTCAATAGACTTCACCTTCATCATCATCATCATCAGATCTTCAGCCGACATGCACACACATTGCGGTTATTTACACAACTGTGCAGCTGAAGATCCTGAAGAAGCACCTTCGATGTGTGGTAACCGGAAAAGACGAGTTGATGATGGTACATCCGATACCGCCATTTCGTTTGATTCAAACATGCGACCTCAAACTTCGGTAGTGGTGCTGACGGAAGTCGAACTCAATTCAGAGTTGAGTCGAAGAGACGCAAGCGGCTTGAGGGAAAGAGAGAGAGAGAGAGGAGCCTTAGCAGGCCACAAAATGCGAAACCCTGAGATTGAACGATCCACCAACAGCATTAATGACCACGAGGCACAGTCTCGCATCTATCAGGCAAAGCGTTGACCAAAATATCATGATGGTAGACTCTACAACAAGGAGGGGAGATACGGTATTCTTCGTAAGCGGTGGTGTAAACATTTAGTGAAGGAACTTACAATCTCGCTTCTGATCTCAACGGAATTTTCGCCACAGTGGTATGAGAACACCAGGTAGCAACGTCTTGATAGCTTCTCGAAGTGACAGGCCGAGGGCTGTAGAGTTTGATTGCAACACTCACCACTGGATCGACTTCATGGCTGCCGCTCAGAATCGCCAAGCTGATGAAATGGGATTAATTTGTCTGTGGTGTTCGGCGCTATAGTCGGCTGGAAGCTGCCCGTGACAACACGTACTCGATCTAGGAGAATTGATGTTGATGAGTCTTCACGCCAAAAAAGAGAATCTTTGCGTACCGTAACCATAGCGCCACATCAATTGGCGGCGGGTCTGGTGATAAGCACAATGGGCGGGAACCACCGGATGGTTAGAACTCTTATACTGCGAAACATGTTTAGACCATTCATACCTCTATGAAGCAATCACGAGCTAGCGACTTTAGAAGGAACGCAACAAACTCGAGGCTGAGACTGGAGCGGTTGAGGCGTGCCGTGTGAGTTTTCTAGAAGACCAGAGCCGAGTAGAGCGACCACGATTCTTCAACAGGATCACACCAGAGCCAGAGGCGCAGAAGGCCCTAGAAACGACATACGATCCCACATTGATGAGCGATCTCTTGGCTCGAACTGACTGTGAAGCTGAGAGGTGCCAGTGCTCTCCACAGGAAGTGGACTGAGCGACGTTCGGATATCGTTGGGTGAGTCTTTGATGCCAATCCATGTAATCAGGTAACCGGACAAGTGTATAGCGTCGCCCAACATCCCGAAAAGAAGCTGTGGGGAAGGAGCTGGGAGGAGCGACGAAAACCCACTGGAGTTCCCTTCCTCACAGGCAAATCGGCCACCAACTACTAAATATCTTCGTGCCCAGTGACTGCTGCTCGACTTCTTCGCATAGCGCATGAGTGACTCGCCGACTGTGTTCCAGTATATCCTTTTTGGCGCACTCGCGCTACTTGCGCTTGGACCGCTCTCAATTCTCATCTGCAAGTCGTCCAAGATGCAAGAACTCCAAGCAGTCTTGTTCGGTCGATCTCCAGACAACACGTTGGATGAAGATGTTAGAGACTCCGAGGCGGAACGCAATCGACGAGTTGCCGCGTATTATCATCTTCTCTATGGCCAACCGAACCGGCGCATGCCGTGTCTTGCACTGGGACTCGTAAACTGGCGCGAGGATCGTAGTCGACATGCGCCAAATCACCAGTCGGCGTCTCTGAAGCTTCAACGCGTGCATCATCCCAGCGCAGAAGTAAGATGCAATCTTCCAGATCTGGTAGTAAGTGAACGCTTGCGCTCGGCTTCCCACGAGGTGGGTGGAGACGAATAGGAGATAGCCATAGAAGTGTGGCCCGCAATACACGCTAGGCCCAGTTCGGGCCTCTCATGGGAAAACGCATTCATCCGGATACCGGTGAGCTCTTCCGAGCGCGTACGGCTCTGTCCTCTGGAATCCTTCACTCGTCGGTGCTGGATTCACAGTCTCAGGTTCTCGGTTTCCCTGACCTGTGCAATGCCGGGGCGTCTTGTCGCATCACGATCTCGTCCCTTGTTTTATTATTAATACTTATTTCAAGTTTATTATCCCGAACGGTCCCGAACTTGACGTAGGATGCAGGCAACGACGTCAGGTGCCACTTGGAGACCCTGGGTGCAATGGCGCCAGCGAAGTGGAGAGCTAGGTCTTTTCCCTCGCATACTTCAACGACCGAGGGTCCTCTACAGCTCCGACCCCCTTCCCGTCTAGCTCCAGGTCCTGGTGCCAACAGCAGACTTGACAAATTGATCGAAGCCACTTGCCTGTAAACTAAGCAATGCTGCAAGGCTCTGTGAACTCCACGACCGCGCTTCCTCGTCAAGTCGATGGACCGTGGAAGTATGTCATGTTCATGCTGCTCGCTGCACTCGTCGTGCTGCCATGCATGATCTTTGGATGGAAGACTGGTATTCTGCGAAAGTGGTTCAGTCGTTTGTATATCGGGTTGTGCAAGCGATTGAGCAACGCCAGCAGAGTGAATGAGCAGGAGACCAGTTGCCCAAATGCACCAACAACCCGATCTTCTAGGTTGCAGCTCCATCCGACGGGACACTACCAGCTCATGATCACCCCACGCCAGGGTCCGCTAAGACCCGCTCTCAGACTCGCATCGTGGAGAGAGGACTCGCGTCGACACAGCATGCGAATAATGGCTCGCGTGAGATTGCAACACATAGAATCGAAGCCCACGGACCCATTTCCTCCGATCGGAACGCTCTCAGAACCGACATCGTTGGGAACCGCTGACAGCAATGGAGAGGAAACAGACGAATAGCTGGGAATGGACCAAATCACAGTATCCCATTAAAAACGCAAACTGTTGGCTTTAGTTTGTTTCCCAATACCGCCCACGATGGCACGACTCGGACGGTGGGTACAGCACGCAGTTTCCGAGTCCATCTTGATGATGTTGAAGTTGACGTTTCGATAGTAGCGTTCATGAAGGATACCGCTAGTCGACTGTCTCAGGGAGCCCCAATATGGAATAACGGGAGCTTGAAAGACTGTGATGCGCATTTGCCACTATGCTCGCGCTACGCTTCATCGCTGAGCGCCTCGTAGCGCTTGGAGTCGTGCGCAGTCTGTGTATATCCTGCTGTTCTCGCGTAACCGGACGAGTGTATAGCTTCTCGGAATACACATCCACAGCCTGTCTCATTCCTCGAGTGGGATGCCCACTTCGTTGATCCTTGAAGAACAGTACCGTGTGCACCCACTGCAGCTCAGCGCATCAAACCCGCCAGACCTGAGGCTCCGGATCCTGCTCTTACTTCTAACGGTGCTCATCTCCACTGGCACAGAATTGCGAGCGTCCCAAAAGCAAACTTGGGATCGTATACTCACTCGTCAAGATCTGGCATCACAAGAATCTACGGCCATGGCCGACTCTCCGAACGTATTGCAATGCATTCTCTTCGGTGCACTCGGACTGCTCGCGTTGGTGCCAGTCTTGTCTGTACTCTGCAAGTCATCGGCGCTGCGCGAGTTCTCTGCTGAGCTGCTAGGTCGGGGCGACGAAGATGTGGAGGCTCAGCGCGTCGAAGCTGCTCGGAATCAGGAAGAAGAGCGCCGCCGACGAGTTGCAGCGTACTATGAGCTAATGTTTGGGCAATATTACCGTCCGCGTCCGTGTATGGCGCTTCGGCTCGCAAACTGGCGCGCCGACTTGCGTTGCCATAACGACGACAACGAAGTGCTTCCCACCAAGCTGCAGGCTATCCAGCTCCCGCAAGGCCCGAGCGAGCGTTACGAACCCCCGGTATTGGAGATCGGGATTGTGAGTCAACTCGCTCGCGACGTCTCGGGAAACCATCTTGACGCGGAGATGAAAGAGGACGATGGACGATATACTTCAAACGTGAGGTCTTGACAGCTCCGTGGAGAGAACTCAATGTCTTCTACAAGCCATGGAGCTGGGTCGGCCGTAGAAGTCGCAAGGGACGAACTTCAGTTCCTGCCACTCCGCTTTCTCGGCGCCGATCCCAACGCCATTGTTAGTTCCTAATGTCCCTTGTTATATAGCTCAATACAAAACCCAAATGAAAAGTCCCCAACTTGAACAGTTGAGTTCTGCTTGGCCGGTCTCTGTTCTCACTTCACCATCAACGAGTGGGTGGAGTGGCGTCAGATCTGACAAGAGACAGGCCAGGGTGAGCTCAAACCATCCCTGCTATCCTCTCCCTTGACCGTATCCGGATCCGGAATGGGAGACTCTGGGCTCCAGGGGCGAAGCTCGAGTCCTCTCACGCCAATCTTTTCTCACTCTCGAACTCTGCGTCAACCTCCAAGATCCAAGCAAAAAGCTATGAATCCAGTCACGCCGGCCAAGTCCTCGAAGGAGCCTCGTGAATCCAGGTCAGTCGTGAAGTGGCAATGACCCTTGGGCTGTGACTTCACGGACATGTTCGCAGACACTCGAGCAAGCTCCGCGATCGAATTTTCGGAGGCGAAGCCAATATACCCGGGCGATCCGAGCGAGCTTGTAGCGTTGGTGTGGCGACTTCAGGCATCGGTGGGCCGCAAGGCCGTCTCTTTGGTTTCTCCCACTTGATGTTTATCCATCGACGGGACTCAAAGGCATCTCTTCACTCCGGGATCAAAAAACCAGAAGATGCGGATCAAACCCATTCCGTTAAGAGGATTCGACCGGTTGAGTTGCACAAGACACCTCGTGTGTAGTGTTAGCTGCAATGGCTCAGTCTCCACCAGCAAATCGACCGAGCCTTTAATTAACGAACTCTGTCCTCGTGAACGTGCAGCTTCAGTAATCTATTGCGCGATCAAATCACTCTTTGCTATTTGCTCATTATAATAGTGTTGCGATCGACAAGACTTTATGTCTTTGATTGACGACCGCAACGATGGAACTGGTAGTTGCCTCAATCCAATTTACACGTCCTGTGAGAACACCAACCAATTATGTAGCCATGGTAACTTATCGTCGGAGTATTGGAGGAAGGTCCTGGCACCTTTCTGAGAAGAGGACCGAAGGGACAGTGTTGAGTCTCTCAAAATCCAGTACTGCTAATCTCATGCGAAAGAAACCGTACTCGAAGGTCAATCCAATCGGCTGTTACCCATAACCTTTGACAACATTACAATCTAAGATTCTCTCGTCTTAACACGGATTTCCAGAGGTCCTCGAACACCCATGGTTGCAGCGGCACGATAGCCAAACTTGAAAGGGTCTTTCACAGTCTTGAGTTCGAACCTGCTCAGCAAGCTTGCAAGCGTAATCTTCATTTCCATCATGGCAAACTTCATTCCTAGGCATGTTCGTGGTCCAGCTAAGAAGACGGGGTTCTTGAACGGCGATACTTGAATCAACTTCCCGGTCGTCGGCTCGATCCACCGATCAGGATTGTAAACTTGGGCGTCCTCTCCCCAGACCGAAGACATCCGAGCCATCGAGTAGTTCGAGAAGACGACGCGCGTTCCAGCCTTGAGGAACGTGCCGTCCGTCAGAGTTGTGTCGGTGTTTGCTGTACGGGTAGTTATGGCTACAACGGGGTTGAGTCGCATGCTTTCTTTGATTGCAGCTTCAAGAAAGACAAGATCTTGGATGTCTTGCGTTGATGGAATTGTTTTTTGTTGTCTGAGCGAGGGAGCTTTTGTATCAATCTCATGAAGTACACGCTTGAGCACATCTGGATATCGGTTCATCATGAGCAAGAACCAAGACATACTCTGCGAAGTTGTATCCCGACCAGCGGCAATAAAGTTGAGTGCCATGTCTCGCACGAGGGCTGTGTATTCATCGACATCGCTCAATGATTCGGGCGGCTCTTTGTCAAGGAAAAGTCCCACAAGATCTCGACGATTGCTCTCACCCTTCGACTGTCGGTCTTCGATACACTTTGCAATGATACCGTTAATCTTGTCGTTGATCACAGCCATATCGAACTTCAGTTGTTTCTCGACGCCAATATTGAAAGTTTTCTTCAACTTCCACAGCCAAGGAGGTTGTTGGAATCGATAGAGCAAGGCCAACGACGCACGCTCGAAGGCATCGAGGAAATGCTTTGTTTCGTCGCCTCGCAGCCCACCGACGTCGACGCCGAATCCTATCTTGGTGAAGACGTCCATAGTGAATAGATCCAACAGGCGTTTGATCTCAACCACGTTGCCTCCTGCATCGCGCGAAGCGATTTCTTCCAGTTGGTCGCACAACATTGCGCAGTAGGTTCTCACCGACTCCTCCATGATATCTCGCATCATCTGCAGCGAGAACAAGTTACTCGCCGTCTTGCGCTGGTGGGACCAGAGCTCGCCGTCCGCGACGAAGATGCCTTTGCCCAAAATGTCGTAGGCAACGAGCGACGTGAACGGCCCTTTCACGAAGATTTCAAACTGGGTTTTGAGAATATCCTCCACGGCCTCGACCGTGCTGAAGACGACAGTGACGGGGCGGCCTACGAGCTGGAGGCGCCAGGGTTTGCCTTCGAAGCGCACGCTGTTCTCCCAGATCCAATCGTAGATGCGGGCGCCGTGTTTGAGCATGAGGCTCAGCGTGACGAACACGCGACCGCTGGGCGTCGGGAGATGGCGCACCGCTCGCTCTTGAGCGCTGGGCGCGGCCAGCAAGTAGCCGCCGGCCGCGACGCCCAGCAACGCGAGCCCCACGGCGATGGCCGACGGCGAGGAGCTCATGAAGGTTCTGACGAGAAACCAGGAATCGAGGATGACGGGTTCAAGATCTCCAGAACACGAGATCCCATTGGGAGAGCAATGGAGCCAGAATTTCTTCCAATCAATAGGGAACAGCACATGGTCCCGCGTCGGGAGAAGGCTTCGAAGGAGGCCCCGATTCTGGTTTCTTCGGCTCCATGCCCGCCCGAGTTGAGCGACGCCAGGTGTCGAGTTGTGCGCGTTGGCAGCGCGACCACGTGAAGAAGTCAGATGGATTGAGCCACACTGGCATCATGGATTTTTTTATAAAGGTCGTGGCACTAGGTAAAAAATAATGTATGACTGAATGTATGACAAACATTTTGTACATTTTATCAACTGTTGTAGGTAATGGGGAGAGACACCAAACGTCGCACATGGTGCTCGGTCTCTCGGCAAGCAAATGCCACGGCTCCACGCCACGCTGCGGGGCATCCTGCGCGTAGCGGACCCCATTCATTCCCCGATCTGAAGTTCAGCAGTCAAGTCCACACTTCGGCGCTATGAAGCGATCGCTCGTCTCGCTCCTGCTCGTGGTCTGCTTGGCCTTCCTGGCCGACCTCGCCATGTCCGATCACTCGTCCGATCCTGTGGAGGACGTCGACGAGCAGTTCGGAGCAATCGGTCCGATCACCCCCGAGTGCTCCGTCGACTCGACGCTCAAGTGGCTCGATCGTGTCGTAGATATCTTCCAGCGCATCGCGCGTGGTGGTGTGCCGGCTATGCCGGTCGCGGCTGTTGGCACAGTCAAGACCCTGGCATCCAATGTCGTCGGCGCACCAAAGCACAACAGTGACCCCCAGATCATCTTGAAGGTGGTCGCCATGCTGCCCTCGCTGTGGACCGCAGGCTTCTTCTACGCCAGTCCCGAGGCCTGGAAGCCGCTCTTCTCGGCTGTCGTGAACCCTGTGACCGATCTCGTGAAGGACGACGAGAATGCTTACGAGAGCCTCGTGAACGCTACATCGCTGATGGTGCGGTTCACCAAGGACACCGTGTTCTTCAACGGTGAGGACACGGGCGGCGTCATCCCGAACGCGTACCACCGAGACTATGTGCGCTGGTTGGCAGAAATCGTTGCGAAAGTCTCCAAGCTCGACGATTTCACCCTGACTGAGAGCCAGCTGCGCGCGTTCATGGGCTCAATTCCTTCGAAGAAAGACGGTATGGACACCTCGGTGGCTTTTACTACCTTCGTCGATACGGCAAAGTACAAAGATTCCGATGCGGCCGCGCTGTGCGATTTCTTGTCGACACCACAAGTTCGTGCCGATGATCCAGCAGCGCAGTAAGTGCAAGCCCATCTCGTGATCAGATGTGCATCTCCCTTGCAACGTACGAGGTCGAACTTGTAATAGAGATGTACGCGTGCGGGCATTCAGGCCTTTAGTCCGTCCCCTTGTTCTCGTTCGATAAGCACTGCTAATTGGGCGTCTAGTTCCACTTCTTTCACTATCACTTCGCAAACAAACTATCAATTCGCGAACAGGTTTGGCGTGTTCAAGGAAGAGCAACCGAAACCAAATAGCGTTGCCTCCAACTGACAACCAGTAGTTCTGCAGAGCGAGGTCAGAACAAAGCTTCCGCACTGCAGTATGCTGCTTCGTTGGCGAAAAAGAACCTGATGGTGCATCGGAACAATGGTGTACTAATCTGAGGTCCTAAAATGTCAAGGGTCCTTGAGAGCGCGGGGCGGTCTCTTTGGAGCCTAGATCTACTTTCCGTGCACGAGCGTGTAGTTGTAGTAAACGACGAACTCGTCCTCTGCGTGACAGAACGGAAACACTGGGTCCGTCGGCAGCACCGGGTCCGGGTTGAAGAGGTTCTTGCCCGTCTTGATGGTCACATAGGTGCCAATGACAACGCAGACCACAAGGATGACGGAGCCTATAATGCGCTCCCAGAGCTTAACCTGGGGCCAGAGCTTCTTGAAGTAGAAGAAAATCGGGAGGATAATGCAGCTGAACGACATGGTCGAGGCCCCCATGAAGTCCGTAAGGTCGAGAAAATGGTCCTTGAGCGCGATGGAGGCGGCCGTCATGAGAGCGATGACGACGATCCGCAGCGGAATGTACTTGAACTCCTGTCCGTCATAGTTACGGGTCTCGTCTTCCTCGTTCGAGTGGTCTCGCTCGATGTCGGCCATCGACACGACTGATCCCTTCGAGTTGCGCGTCTTGAGCTCGTCGCCGGGCGTGGTAGCACCAGCGTAGTGTGCCTCCACGTCACCTTCGCGGTCCACGCGCTTGTGCATCCCCAAGAGCATGCGCTCGAAGATGAAGAACGCTGGATGAAGAATAACTGAGAACGCAATTGTGATGTGGAGCTGCATGAACAGGTACGCGAGCACGACCATGCCCTTGTCCGGTGCGAATCCCAACTTGGAGAGGCCTGTAGCGGCGTTTGGGTAGATTGTGAAGAGCAAGTTGCCGGAGATCTGGCAGCCAACAGCCGAGTAGCCAGTGCCAGCGAGAACTAAGAAGAGTACGGAAGCGAACGTGAGCGTCACGCCAATGACACGGGGCATGCGCTCCGGTTGCGAGTGCTGGCGCTGGATTGCTGGAATCACGACGCCCGCCCCGTACGCGAGACAGAAATTGCCGAACGTGGTGGCGACCTGCTCAAAGGAGATCGCTGGCTTGGGCACTGCAGGGTGTCCGTCCATGCCATGGATGAGGACGCCAAGCGCGATGACGTCGGCGATAATTGTTCCCAAGCAACCAGCAAACGCAGCGCCCGCGCTCTCCTTTAGCGTCGGGATGAGACTCACGGGCAACAGACTGAGCGCCATGAGAATGATCCAAGTTGTGTCCTTCAGCGTGTCGGGGAAGAGAGACGGCAGCAGTGTACCGCCGAGAACAAGATAGGCGCACGGCATCAGCAGAATCACACCCATCTGCGCGAAGATCACGATCCATCGGCCGCTCTTGCCCATGGCCCACTCACCAAGATCTCCATACGTGCGGACAGACTTCGGCGCCGCAAGCATAGTCTTGGAGACCAAGATGGCCGCGTAGATGTTAGCAAAGGCCATGAAGACGATCCCAACCGTGGCGATGTACGGGCCTGCGCGCGAGAAGTTAGCGGGCATGCCGAGCGTCCCGATGCCGTAGACGACGCAGAAGAGGTTGAACGAGGCCTTGGCATCTTCAAGCGTGAACCAGGCGCCACCCATGGTGAGTGAAGTCTTGAGTGCTTGAGGTGTTTGTGGCAAGTCGCGGAATGGGAAGCGTGTTCTCTCTTTCTGTTATCGGGCCTGGAGCCGTCGGCCTCTTCAAAGATAAGAGCGGGGGGCTTGTGCCGTGCCGTCAGCTCTGACATCGACGCAAGATCGAAGCAAGCCACCACTCGCCGCTCAGAGAGCCGGAGACCGAGGCGACAAACAAAGATCGCCAAGATCGGGGCAGACTCGCTTGGGTGGATGTCGATGAACGAGCTCGATTGGCCCAGTCGTCTGCGACAGCAGCGACTCGTGCATAGCCAAGACGAGTTGGGCTGCACGTGCGACGAGCCAAGTTCCGCATAGACAGTCGAGACCCCCTGTCTACAGTCCACAGGCTCCGCGCTGGAAACGAGTCTTCTCGCTTCTCGCCATTCCGCAGGAAAACCCAGGCAAGCTCGCATGCAGCGAAATACCTACCGGTACATCATGGGAGGTTTGGAAGAGCGGGGATCGTTGCGTGCGCTTGCAGGCGGAAGAGCAGAATCGCTTGCTCTTGGAGCCACTCGTTTACACTTAGACGCCCGCCGCTGAGTTGTGAACGACAAGTGCCCGGTGTGCTCGATTGGTCGATTAGCTGCGACGTGGAGCCCTGCTCGCCAATCGATACGATGCGGTGGCGGCGACTAACGAATCACAGCGGAGATCCGACGGCTGCATGGGACGAGACAGCCAGACATGTTCTGCCTCCGATCTCGACGATCGTGGCATAGGGGACGCGTGATGCGACGTCACCACTCCGAGTCACGTACCTACCGCAGTCACTTCGGACTTCCTCAATTGTACCTGTACCGGTACGTGTGCGTGTGCGTGTGCGTGTGCGTGTTGTGCAAGCTGGGTACATGAACGTGTCTGCAAACCTCGCATTGGCTCTGTCTTGGCCAACCCAGAGCAGAGTTGCCATGTATTCAGTTTCGATTACTGAGACTCATGCACTGGGCGGTGCGGTGGTGGCCGCTGAGTCGGCTGCCACATCCCACTTATCCTGCAGCGCTCCGTCTCCTAGTCCCGCGAGTGAGCGCAGCCGCGTGAACATAATCACGAGCTGCCGGAACATCTTCCAGGTCTCGTTCACGACCACCAATCGCGAATTGAGCAGCGCGTCTCTTGCTTCGTCGTTCAGCGCTCCTCCGGATTGGTGGAAACTGCTAGCTCGCCGTGCATTATTTAGTTCGTTCATGAGTCGCACGGAGTTTCGCTTGGTAGCGGGAGTATCTTGTTGTGGCTTGCTGAACTCTTCATTCATTTTATCAAGTCGCTCCAGGAAGAGCGAGAGAAGAGCCTCCAGCTGCGCGACATCTTGGCTAGAAAGCTTGTCGGCCGAGGCTGAGGAACTCAGGTGCAGCACCTCGCGATGGAGAGCTCGCCCACCGTTCACAGGTGCACGTCGTGACACAGCTTCGGCCTGGATGTCGTTGTTCTTCCCAAGACGTCGTAGATCTTCGAGGAGTGCATGACAAGACTCGTCGTACCCGCGCCAAGTCTCGGTGAGAAACTTGGCTTTGCTTTCTGCGTGAGGGATGAGCTTGAACGGTGTCGGAGACGCATGCTCTAGCTTCTTTAACCCCACGAGCGTCTCGCGTGCGACCAGTGGGAAGCAAGCGGCTGCGAACCGGTCACTCATCAGGGTCCCTGTCAAGTTCGTATGCGGCAGAGTGTTGAACTTATTTGTCGAAAACGCTGAGTGTGTCGCGTGGGTAGCATTTCCAGCGTGGTTATTACGTTGCTCAGTCAGGCAAAGCCTCCGGAAGACGGCACAAAGTTCTTCATTACTGAATGTCATATCAGCCTTCGCAAGGATTGTCGCAATCGTGTCGAGCGGCAACGACCCACCGAAGTGCGCGATTTCGTCCTCCATAGAACAACAAATCACACGCAACTCGTTCATGCGATACTGCACATACCGTTTCCACTCATTGAGCACCAATATGAGGAACGCCTCGGCGACCATATACGGCTGTGGGGTCAGATCAGCATCACCGGCCATTACAAAACTGCCAGAAAGCATCCCAGGCGTCAACGCTGATAACCCAGGGGTCTTCCAGATTGTCAATTGTTCGTCCAATCTCATCTTCACACGTTGCTTTTGATCCGCCCCAAGCTTTCCGAATGCAGCGAAGAGGATCATCTCGGCCTCCGGCTTTCCAACAAGATCCTCGACTTCATCTCCCGATGTTGCCTCACCAGTCACCCCAGCTGAACTTAACGGATTGATCAGTCGGAAGGCGTGCACCCCACAGCGGAGCACTGCCAGCAAGAAAGCGACTCCCTCATTCTGACCCATGAGTCGGTCGTCTGGAGAGCCGTCGCTCATGCAGCACAGGTACGCGAAGAGCATTGCAACTGGCTGGTGCTCGCGAACAAATGCTCGACAGTTGACGAATACATCATGAAGCAATTTTTCGGCCTCACATCTTGTGCCGAATCGTTCAACAAAGCTGTCATAAAGAATCTCTACTAGTAGCGATTTGGGTGCGACCCCGATGCCTCCGTTCGACTCGAACACACCAGCTCTGATGTGGCCTCCATTTGGACAGAGCACGCTGCTCACGGTGCTGAGTTCGAGTAGCAAGCAATGGTAGGTTTCAGACCTCATGGCTCGACGTAGCACATCCGAGATCACAAACTCCAACCAGTTGAGTGGTCGCTCTGCGCAGCGAGCGCTCAGTAGCTGGTCACTGCGCTGAGTCGCGTACAACGGATGAAAGAGCGGCCGCATTACGAGCGGAGCCCCATCATCTCGCTGGAGGTGTTTGCGGAACAGATTTTGCACACGTTTGACTGATAGATTTTGCCTGACCGTGTCGATTAGCTGTTCCACACTAAACACAACGTCAGTACTTCTTAATAAACAAAAAACAATGAACTACTTAGAACGTACGTAGTCTTTTCCCCAACACGGATGCAGTCGAGCAAAGCTTGTAATGCTCTCTCCAAGCAGAAGATATTCTTCGAACTGAGTACACCACCCGTTGCGTCTTTCTTCACGAGCGTTGAGAGAAGTAACGCGTCTAGAAGTCGGTGAAATGACGTGAGTAGGTGGATACCGTCGGCTAGGGCTCCACCGCCGGTGCTCCCACCGTTCTCATCGATCAGAGAGCTCGAGAGCTCGTACACAAGCCTGTCAGCGAGGCTTCGTGTCCAAACCGGTAGCTCTGACGTAGTTGTCTCTATTTCACGATGCATCAGCGTGAAGTATTTGTCGACTAGGTAAGCCGCACGAGCACTGGTTGACATGGCAGCATGTGAAGGACCTTGCGTGTTATTTGTGAGTCCGCTCTCCGCGCGCAGCCGAGCAATCGATGCCACGGGATTCTCGAGTCGCATACACGACGAGAAGAACTGCGTGTACTCAGCCGCCTCCAAAAATGACTCGAAATTTACACCTCCATTGCCGCGCGTAAACGCCGCGCGAAAGAGTGTTGCAACCATGAAAGACGGTATTTCGTCGTTGAGAGTGCGGATCATAATCCGAAACTGTTCCATGTCCATCGCTGATGCAGACATCGAACCGCGGGCACCTGAAAAGGTAGACGAAGTAGCTGTTTGAAACATAAGTCGAATAGCCGCTCGCCGGTGAGCCTGCTCTTCTTTGTACTCCATCATCATTAGCTCAACCCACAGATTGGCGTCAATGAACTGCAGAGGAGCAACTTCGCGGTCCTCGTCGAGATTTTCATCACGCTTCTTAGCCTTCTTTCTCCCTCTCTCCTCTTCTACCAGTGCCTCAGCATGGGTTGCTGACAGATACACAGTTGGTCGCTCCTGTTCGGATAGATTCGTAACGGCGAATGCTAACAGCTTCTTGTCCAATGCAGCGCGCTCAGCTTCGGTGGCCTTCCCCAGAACGATACTCGTGGCGAGTGACGCGTGATAAGGCGAAATCCAAATGGTCTTAGGGACACGTGGCCCTGACTGGATAGCTCTCAGCAGATCAGAAGAGCTCTGCCGGCTTCCAAACGCCTTCTCATACTGTACAGAAAAGTGGTCGTAGCTCACGTATTCCCGCATGGGGCCCCAGTTGATCTTTCCCCCGAGAAGCACATCTAGAACACGGTAGCAGTACAACATGAACACTTGTTCATCCTCACCGTATTTCTCGTCAAGAAGCGACAAAAACAGCTTAGCCTCGAGATACCCCTCTTGTACGAGCGCCTTCACGCCGTAGTATAGACACCAACGATCTTCGTCCGCTTGAACTAGTCGATGCTCTTCAGTTCGCTCTTTACTTGGTCCGGTGGACGCATGCCGTCCAGCCTCAGCCTCACTATCATCGACGTCTCCCAACGAATCGTTATCCCTCTCGCGAGCAGCCTTCTCATTGCGCAGAGATCGCCAAGGGGAGAACCACGAATAAACGAACTCAGGCATTCGGATCCGAAGTGGGAAAGCACCCCCACTTCGTTTGCACATGGAGTCGTCAAGTTGCTTCGCAAATATGATCGAGCGCATGCAGCTCAATGTCCATGAGAGTTCACGCTGTGGGCGTCGTCCCCGAAGATTAGGCAGCAATATGCGAAAATACATGCACTGGACACGTTTCTTGCGCGGTTCCACATGGACGTCAACTGGGGCCTCATCATCGTCTTTCGACACCCCACTTGGCATCATCGTCGTGAGAGCGCCGACTTGAGACATGGTCCGTAAGCTTTCTTTGCAGCGCACACAGACGGTTGCCGTTCCTCTTCCCCTTGATCGAGCCGGAATACTTCGCGGTGGGGAATTGGTAGCGTCAGATTCTCCTTCGACGTCAAAATCATCTTCCTCCTCTTCATCCTCAGCCGCCTTATTCTCCTCCATGCGTCTTAACTCTTCCTCTTGTGCAGCTCGTAGCTCCTGGCTCGCAATTAACTCGCTCTGTTGTTCCATGAGACCCGCAATCATCTCGTCCTTCGATGCTAGCAACGGTTCAAAGCTAGCAATTTTCTCCTTGAGCGAGTTGTTTTCGCCGAGTAGCACTTCTTTCTGTTCATGGAGTCTCTGGTTCAGCTGAACAAGCGGTCGGAGACGCTCGAGTTCCTCTCTGGCTGCATCGAATTTCTTCTCAAGCTTGATGTAGTTTTCGCGAAGCTCGACAGCTTTTACTTTGTCCGTGTCCTCACGCATCTGTCTGAAAATGGTATTGAGTGTCTTCATCGTGTCGCCCATTTTGGTCATCTGCTCCTTTGACTCGATCACCTTGCGCTCCATTTCTTCGCGACGGCTTTCGAATCCAACACTTAAGCGGCGGATCTCCTCTTCGTATGAGTTCTTCATTTGTTGTGCATCCTGGGCGTGGGTCTCACTTGCGAGGCGAAGTTCTTCGCGTGTGCGGTGGAGCTCACCCAGCGTTGCGACGAGTTCTTTCGTACTGTCGTTGTACTGTCGTTCGAGTTTGAAGAAAGCCTTTGCATAGTGCGATCGTGTTTTGCGGAGCAGCATCCCTTGCTCCAGGAACGACTTTGTCAACATGGCTTCAATCTCGCCGAGCACAACGTCCGACCATTTCTGCTCAAAGAGAGTTCGTGCGAGCGCTTTTTGCCTCTCGCTAATTGGCTCTTTTCTAGAATCGCTTGGTCCCCCTTCCCCTGGATGCATCGCTACTATTGGATCCCTCGCCGTGGCGTATCGCTGCACCACCTTCGCCTGGATAGTCATAACATCACGGTCAAGAGTCGCGAGCTGCTGACTCGTTGAAAGCTCAACGTCGCAACGACACTTCATGTCGACGAAGTGCATCGCCAAGTCAAAACACTTCTCCAAATCGGCTACATCGACGCGCCGAGATGGGCGTTCAACATTCGTGAGGCTGTTCGCTCCGCCGCTGCTGGCATTTGCGCTGACTCCACTTGAGCTCTTAGATCGCTCTTCTGCACCGGGCAGGAACTGCCATATTTTGTGCTGGCGGCTTTGCACAGCGTGGAAACAGCTTTCAGATAGCTTCTCGATCGTGTAGAAATGCGAGACGGTGTCATCCTCTGGGTGAGAAAGCGCTGCGGCTTCTGGGAGACCGTTCTTCTTTGTGTGCTCCATACGTGGCAAGAGTTTCTTCGTTGTGGACGTGCCTGTTTGATTTCCCTCGCAAACGACGGACCCTCGGAACAGCGCGGTCGAGTGTAGTGGTGCGCAGCCTCTTTGATCCAACAAAAACTTGCGCACATCGAACTCGCTCGGGCTCGCGTCATTCGTTTCCCTGTGATGTTGGGTTTGCAACGGTTGCAGGGGTATTGAGCGACGAGAAGAGTTCCGGGTAGCATCCAGATCAAAGAGTGACGAACCCACGCTGGTGATCGGCCGCCGCTGTTCTGGCTCGACCTGACGAGGCCTCGGGCCAGCGATAGCTGTCGCTGAAATGCGTCGAGTTGACTCTGGCGTCAATGATGCTGCGTCTCGTGCATTCGTCATGTCGATAAATTGTTCTGTGAGTAGACAGCATATTACAAAACGCCCTATGATAAAATTATCTCAACCTGTAACTGACAAACCACAACACCAACGGTTAGATCATGGGTAAATCCGGATTGAGGTGGCTTTGAGTTCATAAAGCGGATGTCGTTGACATTGCCACCACCTAGTACATGCACGTTGCGTTTTTGTCCTGTTTGAGCTAGTGATTGCTGGGAAAATGGCGTCTTCGTTAGACTTCCGAGTCGATGAGGATCCACTTGATTCGGCGGAAACACTTTCGCACAATCTCCTCGAGCAGGCCATATCGGCCGCTGTACATGAGAATGTTGTGCATGAGGCGGAGGCGGTCACCGACATGTCTGAGTCGCTTCTTGATGAGGTCGAGTTGGAAGGTGCCGAGTCCCACGGGAATCAAGTTGTCCACGATCGTTCGGAACACATAACCGTCAAGGGGATCATCGAGGTCCACCCTGAGGCGGAGCTCTGCTGGAGCATCAGGCCCCAAGGCATCAATCTTCTCCTGATAACTTTTGAGGAGTGAAGTCACAACCTCCCACGATGCCTCCTGTCCTTCAAGAGGGGCAAGTTTCGTAGCATGTGCAAGTTCCGGGTGAAATTTCTCACGTCCAACGACTCGAAGCAACATGTTGAACAACGCAAGCTGGTTGGCAATGACATCTCCCGGTTTGTGATGGAACTCCTTGTAGATCGCTTCAGTGATCCAGAAAATCGCAAGAGCTTCAGCACAATCATCTCTACATTCCCAAATCAGCTTGGCTACCGAGCGATCCACGTTCAACTTGTAGTCCGGCGTAAGGAGGCCCATGTGGGACATCCACTTGACCGACTGAGCCAAGTACGAAGGCTTGTCAGCTTCCTTGTCATCTTCCGCAGTCATGTACTCGTTCAGTGGATGAGATACGATGCGGTTGATCGTGTCGGCATCCGGATGAGGCGTCAGCAACCGCTGAAGAGAAACTGTTGGATACAACGACTTGCGTCCAGTAACATCTGGAAGGAGGCCTCGCATAAGGAACTGAATGCGTTCCCAGCTCAGTCCGGCAAATACAAGATTACCCTGACGATCGAGACCTCGACGACCAGCACGTCCAGCCATCTGCTGTACCATTAGAGATGTCAAAACTCCTTCAGATGTGTCTTCGCAGAAAACACAGGTACGGAATGGCATGTTGACACCGTAGGCGAGCGAGTCATCCGAAAACACGACAGCAAGGCGACCAGCCTGTGCGAGTGACTGCACAATGCGTAAGTAGCCGGCCGGAAGGTCCTGAGCGTAAATCGCAATACCACGGCGGAGCGAACGCACGAGCGGGTGACCATCGTCCGAATCCTCCGAGAGCTCTCGACGCAACTGCCAGCGAATTTCCTTGAACTCAGTAGCGGACAATCGATAGCCCACGGGAGTGAGCACAAACTCAGGATGCGGCGCGTAGATGTCCGGTGGGGGACGCTCTTCGAATGCCTGATTCTCACGGGCCTCGTCCTCCTTATCCTTGGACTTTACCTTCGCCTCGCGCTTCTTCAGGTTGGCCTGAGTCTTTTCCCACTCGGCATACTCAGCCTCAACCTTTTCGCGGAACAACGGGTACCTGGCGACTTCGGCACTTTCGACCGACTTCAATAGCTGATTGAACAACTGTCGGCAGCGCACTGAGTCGAGCTGGAAAGTAATCGCAGGCGTAAGGTTCTTGATCACTAGTTGATTGATCAGCGAGTAAACGTCTACGGAATTTCCGTTGACATCGTGGCCTTCAGTTACATCAAGCAATGTGCCGCGGAGCGCCTCAGTTGGAGCAAAGAAGTCGAGCAACGCCTGCGTTGACGTCGGATCTTCCTTCGCCAGCGCCTGGAGACGTTTCTTGACAATATCTTCGTATCGCTTCGACTCCATTAGCGTGATACGGTGGCATCGCGTCCCAAGATCGATTTCGGCGCCGTCATCATCATCGTCATCATCATCATCTTTCGACTTCTTTTTCTTCGAGCTCTTCTCCTTGTCCTTTTTCGACTTTTTCTCCTTCTTTGCAGCTGGGGTGGTGGTCGTTGCGGTATCCTCGTCCTGGAGCTGGAAAAACGTCTGTGGTGACACGTCCTCGATTTTTTCAAGAGGGTAGTATTTCTCCATCGCTTTCCACAAAGCAAAGGTGTCGCGCGGTGTGAATGCCAGGTCTCCGCTTTCAAATCCTTCATTCACTAGGTACTCAAGCGTAACACCGGCGCATGGATGCAACGTCACCAGTTCTTTCTTGGGCTTCTCCGCGACGCCATCATCGTGCCAGATCATGCGCTGCAAGTTGATGAACCGACCCTTATACTCCAGCAAGTGTACCTCTCGTGGGTGATGTTTCTTCCACCACGTGAGTAGCTTCTCGGCGTTACCAATAGTCGCCGAAAGCGCCAAGAACGGACAAGTCACGGCCTTGACGATGCGCTCTAACGCATCACCCTCGGCACCATTGAGATCGTGTACCTCGTCGTAAACGGCATACTCGAAGTCATAGCCCAGATCGATTAGAGCCGACTCGACTGCTCGCGGCGTGCCAACGGCGACCTTGAACTCGTCTGGCAAGAACACAGTGCCTTCAGTGATCAACGCAACCGTTCCCTTCACCATGGCCTGGAAAAGCGCTGCGACTTGCCACGCAAGTGGGTCCGTTGGCACGATAAACAGGACTTTTCCACCGACCACAGACACGTAGGAAGAGAGGACGGTCTTGCCACTCGAGGTCGGTGCACATACAATGACCGAGTGCTTGTCGTCGATGTGCGTGAGGACAGTGCGTTGCCAGTCGTCCAGAATAAACTTGTTCATGTGGTGCATGTTGAGCGGTGGGAGGCGATCCGACATTTCCGTGAGCTGGAACTCGATGAGGTCGCGGCCGTCGAGAAATCCGTTGACAAGTTTGGTGTACTTTCGGTACTTCTTGTGCACAGCGTTGAGTTCTTCCACAAGCTTTGCGTCTTCTTCCTGCTCTGCCTTGCGCTGCTTGTCGTTTTTCTTGCGACCGTCGGGGCCAACCGCAGAGCGCACGGGGACGAGCTGCGCCCTCTGGATCTCCCAGAGCGTATCAACGGCGTCGGTGAACTCCTTCTTCTTCCAGCACTCCTTCAGGATCTCGTAGAGCTGCTTGAGACGGCCCGTGGGCGTCGTCATCTTCATGCTGATGAGGTTGGTCGACTTTTTCACGTTCGAGAGCTTCTCTTCGTCCACTTTGGACTGCTTCTCGAGCTTGTCCTTGGCCAGCTGGAGGCGGATGAGGTCGGCCTTCTTCATCTTGGGCGTCTCGTCCTTGCCGGCGTCCTTGCCATTCTTCTTGGCGCCTTTCTTGGCCTCGGGCTCGTCCGCGACGGCCTTGGCGGCGCTCGCCGACTCGAGATCTTTCTCCTCGGGCCACAAATTGCGCGGGTTGAACGGGTTCGTCGGCGCCAGATCGCGCAGGATCACGGGCATGCGGTCGGGCCACACTTTGTTCCAGTTGACATCGCGCAGATCCTCCTTCAGCGACGCCATCGTGCGCGTAGCTCCTCACGAGCGCAAGAGGAGGGGGAGAGGCGTTTTCCGATGTCGGCGCCAACGTTGGAGCTCCGGGTGGCCAACGGAACGACGGAAACGGAACAGATACGCTTCAGGTGTCCCGAACGACCCTCGTGGAACAGATCCGCGAGCCGCTTACGAGGGACAGCTCGAACCTTATTGGTCGAAAATAGGATAACAGAAGGAGTGATGGTCTGCTGGGAGCTCTTCGAGCATCCACAAGCTCGGACGCATGACGCACCGCCTCCTCGCGCCTGCGCAGCGTCTCCACGCGACGCTGTCGCGCTTGGACGGGCGGGCGACAGTCCATGGACACGGCGCATGGTCGGCGCGCAATGCGTCGTCCTCTGCTCGTGGCGGCGGCGGCGGATCGGCGACGGCAGACGAGGCGCTGCGACGCGATTTCCGGCGGTGGCTCGGTCGAGAAGCGCGACTCCTGTCTGCGATGGTCGTGCTTGGCGTCCTGGGCGTCAAGTTGTACCAGGTGCAGAGCTCTCGTGCTGGATGCTGTGGTGGATGGTATAATGACAGGAGCAATTCGCATTGGTGGTGAGCAGAACCGCGAAGGCTCGCCGTCGAGAGAGATCGCGCGATTGCTGGACAAGGCGAGAGCGAACGCACAAAACGTAAGGCTTTGTCTGCGACTTGCCGTCGATCGCGATTGCATGTCTGAATGGTCTGGTCTGCTGGTAGGAGGACCGAGAGGCAGCATTGCAGAATTGCCTCAAAGCATACGCCATCAACAAGTCAACTAATGCTCAGGGTACGTGAGTCCTACTAGTTGATTTAGGATGCTACGCCAGGAGCGAAGTCGCGTTGGATCACATCCACAATGTTGAACTTTGCGTTTAGTATAGATCTGTCCATCTCACGTTTGTTTCCATTCGGTATAGATCGACACTTGTTTGAGATGGCGTTCCTAGTCGCAGCTCAGTTCGAGACGTTAGGAAATGCGCACCAAGCAACAAAGTTTTATCATGAAGCACTTGGTAGTGTTCCGTATGTACGTGATCGGGCCGAGCGTGAGATGAGTCGCATTGTTGTGCTCGACCGAATCGCGCAGTGCTACCAGGATCAGTACGTCACTACATGATTTTGGAGGAGTTGATCGAATTTCTGATCGAACAAACCTTTGGCGCAGAGGTGAGCATAGAGCTGCGGAGAACTACTATCGCCAGGCAGTCGAATCGTACGATAGGAGCCGCACCTCCCCGAATTCGGCGCGCTCAGCGGTGGAAGAGCAAATGGACCGCGATATCGCAGCAGTGTTGTTTAATTACGGGCAGTTACTTATGCATCTGAAGCGTTGGAATGAGTCAGAGAAGGTATTAAAGCGCGCACAAAGTGCTGCAAAAGTCTCAGGCGTATCAAGCGATGATCGAGATCGAATCGACCGAATGGTAGCGATGCTGCAACAAGCAAGTGTCACTGAGAGCGAAGACAATGAAGGGAGAGAATAATATCTGACAGGCCTTTTACACGGATATTGTTTTTCTTGCTGTTTTGATTCTTGCTGCCGATGGGACGAAGACCAATCTGACCATTTTCGTCAAAACTCGATCGAGGCAAGTATGGCGAGGATGATCGTGTGAAATTATCGTGTTGTGCAGTATTCGAGACCAGGCATCAAGGATGTCAATGCTTATTACAACACAGGCACCACGGAGCCTGGTGCTCATGGGAGATATTGGGCGTCATCGCTAAATTCATCCGTCTTGATGTTTTTGTTCAAGTTGCTATGATTCTACAGCCGTCACTCGTTCGCATGGAAGTTAGCAGGAACGGCTTACTGGAGGACAACTAAAATCTCTTGGTTGGACGGTTCCACATCGTGACACAAGTACGCCAGCCAGCACGAAAGAAAACCCCCTAGAGTGGTATTGATACCTAGAAGGCTCACTGTTTGCAGGTACATGTCCGCTATCTTGGTTTGAGACTACGAAGAATTGAGGTGGAACTGGAACCTTGCTTACTTACACTGCTTCCACGTGAGGTAGTAGCGGAAACCACTCTGCACCGTCGTGTCCACGGAGTCAATCGCGATCTGGACCTCGTCACTGGCCCCAAGAGCAGGCTTGAAGGCGGTGATGGCGCTGTTGACGCGGAAGTTGGTGGAGGCACCGCAGGGCGACCAGACGATGGCAGCAACCGGAATCTCGTTTGTTATAAACAAGTCTGAAGATGAGCCTGGCTGATACTTTTGAAGCACAGTTGGCCCGCGTTGACCAGCGAAGTAATATTCCGCATCGAACTGAGCGTAAGTGCCGTTTTTGTTTGGGACGAATACATTGCCGCGATAGTCCACACGGAAAATACCGATGGAGACACCGGACTGGACATCCACAGGCACAGCTAGATTGCATGACTTGCGGTCGCGCTGCACATCCGGAGTTGTCGCCGCGCTGTACGCCGAGAAGAGTACGGAAATCGACTGGCTATCACTTGAGCTGATAATTGCAACAGTGTCTTTTGGGCATCCAGAGCCCAGGAACGTAGGCGTGCCGAACTTGAAGACCGGAATCGTCTCATGAGGAACAAACAACGCAGACGAAGTCGAGGCCACCAAAGCAAGCGAGAGTGCGATAATCGACTTGAAAGCCATCGTATTCGACGACGTAGAGAGAAGAAAGTGTGGACTTGGAAGTTGCTGCTCAAAATTCAGAGTGAGAACATCGTTCCCCAACGCAGAGAGGTCAAACAAAGGTACTTGGAGGAGGTCACGCCCGGACTTCTAACAAGGTTATCGTCTGTGCAATCCAGTACTGTATTCGACTTGCTGAACTGCATCCTGAATGCCCACGCCAGCTCCAGCAGATCCATTCATACCACGGTGCAAACGAAAACGTCCCAGAGATGGCGTCTCGACGGTAAGCAATAGCGCAGTCGACTAAAGTGTCGACGGAGTGGGGGAAGAGCCGATACAAAAGAAGCTTCGATTCTCTTCCCGAAGGAATAGCCGAACACATGCGCTTGGCTCCACCACGCACGACGGAATGTCGACAGGGTAGATTGTGCCCTAAACGGTAAAATGGCGCTCATCGTCGTTATTTGCTTCCCAAGGGCCAGCTTAGATCAGCGACAACCAAGCCGCGATCAAGAAATCAGTGTGCGGAGAGTAGACGCATGAATCCAGGGCTGTCCGATATCGGAAAGGCGTTGGGTTTCCAGAGTGGTGTGGGAAGAGGGCAGATTCATCATGATCTGATCTGAGGCAATCCACACTTCGTGGACCACAACTTTGTGCGTTGCCTTCACGGTCCTCAAAACGACAATTGTGGGAGCGATCCGGGCGAGAAGCACACTCGCTAGATTGTTCTTCCCGACAGTTTCCCGGCTAATGAAGTCCTCAGTAGTACCGGTATGTAATCGCAACCATGAGTGTATGGATGTAGTATCAAGCAGACATCGCAAGGTTTTACTGGTACAGTACACGATTCGTAAGGTGTGCGAGACAAAGCTCAAACCGAAAGACAAAATACATTATGGCCCAAGTCATGGGCACCGAAGTAACGTCACTTCTCACTCTAGCAACGCTTGTAGTCGACCTTGTAGCGGAAGCCACCAAGCTTACCATCAGCAGAATCGATGGCAATCTGGACGTCGCCGTTTCCTGCGGCAGTCTTCTGCGCGACAACATTGGCATTAATTCGGAACACAGTGGAGGCACCGCACGGAGCCCAGGTCGTGGACGCAGCAAGGTCCGTTGCGATGATGTTGTCGTTGAAGCCCGCCTCGTAGGATCGTGTGAACTGAGGTCCTTGGGTGCCGGCGAGGAAGTACTCGGCCGAGAAATCGGCATGCGAGCCCGCATCATTGGGCACGAATGCGTTCCCTCGGTAGTCTACTTGAGTGATGGTGACTGTGAATCCCTACATAGACCAAACATTTAGACCAACAGGTGACACAAGAGAAGAGAAACCCTTCTAGATACCGGCTGAAGGTCGAGAGGCACGGCCAAGCTGCAAGCCTTGTATTGACGGAGGCGCGTGGGCGTGGTCGAGGACGAGAAGGCGGAGAAGAGCACTGAGATCAGCTTGTTGTCCGTGGAAGAGACGACGGCAACGGTGTCTGCCGGGCAGCCCGAGCCGAAAAAGGTAGGCTTGCCGAGTGTGTAGGGCAGGTTTCCCGCCTCTTGCTCAGCTGTGGCCATGGCCGTAGAGGCCGCCAGGGCAGCGAGAAAAACCATCGTGGAGACCATTATGGGTGAAGAAGCGTGGGTGTGGGTTCGGAATAGGTGTGGGCGAGGCAGCAATTTTTGAAGTGGCTAAGATCTCTTAGCAAGCAATCGCTTGAGAGTAGGTTCAGCCATCCGCTCTGCCAGTGAAAACTTGGCCTTCTCTGGGTTCACGTTCTCAGACGAGTACTGTCGCCAGTGGTCCAGAGCGTGGTCTCATCAGCACACATCCATTCGCTTTGTGCCTGCGTTTGGGGCGCGAAAGGATGGATTAGACCTTGCCAATCCCGATGGAATTACCATCGGGATTGCTCGCAGGCGGCCATGGGTGATAAAGTCTGGAGCGTTTGCGCGTCTACAGCCGTATCAACAGGACACGCGTGACAATCTCGCTTCCCGCCATCCCAAAGGGTCCATCCCCTTTGAGTTCCGTGTCCCGCAACCCCGTCTCGTGTGTTGAAGTCGCAAGTTGGCAAGCTGCGTGTCTTTTCCTTGTACCTTTCCCGGGATGGGACGGACTCGGATACATCCGTCTACTCTTACCCTGTACTACTATCACTCGTTGCACTCTCGTGGATACCATACAGTATGTATCAACAACTCTGTTGTTCATCATTGTGCGGTATCCAAAGGAACGAGCTGAACGAGTTGATGTCTAATCCAACAGCGCCGAGCTTCCCAGGCCCACGCAATACAGTACTATACAAGGTGGTCACCATGAACCGCAAACGCCCCGTGGGATGTAGCCAGTGTTGGGGACCAGACTCACTCGATAGGCGCTCACAGGTGGGGAGCGGCCGGGAAACGAATCGAAGCTCCTCGTTGACGCGTGCTGTTGGCGCAACTGTTCTGAGGGTTGACTGACGTTGAAGCCTAGGCATTCCTGAGCGCGTCGTCATGCACGTCCTCAGAGTCATCCGGTTCACCCAAGACGAATGCGCTCTGGCCACTCTCTTAAGCTTGAAGCCACCCGTTGTATGTCCAGCCTTGACTGGGACATTGAAGCCTTTCGACCATAGCGATCGCTTCCTGTTGGAAAAGACGAAGTAAAGCCTGGTGCGACCGTGAAAAGGTCGACTCGAGAACCTTGGATCATTCCTCAATTTGAGCGCAAGTTCCAAAGTCACACAAGCACCTGCACCACCATGGCCTTCAAGTCGCTCCTCGCTCTCACCGTCGCTGCCATTGCTACTGCATCGGCTCAGTTCGTCCCGAATGAAACCAAGCCAGTTTTCAAGTTTGGCACACCTACATTCCTGGGCTCTGGGTGCCCCAAGGACACGGTTGCTATCATCTCCTCGACCGACGGGCAGTCGGTTTCGGTTCTCTTCTCGGCGTACAGCGCGGCAACGACGTCGGACGTACAGCGCGATCGCAAGTCGTGCAACCTTGCCGTGCCTGTCGATGTCCAGTCTGGTGTCTCCATCGGCATCTTCCGCGTGGACTACCGTGGCAACGTTTACGTTCCGAACCGCAATGGCACGTACGCCCAGTTCGACGCGGAATACTACTTCGCTGGCCAGCGCGGACCAACGGTGGCGCAGACGTACCAGCCGGGCACGTCCACAAACCTTTTCATCACGAACGAGATCCCGGTTGCTGCCATCGTCTGGTCGCCCTGCGGTGCCTCTACCAACTTCCGCGTCAACAGCGCCATCACGGCCTTCAAGCCTGCTCTCGGAGCCAGCGACGATGTCCAGATCGCGATTGACTCCGTGGACACGACGGTGCAGACTGGTTTCCGCTACTACCTCACGTGGAAGCAGTGCAAGTAAACTGCTTTGTACCAAACAACCACGTGAAGTGGCTGTTACTACTGCCGTTCCAGTCCGTATTTCTCATACTCTTTGCATGCTTAATCCATCATAATCGAGTGTTTTTCGAGATGTTAAATGGAGTCGTCTCCGTCTACGTGTTATGGGCATCTGTTGGAGCTCGTGGTTCAACTAAGCAGTCCTCATGCACATCATCCAGGTGGTATGGCTGGGGCACCCACAACCACAACCAACTCACTTTGGCATGAGGTCTGTCTGTCAAGAAGTCGCCTGACACTTGGATCCTCGCCTCGTTGGTGTTGGTGGACAGTCCGATGCAGCAGGGTCAATTGAACCCCAGGTTCGTGACTGCGCCGATACCGGTGTCCTACCGGTTCTTGAGTTTATCTGGTGGTGTGCTGCAGCCATGCACTGCAGCTCTGAGCTTGAAGCCGGCGGCGCCGATTGGGCTCGCGCGCTCGTCCGCTGTGCGTCGGCCCTCTCGCGGTCCAGAACATGATGGTGCGTAATGGAATCTCCGGGGCTCTCGGGTCTGCGAGTCGGCGGCCTCGCGCTAATCGCTGGCCATGCGTGGTGACGCCCGTACTGTAGAACCGTTTGCGCATGCTGCGCGGCTCGGCGCGCCCCGCGGCGATGGCGGCGGCTGGCGCTGCTGGCTTGTTCTGTGGGAGCGAGTGGTCCTCGCAGGCGCGTGCTGATGCCAAGGCGTCGAGCGACGAATCCCCCTCGCTCGTCACGAAGGGTCGAGGCAACGCGTGGTACCCGAACATCACCACCAAGCACTGGCACTTCTACAAGGGCAAGATGAACCCCAACTCGGCCAAGTCGCTCAAGCTCTTCAAGTGCGCAGATACGCCGATCGCAGACGAAATTGCTCAGTACCTTGGCGTGGACGTGAACGACATGCAAGGTAGGTGGCCCACATACCCAGGAGCTAGGTGCATTCTCAATCAACGTCATGGAATGCTCTGGGGTGCAGTGAAAAACTTTGCGGATGGTGAGACCAGTGTACTCGTGAACGAAGGCGTGCGAGGGCACCGTGTGTACATCGTTTGTTCCACGACGAATGTTGATCGGTACGCGTTGATCAACTTCCACAGCTGAGGCGTAGACACTCAACTCGTTTAATTCTAGATTGATGGAGTTGCTGTTGTCGATCTCAGCCATGCGCCGGGCGTCAGCTAAGAGCATCACTGCTGTGATTCCTTTCTACGGCTACGCGCGTCAAGATCGAATGCATAAAGGACGTGAGCCCATTGCGGCGGCTGATATTGCGAGAATGCTTGAGGTCATGGGCGTCGACCACGTGGTGACAGTCGATTTGCACAGCGCCCAGATCGAGGGTTTCTTCAAACCAGAGATCCCAGTCGATAACCTTCAAGCGTATCCCGTCGGTGCCGTCTACTTTTCCGAGATGCATCTCCAGGATCCTCTTGTGATCGCTCCACACTCAGCTGCTGTGAACCGCGCTGTTCAGTTCCGCGACATTCTCTCCCGAACGATCGACGAGTTTGTGCCTCTCGCATTCGTTGTTCGGAAGCACCGTCTCGATGATAATCTCCCGGGAGAACTCGTGGGCAATGTTGACGGCAAGGATTGTATCATCGTCGACAACCTCGTGGACACCGGTTCAACCATCGTCAAGACCGCACAGGTGCTCAAGAGAAGCGGAGCAAAGAGTGTGTCGGCTTTTTGTGTGCATGGGCGTTTCTCGGGGGCGGTAAGTGGACGAACCGAGCCAAAATGAGTATTGCCTCGTATTTACGAATGCTTTGCAGGCGTCGAAAGCATTGCAGGACTGCGATGATTTGGATCTGCTCGTTACAACCAACACAATTCCAGTTGATTCGACGGCTCGCGACGGCTCCTCCAAGATCGTGACATTGTCGGTGGCCCCTTTCATCGCCGAAGTCATCTCGTGCATCCACACGAAAGGATCCGTTATCCAGATCTCCAAGACGAAATAAATATAACGTCTCGCCTTTGATTGGTTGTAATGATGTGCAGTTAATATATTTCGACCAATGAAAGCCATTTGTAGCTGGTCGTGGGGTGGCTGTTCCACTCTGTCTTTCGGCACCCGGTCAGTATGAGCATGGAAGGCGAGAAGGCGAAGACCGAACTCGAGTTTATCGACGTCGAGGCTGGCGCTGGGGGCCCCGCGGCCGGCGCAGCAGCTCACGCCAAGCCTGCAGCAGCGGCAGGTGTCGCGAAGAGTAAGGCGGAAGATGAGGAGGCTCTGTACGTCCAGTTGTGGCTCCACGACTCGGATACAGCGACGGGTGAATGATCTCGTGTATGATGTTCCAACCAGGTTGTCCTCGTTGCGAAAGACCGTGGCGAACGCCAAACATCCTGTCGCAGCCTTTTTCCATATCTTGTTCAAGGGACTTGCGCTCTTCGTGTACATGTTCGGTAGCATCCTCTTCGACAGCTACGTGTTCATTTTCGTGCTCTGCATCCTGCTACTCGCCTTCGATTTCTGGACCGTGAAGAATGTGTCGGGGCGATTGCTCGTGGGCCTACGCTGGTGGAACAAGATCAACGACGACGGCACAAACGAGTGGGTTTTCGAGTCGCACGAAGACATGACGGAAATCGACCCCCTCGACTCGAAAGTGTTCTGGGCCGGACTCTACATCACTCCAGCTATTTGGGTTTTCTTCCTCATTATTGCCGTGTTGAAGTTTAACATCCAGTGGGCAGTCATTGTGGTCGTCGCGCTCACGCTTAGTGGCGCCAACATCATCGGCTACACCAAGTGCAAGAAGGATGCGAAACAGAAGATGCAGTCGTTGATGTCGCAGGGTGCTCTGGGCGCTCTCAGCACCTCAGCTGGATCAACGATTATGTCCACCATTAGTGGTTTTGCCCTGAGTGCCGCAACCACCAAGCCAGCAAGCAGGCCGAGCACTTCTGTCACTGTATGAACGACAACGCTTTCAGAATCCCTAAATGCAAGCAAGGTCAAACTGTATTTTGTGGAGTTGAGTATCCTTTCTGTTGAGATGGGATATACCTTGCAAAGTGGCAGCCTACGTTATCAATCTCGAAATCCCGAAGTCACACAGGTACTTCTGCGTTCGATGGTCAGTTGTCTGAAGCGATGAGGTCCTTCAGCTGTTCGTTCAGTTGAGTATAAAACTTGTGATACTCGAAGATATCGCCCTTTCCACGACGCACTTCCACAAGATGGAGACTGTCCGCAAGCATGTAGATCTGAATAACAACACCAACAGCACCTTTAGGAGTTTGCAAGACGGCCTTGACCTTCGATGAGCTGTCCACACTGATCTCACAGTTCTGGCTTTCGAGGTAGCTAGTCAGGCGAGTCATGATGTTCGCCGCTGGAATCGTCGACGTGAACTGCGTTGATCGCTTGACACGCTTCTCATCGTTGCTCTGGAACATACGGTTGAGAGCCATACCTCCGCACATGTTGATGAGGTCAAATGCGTTCATGACTTTGAGACCGGCCTCGCTCTTGATCTTCTTGGCATTGCTGAGCACTTCGTCATGGTGCTCCTCAATCGCGGCATCAAGATCTGCCTGGCTGGGCTTGAGCTTGATCTTGTTTGCCGAGCCATCTTCCTCTCCACCCGTGGCTGGTCCCGCCGGTGCGGCAGCCAGGCTTGAGCCTTGGCCATCTTCACTCACAAACCATTCCTCCTTCATGATTTCTGCAAGGGTGATTCGCTGGGTTGGATCAGCAACGAGAATCTTGTTAAGCAAGTTCTTCACCCGAGGAGTGAACCAACTAGGGTACGAGAACTCCGCCTTTTGGATCTTGCGGAAAAGCGCAGACATTGTCGGCTCGTCAAACGGAAGAAAGCCCGCAAGGAGGACGTACAGGATCACACCGATTGACCACACATCTGCGGCGCGGCCGTCGTAGCCCTTGTCAGCAAGAACCTCAGGAGCAACGTAGTTGGGAGTACCACACGTAGTGTGCAGGAGCGAGGCTCGCGAGTTCTCTCCCTCGCCACCACCATCATACAGCGCAGAGAGACCAAAATCAGAGATCTTGAGATCGCCACTCTCGTCGAGCAGCAAGTTTTCCGGCTTGAGATCACGGTGGCACACGCCATTCTGGTGGCAGTAGTGGACACCGTCAACCAACTGGCGGAAGTAAAAGCGAGCCGTTTCTTCGCTGAAGCGACCTTCGCTGACGATCTTGTCGAACAGCTCGCCACCCGTGATGAGCTCAAGAACGATGAAGATCTGAGGAACACAACGAACACAGTTCAGATATTGGCTCCAAACCCCCATTCAGGCCTATACGATACCTTGGTGCGACTCGCGAGCACCTCGCGCAGAACGACGACGTGCTTGTGGCGCACCATCTTCATGATGGAGATCTCTTTCTTGATCTGGGCGCCCATGTTCTGCTTCTGGATCTTCTCTTTGTCCAGCACCTTGATGGCCACACGCTCCCCGGTCTCCGTGTTCACGGCATATTTGACCCTATCATTGGGCACATCGCTGTGAGCCCCCCACCACACACCACCACACTCATGAAGATCCAGCGCGCGACGTACTTGCCGAAGGTGCCTTCGCCGAGCGTCTTGCCAATCTCGTACTTGCCTACACGAGCGGCAACCTCAGTGTCCAACGCCGCGGCTGCCTCAGCACGCGCGGCCTGCAGACGCACCGACTTTCTTGACCATTTTCGCGCCACCAGTCTTGCGTCGCTTGGCTCCACGTCCGTCGTCGCTGGTCGTCGTCGTGGCCAAGTGGGCGCGGCCTTCTCTCTCGACCGCTTCTGTGTTGTGATCGGGGGGGATCAGGGGGCCTGTAATTGAAGTTCCGCAGAAAGATTGAGCAATCCAGCATATAATGACATATATGTCGTTTCAGTGACATACCGCTATTTCAGTAAACAAAACTGATCCTAATGCCGCAGTTATTTGTGGCTGTCCGTGGAGACGCACTGCCGCAATCCTGCTTCAAGCGTGGGGTGGTGAATGTTGAGGCCGATAAAGACAACTCGCGATTGAACGCCGCGCTCCTTTTCGGTGTCAGTCCATGGCTCCTGGGTCTCGTATACTTCAAAGAGCTCGTGGACAGCCTGAAGTACGAACTTGTTGGCTTCACCAGCAATGGACAAGACACCTTTGACACGGAAAAACTTTGCTGGCTTTTCCTCTTCTTCTTGGGCCCACAAAAGTTGGCCAAGCCAACGCTCCAGCTTCTCCAGGTCGAGAGAAACCCCAGGAATCGTCACTGTGGTCGTTTGTACCCCACCAGTATGCACCTGTCCAGGAAGATGGTCTTGACTGGGAGCTTGAGACTGGAGATCCCGTTCAACCTCTTGGGCACGCTGAGTAGTGAATGACTGAATGTTCAGAATCTGTTCCAGATCGACCACCGCGCGACTCGTCCATCGAAGACTAGCGACCCCATTGACTTCTCGGACACGGTCCTCTATAACCCGCCTTTCTTCTTGTCCTTTTAGCTCGTTTAGATCACTGAGGAGATCTTGTTTGTTGAGTAGAATGCGATCGGCGTATGCAAGCTGCGACGCGGCTTCCAACTGTGTGTCACGATGGTCCAACAAGTAAGCGATCCGCGGTGCGTCAACAAGCGTCACAATGCCGTCCAGAAAAATGCGGCCTTCTAGCTCCGCATCCACCCAAAACATTGATGCCACCTTCCCGGGATTCGCCATGCCAGTAGTCTCGATGAGAATGTAATCGAATCGGTCTCGTCGTTCGAGCAAAAGTTCCAGAGTGTTCAGCAGATCATCGCGCACCGAGCAGCAGATGCAGCCATTGCTGAGCTCGTAAAAGTCATCAAAGACTTCTCCGTTCGCGCCATCCTTGGCAATTAGGCTCTCGATCCCGATCTCTTCTCCGAACTCGTTCTCGATCACAGCGATGCGCTTGCCGTGACTCGCAGTGAGGATGTAGTTGAGGAGAGTTGTCTTGCCGGCTCCCAGGAAGCCGGAGATGATCGTCACGGGCACCTTCGGCAGCTCCTTGGAGTGGGCTTGGCCGACGTCCTTGGTGGAGAGGGGCGGAGCGACGTCCGACGACGGCAGCAGCTCCGGGATCTCGTCGTCCAGCTCCATGATGAGACGCCAAACCAGAATGGCTGATGTTTCAGCCCACACACCACCCACGGGTGGGTAAATGGGTCTTGGTGATTTAACTACGTAAAAAGCACATTAAGATCATCGTAATAACAAAAAACGGATTTAACTATAATGAAATTTGGATTATGGTTTCCTCAGATTCAGTAAGTCTGTACTGATGGGCCTACTGATTTAAGTGAAGGTTGGTCACGAGTCCCAAAAAGCGACGAGGCTCATGCCAATCACGACGTCGAGCCCTCGCCGCCAAGACCACAAGACCCCCAAAGAGTCCCAACAGATCAATGGCATCTCCAGCAGAAGGCGCGCACTGCGCTGTCGCAGTGGCCGCGAGCCCATCGGTCCTATTCGACTGTGATAAGAGCTGTAATGCCGCGGAAGTTGAGTCGTTGCGTGCAGCTCTTCAGACACTCGGAGACGTTGGAGGCTCCGGCGACCTGTTCCCACGACTGGATTCCCCTAAGATCCCGCAGCCACATATGCGGACGAAGAGGCGCTCCCGTCCAGGCTCTGTGGTTCTGCGACCGTCGAGAGATGTGACCGAGTACAGGGCCAAACGCGAAGCCCGGAACAACACAGTGGCGGACCTCAAAGCTCAGATCAAGGAGCTTCAACGAATCCTGGACGAGACAAAAACAAACAAGCACAACCAAGATATCGTCATGTCTGGGCTTCAGCTCGCCCTAGATGGGGAATGGGAGCAAATGAGTAAACGTCAGAAACGTCAACGGATTGCCGCTGAAATCGCCAATGAGTCGTTGCGACAGTTCACAGTCGCGCAACTCAAAGTGGCACAGACAGTCGAGCGGCTACTCAACAAAGTGGGAATGATGCAACAATACGTGGGCTCTGAGGTGACATTCGCATCGATTGAGAAGTACTCTGGCCCTTTGTTTGATTTGGATGGGTTGCTGGACTACCTCGATGACATTCGAGGACGAACGCACACCGTGCTATCGTCCGGACATTTTGCAGAGTACCCCAATGGGACTTTCAGGGAGATGTCATTCACCAACTATGGACCAGACGGCCTGCAGATTGAGCTCGCGATTAGCTGTGTTCTACCATTCAGCGTTGAAGTCGTTGCTGGTGCCCTATGGAAGAACTTGACCGTCGGAAAGCAGATTGTGAGGAACGTGGCAAGCAAGGTATGCAGAGCGACAGGGGATGTAAATGGTCCTACATGAGGATAATGGGTTGTATGTTTTGAGGACTTTGTAGGTGATCCGTGAGAATCCCAAGATCAGTTTTTTCAATTTCATCTCCGAGAATAGGCGTGGAGACACCGTGGCAGGCACAACGCATGGGCAAGCTGCAAGTCGGCGATACAAAAGAGAGGAGGATGGATCAACGACACTGCTGTCGAGAATTGCGATGCGATCATTCGATCTGGATGGCCAATGCACAGGAATCATGAAGGGTGACGGGTGGATCCAGCTCCAGTCCATGACTGAGAAGACAACAGAAGTGACTCAGGACGTGACTCGTCTAAGGTGGTGTCGCCGCGCGATAACACGTCCACAGAACCACGAAAAGGTTCAACCCGGAGAGCGTTCTTTGTGGGTGGATGCAATGGTTGCACGCCCAATGCGCAACCATTGGCAACGAGAGATGGACCAGGACGTGCAGGCGATAGAAAATTTGGCCTTGCACCCGTCTGCGGTTGATGCAGAATCTATCTGCGCGCTACTCGATTTTAGTCAGCCTTACTATGCGAGGTAACGAGTGACAATCGAAACTGGTTATCTGTACAGACATCGTGGGAAATCAATCCGCCGCAAGTGCCGGCGGATCTATGATTCTCTCTGCAGCATCAAAGCAAGTACATCATAGATGTTTCGTTCTCGTCGCACGTACGGAAGCCCAGACTACCAAATGGCCGTTGAGACAGAATGCATTTGTATCTGCCATGCTCTTGGTAAGAAATTTCGCTGACTCGTCGAGTGCTGTTACGTCGATTCTCACAGGAGCTGTGGTTGTGTTGATGATAGCGATACCGATGTGAAGACCAAGCGTGGTTCGAGAAGGTGAAGATCAACTTTGAAATGCTCCAGCATATCGACGAGAGCAACTCGAAGAGCTCACATAGTGACGCGCACGCACATCTCGAAGCGGAGCGGAGACGAATATTCGATAAGTCAGACATGCTTCTTCTGTCGGTCGAGGTGATGGTATTCTCACTATCGTCGACAATGCTGGCATTGGCACTGGCACTGGCACTGGTCGAATTTCACGCACGAGCACTGGGAGCATAAGTCCACAAACACCGAGCAGAGGACGATTTACGGTGCCCATGACACGCTCTTCACACAGCTGCACTGTTCGGGCTTCAGGACTTCAACCTCACTCTCTCAAGAGCACTCGTCTATGCTGGCTTGCGTCAGGGGAAACATGGGTGGAATGTGTGAGTGAAGATTCCACGCATTTACCACTTTGGATCAGTCATTCTGCCTCGTGAATGTGGACCCGATGCTTGTACTCAAACCAACCGTGGTTATTTCCGTGATAGGGCTAAAGACAGTTTAGTGCGTGTTCATCTACGTTTGCTAGAGGTGATTGCCACGGCAAGGCACTAGTACCGGTACTGTTCTACCGCATGTTCCTTGTCCGCGGCGCTTGTCTGGATACCAATCTTGTAAGATCTGGCTAGGAAATCGACTGAAGTTTCTCGCACTTCGCGATTATCACGACAAGAATTACACGACGAGGCTCTGGTATCGTTGTGCGAGCATGCACACCATTTTTATGCTTGCGCGACGATAGAAAAGCTGTATCGTAATTTCAACCTGCTTTGTTGGTGTTGGTTTATTAAGTGTTGGCGTCACGGGCTCCAAAATCAAACGGAGATTATCCAATCGAAGCATCATGGTCTTTCATAAGCGTCTGCAGCAGTGGATCCTTCTTGCTGACTGCGGAGAATCTCTCGTCGTGTTTCTAGGAGCTTCCTTCTCCGCGCGTGCAATGTCCGTCCCACGAAGTCGAACGATACTCACGATTGCTGTTTTCCAGCACTTGGTTTTCGTAGTACGTGTCCGCACAGGTCCAAGACGAAGTAGTTGACTCAATCGATTGACCACCGGCAACCGCCGTGGGACCACGTTGAAGTCAGTCCAAGCTCATCGTCTAGTTTTGTAAATAACACTTGAAGATCCGTCCACATGGACCTCTCGAGACTCGAAGATGGATCTCTGGACGATCGACCGCCAGCTGCAGCGTGAGCTCGAGCTCCGGCAGTCGCTCTCCAACAGCGTCGCGCTCAACCGTATCGACGTGCTGCGTCAGGCGCTGCGCGACGGCGCCGACGTGAGCGCCGTGCTGACGCCGTCGGGACGCACGGCGCTGCACGAATGCGCGCGCTTCAACCGCCTCGAGATGGCCCGCGAGTTCCTCAAGCACGGCGCCAAAGTGGACGTGCGCGACACGGTGAGCTCGGCGGAGACAGGCGTTGTGATAAGAAAGTGTGCAGAACCAGCGTACACCGTTGTTTCACGCCGCTGCCCAAGGCTTTCTGGAGGTGGCCACTCTGCTCTTAGATCACGGCGCGAGTGTGGAAGAGCGGGACGAAAACCTGCGCACGCCTCTCTGTCAGGCAGCAATGATGGGCCATTGTGATATGGTGGAGCTCCTTCTGGAGTACGGCGCCTCAGCCCAGACCAAAGACAAGGTATGTGACAGAGCATGTCTTCACGTGTTGTAGCGCATTTTGCAACCTGAGAGCTGATGTCGATTCTTATCATGGTAGCTCGGCTGGGATCCCGTTCTTTACGCAGGATGGCGGGACTCTCCTGAGATGATGGTTGCGCTACTCGAGCGCGGGGGCTCTTTCGAGTCGCGCGATCCGGTACGAGTGCTTATCGCCTCGGTAAAAACATTAAGCGAGATGGTACTCAACTGTACTTAGGCTGGCCGCACTGTACTGCATCTAAGCACACGCGAAGACGCTGCCAATGTCCGTGCATTTCTTTTGAAGTTGGAGGGCATTCCGATAAATGCGCAAGACGATCTACAGAACACCCCGCTTCATTTGGCAGCTCACTGGAATCTTGCAGCCGCCGCGAAGGAGCTGTTGACAGAGGGCGCTAACACGGAGATGCGGAATGAAGTAAGTGTATCGCCATTACTTTTTCCATGGAGACAATGACGACTGATCAATTTTAGCCTGGTCTGACACCTCTACAACTTGCTTCGTGGAGAAACTCTATCGATGTGGCCCGACTTCTGGTTGACTTTGGAGCTGACATCAATGCCAAAGACGAAGTGAGAATAATATTCGTGGATTTTCGAACTGCTAACTGACGCGTTAGCGCGATCATAGTATGGACGAACGCCGCTACACTATGCAGCCCAGTACAACGCTTTCTCGACTGTGAAACTACTCGTTGAAGAGGCTGGCGCTGATATCAACAGTACCACCTCTGTGAGTGCTCCACATCTGCGTTCGATAGTCCACACTTACAGCTTGTCGATTCATGTATTAGTACGGACTCGCTCCGCTCGATTTGGCTCTCGGAGATAATCATGATGAGATCGCTGAATACCTTCGGTCTCGAATGGACCAAGCGGGGAGTGAAAATTCATTGGAGGAGAAGCTGCCAGGAAAACTTGATCACTCGGTCAACTTCGATGACCCAAGGAAGCAGAAGCTGGCAAAGCTCAACTCGGAACGCGAAGTTGCACATCGGAGACAGGAGAGGACCTTGACGACTGCGACGCTGTGCATCGTCGGTGCTAGCGGATTGCGCTCGACTCGCTTTGCCGGAAGAAAACTTCCGTTGTGTAGGTGGGCACTCGTTGGTTCTGATAACGACCACGGCGTTTCCAGTATCGAAGTGGCGAAGGGTGAGACGAAACCTGGGGCCCCCGGGACATACGAAGTCGACTGGAGCGATGAATCATTCGCATTGCGCACCAGTCAGTTTGGCGGATCTCAGTCGAAGGCAACTCTTTCGTTAGAGCGATGCATGCTATTGTTCACAGTGAAGACACCAACATTTCTCTCGGCCATTCACGAAACTGTCGCCAGCGGCGCGTTTGCACTACGCGAACTCGATCGCTCCTCCCCTCCCGGTTCTAGGGCCGAGCTGAGTGTCCCTCTTCGCTGGAAGGGCGAGGATGCTGGCGTTCTACTCTTTGAGATCCTTTACTAAAGTCTGTATTGGTGGGAGGAGAAACAACTCGATCACGGCTAAAGAAATGACGCTGCTCATGCGATCACTCCTAATGAGATGATGAACGTGGTCTTGGTATGAACGAGCTGGATGGGCACGGCATGATCCATCCCCCACCGAGAATAAGTCGGCGGACCATGATCCATGTCCATTTAACCAAGATGGAGGATGACCCAAGAGCACCTCACTCTCTTCTGATTGGTCGTGACGACGCACCTTTTGCCAATAGAGAGCGCTGATTGGGCGTGACGCTCTGACCAACAAGCCGATCGTGCTGCACGGAGATGGAGATACCGTTGGAAAGGATCGTGAGTCGCAGAGACAACCTGGCGAGAGCTTCCCAGAAGTCTCGTTTGGGCTGGTCGTGCCTCATAATGGACTGGACACTAAGGTCATCTCACCGCCTGCCTCTGCCCCCACCAAATCGGCCGATGCCGATCCATTCTGGCTTCGCGAGTCCTGGTCAGCAGAGAGGTTCCAGGTACCTGTACCGGAGCTGCGGTGCCCACGGATATCGTGCGTGGAGAGAGATACCTAACCTGACAGACTTCCGGTCCGAAGCTCCCACAGCGGCACCAATAAGTCGCTTTTTGCGATTGTAGACGCCAACTAACCCACGATCCAGTTGGTGGATTCTTTTCCCAAATGGCGTCGTGAGCCTGCGAACGAAGAAACTCGACTAAGGAGTGGCGTGGGGCCTCTGCGGGGACTGCGCAAACTCGTAGAACCCTCGGCGACCGAACTGCAAGTTGCAGTGCGGTACTGCATGAAGCCACGGCACGAACGCCGCCATGGAGTCACACTGCTGGATCCTCAAGTTGAGGCCTGCGCAGGACGTGGACATTTCCTCTTGAGTCCAGTGGTGGTCCCGCTTGAAAAGATGGCACGAAGAACAGAGACGCGGAGACGCGAAAGCTTGTGAGAATGGAATGCGTGTTTGCGCATTGACCAGGCCCGTAAATCAGGCGAGAGAATGGAAAGAGAGATCCGGTCTGGGTCTCGAGCGACAGGCCGTTGACGGCGAGCCCCACAAGTCGCTACGCCGAGTGCGTCGCCACGTCAGGGTTTCATCCACATCTCCCGCAATTTCTGGCCTGTCGCATGCTCCATCAATTGAGTTCGTGGTCCATCCCCCCGAGGGTTGCTGCTCCCTTCTCAGCACCGGGGCCGCCCTATCTCACCATATGATTGTTAACCCCCACAAGAACGGAACCCTGCGTCTTGACCGATCGAGATCTTCCTGGCCAAAGCCTGGTAACTGGGCGTGGATGACCCCACGCTCAGTGGCTCTCGCTCGCCGGCTCCATGGCGATCGTGTCTAGTTGCCTTGAGCCATGAGTCGGGATGGTTGGGATTGTTCCAGCAGCAGCCCCCCATCTCACCCGAGTGTGGATTACGACGCCAAAACGGCCATTACGGTCGCGGCTGTGCATGCATCAGCCGTCGGTAAGATGGCTCCGGCTCTTTGGTATCTTTGTTTCCTGTATGAACTGCAACCGCGTCGGTAATGTATCAGCGAAAAAAACAGATACATGGAACGGAAGAGGGGGACCTGCTCAGGCAGGCGGTCTCCCCAGCTCACGAGTCAGCTCCCCCAGTCGCGCTCGAACTGCGTGTCCGATCCTGCCGGGACTCCTCACTCGCCAATTCCCCACGCCCTCCTCAAGTCGGTTCCGCAAGTTTCGGCAGCAAGCTACCATGGGCAAGAGCAAGAGCCTCTTCACGATGGAGGACGCCAAGGCGGCCTTCAACCTCTTCTGCTGCGTCTACGGTGTCGGCACGCTCGGTATGCCTGGCAACTTCTCGCGTGCTGGCCCCGTGCTCGCGATTATCGCCATGCTTTTCATGGCCTTCGCCAACGTTTACTCTTCGGTTGTGATCTGTAAGGTCATGCTCGTGGCCCCCAAGTCGGTGCGCACCTTCGGTGATCTCGGCGAGTGGTGCATGGGCAAGACTGGCCGTTGGCTCGTCGTCGTGACCCAGATGGGCGTTTGTTTGTTGGTGCCGTGCGTGTTCCTCGTGCTTGGTGGCACCCTTCTCCCTGATCTTTTCCCGGGCACGTTCAAGGACTCGACCTGGATCATTCTCATGGCTGTGAGCCTTCTACCGGTTGTGCTCATCCCGACTCTCAAGGAAGGAGCCGGCGCCGCCTTCGCGGGCTGCATGGGCACGATCATCGCCGACTGCATCGGTGTTGGTGTTCTTCTCCACGGCATGCGTGGCCACCCGTCGGTGCCGACGCCGCACCTCACCTTCAAGCAGGTCGCGACCACGTTCGGTAACTTGTCGCTCGCTTACGGTGCTGGTATCGTCATCCCGGCTCTTCAGCGCCAGCACAGTGAGCCAGAGCGCATGCCGCGCGTTGTCGGCGTGACCATCACGTTCATCTCGTGCCTTTTCATCGCCCTCGCCAGCAGCGGCTACTCGGCAATTGGCTGCCAGATCTCTGGTAACCTGCTCTTCACGATCTACCCGGATGCTACGACTGGTCTCTCGAAGCTTGGTTTCGCGTCGGACAAGGGCATGGTTGTGCTCGCATTCCTCTTCATGCAGCTCCACATCACCATCGCATTCTCGGTCATTCTTCACCCGGCCCTCTACCTCATTGAACGTATGTTCCTCGGTATGCACAAGCCGAAGGTTGATGACATTGAGGCAGTCAACTACTCGGCTGCGGATACTCCTGGCGATGAGATCAAGGTTCGCGCCTCGAAAGGTTCAGTCGTGTCCTACGCTGACGCTGAGAAGGTTCACGACTCCGAGGAAGAGGAGTCCGCCGAGTACAAGGGCCAGGAGTACAAGTACATCCCGATGCGCATTATCGTTGTCGCCATTATGACTGCGGTCTCGATTGCCCTCAAGAAGCACTTCAGCGACCTTCAGGACTTCGTCGGCGCCTCGTGCATTGCCATGAGCTGCATCATTCTTCCGATCGTCTTCTACTTCAAGAAGCTCTGGACCCAGATCCCAGTCTGGGAGAAGGCGGCTGGCTCGCTTGTCGTAGTTATCTGCTTTGCTCTCGGCTGCTACGTCACCTACACCACTGGCAAGCAGCTCTTCAACCCGGATGATACTCACCCGACGGACCCTGTTTACCCGTTCTGCCACAAGGAGCACCAGTTTGAGGTATACTACAACTACACTCTTGTCCACGGCAAGTAAACGAAAGTCTTTGACTGACTTGCAAGATACGTCAGTTTTCGTGTTACATACTCCGTAGTAATGTAGGACCAGAGAGCAAAGATCTACAATGCAATTGATCTCTAGCAGCACCCCATACACTCTGACCAATGCTACATACCGTATCCCATGCATCTTGATGTTTTGTCTCCGCGTCTTCTTCGCTTCACGCCGGTTCCTGTTTTCACTGTAACATTCATTTCCAGCTCGAAACGACCAGCAAGTCGTTTTTAGAAGCCAAAGTATGCAAAACGTCGCAACACCTTTGTACGATGTGATAAGTTGTATCGCACACGATTAGTAGTGGCTCAGTTGCTGGTCGATTCAGCACCAGAAGCCATTCAACTGCTGAATTGAGCAGCAACTGAACCAATCCGTTGAGAAGCTCACTGGTTGCTAACGAGACCAGCGAGCAACACGAAAGGCAACGAGGTACACGGATGACCAATTCTATTCCCAGGTCGTTGATGTTTTTCTGGTTACAGTAATGAGGTAGACGCGGACAGTCAGAGAGCGCAACAAAGCGGCAGATGCTCATGACGCTCAACCACTGTGAACGAGGGTGTAGTTGTAGTAGACAACGTACTCGTCCTCCGGGTGGCAGAAGGGGAAGTTCGGCGGGTTCGGTCCTGGCTCGTCTGGGTTGAACAGCGCCTTGCCCGTGTTGTACGTCACGTAGCATCCAAGCACGAGGCAGATGACGATCACGAGAGAGCCCGCAGCCTTCTCCCAGATCGGAATCGTCGACCAAAGCTTCTTGAAGTAGAAGACGATCGGCAAGATGATGCAACTGGCCGTGATGCACGAGGCTCCCACGAAATCCGTGAGGTCAAGGAAGTGGTCCTTTAGAGCGATTGACAAGGCAGTAAGGGCGGCGACGATGACGATGCGCAGTGGGATGTACTTCAACTCCCAGCCCTTGTAGTCTGCCGACTCGTCCTCTTCGTTGTCGTGCTCGTGCTCAATATCGGCCATCGAGACGACCGAGCCCTTCGAGTTGCGAACCTTGAGCTCATCGCCAGGAGTGTCGGCAGCGGCGTAGTTCAGAGCTTCGACGTCATCAGCTTTCTTCGCATGCATTCCCAGAACGAGACGCTCGAACAGGTAAAGCGCTGGGTGCAGAATGACTGAGAACGCGATAGTGATGTGAAGCTGCATGAACAAGTAGGCAAGCACGACCATGCCCTGATCCGGGGAGAAGCCGAGTTTGGTAAGACCGGTCTTCGCATCCGGGTAGATAGTGAAAAGCAGGTTGCCAGAGATCTGGCAGCCGACAGCCGAGTAACCAGTCGAGGCGAGCACGAGGAAGAGGACAGAGATGAATGTCAGCGTGACACCAATCACGCGCGGCATTCGCTCAGGCTGTGAGTGCTGACGCTGGAGGGCTGGGATGACGATGCCAGCACCGTAGGCAAGGGAGAGGTTACCGAAGGTAGTGGCAACCTGCTTAAACTCGATATCCGGGGTCGGGACGGACGGGTGACCTCGCATGCCGTGAATGAGAACACCAACGCCGATGACATCAGCGATGATGGTACCGAGGCACCCGGCGAACGCAGCACCGGCTCCCTCCTTGAGCGTTGGGATCAGGCAGACAGGAAGAAGGCTCAAGGCCATGAGAATGATCCAGGTCGAGTCCTTGAACGATCCAGGGAAGAGGTTTCCGAGCAGGATGCCACCGAGGACGAGGAAAGCGCACGGCACCAACAGGCACACACCCATCTGGGCGATCACCACCAACCAGCGGCCGACCTTGCCCATGCACCACTCGCCGAGATCACCGAACGTACGAACAGACTTGGGGGCCACGAGCATGACCTTGGAGCACACAACCGACGCGTAGACGTTGGCGAACGCCATGAAGAACATGGCACAAACGGCGATGTAGGGGCCGGCGCGCGAGAAGTTGGCAGGCATGCCGAGCGTACCGATGCCGTAGACACAGCAGAATAGGTTGAAGGACGCCTTGGCGTCTTCGGCCGTGAACCACTTGCTTCCGGCCATGGCGACGAGACGCGAGGGGCTTGGAGACTTGAGGGGTCGAGAGCAAATCGCCGAGTGAGCTTCGTCAATGGCCGTCGAGGGAAGGCTGCTGAGGAGCTCCCTCTGCGTGGCTCGTCCTCTTCCTCCCTCGCTCAGACGTCGCCCTCCATACCGACGGTGACAACCGCGAGGTCTTCTTGACGAGGGCTGGGTGCCGCCACCTCATCCAAAGAGGCGGATCCGGCGGATAGGGTTGAAAACCTAGTTACTACCCAATCAAATCGACGCATTGACTAAGAATGGCTCGTTTTTGGACCCTTCTGCGAGGGAACCGGCCTTTCTCTTGTGCTGAACCTGCACCCTTCGATTGAAACCATGGAACGCCAACTTGGTGTGCATGCGCGTAGCCGGGGCATCTGGAGTCGGGAGCTCCCGGCGCCAAAAGTGACTTGCGCTCACAGTCAGCGAGGAGAAGGTTGAATCCAGGAGGGGGGACGGGGAGACTGAAATCAGACAGCGACTAAAGCGATCTTTTGGGATTTTTTGACGTCGGGAGGAGCCGACTGTTGGAGGATGGCGCATCAAAGCTCTCGAGGAGATCCGCGGCCTCTTCCTTGAAGCGCGAGGTGCTCCCTGTCGGCGTGTTCCTTCGTTTCCGTTTTGCGCACAGTGTGTTGTTCTAGGACTCGGATGCACAGATCGGACAGAAACACGAAGAGCTCAGGCGCTGCCTCTTTTTCGTCCCTCGCGAAAAGATCCGGATCCGAAGAGGCAGTTGCGACGGATCCCGATGATGTGCGCAGCGCCGGGACGCGACGCATCTCGCGTCTCTGTGACAGGTGAAGGTTTGAAGGTCTCCAGTGACGCCGACGCTGCTGTACTGCTGCTTCCTCGCTTCTGCGCTTCCTCGATGCCCAAAAGCATCCAGAACAGCACCCACGTCAAACAGTACTGCACAGTACTGCCTTGATTTCGCCAATATCAGAACGAGTCCGAATGCCATGGGCCATAGGCCATGGGCTGTCTTCCATCCATGACACTTCACAAAGAGGCAGAGGATACCCATGGGGAACTCGAGAGCAGTGCGGTGCCAGTCTAAACACTACAGTACAGTTCAGTGCGTTGAAGGATTCTAGTCGCTAAACACGGAGAGGAACTACTTAGTCGATGCCGGCCCATCCAGTTCGCTCGGTACTGTACACACTGCCAACAACGTATTCAGGTCAACAAAGAAGTTCCAGAACGGCGTCACGGTCGCTTCTCGAATCTCACTCGTGTATGGCGAAAAAGGCGTCAGCCTTCAACCCCTCACCACGTTCTCTACCGCCGATGGAGAAATGCGCAAACGTGACCTTTCATCTGACGTTCTGTTCTGGCGGCCGTCGTCATCAATGCGCGCGAGATTGAAGCTCGGGCTCTGACCACCTCGGCAATTCAACCTGCTGGTTCCAATGGTATTAGCATGACCCCATCTACCCGTTCATCCAATCGCCAACAGCACCAAATGCATCTTTTGGTGGACCAAACGGAGTTGCACACAGACGGAAGCCACGCCAAAGGGAATCGCACGAACAAAAGAGGCAAGGTATATTGCCATACAGGTACCAATACCAATGCCGGTGCACGCAAGCGAAAGAACCTGTCCGATACGAGCTAAGCTGCCTAGCCGCTGTGGACAGCCGTGTAGTTGTAGTACACAACGTACTCGTCCTCTGGGTGGCAGAACGGGAACTTGGGAGGGTTCGGTCCCTCGTCGTCAGGGTTAAACAGCGCCTTGCCCGTGTGGTACGTCACGTAGCATCCAAACACAAAGCAGATGAGAACAACGAGCGAGCCGGCCGCTTTCTCCCAGATCGGAATCTGCGTCCAAAGCTTCTTGAAATAGAAGAGGATCGGCAAGATGATACAACTCGCCGTGATGCACGACGCGCCGACGAAGTCGGACAGGTCGAGGAAGTCGTCCTTGAGAGCGATCGAGGCTCCAGTCATGGCTGCAACCACAACGATGCGCATCGGGATGTACTTGAACTCATGGCCCTTGTACTCGGCAGCCTCTTCCTCCTCGTTGTCGTGCTCGCGTTCGATATCGGCCATGGAGACCACTGATCCCTTCGAGTTACGTGCCTTGATCACCTCTCCGGGAGTGTCAGCCGCAGCGTAGTTGAGGGCCTCGATGTCATCGGTCTTCGGTGCATGCATTCCCAACACAAGACGCTCCAGCAAGTAGAGAGCAGGGTTCAAGATCACAGCGAATGCAATCGTGATGTGGAGCTGCATGAAGAGGTACGCGAGAACAACCATACCCTTGTCCGGAGCGAACCCAAGGTTCGTGAGACCGGTGACAGCGTTCGGGTAGATGGTAAAGAGCAGGTTGCCGGAGATCTGGCAGCCGACGGCCGAGTAACCCGTCGACGCGAGAACGAGGAACAGACAAGAGATGAAGGTGAGGGTGACGCCAATCACGCGAGGCATGCGTTCTGGTTGTGAATGCTGGCGCTGAAGAGCTGGGATGACGATGCCGGCACCGTACGCGAGCGACAAGTTACCGAACGCGATGGCGACTTGCTTGAACTCGAGGTCAGGCTTTGGGACTGACGGGTGGCCGCGCATTCCGTGCATGAGGACTCCGACGCCAATTGCATCTGCGATGATGGTACCGAGGCATCCAGCGAACGCAGCACCAGCTCCCTCCTTGAGGGTCGGAATGAGAACGACGGGCAGAAGGCTGACCGCCATCAGGATAATCCACGTGGAGTCCTTGAATGCTCCGGGGAAGAGGTTGTTCAAGAGTGTACCGCCAAGCACAAGGAATGCGCACGGCACGAGCAAGCAGACACCCATCTGTGCAACCACCACTAACCAACGTCCGGTCTTGCCCATGCACCATTCGCCAAGGTCACCGAACGTACGAACAGACTTGGGAGCCACGAGCATGACCTTGGAGCACACAACCGACGAGTAGACATTGGCGAATGCCATGAACAGCATGGCGCAGATGGCGATGTAGGGGCCGGCACGCGAGAAGTTGCCGGGCATGCCGAGCGTGCCGATGCCGTAGACGCAACAAAAGAGGTTGAAGGACGCCTTGGCGTCTTCGGCCGTGAACCACTTGCTTCCGGCCATGGCGACGAGGACGAGGAGCTTGGAGACTTGCGAAGACGAGCGCAAATTGCCGAGTGAGGTGGGCTTCGGACGGGCCGTCGGTCCTGCGAAAGGGCGATGTCTGTTCTCGCTGCTAGGAAAGATAGGAACGACCGGGTCTCCAAGAGACCCTCGTCAAGGGCTCCAGGGCTTGGAGCATTACTGGGTCGCACAGCGACGTACTCATTGCAGTCAAGAATAGAAGCGTCGTAGACAGGGGATACGTCGGCAGCAGGAAATGAAACGGGCGTAAACATCACGTAATTAAACTGGGTGGAATGGCCTTTTCGAGCAATGGCCCGTCTCTTGGTGTTGGGTGTTAATGTAGTAGAATCGTTCGAAGCGAACGGCGATTCAGCGGCTCAATAGCGTGGAGATCTCGAACCATGTAGTGCTCGTTCACATCCCGAAGGCTATCGGCGGAGCATTGGAGTGTGCTATTTGTTTGAACTGCACTCAGGCCGAGGATACGTGGAATTGAGATGGCAGAGCTATGTTTGTGTGTTTACTTGTTGAGGGACGTTGTGCGCTGTAGAATAGACGGTGACCCAGAATTGCACGTCTGCTGTGTCCTGTCTAAGCGCACTCTCTCACCGCGTGTCTCGTCAAATGCGTTGAAGATGTCGTACGTCATGACGGCAACACACAGAAAGGCAAAAAGATACGGAGTTGCGCACTGACCCGACGCAGTTGCGACGATCCACGTCTAGGAACCATGCCTCATACGTATCCTGAGTCAGGAGGGTCTAGGAATTGGCCACAGTGTTGGTTTCCAATGGCCAAACCCCATGGATTATACCGTGTACAGGTTAGAGCATAGCACCGAGATCCCCAGCGCACCCTGGCGAGTGCGTGGTCTGCTGATGGCGAGATTCGACTCGACAGGCTTTATGCGTCCCGACTTTGTTTCCGACCTCGGCTGAAATCATCACCGCGATCGTTTGGAAAGTGATCGTGGTGGGGATTCTGAGTGACTGTGATGTTGGACTCATTCCAGGGCCCACGCTTCGTTGTGGATGACGCTAAAATGTCGCACGAATATCGAAGAGAATCACGGAGAGCCGGATCGTCTTGACATCTGCACATCCACATTGTACATCGTCACATCCACCAAAGCACGTTAGTCGACGTTGAACTTGGGTTAGTCAAATATGTACTATCCACGAAATGTGCGTCTTTTCTTGTCAATGCACTGATGCAAAAAGATCCTGGGTGTAGGGAGAGGCTACATGTATTTACCGCTCTCTGATATCATAGTGGCGAGTCTTATCCTTTTCCTCGCTCACGGTCGTCGCCAACTTGTGGATAGAGAGAACACGCAACGGTTCTATTCTTGCTCTCGAAGCCAAGAATGGAATGACCGCGCGCTGTAAGAACGAAGAAAGACAAAATGCAGCCACGGCTACATCCAAGATTGCACCTGTGTACAGAGAGAACCTAACTCCAACCATCATCTCTGGCCTTGTTTCTTCCAAAAACAGTTATGCAGTGGTCAATCACTGGCTCGTTCTACAGAGTGAGTAGGGAATTCCAACACTATAATACGTGTACATATGTATGTACCCCCCCGTTGCAGACAGCACCGGGATGCGACGCACGCATCTCGCGTCTCTGTGACCGCTGAAGGTCTCGAGTGAAAACGACGCTACTGCTGTTCCTTTGTCTCTACGCTTCCTCGAATCCGCCAATATCAGAACGAGTCCGAATGCCATGGGCCATAGGCCATGGACTGTCTTCCCTTCACGACAGCTCACGAAGAGCCAGAGGATACCCGTGAGCCACGCAATAGCGCTGCGGTGCCGAGCTGTACAGTACAGTGTACAGTGCGTTGAAGGGTTCTAGTCGCCAATCGCGGAGAGGAACTACTGTACTTAATAGTCGATACCGACCCATCCACCTCGGTCGGTACACGAAAAGCTGTCTCTTCGTGTCCGAAATGGTCAAATCTTACCGTTTTGGTTGGGATTTGGGGTGCACTCTACTCATGCCTACAAAAAAAGTTCCAGAACGGCGCCACAGTCGCTTCTCGAGTCTCGCTCGCTGCGAAAAATGTGCCATACTACAACCCCTCTCCACGTGCTCTACCGCCGATGGAGAAATGCGCAAACGCGACGCTGCCTCTGACGTTCTCTTCTGGTGGCCGTCGTCATCAACGCGCGCGAGATTGAAGCTCGGGGTCTGACCACTGTGGGTGTGCAACCCTGAGCAACAACCCCAACTATTAATACATGCAATACAGCACTCCAATCGCCGACAGCACGAAACGTCTCTTCTTTGATCGACAGAAAGCAAGAAGCGAAGTATATTGTCATACAGGTACCAATACCAATACCGGCACCCGCAAGCGAAAGAGCCTGCCCGGTACGAACTGGACCGCTCAGCCACTGTGGACAGCCGTGTAGTTGTAGTACACAACGTACTCGTCGTCTGGGTGGCAGAACGGGAACTTGGGAGGGTTCGGCCCCTCGTCGTCAGGGTTAAACAGCGCCTTGCCCGTGTGGTACGTCACGTAGCATCCAAACACAAAGCAGATGAGAACAACGAGCGAGCCGGCCGCTTTCTCCCAGATCGGAATCTGCGTCCAAAGCTTCTTGAAATAGAAGAGGATCGGCAAGATGATACAACTCGCCGTGATGCACGACGCGCCGACGAAGTCGGACAGGTCGAGGAAGTCGTCCTTGAGAGCGATCGAGGCTCCAGTCATGGCTGCAACCACAACGATGCGCATCGGGATGTACTTGAACTCATGGCCCTTGTACTCGGCAGCCTCTTCCTCCTCGTTGTCGTGCTCGCGTTCGATATCGGCCATGGAGACCACTGATCCCTTCGAGTTACGTGCCTTGATCACCTCTCCGGGAGTGTCAGCCGCAGCGTAGTTGAGGGCCTCGATGTCATCGGTCTTCGGTGCATGCATTCCCAACACAAGACGCTCCAGCAAGTAGAGAGCAGGGTTCAAGATCACAGCGAATGCAATCGTGATGTGGAGCTGCATGAAGAGGTACGCGAGAACAACCATACCCTTGTCCGGAGCGAACCCAAGGTTCGTGAGACCGGTGACAGCGTTCGGGTAGATGGTAAAGAGCAGGTTGCCGGAGATCTGGCAGCCGACGGCCGAGTAACCCGTCGACGCGAGAACGAGGAACAGACAAGAGATGAAGGTGAGGGTGACGCCAATCACGCGAGGCATGCGTTCTGGTTGTGAATGCTGGCGCTGAAGAGCTGGGATGACGATGCCGGCACCGTACGCGAGCGACAAGTTACCGAACGCGATGGCGACTTGCTTGAACTCGAGGTCAGGCTTTGGGACTGACGGGTGGCCGCGCATTCCGTGCATGAGGACTCCGACGCCAATTGCATCTGCGATGATGGTACCGAGGCATCCAGCGAACGCAGCACCAGCTCCCTCCTTGAGGGTCGGGATGAGGCACATTGGTAATAAGCTCAACGCCATCAGGATAATCCACGTGGAGTCCTTGAATGCTCCGGGGAAAAGGTTGTTGAGAAGAGTACCACCGAGAACGAGAAACGCACATGGCACCAGCAGGCACACACCCATCTGAGCGATCACCACCAACCAACGTCCGGTCTTGCCCATGCACCACTCGCCAAGGTCTCCGTAGGTGCGAACGGACTTGGGGGCACGAAGCATGGTCTTGGAGCACACGACCGACGCGTAGACGTTGGCGAACGCCATGAAAGCCATCGCAAACGTCGCAATGTAAGGACCGGCGCGAGAGAAGTTAGCAGGCATGCCGAGCGTGCCGATGCCGTAGACGCAACAGAAGAGGTTGAAGGACGCCTTGGCATCTTCGGTCGTGAACCACTTGCTTCGAGCCATATTGGCTAATCGGCTTGGTGACTTGGGCAGAGCAGAGCGAGTTACCGAATGAGTAGAATCTCACGATGCCCGAGAGCACCCGGAGCACCAACTACGCGCTATAGGAGGTGGCCGTTCTCCTAAAGGGGCCTCCCCTACCAGCTGGAGATAGCCAACGGTGGCCTGGTGTTGATGACGCTCAGGATTGTCGACGGACGATCTCACTTGGTGGACAGGCAGAACACTGCACCCGCAGTAGGGATAGGGCTGTACTTGCGAAACTAACCAATCAGTATCTGTGTCCCTCTGGATCTCCAAATCGACTAAAACGCACGATTTTAATCGTGATGCATTCCACGAAAGTTGTGGATGCTTGACCATGGTCAAGAGATATTTCGGATACTGTGCTTAGCGCTTTCTCTCGGTAGAGACCTCACGCACTTGGGGTATTCACCGATTTTTCGCGCGATTTGGCACAGTATGACCACAGCGTACACTCGAAGAGAGCTCATCGCTAATCTGTTTCCTTACGTGTGCAAGCTTGACTCACCATCCCGAAGAAGTTGAAACCCGAGGCGATCTATTCCAAGACCAAGTTGTTTGTTGCAACAACGTGAATAGATCCGGAACCGATTGAACAGTTGCAAGCGAACCCACCGTCATCCACCCTATCCTCTGTGACAACTCAAGGACTCGGAGAGCATTGGTGCAAAGAGTAAGTTGGAGTCCGTCATGTCGCAGTAACCCTGTTTGTTCATACGCATGCCTGGACGGCCAACAAAGAATAGAACAACAAACAACGATGTTGATGGGCGGCGGTGCTCGCCGATCTTGGTGACTACCTAGGCCTTGACGGAGGTGAAACGAATGCATCTGGCGTCAACTATTTCAACGAAGCCTGAAACTCATGGGACTGCATGGCAAATCTGTGCATGTAGTGCACGGCAACCCAAACACACTCTTCTGCTATTTATTGCGAATGGCAGATGCGTTGAAGTATAGTTCGTACTTGAACTCATCGTGGCAGAACGCAAATGCTGGGGCGTTGGGATCAGCTGTCTTCGGACTGAAAAGGGCTTTTCCAGTGGTGTAGGTCACGTATGACCCGAGCATCAAGCACGAAAACACGATGAGCGATCCTGCTGCCTTCTCCCCAAAAGGGTATCTCCGACCACAGTTTCTTGAAGTAGAACAGAATCGGCAAAATGATGCAACTGACTGAGATGGCTGAAGCCCCAACAAAATCCGCTAGATCGCTGAAGTGATCCTTGAGCGCAATGGACATACCAGTCATGATCGCCACAATAACGATCCGCATCGGAATGTATTTGTGCCCATTGCTCTTGTACTCAGCCGATTCATCCGCTTGATCTCTCTGCACTTGGTCAACATCAGCCATCAGCACAACCGACCCCTTGGAGAGTCTGGATTTGTTCTCGTCAGCAGGCGTCATCTTCGGCGCATAATCAAGTGCCTCAACATCGTCTTCGACCTGCTTGTGCATACCAAGAAACATCCTCTCGAACAAGAAGAGCGCTGGATGGAGAATGACAGAGAACGCGATGGTGATGTGAAGCTGCATGAATAGAAAAGCAAGGATGACAATGCCGCGGTTGGGTGCGAATCCTAGCTTCGAAAGTCCCGTTGAAGCGTCCGGATAAATCGAAAAGAGGAGATTCCCGGAGATTTGGCACCCGATTGCCGAGTAACCACTACCAGCCAGTGCGACAAAGAGAAAGGATATTAGCGTGAGTGTTGCGAAGATCACACGTGGCATGCGCTCTGGTTCGCTGTGCTGACGCTGGAGCGCGGGAATGACGATACCCGCGCCGTAGGCGAGAGAAAGGTTTCCGAAAGTCGTCGCGACTTGCTTGAACGAGATGGCCGGAGTTGGCACTGAAGGGTGCCCTGACATGCCGTGGAGCAGAACTGAGACACCGATCACATCAGCAATTATAGTGCCCATGCAGCCAGCAAACGCGGCACCTGCTCCTTCCTTCAATGTTGGGATGAGGACAACCGGCAACAAGCTGCCCGCCATGAGGATGATCCATGTCGTATCATTGAACGTTTGCGGAAACAAATCCGTCAGCAGATTGCCTCCGAGAACAAGGAAAACGCACGGCACGAGCAGGCACACGCTCATTTGGGCTGTGACAACGAGGATGCGGCCGATTCTGCCCATGCACCATTCGCCGAGGTCTCCGAATGTCTGCACGGACTTGGGGGCTCGGAGCATGACCTTCGAGCAGACGACGGAAGCGTAAATATTGGCAAACGCCATGAAAACCATGGCGGTTGTCGCCAACACCGGGCCAGCTCGGGAAAAGTTGGCAGGCATCCCCAGCGTCCCAACGCCGTAGACGCAGCAAAACAAGTTGAAGGCTGTCTTGGCGTCTTCCATCGTGAACAAGGCTTTGTTCTTACCCATGGTTGTTGTGTAGTCAGGAGTAAAATGACGAATGAAAATAAGGAATCGCGATGATTTGGTGGGTGAGTCGACTCAAGGTCCAAACGGCGACTGCTCTGGCCAGGGAACATGGAAAAGAGAGCGTGCGGATCCAATGGCCACCAGACGGTTATCCACTTCGTACCGCAGGCAGGCCTCTTGTGCCGGGCGGTTATTCTAAACGGCAAATTCCACCTTTAGTGTGTAGAATAGAATATCAGATGACGCACATCGATCCCCGTGGACCATAAAACGAATCGGCTGGGTGTCTGGATCTTCCTTCTGTCATCTCATCTGTTGTAGTTACGTACCCAAACCATTGCAGCGTCATTTATAACAAGAAGAGTGTACACCTGACGTTGAAGTTGTTTTTGTACCAATTATAGAACTCGATGATGGTGCGTATATTCGACGATCGGGTTGCACTGGGCTTCATCGCACCTTTACTCCTCATCGCTGCTGTCGTGGCCGTGCTCGGCATGATTGACGTCGTCTGGATCAACGACGTGGAGCGTGAACTCGTCGTTGAAGACAACAAACTCCCACTTGTCATCGACTTCCAATCGTTCCACGATTGTGTTTTCCTCACTGGCAGCCTGATGCAGGAGCTCGACACATTGGACGAGTTTGAGAGTGCGTAGTTGCTCGACTGAACGTCCTGTGAGCTCCTGGAATTTGAGCAAGCGGAAATTCTGGATTTGTTTTCCAACACGAACTCCATCCGATGATTCGACTTCGTCAGCGTCCATGATAGACGCGCCAAGCTCGGTGTCGCTCGTCATGCTCCGGCGATTCCAATTGGCCGAACTGATGCTAAGGAAGACATCGTCGATGACGAGCGCTTTGGTGTGAACATACAAGTTGCGGGACTTCTTAGTTGTAAAGATGTGGAAGCGAGACGAGAAGCTTTTCTGAAGTGGTTGCGCCATCTCGAAGATGAGCTTTTCGTATCCGCCATACTTGGACTCGGTACTCACGCCAGGTCGTTGCACCACGACTATCACTTGAAGTGATGTATTGGCCTTCATCACCGTCTGAAGCGCGTCCATCAACTGCGGCATGAAGAAGAAGTACTGGTCTTCAATGAAGATGTAGTTCTTCGCAAGCGCGATAGCTTTCATCCGAGCATGCATGACGCTAAGCTCACCGCGAGGGGCAATCTCAGGATACTTCCGAGCGGCACGATGAGGACTGAATGTGCGTGTAATTTGCACATAAAGAGAGCCATCCTTGGATGCAGGCGTAGCAAAAGTCTGGGTGGGTGGAGTTGGTATCGGTGCGTAGGTCTCTGGATTCTGAAAGTCAAGTAATTCCTCTTTCCAGCAGTTAGCTGGCCTGATACTTGAGTTCCAACGAGCGGCAAATGTTGTTGCCACGTCTCGCGCCGCTGAGCCCTCCAAGCGGACGCTAGCGTCAACCCACCCGTCGTAGTTGCCCTTCCAACCGATTCGTTCCCTGGTTGCTTTCTGATCGTGTCCGAGTGTGTCCCATCGGTCGAGAGTGATGTCGATCCCACCCATGAATGCAACAAACGTGCCATTCAGCTTCTTGATGATTACACCCTTCTGGTGATGAGATGAGACGTGGTGTGGGAGACGGTTGTCGAAGAGCATCAGAGCAGAACCTTTCGAACCGTGGGGATCGATCGAGTTCATCCAGTCGCGTGTAGAGATCACTTCTTTGCGCTGGAATAGATTCGCCCACACGAGTGCACGCACATGGACTCCGCGCTCACGGACAGCCCTCTCGACGATAGACTGCAGCGTTGTGGTGTGTGGGGACTTATGAACAGGATCTAACGGGACCGTGTGGTTGAGGGACCAGCCTGAGATCCAGATGCTGGCCACGTTCGGGGCGTCCATGTCGCCTAGGAGAGACTTGAAATAGTGGTCAGTACTTGAGAAGATGGTAACGACTGCCCCCTTCGAAAAAACCGAGAGATTGGACCGCAGTTCGCCCCCTCGAGACGTAGTGATCTCATCTTGCGAGAGGAACCAGCTGCTCGGTACAGTCGTTGGTTGCTCTGGCTTCGGCACGGGTGTCGGCTCTCGTTGGTGAGAGTGATCGAGTCCATCAACACGAGGGGCGCCAGCGCAGCGGCTGAAGATGTTCCCCATCACGTCGTGTTTTCGACTATGCTGCCTAGTGGAGAACCCTTCAGCCAGATAAGACGGCAAAACCTATAAATGGGTACTCCCGACAGTGAGAACAAATCCAGCAGGATCCCGGAAGTTGCTGTCAACGCGCCACTCGATTACAAGACCAGATCCGCGTAAGCAAGCAAGCCTGCTCTAACAACAGAGAGTCTGCCGAACGAGAATAATTCTATTCTGCCAGCCAGTGAAGCCGGCGGAAAACGCTAGTGATACCCGCAGGGAGTCAATAGCAACGGAAACCAAGAGAAGATGATTGGTACCCCATCACCGAACGCTGACTACTTGAGGTCAATGACATACTCAAACGGATCGTTGTTCGAATCCGTGATTGGCACAGTCTCCAAGATACGAGCGAAAAAGTCAGCCGTCGCCTTCGTGTACTGGTTCTCGATGAACGCGTGACCCATATCGAGACCCGCCGATATACCCGAGCTCGTCCAGTACTTGCCATCCACCACCCAACGAGCCTTGCGTACCCAGTTCACTTGCGGGTGTTTACCCGAGATCTCCTTGAATTTGGCCTTGTTAGTCGTCGCGTTGCGGCCGTCGATGAGACCAGTGGACGCGAGAATGTTGGCTCCCGTGCAAACCGAGAGAACGAAGGTGGACTGCTCGGCAGCGCGCTTGACGTAGCCGAGGAATTCCGCGTCGGCGACAACATCTGCGTCGCCTGGACCGCCAGGGATGACGAGCACATCAAACTTCGTAGGCGCGTCCGCGTAAGCAGTACTCGAGTACAAAGGGACGAGGCTGTCGGGTTGGATGCGGCCCACACGGTTCGACACGGTCACGATACGGACGGGTTTCTTGGCGAGTGGAAGGAACTCCAGGTAGGAGGATGGCCCGACGACGTCCAGAAGCGTGACCTTGTCGAAGATTACAACTCCGATGACGAGTTCGTCGTTCGAAACCTTCGGAAGATCAGTCGTCGGGACCGGACTGATCGGTGCAGTTGAGCAGTTACGGTTAGCTTCGACTGTGTTGGTCGTTGCGGAGATGAACGCGGCAAGTGTGATCGCGAAGATTTGGATCAGCTTCATTGTTACCACTCAGATAGTATCCGCTAGTGGCTTGGAGTGGAAGGCGCAAGTTGTGGAATGTGAAGTCGATGGTCTTTGTGTTGTACCGCTGCCTAGCAAAGATTTGGATGTTGTGTGATCAAAGCAGTCTCCCAGAGAGCCCAGGACTACAGTGACTACTGTACTGCCATTCGTCCAAAGTGACTTGATATCAGTAAAGGCACGTGTGGGGTTGTCGTTTGTCCTAGTTGCTGATTTTGGATCTGCATGATCGAAGGATCAAAGTCAGTGGTGAAAAGGCCATAGAATTTTATCGTACTAGTCTACATTAGCGTTGTGTCGCCTATTACAACTAACTACTACTAACAATACCGTTTTCCCGGTTCATGTGGTCTCGCCAGCCGAGTGGATGGGCGGTCGCGAAATGATCTTGTTGATCGCGTCAACCACAGCACGGAGCAGTTAACCGAGAGTCGTCAAGCCAAGTCAACAATTGTTTCGCTCTAAGTTATCGTATCGTATGTTCGTGCTAATCATCTCCATTATTGTCGACATCCTGTTCTTTCTTGACGCGAAGCAGCCACGCTTCTACTTGCGAGCATCTGGATAAACGCGGGAGGACTATCGTTCCGTCCACACCGGTCAACACTCGAAAACTCCTATAATCGGCGGATGACGAAAGAAGCGCATGGTTGAAGACGATCAGCAAGATCATTTCGAGAAGCCTGCCACATCAGAACAGATTTATTACGTTGAGGATTACCGAGTGAGTGTTCACGTTGAGAGAATAGTACCTGAGAGGACCTGCTCTTTACCAAATTTGCCAGGGGGGGGGGGGGGGGGGGGGGGGGGGCGCACTCATTGGCGATGTGCTGTGATGGCCATTTGAAAAGTCTTCCGGCCAAGCCCACCTCCAAGTACCACCATGAATATGCGTCGCATCTTTCGAAGTCTCGGAGTGACTGCGATCGCTTACATCGCGCTGTTGGCACCATCCGCATCTCCCCAGCCGTCACCACTCAGGGAGACAAGTCCGTCTCCATCACCTGCGAAGCTACAAATCGGCATCGTGGTCTTCGACAATCTCACTCTACTTGACGTTGTCGGTCCGAGTTCGTACCTCGAGCTATTGTCTCGCATCCAACACCCAGTGAACTTCGTCACCGTTGGGAAGCAGATTGGTCGGGTTCAGCCAGACGAGATGGTACCACTATACGCTACAGCAGCGTACGCTGAAGCCCCTGCCCAATTTGATGTGCTAGTCATTCCAGGAGGCCCTGGAAACTCGGACGTCGTCGCCGACGCAGAATTTTTGTCCTACGTCAAGCGTGCCGCCGAGCAGTCCACCTTCGTTCTCTCGGTTTGCACGGGAGCCAACATTCTCGCGTCCACTGGTCTCATCGACGGCCGCAACGCGACGACCAACAAGGCAAGATTCAAGGAGATCTCGGGTAAACACCCGCAAGTGAACTGGGTACGCAAGGCTCGTTGGGTGGTGGATGGCAAGTACTGGACGAGCTCGGGTATATCGGCGGGTCTCGATATGGGTCACGCGTTCATCGAGAACCAGTACGGAAGAGCTGCTGCCGACCAGCTTGCTCGAACGCTTGAAACCGTCCCCATCGATGATTCGTCCAACGATCCGTTCGAGTATGTGATTAATCTAAAGGGACTGTAGGCAGCCTCCCCAGAAGGGAGTGGGATATAATCCATGGGCCTACGGACAATATCAAGGTGAGTCAGGGTAGGGGCTTATCGCGAGTTCAGACGAAAGTAATCGATTCCAAACCACCACTTGTCGACCACCTCTTTTCGGACGATGCTGCAATTGTCGTTATCTCACCACCTGTAATCGGACGAGGATGTTTGGAGTCGGCCTGTATTTCTGTCCGTCTAGATCGAAAGGGATTGTGGCGCGCAAATCCGCTAATCAATGCTCAAAGCCGCACGAAATTCTACTGACACAATCAGTCGCCCACAGTCCAAATGTCTTCACATAGACAACAATCACCTCCACGTAGTGGACTTACAAGGTAGAGTTGTATCGAGAACAGCAGAGAATACGCCATTGAATATACCCTTATTAGCTCTCCAAGATGAACCCTTTGAAAAATTCCTACAACACTGAGGAAATCGAGGTCGGCTCGAGACTACTTGAGGTCAATGACATACTCAAACGGATCGTTGTTCGAATCCGTGATTGGCACAGTCTCCAAGATACGAGCGAAAAAGTCAGCCGTCGCCTTCGTGTACTGGTTCTCGATGAACGCGTGACCCATATCGAGACCCGCCGATATACCCGAGCTCGTCCAGTACTTGCCATCCACCACCCAACGAGCCTTGCGTACCCAGTTCACTTGCGGGTGTTTACCCGAGATCTCCTTGAATTTGGCCTTGTTAGTCGTCGCGTTGCGGCCGTCGATGAGACCAGTGGACGCGAGAATGTTGGCTCCCGTGCAAACCGAGAGAACGAAGGTGGACTGCTCGGCAGCGCGCTTGACGTAGCCGAGGAATTCCGCGTCGGCGACAACATCTGCGTCGCCTGGACCGCCAGGGATGACGAGCACATCAAACTTCGTAGGCGCGTCCGCGTAAGCAGTACTCGAGTACAAAGGGACGAGGCTGTCGGGTTGGATGCGGCCCACACGGTTCGACACGGTCACGATACGGACGGGTTTCTTGGCGAGTGGAAGGAACTCCAGGTAGGAGGATGGCCCGACGACGTCCAGAAGCGTGACCTTGTCGAAGATTACAACTCCGATGACGAGTTCGTCGTTCGAAACCTTCGGAAGATCAGTCGTCGGGACCGGACTGATGGGCAAAACAAGTGAATCGTTGGTTTCAGCTGTAACCGTCGAAGACAGCAGTGCCACAATGGCAATAGCGATAGTGCAGAAAATTCTCATGACGAGTGTTTCTTTCCGTGCCTGAGTGCGTTGAAGAGAATTGGAGAATGGTTTTGGCTCACGAAATCCGCTCCTGAGCTTCAAGTACTGGGTTGCTGGTAGTAGCATTGAAGTCTAGCCGTGATGCTCTGTTGGTTCGTCGTGGAAACGTCGGGATTTCCTGCTTGATCGTATCCGGTTTGCAGTTGGTCGTCTATGCACAATCTTTTTCTTGCGGCTGGCGTTGCACTTCAGTGATCACATAACTGTAGTTCTCATGTCGTTTGCGATTATGCGGCATTTATCTACTACCTACCAAGAAACAGCGAAGCGTGGTTTGACGTAGAAGTGCCAAAGTATTGTCGAATTGTTGCGACAACAACTGGATGCAATGCGAAAAGGTGTGACCCGTAATCGTTGTAGACTCTGGAGCGATTACGGGTCACCTATTTTCAATCAGCAAGATCATTGCAGCTGTCTTTTGTCTTCTGCTGTTGTAAACTTGACAGGAGAAGACAAAAGACGGCCGCAACGATCTTGCTGATCGATTCAGCCCCAACGAACTCCAACTATCAGTGAATGGCTTGACTACATGCGAAGTTCAACCTACTTGGTTTATCCAAAAGGAATCCAAATTAGCTTGGATGAGGATAATCAATATCAGGTATGTGTTTAATACTACTCGATTCAACCTAAGATTCCTGGTTCTTCGGGTTTGTTTAGAAGACAGGCCTTGTCTCCTCCAAAGTGTAGAATCGAGGACACTTCGACTTGCGGTGCTGTAGTGTTTCTCTACGGTTCGAGTCAGATCCTTCGAATGCGAACTCTACCCCATAGCATACTGCTTCCATTTCAGTGTCTTCACTGCTCAATCTTCTCGATAAAGCAGAGGAGCGATGAGAGCAACAGATTCGAAAACCTCGTTGACCGGCACGAATCTGATCAAGTGTTAGACTGGCCCAGGCCATCGTCGACGTAGTTCTCACACTTGTCGAGAGAGCTACATTCAAGATATCTGAGTACTAGATATTCGGATACCATCCCTTTCATACAGTGGAATTGGACCCAGCAAAGTTAGCTGGGTCCAACTCAGCTGTGTTTAAAGGTGTGTTAGCTCCTAGTTTATCGACTTCTAGAGCCAGGTTGTCAACCTGACACTGGCGATGATCTTGCTGATCGGACTCAACGCAATTGTCATTGGCAAGCACTACTACGTGGGTTGTAGTAATAGCTCTCAGTGACAGCTGTATTTAGTACTGTACTATAATTCATTGAGGTCAATCAGCAAGATCATTGCAGTAAGTCGACAATTGCATTGTAGGAGATAAAATGGACAACGCTTCGCACGTCTTTGTTGCACGTCAGAACTGCTCAGTCAATCGCAAGGATATGGTATGGTTTCTCCCACCATGCTAGTGGACTGGATCTTCACCTTCATCGGTTTGTCCGACGAAACTCCCGAGCTATCCCTTCTACTGCGCATTTGGCTCTCTGATGAGCTCACTCGTACTCCTTATTTTCCTTTTCGCCGTCACAAGACCAACTAACAAGATGAAGCTACTCCGCCTCTTTGCTCTCACCATCGCCGCCTTGGTCTCGTCTCCTCTCGTGCGCCCTATCACTGGTCAATGCGCCGCGAATCCGCCCGCCACCCCGACCAACAGCTCTTCGGAGTTGGTCGTTGGTGTCGTCATTTACGACAAGACTGAAGTGCTCGACGTGGTGGGACCAACCTCCTACCTCGAACTGCTACCAATTGTTCAGCAACCGGTCCGTATCGTCACGGTATCGAGCCGCGTCGGGCACATCCAGCCGCCAGGACTAGTTCCACTGTATTCATTCTCCGCCTATGCCGACGCCCCCACTAAGTTCGACGTTCTCGTCATCCCTGGCGGTCCAGGCGATAGTGACGTTGCCGCTGACAAGCCATTCGTCGATTACGTCAAGTGTGCTGCAGAACAGTCGACATTCGTGCTCTCCGTGTGCACGGGAGCCAACATCCTTGCGTCCACTGGTCTCATCGACGGCCGTAACGCGACGACCAACAAACAGAAGTTCAAGGAGATCTCAGGTAAGCACCCACACGTGAACTGGGTGCGTAAAGCGCGTTGGGTGGTGGATGGCAAGTACTGGACGAGCTCGGGTATCTCGGCGGGTCTCGACATGGGCCACGCTTTCATTGTTGACCAGTATGGACAAAAGACCGCTGACATGTTCGCTCAGATTCTCGAGATTGTGCCAATTACCGATTCGACTAACGACCCCTTCGAGTACGTGGTGGACAGTGCCTGAGGATTCCATGCGCTTCCTTCGTGTGTTTTCACCAATAAACTCGGTATGAGCTCACCTGGTGCTGTCTCGTGTATCGGGCTACTCGTCGGGAGGGTGTCAAATAAACATGGTTCGAAGTTTTGATTCTACCTTTCTATGTATCACATCATCTCGCAGGTCATTCATTTAGAGCGACGCCTCGAAGAGGCGTGGGGTGTTGCTGCTTCTGAGAGCCACAATCTTTCCGCAATGGCGGATGCAGGATCTGTTGATGGGCGAGAATCGAACACGTCAAGCTCTTCAACTCGAGCGACGAACGACTGGGCGAGACCCTCTACTACGACATCTCCGAGACGCACGACTATGTCGCTAGACGGACTTGCTTCGAGATCGACGAGTGACGGTGTGGCCATCTACGACAGGCAGCTTTTGTGGCAACATCACGGCCAGAGAAAGGTGCGAGTGTGCAGAGTTTGACTGCCTGGGCAGCCCTTACGATTCAATTTCGGATAGTTGGCACAGAAAACACTGGAGCTGTTGAATCAGGAGAACGTCGAGTGTACGTTTGCTCCCAAGGTAGGAGGTTCCGACTCTCTGGCCATGTGGCAGGCCGAGAGAATGTTTAAGTGTACCATGCCCAGATCAATAGGACGCACCAAACACGACGCCGTTCGTCTCTTGTGACTTCAGTCGCCTCTCCGACTCGACGACGTCCGAGTGATGGAGAGAGCTGGGATGGTTCGTCGCAATACTCAGATTCTCCACGCACAGTCCGTTCGGTGGATTTGAGTGACATGCGGGTAAATGCTGACGAATTGGTTGAGGATGGGATTGGAGAAGTGCCGTTGGTCCCACCTCTACACCCCACCGAGTCACAGGAGAGTTCCATCTTGCTCCACCTCGCACGACAGGAGCGTGCTCGAGAGGAAGCTCACAATGCAAATCGCAAGTGAGTCTCCACTAAGATTTGTTGAGGCAGCCAGACTTAAAGCGGCTGCTCCTCCAGACTGGTTTCAGTGCAGCCTCGCAAAGACTTCACGAAGGTCACCACAGCGCGTCCGTTTTCGCTCAGCGTCTCTAACCGAGTAAGAGTCTGCCATACAGCAGGTGCTTTCGTAGCTAAACTTCACTTGGTGCTCGTAGAAGGATCGTCGATCGACCTCGGAGTCCCCGAAGGACCGATTTTCACGTCCGCAGTTCCGTTCAGGTATTGATCGAACAAATGCCAGAAGTAGTGGCACGGGAAACAACTTCGTCAAACGACGGTCCCAAGAACCTCCGGCCCGAGAAGAAGACTCAAGATGCGATGATGGCAGCGATAGTTCAATTCCTGGTGATTCGACCCCTGGACATTCAGATGCGCCAGTGCAGCCGTGGGAGGAGTAAGGCTGTGCTTGATTCGACACCCTTGGATGCTCACACTAACTTTCATACTAGGGAGCGAAGGACCTTATTAGCGATCATTGAGACTCAACGCCAAGCGCTCGAAGCTCGAGGGAACGCCCAACAGGACGCCGCGCGAGTTGCTGAGACGTTTGCTGGAGCTATTCAAACATTTGAGGCGAGAATAGAGAACGTGGAGAAGTCGTCCGCCACGGAGCTGAGTGAAATGAAGAGCCTTCTAGCCAAGCAGATGGCGTCGATAGACCTTCTTCTCCATGCTCTTGGATTAGATACATCCGTTACCCATACAACAGCACTAGCTCCCCCTTCGTCGAATGCAGGGGCGCGGAAAGAGACAAAATAAACACAATCTAGAAAAGGCTCTTTATTGTTCATTGGGAAAACGGTTGGAACCGCCACGAGGAAAGGTTCTCTCTACGAGCTTTGATACGGCATGATGAATAGTTGAAAATAAGTGGGGTTTTCCGGCTGAAGACCAATATGCCTATTCCGTCTGATGACCCGATTGTGGTGATGATCCGATACTGAAAATCGCGCTCAACATCCCGTCACGTTTTAGCATCACGAGATGAAATAGATAGTGAAAATCATTCGTCCCAACGATGGGACTGAGCGAACGGCATTCGTCTTTCACAATCCGTTCCGACACAAACTCAAGCCTGAAATACCCAACTTAGAGCTTTACGCACGTTCGGTGTCCATGACCTCCCATCACCCGGCGACCTGGAAGAGAGGAGCAACCACTAGAGCCTCCCACTGCAGCGCAACCCAGAGCGAAGCCATCGCCAACGACGATAGGGCAGCAGACTCACCAAAATCCACCACGCCCGCACATTCCACCCGAACACCTGGTGCTGAGCGTCTTCGCTCGATCTCTCCTTCACTGCCGCTGCTGCTACTTCCTCCGCTGGAGCTACTGCTGTAGCCGCTTCGCGCACCTCGTCCCGCATCGAAGCGGAACCACCCGAGCACATTAGCGAACATCACATCACGCCCGTGGATGTCTGGCTCGAGCGTGCTGGGACTCGTCGCCCACGGATTGAACGAGCGCACGCAGATGATGAATCCACGCGGCGTGCGCATGCGGCACAGCACGTAGACGCAGCGGATCACCTGGCTGCCATCGGGGCTTACGGCGTCGTGGATGGCGATCTGCAGGTCTTCGTTCACGCGCTGGAGCGTTTGCCCGCGCGCGACGGTGTTGAACTTGCGCAGGATGTGCTCCGGGTCAGAAAGCCACTGCCACGTCTTGGTTGTCAGGTCGTAGACCGTGGAGGCGTCGAACTGCTTGCGAAGCTGGAACTTGACGCTTGTGCCGTCCACGAGGCGCTGGTCGTCCCAGCCCATGAAGGGCGCGCCGGAGCTCACGGTGCGCCCGCTCAGTCGGAACGCGCGGAGCTTGTTGTAGGTGTCGTCCATGACGTCGCAGAGCGCGTCGTTCGAGAGCGCGGGCACGAGCGCGACCGAGGGCAGCGCCGACCGCGGCGACGCGGCCTCGAGCTCTCGGTCGGCGGCCTCGGGGGCCTCGGGGGCCTCGAGCGCCACGACGCGCGGGTACCGCCGCGGGCGCCGCGCCTGGCGCTCCTCGTCCGAGTCCTCGGGCAGCACGCGCATCTCGTGATGACGCAGACCTTCGCGGAGGTTTCGCGGCGGGGGGTTCCTAAAATTTAGGTTTGGGCACGAACTGGGACACGACCATCACTCTGACAGACAGCAAGTGAGCAGGGGGGGCGTACTGCCCTGGCTTTGTGCGTGAACCGATCTCACCTACCCCTTATTTGACATGCTGTACTGAATCAGTACTGATACATTGTGGACGTATGCAACGAAGGTGACTGCCATACTACTGCACCGTCAGGAGGTTGGAGGCGACGCACGTCGCCTCCCAGCGGATCACAGTCGAGAGAAACGTGACGAACATCTCAGAGAGATCTCGTTGCCGTCTTCGAAAGAGCATCATATTGTTGTACTCGACTTGGCACCCCTTCGGAGTCCTGCGGAAATGAAGCCTACACCAAAAGACCAAAGCGTGAGCAGGCAACAGTGGAAACGTCTGATTCCGAAGCGATTCCGTACCACGTGAAAATGCCCGACCAACGTGAAGAAGGGTCGAGAGTCGCAGTCTGTAAGCTCGGAATGGACCGCATACACAGCGTGTATCCATCCGCAGTTTTTACTCGGAACATGACGAAGCCAATATGGATACGGAGTAGTCCTTTGCACCCATTGCGCAGCACGCTACGGTGGATCACTAGTGTGTCTTCGTTTGGTCGATCGATAATCCGAAGCTTCATTGATGACCCCCACGAGCCAAACGACTGTCGCAAACGAGTTTCACTGGAAAAGACGTCCCAGGATTCTTCCAGTATGGGCTCGATCTCACGCCCCTCGAAGGTTTTCGTTAAGGAGAAAATCACTTTCGAGTCATCGGTGAATCGACGATCTGACCAGCCCATGCAGATGTTGCCAAGTGGTTCGAAGTTGGTCGTCTCCTCTAGATTCTTGAGCTCTTCATAGGCGTCGTGCATGAATCGAGTATACTCTTCTGGTGGCCGACACGGATATTCCACGTCGTCCGGATCTTGCGGCTCCTCTGTGTTTGTCCATAACCGCACCGAGCTAAACGCGAGTGACTGAACTGACATCGCTAGGAGCTGTCGCCCACGTAGCGAGCGCTGGAGTTCCTTTTGTTCGTTCTCGAGATCAGTCTCACGGAGCTTCAGCTCGATGAACCTCTCGCGTAGGAGCTTGACTTGTTCGCTGAACTTGACCTCGGAGAGGAGGTCGTCGTCGTCGCCGTCAATGGAGAGCGCCTCCTCGCTGTCCGTGAGCGTGTCGAGCACGTATCCTTCGTCTCGCTTGCGCGCCGCGTGGTCGGCCATGAGCGCGCCGAACTTGAGCTCGAGCGCGCGCACCTCGTCGCGCATGGCGCGCAGCGTCGCCTGTCGCCGGCGCCGCGAGAGGCGCTCGATCTCGGTGCGGCGCGTGCGGCGCGCGGCCGCGTCGAGCTCGCCGTCGCTTGGGAGCAGCTCCATTTTGCGCGTGACGTCCTCCGGCCCCGGGCCACTCTCTGGACTCGAGCGCATGCGGAAGTTGACCACGTCGCCCTCGGCGAGCCGGTTTAGTCTTCGACTGCAGTCTCCGCCGCCGAGGAGCTCTCGTGGGGAGATGCAGAGTGATGGTCCTCTCTCGTGATCAGCCCAGTCGCGCAATTCGCCATCCACAACGACACACTCAAATCAGTATATGTCCCAGCGCGATCCCACAGCGACAAGGTCTGCTTACTGATATTCGTTGACTAGAAATATTAATGGTCAAACCCGAACCCTATCCTTAGCGTGATTATGATTGTTTGCGGCAGCAGTTATCGTTACGTCAGTATGTGTAAACGTCTGAGTTTGTCAATTGCTCTCGAGTCCACGCGACTCAGTCGTTGAGCTGACGAGGAACATCGGAGCGATCGCGGCATTCTCCCATCGCACGACGCTCGCGAAGGACCCTAAAAGGAACTTTTCGATCGACTCGAAGAGACGTCCGCCGATCGCTCCTCCAAACACTACCTCGCAACCCAGCGAATCCCCAGTGGTTTCGTCTCGGACGTACTTGAAATGGACCCTACACGGAGTGAGGTGAGACACTGGCTCGGTTGGCTACCGTAGATACGAACGCTTACCAATGGAAGATGTCGACCCACATGCCGGTTTCTTCGAGTGACTCCTGGAACTCTGGAGCGGGAATCGTTCGAAAGCAGATAGTGAACCCATCGTCGGTTCGCAACCGAAAGAGGAGATACACGGTATGAAACGCCTTCTTCACGTGCGTATACCGAGTGTGGCGATGCAGCACCAGAACGTCATCATTTGGCTCCTGTAAAACCCGCAGTCGCAGGTACGCATTGCTGGTGAGCATCATCGTTTTCCGCAATAACGCTTCTTGAGAGAAGATAGACCACGAATCCAGCATCACACGTTCGGGGTCACGGCCGAGAAAGGTCTTCGTAAAACTGAAGAACATTCCTTCATCGTCAACGTGTCGCCGATCAACCCACCCCATGAACGCCTGTCCAGACGAGACGACATCCTTCCGTGTGCTGTAGTTCGTAATCGCCTCAAAGCTTTCGCGCATGATGCGAAAATGCTCTTCCCGAGGAAGTGGCACGTATGAACGGTGAACCATGTTATGCCATGATGATTCTTCCCAGTCGTCGGCGAACGCCGCCGCGAGCGATTGCACAGACTGTGAGAGTAGCTGTCGCGATCGCAGCATGCGGCGCATCTCAGTCTTCTCGTTCTCCAGTCGTTGTGCATCAATAGCAAGTTGGACATACTTCTTCCGTAGAGCAACAAAAGACGCTTTTTCTGGTGCATTCTGATCGGATGAGCTGTTGATATGTGTTGGTTCTTCTTCGGGGTCTCTAGTCTCGCGAGCTGCAAGCAGCATCGCGTTCATCTGCTGTTCGAGAATTTTCACCTTTTCCCTCATTTCGCGCAACGTCGATTGTCTTCGTCGACGCGAGAGCTTCTCGATCTCGCTTCGCCGAGCACGCTTCGGGTCGATCGTCGTCATTGTGTCCGTACTGCTTCCGTTGTCGTCACCGGAGGTGTGTGGACTCGGTGGGACGTGATCAGCCTCATCCGGCGTCGTCGTCTGCAGCAAAAGCTCCAGCTCGTCGGGCGTGAGCTGAAGCTGCGGATCGGTCGGCGCTACCACCACTCGACGGCCTGTTGGTTCTACTGTGCGTGGCATCGATCCTGGCGCGGGGGGCTCCATGGACGAGTGGAGAGAGCGTCGAGAATCCAGCACTGCGGACAGACGCCTTGCTTCGTCGCCGCTCCTCGTGGGAGACCATCGCAATCATTCCTAGGAAACTGAGTCTGAGTATAGGAGGAGAGGAAGATCCCCCAAGAGTCTCGGCTCACGAAAGCCTGAACTCGTCCCGGATGGATTGGAGACCGCCGTGACTCACGTGTTGTCAAAGACGGGTGCAAACTCCTCGGACGGAGCATCTGTCTGATTTGTGGTTTGACTCTTTACGTTAGTAGTTATTAACCGTAAATCTAAAACTCTCGAAACCAAACCGAAAGCCTGACCTCACACTACTTCTGTGACTGAGACCTTCAGAGAAGCCAAGGCACCAAGCTAACTTGGCAAGAGCTCTCTCGTAGTTATCACCGATAGCAAAGTACAGCAGAATGTGGTTTGGTCGATCCAACTTGTCTTGGTATTTCCAGCATTTATTGATGGAGATCGTGAAGGAACACGCTGGGCCGATTCGAACAAGTAGATACATGTCGATTCGGGAGAGTGGTTTGCCCTTTTCCGTGACAATGGGGCGATCGCCCGAAGACAACGCCAGTCCATTGAGCAAGTTCGTTTCTCGAAACAAAAAGCTAAAGTGAAGACAAAGCAACTCTCTCCGTCGTCTTTCCGCTATCACTCACTCTCTCTCTCTCTCTCTCTCTCTCTCTCTCTCTCTCTATCCTAGCCGTCTTTCCGCTGTCACACACACCCTCTCTCTATCCTAGCGTCTCATTCGATTCCGAACTGATGTGGTTTGGATTTGAGAGTTATAGATTCGAACTGATGTGACGTCCACCCCGGGGGCAGCACGTCCAGCACGTCCATGTGTGACGTGTGGGAACGGTGGTACCTGAGTCTGAGACCGGTCACGCCCGTGACCCGCCCGCCCATTTCCTCAACAATGATGTCCACGTCTCCTGAACCGAACGATGCGAACTGTGAGCCTTCAGATAACGGGGCGACATCGCCACTGTTCACGAAGGACGAGGCGCAGTTTCTGTTGGACGCTTTCAACCAATTTCTCGCTGAAGGCGCCACCAGCGACGCGTCGGACGGAGTGGCGACCCGGAGGCGCACAAGGCGCCGCGAGATCGAGAAACGCTCCCGTCGACGAAGGCAATCAGCGTTGGCCGAGATGCGCGATCGCGTCCAAGTTCTCGAGGGCCGTGTGCGTGAGATGTTACGAGCTAATATCGGGGAGAAGAGGACTGCCTACGTCGGGGCGTTAGGAGCCTTCCACGCTCTCCGGTGGAATTGTATCCAGCTCATTGCCGTGATTCTGAGCCTCGAGAACGAGAAGAAAATGCTTGAATGTCGACTCCAGTCGAAGAAATTGCTATCCGAATCAGTTGCCTTCCTCTCGAAAACGTTCGCCGACCACTGGAGAGACTTCTCGTTGGATAACCTGCTTCACTGCGCGTACTCTCCGTATAATCATGCCGACTTGTTCACTTTTTTGCGAGAAACTCTATCACTTGTTTCGGCAAAGTCTGCCAGAAAAGACTGGGTTTGGTCGGGAAGAACTCTTTTGGGGTGGGAAGATCAGCGTCATGTTGACTCAAGTGACCTTTTTCTCTCTTTCTCAAAACGGTTTCCTCACCATGATCCGGAACGGGTGATGCTTGACTCGTGGGCATTATTTACGCAGGAGAAAATCTTCAAGGACACAATGATGCCTATCAACTCATTTGTGACGTTGCTTGAAGTGCCCAACGATGATGTTATGGTGGTGCATCGGCGGACCAAGTGTGCGACCATGTCATATCATACTGTCTACGTCCTCTTCCGACTGCGTACCGATGACGGCTTCTCAATCTGTTTCCGCACATTTCCGTTTCACTCCTTAACAAAATCGCTTGGAGACAATGACGTGTGGTTCGATACGTTTCACTGGTGCGTTCTAGTTGGAGATCATCGCCGTGCATATTGACTGACACCAGATGCGCAGGACACACTTCAATTTCATTAAGGATGAGGATACAGGACACCAACGAGGCTGCGAAGTGATTTTCGGAGGACAACACTTCGATACCATAGAGCGATCTCTCTTGGGCTCCTTTGCGACCATTGCACGCTGGGAGAACGCAGTGATCGCGCCATTCTTTCAGCTCTGAACATGTTACATCGGTCAGCAGTACAAAAGATGGACACACGCCCGCGGGCGGCTGTACCTAGCTTTCGATGTCTGTGACGACACACCCCATAATTTTATTGTATTGAACGTCGGGAGTCGACACGCCTGTTGATGATTTCACACCTTCAGCTTCAACAGCCACCAACATCCGTCCAGATCATTTCGATCAACTGATAGACGTTCGTAGTGTACATTATTCACAAACCATGTGAGCTTGATTGTCGTCACTGGAGGATTCCTGTGGAAGGATAAATAACGGTGCAACACAAACGGTCTCCCATCGCACCACTGCAAGAACTGATTCGATTAGCCAGTGCTGCGCAAACGAGAGTACACCGCTGTTCATTGTGCCACCAAAAGTGACTTCACAGCCCTTCTTCGAGCGGGAGAAATTGATGCAGTGGTACACATCAACCCAGGATTCATGTTCGGTCAGTGATTGACGATATTCCGGCGCGTTGATGCTCTTAAGATAAATAGCGAAGCCATCTTCTGTCTGGATGCGAAAAAGCACGTACACCGTGTGGAAGCTCTTGTGTGGGATTGCGAGGTACTGAGTTCTTCGTTTGATGACACGAATACTGTCACCTAACTCTTGCAACACATCCATATTCAACTTCGTCGAAGAGTTGACGACGGTTTTTTGAAGAAACCACTCCTGGCAGAACATCTCCCAGCTCTTTTCCATCACCTCTTGAGCGTCCCTGCCTGGAAAGAATTTGGTGAATCGATGAATCATGATCGAAGTACCCTCATTGAGTTTCCGCATGTCTCGCCAACCCATGAACACGGATCCTGACGATTGCCACGGGCCACCTTGGTCAAACGTCGCAGCAATCTCGCAGCTTTCCTTCATGATCGGGATCGCATCGGCCATGCTTATTGGGTTGAACCACGTTGCGAGCAATTGTTCTCTTGCATCCTCCTCTACTACCGCAAAGCTCTGCATCAAGTCACGCAAGGAGGTTGACAGTAGCCATTTCTCGTGCAACATATCTTTCAATCGAGCGTGTTCTTCTCGGAGTCTTCTAACAACGTTGACAGCCTTTAGATACTCCTCTCGCCATTGTACCAGGTTACCATTTGCGGTGCTACCCGCAACCGTGGACTGTTCGAGCAACACAGCATGGAGTTTCTCCAGTCGAGCCACTTCTGCTTGCATGCTCCCATATTGACCCTATTCGGAGGTGCATGCGTGTCTCGTCGTTCAGCACTTTCTGCCGCCAACCACAGTCGCAGAGCCACGCAGCTCACTCACCGTCCGCCGCAGCCGCGAGAGGCGTTCGATCTCGGACCGCCGAGCGCGCTTGGCCTCCTTCGCGCGTTCGCTCGGGCCCTTCGGTCTCCCGATGCCGCGCACGATCTGTAGCGCTGGCGTCGGGCCCGTGCAAGCGCTCGGGGCGGCGGCGCTGGCCAACGGAGCGATTGTCTGCGATGCCGGGGCGTTGCTGAACATTTTCGTCAACTGGAACTTCTCACCAGGTGACGGGAAAGAGTGGGTTGGGACTACGGAGGAATCCATATTTAACGCATTAAGTTACAGAGGCTTTGATGAAGAGCGGCGCGACACAGACGTTCTCCCAGCGGATGACCGTCATGATGAGCTCGATCATCCAGTGCATGGCGAACTTGATCACGCTGCCGCCGATGGAGCCGCCGAAGGACGTCTCGACGGCCTCGGGGCTGTCTCCAGAGCCCACGTTGACGTGGTGCATCCAGTGGAAGAGCTCGATCCACGACTCGCCGTCCTCAAGCGAGTTCTGGATGCTCGGGCACGGGATCGTGCGGAAGACGATCGTGTAGCCGCGCTCCGTGCGCACGCGGAAGAGCAGATAGACTGTGTGGAAAGACCGCTGCATCGCCGCGTACCGCGTGTGGCGATGCATGATGAGGATGTCGTCGCTCACGACCTGCAGCGTCTGGAGCTTCACGTGCACGCCGCCGCCGAAGATCGTGCGCCGCATGGCCTGCTCATCGCAAAACATCTCCCACGAGTCGGTCATGAGCTGCTCCGGGTCGTGGTATGTGTCAAACTGCTTCGTGAAGGCAAAGTACATCGTGTTCTCGGCCTTGACCAAACGGCGCTTGTCGGTCCAACCGAGGATCGACGACCCCGTGGTCACGAAGTTGCGGTCGTTCTCGAACCGCGTGATCTGGTCATAAGCGCCGCGCATGTACTCAAAGCATTGCTCGATCGATATAGGCTTGTAGTTGGCGTGGGCCACAGCGCTCCACGAGAGGTGCTGGTCGTCGGAGAACTGCGTCAGGAGCGATCGCATCGAGTCGCTGAAGAGCTGCTTCTCGTGGAGCATCTCACGCAGCGTCTTGTCTTCTTCTCGCAGCGCGCTAGCCTCGGACGAGAGCTGTAGGAAGCGAGCACGGAGGTCGGCGACTTCACTGGGGTGCGCGATCGCACCGCACGAGGCGTTCTCATCCTTGGCCATGAGCAAGTTGTACTGTCGCTCGAGTCGGTCGAGCTCCTCGCGCATGATCGAGACGGATCCTTGTCGCCGCTCACGTGAGCGCTTCTCGATCTCCGACCTCCGAAGCCGCTTGGCTTCCTTCGCGCTCATCGTCACGCCGATGCCCGGAACGACTTGGTGGCCCTGGAAGAACACGGCCGATGGCGCGATGCGCGGCTCGACGCGCTGCACCGGTGATGGCGTCAGCGGCGTCACGCCGAGATCGATGTCCTCGCGTATAGGCGACTGCATGCCGTCCGCCAAGTCCACCGACAGCGGCGCCGGGTCCATGGTGGAAGCGCGGGCTGAAGGCTTGTGCGTGGAAGCTGCTCGGCAAATCGTTCCGCTCGGACGACGAACATGGTGGGACGACCACATTAGAACGCCGCGCTCTATTGACTTCCTGCCTCCACGACATTTCGATTCTGTGACATGGGGACGACGCGAATGGGGAAGAGTGCAAGAGAGAGAAAGAGATCGGGCGGCGCCACCAAAGTCGTTGGGTGGACGCCGCAGGCGACGACCATACGATCAACGAAGGCGTCGTCGTGCCGCCGCCGAGATTTTTCGTCGGGTCTCCGTTGATGGACGGACGAACAGCGAGGCTGCAGCTGGCGGTCCGGTCGCCGAGCCCTTGCGTGGCATCCGTCATCATCCACGCGGGTGTATTGCTAGTGACGCATCGAGGCAGACGCTTCTCCCGTGATGAGCGTCGTCTCGGCCGGCCTCGCTCGGTCTCCCACGCTTGCTCTGCCGCGGCGCGGTTGCCCTGCTTGGACTGGACGCCCCATCTGCCAGGTGGGAGTCTCCGGCCGAGCGCGCGCGCATCTGATCAACGGCGCGTCCGCCACTTTCCCGGTTGAAGCCAGAGACGGAGCACGGCGGCAGCATGTCACGTGCAGTTCGAGTGCGTCACGTTCACGGTTCCACTCTCTGGCCCTGCGAAATCACGTCCCCCCTGAGATCCGCCGGTCGCCTCGCGTCGCCGGCGCGTGGAGAGCGCCCCGCCAGCTGCGATACCCTCTGGAATCCGTCGCCTCGCACGAGACTCATCGAGCGCTGCTCAGCCGGGTGTTTGGTCGACAGATCCCATCGTCCAGCTGTCCGCTCGGCTGGAAGCCGCGACTCGGCCAAGTTCAGAGCGTGTCAGCCCCGGATCGCTCACTGTCCGTGAGCCACAACCCAATCTCCCGCGCCGGCGGCACCGCACGCAGCCCATGATGCAGAAAGGAGACCCGTTCGAAGAGCTCACGGCGCGCAGTCATCACCTGGCCGACGCCTCGCCGAGCCCACCGGTCGCGAGCACGCTTCTTCCGTCGACCACCAGGCGCCGCGCCAAGGACAAGCTTCAGCAGTCGCACGCCGACCTCCAGACCAAACGCAAGCGCCACGCCGACGCCGAGCGCGAGCGCATCCACCGCAAGCAGGTACGGTACCCGCTCTCGGTGGGTTCTACTGCAGTCAAACTCACCAGCCTGACTCATCATTTCTCGATGACTGCTCTCTAGTCGGGCGTGGCTCGCATGCGCGACGAGGTGCAACAGCTCGAGCAGCAACTGCATTCGCTTTCGGCGTCCTCGCCACAGACGCTCTCGGTGCTGCCGTGGCACACGCACGTACCTGACGACGGCGCCGTGGCCACAATGGGGCCAATCGCGAAGCGAGAGCTTTACGTGCGTGCGCTCACCGAGTCCGGTTGGCTGCGGCGAGAGAAGGCGTCACTGCAGGCCAAGCTGGACGACTGTGGACTGCTGCAGACGACGGTCGAGAGCCTGCTCGAGGATCTCATCGACGCGACCACGACGCAGCCGACGCAACCGCAAGCGCGAGAGGACGCGACGCGACACATGTCGTATCGCGACGTGCTCTCGAACGAGTGCTACGAGCTCATGCGAGATCTTGTCAACGAATCCAAGCGATTCACGATTCATGCCGACTCACCGCGCCATGACGTGGTTAACGCGCTTGACTGGTCGGCGCTGTGTCAGCACGATGGTAAGGATGTTCGATTCTCCCTCACCAAGACCTTCCCCGAGGCCGACCTCGAGGAGCTCGCGTCCAGCGTTTGGCTCACCTTCCACGACCTCGCGGTGTCGCAGAAGATATTCTCCTCACGGCTGCGACTCGAGGTGCTCCAGCGCATTAGCGATGACGTGCTCATTGTCCGTTGGCAGATCGACTGCCGCAAGGTCGTGCCGTACGTGGGTAATTGCCGCAACCTTGTCTTCCGATGGAAGACGCCTGACGGCTACTTTGTCGGATGTCGCACTATCGACGACGTCGAGCCTGTGGGAGGGACTCAAAGCAATCCAACGAACGGCGCCTTCGACCAATTCTACTGGTATGGAAGTTGTCAAATCCGAGAACAATGCTGCTGGTTTGTGCTTACTCGTTGTTGTTTATGTGGACAGGGCCAAGCTTACGCAGAGCTCCAGTGGCAACGCATGCCAGGCTACGTTTGCGGGTCGTGTTGGTGTAGGCAACGGGACTTCCGCTTTCGCCCGCTTCTTGTGCACGGAAATTCCTATCGCGATTTTCCGATGGGAGAGTATGGTCGTCGGACCACTATTTAACTTCAATGCCACCGGGATGGAGTAGGAACCCCTCTGTAACTAGTACACCAAACTATAGACTCACTATCGCATTTGCAGCTGAATGACAGTACGAGAGCTGAAAGTGACGCAATATTTCCGTAGCAAGTGAAATATCCGGTCAAGCAGTCGACCCCTAAGCTGATGAACTTGACATCCGTGCTGCAAAGACGACAACACTCGACATTTCGGCTGCTCTAGTAGATACAGACCGCTGGTTTGGGGGAACGGCATTTGATGGGAGGGCTATCCAAGAGTGCGCACACTCGACTTCCGATTGCAGGTCCGAAGATTGACTTGCGTCATGCAGCAGAACGGCGCTGCTTCAATGTCTCACAATGACGCCCACCAGCGCAATGATGATTGCAAGACACCAGCTGCTAAATGAAGCGAATCGAATGAGATGCGCTCCAACCCAAATGGTCGCCCGAAAGCACGGCAATATTTCGAAGCGAGGCCCACTTGGCCCCGTCGAGGTCCGAATCAGAAGTGCGTCAATCCAAAAGCAGCGCAGCACCTCTCCAGTGGTAAGGAAACCCTACTGGAACGGATGGCACAGTGCCACCCAAAGCCCGAGATATTACTTCGGCAATGTATCTCTCTGGCAATCATCTGCTGGAGTGATCGTCTCCCAGCAATAACGACACTTCACCCAACATGACATCTCACTGGCGGACCTTATTCACGTGATGACTGAGTGACATCGCTTCGTCAGCACAAAATTTCCCGGTTTTGTACGCTCATCTAATTGTCTAATTGATTCCTGGGAGATGTAAAGATGCCATGCGTTCCAGAGCCCAGGCTTGACAAGCTTGAGCTGGAGCAACGAAATCACACCCATCAAGCGGTGGGTACTGTGATGACTGGATCTCGAAAAAAAACGAGCACGCAGTTCTCGAGACTCATCAGATTCACCAAAAATTTCTAGAAAAACACAGCAGATTCAGGAACAAGCGTGACTTGATTTAAAGGACTGGCTCAGTGTACAACGCTGATCACTCTTCGAGTCGAAAAGCCTCGACTTGGTCTGCTGCTTCTTCCACAGAATGCACTTTGGTCGAACGTGCGGACTTGGTTGACCTCGTCTCAGATTTGGACAGCTTTAACACCATGTCTCGAAATCGCATTCGGCCCGAAGTGCTACCAGCACTGTAAACACGGGACTCGCGTGGTAGAAGATCGGTGGGGCGGTGGTAAGTAACTCCGCTTTCAGTCAAAAGTTGGAGCATTGGGTCGAGAAGTCCGATCCCGTTAGTCCTCGAGTCACCATCCAACACATCCACGAGCAATGAGCTCCATTGTGTAGCTGCTTTTGATGACGGCAATAATCTGTTGGGGAATCCTGGTCGGCTGGGCGGTCTTGAACCGATCCAGTCATTTCGCCTCTTGGTAAGAACTTTCTTTACCGCTGCCTTCCATTTCGTGAGTTCGGTCGTCAAAAGCTTCTCATTTCCACTCAATGCGCGGACTTCGCTCACCACTTCGCTTGCCGCCAAGAACGCCGCCCATAGAAAGTCGTGCGATCGAAGGGATTCCATCAGCGAGTGACTTGTGAGTGAGAACAAGTCGCAAGCTTTTAAGGCTCTGACTGAGAATGGACTCACCGATACCGTCATCAAGCCCTTCTCGCCAAACCACTGTCCTTTACGGAAACGAACATGGTCTGCGGGCTGTAATATCCCTCTTGACGAAGTCATCACCAAATGTCCATGAATGACAAAGTACATCGAGTCGTTAATCACACCCTCTGATATCACCATTTCGCCGCGGGGATATCCTTCAAACCTGAGCTCTCGAGCAATGCAGCGCAAGATAGACTGCATGGTAGTGTTGTCGCCCCTCAACAGCGGGCCAAACAGCGCACCTGCGAAAGACTGCATAGGGTCCTCTGCGATATGCCGAACTACTTCGGTACGCATGTTGAGAGGGAGATCTGCAAACACAGTCTCATAGTTGACTCCTGAGTATGTCGACCACAATGTGGATAGATACGCATGTACCCGGTCCCGTAGGGCAGAGCTAACTCGGTATCTGGAGAGAAACAGCTCAAGCGTGATGACATTCTTGCGGAAATCCACTTGATTCCTTATAAACGAGATATACAGATTCGCAATTTCACCGATCATGAACGCCATCATAAGTACACCTCCGAAGCTCATAGCGATCGAAAATCCTAGATGGCCGACCGTTTCTGGATAGTATGTACGTGCTTTCTTTGCAAAAGCCGTCGCGGAGTATGCTAGTCCGCGAAGCAGCCGCAGTGTCGCTGTACGTGTATCCGGATTGCCACTGTCGTCATATACGAGTTCCTTGGCAGGTAGCCAAGCCGCCCACTCCATGCCAAACCCACCGAAGACTGCAAGTGCAAGGTATGCGCAAGCGCACCAGAAAATATAGATAGCACACAACAGCGAGATTGTACCGAACCGAGCAATCTCGTAAGACACACTGCGACGGTCAATCTCGTTTAAATAGGATTTGAGGTTCACGACTTTTACACACCGAAGGAGGCGAATCCATATCGTAGCCTCCATTGCAAAAATTGAGAGCACGTAGTCGATCGGCAAGGCAGAGATCAAGTCCCAGAGAAGTCGCTCCCTTTTGTACGTTTCCAGGATGCTTTGCTCGTACAGTTCGACAGACAAAGCACTTTCCCGAAGAAGACAGTTGAACCAAATATCGGCGATAAAGGCTATGTCGCTAAAGATATCAAGGACGCGCACGATTATGCAAACCCCTGTCCACCGCTCCAGCGGATCGACGGAGATTCTATACGGCGCCAGAATTGCGTTGAATACGGTGCAGAATACGATCATGCGAAGCCACAAGATATGGAGTTGGCTTTGCGCTTCAACACCACGCTTGAAATTCTCTCGAAAGGCACTTAATCCTCGCGAACGATTTCGATCAAAGGCGACCCGACTGCCTTTTACAGATATGCCATCGCCGTTGATACTGTCATCTTCATCACGTCTGCTTAGACTGGAACTTACTTCACGAAGAGTTTCCGTCGTCGACCCGTGAATCCGATGTTGCTTTTGCTGGACTCTAACGGATTGTATTACTTGCTTCTTCCAGTCTGGGTACAAGTCGAATACGATACTCAGAGAGTGGCGTGAAAGAGAGTATAGGATACACGATGTTCTCGCTACGACGAACGCGTTTCTTGGTGCATCAGAGAACAAAGCATTCTCACCGAAGAAATCACCTGCTATGAGTTGACTTGCGTTGCGGAATGTCTTCGGGTCAATATCGTCAGATATCCCACTCGTCGAAACGTTGGACCACGCTGTTGGTCGGCGGGATCTTGACAACTGCATGTCAATTTTTTTTGCCGTCTGCTGACTCAGGACAGCAAGGACACCAGTGAACACAAAAAACATATCTGTGCCTTCTTCGCCGAATCGATACACGAACTCATCCTTGACCACCAACACTTGGCTGAACTGGGCTACGAGCATCCGGGTGATTGCGGGTTCCATACCACTCATGAATGCAACCTTGTGAATCATCTTCTGGAGATTAAGTAAGCGGATATCTGTGACCAGAGATGGGGGAAGAGATGACTCAATTAGATGCTCTTGGGTGATAGTGTGGTAGCGACGGAAGAAGAAGTAGCCTTTCATCTTCGCGGACAAATTTACAGGAAGCGTGAAATGACCCAACAGGTGACGGACAGATCCGAGACGAGCATTGAATTCTCGACTATCAGCATCCATCATCTCTATCACGTCTGAAAAGTTTCCGATCACGTAAGCAAACAGAAAAAATCCCGTCATCATCGTCATTACGCTGAAGACACATTGCGGGGTCGTCTTCGGAAGTTCGCCTTGATACGAAGCTGACATGAGCCCGAATGACCAGAAAATTGATGAGAAATATCTCAGCGATTTATCCCCACTTACAAGCTGTTTCCCCAGTAGCCAGTGGTTCCAACCGAATGCAATTTCACGCTCGCTCAATCTTGGATCTTTCAGATTGGCAGTCGATAGATGTGAGGCGAAGTCATGGTAGACGCACCCAGATAAATGAACAGCAAGGAACGTATAGTAAACGAGCTTCATGATGCGCAACTCGGTGGTCCACTTGAGATACCTTTGTTCCAGCTGCCTAAATTGGCCAGGTACTTTTAGTAGCCGAACGAGCTTGTTAATGTTGAGAATCTCATATCGCACCGTCTTCAACATCCAATTAACGGCAAACAGAGGAGTTACTGCTACAATGTCAATTACAAATGAACGAGAACGCAAATAGCGCTGCCGAATGCGCCTAACTTCCATCACCTTGTTTCCAAACTCGTAGTAACCCATCCGACATCTGACGTAGATATCGATGAAAAACGAACACTCGAGAAAGACTGTTACGGAATCGACCAGAACGAAGTGCTCTGGGTCAACGCCAAAGCTTGCGTGGATGAGTATGGTGATCCACTGAATTGTCATCGCACAAAACAACCAGGTTTCCCACGCCACGGATCCGACAGAGTCCGGCTCAAGAGGATAAAAAAGCGCAGCCTTCCATCTTGGGATCGATTCGTCCTTAAGATGAGCTGACACTGCGTCACTTGTAAACCGGGCGAGTTTATTGTCGTGTAACCGTCGCTCCAGTTGTAGCAGACTAGGGGTGATATCGCTAAACACCTCGCGGAGTCTGAAAACATCTTGCCGTGACACTCGAATCAGAATGCATCCGCTTGCAGCTATAGCATCTTCTGCATATCGTGTAGCAATTTCATCTCCTTCAAGCGCTCTTGTGCCAAAGAATCCTCCAACAGGAACCTTTTTCAAAACAGTGTGACCTTTCTTCAAATGCACACTCCCATGCAGCAAGAAGTGGAGGCGGTGAGCATTGTCCCCTGCGTGGTACACAAACTCTCCTTGTCCGTATAAGACGAATTGAGCACAATCCACGAATGCGGTTTCTAATTGCGAGAGAACTGGTCGGACACCACCCAGGAGGGCCAATGATTGAAGAGCTGGGTTGCAAATACTGCGCAAAACTTCTCGCCGATACGCAATAGGAAGCTCGCCGAGTAAATCCTGCAAATGCGCACCTCGATGGGCCGACCACCAGTAGTCGAGGTAAGAGTTAACACGATGGTGGATCCCCAACGGGGCGTTTTGTCGACGAAGAAAGAGTTGTATACGCGTTCGCACAGCAACAAATTCTTTTTGCTCGAAAGCGGATGCGGTGAACCGCTTTTGGACATTATCTACCACCATAGCAGTGATAATGAATCCGCTGAACATGAAAACCACTGCAATCGCGTATTGGGCATCACTGCTTGGCTCAACGGTTTTGCCAAGTCCAGTTAGCACATTGGTCGCGTAGTAAAGTGCTCGAAAGTACTGCATAGAAGCAATTATCGCAAGCTCTGAAGATGCTGTCGGTATAAAACTGTTGTGTGCGTTTAGAAATCCTGAACCATTCTTGGTACGCACGAGTTGAACATCGTCGGTCGGGATCCAGGCGTCTTCATCTTCACTGAACCCTTCCATGAACGTCGTGCTAAAGTATAAGCAAGCGACCACGTGGCACAACATCAGAAGTAGTAACCCAAATTGAAGAAGCTTTCGCCTGCTGTTCACGTGGTGTAGTTTCTCGATTTCTCTCAGGTGACCACGCAAATGCCAGAGACTGCACAAAACTCATTAAAGCCAAGCACCACGACAGGTTGGCTTTGATACGTACCGTAACAGACGAGGTAGTCGTAAACCGCGGATATCTGCAGCTGATCCGACGGCCCAGTAGGGAAACGCAAACAAAAAGTCGAAGATGAAGTGCTGTTTTAGATACCGCAGCGCACTTTTTTCGGGATCGATGATCTTTTCTGAATTGACCGTGAATGACAGGTTGAAGTTGATGTAGATGTCGACAACCAGGATCAAGTCCGTGAGAATGTTGAAAATGAATATATACCAAACACGCAAATCGATAGCTGGGAAAGCGATCTCGAGCGGGACAAGAATGAAGTCGTAGACAAGAACACTCTTCCAACACATGAGTGTCAACCCATAGTCATACGTGAAAGGGACTTCTTGCCATCGAAACGTACCTGAAGAACGAGCAACCACCACAGTCGAAATCGAGAATCTGCATCCACGGCGTTCTCAAGGAGTAATCGTGCCAATCCCACACGAGGAGCAGCCTTCGCGTGCTGACGCGTGTATTGGTCGTAAAAGAGCTTGACGCTGTCTGCATTCACCCGGGGCCGCACTGACACTGCACGACGTAGGCGATTGACCATTGTCTCAGTAGGCGACTTGTCGGTGCTTTCAGCTTTGAGACCTTCGCGTTGATCGTTTCCAACAAAAGACGAATCAGGGACGACCGAATTCTTTTTCGTGAAGCTTGAGATAGATTTCTTCACTTCTGCCCTCATTAGACGCAAAACCTGCGATGATAGCGCAGACCCACGTCTTTGTTTGGCATGCTTCGAGGTTTGAGGTTTGGTTTCTTTCGTGGTTGTAAGCTGATCAGCATTCGCGATGAGCTCCGTGACAGATCGCCTTATCATAGGCACAAAGTGGGGGTATCCTTCAAGAACACGCTCGGTGTGGAATCGGGAAAGTTTGTAAAGAATGCTGTACGTCGTCGTCACGACTGTTGCGGAACGACTTCGATCTGAGAAGAGTGACATTTCTCCGACGAAGTCCCCCTTACGGAGCTCACGGACTTTGAAATGGTCGAGGATGACGTCTAGCACCCCCGAATGAATGATGTACATCGCGTCACCCTCATCACCCTCACGAAAAACGGTACAATGAGCGGGCATAAACATCACTTCGAGCGAGTTCGTCAGAGCTCGAACAAATTCAGGGCTGCATCCTGTAAAGACTGGTATTCGTGCCACAGTATCTTTGAGAAGCTCCACTTGCAGGTCTTTTGCAATCGAAGGGCACACCAACTTCATCGCTTCTCGATCATTTGATTCTGCGTCTGTGCTGTACCGCTATTGTTGCGTCAATAGCCGAGATAGGTATTCTAATACCTCACATGCAAACTCACCTTCATGTAGTCAAGCGTTTGAGCCTGTAATCGTTCTGGAACCTGGTGGAAGGCCATAATGTGTTTAAGCTGATTTATTCTTGCTTCTGCTTCTTCGAGATGGCCGTTCTCACATTTCGAGAGCATGAAAAACATCACGCATAGGTAGGTGAACACACAAAAACCACACATTGTGATGGCAATGTTCAGTACAAATTCGGGGATCTCACGTGGTAGCTCACCCTCGTAGAACCCAGTGAGCATACCGAACCCCCAAAAGAGCGACTGGAGGTAGGTGGTTCGTACGGATAAGTGTTCGCCTCCATACTCCGGTCGCTTTGCGAGCCAGTGGTTATCGTGGTGGTCATCATACCCGAACCAGAACCGAATGCACGCGATGCCGTGCGATAGAAACATTGTACCTCCTATGGTCTTGAAGATCCTCAGCGCCTCGAAGTACCTCGCGTACACATCGTCTAGATTCGAGAGATACTCGGGCAACCGCTTGAGTCGAAGCAATTTGTGGAACTCGAGATACATATTGCTGGCCTTATTGGGGTGGTACATGAGTGAGAACGGAAGAATCGCCGCCACGTCGATGGCAAAGTTGGCCGATTTGACGTACTTGAGCATGGCGCGTCGCGTGTCACGGTGCACGCTGCCGTCCTCGTAGAAGCCTGTGTTAAGCTTGACACCAAAGTCTCCGCAGAAGAGGATTTCGCACACGTAAAAAGCGAGGATCTCTGGGGACTCGGAGACAGTCGCGTGGGGTTCGAACGTCACGACGAACGGGAGCAGGAAGAGCTCATAGACGATCGCTGCCAGCAAGACCTGGCGCCATACTTTGAGGAACGTGGAGTGTGGGTCGAGCGCGCCCTTGACGTCCAGCGCGAGAGTTTCCTTGAGCGCCTGCTGGTGGAGAGCGACCGAGTTGATGACGCTCGCGCGCGAGACGTCGAGCGACGAGCGCAGCCGCACGAGCGTCGAGGGCGGCGGCACGGGCTCGCTCGGGGCCACGGCGCGCAGCGTCGGCGGTCGCGCGAGGGTCATGGGCCTGTCGGGCGTCTCTCATCTTGCCGAAACTGCCCCCGAGCCCAATTTTAGCCACGGGAGACAGAGGGCCAATGGCCGATGAGCTTGCCTCGACAGCGGAAATGGACACCATCGATGCTCGCTTAGTCGCTCCTCGTAACGGATGCGCTCGGCGCGCTGGAAATAGCCTCGTCGCCGCGTCGCGCTCTTCTCACATCCGCCGCCGCCCGTCGAGCCCCGTGCGCCGCCCATGGGCCAGCGCGATGCGCCGTCTCGCGAGAGTGCCGTGACCGATCGGTCCAAGCGGGCGTCCCGCGGGCGGATCAACTTCGAAGGCTTCCGCTTCTCGACGACCACCGGCGCCGCGCTGCTCGCAGACGAAGCCGAGAACGCCATCGACCCGAACTCGCTGCTGCTGCGGCTCTGGTACCACGCGCTGCTCGTGTGCATCCTGCTCGAGGCCTTTGTCCTCCCCTTTTTCGTCGCGTTCAAGCCGAACGCCCCTCACACGCAGCCCAAAGAGCTCTACGTCGTCATGGGCTGCGAGCTGTTCTTCCTCGTGGACCTCGTCGTCCAAGCCCACACGGGCTACTACGACGACGGCAACATCGTTCGAGACCGCCGAAAGACGCGCGTGCGCTATCTCAAGTCCAAGTGGATCCTGCTTGACGTGTTCACGCTCGTTCCGTTCTCTTACCTCTTGACAGTTCCAAGGATGTCAAAGGCTGCAACGGAGATGCACAAATTACTCCGATGGGTCCGGTTGCCAAAGTACATCGCCGTATTGGATGACATGTACGCAAAACAGTTTGCCGCGGTCAAGATCTTCAAATTGGTGGTCTCCACAATCTATCTCTCGCATTTTGTGGCGTGTATCAGATTCTCGTTCGGCTACAATGAACATCATGACGATCACTGGCTTCCGGTCATACCGCACGAGCCACCGCACGTTCTTCGCCAGTATCTGACTGCACTCTTCTGGTCATTCGGACTCCTGTCAGGCCTGTTCGAGGGCGAGCTACCGACGCGCATTCCTGAGTTTGCCTTCGCGGTTTTCGTCGCGAGCTGTGGCTTCACATTATTCACAACGCTCTGTGCTATGTTCTTCATGATATCGAAGTGCGAAAGCGGGGACACCGAAGCAGCAGAGGCCAGAATACATCAGCTCAAGCATTTACTATCGTTCCATCACGTCCCAGTTGATCTACAAAAGCAAGCTATCGAGTACCTTCAGGTGAGATTGATATGCTTCAGTGATTGGTGGATTAGTCTCTTTAGTTCAATTCGGGTTACGTGCACAGCGATATTACACAGACGAGGAATCCAACGATCGGGAGGTGATGAAGCTGGTTTGTCCATCGATCAAACAGGATATTCAAGTCGAGCTGTTGAAGGATACAGTTGCGCGAATCCCACTCTTCGAAGGCTGTAGAGAAGATTTTATCGTGGCTGTGACAAGTTTGCTACAATTGATTTCACTTCCCGCTCAAACAACAGTGTTCGAAGCTGGCGAAGTAGGTGACTCCATGTACATCGTCCAGTCTGGTGTTTTGCATGTCATCATTAGTGGCGTGACAGTTCGCGAAATGCGCAAAGGAACATGCTTTGGTGAACTCTCCGTATTTCTCGATAGCCCAAGAACCGCTACTATTGTAACGGCTACGTACTCGACCCTGTATAAATTGTCGCGTTTTCATGGAGAAAGGGTGCTCCAAGGATATCCCGAGTGTGCTGCAACGATATCGGCGAGAATTTCGCTGATGGGCAAAAAGAATAATGGACAGAAACAGTCGATTATTTCATTGAGGAGCTCTTCTTCGCACTCGCGGTTCGACTTCAAACGAATGGATGCGTCTGCCATCACTGCGAAAATTCGACAACAGGCAAACTCAGTTCCACTATTTGGGTGGTTCAAGAAGAATAGCTACGTGTTGCCCGGTGTCGCTGACACAGAAGAATCACCAGTAACAACTTCTCCTGATGCCCGCATCGCTGCACTCGATGAGAAAGATATGCTGAAGAGCTACTACGACCAGAAACACGCTGAGATGCCCCGAGAAACCGTATCCAATCTTCCATGGCTCGCCAAGCACATTCTTTTCCATAGGTGCATCGATGCCCAATCGTCGCGACGAATGTGGTGGTTGTTCCTCATCGACATTGTTCTGACGTATAACTGGGTCATGATTCCACTTCGATTAAGCTTTCCTGTGTTCAATCGACCAATGTGGTATGTTGATTTTACCAATGTTGTCGCCGATTTGGTGTTACTCGTCGATATCTACCTCAACTTTAACCTTTCGTACACCGAGAACGCCGAGAAGATCATGGACACTTCCCGTAGTGCCGCTCGTTATTTAAAAGGAGGTTTCATGTTCGACATATTCTGCCTGATGCCGTTCTGGATCCTTTCAGCTCAAAGTAAAAACTTTAAGGTTCGAATTCTCCGACTTGTGCGGTGCGTGCCTCCATCACCGCTCACTATTCATGGGGATGTCACATTCTATTGCCTATGTCTAGGTGTCGGGCATGGTTTGATCACTACCAGGAAATCAGTAGCTTTTATCGGCTCACCAATCGCGGTCGACTTGTCATTCTTGGTATATTCTTCTTCATGCTATATCATATCATCGCTTGCATGCACTTTGGTGTTACGAGTATCGAAGGGTTTAGCTCCGACGATGAGGCTTGGATCCCCAGCGAGGATATCTATCTTGTTCAAATCAACAATACGCACTACCTCGGCTATAATCACACGATTTATTCCGTCGATGACCCTGAGCTGAACGTGATTGCCGCGAGACAATATTTTCGATCACTTTATTATGCCGCAAACGTTCTCGCTGCACTTGGCAAGACCATTGAACCAGAAAGTGATGTTCAGTATGCGATCGCCCTCATATTTATGCTCGGAGGCTTCTTGATTACTGCCGTCGTCGTTGACATTGTTCAAAAACGCTTCACGGCATCGGCATATGAGCAAAAACAGTTTTATTCTATGAGGACACGGATCCAGCTTTTTCTTCGACGTCAGAACGCACCAGACTCAATTTTCCAGCGAGTGAATTCATTCTTAGACTTTTGGTGGTCTTCTCACCGAGGAGCATTCATTAGCGAACTTATTGCTGACTTACCTGCAGCAATGAAGCTCCAGATCCTCCACAGCATATGCAATCCTGCCCTCCAAACAATCGGTTTGCTTCCAAATGCTCGACCATTCCTAGACAAACTCGAAGATTTTTTTGTCACCAACGTGAAGTTCATTTTGTATGGGCAGGGGGAGGTTGTATATCGACAAGGAGACTACGCGAACGGATTGTTTTTCTTGCTGGAAGGTGATGTATGCGTGATTGCAAATGCTGATAATCCTCGAAGTATTCCGCTTGGAGGCTTCTTTGGGTCTGCGGTTTTACGAGCCACTGAAACATCGCTTGGCTACGGGGAGCATGTAAGCGCTGCGAAAGGATGCATTCTTTTGTTCATTTCGAGAGATCATCTTCATGGGATGGATGAGATATATCCTGGGTTCTCAAGCGAGCTGGCTGCTCTTGAATCCAAGCTCCTCCGAAACAAGCTAATGATCTCGGATCTCCGGGGTTCAACGGGTCGAGTAAGTGGTAGAATGAGTGGGCGTCGAGGTACTGCTGCTCCTGTTCCAGCTCGACAACGCACAATCTGGTCACGTGTCTTTGGGCCAGCGGAGGTTGCTCTCGATCCAGACTCAAAGATGATGATGCTTTGGGAAATCTGGCTATTCGTTGCAATGACCATCCAGTGGTTGACAGTGACCATCCAGATTTGCTTTCGAATGAAGAAGGCGAGGTACATCCAAGCTGATGTTGCGGCAGCCGTCTTGGAAATATCATTTTTTGTCGACATTTACCTTCGCACACGACTTGGATATTACGCATTCGGCAACAAAATCATGGACCCGCAAGTGATTCGCCATTCGTACATTCAGTCGCGAACCTTTTTTGTCGACGCTATATCGTTAACACCGTTGTATGCCGTGAATTGGTTTCGCACCCCGGAACAACGTCTGGATGTCTTGAACGTGAATAAGGTCCTTCGTGTCCTCAAAGTTCCAGCTCAGCTCCGGGCACTAGAGAATCGATACTTGAAACGAACAACTGAACTCCGTCTCTTCAAACTCTTCTACTACACTTTTCTGCTAGCACACATGTTTGGATGTATGTGGTTTGATTTCGCGTCAAACTCCTCCCACATTTTCAACACCTCAATGAATGCAAATACGGAGTTTGGTGACGACTCGTGGCTTCCCCCTGCGTCTCTTGAGTCTGTGGCGCTTAATAAGCAGTATTTCGCGTCGTTGTTCTGGTCATTTGGCCTTATGTCAGCTTCAAGTACGGGGGAGCTACCGAAGACTGCCCAGGAGTGTGTATTTGCTGTCATCACAATGACATGCGGATTCTTTCTGTTTGCATATGTTGTCGGCAACTTCACTGATATCATTGAGCTTGCCGATGGCGGTAGCCGTGACTTCGTGGAGCGACTATCTGCAGTGCGCCTGGTCAAGTCTCATTTCGCCTTGCCACGATCAATCTCAGACCAAATCATGACTTACTTCTGTTTTCAACGGTACCACACAATCACTCAAGAACGACACCTTGAGCGTTGCCTTCCTCCTTCACTGCTTACTGATATTCGACTCGTTCATCTGAAGCCAATGATTGGAAAGGTTTCATTCTTGAGTGGAATGGAAGGTTCGGTCACACGAATGCTCGTCTCCCAGTTCCACCAGATGCTAGTTCTACGTGAGGAGTATGTGTGCAAGTATGGTGAGGAAGGATTCGACATGTACTTCGTATTCACCGGTGTGCTTGATGTCTTACTTCCCACAGATATGATCACTTCGGAGGAAGTCAGTGATCGCATTACTGGAGGAGGGGGCCAAGAGGAGACTGAGCCAATCTCTCAGACTGGCGCTTTCGCGAATGAAGATCCATTCGCTGGCCGTTTGAAGAAGGTGAATGAACTCAACTCAGGCAGCTACTTTGGGGAGAATGGGCTCTTTACCAAAAGTCTACGCAATGCTTATGTTCGGGCATCAACTTCGTGTATCCTGTACAAACTCTCCCGAGACTCACTTGAACTTGTGTTCGAACGGTATCCACAATGGAAAGAGAAGGTTCTCCGAATAGCAAACTTGCAGCGCGAACAGCAGCGACTCGCGCGAATGTCCGCCGAAGAACAAAATCGGCATTCAGATGAGTCAAATGGATCCATGCTCTCTCGAATCGATTTGATCAATCGACGCGCGGAGCGAATGGAGGAGGAAATGCAGATTGTGCGTCTTCGTCGGATGGACAGCACACAAAGCATCCGGCCACGAGCATCAAAAGCGAGACGAAAGATTGAACAAATCCTTAAAGATCCAGTAATTGTACTCTGGAGAAGTTTGACTGTCGGAGCTAGTGCGCAGAGTCGAGTACACCGACTTTGGCTTTGGCTGATGATATTCTCCTCGATCTTTATCGCAGCGATCATTCCGTACCGAATTGCGATCGATCCGCTCTCGCAAATATCGGCATTTGGGGAAGTCATGAAGGCGATCGAAGTCTTTTGCGAAGTGATGTTCGTGCTGGATATTCGTTTTAGCTGGCGAGTGCAAGAGAGTAAGAGCTCGATGGAGTTATACGAGCAAACATACAGAGTGATGTACACGAAAGAGCGTCTAAAATGGGACATTATCGCGAGCTTTCCGCTCGATAGACTCCTGGTCGACTTCACGAGTACACCGTGGCTCCGATTGCTTCGCTGTGCCAAGATCATCAATGTCCCCAAGTACATGGAAGAGCTGAATCGACGCAGCGTGTCCACTCAGTTTAATCGTTTTCGCGGATTCGTCTTAATGTACCTCCTTGCAATCTATTGGGCAGGTTGCGCCTACCTTGCAATATCAGAAGTGGCCGGTTTTGGAGATGAGTGGAACTCGTGGCGGCCATCCAAGGTACTGGCATTCACTCGAGACGAAATGCCGTCGACAGAGACTGTGACTCTTCGATACTTTCGAGGGTTCTTTTTCGGAGTCACCTCCTTCGTCAAGAAAGGAAAGACTTTCACCCCTGACTCGACGCCCCTGAACATTTTTGCCGTGCTCACTTGCTTTACTGGGATGTTGGTGATGTCGTTTATGATAAGTGAGTTTGCCTCATTGTACATTTCATACATCTGGAACGAAGTCGACTTCCGGAAGACACACATTGCAGTGGAGTTGTACCTCGACCGAGTTCGCGTTAGCGACGAGCTCAAGCGTCGGACTCAACGCCTGATGTCATCTCTGTGGTCTTCGCACTCGGGTGTCAATTACGAGGCAGTATTTCGAGAGCTTCCGCCTTCTATCAAGCGAGCTGCGATTATTTACGTCGTCAAAAAACCACTTCATCTCTTCACAGGGACCACATTTCGAATGCTCGCATGCGATTCCCGCATAGACCTCGACGAGTTTGCGCAAAAAATTGCTCAGTATCTCAGGTTCGAAGGTTATCCGCGAGACGAAAATGTCGTCGCCGAAGGAAGCATATCTCGTGCGATGTTTTTCGTAGTACGAGGACACTTGATGATGCAGAGCAAAACGAACGCAGCGGTTGCACGAACAATCGTTCGACGAGGTCAGTATTTTGGCGATCGCGGGTTGCTCGGCTGTGCCGTCAGTATGATCACAGTCCGTACGATCCGAGCATGCGATTTGCTATCAATCAGCTCTGAGGACTTTCTCAGTGTTCTGGAAGGAAACTGCTTCTCACACGTAGCGCTCACACTCGTCGCACGTGCTCAATCTGCCCTTGAGACCCGTGCTGGCCCCGAGTGTTCACGCCAGGAGATGGAAATTCGTTGGGGCGATGCACTGTTATCCGAGCTTCGAGACTTGAAGAAAAGCAATGATAGAAGCGCATTCTATAGTGCAAACAATGGTCCGCGATTGTCGAGCGAGCACATTGACAGATTGGCGCACGTCCTCGACACTGCAGCCGACTGCGTGCACGCTTTCCTCCCATTCCTCTACTTGGTGTTGCCTTTTGACCCATTCGACTGGAACTCGGCAACGAAGAATGCGCAATCGAAGCGACGGATGTCATCACCCGTTCCGAACGACAAATCGCCAGGACAGGGCACCCACGCGGAGACATCACTGAGTGAGACGGTCCCTTCTGCATTTGAAGCACAGCAAACAGCGGTACAAAGCCCCGAAGCTCCGTTTGAATCGCCGCGAGATGCCTGCAGAGAGGTCTCGGCCGGACTCGGCTTCTCCGACGTCAACGCTGGTGCGGCACGAGCGACTCGTTCGGATGAGATCTCACTTGACAAGCAGGTGGTCGAGACTGTCGACTGGCTCGCCACCACTGAGGACGTCTCATCGCCCAGGCCCGACTCTGCCGCCAAGCCCCTCGACGCCAGCACCTGACGGTTGGCCGCCCCCGTCTTACCCGGAACGCCACTGCCCTGAGCGGATCTTGTCCTCTAGTGGAAGAGGGAGATGGGCGGCGGTGAAGCTTCAGAAAGTGACGCACGTGACGTGACGGCGACATCTCGATGCCAGATTCGTAATTTCAGCGACACGAATCGCCAGATTTGAACGTCGCCGAGAAAGCTCGGAGCAGAATGGTGACTGCGCACTGGCCAGTTCCTCTCTCTGCTCGCACTCGGCGACTCTCGCTCTCCCGCGTGCTGCCAGCGTGGCGCCGTCCCACGGCATGTCGGACCAATCGGCGGTGACGACCACGTCACCAATTGACTCGGCTTTCGACGCCAGCATGCCGACAGTGCTCGACTTCCTCGACAGCTCCTTCTTCGCGGACGCCCCGGTCCAAGGCGACGAGGCCACGTCGTCGCCGCAGCCCGGGGTGCCCGCACAGCCGTCCACGCCGCCGCTCAAGCCGACAGCGGGTCGGCGGCGTGGGAAAGTGCAGTTGGACCCAACAGCCAAGGCGCTCAAGCGAGCGAGGCGGTCGGAGATCGAGCGCAACTCGCGTCTGCGGCGACTGGTGAGTGGGGCGCGCGTGGTCGTTGGTCGTGAGAAGTTCTAACTCGGCGAGTGGCGTCAGGATGAGCTCTCCCGCATGAGAGAGCAGCTGATGGGGTTGGAGCGCCAGTACAAACGTTTGGCGGACGAAGAAGGGCTCGAGAAACTCGTGTTCGAGAACGACCACAGCACGAGCGCGCGAATCATTGTAAAGAAGAGTGCCCTGGACCAGACTCGCGTTCGAAGAAGACTCGTTTTTATGACGCAGCTGCTGGCGGAAGAGCAAAGTCAACTTCGCAAGTTGCTGCAAGAGCAAGAGCTCTTCCAGCAAACGGTGCAGTCGGCATGGACATGCGAGCTTAGCGATAACTCAGTGGCCTCGTCTACGTCCACGGAACCGATCGACCCGAGCAAGGAGTGGGTCCATCCGTCTCGATGTTTCGCATTTCTTCGTGAGACCTACGAACTCATCACGAAGTTTGACGCGAGCCATCGTTTCGAGACGACGGGGGCGTCGATTATGGGCTGGACGGACAAACGACGAGTTGACGACAACACTGGCCATCTCCATTACGGGTTTCGGAAGCAGTTTCTGGGTCAGCAAGCCGAAACCTTGCTTACGAGGACATGGGATCTGTTTGTGGATCCAGCCAAGATGTCTCGGTTGCTCGTGGACCCGACTGTTACGACCGAGTACACGACCTTGCAGAAGCTCAACGACGACCTGCTGCTCATCCGCCGAGACCACACCCATCCGTACGTGCAGATGACGTTCCTGACGGCACACGTGCTGTTTCGGCTGCAGACTCCTCAAGGATATCTGCTCTGCTTCCGCACTATCCCAATCCCTGAGATCCAGCAAGACCTCAAGCCGCATGAGATGTGGTTCGACATCAACAACTGGACGCTTTTCAACCATATCGTCGACGACTGTGGTCAGATCATCGGCTGTGAGGTCGTGGCCGGTGGCTCGCTCAGCGATCCGTCCAAGGTTACGACCAAGCACTGGCTCTTTGAGCTCATCGTGTCGGTGCTCAAGTGGGAGGCGACCTGCGTGGCGCCGCTGTTCCTCATGTCCTCGTAAGTTATGCAGATTCTCACTATTCCACAATTCGTACTATGTTTAGTTAAATCCCGCTAGGTACGTTGTTCTGAACCTCGCCAGCTGGTGTCCCTCTTAAACATTATCTCTAGGTTCTTCCCTGCGAGAATGCATCCCGTCCCCTTGATGGCGTCGTCCTCGACAGCTGCTGAGGCGAGCTATTCATCCTTCCGAGCTCCCGAGACGCGATGATGCAGATCGCGGGCGTGCACGCGACGCCGTACGCGGCGCCGAGCGCCCCGGCGGGCGCAGGGGCCCCGTGGGACGCGGACGACCAGGCGCTGATGGAGCTGCTGCTCATGGAGTCGAACGAGACGGCGTCGCCCGCGAAGAACGCGGAGCGAAACGCGGCGCACGCGACCATCGACGCCAAGACCAAGACCAAGGCGAAGCTGACGTCGAACGAGAAGAAGGCGCGCCACCGCGAGGTCGTGCGACGCTCCTACCATCGCAACAAGGTGAGTGAAGCAAAAATGGCGTTGAGTTCACTCTTCATGGGAGGTTGACGCGAGTCTAGGCGACGGTGAAAGTGCTCCAGGACGAAGTCAAGCAGCTCGAAGACAAGTTCCGCGAACTGACGGCGGGTCGTGGGCCGGTTGATCGCGAGCGCGCAGTGAGCTCTGGCCTAAACCCGGACGAGCTGGCACGAATCGATGCAATGAAAGAGCAAGTCGCTTCATTGGACGCTACGTCGGAGCAGCTCCGCAAAGAATCAGTCAAACTACAAACTGTATTGCTCAGGCACCAAGAGTATGCGCGCGTCGTGCTCGAAGCTTTCGACGACGATCTGATGGAGGAGGTAGGTCCAACTATCCGGATTATACTCACTCTGGTCACTGGGGACTAATATTCTACGGTGTCTAATCAGAGCACATCCGAGGAAGAAGATGACTCGGTCTCGTCGCTCGCATCATTCAGCCCTTCGTCTCTTTCCGACAAAGACCAGTCGCCAGTGAAGACTGGTGGTGTGAAGCGCGCTCTCTACGCAGTTCGTCGACCGACGCACGTGGTCGACCTCTCCCAGCCCGCTCCAATTGCGCGAGACGCTCGTAAAGACATTGGCTTCATCCCACTCACCCCTATCGACACAAAGCTTATTTGCAATTCTACGGTGAACGACATTGTCAGCTTCACCCTAAGTGGGCGCGCGGTATCCACTGGGGCCCGTGTACTTGGCTGGGAGGATCGACGCCTGATCGATGGATCCGCCGTTCGTTTCTCCCTTCGCAAACCGTTTAATGCGCGAAGCTCGCTTGATCTCATGGTGAAGACGTGGCAGTGCTTCTCGGATCCGATGTGCACGTACGACAAGTTTCGAGGTCTCATGGAGGTACGAACCGTTCGCTGCACATAGTTTTCTGCCTGTTGTGCTGACTTCGACCGTGATTTCCCAGCTTCGCGTATTGCAACGAGTGAACGACGACGCACTCGTAGCACTTCGCGATACTATCAGCCCAGACAACGACAAAGTTTATCGCTTTGTGTATTTGCTTTTCCGGATGCGGACAACTCGCGGCTTCTTGATTGGCGTCAAGTCAATCAACGATCCCAAGTTCATTACTCAGCAGTACAAGCAAAGTTTTACTCGCGACGGCAAAGAGGTCCAGTGGGTCGATTCGAGCGGCTGGTTTCTGTTCGATCGACAAGGCTATGTCGACCATCAGACGGGTATGGTGGTGGAAACTGGCGCCGAGGTCGAGTACGGTGGCTATATGGACTTCGGCGACGCGGCCCACGCCGTCACGCTTGCAATGCAGACGCTTTCGACCGCGCTCAAGTGGGAGAGTCTGATGGTCGGCCCGATCTTCGCTTTGCCACCGTCCTCCAGCGAGTGAAGGTGAGAGGTCTGGCAGAACAGTGAGTGTGATTGAGCCGTCTTGGTGGGAGTAGCGGAGTCTGTATAATTTATTCTGGATTGGATTTCTTGCTTTGTCGACATTCACTCTGGGTAGTTTCCGTGGTTGAGCTCGTGAGGAGCATTTGGTGAGCCGGTTAGTAGATGCGATCTACGAGCCGACTCTCTCGAAAAGTTTCTCGACTGATCGCGACGATTTCCTGGATCGTCGCTGTCTGCCAGAGGCGAGAAAGTTCAGGTCTTGGGACAGAAAGCAACGTCTTTGTTGGGGCCAGTCACGAAGCAAGGACTTGATGGACTCGAGGCGCAGAGAGGTCCATCTGATTCCTCCGCACTGGTTACCATCACTCTGAGGGCTCGTGGAGAAGTGGGCGGGGCGACCATTTCCCAGTGTCGGTGTCGACGGACAGTCCCGTGCCCCTCGGTCTCGATGGACGACGCGCTGCAGCTCACGAGCGACGAGCTCGAGCTCTTCCTCTCGGCCACGGACGACGCCGCCGTCGCGCGCCCCCAGTCGTCCGATGAGGACAGCGGCGAGGCGGCGACGACCGGCAAGCGCTCGCGACGCACCGAGATCGAGCGGCTCTCGCGGCGGCGGCGACAGGCGGCGCTCCGAGCCATGCGCGACGAGGTCAAGACGCTGGAGAAGCAGTTTTCGACGCTCATGGCCGGCCACGCGCGGCAGCGAGGAGGGGACGAGCGACTGGCGCGACCCAAGGCTCCTGAGACGCTCGATGCCCAGCACGACACGGTCGTTGTTCGAGGCGACGTGCTCAAGCTTCGCGAGCGCTTCATTGAGTTAACGCTCGAGATCCAGCAACTCGAATGCGAGCAAAAGGAAATCCGCCAAATGCTTCGAGCAAAGCACTTGCTCGCCTTCTCTCTCCGGTCGCTCGCGAGCTCGTGCGTTGACGACTGGGACGATGGGATTCCCATTCCCATGTTGGACCTCGAATATCACCCTCTCAAGGCAGAGGAATACTTCAGCATCATGCGAGACGCCTACAAGGAGATGCTCTCGTATGAAGCGATGCTTGCGCGTGATCGTTCGGAAGCTACATGTATGGGCTGGTTAAACAAGCAGTTTGTGAAGGGTGAGCACGCCTTGACCTCGCTGACGAAGACTCTGCGAGGTCGCCAAGCTGAGGAATTGATGCGAGAGTCATGGGATTTGTACTCTAGCGAAGCGAGAATGCGCCAGGTATTCGGCGACTGGAGTAACGGCATTCGGTGTCGGCTACTCTATAAGTTGAACGAAGACGTCCTGGTCTTCTACAGAACCTTCGAGCGCCGTCACGTCGAGAAGCGGTTTCACTCCATTGTTCTTCTCTACCGAGTGCAAACTGAGGATGAATTTGTCGTTGGCACGCGCACAATCCCTACACCAGCTCTCCAGGACATGCTCAAGCTTCCGGATAAATGGACTGACATTCGCCTCTGGTACGTGTGTGTGAAAGTGCCTTCACCTCGATGTAGTGCAACTTCACCCACGAATTGTGGTGTGCAGGGTTATCTTCAAGCAAATAAAGGCAGCCAGTGGACGTGATACCGATTCTGGGGTCGAGGTGGTGTTTGGAGTAGCCCATGGCACCCCTCTACCCGTGCCTCTATCGAATTTGTGTATGAATTTCTTCACGTCGGTTCTGCGTTGGGAAGGGTCTATCGCAACGCCGATGACACTTAAATGGTCGTAAGTTTGATTACAACAGTATTGGTTGGCCAGGATGAATTCCGATCCAAGTGCAGACATCGCTTAAATAGATTATATCAGTCGATACCATCATACACAGTCAACGAGCTCTCCTCGACATTAGTCGAGGCCACTCAAGAGCACACCCACGCCTTCTTCGTATTCTTTGTCAGCTGTTGAAGTTGCTAGCACCAAGAAAAAGTGGAGAGACGAACGAACTCTCGGCCCGTACAAGAGTCATTGCGAGTTCCATCATCCAGCGATTGGCGAAGGCAATCGAATTGCTGGAAATGAGACCACTGAAAGAAACACGACAGCCGGTTGGGTCACCCGTAACTGGGTCCTTGATAAAGTCCATATGAGTCCAGTGAAAGTTATTCATCCAGCCTCCGTCTCCTTCCATCGCGAGCTGCAGTCCTGGTGCAGGTATCGTGCGAATGCAATGCAGAAATCCTGTCTTCGTCTTTACACGAAACATGATGTAGATCGTGTGGAAACGGGTCTCAATTCCTGGGTATTGAACATCGCGCCGGAAGATTGCAATGTCGTCAGTGACTTGCTGAATCAGTTCAACATGAATCTTGTTGCTCCAGCCCAACATATTGCGGCACAGTTTCTCGGCAGAGAAATGCATATCCCAGTACACTTCAAAAAGCCACTGTGTATCGCAGTTACGGAAGCCCTTGGAAAAGCTGAATTGGAGCGTAGACGTGTCCAGATCCACTCGGCGACGGTCTGACCACCCCATGAACTCACGGCCACTGGACACGAAATCCTTGCTATGGGACAGTTCGTGGATCATTTTCAGCGAATACTTGAGCACGCTGACGCAGTCCTCCACCGACCACTTGTCAAAGTGAGCCTGAGAGAGAGAGTTCCAGTAATCGATATCAATCTCCCAGGCACTTTTTTTGGGAGGCGCAAACCACGACTTGAACAACTTCTGAGTGATCTCGTGCTCACGCAAGAGCCGCCGGAGTTGAGCGCCTTGCTGCTCGAGTTCGTTCTTTTCGCGATCTAACACGGCCGTGCGTGCAAGGTGCTCTCGAAGCCTCTCGATGTCCGCCTCGACGCCCTGGGCGGCTGCGGTGATCGCCGTCGGTGAAGACTCTGGTGCAGTGATCGTAGCGAAATGCTCTAGCACGAGCTCGAGCGTGCGGACCTGTTCATGCATTTGACGGAGGTTCCCCTACGCAGACCCCAGAAGTACCCAGTGAGTCGCGAGCCAACGAGCTCTCGAGTGGACAGCTTGGGATCGGTACCTGCCGCCGTTGTCGCGAGGCGCGCTCGCCGGCCGTGCGCTTGGCGCGAAGCAGCAGCTGCGCGAGCTCCTCGTCCTTCTCGAAGCTCGGGTCGTCTCCGTAGAGAAGCAGCTCGATCTGGTCGAGCTCTTGTGGCGTGAGCGACGCGGCGACCGTCGCGTCCTCCATCGCAGCAGCTCCCTCGGCGTTGGGTTCTCGGATAATGGAGCTCTTCCAGCGTGTACACGCAATCACTCAAATCAATGAGGACCCGGACGATCCTTTTTAGCCAATAGAAAAGAAGAGCTATCCCCGCTGGAGTGACCAGGAGAGGTACTGTACATGACCGAAAATCCACTTGATGGGATGGGAGGATCCCATCAGCTTCAGCCAAACCGTCGCGCAGCTACAGTACGAGTCACTCTCGATGGTCCAAAAGAGCTCCAAACCACCGGCGAAGATGCTTCGAAATCGCGTCACTATTGAAAGGGTCCAAATCAGGTCTCATTGATGGTTTCAGACACGTTGTCTTCGTGCATGACGACATTATTACGGATGCACAAAAAGTCTCGTCGTTGGAGATCCACTTGACTTCTCAACTCAGTTCAAACACGCGGAACGATTTGATCCCCCTCGCAAAGCCTGGAGGGCCCAAGTTCGTGAGGCTTCGGTGTATCCGATCACGACTGGATGAGCCTCGGACCTATCATCGTGTTCTCTCCGCGAACGAGCACCATCGCGAGCTCGAGCATCCACCGGTGCGCGTACTTTGTATTCTCGCTAGACAGTGAACCACAAAACGAGAGCCGACAGCCCGTTAGTTGGCCTTCGCTGTCGGGAACGTAGTCTATGTGAGTCCTATGGAGTATTCGTCATGATTAGCATCAGCATTTGGCTGCGTTCTTCACAAAAACACTCTCACCAATGAAACTGGTTCATCCATGCCGCATCGCCCTCAATAGCACGTTCAATGGACGGGGCGGGGATGGTCCGCATGCATGCCATGAAGCCTTTTGGCGTTCGCTGTCGAAACATCAGGAGTACTGTGTGGAACCGCGTAGTGATGCCCGAATACTGAGCGTCACGGCGAACAATCACAATGTCGCTGGAGATCTTCTGTAGCACTTCTACGTGCACTTTTGTACTATAGCCAAGATTGTAACGGCGTAATTTTTCACCGGAGAATTGCATTTCCCAAAACGCTTCAAATAGGACTGCAGGGTCCGTCTGAACAAAACTTTTCGAAAAGCTGAACTGAAGCCGCGAGGTCTCTTCATCGAGCCGACGGCTGTCACTCCAGCCCATGAACTTGTGGCCCGAGGAAACACGATCGGTGCTATCTGAAAATCGCCGAATTGCGTGGAGAGAGTCTTTTACAATTCCTGCGATGCTCTCTCGAGCCCACGGTTCATAAATAGCGTGTGTTATCGTGTTCCACCCTTCTAACCCATCGTCCCAGTGCGCCCAACGCACTGCCATGGCAGTTCGGACGCGCGACTCCAGCTCTCGTCGGTCTTGCAAGTCCTTCTCAAGCCGTCGGCGCTCGTTCTTCAGTCGCGCCGTTTCTCTCGCTATCGACAGCGACTGCCGCACAAACAGCCGCATATGGGATTCATCAGCACGATCTGCGCGCCCGTCGTGATGCTCACACTCTCCAGCGGCTGCACTTGGATCAGCTGGGGACCCGGTCAGCTCAAGTCGCAGGCTTCGCAACACGCTCTCGAGCGTGCGGACGCGACCGAGCATCTCACGCTTGCGCTGCTGGCGCTTCCGGCGAGAGCGCCTCTCGATCTCATTGCGCAACGCGCGGCTCGTGGCGCTCTTCACCGGCGCGTCGTCGCTCTTCGCCAGCTCACTGGAGCTCTTCGCGGGCTCGTCGGAGCTGCTCATGAGCCCGGACTTCTTTTGGGGACGCGATTTGTTGAGGTGTCCCTGTGATGGGCACAATAATGGTTGAATTACGGAAGTAGACAGATCATTGGGGGATGGTGTTGCAATTAACAGAATGGAGACGAGCAGCTCTATGACAGTGCGCGGCGCTCTTGGAGCTCACTTGCGCAGCGACTCGATCTCGATGCCGCCGAGACGCCCCGACGCGTAGCCGCCCGCGCGGTTCTGCGCGTTCGCGAGAGCGAACTCGTCGGCGGCCGCGAGCCCGGCCTCCTGCTCGACCCGGTCGTCTTCCGCCAGTTCTTCGCGCAGCCACTGCTCAACGACGCGGTACATCGGGATCGCCGACCCATCGGCGCGCGTGGAGCACTCGCGGATAGAACCATTAAAACCGATCGTCCCACGCTTCACGTACACCACGTGGGAAGCCCAGACATCCGTGCCGTCGAAGATGTGAGTCGCCAGCAACACGGTCGCGCCGCGGCTCTCGGTCTCCTCTTTCAAAAACGCCAACACGTTCTCTCTCGAGATGATGTCGAGCATACCGAGCACTTCGTCCAAAATAATGAGCTGGGAGGGGCGAATTAGCGCGAGGAAGAGTTGCACGCGGCGGCGCTGGCCATCCGAGAGCCGGTGAAGTCGCCATTTCGGGTCGATGCGAAGCACGCGCAGCAAATGGTCGCGTCTCTCCGGGTACTCGGCCTGCAGCTTGACCATCATCTCCTCAATGGCAATGTCAGCCGAGTAGGCCATTGCGTGAGACGCAAACGCGACCGCCCGATGGCCCCAGTCGGCACTCACATACGTGCGCAGCATATTGAGCGTGGTATCGCGGAAACTGTCACGACCAAACACCAGTGCTGTATCATCGCGAGTGAGATGCTTGCCGGCGATCACGCCGAGCAACGTGCTCTTGCCGGCGCCATTGCCCCCGACGATGAGCACTCGCTGGCCCGGCTGGATGGTGAGGTTGACTCCTTTGAGCACGCGGTCGTCAACCTCCGCTGCGTCTCCGTTATGGGCTTCGTGCTGCAATTGGTTGAGAAGATAGCCACCGACGGAGACCTTAGCGAATGCGAAGTCGAGTCCCGTGAGCTGCACAGGAGGTCCGAGCAGCGCAACGCCGTTCACGACAGCAGGAGGCTGCGCGGACACGGCGCTTGGAGACGATGGCGATGCGTTGGCCATTGCGGAGACGATGGATTGTGCGAATGGAAGCGAGTGCAGTTGTGATCCGCGTGCAGATCACAGGCGAAGACGATTCGCCAACAGATGCAGATGCGATTCGACCCTTGCGTTCTTTGCATCGAGTCCACCTGACTATCGAGCCAACAATGATTGCAATTCAAATATGAATTGTAGCTCCCCACACAGTGAACCCATATCAAATTCAAAGGGGTTGAAGCTGTTTCACGCCGCGGCGGTCGTTTCAGTATTCGTGGGGTGTTGCGAACCAGTTCGAGGCGCACAGGGCATGGGAGCAGAGTCAAAGCTACAGCACGAGCCGCATTTGACGCCGGTGGCCATGGCGCCACCAAGTGCCAAAGTCTCGAATGGTCCGACAGTGGCCTCCGCTGCGCGGGCGATCGCGTACGACGACGCATTGTTGATACTTCGCCACGATCGTCAGATGAAGCGCGCGTTGCTGGGCATCCCGTTCCCTATCATATTCTTCTGCATCTTTGTGGCGATGCTCTCCCGCCACATCCCGACGAGTCAGTTGTACGAGCAGGCATACTCGGTTTCGTCCGTCCTGGACAGCTCGGGGACGGACGCCATCACGGCGGACACGACGATGAAGCTCGAGAATGTTCAAACAATCGGCGACGTCTTCGACTGGCTCATTGACACATTCATTCCCAGTGTGTTTATCACGGAAGACTACAACGGTAACATGCTGACAAAGGACAAGTGGGGACGCATTGCCAACTTCAACAAGGTGCTCGGTGCCGTGCTCTTCCAGGTCACGCGAGCGCCGATCCACAAGTGCCAAGCCGCTCAGTTCCTGATCGATCTGTACCCTAACTGTTATGATGCTGCTAATGCTATCGCAAGTACTTCTCTCATCAGCTTCGACAAGAACGTCACTGAAGCCACAAACCTGATCTCGGAACTGAAGACGAAAGGAGATTGGCTTGACTTCTCCACCCAGCAGCTCTTGATCACAGTAGTCGCGTACAATGGCGAAATTCAAGGGTACACGGTGTCGAAGCTGCAGCTAGATTTCCACCAAGGTGGATACATTGAAGTCTCCACGACCACAACACCTACCATCTCGGACCCTTACAAGCACCACGCGGCTATCGTTCTGGACGCACTTGTTGGTGTATGTCTTGCAATCGCACTCCTTAGACCTCTTGCCCGATTTCTCACAATTCTCAAGTCACCTCGAGCGTGGCGGACGGCTATTCATGAGACCGACTTTGTTAGCATTCTGGGTGGGTTAGCATCCAGTGCGTGTACAATTACGTTCTACGCTATCTGGTTCTCAATGGTCCAACTGATGTACGCCAAGGACTTTCGTGACAATCTCGCGCGATTGGTCGTGTCTGGTAAGGACTTTGATCCAAACTCAAAAGAACGCGATGGTTTAATTGCTGTCACCCACTCACTCGAGAAGGTCGCCAATATGACTACCGCGCTGCGCCTTGTAGCCATGGCCACGGTGTTCGCGCTGGGTGTTGACATCTTAATGCAGTTCCGCTATCATCCTCGACTCAACATTCTCACGCGCACGATCGCGAACGCTCTGCATCAGTTTGCTGGCTTCTTCATTGTATTTGTAGTTGTCTTTCTCACGTTCGCCGTCTCTGGTACGGTGCTCTTCGGCGACCGAGTCGAGGCTTTCTCTACGCTCCCACATACTATGGAATCGTGTGTGAACATGCTTTTTGGGAACTTTGACTACTCGACGATTCAGGACTTGCAAGCGCCAGTGGGCATGTTATACTATTGGTTGTACATGATCGTCGTGTGTCTCGTGCTGCTCAACATGATGCTGGCGATCGTGTTGGACTCGTACGCGGAGATGACCCAGGAGTCTGCGCATAGTAGATACAACGCTTCGCTTCGTCGTACCCTTCGGAATATTATGTACGATCGCCAGGCCCGGGCTACGCAGCTTCAGAAAGGCCATCGTATGTGTTTCAAGAAACACAATGACAGCGATAAGGATGAGGCGAGTGACAGTCGACTGAGCGTTGTCTATCGTGGACGCATTGTACCAAACGTATTAGAAAAGGCGCTGATTACAAACCAGTTGAGACTCAAGAGCTCAAGTGTTACCAAAGACAGCCTCTTGCAATTGACCGAGTCGATGCTTGTCGACTTGTTTCCCCAAGTAAAGCTTTCACCCAGCGAGACGCGCGCGACAATTGAATTCCTTCTCTGTGGCTGCCACACGTCGGTGAGTGGAGATATCTCTGTCGCAACCATGATGGCAGAAAATACGGCGGACAATTATCTCGACCACTCCAGCTTGAATACGCAAGATCGAGCTGAGCTAACGAATGCACTTAATCGCATGGAAGTGCTCGAGCGCAAGCTCGATCTCCTTTTGTTGCAGGCAACGCCGTGACATTCACCAAGATTAGACCACCATGTTACTCTACTGTGGCTGCAACGCGATCGTGTGGCTCGTACTCAATCCTTGAGTCTAGCAGAGTCTTAAACTTCTGATATAAACGAGATATCCGCCGCTTTTCGGCCTGCTCGGGATCCACAAACGCAGATGCAAATCCACTTTGCTCTTTCTGATGCTTGCTCTTGGTGTTGTCAGGCAATGTCGATGGCAATATTTTCTGAGCCGAGGAAACATTAGACCCGCTATTGTCCTGAGCCAGTTTCTTGCTGATTACAGACGCTCGAAAAGCGACGCGCTTCAGTTGGGTCCTTGCATGTTCTCGCTTCAGTTTCGCTGAGTGTGAAGGAAGCTCTTGTGCCACAAACACGCTAACTTTTTCAATGTGGAGAAACGCCACGGACTCGGACTGGACCCGCACAAATCGGCCTCGACAGTTGGGTGGCGTGATCCATGTGATTGGAGAAACGACTCGCTCAGATACAGTGTGGGTGGACACGGAGCTTGCGATTACGTCCTCAAAGTCACGCTCGACACCCGACTTCATCGACACGCAGACATGCAGTGGGTAAAGACCAACGTTAGGCTGTGGAGCTGGTGCAATCGCTCCGCAGGAGAGCCCTTGCCCAGCCCCGCTTTGGAGAACGCCAACCGCACTGAGTGGTATTGCGTTTGCCGGAACGTCCACCGCCATCTTTCGGTGTGAAATGTTGCTGTGGCTGCCGCCGAAACTGAATACGTGGCTTGTGTCTTCGCGTAGCCAGATTTTAACGCTGTGGATGACGTAGTAGTTTCCGAGATCCACTTCCCACCACGGCTGAAACTCCTCTTTCGTGTGGGCTGTCCGAAGAGGTTCAGCTAGCACGGCGTTGATAGCGTTGAGTCCGAAATTTGTTGATGATTGGCGCGCGCGTTTGTCCACGGCGACATCCAGCAGCAACTCGTCAGAGGACGGCGGGAGCTGGAGAAACTCGTGTTCGATTCGATTTCGAATCAGCACTCCAATATCATCCAGTACAGTTTCAACCTGCCCACTCGCATTGTTGAGCGATTCTTTGTCGTCTTCGAACGTAAGTATGTCCTGGCACATCAAGCAAACGTTGGCACGGCCGTACAGTGCTGAAGCTGCCGAAAACTTCTTCGAATCTAGCAGAACCATTCCCCACTTTCGGCGTAGATCGAAGATTCGTTTCATCACAACCACGCCTGGGAGGTTCTGCCGTGTGAAGCGGCGCTCACATAGTGCACACACAGTCCGGGTTGGTACCCACGTCAGAGCTCCGTTCTCGTGGCCTTTCTTACTCACAGATAAATACGATGGCGATGACGATGGCCGTATCTTATGTTGTGGTTTCTTTACAGCCACGGACTCGTCGTCGATTACCATTGGCAGTGCATTTCGTCGTCTGTCGACAGTCGCACCCGCTGTCGACGGACGTGTGAAGTGTGTAGACGCTGGAGACGGCAGTGGCTCGAATGTGAGTGTTCGGTCGCCTACCCGCATCGTCACCCAGTCGCCGGTCAAACTAAACTGACGCGTGGCACAGTGAGCTGCTCCAGCGGACATTGGCCTCGCCAGATCTGCAGTGCGAACCGGGGTAGAGCGACTTGACTGTCCTAAGGGTTGATGATCCTTCACATCCGCCAAGCTTCCTTCACTCTCCACAGCTTTGGTAGAATACGCCGAAAGTGACAGCGACTCAAGTTTGGACTCCTCCATGGCTTTCTGAAGACATGTGCTGATGGCCTCGACCTTCAGCATTTCATTGTCTTCCATCCACCAGTCGAGAGAAGAAGGCTCCTCTCCATCTTCGTCATTGAATAAGTTGCCCATGTTCGGGACACATGCTATTTGATCGCAAAGCTCGCGCGGCAACTGCTGAAATGTCCACTTTGGACCGAGCTTTCGCTGGCAGAGCTCTATCAACGTCGACTTGTCTTCTAGAGACTCACTCTGGTGAGTTGCATGGGCTTGGATTAGCTCCTGCGCTAGCTTCGTGAAGTACGCATCGAGTTTGTGAGAATGCGGTGGCACAACTGGCATCCGGTCGCCTCGTAAGACCAAATCGCCGAAGTAGACTGCAATTTCTGTCGCACTCAAACCCATCAACTCAAGGTCCCACGACTATGCGATGGGGACCTGACGCACCTGGGTTGAAGTCCAACTGGAAAATGGTCTGCTCGTAGCTGTAAAATATGGCTCTCCACCGGATCTCGTAGCTTCGCAAAAGCCATCCCAGCTGCTGCGATAGGCTACACGATACACCAAACTTGACTCAGTCCAATCGTGAATTCGTGTTGGTCCCAGATTTTCGTACGCAGAATCGTCCAGTACGGTGGCAATCTCGCCGGCTTCGGTGGCGACTGTGTATGCATATCGAGAACACACCGCAGCCTGTCGAGCCAGGCGCTCAACGGTCTCGTCCACTAGGAGCAGCTACGCACATGCCCGTTCAGCTGTCTATTGTCCCTCGACTGATCACAACACTTACCGAGTCGACGCACGCGGCCGCGCGATGGATCTGCGCCAGTCGTGCCAACACGATGCTCTGCGTTGATGTCATTGTCATAAACTTCATCGCCGACGCGGCCTGTCGATCTCCAACGCCCCAACGACCAGTGGTGACGCTCGCGATGTTTGCAGCCCTCACAAAATGGAGTGTGCTGCTGCGCCATGACGACACGGAGGCCGCGACAATCGTCGCGCTCTGCAGCGCGATCCCCTTTTCGACCAGTGTTTCAGCGTGGAGACCGTGCAACTGGCCGAGTAGCACCAGGACGAGGACGGCGTCTACAGGAACTGCGAATGCGAGCCGCCGCTCCTTGCCGACAAGACGCTCGTTGCGCAGATCGATGTTCCCGAAGCCAAAAAATAGCGGAGTATACGTCGCTCCAAAAGAGCACTCCATGCCATAAGGCGGAGGGGTGTTGATGAACCGAAGCAACGCGAAAACATAGTTTTTATACTGTTCACAGAGATCAATGAGCTCGCAATAGTGGGCAGCGGAGGCACTACGGAACTGGGTGATTAGTGGCGTCTCCTGAAGCTTCAGTCGTAGCATTGTGCGCAGTGTAGCGAACGCATCTGAACCAAAAAATCGTTTGCTTATAGACGCTCGCTCTTCCCGCAGTTCCTCCTCTGATAGTATAGGCAAGTCAAAGAGTGGGAACGCTCCGCACCAGAAGCGGCGCATCAGTCGCTGGGTCATGCTGTGGTGCCGTGAGGACGAATCGTGACGAGAAAGGGATGGGCATATCTAATTAAGTCGGCCATTCATAGCGGTGTGAGATGCCAGGAGACTCGATTCGGCAACCGCCGCCGGTGTTGAAGTTGGCGAAGTGAGGTTTCCGAGGTGTGAGTCTCCGAATCCACGGAGCTTCAAATCGAGTTGTGACTTCGTGATTCGACCAATTCACCGTGAACGAGGACGACGACGATGGGGGCATGCGTACTGTATGGGCAACTTAGTCCGATGTATTAGCGATATTGTGCCATCGGACCATTCTTCATATTATGGAGAACTCATTTCATCCCAAATGGCTAGTAGCACTCCGTTGTACCCCCAAATGAGCGGAAAGTCATAATTTTCCGTCGCTGCACATTTTCGAGAACCGATCACGCTTTTAATGGCTCGATGCATGAGAGCGGGGTGACGTAGGCCCCTCGCAATCTCCAGCACATCAGTGCATGTCGAGGAGCTCAGCGAGGAGCTGAGAGCGAGCGATGTTGCATGCCAGCATTTGATACAATCAAGAGCGTTAGCCAGCGCGAGGAGCTTCATTAGGCGATCTAAACTCAGCAGCTTCAGCTCGATGGCTGCTTGCTGTGGACTCAATGGCATCAATCGCATGAGGAGATTGAGTGTTGCAGCCTCATGGTCGCTCACGTTGACAATGGTGGATGTGCCTTCCAGGCATGAAGGGATACGTCTGCAATACGGTAGCACATTGACGGACTCGGCAACCATACGCTCTCCTGCGGCAAGTTTGAAAATGATTTGGCTGGAAGGTGCGACCACCGGATGTGGCAGTGTCGATGCTGCAACGCTAAGCGACATCCGACGAAGAGTCGAGTTTGAAGAGGAACTGAGACGGAATGTTGAGCTTTTGTCGAGACACATCACCAACATTGCAATCAGACTGGTTGCAAAATCTGAATCAGAACTTTCGCGCAGTAGTTCGGTCAGGATGCTTAGAGTAATGTTGGAATCAACTTTCTTCACCCCACCACGGACCACGGTGCTCGACTGCGCTAATAGCAGTAGTGAGAAAAGGATATTTCGCTGGAGTTTACGATTTGTCGATCGTTGTAAGGACGATGCGATGGAGTGAGCATATTGCTGGCCTTCATGATCGAGCTGAGTTACAACCCAACTTAACAACTCTCGACTCGGTCGAGCCTCGTTCTTTCGTGTATTGCCCTCTTGAGCTAAAACGGAGTAGGCGATAATAATGCACCCTTGTTCAATAAGAACTCGGATCAAGTCTCGGGGTGAAGAGTGCCTCATAACACTGAGGAAAATTTCGTGGGCTGCTGTTCGAATGACCTCAGACGTGTGGCCGAGTAGCCAGGAAATGCTAATGAGGGATCCACTTAGACGGAGGAGACCAACCAATTCAGACGACACTATTGCGTCGTTGTGAAGAATAGCGCCGAGAAGAACGACAGCGTGTTCTTGAAGACGCGCTGCGTAACTTGCATCCTCGCCTGTGAGCTCGATGGCTCCAAGAGTGAGACCCAGTAAAGTCTCCGGTCGCTGAGCCAGGGAGATTGCTACGTCGACGTAGTGTCGTGCGGCGTGCACAAGCGTATTGAATACAAGAAGACAACGCTCATCTGCGAGGTTTCGTTGGAGGGGTTGCTTAGCGGCTCGACGTGACCGAAGCTTTTCGAGGAGCCATTCGACTAACTTGTTGAAGATTCGAGATTCACATAGGTAGTCTTGTGCGCACACGCTCAGCAAGGTCGCGTGGTCAGTACCTGACGTAGGTCGCGGCAATATAGCCGTAATTGCCTGCAACGCCGTGCAGGCGATAGCGTCAACTGGAGACTGTGTCAAGTCGACGAGGAGATCAACGATTCGCACTTGGTCCTTCTCTGCGATACTCCACTTTCGCAACATGCCGAAAAACACTGATCGCAAAGCGACGAGCAGCTGCAATGCCACTGTCTCGTTTGAATACCACGTTGTCTGTCCATCAGGATCGTCAAGAGCACGTGCGTGGCAGTCGGCCAGCTTGTCGAGCACAAACTCGCGCCACTCGGATTGCCAGACTCGCTGCCGGACTGCATGTCGCCAGTCGTCTCCACCGCTGCACTCTCCACCTGGCTCAGCGACCATAGCTGCCAGGATGCTTACGACCGCCCGCACGACGTCCTCGTCGCTGGAGAAGAGCAGCAGTCCCAAGCGTCGCCACGCCCGAGCGCTCATCTCGGCCAGAGCCGTGGCCGTGCCAGCGCGGCGACTGGGATCCTGCAGTCGCTTCCAGAGCGCCAGCAGCGCGTGTCGCGCCACTCGCTCGTCGCGGCTCTTCCATCCATCGAGCGCGAAGTCTGCGACGACCATGGTCGAGGGTATTTTGGACGGTTGGCTTCAGATGGCTCCACCCAGGTTAAGCGCAACATGCGCGCAACATTGCAGAGGACTCGACAGCCTGATTATGCACAACTAGACGAAATCTGATTGGTCCGAAAACGGTGGCTGAGACCTCGGCGCGAGAGACGGGCCCGCTGCGCCTGTCGTCCGGGAGATCGGTTGTATCAGTTGCTGGAGGTCGGCCACGTTGCGCTCCCCGGGGCTCTCTGCGCGTGGCTCTCTGCGCGTGCGCGCCGCGCCGCCCACACGCTTGTGGCCCGCGCGCCTCTCATCCTGTGGCTACGACCGAGTCGTCTGTCGTCCGACCTGCTCAAGGTCTATCGAAATTTTGACGCCAGCTGGGGTGCTCGTCATGAGCGCTCTGTTGGTGGGTGCGACTTGACCCTGCGACAAGTCATAAAACGATGAAAATGATACGGTTCGATTTGTCACATACTATAGAAGCAATCTCGAGAAGAAACTGTCATAACCAATATGTCGCTCCTCTCCCCTGGGGTGAGAATTGGCACCCCGAGGGCACTATTCCCATCGCTTGGTCGAGCCAAATCGTTCCTCACCGTCTCTCTCCCCCCGACGCGAGGGACCCGCCCCAGTATGGACCTGGACGCCATGGACGCATTCCTGCTGAGCGACTCGCTGCCCGCGCCCGCGTTCCCGCCGTCGCCGTCGCCGCGGCCGCAGAACATCGGCGTCTCGCCGCACGCGCCCTCGCCCTCGCAGCTCCCGCTCGCCTCCTTCCCCAACTCGTTCTCGCCCACGGACGCGCTCCTCAACATGGCCTCGGCCTACCGCTCGTCCACCGACGACACGGACACGTCGTTCCGCGACAGCGACTCGGCGCTCGTCGTTCGGAAGCGCACGATCACGCTGGACGAAGTCGAGCGCGACGTGCTCCAAAACCACGCCCACCTGAGCGCGGACGCCAAGAAAAAGATGGTCAAGGCCGAGTTCAAGCGGCTCAAACACTGCGAGACCGTGCGCCAGTCGCGCGCGCGCAAGAAGAACGAGCGGAAAGACCTCAAGACGGTCAGCGCCGAGCTCGAGGAAGAGCTGAGCGCTAGCCTCACGGAGTACCGCCGTCGCCACGAGCACGATTGGAACCACTTCAACGAAGACTCGTGGTGGGACGTGACCTTCAAGAGGTTCGTTCACTCCATCTACGAAGTGCGCAGTCTCCGAAAAGAGACAAACGATCTGCGAGACCGATTGCTCTACTTTGACACAGTCGGTGAGCAGCTCGAACGCCTGCAGCACGATTTCGCGGTTTCCCGGGATCTACTCACAACGCGACCGTCCATCGGCACAATCCACTTCAAACCGCTCTCTGCGGACGAAGCGCGCGAGATCATGCTCGACTCACACGAGCAAGCCGTGTCTTTCTTTCGGAGCATGACGTGGAACCCCAACTCACCACCTCAAGATCAGACCAACGGATGGACGCAGCACCAGCGTATCCAGCCCGACGGACGTGTCCAGTTCAACTTCACCAAGCGCATTACCACTATCAATGCCGATGACCTCGTGCAGAAAAGTTGGGAAATGTACTGCGACCTGAATCTCTACAAAGGCATTTACGCTAACGTTCAACGCCTCGAGATCCTCCAACGAATCAACGAAGATACCCTCCTTATCCGCCGCGATCTCCAAGATAGCAGCTCATCACCAATATTCCGCACGATCTATTTGCTTTTCCGGATTCGCCTCGACAACGGCTACGTAATTTGCTTTCGTTCCCACAACCCGCCCGTGTTCGTGGACGACGACGACGACCCGAACGTTCAGTGGATGGACATGTTCTACTGGCTGATGGTCCTTGACCCGCCTGCGCCACCGGCGGGTGTGCCTCCTACTTTCGGCTGTGATGTGAGCTTCGGCGGCAATCTTCTGAATGCAAGGAGCTCACAGCATGCAACTCGATGGAAGTACCAGATTGCGATGGCTCTACTGAGATGGGAGAGCAATGCGGTCGCACCGCTCTTCGCAATGCTCGGCTAACAGGGTCTACGATACGGAGTTTAGGAGCGGGATGGTCCCCGTTACTTTATATATTGAGCCAGAGAATCGGCGAAGCCTCGCAGGACGACCGAATGCTCTATGGCCGCAATCGGGTGGGTTCGGCTCGATTTGTGTTGGTTTCAGGATTCAGTACAATAGCGGAGTGGGTGTGAAAGAGGGGAGTAAAGTTGATATATATGGCAGACATATGGCCTCTACTCTCATTTTGTATGTTCAGAAGAAAGATACTTCCTCGATCCAGACTATGCGTCGAAAGGTCAGGTGTTCAGTTCTGTAGCAACGCTCGCGTCTCGTGCTTGCATTGATGTCTCCAAGTCAACCCATTCTCCAATTCTCGTTCTCGAAGCTTAAAGTTTAACAACAATGCTGCACCGCAGATCCACCAAGGCATTTGTTGCCGTATTAGTTCTGGTCGCACATCTGGAAATTACCAACACCCAAGTTATCGGTATGCGACCACCAGACAGGTCGCTCGCGAAGAGTATGAAGCTCGAACACAATGTACATGAAAATCAGAGCAAGCCACATCGCCGATTTCGTGGTGGTCGAGTTCATCATCCGATGTTTGAAGGAAGTGGATGCCCAATCGACTCGGTCTTGTTAGTGAATTCGAGCGACGAGACGACCGTGTCGCTGTCGGCGCTCTTTTCAGAGTTCCATGTGGAGACAACTCGCGAGACGTTGCGTGATCATCGAACATGCGTAATTACTGTCGCTTTGGAGCCGGAAGAGGTGTGACACAGTGTATTGGAACCTGCTTTTTGTGTGTTTTGACCACGCCGTTGCGATAGAATATGTCAATCGGAGTCGCCCACGTCGATTTGCGGGGATACGCATACGTTCCAGTTCCAACTAGAACCACGAGCGTCTCCGATTTGCCGGCTGTTAGAGACTCGAGGGGTCAACAGGCGGCGCACGCAAGTCTCAAAGCTTCATATCACATCACTGGTGCGCATCGCGAGAGAATCGCCGACGCGACTTATGCCGCCGGGTTCGACGACAGCTTCTACGAGAGCATGGACGTGAACCCCATTGCGTGGACGCCATGCAAAGAGGCTCAGCGACCTTGCGGCCACGCTCGTGCCTACGAGTTTCGGATTTTCGCGACAATCACCGCCGCCAAAGCTAACGCAACCGACGAGGACGTCGCAATCGCAGTTGACAGCAGCGACGCGACGATGGAGAAGGGCCTCTACTATCAACTCACCGCGAGGCCTTGCACCGAGGTACCGGCCTCGGCATCCACACCGCCACTGAGAGCGACCCCGCAGGACCCACCACAAGGCGCCGGGTCGCATGGCGGCGTGGAAGCAGTTGCCGGCGATGTCTCCTCAGGAGCTCAGGTGTACCCATTTCCTAGTACCCTCTGATTCGTTGAAAACTTGGAAAGCAATAGAATTTGGCCAATGGAGAATGCGGGAGATGCCGTGACTGCACTCGACGGTCCATCATTGTTCCCGACTTCCTCCCGTGACCATGGCGATGGTAGGTCGCTGCGCTCGCTTCTCTCCTCTGGCGCTCGCCCCACTCACGCGATGCCCCATAGAAAATCTTCCGCCGTTTCCCCTCGCAGCACGGCGACTTCATCCACGACATGAGCTTCGACTTCTACGGCACGAGGCTCGCGACGTGCTCCTCGGATCGCAAGATCAAGATCTGGGAGCAAGTCGGCGGCGACTGGAAGCTCCAGTACGAGTGGAACGCCCACCAGGCGAGCGTCTGGAAGATCGCGTGGGCTCACCCGGAGTTTGGCCAGATCCTCGCGTCCTGCTCCTTCGACCGGACGGTCTGCATCTGGGAGGACCAGGGCGCGCCACTCCTCGGCAGCGCCAGCAGCAGCCGAGAGAACTGGCGCAGTCAGGCGCAGCTCGTGGACTCGCGCGAGTCGGTCCACGACGTCAAGTTCGCGCCGCGGCACCTCGGGCTTCGTCTGGTGAGCGCTGAGGTAGAATCCTTCCTCCGTCTCGCATCTTGCTGATTTGGAGTTGGTGGACAGGCGACAGCGTCGGAGGACGGCTTCGTGCGCATGTACGAGGCGATTGACGTGATGAACTTGGCGCACTGGCCGCTTCAGGAGGAGTTCCTTGCCGACAAGGACGGCGTGACGTGCATCTCGTGGAACCAATCGCGCTTCGACGCGCCCATGATCGTCGCAGGCGGCAACAGCAACGTGGTCAAGGTATGGGGCTACAACAACAACTATCGCCGGTGGCAGGTCGTGGCCGAGTTGCAGGGTCATGAGGACGCCATCCATGACGTCTGCTGGGCTCCCAACATGGGTCGCTCCTATCACCTCGTCGCGACCGCTAGCAAGGACAGGACTGTGCGGATCTGGAAGCTCAAGATGCAAGACACGCTGCAGTGCGATGTCGAAGAGGTGGCGCTCAAGCACCACCACGACTCGGAGGTGTGGCGTGTCGAATGGAACATCACGGGCACGATGCTGGCATCGAGCGGCGATGACGGCACGGTGAGGCTCTGGAAGAGCGACCATGAAGGAAACTGGGTCTGTCTTAACACGATCTGCGGGGATCTCGGAGTGCTCTCTCCGAGCGAGTTCAAAGGATTGTAATCGAAATAGGTACTGAGTTTCATTGATGATCTTTACAGCCGCTCCAGTCGCGCTCGCCATGACTCGAGCGCAGACTGTCCCGACTCCTCCGCTTCCAGGTATTCGTTTAGCGCGTCGCGGAACTCGGCGATACTCACCCAGCCATTGGGTGTGTATTTGCCGCTAGTGGCTGCGTCCTTCCACATAAGCGCAAAGTGATCCTCCGGTAACTGGTAGCCGATCTGCTGGAACAGCGCGCGAACGAATTGGCGGTCGCGTGGCTGAGAGAACTCATCATCGCGGATTCCGCTCGTCGCAAACTCCTCCGGATATAGCAGCTCTTTGCTGCTCGAGTCGTCTCCGTAGTTCTGCGCATCCGCGATCGATCTACGTGCCGGTAGAGGAATGTCGCTTCGCACGCTTGGAACTCCGAAGCTGCGCGTCTCGGCACTCGTGTTTTTCCAGCCGTAGTTTACCGCACGCCCCAAGTCACGATCCGGTTGCTGCTCCTCTTCGCTGTAACGTCCCTGGATGCACTCACGGGCCGACTCGTGCTCTTTAGTCGGTTTAAAGCCAAAGACATGGTCGGGAGGCAACTGCGTCGCACAGGCCCCGAGATGGCGAGGCCGGCCGAGGTGGTCGAACATGCTGCGCATGTCCTCGACTTGCTTCGCGGTAACCACGGGTCTCGTAACTGACTCGTCCATCTCAGGATTCAAGCAATTGGCTGCCCCAACGCCGTCGGATCCCGGTGCAATGCTTTTATTGCCGAAGCGATACTTGGTTGGGTCGATCTTGGTGGCATCCCATGCGTACTGACGATTCTTCTGTTCGCCTGGCGCTAGAGACCCATGAGAGCGCTTGTACAAGTCTTCGTCCTGTTTGTTGTTGAGCACCGTCGACGGATAGAGTAGTTCTTTGGCCGACTCCCCAAATGTGCCACTGATCCCGAACACAAATTCCGGCCTCTGCATCTGCGGCGGAAGCACATGGCCTCGCGAGTACGACTTGCCGAGCGGCTCGCGTTTATGGCTCGCGTAGTTGGACTCGAGACGCTGCTGGTTGAAGCGCTGGAAGTCGGTCATCGCCGCGGAGTTTGTGATCACGTCTCCAACATGTTGCGAGCTTGTCGTGGTCACGCCGAACTTGGTGAGCGGGTCGACATTCTTGAGATCGTTGATGAGCCCCGGGTGTGCGATGCGCGAGCCCGGCTCGGCGAAGTACGACTTGCGGAAACGACGCACTTCCTCGGGCGTCGCTGGCCGCGTCTCGAATGTCAGACACGCGGCTGCGTTCTCGGCGTCGCGGCCGTCGACGACCTTCCCTGCGATCTGCAATCTCACTGCGTGAGCCATTGCAAGGATTCCGCGTGACAACGCGTGACTCACCCGCGGCGGCGTGCTTGATCGGCTCATAGCTGCGTCAGTCTGTCTGCAAAACGCAGGCATGGTGTCGCTTCATGATCGGCATCTGACCTGGTCAAAATTAGCGCCATGGGCGATCTCCCGAACTAGAGTGGCACACAAGAGTCGAGGCGCACGGCCGTTCGCAGAAAGATCGAAGAGGTGGTATCAATCGAAGGAGCGAATGAGTCGGCGGCGTGAAGGCCTCGAGCTCCCTAGCGCTCGCAACTCCCGACGCGCGATCGCCCGCGACACGCGTGACATCGAGTCCAACTTCCGCCAACTCGCGGCCCAGCTAGGCCTCTCGCAGCAGCTGCAGAGCCTCGCAGGCGAGACCTCGGAGGATCGCGACGATGTGGACGAGGAGGATGCCGCGTACGACGACCAGTTCGCCGACGATGACCCGCCAGCAGACTCGCCGCTCACACCCCTGCGCTCCGATTACTCGGCAAGCGAGAGCCTCTCGAGCGACTTGTCCCTACCGCGGTCATTTGGCAACTACGACGTCATGCGTTCACGCAAACCGCCGTTCGACGACGAGCTACAGCGCCGCACCCAGCTCAACACAGAGCGCAACACCGGCGCTGCCGCCAGTGACATGATGCGCAAATTCTACGAGGCCCAAGTGGATAAGATCCGCGCTCAAGTAGCTGTCCTTACTCAGGCTCAACAGCAGCTCGAGACGACGCTGCACGGTGAGCGGCAGCACTGGGTACAGAAGCAACAGCAGTTGGAGGTTTGTGAAAGGATTCGATTTTGGATCTTGGATTGCCATAGTAACATGAGTTACATTGCAGAAAACGCTAATCGAAGAGCGCGCCGAGTCACAAAAGGTGAACGAGCGGCTGAAATCAGACATTCAACAACTCCAGCAGCGACTACGAATGGAGAAGACTCACATGGCGGACCTCCACATTTCAGACGCACTAGCAGAGCAACTATCTAGACAAGACGAAGGCGAGCTGTCAGTGAAAGAGTTTATTCAGCTTCAGGTACATCGTAAGCTGCGTCACTTGGAGAGCGAATTGTTGGGTGCGAGACAAGAGATTGAATCGAGTCAGGCTATCTGTGCCCAGTACAAATCACAAATCGCACATTCTGCTGACGAGGTTGCGCACTTTGTACGTGCCTCGGAAGCGAAAGATCTCAGGTTGCAACATGAGCTGGATCTTTCCGAGGCCAGTCGAAAGGAGCTCGAGACCCAGCTGGCAAGCGTGTGCACCGAGCTCAACATTGTGAAGGAGGCCGAGGCTAAGCGTCAGGCTAACAACAATAGGTCACCACCGACTGTAGACGTATATGCAGAGAATGAGAAACTCAAGAGCGAACTTCAACTGATTAGTGACAGGCTCGCAGTGAACGCGGAGAAAAACGAGGACATGCGTGGCCAAGTTGACGAACTGCAGCAACAAGTTTTGCTGCTCAAGGCTGATAAAGCGTTCTTGGAAGACGCGAAGAGGCAGCTTGAAGACCATGAAATGCGGTTAATGGCAAGCAACAAGGAGCTGCAAAGGAGGATTGACCTGGCAGCCACTGCTCAAAGTGCAAGTTCTCGCGAGTTGCAGCAAGTGCAAGAAGAAACGAGGCTAGCATTTGAGAAACAACTAGCCTCAGAAATCGACAAATTCATGGAGATATCAAAGCGTGAAATCGATATGATTCGAACCAATAGTCAAACGGTGTACGAGCGAGAAAATCGTCTCCTAAAGGAGGCTCGCGACGATGCACTCAAGCAAGTAGATATGCTGCAGTCAAAACTGCTCTCCGTTCAGACCTCCCTCGAGGAGAAGGTGCTCGAAATGAGCCGATTGGAGAGCAATCACACGTCAACCTTGTCCACACTCAAGAATGATCTGAAGATGAAGACGTTCGAGATGAACCAACTTGGACTCGCCCTCGAGGAACGATCATCTGAGGTCCGCAATGCCAGGCTCGAGATAGAAATGCTTCAGCAGAAGGTGCGATGTAGACCAAATTTATTTAATATTGGTTCCGCTTACACTGTTGTAGTTAGAAGTCCACAAAGAAGAGTTCTCTCGTCTCGAATCAACGTCAGCAATGCAAATCGTGCAATTAGAGGCGTCGCTAGATGTCGAGGTAACCGAATTTGCCTTGGTTCTCCCATCAGGAATATAACTGATGTCTCGAGTTTTAGCGACGGAAAATCGACGAGTATGAGCGTCTAGAAGTCGACCTTGATGAGGCAATATTACAAACGGGGGAGATTGCTGGTCGTCAAAATCCAGATAACGGATTATCTGGATCAGAGGAACTCTCAGTAATGGCAACATTTGGAGCTATCCCGAGTTCCAATAAAAGACGGGTAAACTCTTCGCTGAGCGCAATATCCAATTTCTATCTGACGCTTGCTTGATCAGTTCTATCAGAGCGTACAGCTTGCTCAGCGCGTGGTCAAGAGTCAGAAACAGGTCATCGATCTTCAACGTCAGCTCGATGAATGCATCGGAGACAAGCGTGAACTAGCTTGCGAAGTTGCCGACTTGAAGAGGCAACTTGCGAATCTTCATCAACCTCAGTCATATCTAGTGAGTTTGAATTGTTCCCTTGAACTGACGGTTATGCTTCAACTAATAGTTTCCTATCGCGATCAGATCGATAAGCTTGGGGACAAGGACAGAGACCTCCAGAAGCTCAAACTTCGCAACGATCAACTCTCAGAGGAACTCTCCAGATTACGCGGCGAGTATCAGCACGCTGTTTCTGCGAAGATGGCTTTACAATCGCAGCTTCAGCAGGTGCTTGCTGGCAGAGCAGAACTCGACGGACTCAAGCGTACTGTCCAATCGCTTCGCTCGAAGATCGTCGCTGTTGAAGAAGCACCTCCGAATTCCGAATCCGCTCCCACCATGCTCAAGAACCCACCCTCTCCACATCTGATGACGCAAATGATCCGCCCACCGACGCCACAGACGAGCGACGAGAAGACTCGACCAGAGGCGTCGCCGCCCAAATGGTACATCAAGTTGCGATCCTGAACTGAATCAAGATGGCTACATAACCGCGATGTAGTGACATAAGTGCGAACTGTATACCTCCGCCAAAGTACGACTGTAGCTCTCTGTGGTCGATAGAAACGGCGCGAATTCCACCGTCGACAATGGCGCACTCCATGACGGCGGCGGCGGCGCTGCGCGGCCGTGGCACGTCGCAGCTGAAGCACGCGCTCGGCTCCGTGACCGCCAACTCGCGCGTGCTCTCGGGGATCCAGCCCACCGGGGTGCCGCACTTGGGCAACTACTGCGGCGCGATCTCCAAGTGGGTCGACCTCCAGGACGCAGTCGACGAGGACACCACGACGCTGCAGTCCCGACGTTCGCGACTCTACGCCGTCGTGGACCAGCACGCGATTACGGCGCCGTACGATGCGAAAGAAATGCCGGGAAAAGTACGCTCGATGGTCGCGGCCTTGCTCGCGGCGGGCCTGGATCCCAATCGGAACGTGCTCTTCAAGCAGTCGGACGTGCATTTCCACACAGAACTGGCGTGGTACCTGAGCTGCATCACCCCGATCGGGTGGCTCAACCGCATGACGCAATACAAGCAGAAGGCCCAGGCGCAGCAAATGGAGAGCGGACTCGGACTGCTCGCGTACCCAGTGCTCATGGCCTCCGACATCCTCATCTACAAGGCTACTCACATACCCGTGGGGGAAGACCAGCTGCAGCACCTTGAGCTGACGCGGGACATTGCAGCGACGTTCAACTCACGCTTTGGCAGCAATGTTCTGCTCAAGCCAGCGCCGGTCGCAAACGAGAACCAGGAGTCACTGTATCGCATCATGAGCTTGCGTACTCCTACGTCCAAGATGAGCAAAAGCGACCCATCGCCCAAGAGCCGCATTGATCTCACTGACACAGGTTCTCAAGTGCGCAAAAAAATCATGGGAGCGACCACCGACTCTTTCGAAGGCATCTGGTACGACAAGGAGGAGCGTCCGGGCATCTCCAACTTGCTTTCGATCTTCAGTGCCGTGACCGATCAGCCAGTGGAAGATCTTGTCTCACAATACGCGAACTATGCCACGGGAGAGTTCAAGCGCGAGGTCGCCAGCGCCGTTGTCGCCAAGTAAGTCATGTCTCTACCGGGGCTTTGTGTTTTCTGTTGGCTAATCACCATCTCATTCAGGATCTGCCCGATCGGGGACCGCATCCGCGACTACGAGAGTGATCCTGCCTTCCTCGACTCGGTGCTCGCTGAAGGCGCTGAGCGAGCGAACGAGCTTGCCGCCGAGACGATGAAAGAAGTCAAGAACGCCATGGGTCTCTGAATAGACAATATGTGTGGCTGGTGCATTCTGACTAGTAGCTCACCGGAAGAGTCCAGCAACGGAGCTGTACGTGGAGGACCACAGCCCGCTCCATCCTCCAGCCGCTTGGCTGCCACTGCTGTCGGAACTCTCCACAGTCGTGTCGCTCAGAGCACTGTCGCTACTGTCCTTACGTCTAAGTGGCGGAGGCGTGAGAACCGTGGTAACCGTTCCGTTCTCCGCGAGGTCTATCCGCTGGTTCATGTCGCTTTCCAAGATGCGGCCCAACACCGCGAGCTGTGCCTCAAGCCAGATCACTTTCTCCTCCAGCTCCTCGAAGCGACGCTCTGTTGCCTGCCAATTCCAACTCGTTAGCCACCGCGCGCCTACCGACTGGTTCGCCTCGCACCCACCTCTTCAAGGCGGCGCTTCTTCTCGGCATCCTGGATCTCTTTCTCCTTGGACTTGACCGCAGACCGCTGGTACTCGAAGCTGGCGACGCCCACGGCGACACTGAAGATGATGAGCTCGCCGATCAGGTCTGCGCCTTTCTCGACCGCCTGGTCCGCCGGCAGGTCTTTGATCGTGTAGTTGGAGATGCCGCGGTAGCCCATGTGGAAGCGGAAGAGCGCGCGGTGCTGCGCCTGTCCGAGCGAGAGGCAGACGGCGTTGAGCGACGGCACCGTCTTGGAGCGCGTCTTGACCACTTTGGCCAGCGGCTTGGTCAGCGTGCGCACGATGAGCCCGCCGAGCTTGATCATCGGCAGCGGCAGCACCATCGCGGCCACGAGGACGCCAGGATTCCGCCTCGCAACGAGCCACAGCAAGATGTGACACGCCTCGAGAGAGTGACACTACACAAAATACGAGCCTCTCAAGAGACAAACCACGGCATCGACTATTGATTCAACTTGGTCTGCTTGGCATCCCAGCAACGAGGGGGTGCTATCGCGTAGGGTCCGGCACGAGCACGACCACGCCGTCGCTAGAGCCGGCCGAGCCAGCCGCAGCTCCGTTCGCCGCCTGCTGCTTTTTCATTTGGAGCATTCGCTCGCGCATGCTCAGCTTCGGCAGCCCGCTCTTGGCACCTGCCGCCTTTTTCTCTTCCGATGCCTTGAGCAGATCCAGCTGAGCTGTGCCCTCGAGCTTCGACTTGACTTTCGCCGTGAATTCCTCCTCCTGATGAAATCAATGTCAGTGAGTTCTTTTCCGACTCCCATAGGAGCCCAATGCGCAAACTCACCCCGAGCACCCGACGCACGTACTGCAGCGCCCTCCGCGTCACAGTCTTACACTCCACGACACGACAGTTCAACAAAGCGCTCATCTCGCCCACAAAGCTATCGTGTGTGGTTAGAACAAACGTCTTCAGCAGAGACTTGTCCATCTTGCCGATACACTTTTGGGTGTACAGACCAGCCTGGCGATGCAACAAACAGCGTCGGGTGAGTATTACCGCACCTCATTCGCGGTTGTCAAACTAACGCACCGCGTTGACGATTTGAGAGTTTTTCTCGACCGTGCTTGGACGCAATAACTCGGCTAACAAAACTTCGCGCGGGTTGGTCTCCACACACGTAGTCAGGACATCGTGTGCGAGTTCGCGAATAAACTGCTTCTCGCTCGCAGCCCGCTGCAAAAGCACAGGGATGATATCGGCTGCATAGACCCATCGTTAGATTTGGCAAACGAAGAACTGGAAAGAAAGTGAACTGCGAACCCACCATAAAACTTCTCCCCATCTTGTTTGGTCGCGACAACGAGGTCCTGAATGCACAACAATGCATTGCGCACCATCGCAGACCTGAGATTCATTGCCGCTGGGCACACCAAATCGGCTACGACAGAGCGAGACGCGAGGACCTCGTTCAATCGTTCCTGGTGGTGGATCGCAAGTCGCCGAAGCGAGTCAATCGCGGCATATTCCTTCGCCCATGACAGCTCAGCGTTCGCTTCGTCGTTGTCAGCGACCTTGGCGCTGACGATTTGCTGAATGACTGCAACTTCATCGTCTGCGTTATTCGCTGGTGTGAACTCGGCGCTCTTGAGCACTGTGACTACGAAGAGCTCTCCATCAGGCGCTCCGTCGTGCTGCAACTCTTCTTGCGAGATCGTGAGCGTCGCGATAGTGCCGACCACCGGAGTCGCCTGCGCCGAGTCCTTCATCGGTACTGGCGCGGTCGCTTCGGCTGGCGTGCTTGTCGTCACCTCGCGCGCGTTGGTGGACGTCGCCTGGCTCTCCGCGTCGGCATTGGTCTCGTTTCCAGCCGTCGAGTCGCTGGTGCTGCTGCTGAATCGACGGCGCTTGGGCGTGGGCAGTCCGTTCTGGAAGGCCGCGTGCTCTTCGATGCGCGCGGCGTCGTCCTGCGAGGACATGCGGCGGAGCGCGCCGCGCGTGAGCCGCGTGGAGGGCGTGGAGGGCGCCTCGACCGCCATGGGCGCGGCACAGCCGAGCAGGCGCCGCTTGGAGAGCCACGCGCGCGCGCGACGCCACGCGATGCTGGCCCACGCCGTGGTTGCGGAGAGACGCGCGACGCGGGCGAGAGCGCGCGATGCTTCGCTGGTCTGGGCGTTCAGACCGGAGCTCGCGCCAACATTCCGCTCGTTCCGTCGAGAAGGGCCGGCGACCGACAATCCAAACTGTTTCGTCGCCCACGGTACGCTACGCCCCCATACAAACGACGAGACAAACTGCGCCGAAGAACGTGGGAACAGCCTGGACCTCTACGCTTCGATCGAACTAGAGTGGTCGGCGCTTCTGCAGCAGCAAATCTCCCTATCGTAACCTCTACAAACGCATTCGTCACAAGCCCTCCTCCGTTTGAAAGGCAACCATCATGGCGAATGTCATAAAGTGTACAATATGCAATGCGATCTTCATTCATGTACAGTAGGTAGGAATCCTCCGCTAGATCTATCGAGCTCATGCAGTCGTCGTTGGGGCCATCATGCCGCGCGCCACGCCTTGCTCCTCCGCCTGCTGGCTCGCGAACTGGTTGAAGATCTGCTCCAGCGTCGTCTGCGACACACTGTACTCGCGGATGTGCATCGACGTCTTCACGCGCTCGATGCGCTCGAACACCTTCGACAGCTTCAGCTGCTCGTTCGACCCGCGGAGCTTGAACCGGCAAAAGTCGTTCTGTCGCTCCATCACCACCACGTTCTTGTGGCCGAACGACTTCGACAGGAACTCGGACAGCGCGTCGAAACGACGCTCCTCCACGAGCCACGAGCAGAACGCCGGCGCGCGGATGAACCCATCGCGCTCCAACGCCGCCGCCAGACTGTACCCCGTCGGGTGCGACGCTGTGATCCGCTCGGCATACTCGCGCGAACCGAACGCGTGGCACTTGTCTTCTAGCTCCATCTGCGTCACGAAAGTTGAGCGGTTGTCATCGAACCCGCCAAACAGCTCCTGCGACAACGTCGCCAACTCCTCGGCGTCTGGCGCCGTCATCTTCACATCGAACACCAGACCGTCGCCAAAACGGTTCTTCAGGTGCTGCACGCTGCCCAAGCAACGCATGCGGCCGCCCACCATGATACCCACACGCGAGCACAGCGCCTCCGACTCCTCCATGCTGTGCGTCGTCAGCACGATCGTCGCCGACTTGCTGCGCGTCGAGATACCCGCGATCACATCCCACATGAAACGCCGCGACACGGGGTCCATGCCAGTCGACGGCTCATCCAAGAAGATGATCTGCGGGTTGCCGATCATCGCGATCGCCACCGACAGCTTTCGCTTGTTGCCACCCGACAGACTGCCTGCCAGCTTGTGCTCGAACTGCGCCAGGTTCAGCTGGTGGATCTTGCCCGTCACCACGTTGTCCAGGTCGGCACGAGAGATACCCTTGATGCGAGCAAACAGCTCCAGGTGCTCACGCACCGTCAGCAGCTCAAACAGCGCGTCGAACTGAGGGCAGTACCCAATCTGCCGACGCACGTCCATCTGCTGCGTCAAGATGTCGAACCCACTCAGCGTCGCCGTGCCGGAGCTCGGCACCACGTCGCCCGTCAGCATCTTCATCGTCGTTGTTTTGCCCGCACCGTTGATACCCAGGAATCCGAAGCAGTCGCCGCGCTTCAGTCCAAACGACAAGTCACGCACGGCCACCTTGCCTCCCTTGTACATCTTGCGGAGTCGTTTTAGCACCACGGCCTCGCCGTCAGCAGCGCCGCTCAGCACGCGCTCCGCCTCGCGAGCCACGTCAGCATCTTCTTCGTACTGTTCTTGCTCGACGCTGTGGTCGCCAGAGGTCATATCCTTGATCTTGGGGAATGTCATCGCGAAGTCGATGCCGACGGCGAGTATGCTAAACACAATCGCAAACACCAGCAAGTAGGCCAGCTCGAAGCCCATGAGATCCCCGCTGAACGGACTGTTGATGGTCTTATCGGTGTCCAAGATGGACGTGATGTCGTTCATGGTAAGACTGAGCAGCCCGTTACCCAAGTCAAAAAGAGGTGAGAGGCGCCAGATGAAGACGAGATACTTGTTCACATCCTTTGTCGAATCGATTTGATCGAGCACGAAGGACACGACCATGAGCACGACACCGATGATGAAGTTAATCATGATCGTGTAGGTCTGCGACGAAGCGTGCTCCTTGAAAAGGTATGACATACAGTACGTGAACGGGCAGATCGCCAATCCGAAGAGCACGAAGAGCAAGATGACTGCTGCAAAGGTCGAGTCCGCGCAAGTCGAACAGTCTTTGCCTGTAAACGACGACACGTTGAACAACTGGATCATGGCGAGGGCGGCGACGCATGGCACAATGTACATAATCAAATCCCAGATGTAGTTGGAGAGCCAGAATGCGGCGAGTGAGACACCGGAGACGAGTTGTTGGTGCTTTGCGTTGTGCTCAGCTTGCTTCTCTTTGACGAGGAAGACGACTATAGAAGCGGGGAAGAAGGTGAAGGCGATCACAATGAAGAGACAAGCCGAAAAGGACATGAACGAGCTGAACAAAGCCTTGCTCGACGCCGACAGCGGAAGGGGGTGGTTGTTCACCTTCAGCGTGAAGCTGCTTGCGTCTCCGGACGTCGCGTTCGAGGCAAAGAATCGGTACAGGGCCTGGTCGGCCAGAGCCTTGAAGATGGGAGCGCCGTGAGCTGCCGTCGTGTTCACGAAGATATTGTAACCGAGGATGTTCTGGCTGCTGTCGCCGTGGATCAAGTATGCGCCGACTTGGTCTTCCACCATTGCGTGGTCGTTCTTGCCATACCCACGATTGTAGAGCTCCATCCCCAGACTAAGGGCAAAGTGCTTGGACTCGGATGTGTTGTCAGCTGGAATCGTGTATGGGACACCAAACACGGTCGGGTTGGTTGAATCAAGAAGGGATAGAGCTTCCCGCCCAATTTGCTCAATCTTGGCCCCGCTGTAGGTTTTAACCATCGAACTACACCAGGCGTCGCCATCCGCAGCACACACAAACGGGGTCGGACTCTGGTCGCTCATCGGGAAGTCTGCCGTGTTTAGCTCAAGCTTCGGGTCGCTGCTTGCAAGATTGGCTCCCTTGAGGAGAGCAAGACCCGCCAAGAGCAGCAAAACTGGAAGGAAAGTGCTGAAAATGAGCATACGTCGATCACGCTTGGCGATTCGGAATCGCTTCAGAAGTAGAGCGTGGAGATGGGACGAGAACATGCTTCCTTCTTTGCCGCGAATCTCCTCGTTACGGTCCTCAGAAGCCAACAGGTATGGACTAGGATCGTCCGAAAGGACTTCACGGGCATTCTTGTTCAATGTGTGCTGGTTCTCCTCGTCGCTAGCCTCAGCCACCTTGATGAACACCTCCTCCAACGTCGTCACCGACACACCATACGAAAGCACTCCCAGCTGCGATAGACGATGATCCAGCTCGCTGAACATCGTCGCGAAGATGTACGAGCTCTCCAGAGGCAACTGGAACGCGATCTCGCTGCCCACGTTGCTCAACACATTCACGTTCGGAACAAACGACTTGATGAGCTGGATCACCTCGTTGTCATTGCACGCCTTGTCGTCCTTCACCACCGTCAAGTTGTACCCAGCGCCGTATCGGTTCTTCAAGAACAAAGAAGAGCCGCAGCAACGAAGCTCGCCCTCCGACATGATCGCAATACGGTCGCCCAAGATGTCGGCCTCGTCCATGAAGTGCGTCGTCAGCACCATCACACGATCGTTGCGGTTGTTCAACAGAATCTCCCACGTGCTGCGACGACTGTATGGGTCCATACCAGACGTCGGTTCATCCAAGAACACCAGTGAACTATCGCCAAGAAGAGATATCGCCACCGACAGTTTACGCTTCATGCCACCCGACAACTCGGACGACTTCACATGGCGCTTCTCCGTCAAACCAACCTCGCGAATCTGCTTGTCGACGATGTCTTTCACCTCGCCCTTCTTGTACCCCTTGATGCATGCAAACAAAATCAGGTGCTCTTCCACAGTCAGCTCCCCAAACAGCACATCGTGCTGGAAGCAGATACCCAACGACTCGCGGATCTCGTCCATGTCTTCTGTGAACGAGAGACCCTTGAACGTGGCTGTGCCTGACGTAGGAGCGATCATTCCCGTGAGCATCGAGATCAACGTCGTCTTGCCTGCACCGTTGTGACCGAGCAAACACGTGATCTGGTCCCTGTACATGGTCAGATCCAGTCCTTTCACAGCGACCTTCTCGCCGCCTGGCACGGAGAAGACCTTGCGGATGCGTTGGACCACAAGTGCCTCGCCATTTCGCTCTTGCTCGCGGAATTCGGCGCCGACAGGCTCGATTACAGCGCCATTCACATCCACAGCCACCAGTCCACCGTCAAGAGGCTCGGTGGGGGCAGCAACGTGGCGAGCTCTGCGGCTTCGCCAATAGGACGGTGACACTGGGAAGTACCACGGAAGAGTCGTACCGTAGTCTTTCGGGACAACCTTCTCGAAGTACAGTCCAAGCAGGGTGTAGATGATTGTGTCGATGACGAAAAACATCAGTGTCGTGCTGAAGCGGAAGTTCTCGTTCAACGTGCTGATGTTGGAGAACGTGACTCCTTGACCCGTGGCTTCAAGGTTAGCGACGACTGTGACTCCAAGTGACAACGCAACCGGCGAAAGCAGACACCCCATAGCTTTCGTGTTCTCTGCGGTCTGCTCTGAGAAGGATGTCGACACGAAGTACATGACGAAGAACAAAATCATGCCAACGAATGAGCCTGAGCGAGCCTTGCTGAAGATGGTGCTGATCATGTATGCGAAAGCCAGCACACTGAGTCCAAAGAGGTAGAAGAAGAGGAACATGACGATCACGGAGCTGTTGGCGAACAAGCCAACGAGGCCACCGAGGGTCTGGATGATGGCGCCGATGAACAGAATCAGTCCGTACGTGATAAACCACGAGATCACGATAGCCTTCTCCTTCACGCCGAGAATCTTCATAAACTCACGCATACGCGACTCCTTCTCTTGGATGAAGACCACAAGCACGCGGGAAAGGCAGTAGAGGTAAGACAAGATGAACACGATCGCGAAAACATCCTTGATGCTGTCGTAGAAGCTTGAGCTCACGAAGGCATCGATCGGGAACGGTGCGACAGCGCTTCCTAGGTACGGCTGGGGCGCCTGGCGAAGAGGTCTGAGCAGCGCCGCAGTCGTCGTGGCAGGAGCACTAGCAAGTGCCTGGGTCAGTGAGGACACGTTGAGACTGCTCAGTGCCAACTTGATGCGAGCGTCGTCATCGAGAGAATCCAAAAATCGCGTGTCCAGTTCATCAGACGACGGCGCAGTCGACCGAGTGTTCTGGCAGGTGCCTGTCGTGGTCTTAGAGGCAGCATTCCACGTCGGCATGCAAGTGACGAAGCGAGTAACAAGGGTCTGTAACGCCATAAACCCATTCACGGCGTAGCTGGAGTAATACTCCACTTGGATCTTCTTCTGGAACGCCGAGAACGCCGCCGGATCTCCGTTCGTGCGTGGCACAGCGCCAGAGTCAGCATCGAAGTCGCGAGTTGAGTTCATGCGGATCGTGTACTCGATCGACGTGAACTTTCCAACGTCAGAGTCGCTCGGTGACTGATCAAACACAAGAGCAGCGTAAATCCGAGGGTTGTTGATATCACCACCGTATCCGTCGCTCTTGACGTAGGTCTGCAGGGCGTCGGCCGAATCGAAAAACACCACGCTGTCACGTAGCGAAGGGATTGCCGGTGCGGATGAACCGTTCGTGAGGGCGATGCGCGGGTACCACAAATCCATGGTCTGCATGAAGTACTCTCGGGTGAAAGTCGTGTCTGGGGCGATGGCGATCTTGTATGGGACCACTTTGCCGGCACAGACATCCGGTACCTTGTTGGGAGACGATGCGTTCGTGCTGACTTGTCCGAGCACCGTGACGCCGCGCGTACAGGCTGCAAGGTCGCTGTCCGACAGTTCGAACAATTTGAGGCCGTCCTTCATCGACTGCAAGCCGAGCGTGGCTAGTATGCCTGTGAGCGATGTCTCGTGCATGTAGAACTTGGGGATGACGGTGAGAAGCGGCGAGGTGAGAAAGCTGCCGCTAGTCTGGAATAGATCGTAGGACGTGCCATCACCGGAGGTGTCGCTCCAGCCGGACGACACGTCGACGCTGTCGGTCTGGTTCTTGAGCACGCTGAGCATTAGCACGAAGATGAAGGGGATCGCGACCTCGAGCAGCGTCGCGACCGGGTGGCGTTTCTTGAGGACCCAGTTCTTCCACAGCAGCGTGCGCACGAACATGAACGTGGTTCGCCGCGCCGACAACGGCTGTGGGGCGCCCGCGACCTTGGCCAGCTTGCTGGCGGTCGTGGGCGTCGACATTGTCGTTGGGACCTCGTGGGTTGGCTGCGGAATTGGAAATGAGTAGGTTGAGTCATAAATCGTCGCGGACTCGTCCAGGCGCGGAGCGAGGCGGCATCTTCAGCATCCGAACGTCAGGGGGTTGGGGAGAGGTGTTAAAATGAGGTCATTGGCTGAAACCACCCGATTACGCGTCGAAACGTACCCGCATCTAGGACGAATCGCCACCGATGAGTCCACGCTGAAAGATGTTAGAACCGGTAACTACAGGTGATATCGCGCCATCGACTACCCGCGTCTGTCCTCCGAGCAGCTCCGAAGCGGCCATTTGGGTCTCTCAAATCAGCACTCGCCAGACGCGACACGCGCGTGACGTGACGCTCCGCGAGTGAAAGTTGCGCAACGAGACGGCAAGGAAGACGCGAACTTAACGTCTCAGCGTGGCCGGCTCGCCGTCGGGTGGGGCGTTCAGTCACCCGATAAGATTCTCCTCGTGGTGTCCCATGATTAAACAACCACTCGGCCCTCGCGCCGACCTCACTGAACCGCCACACGCGACGAACTTAACGTCGAGTGTCCTACGCGATCACGCGCGATATGGTCGCGAGTCGGTGATTACCGCAATGGTGGACTCGTTGAAAATGGACTGGCTCTGCACACTTCATGTGCCAGTGTAGCCATGTGGAGGAAGCCCACTGAAGAGCGCATGTCTCATTCGACCCATCAACTCGGATTAGCGCCGCGTGTGGAGCGTGGAAATCGCCCTGCTTCTGTTCCCTTGCTGCACTAGCTTTGAAGTTGACGCACGGCAGCTATTACAGTAGCTGCTGCGTGACACAACACAAAGGTCGCGAAGTAATCGCCGTGGACGCTTCACGAGCTTCATATCGCGATCCACCCAGAGGTCGTTGTGGGTGTCGCCAGGAATGCGACCTGCATGGTTCCAGATAGGGGAAATTGCTAATCGGTACCCTAAGTTAACGGGAATTTGCGAATCAGTTCCCTGTGGTTTGCACAGTTGCAAATCGGTACGTGGGTAACTGATACAGTACCGGTTTGAGACGGTACTTTGAACAATTGAGAGAAGCTAACTAACATCAGTTAATTTGGATTGCGCGATGGTGTATAAAATGGCGGCAAGTGTGATGGGATCATATCACAATCAAATACCCATGTATGATTGGATAAAATGTAACGTTTGAGTGAGTCAATTGTGGATTGTGAGTTCAGAGGCATGACACTGCATGATCGGCTCACGCGCCAGTCCAACAGCGACGGGCTCGTTCCTCAGTTTCAAGGTCTTCTCGGTCAGACTCATGAACCAGCCAATACTCTGCCTCCTGTCAGCTCATTCACGAGAGTGCTTGTTTTTGAAGCAAGTTCCAAAGGCAATCCCGGCCATGGGGGCACAGGAGCGACCACCGTACAAGTCACAAGTGCGGGATCCAGCTCCGAGGTCCTTTGGAGTTCTGCGGTCTGTCTCACAGACCTCACCACCGCCATCAACCAAGCAGCCTACCGTGGACTCCTGGAAGAACTCCAACCCGCACACGCACATCACAACGGCTGGCGCGACCTCACGGTCATCGGAACCAACAGGATCATACCCCGGCAGCTCCGTGAGTATCGGCCGCCACAGGCTGTCCTCCCACCAAGCGACGTCTCGCCGATATGGCTGGGGTCCCTCATTGGTATCACTAAGCGAGGGCTCACAACGCCATGGCCGCGACGCTGGCCACCCATATGACGGACACTGCCCTCTCGAGTCAAGTCCGTCAAGTCCGTCACCCCAGCGGCAAGCCCTACCGTGCAGACCTGCCCCAGCTTGCCGCTTCCGAATTACACCCCTGGCTCTTCAGCCGTGTTGACCCACAGTAAGCTCTGGAATGCACAGAGCTCCAGCTATTAGGGTGCCTTTCTCAATAGACTTCATCATCATCATTGCGTGGTGGCGGTCGTTGTGGCGGTACATACAATTCAATAGTTTACCCAGCGACGCCGCAAGGAAAGCGCATACAATGCGAACACCCACAAAAACCTCTTGATCTTGGGAAAATCGAACTGCTCGTCCATAACAAAAGGCACATGGGTGACTAAAAGCGTGAAGGTAGCAGATCCAACAACAGCGTACTGCATGTACTTGTTTGAGAGCAAACCGACGAAAACATGATTCGTGAAGCTGCGAGAAGTGTATGCCCGCAGCATCCCCATAGTAGTGATGTCGCTGCGTCGTTTACGTCTCGTGTTGCTCCTATCACCATCTTGATCTTTTTTCTTCTAATGAAGGGTCGCTTTCTAACTGTGATGGCGACTGATCACAGTTGCCGCGAAATGCACCAATTCGACATTCGACATACAAAGGTCAAGTGTTTTGGTTTTGTCACACTCTACATTTCTGTAAGTGTGATCGAATTCAATCACACTCCAGTTCTAAAGTCTACCAGCAAATCACAGTCACAGCAGATGTAATGGTTTATCCATCGCTGCGTTATGCTCGTGTTGAGGGTTCAATTCCTGCAAAGGACTTGGTTTATCCCGCTTCATGCCGTAAGATTCGGTACACATACGTCCGCCAAAGACCGTTCCGTACTCCCTTGTGCTCGTCAGACTCGCCTGAACCGCGTAGCAAGCCCGTGGAGTCAGGTCTTAGGTTAGGTACGGGGATCATCCTCCAATGTGGTACGGTGGCAACTTGAATGGGAGAAAAAGGACACGAGAATCCAGTAGAAGCACAAGAAAAATATCGTTTTGCTTGTTTAGTTTAGAATGTAAGTTTTATGCACGTATGTTGAAGTGGAGTGGTTCCTGGGCCGGACTCTGTACTGCTCCCACGGCCCATCAGCGCTCGTTCAAATCTTGTAGACCAGCAAGTCAGTGAAGTCCGTCACTTTGATCATTCTTTGCGCACTTACCGAGTCATAGAATTGGTTCTGGGTTCACTATGCGATCCAGTGACCACATCGAGCAAGAGACATCTTCCACGTCATCAGCTTCAACTTCCTCGCCTCGATCGTCATCAACTTCAACTTCAACTTCCCCAACACGGTCGACGTGTTCTCCATTTCCAAGATTCCCGTGACCTTCAACGTTGACCGTGGCTGCTCGTGTAGTATAGGTGTCTTGTTGAGTTGATATTGGTGTTGCTGATGCATTCGAGGTGGCCTTCACTAACTCGCGCTGTCGACTGCGCCTGTCACACGTTCTGATGTTGTGACCCCTCTCTCCGCATTTCGAACAAATCACAGGGGACTCGGCCCTCGGTATCTCGCCGCGCGATCGGATCCGCACTATCTTTGGTCGGCCAGCCGTTCTATACGAGACTGGTGGAAGTGTGACTCCGTCTTTTTTGCACTCGCTGACGTCAATGGGTACAATGTACGGTTGAAGAGCTTGAGATACAGTCCTGTGCCTGTACAAATGTGAGACGTGCTTCAGGAACTGAAAACGCCGTTGGAGACAGACAGCCATTGCATGGACACATGGGTACCGAAGTTCTTGCCACACCTTGCAGCTGCATTCCTGCTTTTCAAGGTCGACGACCCGAAATATACCGATCTTACGTTGCACCTCGAAGAGATTGCCGTTTCCCGGAACGACTAATCGTCCCCTTGCAGATGGTTGGATCTTCTTGAGCTCCGTCTCTAGCCAAGGGACAACTTCAAGCTCTTCAGCAACAGCGAATCAATCGCGTAGCTTTCCCATCCTCTCCATAGTTCTACGCGTCACATGAACGAACACTGCAAAGTGGGCAAGCTGACTGTCCTTTCCGATCCAGTTGTTCATAGACTCGGCGGCGTTCGATGTGACGATGCCGAATCTTGGAACCGGAAACTGCGCAGTAACCCACTTCGACATGTCCGTGTCAACCAAATACGCACGCACACCGGAATGTAGCCCGTCGATCACAGAGAGGCAATCTTCGACCTCCTCTGCAACGGCTGCTTTGGCGAGAGCGTGGATCTCTTTGCTCATTTTGACGTGGAACTTGCTCTGAACGTTCCGCTTGATGTGGACAGAGCAGTAGGAGTGATGGGCATCAGGGAGTTGGACCTGAACCGCTGGAATGAGTCCTTTTTCTCGGTCGCTGACGACCACAAGCTGAGCAACAGACTTGAGATGGGGCATGCCCTCGATTGCAGCTTCAAGGAACCAGCTCCAATCCAGGCCGTTCTCTTCACGGTTTGAAATTCCGAAGCCCGCAATAAGAATGTCAAAGTTTCCAGTGACGACCGAAGCCACATACAACGTTCCTTTAGCTTTCGTCTTCAGATGACACGCGTCGAGAGCAAGTACAGGAAGCGTATATTGGATGACCGTGTCGAAGGCTCCGTGTACAACACAGGCGCGGCTGAAGTGGTTCTGTTCGTCACGTTCGAACCTGGTCGCCGTACCGGCGTTGCACGCCCTTAGACGATCCAACCAGTCACTGATGAGCATATAGCTGTCCTTTCCGTGTAGCGTCGCGGCTTCAAGGACCGCTCTTCGGGCTCTCCACACCATGTGACCTGAGACATCGAGGCTGTGCTCCTTGAGTAAATGTCGCTTCAGCTCAGATGTAGATGCTCTGTTCTCGGTCAGCTCCATGTGTTTCTTTACAATCGGAAAGATGACACTGAGAGACACAGTTGATGTATTGCGTTTTCTGTGACGATTTTTCTCGACAAAAACCATAGAGTGTTTGTCGATCAGCTTGGTGATGTACACCTCACTCTCGTCCTTTTTCTTGTTCGCGAGGAGGAGGAACGGGCAGTCAACGTGTTCAGAGCAGAGAACCTTCAGTCGCCGCTTGGAATCCGTTGGCTTCACGTTCCCACACCCAATTGAAGCGAAGTGTCTGTTAACTGCCAAGCGGAGAAGAGACATGGAGTCGAATGCCTTTCCCTCAGCTAGTTCTTCGCTGGAGACTTCCATGGTGCTGGTAGAGTCTCCTGTGTTATGGTGCGTGCGACCGACTCGTCGTTGAAGTTCTTCCTACCCAATGCAACGTATTGGACCAGTATAGTGCATGGCCCCAGTTTAGTGCACGGTGAGAGGTTAGAGCCAATCACGCTACGGAATTGGTCCATTTGGCGCGTGTGATTGGTTCGTCATTTTTGGACCAGTTTTGGGCACGACAGAATCAATTTTCGCAACACAATATCAAATTCCAAAGATATGTGGTTGTGAGTGACAGTCTTGTGGTGTGAGGCCCAGATCAACATGGGGAAGCCTCGCGGTCGATACACACAGCTCGAGCTCCGTGATGCCCTCAATCGGGTCAGTTCCGGTGAGAAACATGCTCACGTCGCGGCGACGTCGCCCGTCAGTTTGCGTGCTTTGTTTAAGAAGAAGAAAGAGCTTGAACAGAGTGGCAATCTGTCGGGCAAACGGCGTGGCACGAAGCCAGTGATTCCGGACGAGATCGAACGAGACATCGTGGAGTGGGTTGCGGCTATGCAGCGTGCTGGAATGCCTCCAACAAGAAGGGAGGTAATCCACCGTGCAAACGAGATCAAGCGACGCATCGAATCCGTGCCTACACGTTCGGTCGCAACCAGCCAGCCACTTACATCAGGTTGGTACAAGCGCTTTCGAGGTCGTCACCCCGAGCTCGCTAGCCGTCGAGCTCAGCCACTCGCCCGTGTTTGTCGTGCCGTCGACACCGACCTGGTGTACACGTTGTTCGGCACTCTTGCCAAGCTCGTAATTGAGTGTGGCATTGGTCCAGCTCGCATGTTCAACATGGACGAGACATCGTTTTCTCCGGACACCACGAGTAAGGTGGTTCTTGCGATGCGAGGATCGCCAAATGTGTGGACAAAGGAGATGAAAGCCAGCTTTCACATGACGATAGTGGCAGGCATCAGTGCGTCTGGATTCGCGATCGCACCTATGATCATCGTACCAGGCAAGCGAGTGCTCAAGACTGACCTCGCGGCGTTGTCTATCCCGAACACCTGTCTTACTGGAGTCCCCAAGGGCTTCAGCAACCAAGATGTGTTCAAGCTGTGGCTGCGCCATTTTCAGCAAGACCTTGTCCGTCACCGAGTCGAATTCCCGGTCATCCTCGTGCTCGACAACAGCTCGACACACGTCACACCAGGTACTGCTTTATGTTCACATTTTCAAATTGTGTCTGACTTTGAACGTGAACATGCATTTGTAGAGTCTGTCGATATGTGCATCGACCTCGGAATCCTGCTGGTCGCTCTCCCGCCAAACGCAACGCACCTGTTCCAACCGCTCGATGTTGCAGTGTTCAGAGCATTCAAAGGCAATGTTCGAGACGCGTTGGAGCGTTTGATGTTCACCACGGATGCGTGTACGGTCACCAAGCGTGACGCCATCGTAATTGGCTCCAAGGCATACAAGAGTGCCATCATCGACAGTCCAACCAGCGCTGTGAGTGGCTTTGCGACAACGGGCATATACCCGCCCAGTCTACCCAGGATGCTCAGTCGTCTCAAGCTGTCGAAATCGGGTGGGGTGCGCGGGGAAATCAGGACAGCTTCATGGCTGAAGAGAAAGCAGGTCGAGGTGAGAGAAGAAGTCCTTTTGCTGCCCCCTGACCCCAGCGACAGTTCGAAAAGGGCAGCAAAGAAGCGGCTGACAGTAGACATCGCTGGTAGACTCGTCACGAAAGAATTGCTGCAGCAATCGGTTGTCTAATACATCGTGCACAAAAGTGGTCCCCCAATAATTGAGCCTTGGTACGTCCAATTTTCGATGAGCTGTAACTATGAACGAAATGAAGATGGAACAAACTGGCAGGTGTTCTGGCAATGACCGATATCCGTAGATTCTACCAATCACCATCTCTTGAGGCAGATCGAAGAACTCTGATTGGGCGAAAGGATTTCCCAACCATCCTCAGATCGTGCACTCTACTGGTCCAATACGTTACCCATTATTAGATCCGGATGTAGCCATCTCACCCGCCAAAAATGTCTAAGGTACCAAATTGTAATTACAAAGTTTCAAGGGTACTGATTAGCAATGGTTAACCATTTTAGGGTACCGATTAGCAATTTCCCCTTCCAGATACACGCCATGGGACACCACAGTGCGTTGAACTCGCGTGGAAGGACAGTTATCCACCACGAATCCTGCCACGAAATGCAAGAAACAGGGATCGCGTCCAGTACAAACCAGAGGCGGCGGCTCGACTGCAGACCCACAATAGGCACAGCTGTTGCCCACCCACCTCATCATAGCTTAGGGTAGCTCAAACAGCAGCAAAGAGCAGAGCTCCATCGGACTGCTGGGTCTGTGGAACGCCAGTCGCATCTGCAAGACGAGCGACGATTTTAATCCTCACTCGAGTCGTTAAAACAATCAAACCAACACAAATGTCAAAAAGTACAAAATGCAATGCGATTTTCATCCATGTACAGTAGCTATGTATCCTCCGCTAGATCTATCGAGCTCATGCAGTCGTTGTTGGGGCCATCGTGCCGCGCACCACGTCACGCCTCGCATGTACTTTAGTAGCGATCAGCTCGTAGTGCTATAGTCGGGTATCAGGGGTCAACCTGGTAGAGAAGCCAGGGGTGGAGGTCGGAAGCGATGAGCTGGGACAGGTCGGCGTGGCTCAGCCTGCTTGCTGATGCCTTCTTCCTTCGCGAGATTAATGAGCGAGTCCGCCATGCGATTATGCGCTCGAAGGCGATGAACACATCCGTGTGCGTCGAGCTGATCGACGAGAGCTCTCGCCTGACGGTGCCGGGAGAGAGTGTGGGGTTCTTGGGTGGACGGTGGGATCGTAGCTGCCAGAGGATCAAGCCACTTGCGCCGATTATGGAAAGACCCCGCCAGTGGTTGTCTTTGGCGGCTTGGAGCCTGGTGGATGAGGCCGGTGTATTCCACAACGGTGTTGGTCGTTGTGGGCTCTGAGAGGCTCGTAGCACACTCCACAGGACATAACAAAGGGTGTGCTACGATCACGACTGACTCGGATCCTCCAGGGCCGGGGTTGCCTCGGGAACTTCCATCAAAGAGCAGGAGCGTCCCAACGTAGCTCGCTCAAGTTCGCTCCGCATCCAATTCTCAGTCCAGTGCTCCCCCTGTCGGGCGCTTCGCAGCTCCACTCGCGCGAAAAGATTCGAGAGCTCCTCGCAAAGGCCAGAGTTCAGCGGGCACAAGATGAGCTCGCCGCACGAGCTGACCAAGCACGGAGTACATCCACGAAGTTTGCGGATGCAATCGAAGACGTCACGTGGGCTGCCATTCACAGACTTCCCAACAGCACGAGTCGACAGTGTTTGACTTTCCTGCGCGTCAAAGGACAGTGGCTATCAGGCTGGAATCACTTCAACAGCCGACGGGGCTGCCCTCACTGTGTCGCCGCTGGGACCAGCGGCGGTTCAGTCTATCACATCGTCTGGACCTGCAACGGGGCAGCGCGGCTTTGGGCACGGATCAGGGATCTCTTCGCGCGGCTTGGCTTATGGCGACAACACGATCAGGCGTCTCAAACTGAATTCCTTACGGCAGTCTTCAGCCTCCGGCTTCCACGAGTACCGCACAAAGTCTGGGAACAACCCTCCCTCAGCAAGTGTCAACCGCACGATGACGACGACGCAAGAGGAGGTCTCTACCTGGTCCTACAAGCGGTTTGGCAGCAGTTGGTCTTGGAGACTTTTGTCGTCATTACTCCGTGGCGCAATGGAGCCGCCGATCCGCAGCGAGCATGGTCACCCACGACCGCCAACGCAATCCACCGTGCCAGGTGCCAACAAGTCCTGGAGACCCTTTGCGTCAAGTTCGCCAGACGCACGGATCTTCCGCCCTACGCGAGCAACTTAGTTAATGAGATCCAAGGTCTTCTCCGAGGTCCTTCTGATCAGCCAGCTCTCCCACCTCTTCCCAACGAACCGACCCGAGCCCTCTACTTTGCTGGAGGTACCCGAGGCAACCCGGGACCCGGCGGAGCAGGGTCGGTCGTGATCAACCTTGACCGGACAAAGAACACCCCAACAGTCCTGTGGAGTGCTGCGACGCGCCTCTCAGAGCCGACAACGACCAACACCTTTGCGGAATACACCGGCCTGATCACCGGGCTCCAAGTCGCTAAAGAGAACCACTGGGTTAGTCTTTCCATCATCGGCGCCAGTGAATTGATTCTCCGGCAGCTACGTGACCATCGTCCACCCAAGAACCCCACCCTCCTATCCCTGTATCGTCAAGCGAGAACTCTAGCGGACCAGCTCGACGTACGAGAATGGAACCACCACCTTCGAGCGCACAACCGTATGGCAAGCTTGCTCGCCAACCTCGCGGGGGAGGACAACAATACCCACGTCTTCCATCCAACAAGCAGGCCGGGACACGCCGACCTGCCCCAGCTCATCGCATCCGAACTCCATCCCTGGCTTCTCCGCCAGGTTGACCCCCGAACGGCCGACCCTATTACTGCGAGCTGATAGCTATTAGAGTACGTAAATCGAAACTCAATAGACTCCGCCTTCTCTCTCTCTATCAAAGAGCAGGAGCCGGGTTAGTCAGGTGGGAGAGGCGGTTGGTCAAGGGGGCCGCGGAGGAGGCTTTGAATCTCATCAACTAGGCTGCTTGGATAGAATACGCGCGGGTGAACGTGACCAAGTAACCAGGCCGAATATCTGGGCCTCATCACCGGCCTCAGGGCTGCATCCGCTTATCGATGGGCGGTCGAAGTCGTCGGAGACAGCGCGCTCATCCTGTCGCAGATCCAGCGATACCGGCCTCCGCGCAACTCCACCATTACGGTTCTACGGCTCACGGATGCCCTTTCTAGGGTATCCGTGAGCTAGAGGTGACGGAGTGGCTTAACCACCACCTACGGCGTATAACAAAATGGCCGACCAAACGCTGCGAACACCGCCATGATTAGCCAAGCCAGGATCCAAGGAAGGCACACCAACCAACGTGCCCACCGCCGGAAGCTCGACGAGTTTCTCACCTCCGACTTCCAGGAAGGGCAAACTCGCCACATCCTCCGCCATCTGAAGCGGTAGCAAACAAGGTAGTTACACCCGGCGACAGGATTCATTAACTTGCGATCCAATAGACCTCACCTTCAAAGTCAAAGTCAAGGGTTGCTTGCATAGGAGGGAAGATCCGTACGTCTGGCGAACTTGTAGCAAAGGGTCTCGAGGACTTGTTGGTACTTGTTGGTGTGGACTGCGTTGGCGGTCTTTGATGATCACTCCCGCTCCGGATCCGCGGATCCGTTGCGCCACGGAGTAATGACGACAAAAGTCTCCAAGACCAACTCCTGCCAATCCGTTTGTAGGACCAGGTAGAGACCTCCTCTTGTGTCGTCGTCGTCGTGTGGTTGGCACTTGTTGACTGAGGGTTGTTCCCAGACCTTGTGCGGTACTCGTGGAAACCGGAGGCTGAAGACTGCCGTAACGAATTCAGTTTTGAAGCCTTATCGAGTTATCGTATAAGCCAAGCCGCGCGAAGAGATCCCTGATCCGTGCCCAGTGCCCAATGTCGCGTCGCTCCATTGCAGGACCGCACGATGTGGTAGACTGAGCCACCGCCAGTCCCCGCGGCGTCACAGTGGGGGCAGCCCCGTCGGCCGTTGAGCTGGTCCCAGCCTGACAGACGCTAACCTTTGGTGCGCAAGAACGCCAACCGCTCCCGACTCGTACCGTTGGGAAGTCTGTGAACAGCGGCACTTGGTCAGTCGCATCTGCCAGACGAGAGACGATTTTAATCCTCACTCGAGTCGTCAAAACAAGTCAAGCCAACACAAATGTCAAAAAGTACAAAATGCAATGCGATTTTCATCCATGTACAGTAGCTATGTATCCTCCGCTAGATCTATCGAGCTCATGCAGTCGTCGTTGGGGCCATCATGCCGCGCGCCACGCCTTGCTCCTCCGCCTGCTGGCTCGCGAACTGGTTGAAGATCTGCTCCAGCGTCGTCTGCGACACACTGTACTCGCGGATGTGCATCAGCGTCTTCACGCGCTCAATGCGCTCGAACACCTTCGACAGCTTCAGCTGCTCGTTCGACCCGCGGAGCTTGAACCGGCAAAAGTCGTTCTGTCGCTCCATCACCACCACGTTCTTGTTGCCGAACGACTTCGACAGGAACTCGGACAGCGCGTCGAAACGACGCTCCTCCACGAGCCACGAGCAGAACGCCGGCGCGCGGATGAACCCATCGCGCTCCAACGCCGCCGCCAGACTGTACCCCGTCGGGTGCGACGCTGTGATCCGCTCGGCATACTCGCGCGAACCGAACGCGTGGCACTTGTCTTCTAGCTCCATCTGCGTCACGAAAGTTGAGCGGTTGTCATCGAACCCGCCAAACAGCTCCTGCGACAACGTCGCCAACTCCTCGGCGTCTGGCGCCGTCATCTTCACATCGAACACCAGACCGTCGCCAAAACGGTTCTTCAGGTGCTGCACGCTGCCCAAGCAGCGCATGCGGCCGCCCACCATGATACCCACACGCGAGCACAGCGCCTCCGACTCCTCCATGCTGTGCGTCGTCAGCACGATCGTCGCCGACTTGCTGCGCGTCGAGATACCCGCGATCACATCCCACATGAAACGCCGCGACACGGGGTCCATGCCAGTCGACGGCTCATCCAAGAAGATGATCTGCGGGTTGCCGATCATCGCGATCGCCACCGACAGCTTTCGCTTGTTGCCACCCGACAGACTGCCTGCCAGCTTGTGCTCGAACTGCGCCAGGTTCAGCTGGTGGATCTTGCCCGTCACCACGTTGTCCAGGTCGGCACGAGAGATACCCTTGATGCGAGCAAACAGCTCCAGGTGCTCACGCACCGTCAGCAGCTCAAACAGCGCGTCGAACTGAGGGCAGTACCCAATCTGCCGACGCACGTCCATCTGCTGCGTCAAGATGTCGAACCCACTCAGCGTCGCCGTGCCGGAGCTCGGCACCACGTCGCCCGTCAGCATCTTCATCGTCGTCGTCTTGCCCGCACCGTTGATACCCAGGAATCCGAAGCAGTCGCCGCGCTTCAGTCCAAATGACAAGTCACGCACGGCCACCTTGCCTCCCTTGTACATCTTGCGGAGTCGCTTTAGCACCACGGCCTCGCCGTCAGCAGCGCCGCTCAGCACGCGCTCCGCCTCGCGAGCCACGTCAGCATCTTCTTCGTACTGTTCTTGCTCGACGCTGTGGTCACCAGAGGTCATATCCTTGATCTTGGGGAATGTCATCGCGAAGTCGATTCCCACAGCTAGGGCACTGTAGACGACGGCTGAGAGGACCAAGTATAGGAGCTCATATCCCATCATGTCTCCTCGGAATGGGCTCTTCTTCTCTTTATCACTCGACGTTATCGACGTCAAATCGTTCATTGTAAGGTTGAGCAAACCGTTTCCGAGGCAAAACAGTGGCGAGAGACGCCACAGGAATACGAGGTATTCATTGGCCTTCTGGGTCGAGCTAACAACATTCAAGATGAATGAGACGACCATCAAAATCATGCCAATGATGAAGTTGAGCATGATCGTGTATGTTTGTGCTGATGCGTGCTCCTTGAACAGATATGACAAGCAGTATGTGAACGGGCAAACCGCCAAACCGAAGACGATGAACAAGATAATCACCGCTGGGAATGTTGAAGAGGAGCAGGTTATGCAATCATTGCCAGTCAGTGAAGAGATGTTGAACACTTGGATCATCACAAGTGCAGCCACACAAGGCACCACATACGTCAGGAGATCCCACAAATAGTTCGACAACCAGAAAGCGCCAAGCGAAACACCTGAAACAAGTTGCTGGTGTTTGGCGTTGTGGTCTGACTGTTTCTCCTTGACGAGGAATACCACGATGGAGGCAGGGAAGAATGTGAATGCGATAACGATGAATAGGCATGCCGCGAACGACATAAATGAGCTGAAGAGGGCTTCACTTGAAGCACTCAAGGGTAGCGGGTGGCTGTTTACCTTCAGACTAAACGAAGAAGGCGATGCCTTACTCGAGTTCGAGGCGAAAAAGCGGTAAAGGGATTGATCCATCATTGCCTTAAAGACGGGTGCACCGTGAGTTGCTGTCGTGTTGACGAAGAGGTTGTAACCGAACACGTTCAGATTGCTTTCAGTGTGGAGCAAATAGGCACCGAGCTGGTTCGCAACGGCAGAGTGCCCATTCTTCCCATATCCGCGATCGTACAGGTTCAGCCCGAGGCGGAGTGTAGATTCCTCAGTTGAGCTGTTTGCCGGCAAGGCGTACTTGACTCCAAAAACCGTCGGGCTGAGTGGGTCGAGCTGAGGAAGTGTATCACTAACGATTTCCTGAGCTTCAGCCCCGGTAAAGACGGTAGATCCCATGACTGCACCACACCATTCATCAGCCCCAGACGAGCACAGAAACGACGTAACCGTTGGTTCTGGATAAGAACCTGTCGTGAGCTCCAGTTTAGGATCGTTCTTTGTGGAGTTGCTTCCCTTGATCAGCGCAAACCCAACCAGCAACAAAAGAACCGGTAAAAGAGTGCTGAAAATGAGCATTCGCCGGTCTCGTTTAGCGATTCGAAATCGTTTCTGGAGCAAAGCCTGGAGATGGGAAAAGAAAATCCCTTCGTCTTGCCCCGTCTTCCTCGCACTGGTCCCGTCATCCGCGAGCACGTACGGGCTTGGGTCAGCTGGAGCAGTTCCTCGTGCACTCTTGTTCAATGTGTGCTGGTTCTCCTCGTCGCTAGCCTCAGCCACCTTGATGAACACCTCCTCCAACGTCGTCACCGACACACCATACGAAAGCACTCCCAGCTGCGATAGACGATGATCCAGCTCGCTGAACATCGTCGCGAAGATGTACGAGCTCTCCAGAGGCAACTGGAACGCGATCTCGCTGCCCACGTTGCTCAACACATTCACGTTCGGAACAAACGACTTGATCAGCTGGATCACCTCGTTGTCATTGCACGCCTTGTCGTCCTTCACCACCGTCAAGTTGTACCCAGCGCCGTATCGGTTCTTCAAGAACAAAGAAGAGCCGCAGCAACGAAGCTCGCCCTCCGACATGATCGCAATACGGTCGCCCAAGATGTCGGCCTCGTCCATGAAGTGCGTCGTCAGCACCATCACACGATCGTTGCGGTTGTTCAACAGAATCTCCCACGTGCTGCGACGACTGTATGGGTCCATACCAGACGTCGGTTCATCCAAGAACACCAGTGAACTATCGCCAAGAAGAGATATCGCCACCGACAGTTTACGCTTCATGCCACCCGACAACTCGGACGACTTCACATGGCGCTTCTCCGTCAAACCAACCTCGCGAATCTGCTTGTCGACGATGTCTTTCACCTCGCCCTTCTTGTACCCCTTGATGCATGCAAACAAAATCAGGTGCTCTTCCACAGTCAGCTCCCCAAACAGCACATCGTGCTGGAAGCAGATACCCAACGACTCGCGGATCTCGTCCATGTCTTCTGTGAACGAGAGACCCTTGAACGTGGCTGTGCCTGACGTAGGAGCGATCATTCCCGTGAGCATCGAGATCAACGTCGTCTTGCCTGCACCGTTGTGACCGAGCAAACACGTGATCTGGTCCCTGTACATGGTCAGATCCAGTCCTTTCACAGCGACCTTCTCGCCGCCTGGCACGGAGAAGACCTTGCGGATGCGTTGGACCACTAGTGCCTCGCCATTTCGCTCTTGCTCGCGGAACTCGGCGCCGACGGGCTCGATTGCGGCACCGTTCACGTCAACTGAGACCAACCCTGATTCTTCGTCGCCCGTAACAGTACCGGCTCGGTTAGTTTCTCTCGCACGACGTCCTCTCCAATACGAAGGTGAAACTGGGAAATACCAGGGGAGAGTCGTACCATAATCTTTGGGGATGACCTTTTCGAAGTACAATCCAAGGAGTGTGTAGAGGATCGTGTCGATAGCGAAGAAGAGCAACGTCGTACTGAATCGGAAGTTTTCGTTGATGATGTTGATGTTCGAAATCGTAATGCCTTGACCCGTAGCTTCAAGATTTGCAACAACCTGTACACCCAGTGATAGTGCAACTGGAGATAACAGACAACCGACAGTCTTGCTGCTTTCAGCAGTTTCGGCTGAGTAAGTCGTTGAGACGAAGTACATCACGAAGAACACTATCATCCCAACGAATGAGCCAGCGCGAGCCTTGCTGAACAGAGTACTCATCATGAATGAGAATGCAAGCACGCTTAGACCAAACAGGTAGAAGAAGAAGAACATCAAAAGTGGTGAGCTGTTCGCGAACACGCCCATAACTCCAGCTATGGTCTGCAAGATGGCGCCAGCGAAGAGTATGATCCCGTAAGTCAGATACCAGGATAACACGATTGCCTTCTCTTTCACGCCGAGAATCTTCATGAACTCACGCATTCGAGACTCTTTCTCTTGGATAAAGACGACGAGAACTCGTGAAACACAATAGAGATAGGCCTCGACAAACACGATTGCGAAGACGTTCTTGACGCTGTCATAGAAGGATGACTTCGTGTAGCCTTCAACTGGAAATGGGGCCACAGCACCCCCCAAATAGGGCTGTGGAGCGTGGCGCAACGGTTTCAGTAGTGCCTCGACAGCTGAAGCTGGAGCCGCCAGGAGGGCGTCGGAGAATGACGAGGCTGTCGAATTTATCGACTTGAGAGCAAACTGAATTCGAGCATCGGCGTTGAGACTGGCTAGGAGTCGCCCGTCAAGTTCGTCTGAAGACGCTGCCATCGAACGAGCATTTTGGCAGACTCCCGTAGTAGTCTTTGTCGCTGGGTTCCATTTAGGCATGCACGTCGCAAAACGAGTGACAAGTGTCTGGAGAGCCATGAACCCATTGACCGCGTATCTGGAATAGTAGTCTACCTTGATATCTTTCTGGAACGGATAGAACGGGGCAGGATCTCCAGTAGTCCGGGGAATCGCTCCAAGTTCACTTTGAGTCATGGTTGAGTTCATCCGAATCGTGTACTCAATCGACGAGAATTCACCAATGTTAGCATCACTTGGCGCCTGATCGAAGACGATTGCGGCGTAAACGCGTGGATTGTCAAGGTCGCCTCCGTAATTAGCGCTCTCGACGTACGATTCCAACGCGTTGACGGATTCGAAGAAAACCACACTATCTCTCCACGAGGGAATGGCCGGGGCTGCTGATCCGTTTGAGAGCGCAATGCGCGGGTACCATTGATCCATGGTCTGCATGAAGTACTCGCGCGTGAAGGTCGTTGAGGGAGCTATGGCGATCTTGTAGGGGACAACTTTGCCTCCACACTCGACCGGGACTTTGTACGGAGACGACGAATTCGTGCTCACTTGCCCATAAACCGTGACACCGCGCCTGCAGCTTGCGAGGTCACTTGCTGAGAGCTCAAAGAGCCGGAGTCCGTCGTTCATGGACTGCGTACCGAGAGTAGCCAAAAGACCGGTGATGGATGCCTCGTGCATGTAAAACTTTGGGGCCGACATGACCAGTGGCGACGGGAATCTAGTGCCGTTCGGCTGGAAGAGATTGTATGACATGTCTTCACTCCAACCTGCGGGCACGTGCACCTCGCTCGACTGGTTTTTGAGCAAACTCAGCAGAATCACGAAGACGAACGGCAGCGCGACCTCGAGAAACGTCGCCTTGGGATGGCGTTTCTTGAGCAGCCAGTTCTTCCACAGCAGCGACCGCACGTACGTGGCCGTCGTGCGTCGGGCTGAGAGTGGCGACTGGGCCCGCCTACCTTGCTGGACTTTGGCCATCTTGTCGAGGGCCGATGTCGAGCCGGGCATCAACTGGGGCGGCGTGGCGAGGCGGATCCGGACGTGAGGAGTTTAGGGCGATTTGCCAAATGAGCGTGGAATCGTCGCTACTGTGGGAGCGACATGTTGTCTGGAGAGTCGCTGGAGGTCGCCCATGCCCGCATGTCGGCCGAGCCGGGGAGCACGGCGCCGCTGGATTGGTTCATCTCTGTTTCGGAGGTCGGTAATCGGCAGATTATGGTCCCTCTCCGCCCCATGCGATGGGTACTGCCACGGTTTCTGTCACAGACGGGAGGGTTATCTACCTCAAACGGAGTTACAGATTGGTCTATTATGGTGATTAATACGTTTTAACACCTCTTGGTTGGTAGGAACCGGTCAAATGGCCATTTCTAGCCGCTTGATTGACTGCAATCGCGAGTCGCGCTAATCAATCTCTTCGCGTCTGCGTGACGCCCCCATGGGCTCCCACAACCCCAATGGCATCAGACCCATGCGGCGCTGTCGTTCGTTACGCAACCGCCTCCCACGCTCCTGGATCTCCATGGTGAGGATGGTGGTGCCAGTTGGTTCAAAAAGACGATACCGGTATCTACCGGTACGGGTGTGTGGCGGACTGTTCCAGGACGCCAGCTAGAATAGGGCAGCGCTGTCCTGAAGCGATCGATGCCCGGGCACTCGACGGACGACGATGGCGCGGCGCCGGCGCCCAAGCGCGTGCGCCGCGAGTACCCGTGGCGTCCGGAGTTCGCGCGCGACTTGGGCGTGCGGCCGATCCAAGTGAACGCGGTCTCGGGCGAGGCGCTGCTCGTCGAGTGCCGCTTCTGCGTCAGCTTTGGCCGCGAGCCGCCCGCGCCGCCCGTCGCGCCGCCCGTGAACAAGGACGGACAGCCCGTCAAGACCCGCGCGCGCACGCGCAACGTGGCCCACTGGAAGTACCCTTTCCGCACAGACAACATGCGCTCCCACCACCTCCAGCAGCACAGCCACAAGTGGGCCGAGTACTCGGGCTTGCTGGAGCTCGCCAAGCAGGAGGACGCCGCCGGGGGAAGGCCCGCGGACGACGAGACCAGTGCGACCCACAAGCTCAATACGTTCTTCAGGGAGACGCAGGAACCAGGAGCAGTGGTCGCGATGATGTCGTCGAGGCCAAACGGCTCCTTCAAGGCGACTGTTCCAGCGAGCGTAGAGTCACCAGGGTTGCTGGAGACGAAGCGAGGCGACCACGCGTATCTCCTCCCGAGCATATCCAACGGGGCGATTGCAGATTTTGTTTTGTCGACGCTTGTAGATATTCCGACAGGTGATGTGAAACTCAATGACAGTGGACGCACTGCCGAGCCTTGGCTTGCTCGGGTCGAGGCGACAGGGACCAGCGATTCGAGTGAGGAAATTGCCGTCGAATATGCCATTGATGGCCGAGACAAGTCGGTTTATCAAGGCGTAGCGAGTTTGTTCGAAGCAGGACTCTCGTTTGCTGCAGTTGCCAATGTCATCAACACCAATCGCCGAATGGGGTCAAATCTCGACCGACAAGATGTCGTGGGATATGCGCAGGCACTTGTAGCGTCCAATCTGCAGCGCATCGCCCAGCTAATGGAAAAATCGTGGACCTATTCTCTCCGCCTTTTAGTCCATCCACCGTCTGGCGAGCGAATTCCTGCTTCTCTACGTTTGAGCGTTCGTGTACCAGTCGACGGATATCGGAACGAGGACGAGTTTCATATCGTTACAGTTGCTCTCCACCAGTCAATGAGTGCAAGTGAGCATGTGGAGAATCTCATCCACAGTGTTCTGTTGGCTCTCGACCGCAACTTTGCTCAGAAGGTCCTCAGCGTGTCAAGTGTTGGTGCAGTCCAGTACCTGGGTGTCCACGCAGGGCTACCTGACCACCTTAAGAAGGAGCTTGAAGGTTCTGTGATTCACGTCGTGGATGGGCGTCACGCTGTTGAGGATGCTGTTCAATCGGCATGGTTATCGTATCTCGATCAACCTAGTTCAGACCCGAAATGGTGCTTCATTGACGTTTTGTTGCATCAAGTCGAACGCATTCGTGGCGACAATGATGCGATTGGAAGACTCGGCCACTGTCCAATCATTACACGAACTGATGTCAACACTATCTTCCGAGCAGTGAAGTGGTTTCTCATTCGCCGAGATGTAATGATCAAGTCCGAGATCCATATTCCAGATTGGTGGTGGATCGTGGCACACGTCGTTGCGGACGTTTGGACTGATTGTCTCGTTACCACCGCCAGCAAGCTTTCAGAAGGATGTCGTCTTGAAACTCAAGGAAAACGTGTGATTGTCGAACAGTTGACCAAATCCTTGAAAGCGAAGTGTGCCATATCTGCAGAAAGCATCGCTGGCGACGGATTTGAGATAGGTTTTTTGTTCGATGACGATGCTCGTCTCGCCACCATTTTCGTCAGGGAAGAATCCGAGGCGCATCAAATGACCTGGACGAGCAAGGACATCGCGGCATGCTTGCGCTCACTCAACGTGTCGACTCGGCGACTGTTTGGAGAATTGGTCAAGGACTTCGACGCTGTCTTAGCTATCGAACGAGAGATCTCGTGTATTGTGTTGAATGTGGTCAGCCGTCTGGACTGCAGCAAACCAGAGGAGGTGGATTGCCCCCCACCAACTTTGCCCCTTGACTTTGCTCGTTATGACGCATCCGAGATCGTCGATTTTGTTGAGATGCACAGTCGTCGACTCGAGTTTGTATTCCCAACAGCTTTTCTTGACCTTGTAAGCCGCGAGATCCGTGACCTACAGGCTCTGCTCTCGACCAGTGAAGACCTGCGCCGAGAACTCGATCAAGCGACCCGTCAGTCTCCTGGGCGGGAGGATTGTTTCGCTGATGCTTGGAGTCTGGTGCCTCAATTCCCAGCCGCTCGCACTGTAGCTGCTGGGCTGGCTACATCACTACCCCGCCAGTTGCCTGCATACCATGCCGTTCAGTTCGGTCGAGTTGAAGGAGATCAGATGCCGCCGAATGCAGCGGCAGATCTTGCAGTAGAAGCTCGCGCACAAGCTTGTCAGGTAGAGCGACTTCAGAAGGCTTTTGAGCCTCCGCAGGACGAGACTTCCTTAGTCGTTTAAATAAGTAAAAGGCTGTAGATAACTACGAAGATCCGGCTTGAGTGAAAGGTCACAATGCTGGAGGTGGCCGCACACATGCAGCTCCTCGAAAGACAGGCTCGAATCAAGAATGAAGAACCTTCTGACGCTTCATTCCTTCCTCTGTCACTAACTATTGCTTGCCTCCTGCGTCAATTGCCCGTTGGGCTCGCGCCGCCACCAGAAACACTTTCTCTCCATCAGATTGATCGACTCCCTCTTCCCGTATTGGAGCAAAGAATCGCGGATTTGCTCCTTCGCGACAGCAACATACAAGCATATAATGGCGGACGAGCACTAGATTTTCTGCGATCGATCGTCATGTACGTCAAGACAGCGCGTGCGATGCTGGCGACGTGCCACGACCATCTCAGGAACCACCTTACGACAAAGGAGACCGTACACGCTCTCGTGGATTGCGTGACTGCTACTCTTGGTGAGGATATGGTGGATGATGATAGAGAGTCCGACCAACAGGGTGAGGAATTCGGTGAAGACAACATCGTTATCAGTGGCGAAGATGAGGGAGAAGAGCCAGAAACATCTCGGCACTACAGGAAGGCCGCGAGCCACGAAATCCGTCACGAGTCCCTCAGAAGAGTAATAACTGGACCTGTACCACCGCCAGCACCAACCATGAAACACACACCGCACGTCCACACCCGAAGTGTGGCGTTGGCTGCGGTGGATCCTTCAGGCATAGTGAAACGTGCAATCGCCCGGGACATTGGAGACGGCTCAGCAATCGTGGGGATCATGCAGAAGTACCCAGACGACATCCGCGTCCAAACTCATGGCGTGCGGGCATTGAAGAGCGCCATTCGCAGGATCCCATCTCAGCAGCCCACTGAGAAACAGTCAGTTGACGGAAAGAATGACGGATGTAACACGAAAGTGCAAGTTGACGCTGAGACACAGATCAATGAGCTTGTCCAAGACGAAGTGAAAAGGCGCCTCGAAATGTTGCAACTCGTTCTATCCAACATGCGTAAGTTCCCGGACAACTCATCCCTGCAACAAGAGGCGCTATTCTGCCTACTGGAGTACGCGGGACACGCAGATGATCACATCCGCACCATCGCGTCGCTTGGCGGGATTGTCTCCATCATGGAGGCCATGGCTCGACTGCCCGATGACGAGGAAGCTCAGACAGCAGCGCTTTCCATTCTCGGCCACCCAGTGCTCGCGGAAGAGTCGGTGCTGCGCGTGGATCCAGAGAGTCGACGGCTCGTCCTATCGGCGATGCGTCGATTCCCACTCAGTGAGCGACTTCAGGGGCTTGCGTGTCTCGCTCTGGCGAATCTCAGTCTGCGGCAGGACGACTCGATGCGGGAGATCGTCGCGCGCGGCGGACTCGAACTCGTCGTGGCGGCGATGACGCGTTTCAGCGATGTTGGTCTCATTCAAGCGGCAGGCTGCTGGCTGCTCGCGACGGTCAGCTCGAAGGACGGTACGTGGGTCGCTCGAGGGCCTCGCATGAGATTTTGACACTAAGGAGAGGCCGCCGCTTCCGCAGACGAGATGCTCGCGGCCTGCCTGGACGCCGGCGGGCTGCCTCCGAGCGAAAGGGCGCGCGTGCGCTTCGCCTCCGATCCGCGCGTGCAGCAGCATGCGCAGCTGGCCATCGAGAGCTTGGAGCGAGACGCCCCGCGCGATGAGAGATCCACCGAGCAGTGCCACATCCAGTGAGGTGAAGCCATCTTGAGGCGCCGTTAAGAACCTAACATGTCGCACGTTCCTATCGAGTCTCCCCAGTCACTTTCTCCACGAAGCAGACCTTCCGAGAAGACGATGCCTCGAGCCTCGCGCACCGTGGACGCGCCTCGCGCCGCCGTGCGCCGGCGTCGGCTGCTGCTGCTGAGCCTGGCCCTTCTCGCGGCAGCGACGGTTCTGCTTCCAGGAGCCGACGCAATCATCACGCCCGACGAACCGTCACCGCAGAAGAGCGAGGCGAAGGCGGTCGGACCGACCTCAAACGGCGCGGCGACCCAGGCAAGCGACGCTGCAGGCTCAAAAGATGGCGCTTCACGAGTCGCAATGACTTCAGGCGGACCGCCGAGCGCTTCTGCTGCCCCAGCAGTGGCCTCGGCCGCAGGCAGCGGGGCACAGATGCCGAGTGATGCGGCGTCTCCCAGAGTGGAGAAACCAGGCGACAAGTCGGTGAGCGTCAAGGCTCCCGCGGACCAAGACTCGTCATCGGCAGCGCCCGCGTCCACTGTTGAAGTTGTGCACGAGGTGAGTGAGCGCAGTGCTACGATTGCGCCTAGAATCCCAGTAACGATTCGAAAATGCAGCGCTACGTACGAGGTCGCGGAGCGAGTAATGCGGGGTATTTTGATGACGATGAGGTTGACGACCGCATATTGTTCTCGAACTCATTCGAGATTGACGATTCTGATTCCGATAATGGAGGTCCGCCAGGGAGCGGGAAACGCCAGAACTACGCCTCTCTCGATGCTGGCGCAACCATCTTGGACTCATCGCCAGAACTCAAAAGTCCAACGAACCTTCTCGTTCCCGACAAGGATCGATACATGCTCATGCCGTGTGAGAAACCACGCAAGTGGGTCGTCGTGAGTCTATCGGAAGACGTTCACGCTGATGCGATTGCTGTCGCCAACTACGAGAAGTATTCATCCACCGTGAAGGAGTTCATTGTGCTTGGAAGTGTCAACTACCCGACAGACACATGGTTTGTTTTAGGTAATTTTACAGCTGCTCAGCAAAATGGTGAGCAGATATTTCCTCTGGACGCGCAACATCACGTGAGATACATCAAGCTTCGCTTCTTTTCCCACTATGGATCCGAGTATTACTGCACTCTGAGTCAGCTAAAGTAGGGGTCTTTGTTCCTCAAAGGGGCAGGAGTGATTCTCACCTTAGTTGTTCTGTTTCTCCAGAGTTTACGGAAAAACATTCACACAGGTGATCTCGCAACTGGAGAAGAGTATTGACGCAGATAGTGCACTGAACGTTCCGTCCCTGCCGTCATTAACGGAAGAGAAACCTCGATTCGAATCGCTCGAGGAGGTTGAGTCGATTCCATCTACAACAATTAACGTCGAAGCAGCAGAGACAGCTCTTTTGGTATCCACATCCAAGCACCATTGCATCATGGATGATTGGACGCTCAATCTATTGACGTCTGGCAACATTCCACCCGCAGTCTGTCGTGAAGAAGACGCTCCAAAACAATCGCCAGCGAAACCACCACCATTTCTACCTCAGCCAACACCAAAAGAGGATCAATCGGATTCGCCATTGACAGCTCGTGAGCTCTCTGCCCTGGAATCACTGGGACGGCATGTGGAATCTGACACGGCCAGCTCGTCGGTTCACTCACCTACGCTCAACACAAGTAACACAACCGGTACTGGTACTGCACCAACTAGTCGAATCAATAGCTCTTCTTCGGCAGTAGCCCCAGCCGGTACTCCGAGTAATGCCCTCCATGCGCAAGGACTCGGACGATTGGAGAGCATTTTTGTGCGCATCACTAAAAAGAGTGAGTTGAGCAAAACATTTCTTACTGTCGTTGAGACTTACAATCGTAACGATTACTTTCAGTTCAGCAACTCGAGTTGAACCAGAGTATGTTCGGGCGGCTACTGGAGGAGAATCAAGTCCAACAAAGAAATCTCGCGATCAGCTTGCATAACAAACACGACGCAATGGCGGCACAGATAGATGAAATTCGTGTACTCCTAACTGAAATGGTGAGTTCGAACGATTCATGTGTAGTGCTGGATTGTTTAACGGAGTTTCCTTATGTTCCTTATGTGTAGAACACAAGGATGGAAGGCGAGACAGTCAGCAACGATGAGTACCGCCGCATAGTGGATGAACTCCGAAAGGAAAATCTGGCTCTCTGGGTTTGTGAACTCCCTTTATTGATCCGCATGGAACACCAGCTAAACAGTTTTTTTCTTCCAGAATGAAATGTTGATCGTGCGTGATGTCATCACGACGATGAAAGCTGCCATTCTTTGCGCTTTAGCACTGTCAGCGTGCATTATCGTCTTTTATTTGCTCCGGGTCCTCTTTCGTTGTATCCAGAGTGCAAAGCGTCGTGCAGATCTTCGCGAATGGTCATGGCGTTTAGAATCTTTCACTCATCATCAAAAGGAGGAGGCCAAGCCGAAGTCTTCTGGTTCAGAAAGCGAACCGGTGGGAGCGTGGAGGGTAAACTACAAGAAGCAGTTTGGCTCATCTTGGGATGACCATGCGATTGAACGGAAGACGCTACTTCGAGAGATAGTTAGTGAAGAAGCGGGATCACTTCAAACTGTCCACGGTGGTCAGCGGAGCAAACGTCTGCGAACGGCATCTCTCACGGTGTCTCCAAATTTGAAGGACTTGATTGCACAAATGGAGAAAGTCCAACGGGCTGTTGAAGCGGAGGTCATGGTGAAGGGTGGTGAGACCGACAGTGATATCAATCCAGCTGACAGTGAATGATTGGGTACGGCTTATTTTTCCAAAGGTCGCTATTTATGTAGACGTAACAAGACCTCAATAAGGCAAATACCAACGACCCAAAAGCAATCTAGCACACACACGACTGTTCTACGTGTACTTTTGTCGCCCTTTCGTTGTGATCATGGATGGATCCCTCGTGCGAAGGCCATCGACAACCGAATCGACATCATCAAGCGGGGGCGAGGTTACTTTCGATGATGTGGACGACAGCCAAGTTTTTGCATATCTCGATGAAGTAGAAGAGAACGGGTATTCAGGGCCTACAAGTCCACAAACGTAAGTAAACTTGATATCTTCTTGCGAAACTTGCCCCCAAAATCACAACCGCCAACAACAACTAAGTGTCTACAATTGACGTGGTAGCGTCGAATTTCGGCTCGACTTCTCCTCCCGACCCAACCCTGGCGGACTGCACTCAGCGAATTCGGGATTCTCGCTGTCCAGAAGACCAAGCACGGGGTCGCTAATCGCAGCCACTCGTGTACATCAGCGATCCCCTTCAATGAAATCATCCGCGCCACCGTTTCGAAAGCGACTCTCGCGACGAGCTTCAGACATATCGTCACGAATTGTTCTGGGTGACGCTGGGAAAACGTTTAAGTCAGATTCGGTCCCCTCTGAGTCAGCACAAAATTCGCCTCCATCCATTGGGCCTCTGCCGAGCTCAGTTGGGCCAACGATGTCATCAGAGTTGAGAAGCACTCAGATGGTGGGAGGCGACACATCAACTCCAAGTCCAGAAGACCTGGTGCTAACAGCAACATCTATACATACGAGCGTGGTTGAGAACCTGGAGGCTGAGAAGGAGACCTTACGCTCTGAATTATCTAGCGCGCGGCTAAATGTTTCCGAGCTTCTAGAACGGCTACAAGCGAGCGAACGCCATAACGGGTCACTAGTAGAGCAACTAGCTTGTGTGAAAGAATCATACGAGATCAAACTACGCTATGCTTACGACGAAGCTGCGTCAGTTCGCAAAGAAATCTGCGACCAAAAGGAACGGGAAATGGAGGCTCTGCGTGACGCGTTTGACAAAGAAAGGCAACTGCTTGAAGAGGATATGAATGCTACGATAACAAAGATCGAGTGTGAGCTCCAAAGCGATTCGGAACGGCTTCAACGTCTTCTCCGAGACGGCAGAAACCAGACCAACGCACTGAAAGCACAAATCGCGTCACTTCAGGCAGAGCTGAAGGCGTCAGAGACCGAGAAACACCGGATGTCTGTAACTGATGCGTCATTAGTTACAAGATACGAAGCCTTACAAGTGAATTCGAATCACTGGGAACTGAAGTGCCAGGGGCTACAGGATCAAGTCCACCAGCTACTTAGTGAACAGGACGAAATGCGCCAACGAGAGCACGCGTACAGAGAAGCCAATGAAAAGAAAGCAGCTCTTTATACCACACTCCATGATCGCTTTAGGTCGCAAGTGCAACTGTTGCAATCACAACTGAAGGCACTGGCGATCGAATCGCGACAAACGATTGAGAGGGAGGTGAAAAGGACAAACACGCTACTCAATCGGCTTCATCAACAAGCAAGTGAGCTGTCTATTAATGCGAACGACAAAGCGATGGCTCTTGTTGCCAAACAGAATAGAATAATCCAGCTTGAGGCACAGTTGAAAAACGAGCGGCAAAGTGTTCTGCAATTGGATTCTACCCTTGAGAAGGCAAATCGATCCATGCAGAGGAAGGAGACTTACTACAAGGGTAAACTTCACGAACAAAAGGAGTTCCTGGACATTACAGTGGCCGTTCGGAATGGCCTCACAAACGAGTTACAAAACAAGAAGAAGAAGCTTGAAGAACTCGAGAAACAGCTGCAAGAGGCCAAACGGGGGAAAGACACCGCAGATATCAAGAACAAACACTTGCTGCAACAGGTTAAAATCATGCAGCATATCCATGCCCTCGAGATGGAACAAGTAGCGCTTTTACAGAAGCAAAAGCTCAACGTCACCCGCCGGAGTTCACGCATTTCGATTTCTGGGAGCGATGAGAAGCGAATGTGCGGAACGTCTGTGTTCAGTTTGTCGGGTGGGGTCACTGCCAGCTACAAATTCTCGTCTTTGATGAGAAGGACAAGCGACCCTGTAACTTCAAGTTCGTTCGAAGGAAGTGAAAACGGACTAAAAGGAGTTGGTGGTGAGTGCGGAAAGGTATCTGAAGCTTCCACGAGAAGAGGATGGCTTCCAGAAGATGACGTTTTCGCGGCGGAAGGTTTGTGGATCATACCTAGTTGGAAACCTCTCATCTTACGATTGCACGTGGCTGATGTGCTTGCATTGCAGAATGGCAAGAGTTCGTAGAACTGGCAGCATTACACGAGACTGAGAGTTTCAACGCTCTCCAGGAACATCAAAAGAGTCGGGAAAAGCCATATCCCAACACGTTTTGATTATGACCACCCCACAGACTGCTCCTGATCGAACAGATACATCTATCTATATCATTTTGCAGAGGTGGATGTGAAGTTGCAGCACTGGTTGAACTGCATCCAGCCGAAGTCAGCGGACTGTCGCGACTCGTTCCGATGGAGGCATCGGTGGTGCGTTACGGTACTTTGTTCAACGCACTTCGCTCGAGCTCGAACCACAGGAAAGAGCTCAACCAACGCCCCCACAACGCGGGTCTGGGGTCATTTTCTTGGGTCGGTTAAAATCCGGGTTGAAATGCGAATCGTCCTGTTTGGAGGCTGGCGAATGTCTCCCACTCTCCCGCAGTTGAGTTGATAGAACATGTCTTTACCTCGCACCTGAGTTGGACAAAAGCCTTTTGTCCTTTTAGCAGGCGGGTCATAATCAGTGGGAGGTTTCCGTCATCAACACGATGATGCTAATCATTTTCGCCCAATCGTTGGTGCACTCACGTCCCATCCGCCAATCCAGAAGGGTCCCACTCTCTTGAAAGATTAATCCCTAAAGCAGTTGCTCCCACACACCTAAACCCTTAGTCTACTGATATAGCGAGTGCATGGCATCAGCATAAACGTCGCGGGCCTGGCTCTACCCTCGCCAGAGCTTCGGTTCGCTTCACCGCTCCCTCTCTCTTGACCTCCGATCGTCATTTGCCTCGTGGAGCTCCTGAGGAGACTGCTCGCTCTCCTCGCGGCTGCTGCTCCATGGCGTCGTCCGCGGCCGACGACGTGGTGCTCATGGCGGCGCCCACCGCCGCCTCGCCGCCGCTCTCGGCGCGCCGCACGACCACGCGCTTCATCCACACGCTGCTCTGGAAGAACTACGTGCTCAAGAAGCGCCACCCGGTCGCCACCTTCCTCGAGGTCGCGCTGCCCTGCCTCTTCATCTTGCTCATGGGCGTGCTCAAGAACCAGACGACCGATGTCGACGTCCCGGCCGGATGGAGCACTGACACGGGCTCCCCGGCCGATGACTCGGTCGGCTCGGCCTACTCGCTCTTTGAACCCGTCGGCTCGTTCATCTCGTGGATCCCGACCAACCTCCCGCGTTTCTACATGCACGAGACCACCATCACCGGGATGATCCTAGGGCTCGGTCTCCAGTCGGTTGCGGACGGACTCAAACTCGACGAACTCTCGGCTGCAGACCTCGCGACGTGCCGCTCTGGCGTTGTTGTGAGTGGAGCTGTGGACTTGGAGTCGTCGTCCCCGTTCAAGGTGCCGGACGCATGCGCCGGGAAGGTTGTGCCGTATAAGATTGGCATTGCGCCAGACAACGCCTTCACGCGTGACTACTTCATGCAGACCATGGACATGTGGTACCCACGCATCAATCTGCTGAACTCGTCGGAGTCGCCTCAGATCCCGTCGTTCCGTGAGAGCGTCCACTTCTTCAAGACAGCAGAAGATCTGGAAGACTATGTGAAGGGAAAGTCTTATGGTGACAATCTTGAGAACCCCCGCATCTACGGTGCGATTGTCTTCGATCAAATCCCAACGGAGAACGAGATCGGCTCCTTCCAGTCCATCGAGTACAGCTTGCGCCTCAACTCGACTCTCGGACGACGAGGCATCACAGGTCTTATCCCCCGTACTAATGGGGATCCCCCTGCGTTGTTCCCTTTCCAAAAAGAACTCAAAGTGGACTACTATTCGCGATACGCTGTCAGTGGTTTTATGACACTCCAGACTCTCGTTACACGATTCGTGACTTGCATGCCCGAGTGGGACGCCTCGAAAAAGTCTACCACAGGCGTGTGCCAGCGGAAGCAATCGACAGCCAAAAGCACCCCGGCAATTGACGCACAGCTGCTTAAATCCCTCGACAATGACATTCGGATTCAGCTGGCCGTGTCAACGTTGCTCGGCCAGAACCAGAACTCTTCTTCGGGCTCCTCCGACGGTTTGCAAGCTACTGGTGCGAGTCTGTTGTCCGAAGCATTTGGTCTTGCTGGGGAAGCATCGAACCTCACTTTCTCGACTCTTCTCAAATCGAACGCAAATGCAATGGAGGCTTTCCTCAAGCCTCTTCGCCAGGCTCCACAGCCGTACATTGGCGCAGCCATCGCCCCGTTCCCGATTGAAGAACATGTCAGCTCACCGTTTTACGACCAAGTCAAAAACGTGTTTGCTCTTGTATTCATCCTCGCGTACCTGTACTGCATTTCTCGGGTGCTCGTCATCTTCATTCAGGAGAAAGAGTCTCGTATCCGAGAGTACATGAAGATTCTTGGAGTGAAGGAGAAAGCCATCATCATTTCGTGGTACATCACCTACGGACTTATCTTGGCAGTCGGGACTTTCCTCCAGGCGCTCGCGGGACTTGTCGGTCTCTTCGCTAACAGCTCAGTTGTGATCATTTTCATCTTCTTTTTCCTCTTCGCAATGAGTGTGCTGTCGTTCGGATTTATGGTCAGCACAATTTTCAGCAAGGCACGAGTTGGTGCTTTCGTGGGTATGGTGCTTTTCTTTCTCATGTACTTCATTTCGGCGGCATTCACACCACAAACTCCAGAGAACAAGAAGTCGCTGGGTTGTTTGCTATCTCCCGTTGCGCTTTCACTCGGTGTCAATGTCCTTGCAAACCTCGAAGCAACGGGCCAAGGGATTGCATTCTCCAACATCAACGTCTTGTCGGAGAACTTCCGCTTCAGTACTGCCATCTTCTTCTTCTTCCTCGATTCAGTGATCTACACGTTGCTCGGGCTTTACTTTGAGAAGGTCATTCCCAAGCAATACGGTACGACGCTCAAGTGGTACTTCCCGATTTCACCTTCCTACTGGCGAGGACGAAAGGGACGGTCTAGCTTGAAGGGTGATCACGTTGCAATTAGTCAAGCCTCACCTGGTGTGGATAGCATCATTGTCGACGTAAATTCGTCGATTGAACCTGTTAATGCCGAGTTGCGGGAGCAAGAACGAAATGGGGAGGTGCTATCAGTCCAGCGACTGCGAAAGGTGTTCCCTGTTCCGGGCGGAGAAAAAGTTGCTGTGAAAGGGCTCAACCTGGTGATGTACAAAGACCAGATCACGTGCTTGCTTGGCCACAATGGCGCTGGAAAGACAACCCTGATCTCGATGTTGACCGGTATGATTGCTCCGTCCTCAGGAGACGCTACTTTCCGAGGTCTTTCGATCACTGAAGATATGGAGGAGATTCGTGAGTCACTAGGAATTTGTTTCCAGCACGACGTTCTCTTTGCAGAGTTGACCGTTGAAGAACATCTAATTCTCTTCGGACGCATCAAAGGGTATACAAATGAGGAGCTTCGCAATGTCGTGAACAAGCAGATTCGCGAAGTAGGCCTCACGGAGAAGCGCCACATCAAGTCGTGTGAGCTGTCTGGTGGTATGAAGCGGAAGCTCTCCGTAGCTGTATCACTTCTCGGTGACAGCTCATTGGTATTCCTCGACGAGCCGACGTCAGGTATGGACCCGTACAGCCGTCGCAGCACGTGGGAGATCCTCTTAAACAACCGCAACGACCGCGTGATGGTACTGACGACGCACTTCATGGATGAGGCCGACATCTTGGGCGACCGTATTGCGATCATGTCGGAGGGTGAGCTTCGTTGCTGCGGCTCTTCTTTGTTCTTGAAGAACCGATACGGCGCTGGGTACAACTTGACTCTAGTCAAAGACGACAAATTGTGCAACGACAGCGAAGTGATCAACTTTATCACACGATATGTGCCGAATGGCAACGTCTTGAGTAACGTAGGCAGTGAAATCGCATTCCAGTTGCCGCTCGAAAGCTCCAGAGAGTTTGCGAAGATGTTTGCTGAACTCGATCGCAACTTGACCAAACTTGGATTGATGACCTATGGAGTGTCCGTGACAACTCTGGAAGAAGTATTCATCAAGGTGGCAGAGGCGGACGACGACGAGAATCAACACACATTGGCAAAGGACGCGCGGCTGGCTGGATCTCCAGCTACGACACCGGTCTCGGCTCCTGGTGATGTTAATGATTTGCCAACCCAGAGCCTTTTCTTCGCGCACCTGCATGCTCTCTTCCTCAAGCGCTTCCGCGTCGCAAAGCGAGACCGCCGCATGCTTGTGTTCAGTGCTATCCTTCCTGTCCTCCTGTTGCTCGCAGGTCTGATGCTACTCAAGGCCGCTAACCTCACAAAAGACGACCCAAAGCTTCCGCTAACGACTGATGCGTATGCGGCACAGGCGCAAAGTCCCACACCATACGTGTGTGAGATCGACGAGAACAATTGGTGCAGTGCTATGATGTCGCCAAATGTGTTCACCGGAGCACTTCCTGAGAAGCTTAATGTGAAGAAACTCGATTCCAGCTCTCCGACAGTGTTTGGAGTTCACTATTCGGGCATCAACGGGTCCAACGAAACTGGATTGGCTTTGAGCCTGGGTCAAGAGCTATATAATCGCGGCTACGGCAAGGACGGCGTCACGCGTGTCACTAGTCAGTACGGTGCTTACATTGTTCACGGAGAGAGCGATCAGAATTTGTTGGGGTACAACCTCTTCGTTAACACAACATCAACTCATGGTGCGGCAATCTTCAAGGCGCTAATGGATCAGGCTGTGTATCGGTTCTTTGCGGCGAACACAAGCTCGAGCGCTGCTTCATCAGTCGGTCTCAAAGTTAACAGCTACCCCCTTCCGCTCACGGCATCCACGAAAGCGCTCTTTAACTCGTTCATTTCGTTTACAGCATGCCTCTTCATCGTGATCGCGTTCACATTCTTCCCTGCGTCCATTGTTGTGTTTCTTGTCAAAGAAAAGCAGTCGGAACATAACGCCAAGCATCAGCAGCTCGTATCGGGTGTCTCGCTCAGCGCATTTTGGCTGTCAAACTACTTATGGGATTTGATGATGTATGCAGTTCCATTTGTGGCCGCAATAGTGCTCATCAAGGCGTTTGAAATCGGCTCGCTGACGGGAACAGATTGTGTGACCTGTACAGACATGACGTTCCCATCCGTCATTGTGCTGTTCCTTCTTTTCGGCATGGCGATCTGTCCGTTCACGTACTGCATGTCATATCTCTTCAAGGAGCACGCGTCGTCGCAAACTTACACGATTATGGTCAACTTCATCATCGGTGTCGTCCTCATGGTCGTGTCGTTCATTCTCGACGTAATCGAGTCAACCAAGGACATCAATGCGTACCTCGTGTTCATTTGGCGACTTTCACCTCTCTTCAACCTTGGAAATGGACTGCTCAACCTTGCACTCAACGAGCTACGCTCGATCTTGCGCACGGACAAACGTCAGAAGAGCCCGTTCGTCGATCTCATGGGTTGGGAACTTCTCTTCCTCGTATTCACCACCATCATCTTTGGAGCCCTCGCTGTTGGAATTGACTATGCGCTCACATTCCCGAAGGTGAAGAATCTTCTCACAGGTACCAAGGGGGAGGACAACGAAGCCTATGAAGAAGATATTGACGTTGTAAACGAGGCTGATCGAGTCAAGCGGGGTGACGCGGCTGGAGAAGTTGTCGTGCTCAATGGACTCCGTAAGGTGTACAAGGGAGGGAAGGTTGCGGTTCGGAACCTTTCATTTGGTTTGAAACGTGGCGAATGTTTCGGTTTCCTTGGTATCAACGGTGCTGGCAAGACCTCAACCATGAAGATGTTGACTGGAGATGTCTTACCAAGCTCCGGTTCAGCGACACTGGGAGGTTTCGATATTTTGACGCAGCAGATTGAAGTGCGTCGTCAGATCGGGTACTGCCCGCAGTTTGACGCGCTCTTCGAGTTGCTCTCTGTGCGCGAGCACCTTGAGCTGTTTGCTCGCATCAAGGGCGTGTCTCGGGCGGACCTCGATAGCGTCGTGACAGACAAGATCAACCAACTCAACCTCGCGCAATTTGAGCATAAGCTTGCTGGAAGTTTATCCGGTGGCAACAAGCGAAAATTGTCGGTGGCCATCGCGCTTATTGGGAATCCACAAATCGTGTTCTTGGATGAGCCATCGACGGGCATGGACCCAGTGTCTCGTCGCTTCATGTGGGATGTCATTGCTGGCATCTCGACGCGGAGCAAGGCCTCGACGATCGTGCTCACAACGCACAGTATGGAGGAGTCGGAAGCGTTGTGCTCCCGTGTGGGTATCATGGTTGGGGGCCGCTTGCGTTGCCTTGGAAGTGTACAGCACCTGAAGGCTCGTTTCGGCGATGGACTCGTGTTTGACGTCAAGTTGACCGCTCCAAGCCACGAAGAGATCTCAGAACTAGTGGAGCGTCACTTCGGAGGCCAAAACGCGTTCGTTACTCCGATGGAACTCGATGACAAGTGCCGAGCTTTTGGTGATGCTAGCTTCGTAGAACGCGTGTCACCAGCCCATCCGACAGGATACAGTCTAGCTGCGGCGATGGAACGTGACGGGTTTGTGCGTGCCGAGGCTTTCACGTCGTGGTTTATGGAAGAGAAGCGCTTCGGCGAACTTGACGCTTTCCTCCGGACATCGTTTGGTTCTGACAATGTCCTCGTTATGGAGCGTCAGAATGATTTTTGCCGCTTCAAGTTGCGTGGGACGAATGATCAACTCAAGCTCTCCAAGGTTTTCGCACTCGTGGAAGAAATCAAGACGCACATGCACATCCGCGAATACAGTGTCTCACAAACGACTCTCGAGCAGATCTTCAACTTTTTCGCGGCACAGCAGTCAGAAGAGCAAGGTGTTGCCCGCGGCATGACTGTCCAGACGGTGTAGTGCTTCCAGGCCAGTAGATTGAGCGAGAATTCATTCACACACTGTTGAATAATTTCATTTTCGAGTGGATTGGACAAGTATTTCATTCACAATATGCGGTAGCTGTGAAGTACCCTGTCTAGATTCGTCGGTTTGGTTAGTCTGGAATATGAACTCAGTAAACACAGCCCCCCATTTGATCGTAACATGTCACGCAGAAAAGGATGCGACGGATCACTCCAGGGAGTGGCATTCCGTGTGAAAAGAACAGCACCTCTCACTTCAACAGCGCGACGAGGCGCATCTTGTCGATAGACAACTTCAATTTTCGCGTATGCAATAGACGCGCGATGCGCTCGCACCCATCATCCGAGTGGTTGTGATGACGTCTTGGCTGAGATAGTGGGTTCCAGCGGATGCTATCAAGTAGGCACGCAAAGCTAAGCGTATTGCCCCATGCTTCATGGCGCATTCGAACACTTGGCACGTGCCCACCACTGAAGAACGCGTCCAAACAGTTCCGACCTGATGTCGTTCGTCCTGCAGTTCGCTACCCTCTTTGGCTCGGCCGCACTCGCCACTGCTCCTATTCTCGGCGCAAACTGTGCCGCTCTCTCTCTCGGACCAGCAACGTCGTGCGGCTTGAAGCCCGTTCCACCTGCCCAGGCAGGCGTTAAAACACCGTGTTCAGCAAAAAAAGTTATTCAGGCGAAGACGCGAGCGCACCAAGAGAAGCAAAAGATTACTCATGTTAAACTCAAAGAAATTGGATATTGATCACATGAGTCGAGCCGAATAACTTGGTATTGCTCAGAATGCTAGACACACGATACCGTGAGATCTTTGCGTAGGTTGGACAAAAGAGCGACGGATGTACAGCAAACACGAACGGAGGAATGTCTCCATTACGGGAGATGCCATTCCATCAAATTCGGAGAACCGTCCCCCCAAGTTTGTTCGATGTCGATGCAAGACAAGCATGGTAAAATATTTCAAACAAAATATTTTAGGATATGACACAAATATGGAAGAGTTTGACCTCAGAGCACCAGACTCAGATCTGTTTTATGGAGGGGATATGCTCACATCTAGTACCGCATTCTCTATGTTGGAAGAGACTGATGTTTCCCTGCGGCCCATAAAAAGCACCTGCAGCTCAAATGGTGAAGCGCAAGCGCGTGGCGACGACCACGCGGCGAGACGCGGAAGAAGGCGAGGGAGTCGTCGCTCCCCTCGCAGAGTCCTCTGCGCATCGATGGGAGGACGATCTGGACGCGCAAGCTGCCGAAGCTGCCGCGGAACTCGGCGCCGCGGCTCCGCGCCCGCTTGAGGACGAGTGCTATCCCGACTGGGGACTCGAAGACGAGCTGTCGTACCTCATGCGCGGCGGCACGCCGTCGCCAATGCAATTCGTCAAGACGCTGGCGCGCGCAGACCCTGTTGGAGAAACCGCCGGGCCCATCGTGAGGCATGTTGAGGCTATGCAGGCAATCCACCGGTCGTGGGCCGCACTCTTGGCGTATAAGCGAGAGTACGAAGCGCGAACACGTACTCTGTTGGTGGCCACGTCTGCAATAACTGTCAGCGAAAGGAATGAAGCACTTGAAGTGGAAGGGATTCCCAGTCGTGAACGCGTTCCGATGCATTTTCAAATGTGGCAACGAATGTTCAAGTGCGCACAACGCTCATGCCCGTTTGTCGTAACAGCCGAGGTATCACTCTTACGGTGCGGTCAGTGGGTCGTTTTGATAAGAAGTGGGCGATTCTACCATTCACACGAACTTCAGAATCCCCAGATCGCGGTTGCAGACCACAACCCAGCTGATCAACTGGGGAAGTTGCGATCAATCTCTTCATCCATTATCGATGAACTAGTGCGCTTGGACGCACCGATTCTGAACTCTGAGATCCAATTTCTCGAGCACTACCTAACCAAATTACGTCGTTATCGTGGTGGTCCGGACCATGGAGTGACTGCTGACCAAGTCGTGCAAGAAACGAACGGCGTAAATGGCAAGTCCAGTCGCACTGGTCGGCAGAGTCCACAACGGAAGTCACCGCGAAAGAAAATCGCTGCCACTGATCCATTTACCCCGCCCAGGGCACGAGTGGAGCCTGGCGCATTGGAAACTGTTCATAGATCGCAGAACTCGGCCAAACCAAGTGCAATCAATGAAATTCGAAAAGCTAAAACAACACCACGTGGTAAGGCAAAGCAGGACTCCTCAACAGCTAACCGGACGAGTCCATTAGTTGTCCACCTTCAGACTCCTCTGAACAAATTTTTCAAGCCTGTGGAACCTTTCCAACCACTTAAGATTCCCAAAGCCCCTGAACCAAGAAAGAAGAGAGAATCCCGTAACCTGAAGAGACATGCAGCAATACAGTCCAACTTGGCATCACCTGAATCAAGTGGTTCTAACCATAACGATAAGGCGGAGGTATCCGAAGTCAAGCCAGTATCGGCTCGTCGCCCTTCGACATATCGAGGCTCAGTAAGTCCGCAGCCGAAAGTTTCAAGATCAACCACTGGTGATGGACTAGGTGCCCAAGTTAATAGACTGCACGTCACAACATCACTGGTCGAAGGGCAAAGAACTCCTGGAGATAATCAAAATCAAAGCAATACTCCAAAGGACCCAACGACTGCGCGACACAATGCTTCAAACAAGACGGATAGTTCTTCTCCACGACCAAAAACTGTGAAGTCGCCCAGAAAAGCTACTCGCGTATGCTCGCCTTCTTACGTGAAGTCGACCGCCGAAGACAAACCTTCCTCAGACCACAATGAGGCACCAGCTGAACCAGTGTTTCGCCGAACACGTGATATATCCCGGGCTCTTCGTCGTTCTCGTCCCCATCAGCATCAAAGAGGTGATTCTCGTGGGTCTGCCCCAACTGATACAACAGCTGACGTTCTGAAAAAGCACTCGCAAGTTCCACCTCCCAACGATACTCACCTCCAACAAGGGTACCCAGTCCATCCTCGTGCTGACACTGGAGAGCCTAGGGTCACCAAAGATAGTCGCCCTAAAGGTCAAGTCGGACATCCAAAAGCAGGACCACAAGGCGCAATATCTGCGAAGATACGTGCGGCTTCGCATATTCAACGCGGGCAAGACCAAGAGTCGACAAACAAGTCGAAAGTATCTCCAGCCACTGTCCCCATTGGGCGAAGAACAAGAGTGCTTAAAGTCAGATTGGTGAGCAAGTCTCGAGCCGAAAGTAGTTCATCTACGAAGCCGGTGCTGCAGATCCCCATGCCACGAATTAACCTCATGGGTAAAGCCCCAAAGTCTCCGCCGAATAAGAGCAACGATGACTCGGACTGGGAAGTAGTGTTGGTACCTCGATCACAAACAGCAGATAGCGAAGTACTTCCACAGCCTTCGTCTAAGAAGAAGCAACGGACACGGTAGAACTTGCCACGTCCTAGCTGTGTAGAGCTCACAACATGCATTGCGGTTGGTGGGACAGGAATGACCCCCACCAATGAAGGGAATTTTAGCCAATCGCTGGAGTCAGTTCAATCTGCACACTCCAGTCTCCCTCTTCGCTCATCGAGACCATGCGCCGCGACCGCGCCTCCTCTGCGCGCGTGGACCCGCGCAATGCTGGCACGCTGCTCAAGGTACTCGCCGCCGTCATCGTGACCTGCGCGCTCGTGTCGCTGCTGCAGTTCAGCGCGATCACGGAGAACGCAGCGGCTCTGGCGAGCGAGAAGGCGGCGACGGCCTCCCTGCGTGAGACCGCGCCGAAGATCGAGACGAAGAAACCCGAGACGGAGAAACCCAAAAGCGCTCCTGCTATCCCCGAACCTGCCGTCGATGTCCAGCGCGGCACGAAAGGCATCCTCATGTGTCTTCACAATCGTATCATCCCGCTCGGAGCGTCGCTAATCCGCGAGCTACGGTGCCTTGGTAATGACGAGCCCATCGAGATCTATCACTGTAGCGAATTGTCTAAAGCCAGCATGGACCTGCTACATGCCGTGGACGACAACCTCAAGATTATTGATATTTGCTCCTCACTGGTCGAGCGTGGCGTGATGAATGAGCAGCTCGCGCACACTTTCCGGAGTTACTGGATCAAACCTCTCGCTCTCCACCAGACCAAGTTCCAGGAACCAATTATGCTTGACGCAGATGTAATCGCGTTGAAAGACCCGGCCAAGTTGCGCGAGATAGACGGCTACAAACAGAAGGGTACAGTTTTCTTCTACGACCGAGTGATCTGGGGCGCCAAGTTTTTCAACCGTCGTATAACGCCAAAACCCGGTGCGAAGGAGGAATTTTACTTACCACATTGGCTCAAGACTTTCGACTACGGCCGCTTTGGTATCCATCAAGGCTACAGCCCATCGCAGCACGTGCTGAACTCTTGGGGGTATAAGGCCAAGACTTATCACGAGATGGATTCGTCCATGCTGCTTGTTGACAAGGAGCGTGCGGGCAAAGCCATGTCAGTGCTGTGGTTCCTCATCACGGAGCATCGCTTCAACGTCGAGTTCTCGCTGGGGGATAAGGAGTCGTTCTGGCTCGCATACGAGTTCGCGCACGCCCCGTACTTCTTCTCTCCATGGGGAGCAAGTGTAGTATCGTCTACGCCGAACAAAGATGTCGAGCGCTTCGAAGCGACGCTGTGTGGCTGTCTCTGCCATTACATGCCTGTGGAAGACGAGACGCCCGAGCTGCTCTACCTCAACGGCCGACAAGTGGTTGATGCGATCCCTTTCAACATCGACAACCTAAAGGAGATCCGCAAGAACCTCGTCTTCAACTTGCTCCCAACCCACATGACTCCTCGCCAAAAGCGTGCGAGCGGCCAAGGCAAAACCGGAGAGCAGTACGACATGGAGTGCAACGTCGGGCTCGGCAAGACACCGACACCGCCTCAGCTGCGCAACCACTTGTGGCGTCGACGCCTCCATTTCATGGCCATCTCCTTGGGTATGCTCGAGCCACTCAAGTCGTGCGACATGGGCGGTCGCGTCACGAGATTTGAGGATAATTGAAGTCGTCATCGCGATCAGTTTTTCAAGAATGGGATTAATCTATGCCGTTTTTGTAATTTCTCTACCTTTTTTTGCGTCTCCTTGGAAGACCTATCGGAGAGGCAGGCGTCGGTGGACCGCCTCGGCATCCATCTCGTTTTCTCCAGCGCGTCAAATGGCCAGCTGGACGAACAACCGACTGCGCATCGCGGCGGCGGCGGTGCTCGCGCTCTTCGTGGCCGGCCTCACGTTCGAGTTCTTCGGGCTTCTCGACGACTCGGCCGCGACCTCGCCGGCCAGTTCCACTCGGAGCGAGATCTTTCGTGGGAATACGGCGCCCACGGCTGCACCTGGAACCACCAAAACCAAGCTGGCACGGCAGCGGTATCTCGAGCCAGTAGCGTCCGTGAATCCGGGTTCAAAAGGCATTGTTCTCTGCCTCCATGATCGTATCATCCCGCTCGGAGTTTCCCTCATCACCGAGCTTCGATGTCTGGGTAACCACGACCACATCCAGATCTATCACTGCATGGGAGAACTCTCGGCGCAGAACCAGCAGCTGATAAAGGACGTTGATGCGAACGTCGAGATCATCGATATCTGCGAGCAGCTCCTGGGACGCAATGTGATAGATAGGAATACGATTCGGTCGTTCCGCAGTTTCTGGCTCAAGCCACTCGCTCTGCACCAGACGAGTCTTGACCACGTGCTCATGATTGATGCTGATGCGATTCTGCTCAAGGATCCCGCGTTGCTTCGTGATACCGAAGGTTACAAGACGACCGGGACGGTGTTTTTCCATGACCGTGTGATTAACGACAGCATGTACTTCAATCGTGAAGTTGACGTGGCTGACTCTCCTGGCAAGAAAGAGCCTTATCTTCATCACTTTCTCAAGACGTTCGACTATGCGCGACTTGATATTCCAGACGGATACTCTCCTTCCTCGCATTTGCTCTCTTCATTCGCATACAGCGGCCGCTCAGCCCACGAGATGGACTCTTCGATGGTGCTCGTCCGCAAGTCCACGGCGAAAGCGGCGCTCGCTATCCGAGTCCTCTGGATACTGATCACCGAGACGCGATTCGAGTACGAGTTCTCTTACGGGGACAAGGAGGCGTTCTGGTTATCATACGAGCTTGCCCACGCCCCATATTTCTTCTCGCCGTGGGGTGCCAGTGTGTTATCGTCGGAGACGAACCGGGACATGGCGACGCATGCGACGACTCTATGTGGCAGCTTGGCTCATTACATGCCCGTACTGGAAGCAGAGCCCGAGCTCTTGTACGTGAACGGCAAGGCCGTGGTCGACCCGGTGCCCTTCAACGTCAACGATCTCAAGAACCTCCGCGCCAACCTCCTCTTTAACATGCTCCCGACGCACATGTCGCCCCGACGGAAGCGCACGCCGCCCGTCGGCGAGAAGGACGAGAAAGGCAACCGTCGTTTCTTCAGCGAGTGTCTGGTCGGGCTCGGCGCGACGCCGACGCCGCCACAGCTGCTGGGCGCGCTCTGGCGCCGCCGCCTGCACTTCATGGCGGTCTCGATGGGCCGTCTGGGCGCGCTCCGGACCTGCGACTGACGTGTAGCCATCTCCAGCGATTTGGCATCGAGCCAGCGGCACGTCCGTGCCGAGTCCACACATCGCGTGGCATCTGGAAGACTGGATTCCTGGCGGAGTTATCCAGAGTTAGTAGGTGCGGCAAAAGGCCAGGCCACATAAAGTGCCACCTGCGTCCGGATCGCCAGTTCAATCTGTGAAGGTCCCTTGTTTTCTCGCGTTAGTGACCTGATTTAGCATCTTTTGTCCCGAATTCGAAGATCCCATGAGGGACGTGGCTTCGGAACACGTGGGGCAACTCCTTCGTGCCGACACAGGTGAAACTTCCCGGACGATGAGCACCAAGTCCCGCGAGGATGGCGAGGCGTCGGCCGTGGGCAGCGACGCGGGGCGCGGCGACGGCGTCTACGTCACCAAGAGTCGCTCCACCTTCGCCATGTGGCTCCACGGCAAGACGGCGCCCGTGCGCGCCACGCCCGCGCTCGTCTTCCGCCAGGCCGACGTCGTCCAGGAAGGCTACCTCATGAAGCAGGGGCTGCGGCTCAAGATGTGGAGCAAACGCTACTTCATCCTGCGTCTCGAGGAGAGACACATGACCTTGGGCTACTACACGAGCAAGGAGTCGCTCGTGCTCTGCAGCGAGACCCCCATCGGCCCGGGCCACCGCCTCGTCCCAGTGAAACACCCCCGTCGACTAGAGCTGCGCTGTGGCACCAAGTCGATGGTGCTCGAGGCCGAGGATGACTCGTCCTATGGAGCGTGGAAGAACGCTCTTCAAGAAGCCATTCGATGGAACCACGCTATGGTCCCCTCGAAAGATGGATCTTTCGTGAAATATGGAAAACAAGCGGCTGACGACAAGGCCGAAGAAGAGAAGAGTCGACAGGAAGCAGCGAAGAAGCTGCGAGAGAAGCAACGAGCGGACGAGGCTGCTGCGGCTGCGAACGCTGCGAATAAACCGAAGTATCTGCCAGCCACGCGTGACGGATACCAATGTTTCATGACATCCAACACAAGATTCGAAATTCCCAACTACTTTGAGTACGCCAAGACAGTTGGCTCCGGCGCGTATGGTGTGGTGATCTCGGCAAAAGATACTCGCACAGGAAGCACTGTGGCGATCAAGAATATCCAGCGTGCGTTTGATGATCTCACTGATGCCAAGCGCATTGTTCGGGAGATCAAGCTAATGCGTCATCTTCAACACAAGTACGTCCTAGGTGTGGATGATATCCTCGAGCCAGTTTCTCTTGCCAAGTTTGAGGATGTGTACATCGTATCAGAGCTGATGGCCACGGATCTACATCGTGTCATCTACTCCCGCCATGCGTTGTCCGATGAGCACATCGCCTTCTTCATGTACCAGATGCTGTGCGCTATGAAATACGTCCACTCAGCAAACGTTATTCATCGCGACTTGAAGCCATCAAATATCCTTGTGAACGCGAATTGTGAGCTCAAGATCTGTGATTTTGGTCTTGCTCGGGGAATTTTCCCTGAAGAGGAGTTGGAGTTGACCGAGTATGTCGTCACTCGTTGGTATCGCGCTCCGGAGATCATGCTTGGTTGCATGAAGTATACCAAAGAAGTGGATGTGTGGTCAATGGGCTGCATTTTCGCGGAAATGATGTCGCGCAAACCATTATTTCCCGGCCAAGACTACATCGATCAACTTCATCTGATCATGAACGCGCTTGGTGCTCCAAACGACCAGGAACTCTACTTCTTGACTAATGCGCGTGCTCGCAAGTTCATGAACACAGAATACCACAAGCGCGGAGGTAATCCCCTCAAACCACTGTCTCAATTGTTTTCGGAGATCGCTCCAGACGCGCTCGATCTGCTCCAGAAGATGTTGGTTATTGATCCGAACAAGCGCATCAGCATTGACGATGCACTTGCCCACCCCTACTTGGCGTCGATTCGAAATCCTGAGGACGAGACAATGGCCACATCCAGCTTTGACTACGATTTCGAAAACGAAAAGCTGACCAAACCTGTGCTGCAGAAGCTCATTTGGGATGAAATGAAATTCTTTCACCCGAATGCGACAGAGGAAGAAGGAGATCAGAGCAACGCAGGAAACACCCCATCAGCAGTCGTTCCGTTAAATGAACCCTCGAGCGCTAAGAGTGACAAGAGTTCGACGGCCCCTGTTCATCCCCAGCAAGTCGCTGGCGAGGCTCCAGGAGAAGCGACTGTTGCTTGAGCCACGCATTCCGTAGTTTGCCAGGCGATATGAGGTACTCTATTCGTTGAATCGTTTCCTTCTTGCAGTAGTTGTTCCTGTAGTTTAACACAAAATATTACACTTCTTGAGACACCTCTTCGACCATTGTTGAGCTGATGCGTTCTCATCACCTCCACGAGTCGCGCCTCTTGATAATGTCTCGTGCGCGTACTGTAATGTGCAGGCAAATCGACTGAGGAGACTCCGAGTACAGAGGAGAACTGCATGTATTATCAACAAATAGGATACCTCAACGCGGGCACCGAGCGAGACACTCGAGTGCAAGGATCAATCATTTTACGCGCCAGCAACGCCGACGTTGTAGCACGTGTTGCCGAACTGCGGCGCGAGCTCCTCGCCAAGCAAGTTGTTGATGAGCGTCTTGCCGAGCGAGTTGAGGATGCTGATGGCGTCGTTGTAGAGCGAGCCCTTCTTGTTGAGCTCGTCCGTCGTGAACGAGAGGATACGCTCGCCGAGAGCCTTGAGGAGCGGCGAGGCGGCCGGGAGCGCGAACTGGAGGCGCTGGACCTTCTCAACGGCAAGGCTGAGCGACGCGAGCGACGCGTACGAGATCTTGCGAAGGATGCGGGGCAGAAGGGTTGCGAAGTTGCCAGTGAGGGCGGCAATCGAGATGGACGACACAGTCACATCCGAGCATGTACCCTTCGGAGCAGTCTTGGGGCACATCTGGATGCCGGTCGTGACGTTAAAGCCGACCGTCGGCTTCTCGAGAGCGACATCGAGCGACACGTCAACCGAGACAGGTGCGCACTTGGCTGGGTCGAGCAGGTTAACCCAGCAGAGCTGCCACCATTGGCGGTTCGGCTGCGAGATCTCGAAGGAGAAGAGGGCTTTCACAGCAAGGGTGCTGTTGAAGTCAACAAAGACTTGCAGAGTAGTGTCGTTCGTGACTGTGAGGTGACGAGGGACGACGCCAGAGATGCCAGTAGCGTTGAGGCTCTTGATGATCGGTGTCAGCGCGAAGTCGGTGCCCAAAATGTTAAATGGGATAGCATCGAGGCGGTTGTTCACGACCGTGATTGGGTCGTAGGCCGCAGTGAGCTTCTGGATGTAGCCAAGCTGGTTGGCCGTGTCGATGACGGCGTTCAGAGACGCGATGTTGGCAGGGACCGCCGTGTAGTTGAGCAAGAGACACGCTGGCAGAGGCGTCGGTGGCGCCGTGGTCGTCTGGGCCTGGGAGGCGCCGAAAAACGCGCATGCCGAAGCAGCGAGGACCGAGAAGAACTTCATCGCAGACAGTGGTGGTGGTGACTTGAGACTTGCCGAGCGAAATCGGATGTGAGCAGAGGAGCAGTCTTTCGCGGGAATCGATTGAGCAACTCTTCTGTCCAAGGCCACCCCCACGTCCAAGGCCCTCACGAGAGCGACTCTGTTGATCGGGAACGAAACACTTCCTGGAGAGATCCAACGTCATCATGGATGCGGTTCGTGATGAGTCTGTTCAGACAACTCTTGCGCTTGAGCTCTCGGCTTCGTACTGTACATCGCGGGCTGATCCGCTGGGATTTCCAATCGAACTTGCGATTTTGGAATGGATGGGAAGCCGCGCAAAGTGGGACCCATCAGAAAGAGACCGAGCCGCGTCAGCAATCGCCTTTCTCACTGCCAAGCTCAACACCGGACGCCTGTCAAATGCGATCAATCATCGGCTCACTCAATCCAGTACGCGGGACCGTCTCTGGCCGCGCGTCTCCGGTTCTTCAACTTCAACGGGGAGGGTCTGCCTCGGTCAAAGAAGGGGAGAGGGGTCTGTGTTGGTGCTTCAGATTCTGGTGCGGCAGCGCGCAATCGGAGGCGTAATACTGCAGTGCACTCGCCAGGATCTCCCCGGCGCTGCAACCTCCGCCCGTGACGCGCGAGCGTGGAGTCCCATGCTCGCCAAAAGAAATCTTCGACTTCGAGGCTCGTTCGTCTCGACTGGAGACTAATCCTTCGTTGAGGCACGCAGCTTCCATGGCGATTCCTCGGGAAGGGTTGCACGCTCGTCGTGGATCGACACGGTGTACAGTACTTTCGCCTTCTGCTTCGATTGGATCAGCATGCGTTGCCAACGGATGCTACTGTAGCAGGGCCAACGCTGCGTTGGCCCTGCTTCGAGTGGGACTGGGAAGCATGCACTCGACGTGTACATCACATCCCACCATGTCCACTCAGCCACGTTTGCGATGTTTAGTACTGGACTCGGGTCGCCGCAACTTCACGTCGGGCAATCCTGGAGTGTGCCTTCTCAATGGCAACACTATCGTTACTCTGAATGCTCACGTCGAAGTCCGTAACAGCACTTGAGCGCGATACGAGTCTGGTCACACCGCTATGCTTTATCGCGAGTTATATCTATCTAGTAGTCTAGATCATCGTGATAGCTACGACCTTGGCTTCTTGACATTGAGGCACGACCGTTTCGCGAATATCGGTCCCCCTGGAATCCTTTCCTTCGGATATGTATACTGAGGCGAGGCAACGAGCCGTTCAAGTTCGCTTCCGCGTGTGGCATCATCGAATACGTGTGAACAATCGAATGACCTGCTCTCAACGCTTGGATGGGAATCGACGGGACTGAGTGAGTGTGGGCTGTCTACGCTAGGAAGTGCTGTGATTTACATATTCGCGGACATTAAAGAGTGGCGAAAACGCTACGCCCTGCGAGTCTCTGCTCCTTTCCCCTTGAAGCTCAAATTTGCCGACGACTCGCAAAGCGCAGTAGACCCCAACTTCGATAGCGGCAAGGGCCAAAGTATTCTCGACCTCTACAGCCACACGAACTTCGCTGACTAATGTTATGAAACGATAGCGCCCTGCATCAGGATCACTTCGTGTCTTGTCGTTAGATATCGAGAGTCAAAGACTCCTGCACCGAGGCTCCCTCCCAGGGTAACATTTCCCTCGTTCAACGACATATTATTACAGGTGAGACCGTCTCATTGTGCGAACTGAACGTCTCGTTCCTGCATGTTAGGTCGACTGCGAGTGCCTACTGTATGGCATGATTGGCTGAGCTGTCCGCTATTTTGCTATGCGCCTGCGCGTGATGTCGCCAGTGGCGCACGCCAACTTGGTCGGCCAGACGCCGGGTGTGAAGTTAGAGTAACCGTGACTTGTTCTTCGGAGGCCGATACTCACGAAGTTGGCGTAAGACTCGTGTGCTGTCACCGATTACGGTGATGTCACCCAGCCGTTGTCGAGTACGGCTCGGAAGCCCGCCAGGGCTTAGCTAGTCGCATTCGACATGCGGCCTTGGCTCACGAGCCAAGTCGACCCACGGTGTATTGCAGGGACGCACAGAGCCCCAGCTATTAGGTACATAAATTGCGCTCAATAGACTTTATTGTGTACCTTCATCGTAGACGAGTCCATGGTGCGCGCCCTGAGGGAAGTAATCCTTGCAATCACGATTAGACTTATGCGGCGCAATCGGAGCATACTGACTGTTGCACGGAATTTGGGGGACCAATAATGGGGAAGTTACGTTTTAGAGTGTAACCACAAGTGTAACCAATACATGTCCGTCAAAACATCAACGTGTATTATGCACTTAGTGTAGTTACCTAGTGTGGTCTCATGGCCTCAAGGCGACTCGGAGCTCATTAGCTACACTACGCCAACTCATCTGCGTGTTGCGACGTTTGCGGCCGCGTCGTGTCTGGGCAGGTAGATCGATCACTGTTGAGACACGATCGTAAACAGAACAAGCATCAGTCACACCACAACGACGTGGAGTCCACTCCAGTGCACTCGCCGCCGCAGCCTCGATACGATGCATTAGGAAGCGCAGATCACTGAGGCGCTTGCGAGCGTTTGATGAACACAAATCACTTTACTGTACATAGCGAAGGGGAGGGAGTTTGGCAGTTCTGCTGCCGCATGTTCACAATATCCACATTTGACGTGGAGTGCAGTCAGGAAAGACGAAGTTCTCTGGTAGTCGACGGAATCGCCCTTGCCAGTCGTAGAGAAAGCCCGCGCGCGAGTTCTGGACTGAAGTCGATGTACTTCGCACAGCGAGCCATCACCCCAACATCATGCAACTGCGCGCAGTTTTCGAGAGCGATAGTCGTTGGTACATTGTCCAGGAGCTCGCGTCGGAAGGCGAGTTGTTCGACCACCTGATCGAGAACGGGGCCATCGCCAACATCGTCCTCGCTCTGTTGCTTGTTGATGCAGTCGATTTAGCAAAGCTGGTAGCCCATACGCTTCCAAAGACGCAGCGACGGCGTCGCGAATAATCGAACTGTTGATCGCACTGCTTGCGCTGATCACCTCGCGGACACGCTCAACCAAGCGGTCAGCCATGGTCACATCGACACGATGAACAGCCTCAGCGAGCGATTGTAGCTTCTCAAGCATCGCACAGTGGGGTGGGATGCCTGTGGCTCGCTGAGATTGATCCTCACCAACGCCGACCAAGACACGGTCGCGAAGTTGCTCCAAAAGGTTGGCGTCTTGGTAGAGAGGGCAGCGGAAGAGTGGGTGTGTAGCACCAAGAATCGCCAACAGATAGTCGTGGTGGTGCATCAAGGAGGCGAGAACGTTGCGTTGCCGGCCTCCTCGTAACTTTGGACATGTACAGCGAACTCATCACTCACAAGGTCGGGCTTGTTGTCCCGCAACCAATGGAGGAAGCGAGACCAAGATGCTCGATAAGATCGCCGGGATCCTTCGGAGATCGTGTTCGCTCGCACTGCAGCGACGCGATCTCGCAGAGAAAGCGTAACCTCTGACATCTGGGATGCAGATCCCCTATTTTCCGTTGTGATTTTCAACACTGATGCAAATGACTGGCGATCACGAGTTCAGTCATGGGAATTTGGGGGCGGGTTGTCCCACAAGTCCGTGCCAGCCGATAGTTCCGTCCCTCAAAAGACTGACAATGTAGCATACTGTAGCATACAGTAGTCGTCTCGAGGGACAGGAACCAGGCAACTAACATTGGTGGTGATTGAAGCTGACATTCTGCTCACAACGCAACAACAATTGCAGTAGTTGAAGAGGTTACGAATGTTGGTACAACAGTACCACCAGTAGCAATACTGCTACGACGTTTTACTACTACACTGTACGTAGGTGGTGTGCTTTGTCGCGAGATTCCAAAGCAGAGTTCGTACGTAGATGGAAACTCTACGGAAGGGACGAGAAAGTATCATAATAGTCACTTTCAAACTGCAAGACGCGACTAGTGAATAGAGAGAAAACTCTCAGATACGTCAGTATTACAGACCAAACAAAGCTTCAGGCTGAGCTGTAATCACGACCCTAAGTACGAAATTGCCTACGCGTCGTAGCACGTGTTCTTGAACTGAGGGGCCAGCTTCTCCTGGATGAGTTGGTTAAGCAGAGTCGTCGCAAGCTTGTCCGAGACGTCAATGACCGCGTTGTACAGGTCGCCCTTCTTGTTCAACTCGGTCGTCGAGAACTTCAGCAGGGCCTTACCAAGCTCCTGCAGCAGCGAGCCCGACTGCGGGAAGTTGAACACGAGTTTGTCGATCTTGTCGAAGCCAAGGCGAATGGTTGTGAGCGAAACCGATTCGACGCGGTTCAAGATGCGCGTGAGCAGCCCGGTAAATTGCTGCGTGATGGCCGCCGACAAGATGTCCGTGACCGTCACGTCCGTGCAAGTTCCAGCGGGCGCAGTTGGCGAACACTTGACCATGGCAACATTGGCGTTCGTGAAGAGTGAGAGGTTCTCAAGAGCCACACCAACATCAACGATGATACTCGCAGGCGGGCACTGAGCCGGCTTGAGGATGTTGGTCCAGCAGATCTGCCACCACTGGTGGTTCAGCTGGGCGATCTCAAACACAACGGTGGCGTCGAGCGAGACGTTGCCTGGGAAGTCAGCACCGATGTCCAGAGCCTGGGCAGCTGTGGCGTTGAGATGACGCGGGAGAACGTTCGAGATACCTCCAACGTTGAGCGTCTGGATAATAGGTGTAAGAGTGAAGTCCACGCCAAGCACAGAGAACGGAATAGCGTCGAGGCGCTTGTTGGTGATGGCGTACGGATCGAGCGGCGCAAGGCTGGACTTGAGGATGGGCTTGGCAATGTCAATGACGGTGTTGAAGATCGCGAGGTTGGCTGCGCCGTCTCCGTTGAAGTTGAGCGGGACACACGGGGTCTTGTCGGCGGCTTGAGCGCCGCCAAACACAGTCGCGAGGGCGGCAGCGGCGAGGGCGAGGAACTTGACCATGGTGAATGTCAGGTGATTGCTTTGAGCTGGGCAGGTTGGACAATGAGAAGACTTTTGGGCGACACCGGAGCCTAAACAGGGGCTCAGGCTGAGGCGGTTTCTTCTCGGCCATCCCAAGGAGCACGGCGTCACGCAAGCGAACGGTCCTCTCAAGAGGATTCATGACGTTTTCACAGTCACTCCCGCGTCTGGGACACGCGCGTAAGCTTCCCACGAGAGACCGAATGGAGTCTTTCGAATGCAGGCTTCTCTTCGCGTGGATCCGCGGTCCCACTGCGAGTGTCCTCACGCCATCACCAGTGCAATCCTCATGGGCGCACAAACAGAATCCGATGGAGAGATGGGTCCCACAGTCACCCTCAACCAGTGACCAGCTGTCGCTTTTTCGAAGCAGGCGCCGATTACTGTGCAGGCGAGTCACGTTGTGCCATCAGTGCCATCACGACTCGTGATGGCTTGAGGCCACCACGTCACTCGTTGAAGAGCTCTTGGACAGAGAGCGACTCACTGTACCACAAATACGGAACACTCATGTAGACCACATGGAATAGAGGACTGAATGTAGTGTTTGATCGACCAATCAAATCGACGGAATTGCAGCGCCTTTCGCAACTCGTCCGCGACCCGACACAGTCTTGCCCGTCGCACCGATGGGCGATGCCGGCATGAGCGGAGAAGGCGGCGCGGCTGCGCAACTGGTCGTGGCTCTTGACGAGCAGGAACCACCGCGCCGCCGCCTCGCGCGCGGTCTGCGTCGTTATCGCGTCCCGAGGGGCGTGCCGAATGGTGCAGCGGCAACGTCTGTGACGCCGCCAGGAAAGAAGAAGACGAAAAAGAGGAGAAAGAAGTCCAAGAAAGCGGTCTCTAGTGCAGATGCGAATGTGCGGCTAGACTCTGACACTCTGTGAATGGGCAGGCGCCGGCCACGATACACCGCGCTCAGATCATCGACCGTCGCGATGACGGCAATAACAACCACGAGGCGCGCCTATTTGACAGACAAGCGACTTGATCATGCCTTGGCCCCCCTCCTTGTACCTTAAGTTAGCGAAAACTTCTGCTTGTTGAGACGTAGTTCTCGTTATTCTGCCCTGTGTCTTTGATGTTTCCCTGTATGTCGGCACCAGAATCTTGTCAAGCGAGAAGCCGACAGTGGAATTTCAGTGTCATTTCCAACGGAGCGCACTGCTAATTACTATTAATTGTGCTCAGGATGCTCCACATTCATGAGACAGACTCCTGCTGGAGCATCTTTTATCGAGCGAAGAACTCCTGAGTACAGTATTGTGAGTTCTCGCGAAGTGAGCAGTCAACTTCGTATACAGGTTCATCACCGAAATATGGTAATGCCACAGCTGCCACCAGTTTACATATTTTCATGTCGACGCCTATTATAATAGTGAAAGGAAGCATCGACATCTCCCAGAAAGTCATCGGTGTGTCACAGTTGGCTGTTTTGATTATGAACTCGCAGGCGGCAGCAGACATGGCGTGGTCCACGCCATTTCGGGTTGAACTGACTGGCGTGTGCGACTGGTTGAGAGCATGGGGGACACCAATCCGGCGGATGGCGAAGCCTCCGTGGTGACACCGACGCCGGCGCTGCAACCAGCAACGCACTACAGCGAAGTGCTGTCTTTTTGGTTCGAAGGTGACCAGTCGGAGCTTTATCGCACCAAGTGGTTTCCACCGGACGGCTCCGAGAAACAACACGTCGTGGATGAAGAGATAGCTACGCGGTTCGGCATGCTGTTGCTCCAGGCGGCGCGTAATGAACTGCTTGAGTGGAAGTCTACGAGAGAGGGATTCGTGGCGCTCATTGTGTTGCTGGACCAGTTCTCGCGCCACATTTACCGTGACCAGCGAGAGAAAGTCGAGCAGAACGACGTCATTGCTCTCGCACTTGCTCAAGAGCTTTTTGGTCGACGATGGCATGACGATCTTCCGATACCATTCTACGTATTCGCTGCAATGCCTTTCCGACACACGCCAACAGCAGAGCGCCTTCGCGAACTTCTCGTGGCGATCGAGAACCGTAAGAAGTTACAGGACTCCCACACCGATTTATTGGAGAAGTTTCGCAAAACAACGCAAAATCGACTCGCCCATTTGAGAGGAGAGGTCACCGTTCAAAGCGATGACGACATTCTTGAACGCCAATTTGTTGTCACGGACGAATCTGATATGCCTAAACACCGTCTGTACAAGGCGATGCACGATTATCTGACGCAGAAGAAGGCCAGCACATACTCCCACATGGCCGTGTCATTATCAGGCGGCGTAGATTCAATGGTGATTGCGTATTTGCTGCACAAGCTGAAGGGTCTCCACGGTAACTTCGAGATCGTCGCGGTTCATTTGGACTACGGAAATCGTGCGGAAAGTGCTGCTGAGAGCGACTATGTGCGTAGGTGGTGTGAACGTTTCGGAATAATCTTTCACGTAAGACGCATCGACGAGGTCAAGCGTGCAACGACCAAGCGAGATGACTATGAGCGCATTTCGCGAGACATTCGATACTCAACGTATTCTCAGGTTCTCGAAAAGTATGGTGCACCTGGAATGTGTTTCGGCCACCATCGTGGTGACGTCCAGGAGAATGTCATCTCCAACATGATGAAAGGTCTGAGCTTGTTGAACCTCAATGGGATGAGCGAGTCCAGTATCGTGAACGGTGTCCGCATTTGGCGGCCTCTGCTAGCATTCGACAAAGACGCGATTTTTGACTTTGCCCACAGATACGGGATTCCGTACTTCAAAGATACTACACCGGCATGGAGCACACGTGGCAAGCTTCGTAACCATCTGCTCCCTCTTTTGAAGGATATGTATGGAGAAGGTTTTCTCAATAACCTGTCAAACCTCGGTGCTGAATCGACGCAATGTGGTGAGCTGATCGATCAGAACATCCTGGCACCAATTTTGCGCGGTGTCGGAACGAGTGACGCGGCTGTGTGGCTTGACTGCACTCCTCTACTTGAGCAACCGTTTTTCGTGTGGAAGGAAGTTTTGCGTACGGTATGCCACTCCTACATGGGAAACTCCATGATCCGGGAGAAGCCGATACGAGAGCTCATTGCGAAACTTGCGCGTCACAAGGGCGAAGCTACTGGTGACCAGTGGATCACACTCAAGAAGGGCAATCGTTCCTTCCTCACCTCAGAACGGGTGCTCATTATCTTTCGAGATCAGTTCTTTCCCAAGGAGCTTCCCTTCACGCCTGAGACTGTTGTCAATATCGGTGAGACGCGTGAATTTGGCCCATGGACAGTCACTGTCACAGCTGTGGATGAGAAGAATCTCGACCAAGACCCTCTGGTAGCAAAGTGGAAGCGTGGTGACGTCCTGACCTTGTGGGAACTGGTGTCAAGCTCGCGTCTGGAGTATGCGCTTCCTTTTGGGGAGACATTTGTGCTCAACTCAGAGGATCGCTTGCCGACGCTGCGTATGAAGGAAAAGGTGGTCACAGACCACTCACCACTGGTCACAACTCGTGGGGCCATCGATCGCTCCCGCTTCGTTCGCATTACCCTCACGTTCAAGAACGGCCCAGGCTCACATGAGCGTTGACATCGGTTCTTTAAATACCACATTTCAATCTTTCCTCAATTCAAATTTTCCTGAAATTTGAGAAATGGCCTCGTGTTTCAGTACATACGTCCCTCGTTGCGTTTAAACGAGGGATCTGGTTGGGACTCCTGAGCAATTGGTTGGTGTCTTGCTGTCTCGGAAGCATTCGCCGCGAAGAGCTCCGCCTCCTCGACGCCTCTCGCCGCTCGCCACCATGTCGGGACTGACCCCGGAAGCCTCGCGCCTCTACCGCGTGCGAAAGACCGTCGTCAAGATGCTCCACAACCGGTGCGTGCTCCCTCGAACAGGCGCGTCGCCTCTCTGGAACTGACCCCCGAATTGGCGGCAGGGGCTACATTGTGAGCGACAACGAGATGGTCATGACGCCCGAATCCTTCCAGGGCCAGTTCGGCGACAACCCGACGCGCGAGATGATGACGATTCTCGTGGAGAAGATCGACGATCCGAGCGACAACCTCTTCGTGTTCTTCCCCGAGGACACGAAGGTCGGCGTCAAGCCTATCCGCAACTACTGTAACCGCATGAAGGACGAGAACGTGACCAAGGCCATTCTCGTCGTGCAGGAAGGCATCACGCCCTTCGCGCGCCAGGCGCTGACGGAAATGGCCCCGCGCTACAAGATTGAGCATTTCAAAGAGACGGAGCTCCTTGTGGACATCACCGAGCACACTCTCGTCCCCATCCACCGGGTGCTGAGCCGCGACGAGAAGGCTGCGCTGCTCAAGCGATACCGCATCAAGGACTCGCAGCTGCCGCGCATGCAGGTCTCAGACCCGATCGCTCGCTACTACGGGATGACGCGTGGCCAAGTTGTCAAGATTATCCGACCGAGTGAGACTGCAGGTCGCTACGTCACCTACCGCGCCGTCATGTAAGCTTCATTAATCAAATGAATGAGAAGCGGATCTTTTCCGTGGATCTCTGTTTCAGTTTAATCGCTCTCAAAATCATCGTCGTAACCGCGAGGAGTCCTCGCTGTCACCTTCGATGCCAGGAGCCGGATCAGGCTCGCGCACACTCGAGTTTCAGTGTCACCGTCATCATAGGAAACATCGCACGTGTTATCGGCGTGTACACGCGTAATGCGCCCACTATAGAACGCCGATTGGCCGTTGAACCGAGCCTCAACTCGGTCACCAACTTCAAACTCAGGCTCAAAGTCCTCGTAGGCTTTTTTTGCTTCCTCTTCCTCATCACGACTACCTCGCGGGTGATGCTTGCGCCAGGCTTCGTCGCCTTTGTCGGGCTCCTTGGCTTCTTCTTCGTCTTCTCGCTCGCTGTCCTCATCATCTTCGTCTGGCGTCAGCAAATCCCATACTATCTCGCGTAGCACTTCGGTGGATTGCCCCCTCGGCCGGACTCGGACGTCGTAGGTACCATTCGTGCGACACATTGTGATCACTCCGCGAAGGTACTCGTGCTTGCGCTTAATTGTCACACGTGCTCCGCTGGTGTAAACGACAGGCTTTCGTGCGAGCATCACTTGGTCAAATGGCACGCCCTGGAGTAGCTCTTGCTCCCCATGCTCATTGACGATAACATCGTAGCTGCCATTAGTACGACATCGCAAGATGGTGCCGCGACGAGTAGCTACCTTAGTCCCTTTGTGTGCAACACAAACGCTGGCTCCAACCACAAGAGCCACGCGCTTCGCTTCATAATTAACGCCAGGTTTATGAGCGTCGCGTTCATTCAGCCGTTTTAAACGGCTCAGGTCGACATTTTTTGCGTTCTTTCCACTGTCAAAACGCACATCGGCAACAAAAAAGTCCCGGTAAAGACGCAGGAGCGTGCCAGGGCCCTCCGTGCGAGAAACGACCCGATCCCCGATCTCGAATCCGCGGAAGTATCTTCCACCCCGGGCAGCCATATGCGGATGATTCCTCTCGGAGCTGCTTGCGGTGCTTGAGTTACTTTCACTACGCAAGCGGGAAGATCGACTTTGGGACATGCGGCGACTGCTAATACGCTTTGGACCCGAAGAGGAACTCGAGGAGGACGAACGAGATCCACTGTACCGTGATCTTTGTCTCGATCGATCTAACTCGCTCCTCCGATTCTTCCTTCGACGGCATCGACCTCTCATTTCATCATCGAATCCTCGTTCACCCTGCCTTCTGCTGCGTTTTGACCTCAAGAACTCGTTGCGATCTTGTAGGTTACGGCCCCTCGTGCGGGACGCTCTCTTATCACCAAGGCCGACTTGACACAGCTGTTTGGTTTGACCCATCGCGTCCCATAACTCTGTCTGCATCTTCACAGCTTCCTTCATACCAATCGCGCGCGGTATCTCCTGCAGTATCTTCAAACGCTTGAAGATTCGACGGAACACGATCTCCGTGATCTCTCGCCTGAGGCCAAAGCCTTCGCGATCGAGATAACGAAGGATCTGGTCTCGAGAGCATGGGATGCCGAGCTCAATTAGCGCCTGAGCAGCTTCAACAGCGTTTATACAAGCTGCATCTTCACCTTCATCCACGTCCGAGCTGTGTTGCTTACTATCTTCGTGTCTGTGGCGGTGTGCGAGTTCGCTGTTCCGACTTGACTTTTGTCGATGTACGAACTGACGATAGACGACAGCAACCTGATCATCATCGTCCTCGGGCTCTCCTTGCTCTTTGCTCTCGTCCTCTCTACGAGGAATTTTCATGTTCTCTTTGACTGCTGCTTGACGAGCCATTCTCAGTGATGCGAACTTTTCCTCGTCAGCTTTTACACCTCCCTGTTTGCAAAGTCGCACGTGGCCACTTTGTTGCAATTCCACAATTCGACTTCGATGACAAAGTCCATCATTGTGGAGGGTATTTTGCATCGCTCGGAGCTGGGCAACTCGTAGGCGAAGCGCGTTTCCATACAGAACACACGCGAGTGCGAATTCAGAGTAGGACAGCAAGATTGGCTTCATTCTGTTTCTATCATCAACTCCCTCGTTGAGCTTCTCTTCCCACGGTCGCTGACTGCACCATGCACGAATGTCCGACGGAGGTACATGCGGGAATAAATTGCATAGTGTTTCCTCTAGAGCCTTCTGAGGACGCTTTTGGCCGTCTCCCGTAGCATCAAACGCAATGCGTACCTTCGTAAGGTCGAGATTCGTTAGTTGGGTGTATCGCAGGAGAAACTCTGCGAATGAAAGCCGACAGTTACCATCTTCATCTACCGCTTGAAACCATTCACGCGCTCGGAGTTCACAGTTATCACGACCAAGTGATCGAAGCAAGCAGACGAGCTCAGTCTCATCGATCGACCCACTCTTGTTTGCGTCGGCCTTATCGAAGGTCTGACGTAGTGATACGATATCGACTGTCGGTACAGACTCCATGTCGGCGTCGCGTGTCTCTCCTGCAGGTAGTTGAGCGATGCGCGAGAACGTGCGGACAAAGGTGGGAAATGTGACGGCGCTGCTTCCAGAGCCAACAGTCACAAGCAATTGTTGCGCAGCCTGGGCAGAGGAAGCGTCCACACCCAAGTACTGAAGGGCGTTCTTCAGCTCCGTGAAGTCCAATAGGCCGTCGCGGTTGATGTCCAAGCGATCAAATGTCTCCTTCAGCTGGGCAACCACCTCGAGGCGGTCCTGATCTAGCACAGCCATGTAGTCTTGAAGCTGCCCGAAGTCTATTCCGTGATCCAGTAGCTCTCTGTCTTTGATGCGGTCGAGATGCAGCAGAACACGTCGACGATGGAGTGGATGAACGATTCCTAACAAGAGCTGAAGGTCTGAGTCGCAAAGATGCCAGAGGGTCGCTCCATCCACTCGCTTGTCGGAGAAGATCGTTAAGTACTGGGGAAGCTCCACAACCTCCTCTAGCCACTGGCACACGTGCTCGCACGACCAGTCACGAACATCAAGCGGCCGATTGTTGCTGCTTTTTACTGGAGAGCTATCTTCTCGTTGCAGCTGCTGGATCTCCGCTCCTGCATGAGCGGATGCGGTGGCTAATGTCGAGTGTCTTGAGAGTGGAAACAACTCAGTGGAGCGCATCTCGCGCGAGTCGTTTTCCGCGTTCAAGAGAAAGATGGGGAAGTCCCCGAAGTCGGCGAGAAACTCGCGACAGGAGCCACACGGGACGGGAAGGAATCCTCGCTGGTCGCTGCAGATCACAACAGCTTCTACAATCTCTCCAGTTCTGCGCTGCGCGACCGACTCCAAGACTTTGAGTAATGCTGCTCTCTCCGCGCAAACATCAACCTTGGGGTCCTGGGCGCTTCCCAGCCTCGCCGACGAGTAGATGCGGTTGGCGGATGTAAGCACGGCCGCGCCGATCGCGACCACAGCGTGCGGGCCACAGCCGCGCTTCGCTTCCATCGCAGCTTCGATCAGAGTGTCCAACTTGGGTCTTCCAGACGCGCTGTGCGTCGCGTGGAGCCCAGAGAAGTGGTTGCGATAGGTGCGACGACGAGCTTCCAGCAACTCGCGCCTCCTCTCCTCCGTGAGGCTCGTGGGATCGCGTTCATCACTGCCGCTGTCGTCCTGCGCTTTCTTGGTGAGCAACGCTGTGTGTCGAATCCCATACGCTGCCACCAGCGCTCGCGTCTTGGCCTGCACGAGACTCGTCGTGGGCGTAACCGTGGCGTGGCGATGGCGATGGCGACGCGTCGCAGCAGTCGGAGCTCCTCGCCCGGGAGGCTGCGCCCGCACGAGTTCGAGAACGCGGTGGGCGTGGTCCTCCATCCGCAGCTTCCGACGCCATGTTCCTTCCCCAAGAATACCCGAGGCGGTTGGGACCAGTCGACTCGTTTTAGTGACCAGACAAGTCAAGATGGCGGCGACTCCGACGGGCGAGGAAGATGGCGCGGCGGCCATCCGCAAGTACAGCGCGTTCGTCGAGGACGTGCTCAAGCCGCAGCTGCAGACGAGCCTCGCGCAGCGAGACGCGCTCGCGGCGGAGATCCGAGAGTACGAGGAGCTCCAGGAGTTCGTGCGCGAGCAGCTCGGGCGCGAGAACCCCGCGGCGCCGCTCGGCACGCTCCTGGATCTGGGCCAGCGCTTCCACGTGCGCGCCAAGATCCCCGACACGCGCATGATCACGGTGGACATTGGACTCAACTTCCACGCGGAAATGACGATGGAGGAGGCGCAGGCCTTCGTGGCCAAGCATCTCACGCACCTCAACGAGTAAGAAGTGCGCGAGGCGTCGAGGAGGCGCCAGACTCAGGTTTTGTCTGTGTGTGTAGGAAGCGGCGTGCGTGGCAGGACAAGGCGCGCGAGATCTCGGAGCACGTGAACGTGGTGCTGGAGGCCATCACGAAACTCGCGGCGCTGCAGCAGCCCTTGCTCCGATAATCGAAGGCGTCCAAGCAAGACGGTGCGATGGACAATTGGATGCTTCCCCGAAGCAACCCTCTAAATATACAGCGACTTGGTTATCCCACATTCTAGACTCCCATTGCGAGACGCAAGACTACGCCATGGAGACGCATCGCTCGCTGCTCTCGCCGGTCCAGGTCCCGCCAAAGCCCTCCCCACTGGCGGTCTCGGCTCCAACGCCGTCGGCCCGCAGCCGCCATCCCAAACTGCCTCTGCCGCTTGCGCTCTCGCCGTCGCCCTCGAGAAACTTGGTGAATAGGCCCGACCAGCGCCTCGCGCAGCAAACGTCGGCCGCGAGAGTCTTGCCACTGCGCAAGCCGCGACCTGCCACGGCCGTCCCTTCCACATCCTCGTCCACCATGATCCATGAACTGATAGCAGCTCATGCTGTCGACTCGCATCCCGAGCTTAGCGACGACTTTGATACATCCAAGCGCCGTACTCACCCGACGCCCCACCGAGCCGCTCCGGGCGAAGACCCCGTAGTCCAAGTCCTCACCCGCCACGCACAACGGTGCATCGGCTGTGGAGCGTACGCCGAGTTGTGCATGTCGTGCCTTTCACAGCTCAAGCGACAGGACGGCGCGGCCTACAAGCAGCAGGTCGCGCGGTCCGTGGAGATGCTATTCGAGCGTGCGACGAGGCGAGCATTCACCAAGATGACCCACGTCATCCTCACGTGGATCTTTGGGACGTGGAAGCGAGAGACGCAGCTCCAAACGCGCCGACGTGCGCTCGCAGTTCGCTCCGTGCACACGCGCCGTCTCCAGCGGCTGTGGCGGGCGTGGCATACCTTCATCTACGAGCGCCGCATCGTTGGTGCCATGCTCTTCGCCCAGCAGCAGCAGCACTTCACACATGCAAAGAACCGAGAGATTGCCCAGCTGCACGGCGATATGTACGAGAGAGACTCGGATGCACGTCTTCGCCACGAGCTTCAGGGTGATGCCATCCAACAGCTTCAGCTGCAGCTCGAGACGCAGCAGCGCAGTATGCAGAACAAAAACGCGGAACTTCTCACTTTGCGGAAACAGCTTCACGATGCGCGTGAACGCATCGCTCACCTAGAGAAGCAGGCAATCGATCCCAAGGAACTGGAGCGGATCCGTGCGGAAAACATCGACGCCAAGAAAATGGTCTTCCAGCTCGCCGCAACGACCCTCCAAGGGATGGAGTCGGATCTCGAGATGCTTTCAACGAGTGAGGGCCGCCAGAATCTCAACGGTGTGCTATCCAAAGACCTCGTCCTGCTGCTCGACAAGCCCGAGCATCCAGGGTTTTACAATCCTCTCGTCGAGCTCGCCAATACAGTCGCCGACACAGGCAACCCTCTCGCTACATTTGACGCGCCAGTGGACCGTGCCGATCGCGTACTACTACAGTGGGTGAACTTCCTCGTCCAAAAGCAGCAAGCCCAAGCGCCTGATTGGCTCCAGACTCCGCGCGTCGTTAACTTCCACGCGAGTCTGAGCGATGGGAAGGCATGGACACTCCTTACGAAAACACTCCACGCGGCCATGTGCAGAGTGCGTCCGAAGCGACCGCCTGGCGCCGTACCCTCGAAGCTCGAATCGGCATCCGTCTTGCGAGACAACGGTGAGGACTTAACGGAGATCGCGATGGAACGGTATGTAGACCACGTGCGGCGCGAGGAGGCGCCGCCCAAGCGACTCGAGCTCATGATTGGTACAATCGGCCAGGCGCTGTGGATGCCACGAGGTCTTCTCAGTGTCCCAGATATTCTCGCCGGAGACGCCGAGATCAATTTCGCGACGCTCACGTACCTCTTTTGTACCTTCTCACCGACTCTTGATGACACCCACTACGCGCTCTGCAACGATCTCAAGGGCCAACTATCGAGCGCAAAGGCCAAGTGGCGCGAGCTGCGCGACGCTGCTTTTGGAGTCGCTACGACAGTCAGCACCGTGGCCTCGGGTGGAAGCAATGCGACGATGGTGGCCCAGGCAGCGGCGGGATACGAGCGAGGAGGGGGCGGTGTACTAGGCACCGGACTCGATGACGTTGCGCTCGTCTCCAAGCTTAAGCTCGTTGTGGCTCAGACACTGGAACTGAAGAAGCGACTGGATGTGGAGGATTCCAAGGCGCGCGAGGGACACTCTTTGTGGTGGAAGAGCACGCGAATTGTCTTGCGGAAATGTTTTCTGTCGTACGCACGGCTGGCACGTGGCAAGTCCGGTGTTCTCTCCAAGCTCGAGGCGTCGCAAGACGAGAACGAGGCCTTTAGCAAAATTCCCAAGACGAAACTTGCCGACCTCGAACAGCCATTCGAAGACTTCGCGTGGGAAGTCAAGTTGCTTCAGAGCTTTCTGACCTCTGTGTACTGCGACTTGGCACGTATCTATCGTGGGTATGCGATGCGCTCTGACCCCACCAACGAATTTGTCACAGTCGCCGACCTCACAGAGTTGCTAGTCGAATGCCGCGTGATCGACAATGTTATTCTAACTTCGCAGGACGTCCACAACATTATTCGCAAAGTCGACCCCCGGCTGGTGCGTTGTTTATCACCGAGTTGAGATTAGTAGTAGAGGCTAATATGACTGCGGTATAGACGGGAACAATCAACACGACGCGAATTGTGACTCCAGCGGAGTATCTCGAAGTACTCGTTCGAACGGCAAGACGCAAGTACTCGGGAGAGTATGTAAGAATCACGATGTTAGGGTCGAACTTCACTGATCGCTATTCTGTTACAGACACCATCGCATGACACTTTCCGAGGCCTTCTGTCTTCTTGTTGACAACTTCATTTTACCGTTCGCATTCCGAGCCGACGCTGACGTTTTCCGCAAGCAGATCGAGGACCCGAAGATACGACGTCTGCTACTGAAGTTCACCGATGACCTTCGCGATATTTATGCTTCGTACGCTGTAGAGGACTCACGGCGGCGACCGCGCAAGCGCCCTCGCATGACAGCATTTACCTTTAGCCAATGTTTACTCGACCGCAACGTTCAAGATGTGACTTTCAACAGTGAGAAAGTGATGTCTGTAGTTCAGCGCGTTGCACGAGCAGCTAAGAAAGAGATCGAGCTGACTCCGTCCGTCGGCAGCGCTAATGGTGGGGTCCCTGCACTCACACTGGCGGAAGAAGACGAACTGACGTTCGAAGAGTTTGAGGAAGCAATGATCGTCACGGCTTGTTTTAAGTTCCCAGACCCCTACATCTCACTGGAAAGCAGACTAGAAAAGTTCCTTACGTTTTATGTGCGGGGAAATGGAACCAAAGTGTCATAAATGTCAGAGTTGAGCTCCATGTGATTTATTGCCATTCCTCCAACAACACGATTGCTTCTTGGGATGTATGTCTGCCCTCTGATACCGCAATTGCGCCAAGCCAAAAATGTATTCGGACGCTAATCACTTATCGTTGATGTCTCTCACTCGTTTGTGGTGATCTGGGGAGTCGCTGGCGCTTCTGACACTTCTGCCGATCTCCAACCCGCCTTGAAGCCGCGGGTGCCGTCAGGACCCTTCGCCATGCGAGACTTGGCCACGGCACTAACTCCCACGGACCGCATCGCCTGCCGTAAACTTGAGTTAACGGTCCGTGATTCTGGTCGAGTCGTATCGCGAGAGCTTTTCGCGTTCCCGCTGGATCCAAGGCACAGCACACTCGTCGCGAAGAACGAGGTCATCGGCTTAGGTTCATTGAGTGCCTCAACGTCCTTCTCACCCTCAACTGTTTCCGAAACCGAGCCTGGTTCATCGCTTTCGCTCTTCACTACTTTTTGCTTTGCCTTCTCTGATCGCTTCACGAGTGCAAACTCAACGCGATCCCCTTCACCGAGTATGTCACCTCGTAGGACATCACGCGCCTTGAAGTTGACGTCGTCATTCTCATTGTCTACACGAATGACGCCACTGTTGTCACTGTTGACTTTCACGACCACCCCCTGTTTCGCATGTGACTGCACCAGGCGAATATGCATGGCACGAAGACCCTTCGGCGAAATATGGGGTACGAACTCGACCTCGTCGCCTTCTCGAAGCACGACAGCTGGGTCCATGATGTCATTGATGAAGAATACATACGAGGATGACGCCGCTGATTTTGCTTTCGCTTGTTTCGTTTCCGTTCTGACAGCCCTCGTTGGATTGGAGCTAGCGTTCGTTTCGTCTTCCTCAGCTTCACCCTTCGCTTCATCCTCTAGTTCATCATCTTCATCGTCCTCATCATCCTCTTCGGCCTCCAAATCCGCACTTCCAACACCTCCGGCATCTCGAGCAACCAATCGAATGCGTCCTGGAGAACTGATTTGTGGCTGCTTGTTCTTGTCATTCTTGCCGTACCGAGCTGCTGTCTTCCGAAATTTCTGCAGCAAACTTGGACGAAGCACAACGCCGCGTTCACGAGAAGCCTCGACGCGCTTCACAGTACCCGACGGTACAATGACAACCTCAACTGCACGACTCTTCTTCTTCTTCTCATCGTGACTGACTCGGTACTTTACCTCCATTCCTTCCTTGAGGTCAGTGACTTGTGTCTCTCCGCTAGCAATATCCTTGATGTGGAAGAACAAGTTTTCACCGCCTGTGACACCTTGGTCAGCCGGCTCGATAAACCCAAACCCACCATCTGCCTTAAGCGCGACGATAAATCCTTCTCCAGTCGGCAGTTCCTTTGTCACCTTTGTGGTTGTTTTTTGTTTTGGTAAGGCAGCTGAGACTAGAACGATGCACTTGGCCAGCACTTGCTTCGTCCGCTTCACAATGATGAGGTTCACCTTCACGCGATCACCGATATGAGGGTTGTACCGCACATCCTCCACGTCTTCTGCATGGAACTCTATCTCCGCAGTCGAGCTACCATGCTGTTCTTGCAACTCCTCTAGCTTCTCCTTTTTCAATCGTCCATCAGCACTAACTGTGAGTCGTCGATTTGGTCCATCGCCAGTGCTCTCATGTGACACACCAAGCCACTCGCAATATGCATGAATAGCAGCACGCTCGTACTTGGACAAAGTGGATGGGAACTCCACTTTGAGCTCAGTAGCCTCATCGCCGGCATCCACAAAAGTTGCATCGATTTGCTTCTTGAAGTCTGGAAAGAAATCCACCAAGTGCTTGCCGTCGCCTAATGTCAGTCGAATCCGTCCAACCTGAGGCTTCGTGAATAGTGGTTTGTTGGAGCCTTGCTTGCTCTGCTGATGTTTTTGGTGACGCGAAGGCACAGCGATAATTTCACCCTCCAGATCAGAGGCCAACACTGACTCCCACTGGACGGTGCCAGATGGAAGAATTTGCACCCGGTGTGCTCGCACATTCTCCTTGTCCTTGCCCTTCCCAACCTCGGAGTTTGTGCTGCCACTAACGTCAAACGCGACTTCAGTGCCCGTTCGGAAATCGTTCTCAACACTCATCACATCGCTGAAACGAAAGTAGGCATCAGCACTTCGATCAGCGCACTTGATGAAACCGAAATCATCCTTGATGGTTGTGATCACTCCTGTCTCTCGGGTCTTCGGGTTGAATTGCACCACGCGTACATTCGAAGCCTTGAGGCGACGGCTTCTTTTGTCCATTACCTGATCAAAGCTGACAATATCTCCGACCGCAGGTAAGTAACTCACATCCTGTGCGTCTGAGAGGCGGAAGGAGACGCCAGCAGCTTTCTTCTTAAGCTTCTTCCCGGAACTAGCTGCTGGCTCTTGCAGAGGCTCCTCCGTGACGATGTCGTCTGGGTTTGTTGGATTAATGACGCCAAAGATCTCTGGTCCGTTGCGCGGTTCTTTTGGAATCTTGGTCACAACGCCTTCAACATCGGTTCGTAGCACATCCTCAAACGATACAGTTCCGGACGGTACTTTCACGACTCGCATTGCCGTCAGGCGATGACTGTTGCTGTGGTTTGGTCTTTCGTCCGCGGCGTCTTTGTCTTCGTACACATAGAAAGAGACTTCATCTCCATCTCGAAGTTGTAGTTTGCCCTTGCTCTTCGTCTTGTCGTCGTCAATCGACTCGCGAATTTCGTGAAACGGGAAATAAACATCATCAGTGCGATCGCAGCAGCGGATGAAGCCACCACCTGACTTGACGCGAGTGACTACTCCCAGTTCACGCGTCATGCTTTCCAGTTTTGCTTCGATCTCCTTCTCCAGTTGGGCTTTGGCGGAGAGTGTGACAGTAAGATCCACAGCTCGCTTCTGCCCGGACTTGCGATGGGTTGCAATACGGAAACGAACATGATCGCCAAAATGGGGTATGTGGGGTTTCTTGCTGCTCTTGCTATCCCCCTCCTGGTCGGCGACGCTGTCAGCTGTGTAGCGAACGAGCTTGCTGCGTTTGGCGGGACTTGGAGCAGTCGTCTCGCCCTCAGCTTCGGCCTCCGCGTCAGCGTTGGGCTTTTCGTCTCCGGCGATCTTTTCGGCTTCACGAACCTCTATCAGACCGTGCGGCTCATCTCGCGTACTACTGTGGTGAAACGAGGAATTGCTTCGAGGAATTCCCTTGGTCACAATGCCTTCAACGAACTCCTCTGCAACCTGTTCAAGTCATGTCAGCCCTATTCAGTGTCCTCCCAGCCACACAAACTCCGACTCACGTCCTCCCACACAATCGAGCCCTTCGGCAACCGCACGAGCTGCACTGCGATGTCTTTCTCCGAGCGCTGGTTGTACTTGACCTTGAACTCGACTTCGTCCTGCAGCTCCAAGTCCACCGGAGCCTCCGAAATGTGGAAGAAGAGGTCGTTGTCGCGCTCGACGCCGCTCACGAAGCCGAAATTGTCGCGGATCGACACGACGACGCCACGCTCCGTGACGAGTGGAGGCGGCGGCGGCGCGCGGGTGCCTCGATCCCACTCGCGGTCTCGGTTGCCGCCGTAGCCTCGGTGGTCCCTGCTGCCGTAGTCGCGGTCGCGGTCGCGTCCGCCGTAGTCGCGGTCCCGTGCGCCGTAGCTGCCACGCCCGCTGTCTCGGTCCCACGCTCGCTGCGGCGGCGCGTGGTCGGGCTCGGCCTGCTGCTGCTGCTGCTGGCGGAACCGCTCCCAGCGGTTGGCTACTGGCGGCGCCGGCTCGTCCTCGCGCTTGGGCTCGGGCGTCGGGCGCGCGCTCTTGCTCGGCTGGGCCGCTGCCTTCTGCGCGCGCGCGAGCGCCGCGGCCTCGGCGGGCGTGGGCTCTCGCGGGAGCTCGTCGTCCTGGTCGTCGGCCCAGTCGCCGGGCTTGGAGGGGCGGAACATGGTCGGCTTGCTTCTCCCGGAGACGAAGATGCCACGAGCGGATCCACCTCCACCCACTCACAGCCACATCAAATTTGGGAGAACACGGTGTGGACCACACGCAGAAGGCGCCATCACTCCAACTGACGACACCATCATTCGCCGTAGCTCCCCAGAACGAAGCGAAGGGAACGAAGAGCTCAACTCGGCCAGGGGGGAGGGGACCTCGCGGATCGGAATTGGATTCCATCCATCCAGACCGGACACAGAAAGAGATCGGACCCCATGCGCGCGCTGCTGGTCGCGCTGGCGGCCCTGGCCGCGTCGGCGGACGGCGCCTCGTCGATGCTCAAGATCCCACTGCGCGCCTCGCCGCGCTCGCGAGCGACCGTTGACTTGCAGCGCGTCCACCGAGCAGCCAACGACTCGGCGGCTCCGGTCGACTTGGACGCCGTGGTGCAGTGGAATGCGCTCCGCTCGGAGGCCGGCAAGGACGAACTGCGCGTCCACGGCGACATGTCGTTGCTCGCGGCGGCGAAAGGCCGCGTGCCGCTGACCAATTTCATGGAGTTCCAGTTCTTCGGGCCAGTTACCATCGGATCTCCACCACAGGAGATTCAAGTGTGTTTTGACACCGGGTCCTCAGATCTTTGGGTGCCCGGAAGGAGCTGCAAGGAGTGTGCTGGAGCGGCCCGGTTTGATCGACTAGCCTCGAAAACTTTTCGGACTGTGCGCAACGGCAAGTTTTCTGTCCAGTATGGAAGCGGAACGGTTGGCGGCACGTACGGTATTGACAGCGTGTCTATCGCGCAGTTCAAGGTCGCAAACGCCACTGTCGGAGTGGTGAACGCTGAAGAAGAGTCGATGGCTCAAATGAAAGCGGACGGCCTCTTGGGCCTCGCTTTTGACGGGCTGTCCACTTTCTCGCATCCCCCGCTCTTCATCGCACTGCTCAAGCAAAACCCTCAATTGGAGCCGGTGTTCGCTTTCTTCTTAAGCTATGAGCCCAATACGGAGGGCTCGGAGTTGCACATCGGAGGCTACGACAAGGTGTACATGGCTTCGATCAACGGCGAGTGGCAGTACACAGACGTTCTCCCTCAGTATGGACTCTGGACATTTTGGAATGTGGAAATGCATTCTGTTCAGGTTGGTTCCGGAGACGCAGAAATCTGCCCTGGTGGCTGTGTCGGCTTTGTAGATTCCGGAACGTCTCTTGTGGGAATCCCGAGCAATCTCTACCTGGATTTTCTTTTCCAGGTATCACAGTATGCCCAACCGTTCGGTTGCTATTGCGGCTTCACACAGTACGGCTTTCAATGCTTTCTTTGCAAGCCAAGCGACTTCCCCCCACTCCGCATTGGCCTAGGAAAGGAGCACTTTTATGTCCTCGAAGGTGTCGACTACACCCTATGTGTGGGGTTGACGTGTATTCTGCTCGTCCAGCCCAGTGGTCAAGATACTTGGGTACTCGGTGACGTGTTTATGAAGAAATTCTACTCTCTTTATGATGTCAAGAACAAGAAGGTTGCCTTTGCGTGCTCACGGAACTCGACTCTGTGTGGCAAAGAGAGCGATGCTCGCGCAGCTATAGCCTGGGCGCACCAGGGGGAGATGTTCGGACAGGACACTCAACTCGACTTGTACGACATGGATTCACACGCGGTACTCGTACTCTTCGTCTCTGGGCTATCGCTTGTTGGCGCTGCGTTCATTCTGGGCTCATTTTGGCACTACCCTCAGCTGCACAGCAACCACTCATTGGAGATGCTTTTCTCGCTCTCGGCTTTTAGCTTCATTTACAACCTCCAAGTTTGGATCGCCGGGATCGCTCACGACACACGTGATCCAAATTCGAGTTTTTGTGTTTTGCTTACGGCAATTCAGCAGTTTGCCGGTACGGCAATCCTGGTCCTGAGCGGTTGCCTGGCTATCGAATTACTGCGTGCAGTGCGCGCGTTCCGTTCGAGCCATGTTGACTATTCAAGCACGTACCGTTTCCTGGCGTGGTCTTCTGCTGCTGCGGCTGCCGTGCTCTCCGTATCCACGAACGTTATTGGCTTCGTGCCTGTTGGGGCTCTTGGTCCATGCCGTGTATGCTACGCCGCTGGGCACTCACCAGAATGGGCGCGACTTCTGCTGTTTTACTTCCCCGCCGCTCTTGTGCTGGTGCTTGCGGGCACAGGCGTGCACCTCACTATTCGTACGCGAGCTGAGCGGGCTTCGTTGGGCTTCCAGAGCGAGAGTGACCATCGCCTCACGAAGCTTCTGTGTGCAGTTAGTGTTTCAACACTCGTCACGTTCTTCTTACCAACCGTTTTGGGCTTTTTGACGGCTTTCCACGTGCTTCGTGCCTCGTCGTTCTGGGTCTTCGCGACCGAGGTTAGTTTCTACTCGCAAGGCCTCCTCAATTGCATCGTGTGGGCATTCAGCCCATCGTTCCGCGGTGCCTACTTCGCGGGGAACAACGCAAACCCACGGGAAAGCGAGCGTCTCGTTTCGAGACCGTAACTCTTCTGCTCTCGTCAATTACTGTGATAGTGTCTCTTAGCCTCAAGCAGAGAAAGCTATGAATTACACACTACTATCCATCTTAGTCGGTCTTCAGTGAGCCAATTGCCCCATAAAACTCCCAGAAATCGTCGTCCAACAACTCGATATTCTCTGCCTCCTCCATGAGCCCACCGGCAAGTTGGCAAAAGAGGTTGTCTTCAACGACATAGTCGATGTGATCCCGGTGGCGTACTGCCAGGTGACCACACCCCGGTCGGTGAGGATCATGTGGAGCGCACTTAGTGCCATTAGGCGATATGGGCTGCTTGGGCTTTGCGCACGTACCAGAACCACCGCTGCAATCGCCTGAGAGGCTTTTGACGTTGTCGAGGCACACGAGGTGGTTCTTGACCACAAAATCTCGATGGTTTCCGTGCTGGATGGCTAGATGACCGCACGAAGTGTGGGCCGCGTAGTCGTGGAGTTTGGCTGTGGCCACAACTGGACATGGTGGATTGAGCGACGACGACGAAAGCTGGAGGGCAATGGCATGCGTCGGAGAAAGCGAAAGCGGGGGGATGCCAGTCGACAGAGATGGAACTGAAGCACCTTGACTAGGCGAGCGAAACTTCATTTCGAGATTGCTGCGACCTTGAGATTGGTCGCTTCCGTTGCTGTTGCTGTGGCTATCGACAGTAGCAGGGGTCTTGAAGTCGGCAGAGTTACGCGAAAGCTTTCCCACCGCCTTGAGCTGGTTAGTGAACATGCCAGGAGGTTCCGTGGCAAACTGCTCGGTAATGGTGTGCAAGTGCTCCGGGCAGCATGGGATCCCAGGCTGGGCTGAGGCTCCGAGCAATGCATCCCACTCCTCCATTGAGAAACAGTCAGGAGTGATATGCACATGGTCCTCTGTGCAGGTGAGCTCGAAGTGGAATTCTTTCCCAGGGCCGTCGGTGTGATCGGTTGGAGAGATCGGTGGAGCTCGAGGTCCTTGCGGGTTGACCGACACGGAGTCGGCGGCTGGGTGTTCTGTTGCGACTGCTCGACGAGGGAAGAGGGATGGTGGAGACGGCTTCTCGTCCGTGTCTCCTCCGTCCTCCTCGTCCTGGGTCGACTCATCCAGCTCACCATTCGATTTCGTTGACGTGCTGGGGCTCACTACGAGCCGGCGCTTCATCGTCGACTTCTTGTCGCTGGCTTTGGCGCCGTCGTGGGAGCGCTCGTGCTTGTGGAGATCAAAGCGCCGCGCAAAGCGTCGTCCGCAACCGGGGAACTCGCAGGCGAAGGGCTTGCTGCCGCTATGAGTGCGCTCGTGGCTGAGCAAGTCGGATCGGCGGGCGAAGCGCTTGCCGCAGCCGCTGTGCTTGCACTCGTACGGCTTCTCGCCCGTGTGGACGCGCAGATGGACCTCCATGTCGGCCTTGCGCAGGAACGAGCGGCCGCAGTACTCGCAGCGGAACTGCTTGTCGCCGTTGTGGATGTTCTGGTGGCGCTTGAGGTTGCCCTTGAGCTGGAACTGGCGCCCGCAGCCGGGGAAGCGGCAGAGGAAGACGGTGGCCTTGGCGCCCGCGGCCGCGTCCATCTCCACGGGCAGCAGGTCCGCCGCGGGGTCCCAGCGCGGCGCGCTCATGGAGAAGGGCGAGAGCTGCTGAGTGGACGTCTCGCCGCTGGGGGCGACACGCGAGCAGAGCGGCCGCCGTCGGATAAATCCGCGACAGTCTCATCTACCTGGACAGGCTGCTGCCACCGACTGCGCATTCTCAAAAGTCTCCATCGGGGATTCTAAACATTCAGGGAAAGTCACAATCCTCCCATTCTCTCTCTTTTGTGACTTTTGAAATTCAGGAAACCGTATCCTCCTCAAATCTTATTTGTTTTGGTAGATTCTCAAAATTCAGGAAAGCCACGCGACTAGTCCAATCTACCAGAGCTTGCACTTGGCCTCGGGGTTCATGGGGCTGCCGCGCTTGCACTGGAAGACGCGCGTGAAGTCGTCGCTGTTCATGGCCACGCCGTTGACGCGGAACTTGGACGGCGCGTGCGCGTCGCTCGCGATCAGCTGCTGCAGGTACCCGTCGCGCGCCTTGTTGCACCAGACCTGGCCGAACGACACGAAGAAGAGCTTCTCGGCCTCGTCGGCCGTCACGCCGTGGGCGTCGAACGCCGCGCCGCTCTTGACGTACTCGTGGTACGCGTCGAACGCGAGGCTTACGCCGCCGTTGTCGGCGATGTTCTCGCCGATCGTCGTGTTGCCGTTCACGTTGCCCACGGGCGCCCCGCTGTCGCCGTACGCGACGAAGTTGCTGTACTGGGTCTTCATGCACTGCGCCTTCTCCTCGAACTTCTTAGCCGTCTCGGGCGTCCACCACTCGCGCTGGTTGCCGTCGCCATCGTAGTTGCGGCCGTTGTTGTCGAACCCGTGGGTCAACTCGTGCCCGATCACCGCGCCGACTGCGCCGAAGTTCTGCACCGGGTGCACGCCTCCGCTGTAGAACGGCGGCTGCAGAATGGCGGCTGGGAAGACCATCTTGTTCTGCGAGGGCGTGTAGTATGCGTTGACGGTGGCCGCCGACATCGACCACTCGGATCGGTCCACGGGCTTGGCGATCTTCTTAAGCGCGAGGTTGAACTTATCCGTGTTAATCGCCACGACGTTGCTGAAGTAGTCGTCGCGCTTGAGCACGAACGGGTAGCTCTTCTTGGCCGTACTCTGGCCGATCAGATTGGCTACTTTCTGGAGCTTCTCCTTCGCCTGCGCGCGCGTGGCGTCATCGAGCCAGTCGAGCTTGGCGATGTGCTGGCCCATAGCCCCTTCAATTGCATCCACCATCTTTTGCACGTTCTCGGTACGCTGCACATCGAACATCTTGAGGAAGTAATATTTCCCAATCAAGTCAGGGAGCAGAGACGTCTCGGCGCTCGTGCATACGCGAAGTCGCGGAGACCGCGCAGTGAGCCCGTTGAGCTTCTTGCTATAGAGCTCAAACCGAGCCTGCACGAAGGGCTCGCCCAAGTACGACGCGTAATAGTTGACGTACAGGAACGCGACGTAGAGGCGAAGGTCCTTAATATCCGTATCCGCGATGAGCTGCTCCGCTTTGTCAAAGTATCCAAGCGAGTTGAACACAATCTTGGAACTCGAGGTTAGGGCCGAACGCTCGAGCAGCCGCAGGGCGTCACCCTGGACACCAAAGGTAAGTGGATACTTAGCCACAGCCTCGCTGTACTTGAGTGGGTTGTACGATTTGATGGGGTCGCGGTTCTCTGCAGTGGTGGGGGTGATTGCCGCGACTTTCTTCTCGAGTGCAGACACAACTTTCTCGGCGTAGGCCACGTCGCCAGACTTGCCACCTTGTTGTTGCTGGCCGTTCGTGCTCGCACCTGTGGTGTCAACTCCCGCAAGAGTGAGGATCGTCGTGATGTACTTGCGGTATTCGGCCTCGACGCCACTGTACGTCGCGTTGTTGAGATAGTACGAGGCTGCCGGCAGGGCGAGCACGCCGTTGCTGGCGTAGAGGATATTGGTAGTCGCGTCGCGCGCGTCAGCGCCAACGCCAATACCGGCGAGAATGCTGGGACCAATCGAGCCGATGTCAGCAGCGACACGCATGAGGTCCTTCTTTGTTGGCGCCGACGCGATCTTGCTGAGTACAGGCTGGAGAGGCTTGTTGCCCATGGCCGTGAGTGTATCAAGCGCGACGCACGAGTCCCAAAGCTCGCCGACGAGAGGCCAATCTTGCTTGATGATGTCTTGGATCACGACGTCATTGCGGTCGCTGATAGAGTTGAACGAGTACGAGTACGTTTGGCGGTCGCTCGGCAGCGTATACTTCTTCAGCCAGTTGCCGCAGGTGTACTGGTAGAAATCATCGCAAGGGTCGGCAGTGGTGTCGAGCAACTCGGCGACGTCGGCTGGGAAAGCGGCGCGGGTCTGGGATGCGAATAGCGCGGCGGCTGCGATCGAAGAACTCACGAAAACCTTCATGCTTTGGCTTGCGGGCTTCAAGGGAAGTTTGCGAATGGCCCCTGCGAGTCCCTCGGTTGGTACCTTTCCCATATCACAGGGCGCGGTTGAAGGACGGAAGCAGCACGCTGTGGCATCAACAGCCACACTCTGACCTTAGTGGCACTTTCGCAAGACGGTCCGTCCGATCTTTGTCGGTTCGCCTCAACGACCGAGGACACTGAGGACCAGACAGCACACTCCACAAAATTATCTGGTGGAATGTGCTACTGTAATCTTGGAGCTTGACCACTTGAGCAAGTGGATGGAAGAACCCATTACGTCGCCTAAAATAGTTGAACGTGCAGAAACAGAGAATATCGAATGAGAAGAATGGTGGAAATCGCATCCTCACTCAAATGGCCAGCGTCAAATCGATCAACAGTCACGGAGCCGCAGTGAGCGATGCTATTAAAATAGCAACGCTCACTCCTGCTCCGCCTCGCTCGTTACGAACTGTCGCGAGTTTGGAGGAGTGGCCAAGTCGTCCATTTTTGTCGTCCATTTTATCGGTTTTCTTCTCTCTGATGACCTCCCAAATGTGCATAGAAACGCCATCTCAATCAAGCGGAACAGCAGCTGGTGAAGTCGTCAGAGACCGACTCAGATTGGACGTCAACGCGTGGGCTGCTGACTGACTCACTGTCACGCCGTGTGAAACCGTGCAGTCCACGCTTTGACAGTCGGTGAGTATGTACACAGTCGAAGCGTGAACTGAATGAAGCCTGAGGGCGCATCTGGTCGGAGGCTCCCGCATCCACGCGGCTACGAGTTGTTTCCAACTCCGTGCACAGTCCAATATCACCACTAAGATAACACCAGTTTGATGTGATTGGGAGTTGACTCCAAAATTTCCCATTGGTTTAGTGAACACTACAGCATATACGAGCGCAGAGGCGGGTCCCTACTCGTTCTGACTTGAAAGGATTTACCAGAGCTGGCACTTCTTCTCCGGGTTCATCGGAGTGCCCTTCTTGCAACTGAAGGCGTCCTCGAAGTGCAGGCTGTTCATGACGACGCCCTTGGCACGCCACTCACCAGGCGAGTGCGGGTCGGTCTTGATCTGGTTAATGATAGCAGCGTCGCGGTCGAGGCCGCACCACGTCTGCGCGAAAGCCAAGAAGAGCGTCTGGTTCGCTTCCTTCTCCGTGAGGCCACCACGGTTGACGAACTGCGGCGTCTTGGCGAACTCATGGTAAGCATCCCACGAGAGGCTGAAGCCGCCGTTGTCGGCGATGTTCTCACCGATCGTGGTAACACCGTTCATCTTGGTAAGGGGCTTGCCGTTCTCGCCCGTGACGACGAAAGACGAGTACTGGTCCTGCATGCACTTGGCGCGCTTGTCGAACTCGGCAGTCGTGTTCGCCGTCCACCACGTGCGCTTGGTGCCATCGCCATCGTAGCGGCGGCCGCTCGTGTCGAAGCCGTGCGTAAGCTCGTGACCAAAGACGGCACCGATCGAGCCGAAGTTCTGAGCGGGGTGGCCAGTGCCGGAGAAGAAGGGCTCCTGAAGAATGGCGGCCGGGAACACCATCTTGTTCTCGAGTGGCGAGTAGTAGGCGTTGACCTCAGCCGGCGAGATCGACCACAGGTCGCGGTTGACCGGGTTTCCGAGCTTCTTGAGCTTGTTGTCGTAGTCGTTGTTGAGGATCGACTGGATGTTGTTGAAGAAGGTGTCACGCGAGAGCGAGAACGGGTACGACTGCTTCACGGTCGACTGGCCGATGAGGCTAGCGACCTTGGCAAGCTTAGCGGCAGCTTCGCCACGAGTAGGAGTGTCGAGCCAGTCGAGCTTGGAGATGTGGTCACCCATGGCGTTCTTGATGAGCTTCGTAAGCAGCTCCGCCGTATCCTCACGCTCCTGGTCGAACATCTTCATGAAGTAGTACTTGCCGATCAAGTCAGGGAAGAACTGCTTGACACGGTAGACACAGATGCTCTCGCGGGTTGAGCGAGCCTGCTGGCCGTTGAGCTCCTTGGCGAAGAACTGGAAGTACGCCTCGTAGAAGGGGTCGCTCAGGTAGCGCACGCGGTTGTTGATGTACAGGAACGCGACGTAGGCCTTAAGGTCCTTCGCTGAGATATCAGCAAGAGCCTTCTCGAGGAGCGTAGGGTAGTCGAGGTAGTAGAAGATAACCTTGGAGTCCTTCGTGAGCTTGCTCTTCTCGAGGATCTGCGCGCCAGTGAAGTAAGAGCCAACGGCGAGCGGCCACTTAGCGATAGCATCGCCGAGAGTGATGGGGTTGTAGTAGGCATCGTCACCGGTCTGGTCGGCAACATCCAGAAGAATGTTGGCGAGAGTCTTCTCAACCTTGATGATCGTGTCCTCGAAGTACTTCGGGTCCGTGGTCGAGGACCCGCCCTGCTGCTGGCCACCCTGCGTAGCGCCGTTGGCGCTGTAGCCCGACAGGTTCATGACCGTCGTAATGTACTTGCGGTATCCAGCCTCGTGGGCCTTCCACCAAGCATCGTCGAAGTAGTAGTTCAGGTCCGGAAGCACCATGTCCGGGTTGCCAACGTACATGACGTTGTTCTTCGCGTCCTTGTAGTCACCAGCGACATCCCAATCGATGCCGAACTTGGCGCCGGTCTTGCTGAGCTCACCAGCAAGGCGGAGGATGTCCGATTTGCTCGAGAGCTGCGAGATCTTGTTGAGGTAGGTCGAAAGGACCTTGGCACCCTGCGAGTCGATCGTCGTGGTGTCGAGACAAGAGTCCCAGAACTCGCCGATGAGAGGCCAGTCCTGCTTGAGGATGTCCTGGATCACAAGCTCATTGCGGGCCGAGACCGACGAAAACGAGTAGTCCTTCGAAGTCTCCGTAGACGAAAGCGGGTTCTTCTTGATCCAGGAGCCGCAGGCGTACTGGTAGAAGTCCGTGCACGGGTCGACCGAAGGATCGATGAGCGCGAGCACGTTGGCCGGGAGAGCGGCCTTGGCCGGCGCGGCAGCGAGAGCGGCGATGGCAATGGTGGAGCTGACAAAGACCTTCATGGCGGCGGAGGTGAGGAGGCTTCTTTAGATCACTTGAGTCGGAGCTAGTGAAATGCGGAATGAGCACTTCCGAAGCCGTGGGGGCCGATCGGAGGCGGGCGGAGGGGGGAGTGAGGAGTCTTGAGGCTGTCGACAGTGCGGCCCGGCCATTCCACCTCAAGGTTCCGTTTACGACCCATGCTGTCGAGTGAATGGGAGACTGCCCGGCCGTGTTCACGCCGAGCACCACTCTGTCTCCATCTGGAGAGCTTCGTGACTGTTCTCTGCAAGCCGTCTAGAGGAGCTGGAGGATCCCCATCTGCGTGAGCAATGATGAAGGATCGCCAGATGGTGGCAATCGAGTCACGAATGGATGGGTTCCAGTCTCGCTTGTCGGGAACGGGTCCAACAGGGGAGACAAATGCTCCACTGTCACGCCATCGACAGGCTCCGAAGACAAAACATTCATAATAGAACCGAGCACAATTCAACAACGTCGACGAAAAGAATAGAGCATAAACAAGCCATAGACAGCACTGGGTCCCCGCCTCATCACCTCACAGGTGCACCTGGTGCAGTGTGGGTCGGCTTCGATGGTGGAGACAGTCTAGCTCGGAAGAGGGCACCCACGAGGCCGGCGTCTTATGAGTCCGCATCGCTGCTATCGTGTGTGAGCGAAATACTTCGCGCTGTGTAGCTGCGTCCGTTTCAGTCGATGTAATCGAGCTGAGTAGTTTTGTGAGAGGAGTCTCGTCTTGCGTCGACTGACAGTTCCTTGATGAAGAGACCTGTCTCCTCCTTCATCCACAGATGGTCATGATTTCGCCCTGTCGCTTCAGAAGAGGCACTATTACACTTAACCTATTACACATATCCTCGGCGATATTATAACCGAGGCCATTGCTTCAATTAGGTACTTATATAAATGTAACCCCCGTGACACAGTTGACAGATTGGTGTCCACAACATCAAAGAGACCCTGGGATATTCCCTTACAGTGGCCCAGATAGAACATAAACGAGCCATCAAAGACCCGACTTTGACAAGCAGAGAATGGAAACGACAGCCTTGGATCTGAGAACGGAAGCCTTACTGGACTGAATGAGCGGAAGCCCCGTGAGTAACAAAGTACAGTATTATACAGTATTCTTTGCGTTGCGGCAGAAGGGAGCGGCAGACGTTTGCGGAATCAAAGCATCTCGAAGTGCAGGACCCACAGGCTACAACTGACCGTCTTCGAACCCGACCAGATCCAGCTTCTGCTGCAGTATGATTTTCCTGGGATACGTGTAGATTGTGTTTGAGACAGAAAATTTACTTAAATTATCATATTTAGTTTGAGTAATTTCTCTGTCGCGACTTCATGTTAATGCACAGTATTTGCACTCCGTGAGACAAATGTGCGCGGACAAGAACCTCAAATACTGAGCATTGAGTGGATGAGCTTTGGCCGCGACAGTTCATAAACGATGCCTGTGTATAATTTTTTTTTTAAAGTTCAAATGTTCCGTGCAGAAAAATTGCCAGCACAGGCGTAATCCAACTCGAACAGTCCACGCAAGTGTATCAGATATTGGCTGAGTACGTACATACACGGATGTGAACGTTGAGCACTGGATGATTGTTTCCTGGACCGAGTCAGATGTGTCACGTGCCACATCGAGGTGCCACACCTGTCAATCCGTCTCGAAACCAGACTCTAGAATTTTGAACTTCACTCCTCTGTCTGGATGTCATCAACTAGGTCGCGATATCTCCCAGGATTCTCCGCCTCCCATCGTTTTAACCAAAGGAACGCCTTTACTTCTCGGAGGTTCGTTCGCTTCATTCGAATGTACCTTCGTTTCAGTGCAGCTAGTACCTCAACCGGATCGTACACACGCCCAACGCGCACGTACGACTCAAAGAACTGGCGATAAGTTGGCCACATGTGCCGAACGATGTACGCATAGCGGTTTACGAGCACGATATTGGCCTGCCGTTGAAGGTCTTCAACTGCAAGTAGATCAGAGTGGAAATTCTGTGCAGCAACTCGCATTGCTGCGTACACGAGGTCTCTCGTTTCGACGTGTTCACTTTCGTATGCGACGTAGCGCATGGCAAGCATGTAATCACGGAGGAGTCTTCTGCGTGTCCTCAAGAAACGCGATGCTTTGATTCGCATCCACTTTGCTGCCTCGTCAAACTCTGGAAAATGTACATGCGATCTTGATACTCGGAGTCTCATTTCTCGCAGCGCATCTCGAACATCGTTTGGAGAGACACTCGCAGCCCAATACTGCGACGATTTTGCTCGCTTGCGCATATATCGAACAAGGAAAACCTCGTACTTCAAAAGTAAGCCAGGATGCCCGTAGTGCGACTCATTGCTGATCCATCGCTCCTGAAAAAATCGGAAAGCTTCTTTCACTTCCAGCCATGTCGGTATGGTTGCCCCAGCATCTTTCAATCTAGCATTCAGTTGTACTTGTAGATGTGGAGACCACGCCTTCGTATGCTTGTAGAGCAGCTCCTCGAGCGCATCAACATAAAGAGGTACAGTAAGTGTGCTATCTCCAGCACAAGACACCATAGAGTTGATCATGGCCTCAAAAGATCTCTTCCATAAGCGGTTTCGATCCTCCCCGTCGGCTAAATCAGTTCGCACTGCATCTTCCAAGGCTGCGATAAGTTCTTGATCGACGATAGCATCTTCATTGTCTGTACGAGAGACCTCAATGCTTGGTGTGTTGGCGTGCGCTGTATTCTTGATCACGAGCGAACGATTCAAGACAGAGCATGTGAGATCAGTTGAAAGTCGCTCTTCTATACGTGGTCCACGCCGTGTGGATAGTTGAGCAAAGATCTCTATCTTGAATTCGCTAAAAATTTATCGAACAGAACATCAATTTCTGGGTTGCATGAATGCTCGAGTGGACAAACTTACCGACGAAAAGCTTGCATATCATGTGCTGCTAGAATGGATGGGCTTGCTTCGAGGAGGTTGTGTATTGCGTGAGGAATGGTCATGGCATCCTCTTTGAAAAGAATATATCCCGCGATTGCCTTCAGCACCAAGACTTCACCAAACCTCGTATTACGTGAAATCAACGCGTGAGCATCGACATCTGACAATGGTCGTGAGAAGTAAGTCGGAATCCACCACCGTCGAGATGATGCCACTTTCTTTAAAGCGAGCATGGAAGAGTCCTGCTGTCTTGATAGTTCTTGACAAGATTGAAGTATATCGGTAAATGCCTTCCAGAGGCTTGCAGTTTCTTCCGGAAATCGAGATAAATGAACGTCACTGCCGAAATTATCGATAGCTTTGGCGAGAGATGCCATAAATCGATCGGGAGGCAAACAGCCTTTCGTTGACAGAGCCATTATTTTGGTAAGAAGTGACTGATTGGATGGATCATCCTCAATCCACCTGACTCCAAAAGCAAATGAGATAGATGTTTCTGCGAAGATATGCAATTGATAACCAGACCTCAAGCAAATGTCCACTTGGATGTCAATTGATTCTGGGAAGTAAGCTTCGAGATAGTTGACAAGCTGCAGAATGTTGCATACGAAGATGAGATAGGGTTGGTAAAGCGTCAAGGGCGAGAAAAATATTCCATACCATGCGAGCGGCATGTGGGTCTGTCGGGAATGAATAGTAATAGTGTTCGAGAATATCGCAAGCAAGAGAGACATCCCCCGTAAGCGTCAAAAGATGAACGTAATGTTCGACGAATACCGCAGAGTCGGAGCTGTTTGCGATCGCTCGGCGAAATGCACCAACCGCTTCTTGGTAAAGAATGTGGACTCCAACAGGAGTCTTGTACATATACCGGTTCTCAATCCATTCCACAGCCATTGACGTGTTGAACTTCGAGGACTCCACTTGCTTACGCCACTCGTCGCCCTGAGCAGATGCGGTACCCTCTGCTTTGGTCTCTTCATCAGAGCTCACTTGTTCAACTAAGTCTGAAGTTGTTTTCCCGCGGAGCTCCCCCGACTCGATAAAGAGCAGCCAATAGCAAACCATCCCGAACATCCCTTGTAGGTGTGCGTCGTGATGGACATCGAGCTGCAATGAATCGTGCACGTACGTGAGGTCAGAATGCCCACAACCACTCCATGGCAAACGAACCTCTTGCAAGTTATCCTTGAAGAGATGGTAGGCTTCATAGTAGTCGCCGGAAGCTACGTGCAACATTAACATCTCTTTGTACAACATGACTCGCTACAAGGAGAGGCGATCAGAGGTGAGTAGTCTCTATGAACTAGCAATTGGCTTACATCCAAGCGACCATTCTGCAACGCTGTGTGATAAAATTGCAGAAGCTCTTCCTTGTGATGCTGAGGATGGCGTCGAAGGATCTCTAAGCTAGCCTACGGTGCGCTCTTAGCTCTGCCACAAGACACCACAGCAACTGAAGCCGGACGGACCTGGACACAGCGCGCCGGAAGCAGCGTAAAACGATGATACAGCACAGATAGAACCTGAGCGGCCCCTGAATAATCGCGAGCCCCAAGAAGCTGACGATTGCATCCATATGATCAGACGAGAGCCTGGTGCATCGTGGGCAATATTTGTGGACGTACACGAGCGAGCAAGTGGTCGAGCGCGGCGCGCAATCGCATGACCTTGGAGCGACCGTTGACATCGCTCCCGGCTTTCCACTGATCGAATCGATGAAAAGTGTGGTCGAGCAGCGCCAGTAACTGTGGGTCACTCGTCGTGGACGCGGTGCGGACATCTCGCAGCATCTCCATTTTGCTGGCCTCAGCCGCTTGACATGTTGGCATCCACCGGCGAAATTACGCCTTACTGGATTAGGTTTATTTTTCATGTTGCATGAATGTTGCGAATCTGAGCTCAAAGATCATGTGATGTTGCATTAATGTTGCGTAGGCGGTCGTTACTGCTGGCTGGCAGACCCAAGCAAAATCGCCATAATGGAGTGCAGCTTCGTCTCAACCTGGAGGCCAAGCGCGCATTAAGAGCAAATGCCGCTGAGTAAAAGATGCAATATCTAACGATGTCTCCTCTACCTGATGGTGGCGGTCGAGGTTGGCTTCCAAGAGTGAGGAGGTCCCTTGGAATTGAGCCTGAGACGCTGCATTGTCTGATTGCGCCGTCTGAAGCAGAGCATTAAAGATCTGCTCCAATTGGCCAAACGAGTCTGGAGGTAGAGCAGTTATCTAAATACAATTTCGAGGTTGTTTCCATGTGGCGTACCCTCGATGAGAGTCTCCATCCGTTGCTCTTGCAGCATCTTCCTCTCGTGCAACTCTCTCGCTCCCGCGCGGCACTGCTCCACAAAGTCCCCTGGCGTCGCTTCAATCGCGGTGTTGCCAGCCCCAGCGGCGCTCGTTCCTGCTGTGATTTGCATCTCGCTGGTCGCGTCCTTGCCGCCGGTTGTAGCTTCTGGGATCGCCATTGTCGTCTGTCTGAATCATGCCACGTGCATGCGCCTTGCGCTCGTTAGTCACTTCTCTACGCCATCTCTGGGAGCCGCCATCACATCGTCCGACAACTTCGTCGACTTCCTTCGCTTCCCCTTCCAGCGCCAAAATGGGAACTTTGAAGTTGGCAGGGGAAACTGGAGTGAATGTATCGGTTTCTAACTATTCTAACACCACTTGTCGCCTCCAACATCTCCAGTTGCAGTAAGACACAATCCAGGCTCGTAACGGCGCTCGACCTGAAGAGCCACGCCAGCATTCGCATTTCCCCCGCCTCCGCCGCCCCACGCGCATGACGCTCGACCAGCAAGACCAGTCGGTCGGCCTCGTCCATCCTGCGACTGGCGCTCAGCTCCCGCAACCCACGACCGTGCTAAAGACTCCGCCAGAGGCGAGCCTGCCTCCGATCCCGCCGTCGCTTTCCACACTCGCCTTGAATACCGCTCCACCCGAGATTCCTCCAGTGCAACGCAAAGAAGACGAGGTCCGCACCAATGACGTCGTACCGAGCGGCGTGGACTCGCCGCGCTGCCAGCTCGAGGACTTCACGACGTTCTCGAAGTGCCATTTGTGGAAGCTGATGATGTCGTTTTACGACCGCCAAGGCGTCGATTCGTGGGCTCAAGGGATCGTGCCGCACTTCATCACATCTAACACATTTATCGCGAAGAAGTACAGCCAGGTGCTTCGAGCTTTTATGCGGGACGCCACACGACCTAATGCAGCATCCCCGGTATGTATCCTGAGTATGCGTAATCCTCTCAACGTCAATGCGGCGTGGTTTCCTAATATTTTTTATGCACCAGTTGGACTGTAGCGAACCTTTCTACATTGTAGAGCTAGGCACTGGGTCCGGAAAATTCAGTTTCTACTTTCTCAAGGCGCTTGCGGAGGCCGAGGCCGCCATGGAGTTCCCTCTTGACAATATTCGGTACATTATGACCGATTTTACGGAGCAAAATTTCAATTTCTGGAAGACACATCCGGCTTTGGAACCATTCGTGACCCGCGGTATTGTAGATTTCGCTATCTTCGACGCGACAAAGGACACTGAGTTGCATTTATTCAACTCGCAACATATCGTACGCCCGGGTTCATGCAAGAATCCGGTAGGCATCATCGCCAACTACCTTTTCGACACGTTGTATCACGATCTTTTCCAAGTCAATGATGGATTTCTCAAAGAAGGGCTCATTAGTGTTGGGTCGAAGCATGCAGAGGAACCTGATCCATTGGATCCTGAGATCATCAAACGCCTCTCCAACCTTTACAAATACGAGCCCATTGACTCTGATTACTACGGCGCCGATAATCCGCACCTCAACAACATTTTGAAGTGGTACCACGATTTCTACGACCCACAGTCCTCAGGTGCAACTATTCTCGTTCCCGTCGGTGCATTATCTGCCATCGACCGTTTGAGCATGTTGGCTGAAGACAAGCGCCTTGTGGTCCTCTCTGGGGACAAGGGTAACAACAATCCTGATCACTTTCGCGGAGCGAGCGATCCTCATATCGCTGTCCACGGAAGCTTTTCTGTCATGGTCAATTATCACGCAATCGGTATCAACTTCGCTAGTCGAGGTGGTTTCGCTGTACATAGTCCTCAAGAGGAAGCGAGCTTGAAAGTGTCCCTGTTCGTGCTTCCATCGACAGCAAACCTCTCCGAAACTCCTATAAGCGAGCTATTTGGTGATGGCCTTGACCGAGTCTGTGACGAGCGCAGTCGAGCATTTCCTCAGCTCACACAAGCATTTGAAGATGAGATCGTAACGTTTGGGCCTAATGACTTCTTCGTGATGCAAAAATCGCTGAAGGAAGATTCCAAGTCGCCATCTTTGAAATCCGTGTTGGCTCTTCTCAAACTTAGTTGCTGGGACCCAGATACATTCTACAAGTTTCGCGACGTGCTTTTGGACCATTCACCAACTTGTGCACCTAAGCTCAAGCGTGATGTGCGATATGGGATCCCTCAAATTTGGAAGAATTATTATGCACTTGATAAGGAGAAGGACATTGCTTTCGAGATCGGCCGCTTATTTTACGGCATTCACGACTACGATTCCGCGCTCGCATTCTACTCTCTTTCAACGCATGAGATGGGTAAACACCACGTAACAAGTCATAACATGGGACTCTGCCACTACTCCAAGAAGCAACTCGAACTCGCTGCGTCGTGCTTCGAGGAAGCCTACTCGCTCAACTCGTCGTATCAGAAAGCTGCCACATGGCTCCAGCGTGTCCGCAATGAGCTCGGTGTCACTGCCATAGCGGCCGGGTCTACATCGACCTCGGAAACCCTGCTTCAAGAAATCCAGCTTGTGATGCCCGATCATGAAGAGGTGACAGGAACACGACCAAGTCTTTCTCGGCTCTCTTTGGATGAGAACTCAACACCACGGGCATCATTGTCGGACGAATAAGCATATACTGTAGTCGATATTCCTGGGAAAGAACAGCAGTAAATGATTCCAGCGCCCCTATTGACTCGTATTGACAGGTGGTGATCCATTCTACGTATCTGTGATTTAGCCTATCAATATCCTGACAGCGTGACTTGTTGGGATCATTTGGGGACGATCGCGTTCGCTTCGCCTGTAATCTGCCACGCAATCATGCGCCGATCGTTGCCGACACTAAAAAATGTGTTGTGGGGACCAGTCGTGATGCGGCGCACAACGTCCTGGTGGCCATAGTTTGCACCGGCAACAAAAACCGTCTTGTACGCGAATGTCGGCAGTTCCTTGACTGTTATAGCTCCGTCCTGGAATAAAGTTACATGTAAGAAAGTTTACAGATGGAGCCAGTCTAGCTGAATGATTCTTACAGCGGTACCGACGAGAAGAAGTGCAACCTGAGCAACGTCTTGGGTGCCGCAAAGCGCTGTGACCTGCGAATCTTGCGTCTCCTTAAACACTTGCTGGAACTGCCCGGCCATGCTCCAAACAATGATTTCCGAGTCCAGGCCACCGCTGATTAGAAATGTCTCGCCGTTGTTCACCCAGAATTCAAGGTCCATCACTGCGTCGGTGTGTCCATTCTCCTCCGCGGAGAGTACCTTGACACACTGAAAAGTTGACAGATCCCACAATCGAATCGTTGTATCAACTGATGCGGACGCTAAACTGTACGAAAACAGCACATTAGTACAGATTCAGCCACGTGGAGAATGAGGGAAGATAGCACTTTCGCCTACATTGGTGTCGCCCCAATCACGAAAGTTTTAAGCCGAGTGACACCACGTACGTGGCCCTCGAGCACACCACGACACTTGAATTGGTTGGTTGCAGGATCAAGTTGCCAATAGCGGATGACACCGTCAGCGCTGCCACTGAATAGGGTTGCGTTGCCAGCAGAGTCTGTGGCGACGGCAAGCGATTGGACGTTCATCGAGTGCGCGAACGGCATGCGCTCATTCACTCGGAACTCGAAGGCCTGCGCTGGATTTTCCAGATTCCAGCAACCGATCATGCCCACACCCACCTTGGAAGCGTAGGGTGACGGGCCTTCAAACCCTGCGAACAGGAATGGACCTTCCTGGACCAACGCGGAAACTCCCTCCCGTTTCTCGCTTGCACCACCATTCGACTTGCCGGCGTTGGCCGCACCAAACCCCCCGGTGTGTGCTGCAGCGCCGGCCGTTGGCGGGAGGACAGGGAGTGAGGTGACCTCTTGCCAGGACACACAATCCCAGAGTTTGACGGTCGAGTCAGCGGCGCCCGTGAAGAGCTGGTGGCGGCCGGCCCACATGACCACGTCCTTGATAGGCCCGCTATGTCCCTGCGTCTCGCCAAACTTCTTGACAAAGTGCGGGAACCGACAGGGCCGGCCGTTCTGCTGCTCGAAGTCGCACTTGCCCTCGAGGAAGCGGCGGCACGTCTCGCTGCCGGGGCCAGGCGGGCCGCCGGCGCCGCGACCTCGGCCGCCGCTGTAGTTCGACCGACCGCCGCGCGGGCCAGAGCGGCTGCGTCCGCCGAAGCCGCCTCTCTGGTTGTTGTAGTTGTAGCTCATGTGGAGATCCCGTGCTTGGTGCGCTTGGCTTAGTGCGTATGGCTGGGTTGCCATTCGGCCTCAACCGAGAGGTTACTAACAGCAACGATACGAACTTCGCGCCTCTGCTCCTGTGACATCGACCTCGATAGAGTGCCTTTTGCAGCCGCCGATCTTTCTGGTGAAGAGACGCAAGCAAGAGATGGAGCCGAGCGTCGCCGAACGAGAGGTCTTCGACGTCACGCTGACCAAGGGCGCGTGCGGCTTCGGCATTTACTTCGCGGCAGGCGCCGACGGCACGGCGATCGTCGACCCCTCCAAACCCTTTTACCGCATGCCCGACGAGTCCCTCGCTCCAGGCGAAGCGAGCCAGATGATCGCGCCGAGCGACAGGCTCCTCGCCATCAACGCCAAAGCTGTCGACAAGTGGCGCTTCCAAGACGTTGTCGAGGAGCTCCGAGGAACGCCACTGGGTGACACCACCCTCCGATTTGAACGCCGACTCTGCATGGACGAAACGAAAAGGAGTGCCCAAGAGTCCACGCACAAGGCGCCATCAACTCCAGATACCGAGCTCAAAGCGCAATTTAAGGTTGGGGGGTGGAAGCTACCTGACTGGCAAGCCGCACTGAAGACAGCGATCACTTCGAGTTCAGCCACGCCATCCCACGAAGACGTCATGAACAGATCAGCGGCGATGGAGGAGCTGCTGTTGGACATGGAGAGCAGGATCCGTTCCCTAGAACAAGACCTCGAGCGCGAGAAAAAATGCCGCTTTCTGGCTGAAAAGAAGAACATTTTATACCGAAACGCCCTGGCGTCTCTTAGCGAGGAGAACTCCCAACTTCGGCACAAACTTGCATTGGATAGTCATATCCGAGCCGTTGGAGATGCTTTCCAGCAGCGTTTGCATCTCAGCGTCTAGTCTCGACCTTTGTGTCTATTTTTTGCTGCTAAGAATCGTGCGTTATTGACGCCCAGAAATCGATGAAAGCATTGTTGAAGCGATGATGGAATCGATGGTAACTTCTAATGCATCGTCGGTCGTGGAGACCTTCGTACCATCACTTCCCTGTGATAACTCTTCGTTAGGCGTCAAACCAATTAGCGAAGACTCGGTGCCTTACGAATGCTCTCTTGTAGCTTCAGACATCGATTTGTCCCTTCGAAATGATCTATCAACCAGTGTCCAGGACTATCTTATGCGGATCGTCGATGATCTTCATCAACTTAGCAAGTGGACGTATGTGTGCCACAACCGCGTCCTCCGTTGCGAGCAGCAACAGACTCAGACTGCCATGGAGATATCTGAGCAGAAAGAGGCGAGCCGGGTCCCAACTCAACAAGTTACGGTTCTAATGAAGACGGAGATTGAGTTGCTGCGACGAGAAATGCAGGTCCTAGCGCATGACATATTCCAACGCGCGACAACTCAACTCGCCTACGTGCAAAACTCTTTCCGCTCTGAATACGACGATCAATTATTGAGCTTGCACCGTCGGGTCAACGATCAGCATCAAATTTTGGCACATAAACCAACGTCGCCAAGTGAAGAGGTGCGAACCAACCACGGTGAACGCTTGTCTGCCGCAGAGTTGGCGCTTGGGAGGCTACAGAGTACACTGGACAGTCATAATACCTACGTTGGCAAGCTCGAAAAAGAACTAGGAGAGTTGGTATCAGCTCTGCCGGCAATGCAGCGAAAACATGAACTCGAGTTTGAGAATCAGCAGCAGCAACTTGACAGGCTTGAGGCCTCTGTAATGCTCAACACTAACGGACTGGCGAAGGTTGAGAGAGATTTGACCCATGCGGTGCGAGAGACACGGGAACAAATCAACAGTAGACTCCAGGTTGTGCAGGTCGAGCTTCGCGAGCACAAGGAAGATCAGTACCACAAGGTTCACCAGCTGCAGCGAGCTCTCTGTCGTGCAAGTAAGCAACTTGGGATGACGAGAGCTGGATTTATTGCAATGCCAAGTGCGGGTAGATTTTCGACTGAGCTAGTCGTTGGGTCTACAACTGCAGAAGCAACCGATCCTGCTGACTGCTTCCTTCATGCTCGGGCGGCTTTACCTCCATGGAGTGATATGAATCACGAATCACGAGTCGTGAAGCGCGCCTTGAAGATAAACGCAGTGCATTCAACTAAACCAGGAGAATTCACGACTTCACCGCGCGCACGCGTGGCCATCAGACGAAACAGTTCAAAGACAGCGGATGTTCTTGCAAACGGAGGAAGTGGCAGTGAGTGTGCGCTCCAGATTCATCCTTCTTCAATCGGCCGTCCACTCGGTCGAGAGGACGATGTCGCGTGGAGCGTTCGAAATACAACTCCTCTTTCCTCCCCGCGAAAAACCACATATCGTACTCAACCAAGAGACCAAGCTTCAGTATGCCTCTCTCCACACAAAATCATTCAAAGTTAAGGTATGAATACACAGCGTCGTGTCATTATTAGCAAGAAATGACGTTGCACAACGTCTTCCAACGAGGGGGTTCAACATGAGTCTTGACGGCGCTACTAGCGTATGTTCCGAGATCCTTAATCCACAAAGCAAACTCCTCCAGGTGACGCATGAGACGCTCGTTTACGGCAGGATCGGTGCTACAAGAACAATGTGAGTGATAAGAACTAGAACTTTTTCATCGACTGAACTCACCTCACGACGAAATCGACGAAGAAGATGTAATCCCTACACACAAATCACTCATCAGGAGTGAATCATCATTAGCACAGACCAAACATCTACGGACCAATGGTGAGTTTGTGACGAGAAAAGACCGCCAGCCGTTGATGCTGGGCGGCTTTCGATCTTGATAATGGTGATGTTTCGCAAAGCAAACGCTGAAACAATCTTGAACAGGGCCTGAGGTTCGTTTGGAAGGGCAATCACGATACTGCTCTTCATCTTGACAGTCAACGAGGTCGAGGTCGTTGGAGAAATCAATGCAGGAACTTCTCTTCGGGCGATAATGGCGTATCGCGTCTCGTTATTGAGCTCATCGCCGACACCTTTCTCAAGAACCTGCAAACCATGTGTCTCAGCAGCCTGCTCACTAGCAATCGCCGCGATGTTTTTATAGCCTTCGTGGCGGACCATGTGGCAAGCTCCAGCGCTATCCCACGTTGCCTGACGATCAATGAAAACACCAAACTTCTTCTCGAGATCGGTGATGTAAGCCTGGCAATGATCGAGGATTGCCGGGTGGGACAACATGCAGTTGATATCTTCCAGTTTCGTGCCCTCGATCGCGCACAGACAGAGTTCTTGCACGCATGCAATCTCACCAACAATCTTGAGCTCGCTGGCGATCAGCCGATCCAGGATTCCGTGGAATGTGCCTGAAATGGAGTTTTCGATTGGCAGCACTCCATACTCAATTTCACCCCTTTCAAGCGCATCAATGACTGTCGCCACCTGCGAGTACCCGACAGTCTCGTATTCGCTTGGTGAGATAGCTCGATTGCGCTTGAGTTCGTCGAACGCAGTGCGCGCGGCGACGTCGGAGAATGCCCCCTCCTTTCCTTGAAAACCGACCAGCAAAAAGTCCTGTTCTACTCGTTGCTTCTTCTTTGCAGCTGACATCACGCCGAGACCGTCAACATCGCACTCGCTTTCAAGCGCGGCGGCGGGCGTCTCGATCTTGCGCTTGGCTGCCGCAGTCGTCGCGACAGCAGCGGAACGCGCGCCGCTGCTCTCGGCGGACGGGCGGCGCCCGGCACCGGGCAGTCGCCGGGCGTTTGGGTGCAGCTCTGCTAGCTGCGCCTCTTTCTCTCTCCACGCGCGGATGCAGTTGCGGTCGACGTTGAAGCGGCGCGCGACCGCCCGCAGGGACTCGCTCTTGGCCGCCTGCACGATCGCGAGCTTCTCTTCCACCGTGTAGCTGCGCTTCTTGTCGCGCTGCTTCTCGCTCGTCTCGCCCACGGACGCAGCCAGGGCGGCGGCCGCTGAGACGGGCGCCACGGCCACGACCGGAGCGCCGTTGGTCGTCGCCGCGACGGCGGTGGCTGCGTTCGCCGGTGACGCCATTGCGCAGCACGGCGGAGCTTCTCCGATTGATTCGAAAACCAGTGCCCCAGGGGGGGTTCTCACTCAGACCATCGATTCGCGCATAGTGTGGACCACGCTAGATAGAATCCACCAGGAATAGCCGTTGCCCATCCAGCATCAGAGACTGAGGACGAGATCCGACATGGCTACACTGCCTCCCTCACAGCGCCGCGACCATGGCGACGGAGACGGCGGTTCCGGCTCAGCGCGCGCGGCTGCAAGCGTTCCTCGCGCACGAGCGCCTGCCGCCCGCGAAGCCGCCGACCCACGCCACCAACGACGTGTCCGACATCCGCGGCGCCAGGCCGCTGCTCAAAGACCACGCCTTCGTGAACAAACCGCACTTCTACGACCCGCACGACATCGACGGATCGTCCAGCAAAGAACTCCATCCAAAGAGCCGCCGCGTCAGCGCCGACGACCGCTACAAACAGCTCCCCATCGAGGGTTCGTCGTTGGATCGTCCGGTTACCCGATTGCTGGCTGACATACCTCTCGTGTGGCTATGACCAGGATCGACTACCCAGCCTGCAGGCTTCCGAACCAATCGAGTCTGCAACCCGCTCAACCCTGAGTACAAGCTCCCGTCCTTCCAAGCGGCCCCACCAATAATCCCCAAATTCCTCCGGGACAGCTATGATGTATCCGACATTGAAGGCACATCCTTTCGGAAGCGGGTCATCACAAACCCACGTTCGCCAACACGCTTAGACGACATCGCAGGCTCGCAACCGGGATGGCTACCTTTCCACAAGCGCGGTCTACGCGAAAATCTACCTCGCGACATTCTTGATGTCGCCGATATCACCAACGTCGACTTCAAGTCGAGCCGAGTCACGTAAGTAGTTGGCTTTCAAGTAGCAGCACGCTTGCCCGATCCTCACGACGTGAAACCTGATGCTGATTTAGCAATGTGTTGGACCCCGTATACACCGTCAATGGCATGACAACCGAGAGCGATGCACTCATGCACCCGAAGCAGCTTCATCGACCCCTCCAGAAGCCCCACTTCGCACTGCAGACTGCCGATATCGCCGGCGCAAGCGCCAACGACGCGGGCAAGATCGTCGTCAGCGGCATTCCAAACGAGAAGCGTCGCCACTTCCGTACAACGAATCGTACGGACGACATTGTCGGTGCTGGCGCGGACACAGTGCTTCACAGCATCCGCAGCAATCGACGTGTGGATCCAAATTGGCCCGAGTATGACGTCTTGGATGGGAAGCGAGTCGACTCGAGCGCCATGTCAGTCGCAAAATCCATTGTCTTTGCTGAACTCGTAAAACAACACGACGTATTGTGGAGGAAGGAAGAACCACAAAGCCAGTACGTAGTCAGCGGGGTCGCCAATGTCGGGATGACAAATGTTCACCAAGAAAAAGAGAAACCCCCGCGGCGATCCACAGCCCCAGCAGTGTTCCTTAATGGTAGCGCCAAGTCGACGACGGAAGTGTTTGGTCGGTCGCCGGCAACGGCGACTGCTCGGCTGACCACAGCAGACAAGAAACATGCGGAGGAGAGGAGGCAAGAGATTGCGATGGTACGGGATCTCAGGTAACAGAAGTATTGATCTTAATTAAGATCCGGATTATTTGCGAGCACGACATGTAAATTGTGTTCTCACGTGAGGTCGAACATGTCTTCTTCTTTGTGACCAGGCGCCTGAGGGGCCGATGAACCAGCCACGTGGACTTCTTCTTGAGCTGCAGCCACGGTGCTCGCTCGTTCAGACGAAAATTCGAGTGCATCGAAGTCAAACTCGGTCGCCTTATGATCTTTTTCTGATGATACAGTGATGCTCGCCATGCTCGCAGTCGTCTCTTCAAACTCATTTACAGCGCGCGATGCTGTCGGCTGCGGCGCAGGACGACCACGAGGCTCTGCGTGCTCGTTGGTGGGAGCGGCGCGCGCAGGGGTAGGAACTGAGGACCGATGGTTCTTGGTTGGGACTGGAGTATAACGATCTTTCGTTGGCGCGGCGGGCGCAAAGGGATTCTTCGCTGATCCTGTGCGCGATTGGGAGTGACTGTTGCCACCGGTGTGAGAGCCTGTTCGACTGGGTTCGGGTGTAGTCGTGCCTGCTGCCCCACCAAAGATCGAAAGCTTGCGCACAAGGCGCCCAATTTGATTGTCGAGGAAACTGAAGCCTTGTTTGCGAATCGTTTGCTGCAACAAGTCTTCGCTCCCCTGCTTGAAAGCACGCACGAGATCCTCCGCAAGTGCACACTCGTCCGATTTCAGGTATTCGTCGGACTGCAACTGGGCCATGTAGGCCTTGTCAGCGGCAGCGATATCCCCCATGACGAGCAGCAATACGATCTCACTCAAGTAGCATTTGTGGACATTGTTGGACTGCTGGAGTTCGTGGAAAATCACAACTTGGCGCTCCAATAGCGACACGCTCTCCTTGTAAAGCCCATTTTTGACGAGATACGCGAGCGTCTTGCGAAACACGTCGACAGCAAAATGAGGCTTTCCCTGGGCCTCCATGAGCGAGCAGGCGCGCATATACAACTCGCGAACGTCATTCATGCCGTTCTCTTCGCAAGCGTTCGCGCCTTTGAGCAACGCATCCGCGGCCTTTCCCAATTCACCCATGTCGCTGTAGTAGGAGCAGGCACTCTCGTAGCTCTTCTTGATCTCGTCGAGATACTTGTCTTTGACCGGGCCGGTCGCGCGCGTCTCTTTGATCTGCTGCGCCACGATCTTGGCAGCGTTCTCGCAGTTCTGCGCCGCGCGGAACGCAGACTTGTTCTTGTTCTGGACCGCCGCGGCCTGCGCGAAGATCTTCTTGGCCATGTCGAGGTCTCCGGCAGCGCGGAAGGCGTCGGCCGCCGTCTCGAGCAGCGGCGCGGCCGCGAGGTAGTCGGGCTGCCAGCGGAACATGGTCTTCTCTAGCAGTTTGTTGGCTTGCTTGAGCGCGTCCTCCGCGTCCTTGCGCTTCTTCGCCTGGAGCGCCGACATCGTCGCTTCGGTCGGTGAGAGCTCGTAAACAACTGCAGTTCGGAAGAAGCGAGGGAGATTTTCTGTCAATATCAATAGAATGGATTGGACATATTAAACTACATAGATAATTGAGATAAATAATTGCAACGATCACCCAAACGCCGACTCGAGGCGAGAGGACAAGTTCTGGCGAGGTTTGGTGCGACGGAAGCACTCTTCCTTGTGGCAGCTCGCGTCCATGAAGTTCTTGCAGCGCAGCGCTCGTAGCGGCACGTCGATACGAAGCCCCGCGGCAGCGTTCAATTGCACGAGCATGGCGAGAAGCGCAGCCTTTTGAGCAGGAGACGCAGTGCCGACCAGCTTGGGGCATTCCGCGTAGTTGAAGTAGAATCTTCCACGGTGATCCGATTCGGCGGAAGGAAGTATGCGCACGACAAGCTCGAAGGGATAAACACCTTCTTTGTGGGCCCGATACATGAGCGACGCCGTGGCTTGTCGCAGAACGACATCAAGCACGAGACCCCCTTGAAGCATGAGCACGACAAAACGTGACTCAAATAGACCTGCAAAGGGTTGGGTGGCCGGAACGGGTGATCCACGCTTCTTAGCGGCGAGTACGATGGACTTCAGAGTGTGGTGCACAAACCACTCGTTCCAGGTCTTGATGTTGAGCTCGAAGCTGCCGAGGAGCGGCCACGGCACTAAAGCAACCCCGGGCGCATCCGACGAAGCCTTGGCAACAGGTCCGATACTGGAACTGTCGACGATTTGGCTCTTTCGGGAGGCAATATCGAGGGCGTACTCGTGGAAATGCTGCTTGACGACGAAGTTTTTCAGCTCATTCAGCAGCTGCCAGATCGAGAAGCGACCGCTGTGACGACGAGAGTCGGCGAACACGAACTGAAGGGGTCCGAAGTGGAACACGATGGCGATGAGCGTGCACAATGCGAAGCAGAATGCGGTGATTGTCGAAACGATCGAGTAGAGTGAGCCGTGGAAGGCGTAATCGATCTGTCAACGAAACAACGTCAGCACGGCCACGGCGGTCCTCGGCATCAGGAGCGAGCAGCTAGCTCACCAGGCGGATCTTGAGCGCGCAGTAGACGAAGACGATCCAGACGCGCAGAGTCGGCGCGAGCACGACGAGTCCGCGGCCGCGCAGCAAATGCTGCGTGATGCGGTAGCCGAGGTACGTGGCGAGGCTCTCGGTGACGAGGAAGTAGAGCGCGAACATGCGGCAGTCGAACTCGCGCAGGTGGTCCAGCCCGGCGAAGGGCGGGCCGTACTGCTGCCCGGGGGGCCACTGCGCCGAGTCGATGCGGTGGGCCCAGTCGGGCCCGCGTCGGTAGAGAGGCTGGAGGTGCATGGCGGAATGCGTTCTGACGAGCCGCCGCGAGCAGGTGCGATCGAGCGACGGGGGCAGCCCAAAAAAAGCTCACTTGGTTTCACTATGGCGAGCGTCTCGCCAAGTGGCGTCAGCAGCCCTGTCGCACGGCGACGGCCGTTTCCCAGTTCTGAGATTGGGGGTGCAATGCCAATTTTTACGATGGAAAAAGCGCTTTTTTATTTCGCGGCGTCTCGATGAGTCTGTGACGTGGTCGGCGGCGTTTCGCCTCGGGCGGTGATGAGTCCGTTGAGTCATTTCGGCTCGGGCCATGCGCGCGCGGCTGCTGCCGCTGGCGCTGCTCTGCGCGGGCGCGCGGGGCTTCTCGTGCCCCAACTTCTGCTCCCAGCGCGGCCTCTGCCTCGCGCAGGGCGTCTGCCAATGCCCCGCGACCCACCGAGGCGCCGACTGCTCGCTCGCGCGCTGCCCCGTCGGCGCCGCCTGGGCCGACCAAGTCGCGAGCACCGATCTCGGCCACAACCCGGCCGAGTGCTCGAACCGAGGCGTCTGCAACACGGACACCGGGCTCTGCTCGTGTGATGCGGGCTTCACAGGCGCCGCCTGCGAGCGAAGTAGGAGGCTAAGCTGGTCTGGTCTCGAGGAGGTCGTCACTGACTAGGCACCGGTCTTGATCTGACAGTGACGTGCTCGTGCAACGGCCATGGACGGTGCGAATCTATGCGCCGATACGCCCAGACAAAAGACCCGGGCACGGGCGCCATCTTCAGCTACGTCAACAACTGGGACGCCAGCAAGATCACCGGCTGTGTGTGCGACCCTGGGTACGCTGGGTCAACGTGCAATGAGCGTAAGGTGCTCCTTCGTCCAGCTAAATGGTCCCGTTGGATTAAGTTCTTGTGGATTATTGTCAGGTCTATGCCCGAGAGGAGATGACCCGTTGACAGGAACCATCCAGGATCCGGCCGGCATCCAGCGAAACGAAAGGCAGCGAGTCTCCTGCCGCGCTACCGGGGGCAGCTTCACTCTAACATTTCGAGGATCCACGACGGAGCCCATTCTTGCATCTGATTCGCGAGAAACTGTCCGGCGCAAACTAGTCGCTCTGCCAACTATCCGGACAGTCACTGTGACATTCGGAGGCATCACCCTCGTCGCCTGCACTGCCATTGGCAATGACATAAGCATCGAGTTCACACAGGACTTCGGCGATCTACCGGATATGCAGATTGACGGTTCGCAGCTTACACACACGACACCAGTTCCAGGTGTACAGCCGTCCCTCATATTCACGACCGTGACACAGGGGACCAAGGAGAACCTACCTTGCTCAAGGCGCGGAACTTGTGATCGCACCAACGGCGTTTGTGCATGCTATACCAACTATTTTTCTAGCAACGGCCTCGGCCAAATTGGCGTCCGTGGAGACTGTGGCTACGTGTCCTCCACGGTCACGAGTTGCCCGGGTGAGATCGCTTGTAGTGGTCAAGGCACGTGTCGTGGTCCACCAACGTACGACTGCATATGCAACGAAGGCTTTACTGGTGGGGACTGCAACGAGCGCGAGTGTCCCAAGGGCAAGGCGTGGTTCGACTTGCCATCAGCCGACGATACGGCCCATGGTCTCGTGGAGTGCTCGAATGCGGGCACATGTGACCGCCAAAAGGGCGATTGTATCTGCAACGCAGGATTCACTGGTGCGGCCTGCAACCGACTCGCATGCCCAAACGACTGCAGCGGTCATGGGACATGCCTCACCATGGAAGAGCTTGCAAAAGCAGCCAAGCTTAACGGCGAGCGCATGGGCTACACGTACGGTGCCGTTCCCAACAAGAAAGAGACGTGGGACTATGACATGGTGCGTGGATGCCTCTGCAATTCCGGTTGGGAAGGCCACGACTGCAGCAAGCAGACGTGTCCCACGGGCGACGACCCGATGACGTTGTACGCACCGGATGGCTTACCGCAGCAAAACGAAGTGCAGGAGCTTGTTTGTGTGGGTGGCTCTGGCTTCTTCAGCTTGAGGTTCCGCGACGCTGCGACTCCGCAGCTGCCATTTTCGGTATCTGCGGCCAGTTTGCAGCGAGCACTCAACTCGCTTTCAACCATTAGTGGTGTGGCTGTAACCTACAGCAGTGGCAGTGTTGCGTGTACCGCTGCAGGCACGAATACAATTCGAGTCGAGTTCCTCCAAGACTTCGGCGATCTGCCCCCGCTCCGATGGATTCTAGATGGTGCACTCACACTCACGATTGCGACCGACGGTGCCGGCGGCTCGAAACGGGGCACGAAGGAGGACGCCACGTGTGCGAATCGAGGTCTTTGTATTCCGTCCACCGGTGTTTGCCGTTGCATCTTTGGCTTCACGAGCAGCGACGGCAATGGAAGAGAAGGTCCTCGTGGTGACTGTGGTTTCCGCGATCCGATCTACATCAATTCAGCGGGCAAGTTAGCAAACGAGACTTAATTCATTATTATCCCCATTTATCAATTCTTATTCGCGCAAAGCCGCGAGCTCTTCATCTCGCTCACGCAGCAACTCGCGCAGGTACTGGTTCTCAAGCTCGAGCTCTCGGATCTGACTCATTCGTGTGTCATTCTCAGCCTCCGCAAGCTCAAGGCCCCGCACGAACTCGCGGAGCAACTCGCGCTGACTGCTGCCTTTCGAGAGAGGGGGCAGAGACATTGTATCGAGTGTCGAAAGATCCTCATCCAGATTAAGATTGTTGCTGGAGGTACTTGCGGTGGTAGCAGTCGTAGTGTTGCTATTCGGTTGGCTTCCGGATTCCAGGCGATTCAACTCCGCAACATACTTCGCCTTGAGAACTGTCATGAGTGATGAGCGGCGTTGCGATCTCGCGCTTTCATCCGAGAGCAACGAAAGATTCCTCCTCAGAGCAGCGGCTGAACTAGCCAGCGAGCTCTCACTCTCTGGCTCAATCGAACTGCTCGACGAATTACGAGTAAATGGTGACATGGCTCGGCCCCGTTCCGACTGCGGGGTAGTTGGAGTTTTGTCCTCGATCTGATCTCCGTCCATTTTGGCGGAGGCTTCACGATCCAATTCTTCCTCCAACTCGTCATCTTCCTCTTCATCGTCTTCATCTCCTTCATCATCATCGATATTACTACCGTCCGCTGCGTTCACGGGGTCCGGTATACCTTGTCGATGTGAGGAGTTCAGGATCACACGGTTAATATTCTCAATGGCGAATTGGAGCTCGACCTGTCGAGCCTCGATGGTTGCGACATCTGCTGGCGATACATCATCGCTGGACTTGTGCAATTCCAAGTCGTTCCACTCATCCTGTAGCACTTTGATTCGATTGCGATACTTCTTCAGTAAAGCCGATTCACCTGCAGACTCGTTCATCGACAAACGGCTCTTGACTCGCCGAGCGCGGGTTGCGAACTTGAGCGTGTTGTGGGTTTCAGCTAGACATTCGACTGATGGTGCGATAGTGCACACGATTGTGATCTGAGCCTTGCCACCTAGAGCTGGCTGTAAGATACGGGTCAGCTTGGAATTACGATACGGAAGGTGCTGGGGCTGAGCGTCGCCTGATAGCAATGACGATTTAGACGACGCACGACTCAACTTCCAAATGATGTGGCCAAGCGTCAGCAGACTGCGATTAATGTGGCGTCCTTCTTCGAGAGCCTGTCCAGATGTGTTCGCGAGTCTCACGCTCTCAGAGCCAGCAAGATCGATGAGATTGAGCGTCGCAGACCGCAGCACACTAGCTGTGAGACCATTCGACGAGCCACCTTGGTCAGGGTGCTTGGCTTGACTCTCGATGACGAGTCGGAATATCGTGTGGGAGCGAGAAGACTGATCATTAGCCTCAGTGCTTGAAGTGTGACGGTGAAAGTTGCCCGCCTCAACGAGGGAGAGCACATGGTCGACCGATACAACGATCTCTTCGGTTAGACCCTTGATGATTACGTCGTTGCACACATAGACTTCTCGTTCCGATTCAACGTCCTTCCGTGCGACTTCATAAATCTTGATGTCGGACCGTGCGCCAGCTGCGAGGAGATCGTACACTTTTTCGTTGTAGATCTCCAAGTAGGAGAAACGCAGCAGGAATTCGGACTCAGCGTGCTGCGCGATATGGTCGAAAATGTCCTCTACCGCGAGTTGGATGAGCCCTGGTTCACTGCGAGACCCGAGCATCGTGTGCGTCTTGCCCGTGCCCGTTTGGCCGTACACGAACACAGATGAATGGTAGCCCTCGAGAGCTGCGACGATCGAGTCGCGCACCGAGTCGTCGTACAACTGCGAAGTCTGCGATGTCGCCCCATAGAGGTAGTCGAACGAGTAGGACGACGGCAAGTGGGCGTTGGACGAACCGGACGCGTCGGCGCCGGCGGACTGGCCAGTCGGGCTCTTGTCCCGCGTCTTGCGCGAAGTGGCCATGGCGGGGAAGATCTGCTGGTAGATGGTGTTACCGTGCCACGTCCATGCCGCCTTGCCACCGGCCTTGAGCGCCTCGTTCTTGGTGAAGGGCCGGACGCGAACGCAGACGCGGATTCGCTTCTCGCGCGTCGGGGCGGGTCCGGTCGTGAGCTGGAGAGGCGCTCGCTGGGGGCGACTCGACACGAGCGAGCGCGAGAGCGCCAGGAGGCTCTGGGGCTCCTGCACGTCGTCCTCCGGGGCGAACTCTCCGCCCGGCGGCGAGCCGCGGGACGCCATCGAGACTCGGGAGGAGGTCACCTTGCTTGTCACCACTTCGCTCCGAGAGGTACGGATCGACGATCAGAGTCAGATTCCCTACCGTCCAAAATTAGTGTGGACCACTCTGCAACGTTCGGGAAGTTCGCGCTGTGTGGATCCCAAGATCGTGAGGATGGCGATGGCCCTGCTCACGGCTGGCCGTCAGCGCCTCGCGTCGGCGACGGCCGCGCGGCGTCTGGCCTCGCTCGGCCAGCGCGCGGCACTCTCGAGCGTCCAGATCATCGACACTGTCGCTGAATTCCACGACGTGCGGCGCCAGATGCCGGCAGGCACGGCGCTCGGACTCGTTCCGACGATGGGGGTACGGAGGACGGATCGTGCTGGGTCGCTTTGGCTCGTCGCTCTAACGATGGTGGCGTGGCCAGGGTCTTCATGAAGGCCACTTGTCGCTCGTACGTGCGGCCAAGCAGCGATGCGATGTGGTCGCCGTGAGCGTGTTCGTCAATCCCACGCAGTTCGGTCCAAACGAAGATTTCTCCAAGTATCCTCGCACGTTCGAACAAGACGTCGCGCTTCTCGCGAAGGAAGGCGTAGACTACGTGTTTGCACCAGCAGCTGACTCGATGTATGGGAAGCACCACCGCTGCTACGTTGTTCCTGAGGGCTTCGATGACCTCCCGGAGGGGCTTTGTCGCCCAGGCCATTTCCGTGGTGTCGCGACCATTGTCACCAAGCTCTTCAACGTCGTCCGACCTACTCATGCGTTCTTTGGACAGAAGGATGCTGCGCAATGCGTGCTGATCAAGCGCCTCGTTGAAGACTTGAACATGGACATCGAGATTGATGTGGTGCCCGTCAGTCGTGAGTCTGATGGACTGGCGCGCTCGACCCGCAATCAATACTTGAGCTCAGAAGAGCGGGCAGTGGCCGGGGTTGTGTGTCGTGGACTCACATTAGCTAGAGAGCTTTACCTCGGCCACGCAGGAGAATTCGTTCCTTCTGTGGACTTGCGCAATGTCATCCGCAAAGAGTATGAGAAACAGCCTTTGGTTCACGAGGTCCAGTACATCTCCATTGGCTCGAAACAGACCATGGAGGAGATCGAAGAGGTCCCAAAAAGTGAAGGTGCTATTCTTTCGGTGGCTCTCAAATTGGGCAAATGCCGCTTGATAGATACGATTACGTTGTGAATGCCAAGTCTACGATTTGTCACTTCTTGCGTTTCGAGGGGGCCGTATCGTGGTTGCCCGTATGATCGTTAATATTCCGCTTGGTTCCAATGAGGACGTCATTGCGCATTAACAATTGCTCGTCAACAGCCTCCCAGTCAAAACCGTCTTCGTCGAACTCATTTGTCCGAATCTGCGGCTTCAGATTGAGTGGTCAAGATCATGGATAGACAAATCATACTTCAGCAGTACTTACCTCCTGCTGAACCTGCTGATGAGACGGCTGTACGCTACTTGAAGTAATACATGCTTCGTCTGGAGTCCCAATTGCTTCGTTCAGTGTTGGAAGAGGAGAAGTTGCTGGTGCCGGTGTCAAGTTGTGCTAGTCATCGCCCAAGGAGTTACGATATGCTGCATCCTGTCGAGCGATTGGCTTTGCTCACCTTGCTCAAATATGTCTTGACTATCTCAATGATCGCATCACCGTACTTTTTAACTCGGATTCGGCCGACACCTTCAATGTCTGATAACTCTCCATTCGTGACGGGAACAGCATTTGCAATAGCAGCTATGCCTCCCGTTGGGAGAATGTGATACGGCATAACGTTGAAATTGTCACACACGCTAGCGCGCCAGTCCTTGAGCAGTTGTGCAAGGGCTTCAACATGGTGCAATGGGATTCTAGACAACAGTCATCAGTATACACACACACTGGCAAACCCAACCATTCCACAATAAGCTAACCTTCCAGCATCTTTCGAAGGGGGAATCAGCTGATGCTTAGTAATAGGTGGGAGGACTTCAACCACGTCGTCGTCGAAGTCGTCGCTGAGATCGTCGACAATCTCAGGAGGCGAAGCTTTCGCCTTCATCTTGCGTACTGATTTGCTTACACGAACTGGTTTCTGGTCAGTTTTCTTTTGCTTCTTCGATGAATCTCTTGCCTGCTTCGGCTCGCTCGATTCTTTTCTTCGCTCGTACCGAGTCTTGCAAACAACGCGCACTCTCTCGCCCTTCTTAAGACGTTCCGCATTGTATCCCACGGCAATAAATGTTGACGTGAAACCCATCCTGTTTGTCTTGTCTACCTCACGGAGATATTGCCTTAAAATCATGTGGTAGAGAATCCTTTCGACTTCACTCCGTGTGTAGCGAGTCTTCCCAGCACCATATCCGGCAAGTTTAGAGAACTGATCTTGCTTGTGCTCCTTTCCTTTTGTAGTTTGACCCATGAATATCTGTGAGATCTGCACCAGTGTTGTTGATTCGTTGTCGGCTTGAAGAGATCGGACTGAATGAGCACCATGAACAGCGATGAGAGTCAAGTACCGAGCAAGTATTCTCTATATAGAGCATACCAATGTCGAGAAGGGCAACGCAATCGTCAGTAACATCGACTTTTTCTGCAATGAGGCCACGGGCTCGATTTTTGCAGTTATCGCACGTCTCACCGCACTTCTCACTTGAGAAATGCTCCCCGAAGTATTCGAGTAGCGAAGTGCGTCGGCATTCAACCTAGCCAGTTTTGTCAGACACATGTAGCCACCAAGTTATCGCAAACCTATTGTCTCACCTGATTCTCACAGAACTCTGCCATTCGTCTTAGATGCTGGAGGTGGACGTTGCGATGTTGTGAATTCTCGGGATCTTTGTTTATAAGTCTTCTTCTTCGAGACTGATTGCATCTTCGATCAGTACATGATCACAACTTCAGCGAATTTGTTTAACCCTACCACATCCGCATAAGCGTAGTAGAGGATACAGGTTGCCATTTCTCCATCACGACCGGCCCTTCCAGCTTCCTAATCATAACGACTCCATAACATGTTCGCTCTCATCACAGGTACATACATACCTGGTAATAGTGCGTCACGGACTGGGGTATGGTGTGATGAATCACGTAGCGCACGTCAGGCTTATTGATGCCCATCCCAAATGCGACCGTTGCAACTATAAGTTTGATCTTCCCTTTACTCCATTCATGGTGTCGATGAGCACGATCTTCTGCTTCTAGTCCGGCATGGTAGAATGATATAGAACTTGAACGACGAGAGTTCTCAAAGCCCAATGCTTTGATAAGCTTCTCCGCCACCTGCTCACAGTCTCTTTTGGACAAGCTACAATCATGGACGGAATTGAATGCCTTGCGTTCTAGACATCTTTACGGACACATACCAATAGATGATACCCGAATCATCGATATGCTCACGAACAAAAGCAGCAATTTCATCCATAAACTTTGACGACTTTTTGCGGACATCGTATGTGAGGTTTGATCTACAGTGCCGTTATTCTCAGAAACACACTCGTGAAGACTAGTGATGAAGGAGAAGAGATTACCTGTTAAAGCTTGACCTCGTGACGAATGGGTTCGCAAGTCCCAGGTTTTTCACGATGTCCGCTTCGGTTTGGTTGTTGGCTGTAGCAGTGAGAGCCATGATTGGGACCTATCAAAAGAGGCGTGGCCACGTAACGGATAGGATCGTAGTAGGTCGGTTCGCACATCATATGCCGCATACCGATTTGAACTTCTTCCGAAGTTGACCTAGTTGTAAATAATCTTTCCGGAAATCGTGACCCCACTGACTGATACAGTGAGCCTCATCCACCACAAAGCGTGCAAGCAAACCTCGCTTCTCCAGAGACTCGAAAATATTGTTCAGCTGGTTACTTGATGCGATCTTCTCGGGCGTTACATAGAGCAATTTAATTCGACTGCGACTAGAGAACAACTCGGAGATGATAGGCCTTTGGACAGTCTCGTAGTCTTGATCACCGTTGAGGTTGGCTACCCCGACATCGAGCGCCTCCAGCTGTTGAACCTGATCTTGGATTAGGGAGACCAGTGGAGATATCACAACAGTTACTCCTTTGTCAACGCAAGCTGGAAGTTGATAGCACAGGCTTTTGCCACCACCCGTAGGCATGAGAACGAAGACGTCACGTCCAGAAAACGCTTCGACAACAACACGTTCCTGATTTGGGCGAAATGCATTATGCCCAAACACATCTCGAAGGACTCGCTTCGCTCTGAGTAATTTTTCTTTGACCTCTGGGTCAGAGGGAGTTGCAACTTGTGTCGAGCTATCTGCAGAGTACGCTGTACTCCCCTCTGTACTCCCCTCTGCCCATGAATGAAATCCGCAAGCGGGGCAACGATAGTAAAGCCGATTGGCATTTTCGCCATGTTGAACGCGTGCCTGACTGGTTTCAATACCGCACGAGCATCGTGGTTGCTCTGTGGCCGACTTATTCCGAACACCCGAAGGTTTCGGACCCTGTGCGACTCGTTCGAGAAACGGTTGATGACATTCCTTTCCCCCATTGGCAACACAAACATCGCTCGCTGCTTTTAGGTCACGATACTCGCGGCTTAGAGCCTCTAATCTGGCTTCCAGACGTGATCGCTCTTCCACGAGATTGATCGGGACTTCTCCTTCCAAAGAAGCGTCATCACACTCTTCTCGTATCCGCCTCAACTGATCGCGAGTAGTTTTGATATCGTCACGTATTCGGTCAGTCGATCGCATTGGGCCTCGGTAGTCACCATTCTTTTCGGTGAACTCGTTGGGTTGTTCACGCCAGCTCTTCTCATTGTGGGCGGTTGGGGCAAGAAGATTACCTATATCGTCCAATGGTGCATCGTTTGACTGTCTTGCTCGGTCCGACTCGTGAAGTAGTGAGAGGCTTTTCTTCGAGCTTGCAACTAATGCATCCACGTCCACGTCGTCGAAAAATGAGTCATGGATGTCATATTCACAAGGTGATGGGGAACTAAGCCGCGTAGCCGACGAGGAGACAGTGCGATTGGATATTCCGCCAGGATCATCGTCATACGAGCGCAATGTTAGCTCGTTTGTTTCGCGTCGCGCGTCGACAAATGTCCGGGGAGGTTGAACAGCGTTTTTGGTTCTCGGTTGGGCTTCTTCTCTTGTACTAATGCACGGTACATTTTCGTCTTCCCCGTCAGCTTGGGGAACGACATCCTCTCCTTCAAATGGGACTAGAGGCGGAGGTGTTATGAGCTTTAGTTTCGGAAGCGGCACAACCTGGAGACTGCTCGAAGTCTCTCGTGCAAGACGCTGAAACATGGGCATCGCAGCAGCACCACGCCTGATAGTCTCCTCGACGTCGACGTCGCCGCTCTCCGAGTGTCCTTCTATCGACCTACAACAAGCACAGTGAGAACCTGACGCACAAGTGAGAAGGGCGATGTCCCGCGTACGCAGTCTTCCTGGCTGCTCGACTGTCCAGATACGCGTTGATCATGTGGGAGTTGAGGCATTGCTGGAGCGTGTTGGCAGGACACTGGAGGGCAAACGTCGTTCAGCAGATCTTGAGACCCGCGTCGGTCGTCCGCACGCACCTTCTTGATCCACTCGAGCTGCTCGCTCAGATTGTGGCGCGGCGCGCTGCCAGTGGCGCCAGCTACCGCCCCGCGTCTCCTCATGGTGTCGCCGCTTGAATTCCGCCAGCTTTCGCGCCTTGGGGAAACCGGAATGACTGTCACTGTCAAATATTAATTTCGACGATCTTTTTCCTGTCGAGAATATTTATCTCAGCGCGTCGCTGTTTGAACACAAAGTTGGAGGAGCTTCAACGTGGTCATTCGTGGGAGCTTCTCTCGGAGCAGAAGCCGTACGAGATACGCACCTCCAGCATCGCGTCTATGCGCGTCTTCACGTTGCACACTGACCGCTCCACTAGCTCCTCGACGACATCACGCTCGACTGTGCGCTCCAAGAGCATGAGGAGGTTTCCAAGGCGGCCTTCCAACGCCTCGATACGTTCCATGTCCTGGTTATCTGATAGTGAGGAACGAGGCGTTGATCCTCAGCCATGCAAGCCACTCACGTCTACGCGAACGCGTCGGCATTCCTCCTGGTCTAGGTCCATTCGTGACTGCCTCGCTTCAAATTCTGACAATGACTGTTGCATTTTGAGCTGTTCCTCAAGATGCTAAACTGACGAGTGACAAAGCCTTTACCTCACTTCCAGTGCAAATTTCTTCTTACCTGATGCAAGAGAGCCTTGTAGCGCTTTCCCTGAAGCTCTATGTCGCGCGTATGGGCTGCGATGACGGCAATCGCTTCTGATCCAGTGAGATACAGAATCAGTAGCTTTGATTGAAGATTCGGCCAAATCGTTTCTCACCGTGCGAGCTTTCTTCGACACCCTTCATATGAGAGAGCATACGGCGTTGAAAAGACTCCAATGACTTTGCGTAATCTTTTTCAACTGCCCGGGTTCTACTCTCAGCGTTTTTTGTTGCGTAGTCGATCGTATCCGCGAATGCTTGCTGTTGCTCGCTCTGCTTGTCTAACGAAAGCTGGACCTGAGCTACCTGACTCTTGCAGCTGTTTAGTGCCTCGTGTTGAAGATCTACTTGCTCTGCGACAGAGTTGCAATCACGGATATGGTGTTTGAACCGAAATTCGAGTCGCTCAAACATGAGTTGTAAGTCTGTTAGCCGACGATCGCACTCTACCTCAAGTTTTTGTATTTTCTTCGTGACTGCTTCGTGAGCTTTCTCCGTTTTCTCGAGCACTTGCTCTGCGAGCTTCGCTAACGTAGACTTGTTTAAGGCAATCTGCGCACTGAACACTTCAAGCTCGCTCGAAACTTGAATATCTGTCCCATTTTACGTTTGATGATCCTAAATACACATCTATCCTTCCTTAGTGCAAGAGCACATACCAAGACGGGTCTGTGTCTCAACTGCTTCTGAAGAAGTGATATTGACCTGACCAGCTCTTGGAACTCGCTTCTGGTGACAGGGCGCGCTGACCTATCAGAAGATTGAGTCGCGGCAGTGGCGAGACTTGTCGAGTCGGTCTTGCTTCTTCCCTTGCTTACCATATTTTGCAGTCGGTGATGTCGCCGAGGTAGACGTGAGTGTGGCAGGTTCGGCTCCCTGGCTGTTCGAATTGATCATTCCACACGGAAGTTCCAGCACAGTGACGGTTCCAGCCTGGAACCGTCGCGGTATTGGAGCGTTTCGGGATGTGAGTTGTGTTTTGACCCTTCGGGCGTGCAACTATCACCTCGGAAATCTCGCGGCACAATTCATCACTTCATCAGTAGAATTCGTCACTTCATCAGTAAAGTTTGGTGTCCATGGGCTGCTCAAGGTCAGGGGCAGTAGGTAAGTGGTGATGTTGATGACTTTGCGGTGTGTGCAATACTGAACTTTGTCGATTACATCAACTCATGGCGGACAGCTGTTGTAGCGGTTATCTTGGCTGGCCTCGTGTCGATGGTGTCTCTTTTGCTGCCTTCGTGGTCCAAAATGAGGCTTGAAATATCATCACCAGGGCGGCTTGAACTGACCTTTGGCCTATGGGGGTCTTGTGTCAACAACGAGCCCTCAAACGCGACTGTACTCGACTCTCCAGTCGTCACAAACGGGTCAGAGGTGATCGCAATCGCCCCAGAGAGTGTCGCCACTGAAATCCTTACTTGTGGATCGTATTTCGACTCGGAGATGGTTCGCATCAGCTGCGCTTCCTTCCGTCAATTTGCGTCAGGCCAATGCAAGCGCCACGAGTATTCTTCTGATTACTCTCTATGCGATTCAGACACAGCAACTGCGTTTCTTGGAGAAGCTACCATGACGTCCACAACTTTGAACTGGTTGAAATTTTTAAGCAGGGCTTGTGGAAAGATTGGTCACGCTTCTATTGCTCTTGCCGTCATTTCGTCCATCTCTACCAGTCTGGCGATTGTACTAGTCTTCGTTGGCATCACTTGTGCAAGAATCGACTCATGTATCGGTAAAATGGGAGTTGCTTTTGCTTCCATAACGGCACTCTTTCAGCTCGTACTCGCGATACTATGGGGAATTGAAATGCGTGCATTGCGGGCTCAGCAAGTATCATTCGGCCCGTCTTTTTATCTCAACTTTGCCAGCATGGTTCTACATATCCTTTCCTCAGCTGCTGCAAAGAAGCACCAACAACTCGAAAAGGAAGCTCAAGACAAATACTGCGAAGATCTAGAAGACTTGCGACAGACGACTGCGGGAGACAGCCTGGGCAGCAAAGACCAGCAGAATCTCGCCTGTGTGTAGGTAAACCTTAGTTGACAGTGTTCAGGCTTCAACAAGTTCCAGAATGGTCTCAGCGATAGCCAGACAGGAAGTAAGACCCGGGGATTCGATCCCACACAGATGAATGACGCCTTTCATGCCATGCAATTTCTCACCCTATAGCGAAGCACAAAAGTGTCATAGATGTCTTCCAACTCAAATAGAGTAAGATCCCTTACCGCAATGAAGAAATCGTCATAGACTTTGCCACCAAGATCGATCTTTGGCCGGATGCCGCAGTAATCGGCGATGAGGTTACTGGCGGTGACACGGGGCCAATAGTCACGAACACGCGCCGCAAACGACTCGGCCTTCGACTCGTCAGGCTACCATCGCTCAATCTCATCAGCCAATCGGTCCTGACTACGCACTGCATACCATCGCAACTTACCGTGTAATCTAGAGAGTTGACGTATTCGACATCTGGACCAAAGCGTACATTTCCCTCCAGATCCACAGTTGCGTGAACACCTAGTCCGCCGATCTCTGGAATAGGATACACGAGGTGGCTACGACAAAGGTCATGAGAAACTATTACCTATCAGCGGTCAACAAGATAGAGCTGGGTAACCTGAATGGACGCGAATTATCCCGCAGCTTGAAGTACGTCCCCTTAGCGAACATGCTTGGGATTTTTGGAAGGAACGGTCCGGTATTTGTCCCTCCAGCCCTCACCAAATTCGGCGCAAAGATGCCCGTGGCATTGACAAAATAGTCGCACTCGATTACGTCCACCTCCCCTGTCGCCACGGAGCTTGTGGACACCCTTACCCGTTTCGATTTTGAGTCGTAATCAACAAAGTCGACGCTGGTACCAAACGCGATCATTGCTCCGTGGTTCTGAGCATCACCTTCGAGGGTCTGCATCAATGTGTGTGAATCGATGATGCCCGTGGAAGGAGAAAAGAGTGCCTGTGCGACAAGTCGTAAATACAACAGGATCTATGAGGCAAGTGAGCAAAAAGACTTACCTCGGTGCACTCGACCTCTGGCTCCAACTTATTCGCTTCCTCCTTTGTGATCAACCTTAAGTCGCTGACTCCGTTGGCAATGCCTCGCCGAGCAATCGAGCTTAACTGGTCGGTCTGGACATACGTAGAACGAGACTTGTGAGTATTTACCTATCCCTCGCCGCTTCCGCTGCTGCTTGCCTGATGTGTCTGAGCGACGATCAGCTTTCCGCACCGGAGGTGTGGTACTTGCTTTGTTTTGCAATAGTCGTAGAGCATATCCCGTCCACGCAGACACAACTTCGCCTTTAAGCTGTCCTTGCGGTAATAAATACCGGCTGAGAGGCGAAATAAGCGTTGCGCAGGAGCTACTTCAGGACACACGAGTCTCACCGTGGATGACTTCGCTGTTGCGCGAGCTTGTCTCCATGCCCACGCGCTTGTTCAGCTCAAGGAGGAAAACCTCGAATCCCGAGTGGAGGGCAACTGCGCGCGCGATGCTCAGGCCAACAACGCCAGCGCCTGCGACCACGACGGTCTTGGTCATTTTCGCCAGCTTCGATCAACCAATGACGAGCGGCCGCCCGTGCTGAGGGCTACAGAGAACGAGAGCAAATGAGAACCTTTCCAGCGGACTACTGGGCTGGGCTGCGCCGCCGCCGCTCTGCGCCTCGCTCGGCACGCCTCCGTACACAGAGTCGTGGGCGAACATACTTCCGAATAGTGAGCAAGGGATCCTCGCGCTTCTTGAAGGAGTGAACTGCCCGTGACGTCGGTGATAGTAGGGCTAGGTGAAAAGATTTGATTTGTGATGGAAGCACACTCCCCGTGACCAACATCAATCGAAGTGACCCACCACCCTGACCACGAGAATCAAAGTCAAGTCCGGCGTCAACAACTGGAGATCGACTATTACGACGAATTTTAAATACGGGCGTCTAAGCGAGGAAAAGTCTCCTCCCACCTCCACGGAGCCCCACTGCATCTACCTAAGATTGCGAATTGCATTCCTGTTCCTCTCCGCCGCTCTACAGTCCTTCGAGGAGCACAATTCCTCCTCGAGAGTTGGATGGAGCGCGAGCAGAGCTGCCCGAACGCTCCAACGAGGGAGCCGCGGATGTTGAAGCAGGTCGTGCAGCGGATACTTGATCGTCTTGGTCCAACATTGTCTTGATCACGCTCATTACGGACGCCTTGCGAGAATCAGAGTCTGCCAGAAGCAGTTCACTGTTGAGAAGTTCCGTGAGAAGGGCTGTCTGAGGTGATGGAGCTCTTGGAGCGTTCAGCTTGACAGGGGGAGCCAAGAGGCTGTGGTTGTCTAGCTCAGGGAGCTCAGCACGATCCACAAGGTCGATGCAACGATCGCAAACACGCACATCTTCAACCAGCAAGCGCTGGCCCCCACGAACGTGAGTCTCTCGCTCGTGCTTGCGAGAGCACTCTGTGCAAACGGTCTGAACGCACAACCTGCAGTGCTTGAGACCAAGTAACATCAACGACTTGTTGCAGCAAACGCATTTGTTTGGACCCGATCCGAAAATCGACTTGCTCTTTCGCTCAGGTAGCTCATGGAGGCCCAGTCGACGGCGCCGTATGAGCTCTGTTAGTCGCTCGCAGCTTCGCGCCATGGTCAAGATTCTCTCCTTTAATGTCTTGTCAAACGTAGCTGGGGTCGCAGATCCAGCCGGCACAGTACGGACCGGAGGCTTTTGCGCCGATGGGTATGCAGTGGGAGCGGTCAACTCTGCATAGAAGAATACACGCGTTTCTTTCCATGGTCGAACGCGGTGGTTGCTCTCACTAGCAGCACGCTCGCGAGCTGGCAACTCCGGCTGGACCGTAAAGGCAGCTGTGATGTTGTGGAGGTGGTTCTTGTGCTGTTGGCTGCTCTCACTGAGTGAAGCGCCTTCAACGTCGCGAGGATCAAGAGTCGTCGTGAGCTTTTCGAATCCTTGACCATCCAGTCGACGGTATGCGGCGTCCATGAAGCTCCACTTCTGGTCGTTTCCGAATAGAGCAGACTTGACTGAAAGATCGAGCAAATCCGGGTTCTTCCGACAACCTTCTTCTTCCAGCGAGCGCAGATTGACTCGATGGACAAATGCACCATCCTTGAACTCTTCGCCGTGTAAAGCCTCCATGTTTTGCAAAAACTTCTCGCCGTTTGGTGCGTGGAGTAGATGCACCACTTCAGGGACGCTGCAGGGAAGGACGCCACTAGCCATCACAGCGTAGCGCCCTGGCTCGTTCTTGGAGTAGAGCGAGAATTGGCCCATGTTGTCGAGCCACTTCCATTGTTTGTTGCCTGTCTCATCGACCGAGTTGCGCAGGATCTCGCCCCAGTGGATTCGGCTTTCGGTCTGCGCGGCGAGATCCGCGAGCGTGCGGTCGCTGATGCTGACGTTACGCTTGCTGCTTCCGCCCGAGCGGGACGACCGCGGGACGGACGAAGATCGATCCGAGCCCGACGACGAGACTGACGAGGCGTGCTGAGCGCGAGCGGTCGCTGGCGCCATCGTTAATAGCGGGGGATGGGGAGACTGGCGCTGGAGAAATCGCGAATGACCGTCGCGTGATGCCGCGCTGACACCGGAGCCGACGCCTGCCAGTGCGAGAGAGAGTGGTGTTGAATGGAAGGCAGCTCGTGCTCAAGATCAGCTGGGACTGCAACTCGAATGTCATGCCGAGAGCGAGAGGGGGCCAGTGCTGCGTGATTACACATGCGAGCTCTTGCGCTTCCACCTGGACTGCTGGCGATTAGCAGAGACCGGGGTGACATGATCCGCCCGTTTCTGCGCGCTTGCTGTTTAGCAAACGAGACACAGATTGGGTTAAGGAAGTACATGACCCCTCTGGCGGGGACTCGAAGACAGTCGAAGCACTGAAAAGAGATGGATGCACCTCAGGCATCTGTGATGTTTGCGGCGCCAAATGAATGTAGAGTCACATGGAAGCGTACAATAGCCGTGCATTTCCCCCCACCAAACAACAGAAGCAGGTGCAATATCATAGACACACTCGATGTCCGCTTAACAGAAATCACCGTGTTTTGTGTATGAAATCGATGTGGTTTCTTGAACTTGATTTCTGCCAGGGTGTCAGTGTCTCGGTTCGAGACTCTCGGCAGACGACGCACTTCGACGCGACGACGCCATGCTTGGGGCTGAGACACGGAGTCCGAGTCCGCGGCCTTTACGGTGCATGGAGCGATGGAGAAGCGGTGGTGGGCGTTCGTCGCGCGAGCGAGCTCCGCCGCGTCACTCAGGCGGCGGCTCGAGAGCGGCTCGCGCGTCGCCATGCAGAACTGAACATCCGAGGGATCTTCAACACGGCTGAGTCATCGCGGGAAGGGCCTATCCCACTCCACGTATCGCAATATTACAGAAGTACACTCGGCTTCTTTCAGTACACACTCGTCTACAAGCTCCGGCTCCAGGTGAACTTACTGAGAGTTAACTTAACGCACACCATTCCTTCGCCGCATATCTGCGGTCGACGATGACGCTCGCGACGGCTCTGCTGCGGCATCGCGGACGCGCGCTGCTCCACGCGACAGCCTCGGCGCGCCCGGCGCTGCCGTCCGAGGTCTACCGACTGCGCGTGGACGGCGGCGAGCTCGCCCACGATGAGGCACAGCAACGAGTCGCCAAGAAGTTCATGGACAAGCTCTCTCGGCAGCTACACGGCTACCGCCTTCCGACTCTTGCGCCGGTGGAGGCAGAGGGAGAAACTACGCGTGCATCCGACCAGCAAGCAGAATCTGTTCAAGTAATGGTCCCGCGTGGGCTCTACCTCCACGGCAACGTTGGCACAGGCAAGTCGATGCTCATGGATTTGTTCTTTGAACACGTCCACGTTGAGCGCAAACGGCGAGTGCACTTCAACAAGTTCATGCTTGACGTGCATCAGCGATTGCAACGTGTGAAGAAAGACCACCTGGATCGTTACGGACGCCAGCGAAACATCGTCTTGGATCCGAGTCGCGATGCCATATCATTAGTCGCGGAAGAGCTTGTACTGGAGAGCAACTTGCTCTGCTTCGACGAATTCCAGGTCAGTGGCCTATGCGGAAAGCCAGCGACAACGGAGTCTTTTTTTATGCATGATGTGCGTAGGTGACGGATATCGCTGATGCAATGATCATGCGCAAGCTCTTTGCTGTTTTCTTCGGACGTGGTGGCGTCATGGTGGCAACTTCTAATACCCCACCACAAGTACGTGACTCGGCTGTTCTCTTTTCTTTACACTACACCCACGCCGAATTCGATTGCCGCAGGACTTGTACAAAGATGGCACCAACCGCGAGTACTTCCTTCCGTTCTTGCACCAACTCGCAGCGCACACCAAGGTTGTGGATATGAACTCGCTCATAGATTATCGCACACGCTCCGACATGCCATCTCAGCCACTTTACTTCCATCCCCTTTCACTTGAGACCGAGTACGCTCTTCAATCACTTGTGGATGACATTTCAAACGGAGATTTGTTCGATCGATTAAGAGTTCCAGTGATGATGGGTCGCTTCCTTGAACTTTCTGGGACACAAAGTGGTGTTGCAAGAGTCACATTCGACGAGTTGTGCAACACTGAGAAAGGCGCTGCAGATTATAAAGCTCTCTGCGAGCACTTCCACACTGTCATTCTCGAGAACGTGCCAAAACTAGAAATGAAGTCTCACGACCAAGCCCGACGTTTTATCTTGCTCATCGATGAACTTTACGAGCATAGAACCCGCTTGATATGCTCTGCTGCAGGCATTCCATCCCAAATCTTCCAATTTGACGACGCGCCCCTCCAGGGCCAGGCAGAAGCACTTGCCCAAGCAGCCACGCACAAGAGAGAGCAACTTGACCAGAATTCGAAACAGGGTATACCCGCTGCAAGCTCGTGGGATTCCCCTGTGGGATCGTACACGCCTGCGAAGATGGCTGGCTTGCAAGTCAGCAACTTGTGCTCCCTCCAAGACCTAAAGATTGCGTTCAAGCGTGCAGTTTCGCGCTTCTCGGAAATGCAGAGCGACAAGTACCTTCGTGTCAACGAAGAGTTGCAGTCAAGTAGAGTACAGCGCCTTCAACAGAGCCAGGTTAAGTTTTTATGAATTTAGTGACTTGCGACTGCTTCTCTACGCACATCAATCATCTTACGTTATCAAACCCTTCCCAATCAAGTGGTGCTGTGGGACTAGTTATCGACCTGATTTGGCTACCGTCGAAGTTGGACACTTCGCTCCCTTGCAAAGCTGCTGGATTGGGCGAGATGTCGTCCCACGGAGTGATCGATAGACGTGCCATCTGGACTGGGGCAGAATGATATTCTGTCGTTGCAACCAAACACTGGTGGGCTTGAGTGAACTCGTGGGTAATGAATCCACCACCGGCAGAAGATGGGCTTGTAGGTGAGTGGACTGCTCCCGCTTGATCTTCTGCAGTTGGGTAGGCTATACTTGTCATCAGTTTCGGCACTGGTGGCATTTCTGGCGGTGTCCAATCCATAGGTGTGGCTGTGTCCAAAGTAGCAAGCTGTGGCGAAGCTTCCCCAACAAAGCTTTCAAATGAGAGCGCTTGCACAGGAAGGTCTGGGTCGCTGGCTTGATCTATCAACTGACGGTCACCTCCGCCGGCAAGTTGCCCAGCTAACGACTCCATAGAGCAAATCACACCTTCGATCGCGGAAGCGTCTTGAATCATTTTCTGGAAGGCTCTGCTCTCATTTGCAACTCGAAGAGCGTAATCCACCCGGAACTCGAGAACCCTCTGCACAATGGGCGTCAGTTGCGATTCCTTGGAGTTGACAAACGCACGCAGGTTTGCAACAGTCGCCTCAGATATTTTCGAGTACGAAGTCGTCGTCGCGGCTAGCTTTTGCTCGTTCTACAACGCAATCCAGTAAGCATGTGGACATTTCGCTTGCTTGGTAATTCATCGTACCCGCACAAGTTTTTCAACATCTTTGACTTTCTCCTGCTTGCCAGAAGCCGACCGCTTGTCTCGTGCCTCGCGTAGGCTCATTACCTTGCGTGTGTAGTGATCAAACACCAGTTTTTCCTCATTGAATTCCACCACTTGGTTCTTGAGCAAAGCCGCGTCAGCCACCCAACCTGCAGTTGGTTGCATCACGCGACTTTCAAATCGTTTGACGGAATCTTCGAGTGCTGTCACATCCAGGGAAAGAAATGCGCTTCTCAGTTCAGCCACGCCATTTCTCATTTCTGGAGAGTTTTCTGGTGTTCCTCCAATGGCCTCAATTGCTCCATACAACACTTGCGCCGAAGTATGAAAGCCTGGTTTCGAAGTGTTTTGTAAGACGACTGAACTGTAGGTGTTAAGATTATCGTACACCAGCACGCACCCTTCAGCGAGACGATGAACCCGCGCAGAGCCGACTCGAGACCCAACACACTTAATTGGGCCTTCTCAAAGCCTGAATATGCGTTATCAAATTGAATGTTCTTGCTTGGCTTGGCTGCACCAAGCTTGCTGAGGAGCTACACCAATCCAAACTGATGGTCAACGAATACCAAGGATGAAGCGAGTAGGCTGTTTGCTGTACCTTGTTCTGCGCTCGAACACGCAGTGACGACATCGCAATTTCTTAGATGCAACGTGACGCTTACTACGCTCGCGCGCCAAATCGAGAATGCTAAGCGCGAGAAAGTAGCGACGACATTAACTTCATCCTGACCACGTCCTCTTTGTTTTCCATTGGCCTCAATACGATTCTTGCTTAGAGGACGAGTGTCGAAAACGTTCTCAGATTCTGAAGCTCCATCGTGCATGTATTCTTAGGTTTTGCTCACTAAGCACCACTGTAGGCTGGCTGGTAATGCAAATACTCATCTGCAACGTCGGCGTTGAGAGCGCAACTCTGACTGCACGTGTATACAGCAAGTGTTCCCCAGTCACAGCTTTTCTCGGAGATGTGAGACAAAGAACTCGTTTGGTCCACCTGCAAATAAAACAGAAGCTGGGGTAGCACTTGGAACTCAAACTTGCGCTCGCTTCCGCATCTGGCACAATGAGGGACTTTCTCGGCTTGAATGGTGTCTGTTGAGTGGACCCACAACACACTCTGGTTGTGCCAACGAGCATAGCGAAGGACTTGGTCTTTGGCAACTTCGACGCGTGTTAGGAAGCGTACATACGTTTTGTCCTGTTCTGCTGTTGTGCCGAGAGCTTCGTTGAGATCCTTTTGAGACAAGCTGAAATCACCATCGACACCAAATGGGTCGCTCTCGTCGCCATTCCCGTGCTTCGAGTCTGAGCCGCTGTTAAATGCAGCGATGAGTTTGGCTTCATTTCTGATCGCGAAGCGCAATGGTAAGAGACTCCTCATTCAAAGATTAGACTCAGCTGACATACTCGTTGGCCGCTTCGCTCAACTCAGGCTCAGTCTCAATCTCCACGGTGTACAGTGGGAACAGCCACTTCGATCCATTCTTTCGCAGTGCCTCCCGGCTTTCGGCTGACTCGACCAATTGTTGAGACTCGAGGCTGCGATTACGAAAAATATTTGCAAGTTAGCGTACGTGCACCATCCCAGTCGTGGGCGGTAGTTCCACGCACCATTTGGAACAGTCAGACTTGTGACCGTGACTCCAATGATCCTTTTGATGATCCTTGGAGCAGTATTGCGCCACTTTGCAAGCGCTGCACTTGAAAACGGCACGCTGTCCGCACAAGGCGCACAGTGCCGGGGTGGGCACTTGGGACTCGAAGTCCTCTACGCCCTCCGACGGTGGGTACTGCGCGTTGACCTGTGGTAGTTGCATCCGAAAAGCCTTGCCACTAAACACAACATCTATGCGGTCAACCACAGCGCAGCACACCCCCACCCGCCAAAAACGCACCTGCCCTGCCTCGAGCATCCTGGCTTCCGGCAGCAGAACACGTAGAGGCTGCGATGGAACGCGTCGGGCTGGTCGTCCAAAGGACAGTAGATCTGGAGCAGAAACGACAATGCCATGCCACACTCGTCGCATTGAAGGCGGTCGCTGGTTGGGATTCCTTTGGCGCTGAGCCACTTGGGCTGGCCGCCCACGAGGCCGCCGTCCCAGGCGCCCCAGTCGTTGCTGTCGTGCAGCAGCTTCGCGTCGAGCGGCGCGTCGACCTCGCTCACGAAGCCCAGCTCCACCTCGTGCTGGTCCTCCTCCTCCTCCTCGTACTCCTCGTCGGAGTCGTCCGCCACGCGCAGCGCCGCCAGCTCGTCCGTCGCCGCGTCCGTCGCCATTGCTCTTGTTTGTGAGCCATTCCTCACGGTGCCAGTGATATTATCCAATCAAATGGAGATTATATGTTCCGTATACGTCGTCCGTGGTGGGTCCAGACACAAATACCCCCTCGCTCTCTCAGACCTGAGTTCTGGCAGCCGCGACGATGATGCGGCTCTGGAGCTCGTGGCGCTCGCGCGAGAGCGACCGCGCGGACGATGAGCATGAAGTGGAGCTCACGGACCTGGATCTGGAGAGCGGTCTCAGCGGCGACTCGCTCGCGGCTCCCCACGGCGTCGCGTTCGGGCGGCCGCGCGCGGAAGAGAGGCGGCGAATGGTGCGTGCGCGGGCTTGGGAGTGGGCTGCGTGTGGCTGCTGACGAGTGCGCGACAGGAACGAGAACTCGTGCTCCGATACGACACTCGTGAGCTCAAGCGCGGCGAGGCATGGTTCCTGATTGAGACGTCGTGGCTTGACGCCTGGATGGCATACATCCTCAGCGAAGATGACCCCGACTGTCCTGTGGTCAAGCCCGGACCGCTGACGAACTACTCACTCTTCGATCCGAAGGAGTACTGTTTGAAAAAAGACCTGATCGCCACGAAGCACTACCGGTGAGTGAGTAACGTGGCGAACCGTCGTTCGTGCCAATCTATACTAACACCACACCAGAGGAGTCAACCCGATGGTTTACTCGCTGTACGCCGAGTTATACGGCACAGCCGGTGCAAAGCCCATCGCAAGGTAAAATCGGTGTCTCTGCCGATACCTCGATTCTTTTATCTTGAATCGTACGTTTCTTCCAGGTGGACTCTAGACATCTACGCGACACCCGTCATGATAGACGACGTCAAAGAAATGCTTCACGGCTCGGAACTCAAGGCACGTGTTGAGGTGCAACAGTTGAACGAGCTATTCGATACCGAGGTGCATGTTGATCGAGCCGGAGACGAAAGTTTCTTGTACCGATGCTGCTGTCGGTGCGAGTTTTTGATCCCTTGCCTTGGCCGTCTCCTTGGGGGACCGACGTATTCGTCCCCTGATCCCGACAAGAAGAAGAAAAGGCGACGAAGCAAGAAGAAGAGGAGACGCTCGTACGATGATAGTGACGATGAAGGTGGGTCCTCAAGTGGCGAAGAGAACGAGTCAGAAACGCGCGGACTTTTGGGCTGAGTGCCGAAATGAAGAAGACCTGTATTTATGAGGTTGGCGTGGAATGGTGCACATATAGACTTCTTTGTTCGGCTTGCTCCAAATGCAGTGTTGGCCCATGGTCACCCCAAATCTTATCCTCCCCACGATTGTTGGTGGACTTTTGAAGCTGGACGGAAGGGAATGACCCAAAGAATACCTGTCAACTGCATCATCACAATCCAGCTGCATGTACTCAAAGGGAATGGGTGTGCTTACCACCAAACGGAGCAGGCCACCTGTCCAGCCTTTTCGGGGATGACCGCAAATCGTCGTTACGCGTAAAGTATTCTGCCAACAATTTGCCATCTTCGAGTACTCGACCGTTGAAGAAAAGTTGGAGAGACCCGTCGTTGTGTTCCCGGTAGCTACTCTCTTGTTCGTAGTGCTCTTGGATTCGGTCCTGCAACGTTTTTGATCAGCAATTGGCACCAATACCTTCCGCTGGGGAGCTGACTCACTCGGACTTCAGTCACTGGTAGCGATAGATGGAGGCGTAGCTCCAGTGGCTCCATGGTGCTATCCCTATAGTGTGCGAACGGTCGGGCATCACGCACCCAAACGTGGATGGTCCCATCCAAAGAGGACTGGAGCTTTCTTTGCAGGTGTGTGACTTTGCGACTTTCGGCCTCACGTAGTACGCGTTCGTAAGCGTACGTTCCGAGCGTGTGGTGCTCTGCCGAATCTGCCTTCTCGTCGCTCATGGCACTAGACCCACAATGCTCCGTGTCGCTTCGCAATCAAGATAGACGGGGACCACATCTCGATGGCTCGATGGCTCGGTTGAAGCCCTGCGTCCGAGGTGAAAGGAGTATCCCGACGCATGGATCGCCCACTTCGGCACTGACGATATCCGAGCGACAAGCAGGATCTCCAGGTATATTGTCCACCCGGATCAAAGAGATGCGCGAAGAATGCTACACGCGCAACTGCGAGGAGGCGATTACTGCGGAGAGCAAACAACAGCAGCAGCAGCGCATGCTGCGATATCATGGGCGGTGGAATGCCTTACGTAGGTTCTACGCGATCGTATGTGAGCGACTACCCAAAGGGAAGCAAAAGATCTGGTTGCGACGGCTAGTCGAAAAGATTCATAGCGCAATCGTGGGGTCCGTGGCGACGTTACCGCAGATGGAGATCGCGTGCACGGATGCTCTGCAATCGCTCGTTCTATCTCGATCTGCGTGGAATGATATATTACGCTCGCTTCGCGAAGCCTTTGAACCATTTCAGAGGGACGATCCATCTAGAATCGATCTCCGGGAGTTTGTGTGTGCGTGCATTGTGCTGGACCGGTGGCAAGACGGTGAAGTTCGAATTCTGGCACTTTGGATGGACGAATACTCCTTGCCTGTCCGCCCGGTCGGAGATATGGCTATCAGTGTAGTGGATGTGAGGCGAATCTTCATGACGCCATGTGCTGGCACTGCTGACGAACAGTCAATGGAGCCTTTTGTTGTGCAAGTGGAATCAATGGCCGCAAGTCACGTGTGGATTCAGACCACAGTTCTGAAAACATTCGCGGGTACGTTTGTGCGCTGTACATCAAGCTGCTAGCATTATTGTTTAATCTTTTTTTCTCAAACACTAGCGACGTCGAGTTCATTGCGAGACCTACTGAAAGCGCTTTGTTGGAGAAGACTAATCGAAGACATGCGGCTCGAATACTTTCGTAACGCATACGTCGAGGCGATGGCCCGCGTGGAACGAGAGGAAACCAGTTGTCGTTTAGCGGCGGCAATGCACTTGTGGAAGCTACGAGAGCCCCGTGTGCGTTTTGCCCGATGGAAAGATTTTGTGGTGGTGAAGAAGTCAATGCGTAGAGGAGACGAGCACTATCTGAAGTGGTCAAGACACAAGGCCATTCTTCGGCTGAAACAAAATCAAGACAGAGTTGAACAACTAAAGCGCATGATGGCGCTCGCACGAGTGACTCAGTGCAACTCCCTGTTGCATTGGACACTAAATGGCTGGCGGCAGTTCTGCGTTTCTATGAGAGAGATGTATGTGTCAATGCAGAAGGCGTGGTGTGTGAGCCCTACTTTATTTCTAATACTGAGTTTGTAGTCATCGAGCATCACTACATCGCAGCGTCCGATATCACCAACACGTTTTGGTCTGGCGGTCGTGGCAAGCTCTCGTTGAGTTCATGGAGGTTAGTGATGGCTTCATCATCGAAGGAAGTGAAGTTCGGAATCGTGGACATAACGGATGTTCATCTCGCTAGGCTGGTCGATCCGAGAAAGCTCGTCGTCAGGTTATGCTCGACCGCTTCATTGCACATCGTCATCGCAAGGGTGAGAGTATTTGTTGGGGTATAATACGCTCAATGGTGAGAAATGAAATTGACGTTTTCATTCTGTGCTCAAGTATTGAGAGAGTCATGGAAGGAGTGGATTTTCGTGTATCGCCGACAAAGAGAGATAGGCTCGGCGATACTCCTCGAGCAACAGCTACATCAAGAGATCAGAGCGCAGCGCCAGGAGGAAACCGAGCACGCAAACATGGCTCTAGAAGATGCTCTTAGCCACTTTGTCCAAGAGCGTGATCGCCAGCTGGAGGAGCAGGCACACCAGCGTTCTTTCCAAGAAGCAACAGAGCGCGTACGCATCTCTCGGAAGCTTAAGCAGCAGGAAGATGAGCGAACGAGATTAAAGAAGGCACGCGAGGAGCGTTTGGTGAGTGAGACGGATGTTGCGTGGGCCCGTATTGGGGATCGTGTCGCTACAGAAGTGCGCAAATCCACGATCGACTGGTTCGCTTCTTCAGATGGTGCAAAGGCTGTGCATGCTGAAGCTTCCGAGATCTTCGAGAGGGATCCAGTGATGATTCAGAAGGCGTTGATAGATAATCCCCAGGCATTCGCTATACCTGGGTGTCGCTGGCAGCTTCGCCTAGAAGATTATGGAGGGCGGTTTGCCAAACCATTCTATATCAACCTCGAAACACTCGAGAAGTTTGTGTGCGATGAGCTCGTGATGGAAAACTGCGAGTCAATCGCTAAGGAAGTGCTAATCCAGCGCAAAATTGAAGAGGCTCGTGAGCGCCTCCGGGCCAAAGCAAGCAACGCTCACCGCGAGAGGCAGCAGCACGAGGCTGCAGTCAAGATCCAGATGCTCTTTCGCTGTCGTCACGCATTGCTGGTCATGCGTGCTCGCATCCGCACGACGTTCGTCAAGCGGGTCGAGCCAACAACAGGCGACGCAGTTTACTTCAATATCTCCAAGCAAGAGAGTCGGCGGCGGCCGCCTCGACTTATCGGCTCAGATGAACCGCTTATCCCAGTGGAGTCGTCAACGTGGGTCCGCCGAATCGATGATGACGGCAACAACTACTATCTTCATTTGGTGGGTGGCGAGACCTCGTGGGCCCCGCCGGCGCACCACCTGATGTGCATTAAGTGCAAGCACAACTTTGCTACACGCCGATGGAACGAGACAGGTCGTCGCTACTGCGTCGTGTGCTTTGCTGAGGGACTGAAGAAGGCCAGCTTCACGCCGGTGGCGACGTGGACCAAGCTGAGTGTACAGCCCGCAAAGTGTCTCGTGTGCCGCAACAGCCTCGCGGAGGTCGAGTGCCACGAGTGCCGAGGAGACACGACGTGCTGGAACTGCTGCCAGGCCGTCCACCGCAACCCGAGGCTTGCCGCGCACCGAGAGATGGAGTCCCTCGTGCACAGGTAGTCGCAAAAGAGATCTCAGCCATTCTCCGGAGGCCCATGGGCCGAGTGTTCAAATCCAAGCAGACCCGTGGGCTTTTGTGCCGACGGGTCGGTTTTAGTAGAACGGTCCAAACGTTAACCGGTAGCTCTTGAACCGGGCTCGCTTGACATGGCACCAAGAAGAGAGCGACGTTGGATCGGAAGCTGCCGGCGCCACCATGAGCACGGCGGAAGAGCAGAAGCAGCTGGGCAATGAGGAGTTCAACGTGAAGAACTACGCCAAGGCCATCGAGCACTACAGCGAGGTGCGCACGCGCGAGGAGAAACCTCGCGGCGAAGAGTGACTGACGCGGACCGATGCGTGGCACAGGCCATCCGACTCGCCCCGGACAACCACATCTACTACTCCAACCGAAGGTACGAGTCCTCGCTCGTGCCGACTCCGTGGCTTTTTTTCTTACTCTTGGCTCAGCGCTGCGTACGGCGCGGCCGGGAACTGGGAGGCTGCGGAGGCAGACGCCAAGGAGTGCGTGCGCCGCAACCCCGGGTTTGCCAAGGGATACCACCGCCTTGCCAACGCGCAGAAACAGCTTGGCAAAAACGAGGAGGCGCTCGCAACACTGCGCGCTGCTCAGTCGGCTGTGGCCGATGCGGATAAGAATCCAGGCATCAAGAAACTCATGAATGACCTCAACAAAGAGGCATCTCCTGCAAATGGAGGCCGAACGGTGCCGCCGCACGTTGCGAGGGAATTGCAAGAGCTTCAGCCGCAGTTCCTCAGCATCCAACGAGAGCTAGAGCAGGTGAGTATCATCTTTGGGTGCGATGGGCTTTGCTGCATTCAGCTCACAGCGAAAACGTTTCCTCAGATTGAGTCAAAGTTGTCGGCTCTGTCGCGCCAGAAGAAGCGGGTGTCTCTCGTTGAGACAGAAATCAAAGAGCTCCCAGAAAGCACTAACACATTCCAAAGCGTCGGTACGTATGCTGAATTTGGAACGATTTGATACGCGAGGGCTGACATTCTGAGCTATGCAAGGCAAAATGTTTCTTCAGACGACTGCGGCTGAGAACGCATCGATCCTCAAGTCAGAGACAAAGAAAATTGACGACCAGATATCGTCCTTGGAGGTTTGCCTTCTTCATTATCATGCACTAAGTTCGTTGTTTTACGTTTCTCTGTGTCTTGTGTAGGCTCGCAAGCAGTACCTTTCCCGCCAGAAGACTTCGATTGAAGAAAACATTACGGAGCTTTTGGCTCAGTGTACGACGGGCAACTGAAATAGCATGAATAGTTCATTGTGGTCAAGACTCGGTATATTGACGCAGAGGCTGTAGGCCGTGGGATGAATAGAGGATGTGTAGGCTGGGGCCTGGATTTACGACTCATCCTCGTCTTCGTCTGTTGTCAACTTCACAGCAGTGCGTCAGTATGATAACGCATCACACAAGGAGATCAATTCTGAGAACGAACCCGTTTGTTGAGCTCCTCAATGGTCTTGATGAGCTCGGCATTCTTCTTCTTGAGCTCTTCGTTCTCGGCTCGCAGTGCGTCGATGTCGACCCCTGTAGGGGCCCCCATGAAGCGTTTGATGTAGTCCACCGCGTTTGCGGGCTTGTCAGACTCCTCGTACAGACCCACGAGCACTTTGGTGAGTGCATCCACGACACCACTCTTTTCGAGGTACTTTCGGTATTCCTCTTTCTTCGAGTCTGGCGTCTGCAAGCCCGCTGTTGAGTCGTGGTGCAGTCCGCTCTCGTGTTATGGTCACTCTGCGCACCTGGTACGTCGCTCCACTCATCACTTTCCAAGTGTTCGCCGGTAAGAGATCCAATGCCGTTTGGCAGCGCGACTGCGGAAGGTCACGCTGGAGAGCAGCCAGCTCACTTGCTTCAAGAGGAAATAACCGAAGTTGCTCATTAAGAGTACGCAGGTCTCAATATGAATGTAGAGTTGCCATATGAAGACTACCAGTTGTTTGTGTGCGGCACCTTTCGAAGCGAGGGGCAAAACGACGCGCAACAACGTGACGCTAGGTGGAGAGCGAGATCCAGACGCTACGCGCGACGAGAAGCCGGCGGCCGCCCGGAGACCCGAACACTGCGAGAAGACACGAAAGGGGGAGAGAGATGCAGGCGCTCCAGGACTACCAGCAGCGCCTGACTGATCTCGTCCACCACGACGTGAGTGGTCTGCGCGCGAGAAGCGCCCGGCTGACACGACTGACCTCTTCTTCTCGTGCTAAACCGCAGCGAGAGCGTAAGCAGCCGCTGACCTCGCTCCCGAGCTTCGATGCCACGTGCATGAAGGAGGGCTATCTCCAGAAGAAAGGCCAGCGCTTTAAGAGCTGGAAGCGCCGCTGGTTCGTGTGCAATGGCCGCACACTCTCCTACTACATCAGCCGCAAGGATCGCAAGCCGAACGCCGTCATCCCTCTTGAGAGTTGCACGGTCGAAGACGGCGGCCTCAGTGAGACGTGGAACTCGCCGCGCATCAATATTACGGATGGAGTGAGTGGCACCATGTACTGCCTCTCGGCCGAGGAAGCCGAGGTCGTGACCGCGTGGCTCAATGTGCTGCGAACTGCAGTCGCCAAAGTTCTAGAAGGTAAAGCGTCTGCTTCAAATTCGAAGCCGAAAAGCGCACCCGCACCCGCACCCGCTCGCGAGAAGCCTGCTGATAACACTGCAGCAGTCAAGACTCTGGCCGACTACAGTGATGACGATCTGGACCGCGTCAAACAGCCACCGGCCGCTCCTTTGCCTCGCTCAGTATCCCTCATTTCAGGCGATTCTGTAGCTGATATCAAGCGCCCCACGCGATTGGTATCGGGTCCCACTCACCTCGGCGCTCGCGGAACTCGCGCCAAGACGCAGCACCAACCAACCAGCATCTCGCTTGAGAATGAGTTGGCCAGCGGACTTGATATGCTTGAAACGTTGCTCAGCACTCGTGGTTCGGCTTCGCGCCACACTCTCGTCTTCCGCCCCCTCGCGGCCTCGAACGGCGTGCTAAAGAGTCTCGGTACAGATCCGGGTGGGGTCAAGTTGTATGCACGAGCCAGTGCTGTCCTCCCAGTGCCGTCTGAAGTGGCGGCGTATTACATCACTGACCATGCAAAGCGAGCCGAGTGGGATATCCACTTTCCCCGCTCAACCCACGTTGCTTCATTTGACGAGTCCACCGAGCTGATCCACCTGACTGGAGGCTTCCAGCAGATCAGCTCGACAGGGCCATTCCTCCCGCATCACCTTGCAGCTGCGCTTGGCTCTGCAATTGGTGCATTAGCTGCGCCGTCGTGGGAAACAACACTGTTGGGCGCAATATTCGCGGGACTTTTGACTGCCGTGGTCAACTCGATGGACCTGAGTGCTACGTATTTCCCACGTGACGTCTTGCTGGTACGACATGTACGAGAATCGTCAGCTCCCTCTGTGAGCGACTTAGTCGACACAGTTGGAGATGACTCTCAGCCGGTTGTCACGATTCTGGAGAAGTCCGTCGTAAACGAACTAAAACCAGAATCTGCTGCAGTTGTGCGTGCTCATGTTGGCCTCAGCGGCTGGCTGCTTGAACCGGTTGACGGTAACCGGACTCGAGCAACCTACATCTCGGACTTGGATGTGAAGGGCTTGACATCGCGTGAGACCAAGAAGAGGTTTCTACTGGAGCGACTCGACTGTGTGTCAGTGCTACTGGAGCACATCACTCAAGCTCAGCTGTGCGGTGGTGACGCGGCAATTGATGAGGATAGAGCGAGCATTGACGGGGAACGGAATGAGGACGACGAGGACAGTGTTGCTTTCATTGAAGACCAAGGTGATGAAGGGTTAGGATCAAGTGAGTTCCATCCAAGTGTGTACATGAAAGGCATGATGCAAATTCCAACAGGTGGATTAAAGCTAGTCGACAAAGAAGTGGCCAAGAAGCAGGGCGGTGTGTTGAAAGACGTGATCAAGTCTGCTGGTGCCAAAATCCTTGAAGGCAAGGGTACTGTCAGTCTTTCGCTTCCAGTCCGCATTTTCGAACCGCGGACGAATCTCGAGCGTATTGTTGATCTGTTCCTCTACGGCCCTACATTCTTGAACTCTGCTGCAGAACAAGTGGACCCAATTGAGCGTTTCAAGTTGGTGATGACCTTTGCAGTCGCAGGAATGCATCACAGTGTGGGACAACTCAAACCCTTCAACCCAATCCTCGGTGAGACCTACCAAACCGCGTTCAACGACGGAACCGAGGTTTGTTGTGAGCACACTAGTCACCACCCACCGATCAGCAATTTCCAACTAGTTGGCAAGCGGTACAATATCTCGGGATATATCCTGTGGCACGGAACATTCAGTATGAAATCAAACGCGGTAATCCAGAACAACCGAGGACCAATCCGGGTTGGGTTCGACGACGGCACCGTCATCTCCTACAATCTCCCGGTGATGCAAAGTGGTGGCTTCCTTTGGGGGGATCGCACAGTTGAGCTCACGGGCAGCGCTCTATTCGAGGACAAGAAGAATAATTTGGCGTGTGAGCTGAAGTTCAATCCAGACGAGAAGAAGGGTATGGGTGGTATGTTCTCTGCGAGCAAGTCTCCGTCTGACCAGGTTCGCGGCGTCATCGTGAACACCGCGACTGGGTCGGAGCTGTGTGAAGTCTCGGGCTCGTGGCTTGAGAGTCTTCGCTTTGCGGACAAGGCGTACTGGGTGTATGGTCGTGAGCGAAGTGGTTACACGCTGCCACTTCCGGAGGACCAAGTCCTGGTCTCCGACTCGCGGAACCGCGAAGATTTGCGGTATCTAGCTGCGAACGATTTGGACACGGCTCAGGACTGGAAGGTTCGCCTGGAGGTGCTCCAGCGAGCCGACCGCAAGATTCGGAACGAAGGGCGTCGCTCGAACCATTGGTCGTACAAGGAAGAACGGAACGGCCACTAGTGTAATACTAGATCTCCTCCTTTTTGGAACTGCTTTGAGTAGCACAATATACGCATCGTGTTTGATATACAATTACTCTTTTTATCCATCGTCTAGTCGCGCCCAAGGTCTGGATTCCGTCGCCAGTCTCGAGCGCGTCCGGAGATGCTGTCATCTTCTCCTGTTTAGATCTTCTGTGCGTATGGTTGTTGGGCCTGCGGCGGGTAGGCCTGCGGCGGGTAACCCTGCGGTGGGTAGCCCTGCGGAGGGTAGCCCTGCGGAGGGTAGCCTTGCGGCGGGTAGCCCTGCGGCGGGTAGCCTTGCGGAGGGTATCCTTGTTGCGGGTAGCCCGGCTGAGCGACGTAGCCTGGCTGCACGACGACGGGCTGGACGTAGACGTGGTCCGTGTGGTGGGCCTGGCGGCGGCGGTCGTCGTCAGCTGCGGACGCGCAGCAGGCGCCGCAGAGGGCGCCGAGGCAGCAGCACTCGAGCATATCGCATCCGTCGTCCATGGTGGCGTGGGCTTCTTCTTCCTTCCTTCGTGGGGATTCTTGAACTGGAGTTGAGAGCTGGCTGCTGCGTTAGACTCATCGTAAGCTCAAGCACGCGCCAAGTGACCGAGACTGACTCGACGGTGAGAAATGCCGAGGCCCGATGGGTAACACTTCGCAATTTTAACCAATCAAAGCGGTGGTTTCGCAAGACCTAACCCACGCGAACCGAAGACTGCTCATCTCGCGTGATTGTGGCACCCTCCATCGAGATTGGAAACGCGAAATCAAATTCTTACCAAAGTAGACATGTTTACCATATTATTCACATAGGGGGAGCTCTTCAACCTTGTTTTGGATTGGATGCACCTGGTTTTGGTACTTCAGACTCAACACGCCCAATGTTGCTCGTATGTGGATCTCTTGGCGCCGTGTTGCGCCAACGTGGCGCTTCCCCCCTCCAAGAGGGCCGCCCACAGCTCGACGTGCTCAAGAACGAAGGAAGGATGCGGTCGTGGGCGTTGCTGGGCTCGGTGCTGCTCCTGCTGCTGGCGCAGACGGCGCGCGCGATCTACGAGGACCAGGCGGGCGAGCTCGACTGGGGCGTGGAGAATCTCGGCCGTGTCGTCGCCACGGCCTACGGTGGCGGCGACAAACGCCTCTCAACCAGCACGGCACGGGGCGCGTCGCGCTCAGCGTTCGTTGCGACGGACAGTCGCTCGCGCGCGCTCGCGCGAATCGACGCCAAGACCGGAGCCATCAAGTGGCGCCACGTCCTCACTGCTGGCGATGCCATCGACACCATTGAGCTCACCAACTTCGGCCTCCTCTCCATCTCGGGGTGAGTGAAACTGATCCTGCTGGATCGCCTTCTCACCAGGCGTCTTACGTTTGTCCCGATTGTAGCGCTGGCAGGAACGTGCGCATGTGGGACGCAGCGGATGGCGGTTTGCTGTGGGACAACACGCTGTACAACGGTAACTCGGACCCTGCGACCTTCAAGACTGCAGTCCTCGTTGGAGACGACCGCATACTGATCGTGGCCTCACGTTTTGCGGTGTTTCTGAGTCTCAAGGACGGTGTCATCCAATGGCGTTCGGCATTCACGACAGCGTTTGATGAAGTCCGTTCAACGGTGCTCGCAACCGATGGATCGACCCTGTTTGTGGGTGGGTCATCAGCAAACGGCGAGCAACTTGTATCGGTGGATGTCACGACCGGTGCAGTAGCAGCAGTTGACGTAGCCCTTGGAGCACTTGGCAGCTATGGCCTCTTCAAGAGCGAGACAGGAGAGGCGGCGCTGGTAATTGTGACGCCAACGGAGATCAGTATCCGTTCACTTGAGTCCAGAACCAAGACCAAAACGTTCAAAGCTTCCGAAATCACTACGGATGAGGGTACTTCGCGTTTTGTTGGTTTGGAACCGCAAGTTCGACACGGGTTGGTCGTAAGGCTAGCCTCAGGAAAACGAGCTTACGCTCGTCTTCTGAGCTCACTTGCACTAGACGTTTCGGCTGTTATTTCGGGCGACGGCGTGATCTCAGAGTCGTTGAGCGATGAAACAACTTTATTCCACGTTTTACTCACCTCTCCAGGCGTTGTGCAAGTTCGAACATACTCATTCTCGAGCCAGCTCAACCACATTCAGTGGGAAGCGGATATCAATGTTCAAGCTCACGGTGGATCTATTGCTGACGTCTTCGCGGGTTGCCCGTCTCGTAAGAAGGATGGTTCTGCTCCTCGCTGTCGTGCGCTTCTCGTGATGAGGGATGACGGGCTCGTGATGACCACCAACGAGGACCCGAGCGATGTTGACGGGGTTATCGCCGATAAGACGTTCAACAATGTTCTTTGGACACGAGAAGAAGCGCTTGCGAACATCAAGGAAGTGCACTGGATTACACCAGCGGAAACTGAAATCGAGAAGCAACCGCTGAAAGGGATCCCTTCGTTTGCGGAAGATCTTCAACAGGATGTCGAGCACGCGAAGCAGCTTGTTGAGCACTTGATGACTCTCTCGTCGTCTTTTTTTGAGGAGAAAGGCAGCCGTGCTTTGGATTCGAAGACTCGCAAGGAACCTGCAAACGCGCACTTCTTCGGCTTCTCGAAGTACATCGTTGTTCTCACTGAAAGTGGTCGCCTGTTTGCTATTCGCGCAGAGACCAATGTTGTTGCGTGGTCCGTTTTTGTAGGTCCGGACTATCGCCTTTTCGTGACACGAGACCATCCAGCCCTTGGCTCCGGGGCTGAGTTGCTTTTGGTCTCCAACACTTCGAAGCTTCTTTGGGTCGATGGTGATGACGGCCGCCAAGTTGAGGTAGCCGACGCTTCCGGACGCGGGAGCGAGTGGGTGGTACTGCTTCCGAAGCGCAAACACAGCGTCGACGAAGACGCTACCCTTCGCCGTTCTATTGCTCTCGTTTCTCGTGAAACTTTGGAAGTTACCATATTGCCCAAGGCTGCGCCAGGTACAAGCCATCCAGAGGTGGAGAATTTTTACTTCTCCCGCTTCGACAAAGAGTCAAGCTCGTTCCTTGGCTACACGATCGAACGTGACTTTGATGGGTCTTACAAGGCGCGTCAGGTATGGGCAGTTGTGATCCCTGCTGAACAAAGCCTCTTGGCAACGTCGCGTCAACGCGACGGCGTTGTTGACTCTTCAGTGACCGTGACTGGGGATGACTCGTTGCTTTTGAAGTACTTGAACCCACATATGTTCGGCATTGCAACTCAAGCAACCGAAATGCTGGAAGGCGAACAGAAGACGACGTCGGTTCTGTACATCAGCCTGATCGATTCAGTGACAGGCCGCATGATCCATCGTGTCCGCCATCTCCATGGTGCTGGACCTGTCCGAATTGCTCAGGTACTGTATTGTTTTTTTTTTTCGCATATTCGCCTGTTTTGACTTTATGTTACTGGATACCAGAGCGAGAACTGGGTGGTTTACTCATACTGGAACACGAAAGAGAAGCGCACTGAGGTTGTCTCTGTGTCCATGTTTGATGGTGCAGTGGGCTCGCACAGTTTGAATCCGTGGAAGCGCCCAGCATGGAGCGATTTCAGATCCTCTTATGACCCACGCACGCCTTTTGTCCTTCAAAAGAGCTTCATTTTCCCCGCACGGATTGAGGTAATTGGCTCTCCCACCATGCGATGAATCGTATCGTTTACCATTACGTTTGATTATTGCAGACTCTCAGCGTTACCGTGACGTCCCGAGGCATCACGCCACAATACGTCCTTGTTGGCATGGAGAATGGTCAAATCTTCAAGCTTAACCGAGCTCTCATCGATCCGCGTCAACCCGACAAACCGCCTACCCCTCAGGAGCAAGAGTGCGTTTCCCTTATCTGCTAGCTTCGGTCAGTACCTGATGTTAACTGTCGTTCCTTTTGGTAGGGAGGGTCTTCACCAGTATACCCCTCTCATTCCGCTCCACAACAACCTCCATTCGATGGTCACTTACAACAAAACGATTGCAAATCTTAAGTCCATTGCAACCACGGCCGCAGAGCTGGAGTCAACATCGCTGGTGTTTGCACACGGCCTCGACTTCTTCTACGTGCGCCTAGCTCCAGCGAAGGCCTTCGATGTTCTTCCCCAAGATTTCAACTACGAGTTACTCGTGTTGCTCTGCCTCGGCTTCTTGAGCGCAACGTACCTCCTGAAGATGTTGGTGTTGCGCAAGTCGCTTAACGAGGCGTGGAAGTAGGTCTGTCCGAAGAGGAGGCATCGTGCGATAGATAATCAGTCTATAGATTCTCCTAGTAGCTTCTGTCGATAACTTATTTATCTTTGTGGCTCCCATCAGCTAGCACAGGCCGAAAGCGCACCACGTATACCAGCGCGAAGTCGTTGCATGCGCTTTCTATGCCTACCTCTATGACCTCAACAAGCTCTGGGTCGTCTTTTGCGGCATGGTTTATTGCGAAACAATGTGTCGAGATCTTGTGGGCATCGCTCAACTGGACCTCCGTCTCGACAACTGCCATCTTTCTAGAATTTGTTCGACTGGGAGCAGTGCGAACCTGGAGCCTCCGGATGTATCGGAAAGTGACTTCGACCTCTCGGATAGCTACGGGCTCTCGCAGCGTCAACCGCAGCGTCTGTGGGAAAAGTCCCGATGTCATCCAGAATGAGGTATGGTCAGTCGAGAGCACACTAGGCGGTGCGAAGTGCTCGTCGTAAGATGTGGCCATGACGTCGAGCACGAGGCTAGCCATAGTCACGCTGCGCTGCATGCCGATGTCATGAAACGAAGATGACACCAGGTGGACCTCTTTATCCTGCCACGGACCCAAGGGGTCAAATGTAGCACACTACGTGGGAGCAATCGACAAACCTCAGCCAGCGACGTGAGAGTCGTTGTTCGTGGCTTGGCGCTAGCCGGTCGAAAGCTCTTTCGGCGATCATGGCGTGCGCTCAGAGGTATGTCATTGTCGTTGGTCTGGTCGGCCTGAATGCTCCGAATTTCGAGCTCGCGGAGTTGCTCCTCCAGCCCTCCGCGGCGGTCTGGATCACTCGTGGTGGATATCAGGCGGCGGATCTCCTGGATCTGTCATGAGACCGTTAGTGGCCACTGCAACGAGGGCCCACGAGAGTGCTCACCTGGGCCTCGTAGTCCACATCAACTTCGTTGATGGGCGGCGGCATGGGCCCCTAGCTGTCCAGGAGAGGACCCACTCAGCATCTCGCTCGCGAAGCGTCACCCACCCCAGCCACGGTGCTCTATTGAAGAGGCCGCTAGTACAACTCCACTTCAACTTGCCCATGCAACTCGCGTGCTTCTTTGCGCCCCTGCGGGTTCGTCAAGACAGACGAGCGGTCAGATGACGCCAGAGCGTGGGCCACCCACTGGGCGGCCATCGTTCTCGGCGGGAGCTTCGAGAGTGTTCTCCCCTTTGCCCAATCAGATCTCGGGCCTATTAAACTACAACTTCAACGAGCAGCTCTCCAATTTCGAACATCCGCCACGTCGCAGCGCCGCGCCGACCTCATTCGGCGATTCGCCCCGTTCCTCCAAGCTCGCAAGGCCATGCTCAAGAACGCGATCAAGAAGCTCCCGACGCCGCTGCTCGGCCGCGCGATCTCGCGCTCGGCCGCTCGCCCCGGCGGACAGCTGCTCGTGTCCAGTGTGCTTTCCTCGGGCGTCGTGCCCACTGTGGACCACAACATGTCGGTGGAGAGAGCCGCGCAGTTGATGGCTGAACGCCATGTCGACGCGATCCCCGTCACGAAGAATGACCGCGTACGTCAGTGCGAACGCGGACTTGCGAACGGGGTGGGGGACCAACTTTGATCGCTTTTGCTGCGCCAGGTGATCGGCTTGTTCACGGAACGCGACTACTTCGAGAAGGTGCTCAACGCACGCCATCAGGCAACGCGGTCGTCGATGGTCTCTGAGGTGGGGCTGATGGGCCCAGAACTCGTTGTCGCGAAGCCCTCGGACACGGTCGAGGAATGCCTCGCGGTCATGACTCGAAAGGTGAGGAGCGTAATCTAGCGTCTTCATCCTCGGCGCTGATGTCCTTGGACAGAACTTGATGGCCTTGCCAGTCGTCGAAGATGACGGCCACGCCTTGGGTATGGTCACAGTGATGGACCTCACGCGCCAGTACTTGGACGAGCAAATGGACCGCGCGCAGGCCATCCAGTTCTCCGAACCGACCTTCTTCCCGGAGAACCTCATCCTTCCAGACGGTGGCGTCCACGACGAAGAACTCGGTGACCCGGAGCTTTTCAAGCAGCTCGCGATGGACCCGACGGAAGCTCTGCTTGAGCACACTAATCCTGAGCTTGAAGGTCGTGCAGCCGAGCAGTTCTGTGAGGGCTCGCTCTTCCCGGAGTTCACGCCCACGGAAGAGATAATGCTCGCCGAGGCTCACGGCGAGCCACCGTCAGCTCCAATGTTCACTCCATATTTGGAGCGAGAGGAGCGCTTCATGGCTGCGCACTCGGAAGTACTAGGCCGCATGGAGGCGTTCTCAGAGCCGTCGGACTTCCCCGAGGCCGCCCCTGTGGACGAGGCGATCCAGGCGCGTGCGTAAGTAGGAGGGCAGTGTTCATGTAACTGTAATTCATGGCATTTCTGGTAATCTCAATCTGGCGTTGGACGGAGGGGCGCCTCTTCGTCTCGTGCGCGTCGAGAGGATGCTCAAGCAGAAGCCAAGGTCCAAGAGCGACGGTGACACGAAGCGAGGCGTGCTGCTCTCCATCCGGCAGCTGCTGTTGTCTCGGCGTCCGTTTCAACGCCTCACTATCCGACCTGCTGGGGAGCAGCGTCTCGTGAATGCGCCGTTGGTTACGCACTCAATCAGCCCCGATATTTTTCCAAAGCTGTCACCTGGAGGTGAGTTGTTCCGATGTCATGAGTGCGTACTCGCGGCTGACGACTAGACGACATCCAAGAGCGCGCTCCGGCTCCACCACATGACTCGAGCGCCGAGAGCAGCCAAGAGGAGGATTTGCGCCCCATCGAGGACTACCTCCAGCACGGCGTCAGAAACGACACCACGAGAGACCAAAAGGAGAACGCGAAGACTGCAACGAAGAAATCCAAGAAGAAAACATCGACAGGATGGGTCCCGAAGCTGCTGAACCAGGAGCCACCACATCGAGATCGCATTCCTGCTCGTGGGAAGCGAAAGCACCGCATCGTCGAACGACTGAGGGGATGCCACCCAATGCTTTGCGTCGTCGGAGACCCGTACTCGTCTCTTCTGGCTCGGGTCTTCGACTTCCTCGAGCAGCTTGCACCGATTCGATCCTGCTTGACAGTCAATAAAGCGATGAACGATAGCGTTGCAAAGTACTACTCGACCTTCTGTGACTGGCCGCGGCCGCAAGCGTACCTCATGCACAAACTTCTGAGTTCCCACAATCAACCATTGCTCGCCCGGGTGCTTGCATTGCTACCAATGGCAGAGCGCGTGCGTGCGAGCGCTACCTGTCATTCGTTTCGCCGTGTTGCCGATAGCCTGCCACTCGAGCTCACAAGCGCCACCTTCGCGTCACAGTTTTTGGGTCGCATCTCCTCGAGCCGCATTGAGAATCGTTTCGTGGATACGGTGTCAATTCGATGCGGTGAGCAATGTGTTACGAAGCTATGGGCCCATTAAGCTTAGGGTTTGTTCTTTGTCCAGACTCGGTCGTTCCCGCAGATGCCATACGACTATTGCGCCTTATTAGTGATGACGATGGAGACCACTTCCATGCCGTTCAGGAGGTCTCACTCGTGCGTTTTTCCCCATTTGACTCTGACGCTCAGTTCATTGCGCTAGTACAAGCGCTTTTCTCTGACCGTATCAGCAAATCCTTGCGGTCACTCGTGCTCTCTGACTTGAGCCTGGACGATAGTCACTTCCGCCATCTCTCTCGACTCTTCTATGACGGCCAATTTCCCCACCTACAGGAGCTCAATCTCTCTAAGAACTTGTTCAGCAGTCGATTCATGCGTGATATGGCGAGAAGCTTTCGCGAAGAACGCTTCCTGGGTCTCCAGTCACTCGACGTCTCTAGTACGTTGTGATATGGTCCTATGCTTTACGCGGAATTGAGGAACTTGCGGAGCAGGTGTCGGGATGGGTATTGAGGATATGTCTCGCTTTTTCGCGAGCCTTCGATTCGTGCCGAGGCTTCGTGTTCTACGGTTCTCATACAACTTCTGTTCTGTTGAGAATCTCATCACATTGGCTCAAATCCTCCAGGAAGGGTTCTTAGTGAATTTGGAGGAAGTATCGGGCAGCGGTGAGTAGCTTCCCTATAGAAGGAACCTCTAATCAATTAACTTCGCGTATGTGACATCTTAGCCATTTCCGCCACGGATCATGGTCTTGCACTTGTGTTGAATGCTTTGGCATTGCCTGGTGTCTCGTCGAAGCTGTGCTATCTGGACGTCAGCGGGAACGATCTCAGTGATGGAGACCAAACAATGCGCTGGATTTCTTCGGCGCTATTGTCCGGATCGTGGCCTAAGCTTCGTCATCTCAATCTCTCTTGTACGTCTTCGGTCTTCATCGTCATTGAATAATTCATCAACGTGCAACTTCGTGATCTCGGCAGTCTCAAAACCATCGCATGCTGGAGTACATTTCCTTGCACATGGATTAGCACAGTGTGCATCTCCTCTGTTGAGTGAGATTCATCTTTCTGGGAACCGTCTATGTGGAGAAGCCTTCGAATCTCTCATTCATGCATTTGAGTCGAGGCATGTGCGCAATCTGCAGGTGCTAGATATGTCCGGTAAGTATGTTCTGGTAAGTACAGGCGTTTGAGCACGAGGCACTAAACGCGGAACACTACCAGACAACATTCTCGGGCCTGTCGAGTTTGAGGCGTTAGCTAACTGCCTAAGCAATAATTCGTGTCCTCGGTTGCAGGATCTGCTTCTCTCTGGTCAGAGTCAGTTCATCAAACTCCATCGATATGAAACTGATCATCAATATTCAACTCAGGAAATCGTGGAAATGCGGACTGTATGATACATTTACGCCGGCTCCTCGTGGGCAGTGCCGCTGCTAAACTTTACAAGCTCGACTTGAGCGGTTCGTATGAATTGGTTGATTGCACCAGCCGATTTGACGCAGCTCTGGTTAGGGAACTTGTTTCCTCCTCAATCTCTGGCATTTCTAGCCGGGGAGCTGTCGAGAGGCTCGCTTGTCCAGTTGAGGATTCTCAATGTTTCACGTAACCGCGAGCTCCCGTCTGTTCTCCGCTACCAACAGGTTAGAGCGATTGAATAGTCTGGAATCGCATCACTACGAAACGAGACGCTACCATTTCTTTCGAAGCTCATACGAAGTAACAAGTGCCCGTCAATTGCGTGCCTGCAAGTAGGCTACGCTCAGACGGAAATACAGGGCTACGCATTCGTGAGAAGCGTTCGATCCAGAATGAGTGTTGAGGAACTGGTGCGTTATCATAAATTATGGTTCATAAGCATTTGAGCTAAGTGTTGAAAACGACAGCGACGCCTGAAACAAATGAGGTTTGAGGCCTGTATGAAACGCATTGAAGATGAGAATGTGGCGAAAGCCGCCCAAGCAGCTGAACGCTGCAAGCGCCAAACAAAACTGCTGCGTGAGATGCACGATCACATGGAGAACCAGGCTGATCGTGCCCTACGGCGCCGTAAGCGCGTACGGAAATCTCCCCACCTCCATATCCACGAGGAAATCCAAAGACTCAAGCAGGAGAAGTACCATGACAAAGTATGTCGTACCCTCGCAAGAGCATTGCAGTCTGCTTCAACGGTGTAGTTAAGAAGTACCTACTCAAGGCATTGTGATGATTTAAAAAAAAAGGGATGCATGATGGATGTATTTGTGAAATTGATTGCCCGCCGAACAACATCTGAGTTTACACACTGTCATCCTGTCGCTTCGTGACTGACTCATATTCAGTTGGGTAGATCTTCTTCCAGGCGCTGTGGAGGGACTCGTGAGAGGAGGCGTGGCTCTCGGAGAGGGAATGTGGGTCTTCCGCGAAAAGCACGAACACCGTGGCGACAGCACCGTCAATTACAGTCATAATGACGTCTGCGACCGAATAGCCGATCAAGAAGCCACTCAGCCCCAGGGAAGTCTTGGGGTTGGAAACGTTGATCGTCCACTGAGGGTCACCGTAGACAACTGTACCCACACCGGCAGCAGCACCGACAAATCCCACGACGATTTTACCGAAAAGTAACACGTTGACAATGAGCGAGTCGTTAGCGATAGCTGACCAGCCTTTGGACGCAAACAGTTGCCACACTCGCTTGCCCGACGAGACGAAGCTGTAGCCGTAGATGCCAACATAGGCGTACGCGAAGCGGTTGAAATATTCGACCCACTTCTGAATACAACCAACCAGACAGCCAACACAACCGATCAAGCATGCGGCAACTGCGTTGCCCTGATTTGCCAGTGCTTTTTGGATGCTGCGTAAAATGACACGGATGGTTTGGATGATGGAAACGATGAGTGAACCGAAACAGATCGAGCCGAACGAAAGAGTGAGAGCACGGACTAATGCACGGACTGTCGTGAGCGGTCGGCGGTCCGCTCTGGAATGGTGCCACCAGCTAGATACGGTGCCAGCGGTGGCGACCATGACAATGTTACGACACACAAACGTTCCCCAGAAGAAAATGATGAGCATGCCAATGAGGATGCCTGGACATGTAACGACATGAGTAACGCCCGATGCTCATTTGGCAACTGCTCGCACCTATCTTCTTCGGAGTAGTGTATTCGGCTGAGGATTCGTCAATGTATTCGCCGTGATTGACGGCGGCATACGTTGCAATGATCCAGACGAGTGCCCAGACCACTTGCATCACGGTAAAGAACATAGCCGTTACCAGAATGATCGGGTAGCTCAGAACGGCCTTACACGCGACTTGGAGGTTTGCAGACGCAAATGCGATACGTTTGCGAATGCAGCACACGTAGATTAGAACGAGCACGGCAAAGAGAGAGCTGACAGCGACGGGCCACCAGTACATCGAGTCTCCTTGTTTGTGGAGGAAAGACGACGACACGAACCCGGCGCCGACTGAAACGGCGCAGATCGCGCAGATTGAGATCCTGACACCGATTTCACTGTTAGCCCATGCCGCGATAAACGAGGAAGACATTGCTCACCAAATCAGCATCTTCCCGCAGAGCAGCATGACGACGGTCCAGAGCAGGGATGTCACAGTCGCCCCGGCGGCGATCACGGCGCTGATCTTGAGCGCATACTTGTACTTGGAACGCTTCTCCTTGATGAGGTTGGTGACTTCGTCGATCTGTTGCTGGTGGTCTCCACTCGTGAGCACGTCCTCGCCGTAGGCGATCGCGAGGGCAACCGTGAATACGAACGCGACGAGGAAGAGCATCGCAAAGAGCAGGTCGTTGCAGCTCTTCTGAACTTCGGACTGCGGTGGCAGCACCGGTTCGGCGGCCTTGGGCTCGTTAAGCTCCTTCTTGTCTTCCTCCTTCTTCTTCCCCATGGCGTTTGGCTCGACGAGTCGCAGAGTGAGCCACCAGGTGAAGCCACCCTCAACATACACTTGGCGAACCTGATTTTTGGGGGATCCGCCGAGCGGATCCACTCCGCGGATCCACGGCAGCTCATTCTTGGATTGGTGGAAATCTCAGCGGTAGAAGCACCCTATGGACGAGGCGACGGCCGTGCAGATCCGATGACGCTCTCGCAGCTCCGAGCTCGGGTCGCCGAGCGCAACATTCGACGCGTCATCTTCCATGCCGCGAAGGCGAACGCGAGCCCCATCGTGGCCTCAGATGCTTCCCGACAGGGCAATCTCCACTTTTAACACTTGACACGCCGCCGTAGGCGATCGACAATCTGAGGAGGTGTGCACTGCGCGGCCGACACCCGGTCGGGGCATACTGAAAACTATAATTCAACCTGGCACTGGGATGTCGTAGTCATGGCTTCGAGTTCGAGCTGTCGCGAAGCCACAGCGTCGACGACCCCGCCGAGAAGGACCAACCGGTCGGGATGGGGAAAGCTTTGCGTGTGTTCGAGAAGGGCAGTAATGAGCGCGAACTATCAGCTTCTCGCAGAACTGGCGATCTCGTGGTTCGACTACCTGAGTCGACTGAGATCAGGAACGGTCTGCAGCAGCTTGCGATGGGTAAATGACCATTCAGACCGCCTCGTGCGGAAGGATACTGATCTCCAAGGGATCTACGCAGAAATTCTTGGTTTAGATGAGCCTTTGCTCTCTGGTACACGCCTCTTTGGATCCCATCTCGTATCAACGAAGCAAATCTTCCATGAGAGTAAACTCTCGTTTTGTCTCGTGAACTTGAAGCCCCTTGTTCCCGGTGAGTCTCAAGAGAAACCACCTGGCGATCGCTCAAATCATATACTCATCCTCGTCGCTAGGGCATGTCCTCGTCAGTCCCAAGCGCTGCGTTCATCGTTTCGAGCACTTGGAACCAGATGAAATCAGTGATCTCTGGGGTACAGCTCAGGTTGGGATGCGGGGTGCGCTCAGTATATGGAGTGAGAATAATGACTGAAAAGGTTTGATCTCGTGTCCTGTAGGTCGTTGGTAAAGCCATCCAGCGCCATTACAGAGCATCGTCGCTGACGTTCACGATCCAAGTGCGTTGTGGCCTCACCACCGACTGTTGAGATGCTTGGGATGGTCACTGTGTCTCTTTCGAACGAGCAGGACGGCCCCGAGGCAGGGCAAACAGTGGAGCATGTGCACATCCACGTGATTCCTCGCCACCTGTCGGATTTCGACGAGAACGACGACATTTACTCCGAGGTGCTTCCTGAGGCTGCCTGCTCCACGACTTCACAACTGATCGCTCGCGTTGCGCGTCTGCAGATCGAGCGCCACGAGCGCTGTCTCCACGAGGACCACGGCCGTCGCCGTGGCCGATCGCTCGACGAGATGGCTCTTGAGGCGGCGGCGCTGCGTGCGGCGGTGGCCGACATGGCTACAGTGTAGCCCTCTCTAAAGTGATTGAATGAACCGTGCTTCGTTTTCGGACCGGTCCACTGGAGTTCGTAACCGTAACCGTACCCGCACAAAAGCACGTTGACACTTGCGAGCGTGAGGCCGTGAGGAAGGAGATCTGCCCCGGAATGATGCTGCGCGCGCACGGCTTGCGCCGCTCGGCGGCTGCGGCCGCGCGCCGACTGAGCACGAACAAGCCGCCGCCGCCGAAGCCTGCGATGGGCGGCGGGAGCGCTGCTGGCAAGGCGCCAGTCGCGCCAACAACCGCCACGCCAACGGCGACGTCGGCCGCGGCGGCCCCGCCGACGAGCTCGTCGTCTGGCCCCGGCGTGGGCACGCTGCTGCTGCTCACAGCACTCTCGGCTCCTGCTGGCGCGGCTGTGTATCTCAAGCAGAACCCTGAATGGAATCCAGAGGTGCTGCGCAACGACGCCAACTGGATTAAGTTTCGTGAGCTGGTGCTGGGGGATGGCGCTGTGAAGAAAGCTAGTGTCCCCCACGAAAAACCCAAACCAGCCGTCGTGAAGCAATCCAAACCCAAGGAGCCTTCGAAAACGCCAGAGGAATTGAGTGCTTTGATCTCCAAGGCGAATCCAGCGGCAACGCTCTCCGACAAGTCCCCACGAGCGAAGGCTGCGGAAGAACCCAAGGCTGCTCCGGTCGTGGAGAAGAAGGTTAAAGCCGACTCTGCGAACGTTGCCGCAGCGGAGAAGAAGATTGTCGAACAGCCCAAGGTCTCCAAGGAGGAGTCTCCCGCAAAGACGAAGAAGGTGAACGAGAAATCTGAGGCTGCGAAGGAGAAGACCGAGGAAAAAGAAAAGACTCGTACACCTGCTGCCGTGCCTGAAGTGTCTACAATTGAAGAAACCAAGCCGTTCGTGGTGAAAGTTGTGGAAGATGCTGTCGCCACGGAGCGGAGACAGTTGGATAAACTCGCCGAGGAGGCTACTCCTGCTGCACTCGGCAACAAGATTGAGAAGCAGATCGTGTCTACAACTGTGCGTTCAACAAGAGATTATGGTGTGTTATTTCTTGTGCTAACATATTTCTGTGCCATTGTAGAAAGAGATTGTCGAGACACTCCATGCGGAAGCGGCGGAAGCCGCTTTTGATGTTGACAAGAACTACCTCAGCGGGATCCACGTGAGTGTCACTTTGATGTAGCCCATTTGACACAGACCGGAATGCTAATGAAGTAACGGCGTTGTTAGGAGCTTGATTCCAACGCATTAGCAATTCGTGTTGCACAGCTCGCGACCGAAATGAAGCACCGCTCGAAATGGGAAGCCGTCCGTTTGCTTGAAGCGCTGCGTCGTATGGAGGAAGATGCCAAGAAAAAGGTTTGTTGCTTGATTGCATAGAAGGGTGGTGTGGTTTGTTTCCTGATAGTTCCTTCGTCTTGCGTGGGATAGAGCGCTGAAGTGCTTCACCGACAGCAAGCTTTGCACACTGAGTTGTTGGAGCGAGAACTGCGCCTCCAGCACGAAATCATCACTCGGAAGACCCGGGAAGAATTGGAAGCGTTGAAGAAGCAATACGCCGAAGATCTTTCCCGTAACGTTCAGAAGGAGAAGACGGCCATCCTGGTACGAAATGTGTCGATAAAAGTCCACGAGTTGTACTCATCATAGTGCGTAATGTGCAGAAAAACCTGCAAGAGAAATTTGCAGCGGACAAGAAGGCAATTGAAGATAAGTTTGCGTCACAGCTCAAGGCAAAGACGGAGAATTTCCAAGAGACTCTCGCCAAAGAGCGCAAGCAACGTGTTCAGGTGATGGTCTATTGGTTGATTAACTCCCTATGCATCGACGCTAACCGTAATCGTGCTTCGCGTAGGAACTTGAGAGCTATCGCGCAGAGCTGCGCGCTTTGAATGCTGTGCTAGAACGTACGAGCACTTACGAAGCGTTTAGTCATCAGGTCCATAAAGCGTCGATGGCGGCGCTCGCTCTCTCAGATCGTATTGAAGCTGCTGGCCCCCTTCGTGCAGAGGTCAGTATCATATTGTCGTTGCTCAGGAACGCATATCCTCACGCTTCACTTGATACAGATTCGTGCACTCCGCGAATTCGCGCGTAATGACCCGTTCATTGATTCGGCTATCAAGACGCTCCCCGAGGACGTGGTTGAGAAAGGAGCTGCATCTGTTGGACAGCTCCAAGAACGCTTTAAGACAGTCAAGGTGGTTGGCCGCCGTGCGGCGATGATCCCTGAAGGCAGTGGTCTTGTCGGCCAGCTATTTGGCGGGGCACTCTCCTACTTGATCATCCCGCCAGGCGGGCCGATCGAAGGCACTTCGCCGGACGCAGTTTTCTCACGTGCCGATTACGCACTCAAGGCTGGCGATATCGAGAAGGCCGTGTCGGAGCTGAAGACACTCACAGGATTGCCTGCTGAGGTTTCCCGGTACGTTCGTTTCGTCTTGGAAGAAATGCGTGTGGTTCCATTCCCTGACTTGCTTTGCCCGATACGCAATTTAGTGACTGGATTGCTGCGGCGGAAGACCGTCTTGCCGTCGAGCAGACCGCGAAGGTCATCAAGGCGCATATCTCTTTGCTGGCTGCAAGCTGCTCCTGAACTGTCCAAGCAAAGTGGAGAACACCGCTCATTGCACCCAGGTAGTCTCTATGAAATACAAGAAGTGAATGTCAACATGGAGTGTTATCTTCTTGTTTGCCTCCGCTGGGTTCGTTGGCTGCAGTTACTCCTGCAACAATATCGGCAAAGCTCGGCGCGTCTGCTGCGATGAATGAAAACCGAGCAAAAGGAGCCACATCTTCTGTGGCTGCGCTATTACCACGACTGCGTCGTCCGACTGGAAGCTTGGTGAACTCCTCAGAAAAACATCCTGTGTCCAGCAAGCTCGAGATTGAAGGAACAATCGGAGGTGCCAATTTCTTTTGAGCAAGTAAGTGCCAGTCGATCCCACGGAAAAATGCATGGTTCTTGATCGCCTGCACGCCTTTGACCTTGAACATAGTGGACTTGCCGGCACCCAATCGTTTGTCGACATTACGTTCGAGCAGTTGCTTCAAGATGGAGTGAGTATCCGAGCTGAGCCACTTCGGGAGGTTAAGTTTTTCGTTCAGGATCTTGTGATGGAGTTTCTTCCTGTTCTTGTGTTCAAATGGAGGGTAGCCCGTAACCATCTCATAAATGAGAGCGCCAAGAGCCCACCAATCAACAGCATGATTGTAGGCTTTCCCGCGAATCATCTCAGGTGGCATGTACTCTGACTCATCACACGTGAGACACTTCAGGAAGTGTACCAACGGTTAATAGAATCTCACCGTGAGTGCCGCACATGGTTGTAGCTGAGTCATCGTCCTAGACAACGAGATAGAGCCGCAATTAGGTACAAAAGCTGAGGCAGAAGGAATCGAACTTACGCTAATCATCTCTTTTGCGAGCCCGAAGTCGGTGAGACGAATGTGGCCATCTGCGTCGAGCAAAACATTCTCAGGTTTGAGATCACGGTGGATGATGCCGAGTCCGTGAAGATGCTCGAGAGCCAAGACCATTTCGGCCGCGTAGAAGCGAGCAGCGTCCTAGTCAATGAAGATTGGTGTGTGTTCCGTCTCGATCGAACAGCACAACGCACCTCTAGAAGTAACCCTTCTCTGTGAAGCTGTTGGAAGAGCTCCCCTCCAGCGACAAAAGGCATTACGAGATAAAGATTCGCTGACGTTTGGAATGCGTAGCGGAGATTGATGAGAAATGGATGGTTGATCTTCGTCATGATGTCGCGTTCAGCCTGCAGGTAAGAGATCGACTTGTGCTTGACGACGTACTTCTTGCATACAATCTGCGTTGGAACGCGAATTGCGAGAAGCTAAAACCACCACGCAGAAAGGTGCGAGAGACTAAACAAAGGTCGCACCTTCATCGCAAGTATCTCGCCAGTCGGTGTGTGGCGCACTTGGACAACCTACCCCACAGCCCAATATGCCAGAGTTCAGCAAAGTCTTGGCAGACAGGAACCAATCGAGCAGTGGTGTACCTTGCCGAACGCACCCTGGCCGATGACACAGAGCATCTCGAAGTCTTTCGGGCCGACCGACACCTTGGCCTTCACAGGATCTTCATTTCCCTCCGAAGGAGCGCGCTCTTCGCCCAGAGTCGATGCACTCGGCTCCACCGTGACGATCGCTCCGTCTGGGGCGACGGCTACCAGCACGGGTGGCTCGGCGTGGGCGAAGTCCTCGCTCTCGGCCCGGGTCAGCGGCGGCCGCGCGTACTCAGCTTCCTCGGGCGCCACGGCGAACGAGACTCGGGCCACGGGTTCCTCGACGGCTTCTCCTTCGGCGATGGGCGGCATGTCGGCGAGGCCGGAGGGCGGCGCCGCACGCAGGGGCGGGCTCGCCACCGCCGACATTGCGTGGCCTCCTGCGATCTGAATCTGAATCTTTCAAGGCAACCCCCATTGGGGCCTCGCGGGTCAACGGGTGAGGGTGCTCGACGACCCGGCCCGTCACAGCTCCTTGGAAGCGTGGAAAGATTCGCGATCTTGAAGCGACGCCACACTCCCAAAAGCATGCGGTGGGGCGCAGCGCTGCTGCTGCTGGCGACGGCGCTGGGCGAATGGGCCTCGGCCAGTGCGAGTGAGTAGCTTCGGTCAGCCTCGGAGGGATAGCGAGTCTAACGGGAGCTTTGGGACAGTCCGACGCTCGTCGAGCTTCGTGCTGCCAACTCGAGGATCGGCACACTCGCTCACACTCACGACTTTCCTGACTGACGCCGCAGACCTGCACTATGCAGCTGTTCTCAGCGGCCACGCGCCGCTCGAAGCGGCCGTCATCAAGAAAGCGGCGCAGTCTTCTGGGGTTCCTGATGGAAGCGAGGACAATGGCATCCTCCAAGCCAGCACAGTAGCAGTCAGTAAAGCGCAAAAGGTCGAGAGATCGCTGAGCGGCCTTCGACCGAACACCAGCTACGATGTGTACCTGGTCGCGGAGGTTCCGAACAGCAACGGTGTTTATGGAGCTGTGCTTTCGGTAGTAGGGGCGATGACGCATCCGCGGTCCCCAACCATCTCATCTATCTCATTCGACGCTGTGAACGCCTCATCGTCGACCGTCGTTGTAAGCCTTAAGTTAGATTCTCCAGGTGTCGTTCATTTTGCACTGGTTCCGTCTAAGCGAGCCAAATCGTCAATCGTCTCCGCTGAAGATGTGATTTCCGGTACTACTCGTGACATCTCCATCGCATTCGCCACAGAGAGGCGTTTTAGGTGGGATTTACTTTCCTCAACGACTGCTATAGAGGACTTGAGCTCGGGTACTGAATATGATGCACTCGTCATCACCGAGGCCCTTGGTGACGGCGCAGTCTTCAGCGATATCCTCAGATTGCCCCGTACAGTACGAACCCATGCGGCTGCACCAGACATCAGTACATTGGAATGCACAGCTACACAAGGGAGCTCAATAAGCGTTGATGTCTCAATTCGTTTGAAGTTTGACCCAACCATCCAAGCGGATTCAGATAATTCGCAACTCTTCCAGTATCAGGTTCACTACGAAGTGATGGCCAAGGGCAGCCAACACAACAGTACTCGCGACTTCGTCATGCGCGGTTTAATACCAGTTCAGAACAATGGAAGTGCTTTTCACCGAAACGCAAGTAGCAGTCCCCTTCACCACACAATTGAGGGGCTCGAATCGTACACAAAGTATGATATCATGCTCTTTGCCGAAACTGTGGCTAGCAATGGTGTGGTTGGTAAGAGCGCACTCGTCGAGAATTGTCAGACCCATGCAGAAGCTCCACAGATCTTGAAGGCTGAAGCTGCACCAGAGAACGGCACTGTACACACACTTAAGATCATCACCGAGCTTGAGCGCCCTGGAAATATCCACTACTTACTCGTCCCATCATCTTCGACAATGTCCATCCGGGGAATATTTCGTCAAGCAACCTCGTTAGAATCTCTCAGAGAGAAGATCAGCGATCCAGGAATTCATGTCGGCGTCATTTCCGTGCCCAACGAGCCCCCCAGAACGGTGGATTCTCTAGTCGGGGGCCTCGTAGCCAACACGCCTTACTCAATCGTCATAATGCCCGAAACTATTGATAGTTTCGGTGTGTTCGGGAAGCCGTACGATACTATCCTCGAAGCAACTACCAATGACTATGCATCCAATGTCTCGGTGGTTTCTATTGAGCCCACATTTGGGAGTTTGACGAGTTTGGATGTCCGTGTCAGCATGACGAGTCCTGGAGACATATTAGTCTCGTGCATCAGACAAATTGATATCAGCAAAGAAGAGTGCAGAGAAGTGCGTGACGGGGAGCTTCATGCTGTCAGCCGATCTCCCAGTGAGCACATTTTCGTATTTACACTTACCGACCTCGCGGAAGACAGTGAGTACGAAGTGTCGATGTTCGCAGAAAGTCGTCACCGTACAGGAGTGAAAAGTGAAAGATCGTATCCAGCAGTTGCGAAGACGTTTCAACGAGCTCCGGCGCTTGCCTCAATGATAGCTTCCCCAGTTGCTGCCCGCGTTGATGCAATCGAGATTACTTTCGAGATAAACGGCACAGCAGAGCTATACTTTATCGTCGTTTCTGATGAAATCAGCGAAGTCGCTAGCCTGGAGAACAACTCGACACACGTAGCGTCATTGCCATTATCAGCTGAACTCATAGTCAATTCAAAGATCGGAGACAGCGTGGATGGATCCGAAAATAAAGGACTTCGAGATCGCCACCCGCCGCCTAACTCTCATCAGAGCGAGTACAAGTTGCAACCGACCCAGCAGATTGTGAAAGTTCATCACATCCAAGTTGAGAGCGGTTCGGGCGTGTATGTTGTTCATGGTTTGGAAAGTAACACAACGTACACTGTTCACGCAGTCACTGAAACGAACGGCAACAAGCCCACCGGAGTATATGGCGTGCCGTCCAGTATCAGCACTCGAACACACGAGATCGCTCCAGCAATCACCAAAGCAACAGCGCATCCTGTACCAAACCGTACAGATAGCATTGCTATCACCGTTAATGTGACTCGGCCAGGTATCATCCACTACCACCTCACTGACACGGATTTTTCGGATCCAACCGTGATTCAAAGTGGTTTGGTTGACGAAGCACCCATACCACACGTTGTGAGAGGCTCTTTCCGTGTAGCGTTCGGGGATATGGGAATGGAGATCAAGAACGGTACAAATGATACCCAGCCGATGGACCCTCTTGTGTTCGCAAGAAACTTCACAATTATGGGTCTGGAAGCAGCCACGACATACCTTTTGTCTCTGTCAACCGAATCGCCCAACAGTCACGGCGTCTTCGGTGAGTTTCCAGCCCCCATTCTCGTGGCAACGCACAGTCTGCCACCCGAGTTTGAACAGAACTCGGTGGTAGTTGCTCCTCTTCTTGGCTCAAGTACAGCTCTATCGATTCAGTTTCGCATTGACAGCATCGCAGAAGTGCACTTCGCTCTTTTCTTTCGAGGCATCGTACGCGATCGCACGTCGGATCTCTTTGAAGAACAAGAGAACCGGCGGATAGAACAGCAAGATATCGATGCAGAAGCTCATGCGCAGTTGTTGCGTGATCTGAATGATACGAGTAACGTGAAAGCGTTCGTAAGGATCCCACGGTGGCCACCACCATACAGCAAGTTTGATCTCAAGCGACTAACGCCGCAGACATTAAAAGACGCTTTGTTCGAAGAGTTGGGAGAGGGTGTGTGGGAGAATGGTACCATATCTGTCTCGAGAGACGATGTGTTTCGAATGAAAACCATCGAGAAGAAATTTGAGAAGCTGCCTCCCAATGCCGTTTTCGACGTTTGTCTCGTACCGGAGACTCCAGGGAGCGGTGGTGTCTTCGGCTCGTTACTATGCCGTCCTGCAATTACTCACGCTGATTATACCAATCAGTCGATCTTATACGACGAGATTTCTGTCAAGCCCGTAACAGGAACGACTGACCGTATTCGAATCCAATTGATGGTATCCAAACTTCTTGACAACTCGATGGAAGTAAAGAGGGACCTCCCGCAGAGCGCTCGCCACATTGAGGCAATTACGGGTCGCCTACCATATTTCATACTCATCGATGGCCACGAAGGTAGGCCTGATTTTTCGCACAATTCGTTCACACCCAATCATTACCATCGCCAAGAACGCCAAGTCTCTCCATTCAAGTGTGCCATACCAGGTCGAGGGCATGTTGCAGCGGTTGGGGTTATCGAGGATGTAACTTTTGAGAACGAAACTTTTGCTCGTGTCGAGTCAACGGTTGCTGGTCTCCAACAGAATCACCGATATTACTTCTTTTTCGCTTACGAGACTGCTCAGAGCGATGGTGTATTTACCAAGATTAATCCGCACAAGCATCGGCCTAATGACACCAGCGCTCGCCATTCCGAAGCCCAGGCGATTGAAGTGACTACGTTTGAGCAGGCGCCACGACTATCACACTACGAGGCTTCTCCAACATTCGGAAATACGAGTTCCATCTCAGTAAGACTAGAAGTTGGATGCGTATCTCGTGAAGATGCGATCGTTCACATTGCCGTCGTGTCTCATGGTTGTTCGGTGTCCACACCAAGAATACTATTGTCGTCCATGGAGGATGTGCCAACATTTGATATGACGGAAAGAATTGACTCCCAGACCTGCGATCTCCCTCTTCTATACAAAAAGGTAGACGTCAATCTAACAGACTCGAGTGGGGGCCAACATCATCGTCACCACCACCAAACCTCCGCCCTACGATATCGAACCGTAGAGGAAAAGATCGGATCTACGGGACTTCTTCGGCCCAATACGACGTACCAGATCCTTATCGCCACCGAAACCTCCGGCAGCAGTGGAGTTATAAGCGATACATTTAAAGTTACTCGCGTGACCACCTATCCAGAGGCCCCCCAGTTCCGACAGCTTTTTGTGCAGCCTCGGAAAGGATCCACTACGGAGCTTGTTCTGGTTGCTCAGTTAGACCAACCAGGCGAAGTACACTTCATGCTTGGCGTCGCTGATAATTCTGAATTGAACGTGACGTCAGCTTACAACATCAGTGCCAAGGCTCTTCCCGGTGAACGAGATAGCAAGTCCCACAATTACGGTCGAGACGTCGTACGAGTGAGAAGAACCATCAAGATCGATCATCCTGATCAAGTCCACGTCGAGGTGCTTGACTATCTTGTCGCAGGAACTTCATACGACGTCTTCGTGGTTGCCGAAGGTGCCGACAACAGTGGTATCTATGGTGAGATCTTTTCCTTCCCTTCAGTCTCCACGTTCGCAGCCCCTCCAGTGCTCTTAGCTCACTCGGCGTACCCGACGCGGGGCCGAACAGACAGTCTCAGCGTTGGCTTTCGCGTTGAAGACAACATTCCGTGCACTGTGCATATTTCGGTCATTGCATCCTCGCTCTGGGCGCCAACTTCTCACGTTGCCGATGGAAGTGATACGTTCGGCAACCGCCTGGCAGTAGATGAAAGATTCATTACGCGCACCTCCGTCACTGTCGAACCGCAAGCGAACTCTGACGACGGGTGGCACGAGGTAAACATGAGCGTTCCACAACCAGGTGCTGACTACACAGTCTTCCTCGTCACTGAGACAAAGGGCAGCGAGGGAGTCTTTGGCACAGTGGCGATGCATCAGAGGGTTCGGTCACATCACGAGCCACCGCTGGTGCTCAACGTTAGCGTGCGACCAACAGATGCTCGTGTTGATGCACTCACTGTGGACGTTGTGTTGGACCACGATGGCGGCGCGCACGTCCACTACGCCGTCTTGAAGCATCGCCAACGGTTCACGGGGAGCTCTATTTCGACAGTAGGTCGTGTCGACGTGAATGCTTCAAGCGTCTCCAGCTTCGTCGTGGACGGTCTGCAGGGTCGCACCTCCTACGACGTCTACTTGCGTATGGAGACGTTCGAGAGTGGGGGAGTCTTGGGCGAGTGGGCCCCTTTTCCTGTCACCGCGACGACCCACGGCCTCCCCGCTGAGCTGCTCGAGAGTGTCGAGTGCGATCGCGCCTGCGAGGACCTCGGGCGCCACCCGTGCTCTCTCGTCGCAAACGTCTGTGGTGAGTGTTTGGACGGCTTCGACGGTCTTGCGGGGTCCTCAAACAGCGCATGCCAGCGTCTCGAGCCAGGTGAGTGGCGGTCGATCTCTGTGTCCTCGTGGAGCTAACTCGCATGTATGTCGCTCAGAAGCGATCCGACCGACTATCAAGATCAGTGGCGTGCGGATCAACCCGTCGCGTCAGCGCACGTCGCCACCGCTCGACGCCGCACGAGGAGACATCGGCGCCAGCGTCTGCCCGCTACCTGCTGGCCTCATGGAGCCTGTCCAGTGCGAGGACGAGGTACGTGTGAACACACTGCTCCCGCAGACCTCTGCATTCAGCCTGTAGTGTTACGGACGTTTGTAACTGGATATGGAAATATCGAACCCCCTCTTCCCCCCTTCGTCTTCCATCACACCTTCGGGATGGCGGCGTGGCGAGTGGACTGCCGAGGCTGCACGTTGCCTCTGGCGGCGCCAGACCACGTCGAGTTCTTGCAAGAGAACGAGCGCTCGGTACACTTTGGGCTCCGCCGCAGCCACTTCGAGGAGCTCAGCGACGCTGGAAAGCTACGCTCCCGACACGCGCCTGCCGCGTGGTCGTTCACCAGGCGACAGCAGACGCATATCAAGAAGAGTGCGCGCGTGCCCTCCACGCTGCGCTGTCCGTCATGCGACGCTAAAGTGGGCTCCGAGATCGTCGTGGAGGGATGGTTCCAGCCCGAGTTTCTCTTCGACTCGAAGGCATGCGATGTGGCGGTTGAAGACGAACGCCTGAGCTTCAGCAAGTTCACAGAGCTGCTGCGTTTGTTAGCTGAGAGAAAACTCGAGCATCGAGTGCGGAGCCCGACGTCGAGTGGTGAGAGCGAGGTGGTGAAAACGAGGCGGCCGCGGCCCCCGCCGATGGTGTTCCCGACGTCGGTGAGCGTGCGCGACTACCTCATGCACACGAGCACTGCCAAGACCCTTTCGACCCTACGAGACTACCAAATGGAGCTTCTGATCGGTGCACTGCTAGAGAACACGATCGTGTATCTGCCCACGGGGTGCGGCAAGACGTTAGTCGCTGTCCACGTTATCTCGGCCTTTAAGAATCTAAATCCTGGTCGCAAGGCTGTCTTCCTTGTCCCAACAGTGCCACTTGTAACCCAGCAAGCTTGCTACCTCCGGCGCGAGTCAGACTTAAGCGTCCTCGAGCTCTCGGGGCAGAACATAAGCCATGGCAACGCCACCCCTCATCAGCGACGCGCGAAACTAGATCAAGCGGACGCGCTCGTCGTGACACCTCAGTTTTTTGCAAACATGCTTTTTGATCGAACAGTCTTGCTCGAAGAGTTTTGCGTGCTAGTGTTTGACGAAGCACACCATGCTGCGGGGCAGCACCCTTACTGTAACGTATTGCGTCGTGTCCAGACGATCGAGGCCGAGCGACGTCCCCGAGTTGTCGGACTGACAGCTTCGCCGTTTGGACAGCGCGTAACACAAACCTCTTTATTTTCGAACGATGTACTGCTTAAGCTCTTCAATGCATATGATGCTATGCTTGATACACCAATTATCGCCGAAGACTCCAAGCAGCTCGCCGAAGTATTCAAGAAAGTGGAATGGATCACCGATGAGAAGACACTAGCAGAGCTCGAGCTCGAAGCTTCAATCAAAGCCCACGTCTTGTCTCTGATCGATATCTTGGCTACACTTGTCAAACTGGAGCTCAACACTCGTGGCTTCACAAATGAAGATCAACCCCAGCCTAATCAAGAGGTTTACGCGCTTCGCGGCGAGTTGAGCAAGCTAGCAGAAAAGCTCAAAGTAGACGGCGTTGACAAAAATTCAGCCGCCAAGGCCCTCACAAAACACATCCGTCGCGTGCTTATGGTGATTCCGCGCTTGGCTGCTCGTAGTCCTGCCTTCCTGGCGCGTTCGCTTCTCGAATTCTACAACCACGAAAAAGACAAAACTGAACATTTCTACGATCTCATTAAGCAAGTCTACGTGGAAAAGTTCGCTCCGGTGCTAGCACGCCTTGCTGAAATACCAGCATATGATGAACTGTCTTCGAAAGTGCGAAAGGTTGCCTCAATTGTCGAGAAAGCTGGGTTTGATGGGCATTCGCGCGCGATCGTGTTCGTCCACCAGCGGAAGACTGCGGAGTGGCTTGTTGATGCGTTCGCTAAGATTCCTGTGCTTGAGGCATTAAAGCCTACGAAGTTTGTGGGTCACAGTGGATATGAGGGTATGAATCGAGAAGATGAACAACGAATCGTGCTGGAGATGTTCCGTAAGGGAACCATCCGAATGCTGGTCGCAACGAACGTTTTGGAAGAGGGACTGGATGTACCTGATTGCTCTTTAGTTGTGCGGTTCGACGGAGTGATTGGTATGACTAGTCTTGTCCAAAGCCGAGGACGAGCACGCCGGTCAGAAGGACGATTCATAGTCATGGGATCAAAATCGAGTCGTCAGCAGTTTCATGAAATGGTGAATGTTGAAAGCGCATTGTTTGAATTAGCGAGCAAGAATGCAAGCCAATTGAAGTCGAAAAACACAACCCGGGAGTTGATGAAGGACCTTGTGGGTGTTCAGGCGTGCACGCAGGGTGTGGAAGGTTCGGTTATTGCTAGTGATTTAGCGCGCGAGGAATGGACGGAGCTGGACAAAAAGATCTGCGTAATGTTTGGGCCAATGATCTCGAAGTCTCAACTTGACCATAGTCCAGTCCTGAGTGCGATTCAAAGAGTTGGTTTTGTCGAGATAGATCGCGTGGACACGAAGCTCTGCTTAGTCGCACTGGAAACATCGGATAAAAAACTGGAAGGCCAGGATTATACTGCCCTCTACGACAGACTTTGTCGAAATCTGTCATTTCGGGCATCTCGGGGAAGTGAAATGCAAAACTCTGACTCGTTCTGGATTAAGATGATTTCGACACCACCGCTAGGAGCCCAAGGTAATGCAGACTTGATGGCTAAGGTTCTTGCAGAGGAGCACAATGATCCGATCATTGAATGCGTCAGTCTTTGGAGGGGTCGTTTTGTTCGTCAGGATACGTTCGAGCGAGAAGAAGAGTTATCTGTGCGTCAACATGAGACCTACGTTGCCAAGACTGGGACTTGGCTCGTCTGTGAAGTCTCTCAAAGCCTACGAGTCGAGTTCGATTTATTATCTGTTCATAATCGAGTCGTTTGGATTGAGACCAAGGCCTGCGGTGAGTGGACAGTCTACTTCACTCTCCACAGCCCACCCAAAATATGGGAAACGAGGCAATCTTCTCGGGTTTGTGACGATTTTCACATGAAATCGCTTTCTTTTGCATTTCACCTTCGATCTACTTCAATCAACGCTTTGCGGAAAGAGCTCTCGGACCATGACCTCGACGTGAGAGATACAACAATGGACGTGGTTTCACAGCCAAAACCCAAATCAGTCATCGGACCAGACGAACCATTGATGGTGACTGCTGCAAAGCTCTCTTTATTGTCTTCTTGCTGCTTTGCCATTGGAGACTCCCTGCCAGATGCTATGCTCGATCTAGTTCGAGATCTTCCTAACGAAGACGTCCAAGTTCAAGCTCTTCTCTGCTTCGAACCGAAATCAACAACCGCAGAAGACCTCGTTGAAGAGTTCGAAGCTTTCGTTCGTAACCAAGAAGTAGCTCTTAGTGGCCTTTCCTGTGTTCGTCGCCGCGTCGTCTTCAAGGCTATCGTGACGCCCACGCGAATTCTCTTCGATAAACCTGAACTGGCCCCGCCAAATCGTGTTTTTCGTGCATTTGACTCGGAACACTTTCTTTACGTATATTTCCGAGATGAGAACCGAGAACGTGCGGACTTCTCTGATGACACGATAGCCGAGCGGGTGCGTCGCATATTGAGTGAGGGAATCTACATCGGACGATCTCACTTCCGCTTTCTGGGCTGTTCTTTGAGTCAACTACGGAATGCAAGCTGTATATTCACTCTCTTGGACCCTGAAAGTGTGCGACGTTGGATGGGGGACCTCAACCAGATCAACTCCCCTCCAAAGTACCTAAAGCGATTGGGTCAATCTTTCTCATCCTCACGGGAAGCTATCAAGGTCCACCCAGATGTCCTAAGGTACCCGGCAGAGGATATCAAAGATGACTCAGGACACTACGAATTCACTGATGGATGCGGTGAAATCACCCGTCGTGCTGCTCAAGCGGTCGCCAGCAAACTGAATCTGTATCCCTTCCCTTCAGCATTCCAAATCCGTCTTGGAGGTGCCAAAGGTGTACTCGTAGTGTCCGACTTCGATGATACCACGACAAGTGCCAAGAGATCACCACCAATTGGTGAATATGACGTGCGACTCCGCAAAAGCATGGTAAAGTTTACATCGCCCCATCACATGTTGGAGATCGTCGCGCATTCGAGTGCACACTCACTCGCATCGCTTACTCGACAGAGCGTTCTCATTCTGAGCGCGCTGGGTATCCCCGACGCAGTTTTCATGGACTTGCAAGATGAGTTTATGGAATGTCTGGCAAAGATGGTCGTGTCCGATTGGCTTGGACTTCAGGAAATTCGTGCGTCAGTGCCACCAGACCAGATCCGGTGGCTAGATATGCTCTATGGCGATATGTATACTGATCAGACGAAGATCGACTTGTACCACCGCCAAATCATCCACGCGATATACCAGTACAGACTTACTAACACCGTGATGCGAGCCCGCATCCCAGTCACGAAAGGACGAATTCTCATGGGAGTTGCGGACTTTACTGGTACCCTGGATTACGGGGAAGTCTTTGTTCAGTACTCCGAGCGGGACCCAAGTGGGGCAAGTGACCTAACTCGACTGATAGCTTTGGACGATGTTGACGTCCTCGTTCACCGCAGTCCCTGCCATCATCCTGGAGATATTCGGGTGCTGAGATGTCGAGGTGCCGGTACAGTACCACAGGCTTTACGTCAACTGCACGACTGCATTGTCTTTCCTACTCGCGGTCCTCGACCACACCCTGACGAATGCACGGGAGGAGACTTGGATGGCGATGTTTTCACCGTCATCTGGGACCAACGACTCGTTCCTCCTCGCTCAAGTATTGTGCCAGCTATGACGTTGAGTCATGGTCTGGATGCGTTCGCGAAGGAAGAAGAACCGCGCTTACCTATCGATGAGAGTCGACTAATCGATTTCTGTTTGTTCGCGTTAAAGCATGACATCTTGGGTCCTGCGTCCAATGCTCATCTCGCAGTAAGCGACATCGATGCGAAGTATGGGTGCTTCGCCACTAATGCCCTCGTCTTGGCCGAGATTTGCGCGCGGGAAGTCGATTGTTGTAAGGATCCGAGACACATGGACGTGGTGCGGACGTTGTCTCCTTCCCAATACCCCGATTTTATGCAAAATCAAGAAAAACCAAGCTACAAGTCGCACAAGGTGCTCGGTAAAATGTATCGCAGAGCACTCGCACTTTCAGACAGAACGGCTCCAAACTTCTCTGGATCTTGTGGGGGCGAAATAGACGAATCCTTCCTTACGGACGGTTATCTCAAGTATAAGCACACCGCCGCACTCATATACCAAGATTACAAACATACAATTCGCATGATGCTGAAGTCGTGCGGAGCTGAGACCGAGGCTGAGCTAGCAACGGGCATGATAATCGAGCCGGCAAGTGAATACAGGGCTGACTACTTTCGCTTCGGGGAGAGATCGCGCGACGCTTTTTATCGCACTCATCGTCTGTTTCGGGAAGAATTTGAGCGTATCTACGGTTCCGAGTCAGATCACACGAAACGACGAGTTGCTGCAGCCTGGTATGTTACAGCCTACGGAGACAAAAGTGAAGACCGTCTCCTTAGCTTTCCATGGATTTTGGCTGATTCATTGATCGTAAACAAGAAGATACGGGAGCAGGAATGGAGACAGGGGTGGCATGATACCGGATTCCGTGAACCAGAACCTTCCTTTGATCTCGAGCAGCTGGTTGCTTGCAAGTTGCAGCTGAGCATTCTCAGAGAGCTTGAGGAGCGCTCCGGTGGCTTGCTTGCCGGATACCAAGAACGCTTACAAGCATTGACAGAGTTGCGAACCGCTATACAGCCGAACTTCAACGACATCAAAGCAGTGAAATGTGTGCTGTTCGGATCTTCAGCGATGCTCACTTTCGAACCGCAATCTGATTTAGATGTTGTGGTCTCCGGTGTCGACAGTCTGTCGCAACTAAAGGAACTCGCTCAGTTTGTGAAAATTCTGGACTGCGTTTCAAATGTCAAGATGCGTGAGCGAACACACGTTCCAGTGCTGTCGTTTTCGATTGACGAAGTCTGGTCCATTGAAATATCTTTGGGTCGAAACGGGCCAAGGAAGACTGCGTTGTTCCGAGCGTACATGGAAAAATATCCGTTCTTTTGGCCAACCGCCTACTTTTTGATCAAGTGGGGCAAAGCCGCTGGGCTCATTCGACGCCGGTGCCTCGATGGAAGTAACGAAGGTTCAAGTATGTTTTTACCAGTTGGGTTTCTCTGGTTGTTTCTTAGATTTTGTCTGGAGCACGAGTTCGTCCAGCAGGTTGACTATCCTGATGATGCTTACCAGCATCCAGATACTCAGGACGAACTATCGTTCTGGACGCGGCTGCTACAGCGCTCACAGCAGCCATCCACATACCCTTCTGCAGCCGAGGTCATGCTTGCGTTTTTCGGGTTTTTCGGAAGCATTTCAACACCGCAGGGGTCATTTGGATTCACCGATCCTCTAGACCAACACAACGACACCGAGTTGACAGCAGAGAACGTCGACATTTTCCGTGAACTGTGTTATGTTGCTCGCCACCAACTTTTGGTGTCCAATGGGGACCTCGAAGCCCTTCTCCGCCAACAACCTGACCATAGGCGAAGAATCACGCTCAGCCGAGCATTCAGTAAACATGTCCACAGATCGCCCGACTTTTTCGCTGCTAAAATCCTTCGCGAGTCGGGCGCTCTGTCGCGCGATGTCGCGCTTACTTTCTCTCGCCACCCTAATGCGCTGCGTCCGGACTTATATGTTGCCGATGTTACTGGAGATGGTGATTCAGTGCGCCTTGTTGAGCAAAAAATTGAGAAAATCGAAGAAGAGCTCGGATCCCCACAAGTGCACAGCCAGACCAGAGGAATTCACCGCTCTGGTTGCACGCTGCTTCTCTTTGAAGGGGCATCTATGCAAACTGAGAAAGTGGCCTTTCAACGCTATTACGCTCCGCGTCATGCGCAGCACGAGTCGTTAGAACTCCACCAAGCGCACCTCCTCTGTTATCCGAGCGGTCGAGCGTGGCTTGAACATGCCATCGCATCATTTACGACGAAGTTTATCCGTCAGATGGTCAAATTGACACATTTTGAGAAGTTGAATCCAGGAGTGCCATCTTCCAAGGCAATCGTGCGATTTGGTCACCACTATTTGATCCATTTGCCGTGGTCATTCCACGAGGAGTCGATATCTCATGCGACGATTGAAATGCTGGAGCAAGAATTTGAACGCGGGCGGGAGACGCGGGAGCTTTACGAGTCCGTCCTCGTCGCTCGCAAAGAGGCCAGGAGAGATGCTGCACGCCAGAAAGAACCATCAAGTGAATATAATATCACGTGGGAAGACGAGGTTCATGGTGGAGACGTGAGCGGCGACACCTCCACGGAAACAAAGGATACCCCCCGCCCAAAACGTGCCCCTCTACCCCTACAGAAAGCAACGGCGATGACTCCTCGGGATCGTGGAGTTGCACATTCCTTTTATCCAATGATTCCCCCTAGCCTGGTGACGTATTTGGATGACTTCGTGTGGAAACACCAAAACATGCGTTTGGCCGGGCAGAGTGAGTCGTACCAGGTTTCGATTGTTCGCGACTCCTTGGAGTTCAACGTGCGGCTCACCCCGACTCTGCAGCGTGCCAAGATCAAGACGCGCGCGAACCGCTGGTTGAGTGCGACCCTAAAAATGCGACAGGAGCTGGTAGACGACCAATCCCGCATGGACGCGACCCCAGACGTACGGTTCTACGTATCAGGGAATGAAGATGTGCCGTCGTCCGACGAACTGCACCAACTGCTCGAGCGCGCATGCGCGCAGGCTCCCGGCGGCTGCGGCGTTCTGGCCTTTCTCCCGTCTTCAGCCGACGAGTTGCCGCCTGTTCGGATCAGCGACGAGCTCTTGCGCGAGGGTATCCAAGTGCAGAATGTCGTGAACGTGCGCCATGTGCGTTGCACGACGTTCGAGAAGGACGGTCTCTTGCTGCGTGTGTTGTCGGTGCGCGAGTTCACGTTTCCGAGCGCGGACCCGAGCGCAGGGTTCTTGCGCGTGACGCCCAAGACCGAGGTGGAGATGGTGATGCCGTCGCTGACGCCCAGCGCGCGCGTGGACGCGGGCTTCGCGCGGCGCTTTCTGCTCGCGGGCGTCGAGCTCGTCGAGTTCCTGCGCGAACGGGCGCGCGACGCGATCGACGACGACGCCAACGAGGAATGAGAGGAGACGATGAAGCTTCCGTGGGGTGGACCACCTGAACTGGCGCCCGCAGCCTCGTCGCATTCCGCTGGCTCCCTTCCGAAACTGATTTGTCACATCTGGTTCGAAAAAAGAGGATTCTACAATAGAATGCCAAAATGTGAACTCATTATTTGGGTGTTTGAAGCACGTTTTGTCATTTCTAGCGCAGCAAACGGAAAAATCCAGATGCGAAGTGCTTGGTGCCGGCTCCGTCCGCCCTGTCGCTTCCGACCGAATGGTCAGCAGCAGCACGTCGTCGTCGGTCGCTCGCTCAGTCTCCATTCCGCGATCGACATGAAGGCAGCGCGCGTGGCGTTTCAATTGGCGGGGCGCCGCGCGGCGATGGTGCTGGCCGCGGGCTCGGCGCTGGCGGCGGTCGACGCGCGCGCCGAGGGCCGACCCCGCGACGCCCACGCCATGGTCGCGCAGCAGCCGCGCCACTGGGGCCCGTGGCCAGAGCTCAAGCGCGCCGCGCCGCCGTTGCCGCAGTGCGCAGACCTGCAACAACTCTACCGCGTCGACAGCGTCATCGGCCGCGGAGGCTTCGGTCTTGTCCACCAAGGACGCGACAAGAAGTCGGATGCACCCGTGGCCATCAAGCGCGTCTGCAAGCAGTCCACCTCCAAAGCGTAAGTAGACGACTCTGTCCGGGCCATGAGAACGCGCGCCGGGAACTGAACTCGTGTTCGTGGATCTCTTTCAGCAAGTTTCTCCAAGAGGTCGAGATTCTGCGCGCCATGAGCTGCCACGACAACGTCGTCACCCTGTGTGAGGCCTTTGAGACCACGGACGCATATGTGTTGGTGACTGAACTCGTGGACGGCGAAGAGCTTTTCGACCATCTCGTCAACCACGGTGTCTTTTCGGAGCGCCGCGCGCAGTCACTTGTGCGAGAAGTCGCTAGCACGCTTGCTTACCTTCACGAGAACGGTGTCGTCCACGGAGACCTCAAGCCCGAGAATATTCTCGTCACACGGGACGTTTCCCAGATGCGACTGATCGATTTCGGCCAGTCGTTCCGCGAGCATATCGTCACCGAACGCGCGCGGAGCCTCCGAAGTGGTGTCGCGACAATTGCGTATGCTGCTCCCGAAGTCATTCGTGCTACAACCTCTGATAAATCCCTGTCTACTGGCTACGCAATCGACATGTGGGGACTCGGTGTAATCCTCTTCATTTTGCTGTGTGGATTCCACCCGTTCGATCCGGATAACGACGCTGCTGACTCGGAGTTGGCGCAACGTATCGCTAGTGGTGCATTTGACACTGAGTCGCTGGAATGGAAGGAGTTACCGTCGTCTGCGAGAAACTTGATTGAGCACTTGCTTCAAGTGGATCCTCTTCGACGACTCTCGGCTAGCGAAGTGCTGAGCCATGAGTGGTTGGCGACGAATTCGGCGGTCTAAGGAACGCCCCACCTAGAGTTTGCATGTATATCCTTTAGAGTGTATACTATCTAATCTATTCGATCTCGGTTAGAGTGGGATCTTTTCACTCCTTTTCGCTTCTTTTGCGTTTCTTGGACTTCTTGTCGTCGCCAACGTCACCTGGATTTCGTTTTTTGGCTTTCTTGGTGTCGGGATCGACGTCGTCATCACGATGCTTCCTGCTCTTCTTTTGCGACTTCTGCTTCTTTGAATCATCACCATTCTTAGCTTCCATCTCAGGATGACCATTTTCTTCCTTCACGACGGATGCAGTACCAATCGTCCCGTCGTGGAGGAACGGGCAGCCATCTCCTCGGGAGCATGACAGCGAATTCTGCCAGTTGTAGCAGATAGACTGGAATCGCTTTTGATAGTCCGAGTGAGCAGTTGACACCGATGCTACTGCCACTACATCTGCCTTGTCAGGTACACTGGAATCACTTCCTTCTGTGTGAGCGAACCGACAGGAAGTGCCACGGGTGCATCGACCTCGTTGAAAGTTCTTGCAAATGGATATTGTCGGAACAACTGCGGGCGATGGTGCCTCTAATCCCACGTCACTCGCGTCAACGTGACGATAGCGGCAAGCAGCCCCACGCTTACACTTTCCTTGCAGATAATTCTGGCATACTGGGGGATTCTCGTGCGATGCCCCTGGCTCTAATGCACCGGGTTCAAACGTCTTGGCATTTGATGCAGCGACCGTCATTGACTTATCCTCTGTAACACCCTCGATGTGACGGAAGCGACATGACTCGCCACGCTTGCAGGTCCCCTTCTGGTAGTTCAAACAGACTGGAATGTCAGGCGAAGCATCAGGAGAGGCCCCAGAGATAGAAGTCGGTTGAGAAGGCGATCCAATGGGGGGGACACGTGACGACACACGATCCTCAGCCCCTTGTCCGGTATCATGACGATACTTGCACTTATCGCCTCGTTTGCATTTCCCTTTCAGAAAACTCTGGCACACCGGTGTGTGATCTTCGGAAGCTACATCCGCTACGCGAGATTCAGGAAGATTGGAAGATATTGAAATTGCAGGCGTTGGCGCAGTGGTGGCGGCATCTACATGCAGAAACTTGCACTTGTCCGCACGCTTACATTTTCCCTTGAGAAAGCTTTGACATAGAGGAACAGCCGAATCGTTGGTAGAGTGGGAGCTGGATCCAATCACCGGAGCGGCTGTTGCTTGAATTGGTTCAGCATGTAACAGCAAATCGGCATCTTGTGTACTGAGAATGTGTGCAAACTTGCATTCGTCGCCTCTTGGGCACTCTCCAGACTGGAAGCGGTGGCAGACACCTTTTTTCAATTTGCGCTGCAACTCATCTCGCGCCTTCTCCGTGGCCTCATCGCGAGATCCGTAATCAATATTCATGGGTCGACCCATGACAATCATGCCATCCAATCGCACGGCCTTTTCACATGCTCCTCCGTCGTAAAATTGAACATATCCAAAGCCTCGGAACTCTTTCGTTTCAATGTGTTCAGCGAATCGCACAGCCTTGATATCACCACACGCTTCAAACACTTTGCGAAGCACAGGCTCTGATATACCGTATGCTAGGTTACCGACATAAATGGTCGTACAACCTGTTGGGCATGGGCCGAATACTTTCGCCGGGCGACGCACCGCTGGAGTTGAGTGTTCCTCTGACACACTCCCGTTCTCGGTCTTCGGTTGCAGGAAGCGTACGTTCAAGACAAGATTGTCCCATTTCTATCGCCACACCAATCCAAAACTGTCACCAAAGATTAGCTCGTAGCATCCGACGTCCTCTCACGCACCGTTTGGTTCATCCGGCTCACTGCTTCCAGGGCATTGACATACTCGCTGAACGTGAGGAAGCCAAAGCCTTTGGATTTCCCCGTCTTGTTGTCGTAGACCACTTTGGACTGAAACATTTCCCCGAACTCGCGGAACTTCTCGTAGAGCGCATTATCGTCCACGTAGGATGGTATGCCAGCCACGAAGACCTTGTTCCGGTCGCGCCAGAGGTTGTCGCCTCCCATCGGTGATGATTGGCAACGCCCAGCCAACAGACACAGATGATCTCGCTATTACTCTATTGACTCGATTAGGTACGTACAGTTAAGTTCGCATTCGATCTTGAAGAGGCGTGGAAAATGTTGGCACGTTCCGTGCACATGCATCGCCACTGCGATGGTGCCTCAATACGAAAGAGCCGCCGAATCCGTTCCATACTTGGTGCATCTTTTGAGCAGAGCAGAAACTGACTTCTATCGGCCTCGGCATTTCTCATTTGAACCAGTGTCGTAACGATTCTGATGAACGACACCGAGGACTTGTGCGGATGCCTCGCCTGCGCTGCGCTATGCGGTGTGTGCTGCGTAGCAGCCGCCGAGGAGGACAAGAGAGAACGCGAGCGAGCAGCAGTAGTGGGGTATAATCAGCTCAAGGCACCGATGATACAGGTCCAGCCTGTGGTAGTGGCCTCGCCGAGAACTCAGAAGGCGTACTACGAGGATTTTGCTCGGACGCAACGCGAGACACGCAAAACGACCAAGCGTTCAGCACCATCAGCGTATTATTGATTTAGTTCAGGCCACAACACAGCTGCGATTGAGAAAGCAACTGCAAGCCGACGCTCGAAGGTAGGCGACGACTTGGGTAGACTATGAAGTGACATGAGGTTATCGGAAACGCCGGAGGCGTGGAACAGTACTTCCATCGGCTAAAACAATGATCAGAAAACTGAATCGTGCAATAGCTGAATCGAAACCACATTTACCTGATAAGGAATCGGAATACAACTGACTCTGCGACTGGCTAGCTCCACCATCGTCATTTTCGTCGTTCAGTTTTGAGAGCCGATAGAACTTGTTCAGTGACTGTGGTCCAAATCATGTCAAGAAATGAAAATTAACGATGACCGAGTTAATACAGATCGTACTCCGATCATAAACTGTCGGATCGAGTTGATTTCGAGTGCGGAGACATTCGTCATCTGACAACACATCACATCAAGATTGGATCAACGACTGTCTTATACTGCAAAGCTTACCTGGATAGCGAAGGCGGTGCCACCATTTTGAACATCATTGGCAATTCGGTAAAGACCATTGCGGATTTTGTCCTGGCGCACATTTTGTATGTCCTCCAGAAGCGACCTTATGTGTTCAACTTGATCAATGTCATCTGCAGCACTGCATATAATAGGCAAGATATGATTAAGCGTGCAATGATGGTCGGAAACCATAATCAGTAACATCTCTGACTGTTTGAAAAGCAATGAAGCAATCTCGAGATAATGGAAAGGTAGTTCCTCAAATACGTCGCCCTCTTTTTCCCGTTCGAGGCGGCGGACGAGGAAATCTGAGACAGCCACGACCCAAGTGTTCATATCAAATGTGACGTGAACGTTTGCAATCAATCAGATGCTACTAACCGACTGAGAACCAATGTGGCTCGACGATACGACACTTGTTGAGTTGCTTGAGCATCACTGCGAGCCACAGCGGCACTCGCGTTGTGATTCCTGGTTGGAAAGGACCAAAATCACCCTATACGGATACGTGTATGCTCAGGGAGCCGTCCGTTGGCAAAGTCGTTCAAAACCACTTTCCCCAATGAAGTTGAGCACTCCGTCATTCTCGCGGACCCCAAAGTGCGGAACAACGTCGATGAGCTCCTGCTCCGCCTGCATATCCCAGTACCCCTCGCCTTCAGCACCTAGCTCTCTGCAAAAGGATCACACAACAACCGACCAGAAACTCCATCTCGCTGGCCGACAGTCGGCTCCATGCTGGCGCCGTCGTGGTCGACATTTGCAGATATCAATTTGGCGCGCAAACCCATGACGAGAACAGTCTTACCTTTCTAAAACGATTCATAGGATCCGGATCCTCTAAAATATGATACCGCACCAAGGGCTCCCAGCGAGACTGTGACATGTGACAGCTCTGGTGGTGTGGAGCGATCGGAGATCAGTTAAGGCTGCCGCGATGTACGCGCTCTACTCCCTCCATTGGGCTTTCGTCTTCGATTCGATGCACGAACTCCATACGACTGCGCGGAGATGGTCCCAATGCCTGGAGTGCAAAATTCCTCTTTCGCGTCGTAAATGGACTGGTTGCTCATCCTCCGTGTAGCCACTTCGTGAGGAGTCACTTCACTTCGAGTTCTCCCTCGCCGTCGGCGGTCGGTTCTCGGTTGGAGATGCCTCACGCACTGTACATAATCACGCCTGATGAGCCCGCTCACTGTGTTTATTTTATTGGTGCTTCGAAAGCCTGTGATTCTTGTGGGCAGCTCTGAATTTTTCTGCTAACAAACACAGACGACTCATCGGGCCACCTGACTTCGGAGAACGTGTCGTCTCGAGACTGCTTGCCACCTCGACTAGGACGTCGCGTTCGTCGGCCATCGGTGGCCATCAACCCTACGCCTCTTCCATCGTGTCGGATGAGATTTCTTTCGCGGCAGAGAGTCCTTCTCTCACTTCCTCCTCCTGAGACTGGAGGGGTAGGCAAAGAGTAACGCGACGAAACGCTCCAGCTGATTCGGCTGAAATCGCTGTAGGTATCGCCCCTGGAGGGACCACCATGCGAAGGTAGGTACGGCCGAGTGGCTGACTGACTGACTGGGGAAGAAGAGGAGGAAGAGGAGACGGACGATCTTGAAGCCGCCACTCTCGTTTGCAGCCACTAGGATGGACCTCACGCTGGCCACGCCGACGCGCCAGCGGCCCTACCAGCACGCGCTCGACGCGCTGCTCGAGGCGCAGCCCCGCCGCGCGTCCTTTTCCCATCCCCAACGCCGTGGCAGCTCCACGCGCGACCTCAAAGTCGCCGTGCGCGATGTCACCGCCATCCTCAGCGTCGCTATCAAGGTGGACGGCTTCCAGTTCGACTCGTCTATCATGGAGCACGCGGAGTTCCTCATCTCCACCAAGGTCGTCTTCCAATGCCATCAGCTCGGCGCCAAGCAGCTCGAGACGTCTTGGCGACTCTACCGCACATTCCAAGAGTTCCAGGGACTGGATACGCAGCTGCGGCAGAAGTTCCCGTTCGATATGTGCGACATCGCGCCACCCCGAAGGCATCGCCGCCGAACGTTTTTCCATCTCCACCGCTCGCGGTCGTTTCTCGCCAAGCGCTGTATGGAGCTTAACCAGTATTTGGCCGAAGTGCTTGACGCCCCGACCATGCGGCTGACAAGATTCATGGATCCGCGCGCGCCGCTTATCCTCCGGTGTTTCTGTAATTTTGACGTCGGCTTCGGTAAGAAACTGCGCGTCCGACCGGAACAGCCTGACACTTGCGTGCTCTGCCTCGACAACATTGGCCTCAACAGCGGAGGGATCAGTGATGAACTATCGCCTTCGCTCCCACCCCTCCCAGAATCCAATTTTGGAGCCGACGACGCCCACGGTATAGATGCAATTCAGCGGCAAGAGCTTGAGCTCCTTCACAAGCTACGATTGAGATCTCAGTCGCTCATTGACGGGTCGCGCAGTGAAGCCCCCTCGAAGGCCGACTCTCGGTTGGATGAGTTGGAGGCAAATCTCATGGACGACCGTGCACGCAACATCTCCATGTGCATGCGCTATGAGTGTTCATGCCAACACATGTCATTCCGTTTGACAGAGGGCAAAATGGCTCGCATCCTGCGGTTGCGGGGGTTCCGCCAGATCTATCGCCCCGCCGACGTGGATGGCCCTACGGCGCTCTACTGCATTCTGTACCGACTTCAACAGTATAACGATTTGGACCGCAAACTGTACGATATCCGCAGCGAATACTCTACGGGCAGAACAGATAGCCACTGTACTGCGAGTGATGAAGGGGAGGACAAGGACGCCCAGCTCATGGCAGGCATAGAACTAATGCGGGAAGCGTTGGCAAACTACGCGCTTCTCTATGTACACACACTGGAGCCACACTTTCGGATGAGCGCTGTCGACTTGACCAAAAAGATCCACGAATTCAAAAGCCGCCAACAGCAACGCATTGGTGCTCTTGAGCTCGTCTTGCTCTGCTCCATGTTGGATCTTTCAATCGTGCTTATCACAAATGACCACGAAGGCACAGTTCAAGAGATCTTTCCCTTACCCGGGCTGGATCCAATACGTCGCGGAGGACGTATTTTGATCACACTGGGCTACATCCTGCCTACCATGGTCTGCGTCAACGGACACTACACTCTGGCAGATTACATCAAGCCCGAAACCCCCATCACGCCCCAACCGACAGTATGGCAGGGATTGGAGGAGATGGATCGTTGTATGATTCAACTGACCGACAAGCTCGCAATCCAGTCGGAGCTGCGTCACTTTGAGAACTACGATGAAAGCCTTGCAGAGACACTCAATCGTGCCATTCTCGACGCAGTTTGGAACGACTGTCAGCATAATCCAAACCTATTCAATCTTTTCCAGCGCCAAGCACAACAGTTCGGCAAATCGAGAACGAGTGCAGCTCAATTCTTCCAGTACATGGAGATCGCATTTGGCGTGGAAGGTGCTACGTATCTCGTGGATTTCTTACTCCACGTGCTACCAGAAGCCACACTCCGGAAGCAACTTTTGCGGGCACGTTGGCGCCGAGTCCAGCGACATCTAACAAAGCGTGTCGCAACCGTGGCTTGATGAAACTTAAAGATAGCGGCATGTAACTGAGGGCTGAGACTGCCCATCCTGTAAATCAATAGACGCCGAGAAGTTTCACCTTTTGCGTCGTTTCAGGCGCATATTGGCTTATCGAGCGCGATAGGGGGGGGCGCCAGAACAATATCGATGGCAACTATGTGCGAGCAACACCGCTCGTGGTGCCGAGGCCTACAAGAGGCGATTCAAGCTGACGCGTGGGGACAAGTACTCGAAGCAGTTGAGGCCTACGAACGGTATTGAGCACTGATCAAATACTCTGTACAAAACTCTTACTTGTCCTTAGACTCGCTGAGGTTTTATTGCAAGCTTTACCTCGTTGCCATGAACTCACAGCAGAGCAGCGGGTAAGCTGCAGAGTCGAAGACATAATCACGACTTTCCATCATGTCTTTATCCTTTGTGTTAGCGTGTGATCGAGAAGACTGCGAGTTCCACCCAATTGAGAGCGAAGATTTTGAGCTCGTTAGACGGTCAGCGAGACTCTCTGACAAAAGATGATATGGAGCACATCCTAGACGGTAGGAGGAACACGATGATGAATCATGTCGAGTTTTTGTTGACATACACTGTAGTCCTCCGCGAAGTGCTTGTTGAAGAACATCCTGCATTTCCGGTAGCCTTATCGGAAGGAAAGCCACAGACAGCTGCACCCTTCGTCCCGGTTGTTGAGACTGATGAGAATGATATTCTGGACGGATATGCCGAATGCTCCACGTCAAAGACAGTACTCAATCGCAAAGCAGGTGCTTCCTACTATGACATTCAGATCTTTCGGGTCGGTCTCAAGGATGCTGTGGCATATGTGAACCCGACGATCATCGTGTCGGTCTATGACCGCGATGGCAGACGCATGGAAGAACCCAAAGAGACAGCAGTTGGTAGGTGTGAGGAATCGCAGTACATCAGCTTTCAAAGCTCCACTATTCACCTTGAGACGACTGTTGAGCAAATGGAGGAGTGTACGTATGTAACGATCCCGTCGTCCACTCGTTGCTGAGCATACTCAATGATAGGTGGAGCAGCAGTATTCTTTGAGATCTACCACTTCAAAACCAAGAAAAGAAAGAAATCTTGCCGCTGTTGGTCAATTGTCGAGTTGGATGAGATCGGGTCAGACGCCAAGGAAGTAGTGGCGCTTGCGTTGGAGCTGTACCAAAAGCCAATCGATCCAAAACGAAAGCGAATCCACCTCTTCACCGCCAAAGACCTCTATTTGCATATTGGAATCCAAGTAGCCATCGCGTAAGGGGGAACCGCGCTTCGTCACGAGCGAAGCCTCGCTGAGACAACATAGTCGAAGCCGAACCGTATTTTGCGCTTTCCGCCTCGCAAATAGTCACGTACGCGGGTCTCAAACTTCTGTAGCGAATTTTCCATTGTTGCCGCAACATCTTCGTCTTGAAACCATTTGAGCTGGTTCCGTGCGACATTGATCTGTCTCTTGATAGTCTCGACGGTGTAAACGTTCGTCATTTGAACACTGTCACGGACCTCGAAACCACTTTTACCGAGCTGTCGTCGTGTCCAGGAGAGTGGAAACTCGCGATAACAGCGCCGACCAGCGAGCAAAATACACGCATCACGGATCCGTGCCATTTCCTGCACGAGGGTCATGTCATCGTCTGTAGGGGGTGCACAGCAGCGACAAGGTGGTTGTGTCGATGTCGCATTCCCGGTCTCTGTGAGCGGCTCGAGACCAACAATGTACAATCGACCGTGGGGGGCCAAAAGTGCCTTCAATCGGTCGAATATTTCATCTTGAAAGTACGGTGCGAATCCTTCAATCGAGCCCACAAGATAGTCTGTCGACAACAACACGGCGTGAGCAACATTGGCATCTCATGGCATGAAGAGATTGCGATTGCCTGCGATGACTACATCGAACAGGGGTTCATTTTCCAGCAAATGCTCGTCCTGCCAATTGCCCGCGTGGACCTGAAGTGGTGGAGACCCTTCGTTGTTGAATTCGCGTTGAAGCTCTTCTGCGAGTGGTTTTTCTCCTGTGACTGCCACGATCTGGGAGATCTGCGGTGAGAGTCGCGTGAGCCACTTCAACGAGTGTCTCCCTGTGCCCGCGTCCAGCACGCGCCCCCATGGAGCGAGGCTGCCACCCAGCGCCTCCTCCTGCGCTTCAATCCAGCGGAAGAGAGAATCCGTTGGTGGCGCTGCCATTGTTTGAGCAGGAAAGGGGAATGACCTGCAGCAGAGTGTTTTATTCACCCAATTAGGTTTTACGTAGGATCTGAAATGAACCAATCAAGATTCGTGTCATTTGATCTACGTCGCTGTGCGAGACCTAGCAGCAATCCCATGTTCTTGGCTACTTCTTCTCTTGGTAGAAAAGGAAGAGCACGCTGAACACAAAGACGCCCACCATCATTGAAAACGCCGAGGTGTAGTACGGATAAGCAGCCGGGATGAAGCGCTCGTACTCGTCGTGCTTGAACGGACGAAGCGAGACCTGCGTCGTTGTGTGCAAAGTCGTGAGACCCAGTCGGCGGTAGAGGACACGAAACTGGAAGATGCCGTACGCGTCTGGAGCTTCAAAAGTAACTGAAAAGTGTCCATTGTTGTCGTGTGACATCGTCTTGCGCACGTACGGGTCAAGCATCACGAACTCAAGCTGCACATCAGACGCCTTAAATGGCACCCATTGGCCGTCTTGAAGCTCTTGGATGTCAAAGGAATAGGTGAGGTTATCCTTAATGCGATACACAAGCGAGTCTCGAGCGATTTCGGCGTCTGGGTACAACGTAATCGGCAAGTCTGGGCGCTCTGCATCTTTCAACATCTTGTCTGGGGAGCGACCGTCGGCTCGCTTGTGAGACACATTGGCCATGCGGAGCACACCATTTTCTTGAAAAACCCATTTCGAAACTGCGTCGCTGAACTCCGCGTTAGAGAATGCATCCGTGAAGTACTTGTCACTGAAGAGGTCCATTGAGCCAGAGAATACCATCCGAGCGTTGTTTCTCCCTTGGACAGCTGTCACAAGTCCGATTTCGTTACCAAAGAGTAGGTCGTTTTCCACAACTTTAGCGGTAATCTCTTTCACAGGGTTCGTCGAGTACGCCGTCGCTGGTGCTGTCAGAGCATGGAATGCCAAAATGTTGTTCGGCTCGAGGCTGAGTCCAACCCCCGTGAACGCAACAGGCTTCTTGTCGCGGCGCTTCGGATCTGCAAGACCTTTACCGACCACACGAGACGATTCAACAAAGTCTGTCGCAGCTACAACAGCGTTGTAAATGTCATCAGCATCCGCAACAGCGTTCACGTGATCAATCACGAGGTTGCCCTTCTTCTCGAACTCGACACCGCATTCGAGAGCGAAGTCACGCTGCAGCTTAGTGAGCTTAGAACTGCACAGGTCGCGACATCAGACATGCAAAACCGTGTCGAAGCGAAGACAAAACGCAATCTACCTCGAGCTAAGCAGCACGTTACCACCCCTCTCCACAAAGTCGAGCAAGTCCGACTTGGTGAGCTTCCCGAGCTTCTTCTGTGGAGAGAAAATGACGAGATTGTCGAACTGGCGAACACCGTACTCTTCAAGCGCGAGCTCAGGATCATTGACATGAAAGCTCAGGTCATGGCCTCGCTCTGAACCAGCACAGATCAGCCCAAGCTCCCATTGCGTCACCCCGCAGAGACTATCATACTCTGAAGCAGCTGAAAGAACTTGGAGTGGGTCTTCTGGACCTCGGACGAGTCGAGCAGAACAGCAGTGCGGAAGGCATCGCAGGTCGCAGCGAGCAACGCCGCGCAGAAAAACGCCGTGGAGACGACCACTCGGGACGTCATGAGCACGCGTGGCATCCTGTCGACCGAAGTTGATCTTTGACGTGGAAGGGGGTCCGTTGTCGGGTACACTACCAGACGAAACAAAATTTAGCAAAGTGATCATCTTCTGATGAATCTTCAGACTCAGTTTATCAGACAACACAGTGCCCCAACTCCTCATGCGTGGAAACGTACTATTTTTAGATTTTTAGATGTGTTTCCACGCTAGGCAGTTGACGTTGAACAACTCATCAGGTGTCTGTTCGTCTGACAACCACCGAAAAAAATGCGGGTCATGCTGAAGTCCCTCATCTTCGAGAACCCTGACCTAAGACAGATATTTTGAAGGTCTCGGCGACGAGAACAGAAGGTTGGCCTTGTCAGAGTCTCGAGAGAGATGGCACGGTCGAGACTTGGTCGAGCCTATCATGAGCTCCCAAGGAAATCAGCCATGTTCAGCTTCTGAACTTCGAAGTTGGCGTCGCTATCACTTTCGAAAATCGCGTTATCGTTCAAGGTCGCAGATACGACTTTCTTTTTGTCTTTCTCTCCCGTCTTCAGGATCTTCTTTTTCTCTTTCTTCTCCGTTTCTTTTGGGGTTTTATCTTTCTTCTTCTTTTTCTTTGCTCCCGACTCAACTGCTTCATGACTTGATGTAGAACGGATTAGCTTGTGGATGTGTTGCACAACATCTTGACGCTCCACGGGAACGACTTCTTTCGCATTCTGTCTCAGTACATCACTCATCAGCTGCAGAACTGAGAACTCGTTGTGTATATCGATTTCGGTCCGAAGCCCAGTGCGCTTCAGATCGGCCGTATACCTTGTGAAGAAAGTGATGAAGATGTTTCTATCGGCTTCAATTAATCCTGCTGCGCTGGGAGGGTTCCCAAAGCAGTGCGTACGAGTTAAAAGTCGTTGGACATATTCCCTTGCACAACGGTCCAGACACAGTCGAACAACTTTTGCGAAAAAGAAAGAGCTATTGATCCACCGCCTCAAATCAGAGTAGTAGTCTTCGAGTGTCGCCAGTAGTGTCTCTACCACTGCGTCATTCTCGTCCCATCTCTTCGAGAACCAAAGTCGAACTGTCTCCTGTTCCAGAGCAGCTAGATGAGTCATGTCAGATATTACTTGCAGTGAAAGGGATCTGAATCTTACATGTTCAACGTCAGAAAAAATTTTGCCCACTAATAGATCGCACATTGCAGTCGACAGCTTCACGATCTCGGTCGAGGTTAAGTCCAAACCATCACCCATGAAAGTATCAAATGCCTCCTTTTCATTGGGATCGCGAGACGCGAACGATATCTCTTCAACAAGCTCGGGGCATTTAGCTTGTAGCACATCCGTGTCATTAATAAACGAACATAACGTCTCAACGTCAGTTTCTCCAACTTTTGCTGAGATGCTATGGTATCGCGACTTGAGCTGGTCCATCAACGCTTCTAAACACTGGTTTACAACCCTCCCAATTAGTCTTCCTGACAACCACTCTTGACCAATGGATATTTGAGACTTCAGAATATTGATGATGTCGTTGGGTCGTGTGGATTGCAGCTCACCATGAACGCCAACTACGTGCTCTTCCTCGCGTTTCCACACGTTTGATACCCACATATGGATTTGGCCCTGGATCTGATCAAGGTACAAACTCATGAGCATCTGCGCTGTTTGCTCTAAAACAATCGAAGCTCGAGATCGCTTGAACTTCACTATCTCCGAGTTATAGTACTCAATCCACTGAACCAGTTGGAGACGCTCAGCGATTCCAACGTCAGGATGAGAGCACTGCTTGCTTATCTCATTCTCCAGAGTGGTGTTGTAGGTGCTCGTGAAAACATTCATAACGTCAATGTCGGTGGGAAAGCAGCCCACAACGTCGGACTGAACAATCTCGAGATCAATCAACAACTGGTTGGCAGCATCCAGTACAGCGTCAAGTGGCTTAATGTTCGTCTTCTTAGCTTCACCCTCCGCAAGTCTGAACATCTCGTCAACTTTCTTTACCAAGTGTGTGGAAATCTCAGACTTGCAGCGTTCGCTCAATGGGGTGTGCAAGTCAGACACAGTCTTGAGGTTGTTGTCCAAGTAAGCTTTCTTCGACAAAACGTATCGAAGACGGCGGCGCTCCATGAGATCCATGACAAGAAATGCGTTTACAATCCGTTGTCTGCTCATTTGAGCTACTTGCACACAATGAGTCATGCAACCCCACACTTCTTTCGATATTTTTTCATGTAATCCTTCCACAGCCGCGAGTCGTGAACCCATCGAGCCCAAGACTCGAACCTGACTATGACTGGGTTTTTGCATATCCGTAAGCTAACCTGCAATGAAAGGTTCGCGTAACGGCATACCTGCTTCCTAGTTCGTCAGATCTGTCGACTGCACAAACCTGGAGCTGTCCAGAAGAATAAGTAGAGTATAGCATCACCTTACCTAGCTCACTGTACCTCATGCAGAATCTTTTGTCGCCAGTCATCAAATGCTTGCCATTTCGTGTAGATGCTGACGATCTCACCCAGGTTTTCATCCAGAATCGCATCCAGCTCAGTGATCTATATGAAAACGGTTAGTTTCCGTGTGGAGAAATGGCGACCATGACACACCTTCGTTGGCAGTTCTTCATAAAAAATCATCTGGGTCTCTAGCTCTTTCAGATTGCGACGTGCAACGCTGATCCCCGATGAGAGCTTTTTCTCTCCCAGTTCATCGTTCATCCTGCGACAGTTTTGGTAGAGAGACCCAAAGTTGCTCGCAATGTTCGAAACTGTGTCCTCCATCTCAAGAAGCGAGCTTGCGCGTTCAATTTCATCAACATGGGCCTGTACAAATGTATCGAGCTGTCCCTTCGTGCTGTCCTGCTTTCGAAGGTAGTCTTGTTTGATTTCGTGGAGCTGGCATCAGACGCAGCTCATCAGCGTAACCGTGTTGTCTCCGTAGGTACTACGGTGATTGCCCACTCACAAGCTGAGAGTTTAGAAGCGAGTTCTCTGTCGAGTCTTTGAGCTTGACCCGCAGCACCTCGACCGGATCGCGTGCCTCTTTCTCCAGCAGTGAGATCATTTTGTCTCCCTGCACGTCGCTTCGACGAAAGATCGGGGGAGGTATGGGCAACTTAATTGAGACTTCTGTTCACTCAGGTTAACGCATTCCTCATTCACCAACAAAAGAGAAGCAACCATGGTGCTGGGGCTGCTGATGCGCGAGCAGGAGGAGCGGCGCCTGGTCTTTGACTTTGAGATGCTGCTGCCTGACGACACAGACATGCAGGACGACGGAACGGACCCGTCTGGTCGCAAGGACTTCAAGCGAGGGACAGTCGTTTGTCGTCACTGGCTGCGTGGGCTCTGTATGAAGGGCGACAACTGCGAGTTTCTCCATCAATACGACATGTCCAAGATGCCCGAGTGTCGTTGGGGCATGGAATGTCAGGTGCCTGAGTGTCCGTTCCGCCACGTCCCAGACGAAGAGCGCGTTGAGTGTGCATTCTACCGCCAAGGTTTCTGCTCTCACGGACCTAACTGCCGTTATCGCCACATCAAGCTGGCTCGCGAAGAGTGTCCCGAGACAGCCGATTTCTCTTTGCAGTCAAAGGTAGCAGATGAAGAGAACGTGAAGCGCCGCAAATCCCAGCCCGTAAATGAGTTTTTTAAGATCGCGATATGTAAGCACTGGGCGAAAATGGGAAGCTGTCCATTCAACGATGACTGCCATTTCGCCCATGGTGAAAAAGAACTCCGACCATTTCCGAAAGGAGATCGCGACATGCGTGATGGTGGTGGTGGGCGTCAGACTGAAGCTCCAGCAAAGGTAGGCGGCAACGGACCAGCACCTGTCAGTGCGCATCCTTCGCCGCCTGTTATGCCGGATGATGGCAGATTCTGCAAGTATTTCTTAGTTCACTCGCGCAGTTATCACAACGTCGCACATGGTGTTCATTTCAACCAGTGGTCGCTCCCTCGTGAACTACTACAGGCGCTAAAGATTGCATCTGAGACTTGTGATGACGTCTTCCTGTTTCTCACCGTCACCCCAAGCAAACATTTCCAGGCTATAATGCGGTTGACTCCCGGGTCGCTGGTCTCTGCTGGTGCGGATGAAGGCGAGGATTTGTCATCGGCTACTGTGCCTTATCAGACCGAAAATAAGGTGAAGTGGAGTGGGGCATTCAGCGTTGAATGGCTTCGCATTTGTGAATGCCCGTGGGAACGATTGGCCCAGTTCGAGAACAAAAATCTTCCAGTTGAGCAAACGTACGTTATGTGATTTATTATCTACGCTGTGTGTGTGATTAATCGTTCTGTGTCACAGACCCAACGGTCACGAACTTGACCCTGAGATTGGCCAAGCGTTGGTGCGACTCTTATTTCATCAGCCTCAAATTCAACTTCATTACCGCTCTGTAGAAGACGAAGAAAAGCTTCAAGGAGGTGCTGAGGAACTTGCGACTCGACGCCGCGAAGCCGCCGAGAGCGTTTTTGGAGGACCACCGCCGAAGTGGAACATCACGACTCCGGGTTTTGTGTTCGGCTGCAATAACTCGAACATCGACGAGTGCTTCGGCCGAATGCTATTCGGTCTTTCTTCCGATCAAGAGGCGCTTGCAGTCAAGAACATATCTCCGGGCACGCCGTTGTTCTTGCTGAATTTGTCGGACAACCATCTTCTAGGTATATTTGAAGCCCTATCTCCCGCGATAGTCAATATGGTACCTGGGGCATTTGCGCTAGGTTCACAAACTCCATCACCACTACCTGTCCAAGTTCGTTTTGCCATCGGTCTAAATGCCCCCGCGATCAGTGCAAGCGATCCACAGATTAGGACGATCGTGGGGGAGAATGGTATCCACATCGGGCCTCTTACCCAGCACGTGACTCAGCGGTTGGCGGACGTTTTCTCTGAACGCTGCGGACCGATGTTTGGCCGACCACCGAACTCTATTCAGCCACCTCCAGTGCCCATCCCATCTCGTGGATCCGATCAACAATTCCGACGTCCTCAATCCGGTGCAACCTCAACGATGAATAGTTCGTCAAGTGGAAGTGTTCGAGGAGGTGATGGGGTGAACTCTGGATTCACGGAAAAAATGCTGGTGGGTATTGAGCCTGACAATGAGTTCGGTGTGACGCGACGCATCATTGGCCCTGCCGGCTCTCACATGAAGCGTATCAGTCAAGAAGCGGGTGGTGGTGCCAAGATCAAAGTTCGTGGTCGTGGATCAGGATCTAAGGAGAGTACTGAGGACGAAGCAAATGAGCCGTTGATGATAATAATTTCGGCGGAGAACGAGCGAAGCTTTCGTATTGCCTGTGAGCTCACTAGTCAGTTGCTGAACAACATCCATCGTGACTACCAAATGTTTCGCCAGCGTCAAGATCGCGGGGTTGACCGTAGCACCCGTCGTTAGTACCCGTGATTTGGCAAGTGTTTGGAAACAGATGGAACCATTGAACGAAGCTTCGATCTCTCTCAATCACTCCTTCTCTCTTTCTCTCTCGCTCTCTCTCTCTCTCTCTCCACCATACTTATTCACACCTCGACATTCTCACACCATCAGCTTACTCTCTTTGACGGGAGCACGTTCGCGACAGATTGCGCATATGAAATTAGCCTCTTCACTGAAGTGATGTACTTGCGTTGGGCCTCATTGTTCATGACGTGAGCTTGCTTATTAGCATTGATCTTTTCTCGCCCAGTGCGTTCATGGATGCCAACCATTGTCACACCGATGGGCCACGCTGCGTTGCCAATCGCAAGCTTGATGTATGCATCATTTGCCTGCACAAATTCGCCTTCTTTGCAGAACTTCACTATTTGAACTAGATTCGGCAAGATATCTTGAGATACCTCCCGCTTCTTGCACAGTTTGAAGAGCGGGCGAATGTAGTCTTTGCACTGCTTCATCGTCTTCGTCGCCATTTTACCCTGAGCTGTTCGTTTGATATGGTCTGGACGCTCAGCGAGGTCTTGTTCCCAGCGACGCAACATACCCTTAAAGAACCGATAGACAAGCATCATTTCGTCTTCGTCGTCGCCGTCTTCCGTAGAGGCGCTTCGCTTCGACCTCCTTTGGGGGGTATGATCATCTGCGAACCCATCGTCATTCAGTTCATTGGGATCACCGCGCTCTTCGTCACTCCCATGCACAAAATCGTAGCCAGTGGAATGGCCGTCGCCCATTGCATCTTCGTGTCGTGTCGCGGCTCGATGTTCTGCCTCACGGAGCCGAGACATTCGCGCATGGTCAGTCTCACCGAACAACGAGATCGGCTCTCCGAGCTCGCGAAGTTGGCGCTTCAACTCATTCCACGGCAGTACTTCTTCTTCTTCATGCGTGCTCGTGCTGTCAACTTGAAGAAGAGGCTTGGTCTTCTCTTCGTCCTCATCGTTATGACGGCGGTTCGTCAGCTCCTGCTGCTGCTTCTCTTGAGCATAACGCATACTCTCGACTTCTGCGCGTCGCATGTACTTGAGCTTCTTTTCTCCTACTCTTTCTTCTCGGATCTGCGCCAACTCCCGTTTCTTCGCCGCCATCACTTGCAACAGCGAATCCATGTTGGCGTCCCCTTGCTCGTCTTCTGCGAATGGATGCAACAATGGAAAATAACCGGCTTGGTGGACTTGTAATCGGTGTTAAACTTTGATGATTGAAATTATTCTAAAACTGGTACCATCAAAACTTAAATATCTTAATTATTAATATCGATATAATAAACAATATTGAATATGTTGCATATTTTGTTCTATCCAGCCTTTTAGCCGGTGATGGGTTACTCCGTAACCCTCGAATCGACTTTCGTGCACCAACACATCTGCATTGGACTGGTGATGACGGCGTCTTCTACTACCTCGTCGCTCGAAGCCTGGCTCGCCGAATGGCCGACTGTGAGGGAGCGAGTCGATGACCTCGTTCTAAGCCTCAAGCGCCGCCAACTCGTCGGCTCCTACGAGACGGCAAAACGGGTGATGATGCTGCTCAGCCAAATGGTAACTTTGGAGAAAGTCTATATGGCATCAAGATGAAGCTCACACGCCTCTCTCGTCGCCACAACTAGCTCGAGACAGTCGATTGGCAGACCGCAAGCGAGATTACCGAGAAAGTGCGCGGGCTCGGTTACATGCTCACCAAGGCTCATCCCAACGGTTTGTGAGTGCTCAATGAATACATGCGCCTTGGCTAACCTGGCCTTGGAGCAGAGCTCGCCATTGGCAACGTTGTTCGACGGGTGCTCTTTATCATCCGAGAGGAGCACGCCAATGCCACCAAGGTGACGTTTCAAAACGAGTCGAAGCTAGCCCCTTCGAGCCATAGCTATCAGTCTCGCTCCCTCGGTTCGATTCTTACGCCTGGCGCCGATACAGATCTCTCGACACCTATTGCTGACCTCAAATCGGTGTGTTTCTGCCTCTTTCTGCACGACCCGTAGTGATAACTGAACTCAGTTCGTGGCTATGTCCAGTCAGTCATGGAGGGGATCACTGAGCTTATTGACGAGATTGACAGTCTGCACGTGACGATTGCAGACCAGTCCATGGAATACATCCATACCGACGAGGTTATTCTGACCTATGGTCAGTCGACTTCAGTGGAAGAATTTCTGAAGAATGCTGCCAAGAAACGAGAGTTCAAAGTGATCGTGGTCGAGTCATCTCCGTCTCTTAACGGCCAGCGAATGGCTCACTCCCTTGCCGCTAGTGGGCTTGACGTCACGATCATCCCAGACAGTTCCGTTTTCGCAATGATGGCTCGAGTGAACAAGGTTGTTGTACCTGCCGCTGCAGTCGTTGCTAACGGTGGTCTTATTGCGCAATCTGGCCTCCAAAACATTGCGCTTGCTGCCAAGAAATGTTCGGTCCCAGTTGTTTGTGTAGCTGGTTTGATCAAGCTCTGTCCGTTGTATGCCCATGATCTCGACATTCTCAACGAGCTGGTGGCTCCTTCCAAGATTTTCAACTACGAAGACACAGTTGAGAACGTACGTATTGCTCTGTTTATCATGTTGGTGCCTAGCATTGACGGAGATCTCGCTTAGCTGGAAGTCCTGAACCCCGCATACGACTACGTCCCTCCCGAGTTTGTGACACTGTACATCACGAATACGGGTGCCCATCAGCCGTCGTACATCTATCGCCTCCTCGCTGAGTATTACTCACCTCAGGATTACCAGCTAGCGTGACTGAAGGCGTCTGCAATGGAACTGGTGGAGGGATCAAGTATTTCAACCCGGCTTAGAACTGTAGGGCTTCTTGTCGCCACGAGTGTTTGACAAATAAAAGTGTGGGAGCGTGTCACTGGTGTCGATGAGAGCTTAAACACAACCTCCAATATTTAATCCTCCACTCGTCGTTGTCAATCACCGCCACCGCACAGTTCTCCAAAGATCAGTTTGAGAATGAGGTCGACGTCGGCGCTATCCTTGAGTGTGCAGTCAGCAGCCCAAATCGACGCGCTTGTGGCGCTCAGTCGTGATGCAAGCGCACCCATTAGCTGCACCCAGCATGCTGATCTGCTTGCACGCGCGCTGGCTTTAGTCTCGCGTCGACACCTCGTGGCTTCCCCAACCCGTGCCCGTGCCCCAATACTAGCCGCGATTGGGGAGCTCAAGCAGGCACTCCAACGTCATGAAACGTTTGCAGTTGGTGATCCTGGCGGTGATCTTAGCATTTCAACACAACTGCTGTTGGAGAACGCGCTGCTTGTGTTATGGGCAAACGTGTCAACGTACCAGCTGTTCATTGCCCTTGCAGATCTAATCGTGGCCGTCGACTTCATCCCACATGCCCTGCGCTTTTGGAAGTTGCAGCGTCGACGCCCGCTAAGAGCGACTATTCAAAGTGGCCCGTTTGAGTGGATCCAGCCTGAGTATGTGGTGTCCGTGGTTGTCATTATGAATATTGATTGATTAGTGGTTTCTGGTAGGAACACGAGATTCACCATCGATGAGCGTATCTACAGTCTCGAGTCGACATTGAACTCAATCCTGGTGTGCAGAATCATTTGGGATACCTCGCATGGCAGGAAGCTAATCTTTTTGCTGACCTAAACAGACGAAGCTTGGAACTTTGAAAGATCTAACTACACGGTTGTTGAACACAAGTGTGGAAGACACCAGTCGCCTTCGCTCCCTAGTCATCGAGAGTCTTAAGATGCTGGAATGTGCGTATAACTCGAACGGAATCGTATCACCGCGCCGTGGCAAAGGAGCCTTCAAGACTCTTCAACCACTGCGGTTCACAAAGGTCCATTACGGTGAGTGAAATATTCTCGAGCGTTCAAGCCGTTGTTTTCATTGCTTTTGATGAGCAGAACCGTTCTCGGTGGATGAGAATAAAGCTGTGGCGGAACCGGGTTCAAGTGTCTTGCGCTCGCTCAATCGACTGCACACGAATTTGGATCGCTTCAATACCGCGAGAGGACAGTTCGAGGAGTGTTTCAACTCCGCGATGATACCGTGTCGCGTTCCTTCCAAGCTTCGTCAACGGTGAGGATATTGCTTGAGGGCAACTTGGATGCCTCGATTAACATGCATCATCTTCGACGTAGCTGGCTCCAGCTCTCTGTAACAGCTGCATGTGTCACGATTGGTGGGATCTGGGTTTTTCGCAACCAACGAGAATTTCAGGATGCCGTGAAGGCGGCGAAGACGGCGACAAGCGAGTTCTTTAGCGAGCATATGATCGAACCTATCCAGTGCGTTCAACTAACCCGTGGCAATCAATTAAAGCCCACGACCTAACGTTTCAGGGGGTGTTTTCTAGGGCTATCGTAGCAGAACTCGTGCTAAATCAAAAGCCAGAGATTCAAGACGCTGCAGCACTGCAAGATACGAAAGATAGTCTGCGCCGTATGCTCGGAGATCTTCTTCGAGACAAGCACCCTTCGATGCCTGCAGCAGAGGTGCAACGTGTGTTAAAGGATATGGATATGTCGGTCGTCTCGCTTCAGTACGAGAAGGAGCTGGGAAGTGCTGTGCGGAACATCATGTCGGGGGACATTGTGCGCATGCTGCTGATTCAAGTCCAGTTTATCAAGAAAGAGCTGATGGTAGCAATGGGTGCCATCGATGAACTCATGCATGCCAACCAACTCAACTTGCAGATGCTCGCGACTATTCCGACGTTCATCGTCTTTGGAGGGCTTTATCAACTTGCTAAGGAGCTATTCTTTCAAGTTTATAAACGAACTAGCGAGCGCTTGTACTATGATCCCGGCGAAGTTGCGGGGTTCTTCCGAAACATTCTGCGCGACATTGAGCGCCTGCTCAACAAGCAGAATCGGCCTGGTGATCTCGACGAGAACATTCTGGATGCTCGTGATATGGGGTTGCTGTTGCTGCATTTACACCAACTACGCGATGTGTTTGAGTCGAACCGTGAATTATTCGACGATGAAGAACAGCAACGTTTCGATGAAGATCTCAGCGATCTCATCGAGGAAGGACTACTCGTCACCCAGCAGCTTGCTGTCATTCAGCGCATGCACCACTCGCATCCATTTCTACAGCGCACGAAGTCGTCTGCTCGTTGGCTCCTCCGTTAATCAGACGGGCCTCATCCAACCCACTTGGGCACGTAGATCGGATTCAAGCCAAATCAAAAATGACAAGGCAAATGCTAGCTGTGAATTGGATCCTATAGTGCGAAGTGATAACGACCTTTGAGCCGTTCGCTAACATCACAGTCACTTTGCATTCGTCCACTTGATATGAAGGTTACTGAAACCTAACTTTGGAGTGCATCGTACGCCTCGATTACGTTGGTCGGGGCCTGCACCAACTCAATGAGAACGCCTTGACCACACAAAGGCGTGGTATCGTTGCCCTTGGGGTGGATGAACACGACATCGAAGCCCGCAGCGCCTCTGCGGATTCCGCCAGGGGTGAATCGCACGCCCTTCGCTGTGAGCTCCTTCACAGCTGCTGGAAGGTCGTCAATCCAGAGGCCAATGTGATTGAGCGGTGGAACGTGCACTTTAGGTGACTTGTTTTCGTCTAGGGGTTGCATGATGTCGACCTCAACGGCGAAAGGCCCCTTGCCGCACTCGAGAATATCCTCGTCCACGTTCTCCTTCTCGTTCTTAAAGTCGCCCTTCTTCGTCAAACCGAAGATGTCAACCCACAGATGGCTCAATGCCGCCTTATCTGGACCTCCAATCGCGACTTGTTGCAGGCCGAGCACACGGAAAGTCGACGCCTGCATATGGCACGAGCAAGTCGTAAGGACTCGAACGCAATGCGCAGTCTATCCTGCCATACCAGAGCTCGCTGCTGCGCGAAGTGGCCACTGAGGCTTGCGGCCGGTGCCGTGGCTCGGCGGCTCATCCAGGCTCGTCGCGCTGCAGTCGCCCACATCTTGCGGTTGCGGAGCGAGTTGTCGAATGCTTCGTCTGAGCTTCAACTGTGCGAGAAACACGCGAAAGGAGACGGCGGTTCGGTTCATTCAGTTCGTGACCGGTTCGCTCGGAGGCGGCTCGATCTGAGTCTGAGTCCACCGAGAAACTCATGCTCAACTTGAGCACATGATGGCGCAGCCGAGCGGAGGAAAGCGCCGAGGGTACACAGATCCCGAGTATGTGGTCATCAACGAGCTGCTGAATACGATGGACGACGTGGATGAGCTCCAGGTAGCCACCAGTGGCGGAGGTCCGTTGGCCAAGCGGATGCGAACTCCCAATGGCATCGGCGACGGCGACATGGCCGACCTCCGACGGTCGGTCCACTCGTCTTTGGATGAGCCGAGCGGCGCGGAGGCGTTTGGTGACGACAGCGAAGACGACAGTAGCGGCGATGAGGGAAGCGACAAAAGTGGTGGGGGGCGGGCATCAGCAGCCTCTCGTCACACCAAACTCACGGACCTTGAGCAACATGTGCGAAATCTGGAAAGAGAGAATTTGCATCTCAAGCAAACCTTGTTGCTTGGCAAGAAAGGCTCCGTGATGATGGCTGGCGGTGCGCGTGGAGTCCACGAAAACATCCAGCACAAGCTGAGCGAGCGCACGCGCGTCGTGCAAGAGATGGTCGATCAGCTCAATGCCCCGGTCTTGAGTTTAGGTGACGCTGCTCGAGTGTGGCACGAAGACTGCCGTATCGGCGTTGGTGTACGAGAGTGGGATGCATTCGGACGGCTGGAGACCATCAGTCTCTGGAACATGATTCGCTCAGTATTTGCAACGATTGCAGTCGATATTGTCGAGCTGCGACCGCATCTCCCCGACGGCGAAATGGTGCGGTTAAAGTTTGGGATGTAGTAGCGGTGTTTTCTCAATCTGTCTCTCTCCTTGCAGATTCTGACGAAGTGGCGAGTGCAGGGAGAGATTGCATCCCCAACCCAGCTTCAGATGGTCATATCATCAGAGGACTGTCCAGCGACTATGAAAGTGGCTCTCAAGGCGATCAAATCAAGCGACCTGACTTTCACAGTGACCACGTACGTGATTTTTCATGAATCACAGATCGCGGAGCAGCACCACTGCTGGGACCAGGTTGGTGTCTTTAAGCGCCTTTTCGGCGGTGAAATACCGTCGTCTGTGCAGGAAATCCTTGCAATTCCTGAGGAAGAGGACGCGGACGTTGAGGACAAAGATGAGGAGACTGAGTAATGGCTCGTTGCAACCAAGACATACTGTAGTAATGTTGGTTGACTGTATTCTTATTGCAAAGCATCGCTCTGCAGTTCCTTTTCAACCTGGCCAAGTTGTTCCAAAAGAGTTTCCTTTTGCGTCTTTAGTGATTCCATGAGCTTCTCTAGGTGGTCATTAGCCGAAATGTGTAGCGTCATGTCCACGTCATCACGTTCGGATTGTAGCATCCCCCACGCATCCACGACAGTTTCCTCACTTGTAGCCAAGTCGTCAAGCTCTCTTACGAGTAATCCAAGCTTATGCTTGGCAGTTTCCATCTGTGACTGGAGTTCCAGTTTTGTCGTCTGAATGACTTCTTTCCGACGCTGGAATACAGCCAAATGCTCGTCCTTTTCCAACCGGCACTGCTCAAAATGATCGAGAGCCCTCAGTAGTATTTCGCGTTGTTGCTTTTCACCATCGAGCAATGCGATCCTCTCATCAATGGTCTTCAATCGTGAACGATAATCGCGCTCTTTAATCCGAAGATTCTTTTTGAACTCGGATAGAGGCTCAAAGACGCAAACGTGATAGTCGAGTGTTTTCTCGTTGAGCCAAGAGAATGAGTTGTCCCATTCAAAGACGAGAGCTGTGGCCACAGACTCCGACTTGGTATAAGGAGATTCGTACACTCCCGCCATTTCTTTCACTCGTGATGGTGCGACAATGACCTCCCGCTGCCGGGTTCCATCGCTTGACGTCTCCAGCGAGAGTTTGTAGCCAACGTCAGCCCCGTCTTCCTTGACAGCAAACTTCCACTCCACTCGCCAGCCAACTTTATCGCAATAAACCGGGAGGGAGAAAGTTGAGCCAGCCTTGACCACTACACCGCTCTTCAGAGTGAGATATTCCTCATACTCTGGAGGCGCCTCAGTGAGCTGAGAGAGAGACTCCCCTTGTACGTGGAATTTGCTCTGTTCTGATGTGAGAGGTTGGTTCAATTCAATAAGCTCGCTCTTCACCAACAGATCGCCATCTTGTTCACGCAAAGCGCAGGCGTCCCGGAAGATCGACGAGTACTCATCAAGATTCTCCTGAAGTTCACGAACTACACTTGCTGCCTTCTGGGTGTACGATGCTGCAAGTGCACTTCGCTTTTTCTTTTCCGTCTCCTGCAAAAATCTTTCGCTTTCTTCAAGAACATCAGTACGTAAATCACTGCTACCGCAATAGCTTTCTGCACCGCGGTTTTCGGGCTGCCTTTCGTGTGCTATTGTCGGTTCGTCCATGTCTTGAGCCAAAAGCGCCTTTTCACTTTCTTTGATTTGCTGGGGCGATAGGAGAGCATCGCATATCTCTCCTGGGTGATCACTAACGCTCGTTTGCCGTTCATTCCTAAATGCGGGCACTTCAGTCGAGTTAGTCGAAGGCTCGGAATTTGATGCGATCGGTAACCTAGAACCATCTGACTCACGCAAAGCTAACTTGTCCCGAAGTTGGTCGATTTCACGTTCAAGTGTCAGCTTCACTTGTTCCAACTCCAGGACGCGCTTTGCCATTTCCTGATTTTCGGCTTCTGCAGTTTTTAACTTCTCCCCCAGTTGGATTTCCTTCGTGGCAATTTCGTTGGTTCGTTCGGCTGCAGCTTGCATATTTCGACTTGTCTCGCGCTGTGAAGCGTGAGCTGCCTCAAGTTCACGCTTGATCGAGATCAACTCATCCTCCATACGATCGACGAGAGCTTGTAGTTCGGTGGTCTTTAATTCAAGCATTTGTTGAACTTCCTGGTGTGTTGTTCGATCATCACAAGCTGCATCAGCAGCCTTCTTTGCAGCATCTAGTTCTTCGCTTAATACTCGCACATGGCTCTCCAGGTCTGAAGTTGTATCAGTGCGCGCACTCACAACCTCATTCAAAGCACTTAACTGCCGAATCAACTGAGCGTTTCGGTCTTGTTCATCTTGAAGCCGCTTTTTTATTTCAACAACTTCTTCTTCTTTCAGAGCCAAGACTTGCTCATGTAGCTCGTTCTTCGCAGTTACCAGGTCTTCCTTCTCACTTTGAAGCTTCGCAACGGTAGCTTCGAGGCTGCAGCATACCAAACGAAAGTGCTCTCTGGACTCAATGGCTGCGGTGACTTCACCCTTGAGAGCTTCAAGCCGAGCACTCATCTCCTCGGCCTTCTGTGACGACTCCTCGCAGTTCATGAGCATGGTGTGAATAGTCTCGTTTAGGCGGCAAGCCAAGTTTTCTTCTTTCGTAATCGTTGCCTTGAGTTCTTGTTTCAACGCTGCGGAAGAGTGTTGAAGATCAGCATTCTCTCTCCGCATATTGTTGAGCAATTCGGATCTCTTCTCCATCTTCCTAAGAGCCGTATGTGACCGCACTCGGTACCGTTCAAACTCGAGCTCTACATTTCGAAGCTTGGCTCTCATCGTCTCGAGTTCTTTCGTCTGTACCCCGACCGCGACTGAAGCAGTATCAGACACCTTGAGTTGAGCTTCGAGAGAATTGTTTTTATCGGTGAGTTCACTTATTGTGGCTTGCAAACGATCAGTCGTATTCTTCATTGCTAGTAGCTCCTCTTCAGCTCGAGTCTTCTGAGCCATATCAACTTCATTCTTAGACTGCAAGGCTGCATGAGCTTCTCTTGCCTCTCTCAAATCAATCACCAGCCGCTCGCACCAGTCGCATAATAACTTCACAATTTCATCAAATGACAGTTCCTGAGGCGAAGGAGGCAGTTCCAAGCCTAGTTGCCTCAATAAGGAAAGAAGAGCTCTCTTCCACCGTGCGCTCTCAGTCTGAACACCTCCAATAGCTTCATTCTGACGCGAAATTTCGATTTTGCTATCGCTCAGGGCTTCTTCAGCAACATCAAGTTTACGGGATAAATCTTCTATCCTCTTTGTTTGATCCAAAACGATCTCATCCGCTGCTTCCTTCGCTCGGACAGCTTGTTCCAAACGAGGTTCCAACTCATTTCGGAGAAGATTTAAACGGTGAAGCATCTCTTCCCTTGCAAGATGTGCAGATTCCCTCTCGGCAACTACTGCATCGTGACTTGCTTGGAGAACTTCAATCTCGTGCTGTAATTCACGAATCTTTTCTACATATGGAACTCCTCCCAGTTCACTTTTGATTGCCTCTTCTTGAAACTCAAAACCACGTAGTGCCTCCCTTGAAACTTGCAGGTCTCTCTCTCTCTCCTGTAGCTGCTTCTGTAGGAGCTCTACCTCCCCTTCGTATGCCTGTCGGTCACGCTCTCGTAGTTCCTGTAGGTCTTGTAAACTTTTTTGCTGCTCGGTCAGCTGGTTCTTCCACGAATCGGCCAGTTCGTTTAGCGCGCGGTAATTCTCTTCCATGTCGACTAGCTCTTTCTGGATCGCCTCGTAAGCCCTTCTCTCCTCGACGAGAGTGGATTCGACTGAATGTAATTTGCACTCGCATTCGTTTGACTTACCTTCAAGTTCTCGGAATGCAATTTCAAGGTTATCTCGTTGAGATTGTATAACAAACGAACTCTCTTTGGCCTCGCGAAGATCGTGTTCGTATTGGATTTGCAACTCATCCACCCTCTTCATCAGCTCTTCGCATTTTTCAGTAAGTTCTCTGACTTGAGTGTCATTGCTGCTAGGAGTGGGTGTCATCTCAGCCTCGACAGCCAACCCAGCAAGAAGGGTGGATCGTAGTACGTCTTTACGAGGGACGTGTCCCATCACGTTTTGTATGATATCTCGTAGTGACGCTAGCTCATTTGCGCTTACAAGAGCCTGTTGGATTAGCCCTTCCTCGAGAGCCATCTCTCCATTCACGTCTTCAACCTGAAGAACCACTCTACTAAGCTCCAGCAGCTGTTCACGTAAAGCGCGGGTCGTCACCACAAGCGCCCGCGTCATTTGTTGGCGCTCTCCTATGTGCTGCACCGCTTGGCGAACGGTGAGTGCCGACTGAAGCAGTGCGTTGGTTGCGCTCTCGTTGCCCTTCTGCTTCATCTCATCACTCTTCTTGCTTAAAAGGATGTCCACCCGTCCAAGTCTCGTCACGAGGTCTCTGATCGACACACTCACAGGAGCTCGAGAACTGGCATCCTGGGTCAGTGAGTCCGAGTTCATGGAGGAGATGGATGCATCGCTGTCACGGCGCAGGGGTAGAGGGGTCTCGTGCACATGTCGAGTGAGGTCCAGCAGGAGCGAGACGCTCCGGTGGAGATCGGCTGCTGACTCTTGTAGCGAGACGGCCGCTCCAGCGTTACCTTTGCTCTCGACTTCCCGTGCCTTTTGAAGCAACATATCAGCCACAAGCCGCACTCGTACCGCAACCGCATCGGCCTCGGCGGGAGATGGCACAGCCATGATCGCTCCCTTCTTGAATCATGAAGAGCATCGTGGGGACTGTCAGCTCTCGTGTAATAATGTGTACCACACTAAATTCTGGAGCCCGACGGGTCTGTGTGACCTCGATTGAACGACGGCTCTCCTCCCTATGCGAAGTGTGTTCGATGCTGGACGTGTCTATCCAAAAAGAGGAGCCACACTCCCTTCCATACTGTCCCGATCCATTGACTGTCGTTGGTGCTGTTACCTTGTTCGCTGCGACTCTCCGTCCCTGAAAGCCGACGGGACGACCTCTCGAGTGATGATGACAAGCCACAGCGTTGATGTCTCGTGGTGGATCAGCTTCTGGCCGCTGGGATTAGGTAACTGGTTGGCCCATCCCTCCGTGGCAGAGCTCATCATCTCCCAGAAGAGTGACTATCAAATGATGAGTTCCAATTGGCTCGAAATGGAAGCAAGGTGTTATTCGACCAATCAGCAGAAGGTTATCCGTCTTTCCACACACACACACACACCCTCTCCAAGTTCCGTCCTGCATTTTGCTCACTTCACGAGGTGACACGCGAGCAGCAACGTGGTCGGCGCGGTCTCTCGTCTCTCCCTGAAGGCGCGTGGTGCACACTGGGGGTGACGTACCATGGACGAGGAGTTCCTGCTCGCCATTAATGGCGACTGGGACGCCCTGCTCGCGGCTCTCCGAGATAACCGCATGCTCGCGTATCAAACGGACGGGAATGGCATGACTCTGCTTCATTGGGTCTGTCTCCACCAGGACATTCCGACCGAAGTTCTGATCAAGATTGTGTTTGCCAATCCGCATGCCGTCAATATTCCCAATGACGCTGGCCATCTACCTGTCGATCTCGCCGTCCAAGCGGAGTGTGAAGAACGTATACTGGAGGTTCTCCGAGCTGCAGACAAGAGCCGTCAGGATCATGAGCCAGAACTGGCATCTTCAATTCCTCAGGGTACATTTTCTTCACCCATGCGCGAAGGTCCTTATGGCTATAACTATCCTGAGGAAGAAGATATGACGTTTGAGGACCCGCGCTACTTTGCCAACCAGAGTGACCATGACCACCCCCACTTTCAACAACAGCAAGCACAACCCACTGTTCAAGCTCGAAACTTTCTCAGTGGGCTCGACCAATTAGACAGTGTGAGTAGTCCATATCACCGTGGAGGCTCCCATGGCTCGAGAGGGTTACAGAGCCCTATCCATGAAGACCTTCCTCTTGCTACAAACTACGGCATGGCACGAAAACCTCTCTACTCGATTTATTCGGGCATTAATCCGGGTGATTTACAATCCAAGTCTCTGTCTCTCGCCGATGATCGCTTCCGCAGACAAAACTATGACAGTACCTCAGCCGCAGCTGATGACTACAACTCATTTCGATTGGAAGCATCAAGCGACTCCCATTTACTCCAGACTCGCCAGTCACCAGCAAAATGGCAGACCAAGGGGTCAGTGACAAAGGGCACAAGCTTCCCGCCTCGATGGAAGCAATCAAGATCTTGCCATGTTTGTGCAAGTCGTTTCACACTTACCCATCGTCGCCATCACTGTCGGAATTGCGGCTTCAGCGTGTGCGGCCAACACTCAACCAACAGAGTTCCGCTTCCGCGATTTGGACTGGGAGAGCCTCAACGCGTGTGCGACAAGTGTTTCCTCGCTGGTCGTCACGTGTTTGGCTCCGTGGGGGGATCAGGTTCAATTGGTGTAGGTGGAGGTGCCATGAGCGTTGCATCTGGGAGTGAACATCACTACGACCTGCAGCAACAATATGGTAGGCACGATTCGTTTGGTAGCTTGCGGCCATGAAACATGGCAGTGATCAGAGCTAGAGATGGGTGATCTCTATAGACCAGTGAATTTTAAAGTACTAGGTGATTATGAAGGGTAGATGGAATGATTTTTCTTTCGTGATCATCGGGCGAAAACGAAGCAGTCCGTTTTCATTCATTGACTGAGGGAATTGATTTCCCGGAAGCGGAATTGAGATCTTGGCGCTGTTTTGACGAACTCAGTCAAAACAGCGTCAAGAAAAAAAAAAGCCAAACCCAAACCCAATTTACTGATTCAAATAGCCTTTTTTTTTAAAAAAAGGCTATTTGAATCAGTAAATTGGGTTTGGCTTTTTATTTGGGTTTTTAGAGCATCTCCACCCGTCACTGTAAAACGCCCCTGTAAAACGATAAATTTCCCGGAGCGTAATTTACTTCCCCGCCGCGGCCCTGAAAACAGATAAACTGTAAAAACGACACTGCAAAAATCGCTCCGACCCTGCAAACATGCGCACGTTTCCAGTGCGAAAGCCGACTTTGCAGTGTCGGGATTCTCAGATATTCTCAGCAATTATCAGATATCATCAGAGCATCTCCACCCGTCACTGTAAAAACGCCCCTGAAAAACCTGATTTAGCGTGAAAGATATGGCGTTCTTGAGAATTTATGGAGCGGTCCCCCACCGGGACACTTAAAAAATGCCACTGAAAACGAGTTGTTTGAATCTAGTTGTTTGAATGAGCGAAAAGGACTACAACGAGCAGAGCACAAGCGAGGTGGATGAGCAGGGCAAGACAGGGTGCGGAGTGGAGCGCAGACCGCTTCTCGCACTTGCAGGTACGAACCTGTTCGGAGCGATGCGTGCGCGCCGTGCCGATCTTGAAGGGGAAAACTTGAAATGGCGCGGTTTCCCTTGGCGGCTCCATCGAACGCACTGAGAGCATCTCCATCCGTCACTGTAAAACGCCCGTGTAAGACGATAAATTTCCCGGAGCGTAATTTACTTCCCCGCCGCGGCCCCGAAAACAGATAAACTGTAAAAACGACACTGCAAAAATCGCTCCGACCCTGCAAACATGCGCACGTTTCCAGTGCGAAAGCCGATTTTGCAGTGTCGGGATTCTCAGATATTCTCAGCAATTATCAGATATCATCAGGGTGTTCGATGGAGCTTCCAAGGGAACCGCGCCATTTCAAGTTTTCCCCTTCAAGATCGGCACGGCGCGCACGCATCGCTCCGAACAGGTTCGTACCTGCAAGTGCGAGAAGCGGTCTACGCTCCACTCCGCACCCTGTCTTGCCCTGCTCATCCACCTCGCTTGTGCTCTGCTCGTTGTAGTCCTTTTCGCTCATTCAAACAACTAGATTCAAACAACTCGTTTTCAGTGGTAGCCTCTGGCAACAGGCGGAAGCAGCCAACTTGACGGCCTACCGACAATGGGACGGCCAACAGGATGATTGCACGGAACGCGACGAAGCTGATACAGTCAATGCCGGTTGCGAGTACTGGAGTCGGTCAACGGCTCAATTAGTGGCACTCCTCCGAGCACTGCCATATCCGGAAGTGGCTCTCAGCTTACTGCCACCGGCACTGCTACGACGTCTCGTAAACGAACTCAACGCGCTTGCTGATGACAGCTCCATCCCCAGCTTCGTCATTGCGAACGACACTGATCAAGCCCGGCACGAATGGTCCCGGCTTGTCGCACTGGTCGTGGTAGCCAGCACGGACGACCTCATCAACCTTCGCGTCGTCGACTGGTTGCGAACGCACCCGAACGAAACCGTGTCTGCCCTTCACGATCTACGGCTTCATGACTGGACTGTAGGCACCAAGCTCGCACTGGCGGGCGAACTTGCTCATTCGGCACAGCCTGCTCCACAGCAGGCTTGTGGTCGCGAATGAGAGTCCACAGGCCCACCTCGCAGACGCAAGTGCGGCGTCTTGACGAGGAGCCCGTGCAGACAGCGTCGACGCTTCTGCACACGAGCACGACTCCCCGCAAGGCCACCAAGACTGCCTCGCGGCAGTCCACGAGGCACCTTCCTCCGCCTCAGCTTCAACTGCTCTCTCAGAATGTCCAGGGCCTCCTGAAGAACCGGGAGCATCTAGACAATTGGTTCGACGCCTTCCGGCGCAAGTACGACCGCCGCCAGTTCGACGTGGTTATACTCCAAGAAGCACGAGCCACCGCCAAGTGGGCTCCCGTGCTCGAGGATATGTATGCGCGCGCCTGGGGATATGACCGAAGGAAACTCCCGCAACCGCTATCATTCTGGCCTGCGACTGAGAGCGCGGCTGGAGGCGTGGCAATACTGCTCCATCCCCAATCTGGTCTCACCGACGTCCGGCCATGGAGGCAAGATCAATGGTCAGCACATTTCGCAGCGGTCCAAGGTCGGTTAGATGGTGACCTGGTTACGGTGGTTTGCGTATATGGCAACATCCACCACGCCACACGAGACCAGCACTTCCGTTTGCTCGCCCAGCTGCCTAAGCCCGACGACGTCGTTCTCCTGGGCGGCGACTTCAACTGTGTTCTCGACACGGAACTCGATCGGAGCCACCGACCATCTTCCCAGCACTCCACGGAAGGCTTGTCAGGGCTTCTAACAGCTTGGAACCTAATCGATGCAGCCACGGACGACGTGCTCGCAGCCGCATCGACCCAGGATGTCCTCGAGTTCCATGCCGTCCATCATACGTTCATGTACACGCTCAGGGATGCCAGACTCGCGACGGCTCGGCTCGATCGATGGTATCTCTCGGCGACATACTATCAGCGGCTTCACCAGCTCAAGGCGACGGCCCCATTTGGTCGTGCAGACCACGAGGAAGTCATCCTCCAACTCGCAGCTGCCGAGTCGGATTCTCAACGCAAACAGAAACCAACTCCGCGGCTCCGCTACCCCCTGCCCGACTGTGCACGGACGGCGGCCCGCGCTGCACTTGTAGGCCTGCCGGCGGACCAATCGGCACCGCAGTGGGACATAGTGAAAACAGACATAAGACGTGAAAGCCTTCTTGTCCAGCGCGAACAACTCATGCTCGCCACGCGTCGGTATCGACAACAGACGAAGCGACTTGTCACGGCATTGCGAGAGGCAAAGCGCAACGTGAACAGCCGGGTGCACACCGCCGCGGCGAGCGTTGAGATGATCACCAGTGCGATGGCGAACCTCTGTCTAGACCCTGCGGCGAGATTCCGGTCGCTCCGCCAGGATCTCATGTGGTGGAGCGGCCCAATCCAGACGGGACGTGGCACAAGCAGCTGCGGAGGATGGGCCGACCCAGATCGAAGGGTGGCACCCAAGGCATTTGGTGCAAGGTGATCAGGACTTCGGGTAACAACGGGCAACATCAAGGAGTCGGCATGAGTGTCGTCCGAAGCGGTGAACCGACCGCCCGCCCAAGGGAGGGCAGGCGATCGGCGGGAAGTGTGTTGAACCAACCCAACGGCCAGGTGATCCAGCAGACGCCTTCAACCAGGCGCACGGCCGCCGAGTGTCAAAGGAACACGAGAAGGGGCCCCGAAGCGCCTAGGCGATCGACCGGCTCGAACTGCTGTGAGCCGATCGTCGAGATGCCTACCCGATCGGCCAAGCGATTCCCCGACCGCCTGGTGGACGTACGGATCGCCTAACATATCGACGGGTCGGCTGAGACATCTACCGATCGGCTGAGACATCTACGGATCGCCTGATGATTAGACGGCACCCGGGTGGTTGCGCATACAGTTGTAGGGTTGTAGGGTTAGGGGCGTGTACCCAGTATGTGAATCAGATAGCGTAGGACTCTAGGAAGGCAGGAAAACTCCAAAGGAATAGACTCTGCATTTCGCAACCAAGTACACAAGTCCCCAAGACGTACAAGGGAGCGCAGGGCTCACACAAGTCCCGTCACCGGCAGGGAGGTGACGTTAAAACCCCCGAGCCGCGTCAAGCAGCTCGGCTCAAGGCAGGCAGCCGGCGCGCGCGTCAGACGACCGCGCACAGCCGCCACAAGGAAAGGAAAGGCAAGGAAGGCCCAGGGCAATCGCGAGACGATCCCCGGCGTTGTGAGTGCTTGACTTAGTTGCACGAGCGCGCCACCAAGCCCGAAGCGCCCGCGCTTCGCCCCACGCATCCAGCACAACCGTGTTGGGGTTGATCCGATCGGCTCTGCGTTTGACCGGCCGGCCGCGTGTCCTCGATCTACACGCAGCCACCAGAGCCGGAAAACCAAGGGATTCACGACCCCTTGGTCTCTCTCTCCCCCCGACTTCGGAGTCCAGAGCGCCCACGGTCCAGGCCACAGCGATTTTCAAGGCCTGTCGACGTCAGTGGTAAGTTGCTGCCCCTCGAATCAGGGATCAAGGTCTGTTGTGTGCACGGCTCGGCTGCTGAGGGGTTCGCTGTCCCCCAGTTTTAGCCGACCGCGTTACCACAGTGGTGCGTATGCCAGGAGGTAGCACTTCCATGGGCACGAAGTCGAAGAGATCGACTCATCCTAAGCCGTCCGCCCCGGCGATCCCAGGCGGCCAAGGATCAAGAACTCGAGGATCGTCCGTAGCGGAGCCAGGTGGAGGGTCCCCACCGTCCGCTACGCAAGAACAACATGCTACCGATCGTAATGGACCCCCACGTGTTGACGTGGTTGGATCGGGGGGCGTCAGCGTTGCCCGCAACCTGACGCCCGAACTTGAAGAAGAAGGGAAGTCCGACACTTCAGAGACGGTCGACTTCATGGACGACGTCGCCGACACGATCGACCTTACTAGTGCGATCACGGAAGCAACAAACGTGCCTGACGCTCCGCAGACTCCTATCACACGAGCGGTCAATGCTGTGCCGCCGCAAGTCGACCCGACCGGTCCCAGAGTATCGCCCGCTCGCGTGCTCGAGGTGCTGTGTCAGAAGCACGACGCGCTCAAGCATCTACAAGTGACCAGGGTCGGCACAGGTACCAGTGTGCGCGATCCCAGCTTTGCGTCGATGATGAGCACGGCCGAAGTCCTCAACGGGATCATCTCCGTCTTCAACACTGCCGGCTACAGTGTCATGATCGCTGACCATGATGCGATCGCGTCGACCAGCCTCCCAAAGCTCATGACGGCAGGTCAAGCTGTCTACGACCTGCTGCTGCGCCACCAACTTCAGCGCAAGATGGAGCGCGCGGTCGCCGCGAGCATCCAGGGGCAACTGACCGACAGGCAACTCGAAGAGATCGCTGAGGAGTTCATCGGTCGGTCGCGCAAAGAAGTCGACGACATGCAAGAGGAGCTCGACCGGAACGAAAGGATTATCAAGGGACTGGAGAGCCACTTGCAGTCGCTCGACGATCGGGCGCGCGAAGCCGAGGCGAAGGTCGCGCAAGCGCTGGCGGTCTGAGCCGAGCAGGTGAATGCCGCCGTCGAAGCCGCCCTCAAGCGTGAGGAGGAGCTGAAGGCCGAATCGATCAAGGTTGAAGACCCCAAGGACCTCAAGCAGGAGCCGATCAAGTCGGAGAAGTCTGCCGAGCCGTCCGGGGCGCCGTACAGTTTGACTGACTACCTCGCCGACATATACGATGTGTGTGTCGCTCAAGGTGCCAACGTGAATGCGGCTACTCGGTTGCGTGCCTCTGCGGTGTCTGAGCTGAAGTCTTTCGACGGGCGATCGCGCGATGAGTACAAGGGAATAGCCTGGTTCAGCGCGACCCGTGCGGCGTTCCGTCGTGACCAGCTCACCGACGGTGAATGTTGCCTCCAGTTCCCGGACTTACTCACGGGCAAGGCGAAGTTCTTCTACCGACAGCTGCCCAAGTCGGTCCGCGCGAGCTGGAAGGCGTTGCAGAAGGCGTTTGAAGAAGAGTACTGCGGGGCGCTCGTCTCGCCACAGCGGCGTTACTTTGACGCACGCCGGAAGCCGAGTGAAGAGCCGCTCGATTACTTGTACCGACTCAACGTGCTCGCCAACGACGCCAAGATCGACCTCGATAAGGCGCACAACGACGAGAGTCACGTGGCCCACTTCTTGGACACGTGCGAAGACCAAGATCTGTCGGAACTCTTCAGCGCGATGCAGCTGAACACCAGGGCGAGCCTGGTGGCCGCGTTGAAAGGGCGTATGCGTCAGAGGAACCGACTCCAACGCGAAGAGACTGCCCTCACGCGAAATGGTCGACGTGAACAGCGCGCCGAACGAGGAGATCGAAGTGAGCGAAGTGATCGAGACCCAGAACGCGAACGAGGAGCTTGACCGACACCGGTCAAGGCGAAGGAAGGGTCGCGCGGTCGCCCGATCGTCGTCAATGCGTTGAGTGCTCCCAACCGACCGCCGGTTAGCACCCGACTGCCCTTACGTGGTTTGGACGACGAGTCGACTGGTGGTGACATCAGCGACAGCGACGACGACTTTGCTTCCGACCAGTCCGACGATGAAGAGACGGCGAACCAGTCAGCTGATCACGGCCTGCCACGCGAAGACCTCGTCGGCGAGATCACGGCGCGGGTGATAGCCGCTCTGCAGGGAAAGGAGGTACACCACCCTCCCAAGCTGGACAGGCGACCGTCGAGGGAGCCTTGTACGCACTGCGGCTCTACGCGCCACGGCGATCGTGATTGCTGGAGTCGAGTCACTTGTCAGACTTGTGGCAAGAAAGGTCATCCGACTGAGTATTGCTACCATCGGTGCAAAGGGTGCGGTGCAGTCCACGACTTCGGTGCCTGCAAGCTCGAAGAGATCGCGAACGAGCTCCGCAGCTGGTTCGATCCAGTCAAGCACGCCGGCCTTCTACCACCTGCTCTCGAGAAGAAGTTGTCGGGAAACTAATGCGCTCGCCAGCCGCGGGGCTGGTACGCGACGAGCGAGTTTCCGACCAAGTGCACGTGTATGCTTTCGTTGGTAAGCAAGACAGCCAGTCAGTTAATCAGCAAATATACACGTTGCACCAGTTACCTGGAGAGTTTGAGAGGAAGAAGGTGATTCAGTGTTTGGTCCTGCAACCTGGTGAGCGACGCGGCTATTGGCGTCACTTCACTCGGAAGGAACACCGGCAGACGATTGTCCCTGCGACAATCAACGACACGCGAGCCCGGGTCCTGATGGACTCCGGTGCCGACGTGTCGATACTCAGTTCTGACTTTGCGCGTAAGTTAAGACTAGAGGTCGACACCTCAGAGCGGCTTGGCTGCTCTGGTGTTGGAGGTGCTGTCTATGTGACCGAAGGCAGGGTGAAGGTGAAGCTGACCCTCGCACGCGAGCTGGTCTACGAGTTCACGTTGTGGGTGGGCCACTTGGATAACATGGAGGCAATCCTCGGTACCGACTTTATGGAGCCGGCCGGTGTGAGGCTCGACCTGGTTGAAGGCGTCGCGCGCATGCCCGACGAAGTGCTCGTACGTTTTGAAGGGCGCCGGCCACTCTATAGCGACCGCATCGAGCTGGTGCGCGTCAAGGAGGAAGTGCTGCTCCTACCAGGGCGGTCATTGTTCGTTCGAGTCCGGCCGGTCGATCGTAAGCGTATCTGGGTTCGTCGCGACACGCGATGGATCGCTACCGCGCTGCTCAACGAGCGTGGGCACCCGGTCGAGGTGAAGGTGACCAATGTGAGCGAGGCGGCTGTGGTGATCGAGTGCCAGACGATTGTTGCACTCTGGTTGGCGTCAGATGCACCTCCTCGTCGCGCAGGGTACGTATCGCTCGGTTCGCGCAAGTACCAAGAATGGCAGACGCTCGTCTACGAGTCCGAGCCGGAGGAGGTGCTTGAAGCACGACGCGAGAAGGAGGCGGAGGAGTTCGAGGCGAAGCTACCGCCGGCGGTCGAGCGCAGGACGTACGTGGTGACCAAGGCGATACTTCGCCGAGTTTGTGACAGCTCGTCGGGTGCTGGTGCTCTGCTTATCGCAGGCGCGCCGGTAAGTGGTCCGAAGTACGTAAGGTTCGACAAATCCGCTGCATACTCGACGACGGAAGAGCCGGGCGGTCGTTCGGTGTCCGCTGGCCGAGCGATGGTGGAAGGAGCGACAAGTGATCATGCAGGTCCCGCCTCCCTCGAGACGGCGACTAACGCGATCGAAGTCCGAGACGATGCGGTCGACAAGACCAGCCGCTACGTGCAAGCCGCGATCGCTTTTGTCGCCGCCAAGTCCGTGGCTGAGGTTGTGCTCGAGCAAGACCGTCTAGGCGAAGCCGTTTTCGTTCACGAGGGAGGTGACCTCACAGCTGAGGAGCTCGACGGGCAGATGGCGCTCATCCCAGATGTGGAGGCTGCCTCGGACGTCCGAAGGGAAGACATTCGCGTGATGGTCGGAGATGGTGTCACCGAGGAGATGGCCGACAGGGCTCGAGCGATCGTGTGGAAGCGACGCGATTACCTCATGGGTAAGGGAAACGCTCTACCGCTTGCAGCCAAGGGCGTGGTGTGTGACATCGACGTCGGCTCGGCGCGCCCGGTCGCCCAGCAGTGCCGCAAGGTGCCGCCCAAGTACGTCGACAAGCTGTACCAGGTGCTCAAGGACTTGCTTAGCGCTGGGTTCATCCAGCCCTCGACGTCGCAGTGGGCTTCGCCGATCGTGATCGTGTTGAAGAAGAACGGCGAAGATATTAGACTCTGTATCGACTATCGCGTCGTCAATGGGCTTACCCAGTTGATGGTGTACTCCATGCCCGTGGTACACGATCTTCTGGAAAACCTCGGTGCTCTGAAGTGGCTCTGCTCACTCGATATGGCGGGTGGCTTCTGGGTTGTGCGTATGACGGCACGTGCTCGCGCGATCTCAGCCTTTGTGTCGCCGTTTGGCTTGCTCGAGTGGACTAGGATGCCGTTTGGCCTGAAGAATGCACCCCAGATCTACCAACGGCTTCTCGGCAATGCGCTCTATGGTTACCTCAAGCTCACACCCAAGCACCTGCGAGCGTGTGAAGCGGACATCTTCCTAGACGGTGAGCCAGTGGGACGCGAGGCGAAACCGGTCATCGGTAGGCGGTCGTACATCGACGACATCTTGTTCGGCGGATCGACATGGGACCAGATGTGCGAGAAGCTGGAGCGGTTGATGGCGGCGTGTGAAGAGTGGGGACTGTCGATCAGTCTGCCCAAGAGCGAGTTCGGAATGCGTCAGGTGGACTACCTCGGCCACAAGGTCTCGGCTGAAGGTATTGCAGCGAAGCCCAAGAACCTAGACGACCTCCTTCAGCTCAAGTTCCCGCGAACGGTCAAGGGGATCCAGTCGTTTCTGGGGTCGCTCAACTACTACCACCGGTTTATTGAGCACTTCGGAGTCTATGCAGCCGCTCTCTACGAGATCATGCCAGTCGACTTGGCCGAAGAGGTACAGACGCCGGGACATCTTGCAACAGCAATCCGTGCGTTCGAAGCGCTCAAGACGAAGCTTGCACAAGCTCCTTTGCTTCGACACTTCGACGAAAACAAGGAACCGATTGTCATTGTGTACGCCAACGAGTGGGCGATCGCCGCTACGCTCGTCCAAGATCACGACGGGACGCTGATGCCGATCCGATACTTCAGCCGGGTGCTCAAGACGCACGAGTCGAAGTTTAGCCCCGTAGAGCGAGAAGTGCTTGCGCTCCTTCATGTGCTCTCAGGCGCCGCAACGCTGCTCTCGGGCCGTGAAGTGCGCGTGTTGACGAGGCACTCGACGTTGTCCTGGTTGTTCAAGGCGAAAGGCTTGCAAGGGCGACTCGAGAAGTGGACGACCGCTCTAAGCTCGTGGACGCTCGTCATTCAGCGTACGGACAGGGGCGAAGACGAACTGACGGCTTTGACTGCTGCGGCAATCGTACCAAGCGATCAGCTCGACGAGGTGCTACACCAGATCCGCCCACGGAAGAAGCTCGCCAGAGACGCTCGCTACCAGCTGCCGCTACCCGCACTACAGGCTAACGAGCATGGGTGGGTCCTCTCTTTCGACGGATCCGCGAAGACCAAGCGGTCTTCGGCAAGCTGTGCGGCGATCTTGTGGGAACTACCAAGCTGGACGGTCAAGGCGGCACGGTCCTGGCATTTCGACGAAGGCGCCGTAAATGAGGCCGAATATCGAGGGCTGATCGGAGCGTTGGGGCTGGCCGAAGCCCACGGTGTCGCGGAAGTGATCGTCTTTGGGGACTCGAAGCTCGTGGTGCAACAGCTCCGCGGTGAGATCGACTGCAAGTCTCCGGCGCTTCAAGTGCTACATGCGGAAGCACTCGTCGAACTCGGCAAGCTCGTTCGAGTCCACCTGGTCCACGTGGCCCGAGCGTACAACGCGGCGGCCGATCTCATCACGGGGCTAGCGCTACAGCGTGGATCAGGTGAGGTGGTGGTGCCTGAAAAGTACGCCGATCTTCAAGCCGTCAACCGTCTCCATGAAGTCGTCACGAGTTTCGCCCCTGAACCGGCTGGTCAAATCTCGGCGGTCACGCGTTCACAACATCGGCAGGATCGGGGCGAGGGTCCCGGTCATGTAACCACCGAACAAGCGCCTCTCGCAGGTGACGCAAACCATGAACCGGACCCAGTCCGTGATCCAAGGAATACGAGCCGACCGAGTGCGACTTGCCCAACAAGAGGAGACGTGGATGGTCAACATGAAGCTCTCTCTCTCAGGCGACGTCGGCAGGTTATCTGAAGGCCAAGTAACCGGATGTGCCAAGCTCGCCGAAGGGTACGAAGTGGTTGACGGGATCTTGTACTTTGTCAGCACCCGAAGGGCACGCGACGGTGATGGCGATGAGCCTCACCTGTGCTTGGTCGTTCCCACGACGCTTGTGGCCGAGGTCCTTCACCACTACCACTCCAGCCTGGCGGGTGGTCACCAGGGAATCAACCGCACGTACGAGAAGGTGAAGCGAAACCTCTACTGGCGTGGTCAGTATGCCGATGTGCGGAGCTTCGTCGCTGCTTGTGCCGACTGTCAGTCAGGCAAGGGCGAACCTCGCCTAAGCGGCTCATCCCCGGGGAACATCCCGGGGACACGACCGTTCGAGGTGTTGGGAATGGATCATGTGCCGTCCTTGCCCCGATCGCACCGAGGAAACACTGAGCTGCTCGTGTGGGTCGATCATCACACAGGGTTCTTGATCGTGTCGGCCAACCCGTCTCGCGAAGCTCAAGTGATCGCAGAGTCTTACGAGCGATGTGTCTACAGGCGCTTCGGCGCGAACAGGGTGATCCGTCACGATCGAGAACCCGCCTTTATGTCGCAAGTGTTCAAGGCCTTCAACCGACTCATCGGTCAACGCAGCCGAGCTACTCTAGCCTACAGGCCGCAAGCAAACGGCACGACCGAACGGATGGTCCAAACGGTGATGCGCGCGGTACGCCTCTACGTAGCCGACCCTGCACAGAGAGATTGGGATGACTACGCAGAGAGGTTGGTGTTTGCGCTGAACTCGTCGTTCGACCGTGTGCGGCAGGAGGTGCCCTTTTACCTCGTCCATGGCTGGGAACCACGTACGACGCTTGAGACGGGCCTACCGCTCATCGACAACGAGCAAGGACACGTGCAGGCGCGGCGCTGGCGTGTGGGCACGCAGACGGGTTACCGTCGCCCCCGCGAGGATGCGAACCGGCTGGTCAAGGAGGCAGTGGAGATGAGGCGAGACCAAGCGAACGAGAATGAACGAGGTGATAGCTCGGCGGTCGTGCCAGGCGCCCGTGTGTGGCTGTTCATTAATCAAGTTAAACCAGGATATGCAAAGAAGTTGGCACACCTTTGGCATGGACCTTTCCGCGTGCTTGACCGGCCAGCCGATCATCTTGTCAGGCTAGAGGTCGACGGCACCGACTACCGCTTCTTCTCGACCGTACACGTGGCGCGGCTGAAGCTCTGGAGACAGTTTGAGCCGCGGCCGACTGGGGAACTTGAGGTGAATGCCGAAGATCGTTTGGATTTCGACGAGGCGCTCCTTCCGGAAGACTCGTTCGAGCCGAACAATGCAGCAGGTCACTACGAGGTTGAAGCGATCATCGACCATCGCGACCGAAAGGTGACCCGACAAGGGCGAACAATCCGCGAATATCTCGTACGATGGGTCGGCTGGGGCGATGACGACTTGACCTGGGTCAGTGAAGATGATCTGGACGCACCTTCTCTACTCGAAGAGTACGAATACCGACTCCGCGCTCGTGGACGTTTTGCCGTCATGGAAACCGAAGAGGAGTAGTCGGACGCAGGCGACGCGCGAAGTGCTCGCTAGTTGTTGCCGAGCAATCGGCGAGAAGGCAGCAAGCGATCAAGTCGATCTGGTGCATGGGAGGCGGCTGCGGGAGGCGCAGCTGTAGCGGAAGGAGTGACTAAACGACGGGAGGCCTCGTTCATGGGGGAAGGGGTGCTGTGTTTTCATTTTGTGTGAGTAAACAACGTGCAAGCCTAGCAAGCGGTCGAGGCATCACGGGAGAGCTGGTCGAAGCGGTCAGAGACCGTTGAAGACGCTGGTGATCCCTGGCTTGGAACTGCTAGTTGGGTGTTGGCACGAAACGAGTCAAGGAGTTCTGGCTGGGAGACAATTGCGGTACGATAATACGGCGATCGGCGGCAACAGGCGTAGTCGGGGTCGCCCGCACGGCCACTGTCCGTGCGGGTCAGCAGGAACGACTGTGGCCCGATAACGCTAGCCGCCACAACCGACCGACACCAATCGAACCGCACGCTCAGCCAGCCTGTCCGCGAGGGAACCAGTCGCATCAGGTCCAGGGCGTTCGCACGCAGCACACAACGCAACACGGGCGGGCGATATCGTGATCATGTGGGCGACGCATCTTCAAGAAGCGGCGCGCGGGTACCGACCCGGTCGATACGATCCGATGGCGGAATTGTAATGCGATCAGCCCTGGAACCAAACACAACGTCTGGATGTGCCATTGAAAGGCGAAGAGTGAAGCGTCACTTACCCGAACCTGTCAAGCGCGTTGCTTCAGAGGGTACAGCGCCGTGCGCTGTGCAGCTGCAGCGAGGCGCTCGCGAAGTGTGAGACGTGCGGCGGCTCGGCGTGTGGCCGACGGTCGGCTGCGTCGTGTCGATGACTTGAGCGCGCACGAGCGAAGTTCCGGCACGGCCGCGGTCACGGGGACAGTCGCGCGAACTGGCAGGGCCACTCGATGCCGCGCGCACACGTACGCGCTCTCGCGCACTGACGCTTGCTGACGAGGACGACACGCTCCTGAAATGCGCGCGCGCGCCCGCGCGGACACCAGTTGCCCGCGAAGGCCGGTGGCATTGTTCACGGCTTGTGAATCCGTGTCTCAGAATGATCAGCGCAAGCGACTGTCCAAAAGTGAATTTCGACACCGTCCAGAGCAGTATCCGACAGTGTCCAAAATCAGCAGCCTTCGGTAGCGTTCGGTGGCGTTCGGTGGCGTTCGGTGGTGTTCGGCGGTGTTCGGTGGTGTTCGGTGGTGTTCAGCAGTGCGTGGAAATCGACGCTGTCGAGAATGTCGAGAATGGTGCCCGGCTTGTCGAAAAGGAGGACACTCAGTGTCTAAAATCAGTGAAAGTCAGCACGGGCTCGACTTGTCGAGAACAGTATTCGACCATGTCGAAAATCGGTGTCGAGATCTGATGTGGACAACTGCGAGACGTGTCGTCACCGCTGTGACAGGGAAGTCAGTCACGACCAGAGCGACAGGGGCGACGGACGCCACACGACGCGAATGACGGCGATGAGCTCTGGGACACGGTCCGGAGCCGAGTCAGGAAGGGAACGAGCCAGAAAAGAACGCGCGACGTCGTGAAGTGGCAACAGCGACGTTGTTTTCGGCAGGCGTGTCCTCCTGCGGCGCGCCGCAACCAACTCGGACCCCTCGAGCGGAGAACGTGCGTGTGTGACACTACACGACGAGGGAGATGTGTAACGAAGGGAAAAGGCGACATGTATTGCGACACGGGACAGAAAGAGGGCAACTACTCAGATCACGGCGGGGCTTGGACACTTCCGCGGTGGAGACGCTGCCGGCGGCGTCGACGCAGCGGCGGAACGCGACCTCTTCGTCGAAGTACTCCCACCTCCGCCCTCCTCATCGTCTTTGCTTTCATCGGCTCGAGCGGCTGAGCGCTTGCGCTGGCCGGTCACCCGCGCAGAGGGCGCGCCGCCACTGGCCGGAGCGGCTGAGTCTTTGGCGTTCGCTGCAGCAGCGCGGAAGCCGGGAGAGAACTTCAAGCGCAGGCGCTCAAGACAAACGTGACTCGGGTGAGCCGATAAGTCGAAGTCGTCCTCACGCGTGCTGCCCGGCCGATGAAAGTACAGTCGCTCTGGCTGATCACGCTGCACACGCAGCAGACAATCGCCGAGCGTCTCGTCTTGCTTAGGAACGACCGGGACGACGCCGACGACTGGAGACCACGGGATGAAGGGAGCGAGCACGAAGTCAGCATCGACCACCTTGGAGTCGAGCAGTCGGCGGATCATGGAGAAGATCCGGGAGCGAGCCTCGGTCATGTGCGTGTTACGCGACCGCCTCTGTTTCGAGAACTCCGAACGTCGCTCACAGCGAGCGATCTGAGCGAGCTCTTCGGCGGTCGGCTTCTTGCCACTTGGGATCTTGGGCCGGACCTCCGGCTTGATCATGACGAAGTTGGCCCGCTCATACATGCACTGTGCACGCGTTCGCGCAAACTGCCTGACCTCCTTGTAGAATTCCGCAAAGACAGGGTCGTCCGGGTGGAAGGTGAGCGGCTCCGGAAGACGCCGGAGGATATTCCTAGGCTCTGTCGCATAGACGACGTCCACTTCCTCAATCGACACCCAGCAACCGCCGAAACGCCGAATGAGGGCCGGGTATGCGTTCGGCTGCGGCGTGTTCACCTCGTGATGGAACAAACCGAGGATCCACGCGGTGAACAACAACTCGGACGCGCTCTTCGCCCGATCGGCATCGTGAGGCGGGTACTTCGGCCACGGTTTTCCTGAGCGGCTCTTCAACCGCTTCTTCTGTAGAGCGACTGCCCGGTCACGCATTTGCTCGAACAGCGCGTTGTCGACGACCGGCTCATTTCCGGACGGATTCTGCTGGCGTCGCTGTGTTGAGCGGCGAGCACCCGACGATGAAGCAGCGGAAGACCGCCTCCTTCTCGCACGACGAAGCGACGCGGGCGAGTCCGGCTCAGCAGTGAGGTCGATAGTCGAGGCTGGCACGTCGTCACTACCAGACGAGCGGTCGCTTCCGTCAGCGCCGTCGTCGTCTTCGTCCCCCGATCGGGGCACCTCGCGTTTGTCTTCTAGCTCTTCATCATCTTCGCCGCCACTGGCCGCGTCATCCGGGGAACCGTCATCGTCGTCGACTGCGTCGTCGTCTGAGTCGTCGTCTTCGCTTCGGCGACTGCTCGTGGGGCGTCTAAAGGCCAAACGGTCGAGCATCCGCTCGTAGAGTTCCTCGAGCGGCATCTCCAGCTCGGCGTTGAGTGCCCTGCGGAAATCTGGATGAGCAAACCGTGTTCGGTTCACGAGGTCCTTGAGTTCTTGTGCTGAAGGAAGCGAAGGCGGCCCGAATACTCCAGAACGCTGGTCGTCGTGAGTCGTGTCGCCCTCGCCTTTGGCCTCCTCTTCACTTGCTTCAGAGCGACGCGCCGCAGCCAAGCGCTCGACTGCTTCAGTGGCTGGAACATACGAGATGCCGAGTGCCTGCATGTCTTCCAGCACGAACTGCAGGACTTAAGCGAGAGGATCGCTTGTGCCAATCGGAGCAAGGGACGCCCCCGAGCGAAAGAAGGATCGGAGAGTGCGTCCCTGTCGTGAGTAGCCGAGCAATGTCGGGCCCAGCAGCGCTTCATATTGACGACATGCTGTCTCGGAGGCGTTCAAGTGGCGCGCGAATGCCTCGACCAGTATCTTCAGTTGAAGCTCGCGCGCCCTGATTTCGTCGATCGTCCCCAGCTCGTTATATGCCTTGAAGAGATCGGCAGCACCTGAAGCAGCATACTCGGCGAGCGTCGCTTCCAAGCCACGCGCTGCTGCTTGCGCCTAATCACGCTCCTGTTTTAAAAGGAGCGCCTCTTTCTCGAGCCCCTCAGCACGTTCTTGCAGTGCGTCTATCCGAGCCATGCTGCCGTCGTCGGAGGGAGGCGGAGGAGGCGCCGAGCGCTGTAGCGAGTCGGTTAGCTTCTTCAGCCGCGCGTTTTCAAGACCGATTATGCGCACGCTTTCCTTCAAGCCGTCGCGCTCGGCCTGGACCATCGCGAGCGAGTTCTGCAGACGAAGCTCTACGGGGGAAGGCTGACCGGCACGTCGCGCTGCAGCGGCGCCCGCCGCGGACGGAGCAAGAGACTCGGTTACGACAGTAGGGGTGCCTTGCGAAGACGAATCGCCCGCGGCAGAGGCGAGCGTCTGGAGCGGCTTGTCGTCCTTGCCTGCGCTCGAGATCGCCGCACGTAGGCGTTGCAAGATCATCTGAACGAGGAGCCCATGGCGAACGAGAAAGCCGGGGTGTGGCGTCTTCTTGCCGAGAAAGAGATCGCCGACCAGGTTAGCCTCGTGGCGCATATCCTGACGGAAGCGCGTGCGGTCGTTCCACGGATGCTCGTCGTCGGAGTCGCTCATGGTGCGCGCGGTTGGAGTCGAGTGGGAAGTGCGAAAGTGATTGACGTGAACACTGCGAAGGAAAGGTGACGTGAGAGAGGCGGCCGCTCCCAGAAGCTTCAACCGTTTGGTCGATTCCTGTCGACCGCTCAATTGAAGAGGGCGCTGTGGTGGAGCGGCCCAATCCAGACGGGACGTGGCACAAGCAGCTGCGGAGGATGGGCCGACCCAGATCGAAGGGTGGCACCCAAGGCATTTGGTGCAAGGTGATCAGGACTTCGGGTAACAACGGGCAACATCAAGGAGTCGGCATGAGTGTCGTCCGAAGCGGTGAACCGACCGCCCGCCCAAGGGAGGGCAGGCGATCGGCGGGAAGTGTGTTGAACCAACCCAACGGCCAGGTGATCCAGCAGACGCCTTCAACCAGGCGCACGGCCGCCGAGTGTCAAAGGAACACGAGAAGGGGCCCCGAAGCGCCTAGGCGATCGACCGGCTCGAACTGCTGTGAGCCGATCGTCGAGATGCCTACCCGATCGGCCAAGCGATTCCCCGACCGCCTGGTGGACGTACGGATCGCCTAACATATCGACGGGTCGGCTGAGACATCTACCGATCGGCTGAGACATCTACGGATCGCCTGATGATTAGACGGCACCCGGGTGGTTGCGCATACAGTTGTAGGGTTGTAGGGTTAGGGGCGTGTACCCAGTATGTGAATCAGATAGCGTAGGACTCTAGGAAGGCAGGAAAACTCCAAAGGAATAGACTCTGCATTTCGCAACCAAGTACACAAGTCCCCAAGACGTACAAGGGAGCGCAGGGCTCACACAAGTCCCGTCACCGGCAGGGAGGTGACGTTAAAACCCCCGAGCCGCGTCAAGCAGCTCGGCTCAAGGCAGGCAGCCGGCGCGCGCGTCAGACGACCGCGCACAGCCGCCACAAGGAAAGGAAAGGCAAGGAAGGCCCAGGGCAATCGCGAGACGATCCCCGGCGTTGTGAGTGCTTGACTTAGTTGCACGAGCGCGCCACCAAGCCCGAAGCGCCCGCGCTTCGCCCCACGCATCCAGCACAACCGTGTTGGGGTTGATCCGATCGGCTCTGCGTTTGACCGGCCGGCCGCGTGTCCTCGATCTACACGCAGCCACCAGAGCCGGAAAACCAAGGGATTCACGACCCCTTGGTCTCTCTCTCCCCCCGACTTCGGAGTCCAGAGCGCCCACGGTCCAGGCCACAGCGATTTTCAAGGCCTGTCGACGTCAGTGGTAAGTTGCTGCCCCTCGAATCAAGGATCAAGGTCTGTTGTGTGCACGGCTCGACTGCTGAGGGGTTCGCTGTCCCCCAGTTTTAGCCGGCCGCGTTACCACACTCATTCGACTTCAAACTGCACGCATCTTACGCACACGGCAGACCCGAAATGCCTCGCACGCGGGACGCTCCCACGAATCAGTGCGCGCTTTCTTCCAGCGTATCTCGATCAAGCTCTCACGGCGGCGGACGACGACTCTCCCGCGGGTACCCAACTCCAACCTAGGAGTGGCGGACAGAGTCGGCAACGCCTGGTTACCGATCATCCAGAAGCCTCCGTGCGACACTGCTGCACAAGACCGTGTGTTCGAGTTGCTTCCACCCAAGTTCACACCCCTTGGTGACGACCTCGACGAGCACCTCTTCACAACTGAGGTCGTCGCAGCGGCGATAAAGGCATGCCCACGAGGGAAAGCCAGTGGTCCAGACGGAATTCCCAACGACTGGTACCGCGACCACCGTGACTCCGTGGCTCTTCTCTTGGCGAAGCTATTTGCCCACTGGTACGCGGCCAACGTCCTGCCGGACAGCTTCAAAGCGGCCTCCGTCTGCTGTCTGCCGAAGAAAAGTAATCCCACATCCGGGCTGGACTTCCGACCTATCGCGCTCCTCAACACCGACTACAAGATATACACGAAGATCATTCTCAATCGCATCCGAAACCATGTTCCTGTGCTCGTCTCCCCGACGCAATATGGCTTCGTCAAGGGACGACAAGTTCACGACGCGATCGATGTATGGTCAGCACTCCAGAAGCGAGCGACAGAGAATCAGCTCCCAAGAGAGGCGCTGGCAGTGCTCCTCGACTTCGCGAAGGCCTACGACTCCCTTGATCGGACCTTCCTCTCGCGAGCTCTCCTCAGGCATGGGCTTCCAACCGCCATGATCACGGCGATTGAGCAAATGCATTTGGGCACGACTGCCGCCTTTGTCGTCGACGGCGAAGTCTCTACCACACATGACGTGCTTACGGGTATCCGCCAAGGCTGCCCTCTTGCACCGACGCTATTCGTGCTCGCCGTCGACGTCCTATATGATCTCGTGGCGGCATCTACGACCCTTCCGGGACTGTTGCTTTCGGACACCGCCTCTGTCTCCATTGTGGGCTTCGCCGACGACACTAGTATCTATCTACGCTCGTCGTCGGAACTCCCTGCACTGCAGGTGGTGCTAGACCTATTTGGGAACGCCTCAGGGCTCCAAGTCAACGTGGACAAGAGCACGGCCGTCTTCCCCACCACGGCTGGGTGGGAAGCAGGACGGGATGCTCACGGCTTCCCGGTCGCGGACAGGACTCAACTCGTTCGCTACCTGGGGGATCAATTCTCCACGGCGCCAAACGGACACCAGGTCTGGGATGTCACATTGCAGTAACTCCGGACCCGACTCCACCTCGCGGAAATCAAGACGACCGACATCCTTCAGCGAGTCCAAGTTTGTCAAGCGGTGATCATACCAAAGCTCCTCTTCGTCGCGCGTCATTCGTGGCCGACCGCCGAGATGGTCTCTCGTCTCCAAACTTCGTCAACACGTATGCATGGCATGGCCTGCTCGCCCGTGGAGACGACACGGGACGGGCCTGGATGAATCAGGCGACGGCGACCACTGCACGCCAGCACGGTGGGCTCCAAATCCCATCCGCTCGGGATGCGCTCCTTCTCATGAGTGCCACGACGCTCCAACGATGGCACTCAGCGAAAGACTCAGTTGCGGAAGCGGTAGGGGCTATGCTGGCAGCGGTGCCGCTACACAACACTGCTTCACACATTGCCGCTGGCCGCGGCCCTGGCCATCCCCCACGACTTGCGCTTACGATGGCTGCCACCGGGTGGTCGGTCCTACGGTGGGCAACGGTATTTCCGTGGGAGGCACGGGAACGCGACGCGGTTCTCGCTCTTCTCCCTCAGGCTGGTCGGGCGCCACTCCAGGAAGGCCGATGGACCGATGAGTGGTACCACCGCGACTACACGGCTGTCAAAGGAGCCCTCAACGAGATTCGAGCGATCCAATGGTCTCGGGCGGGCAAGCTCAACGTTCACGCCCTGCTCCACACCCGCGTGGTTGGAGCCGACCTGCTTCTGCACGCTTCTGGACGAGCACTTCGGACCTCCGACCTTCCCGGTCTCAACGTCGGTGATCTCACAGTGCAGGAACTCATCGACATCAAATGGACAGCCGACAACACGCTCCAATTCCGGTTGCGCGGCTGCTCCTACCCGTACGTGGCCGTCGATAGCTTTCGGCTTCTATGTGACTCCCTCGTGTTCAGCTACCCAGATCTGCTCCGAAGACATGACCAGTCGACACAGCTCGTGGAAAATGGTAAGTCCTCCGACACATGGACCCTGCAGCCGGCCACAAAGGGATTTCGGCTAGCCCGCGTCGACGTCAGCAACGAGACTCGAGACTTGGGGGAGATCGTCCCTCTCCACCACGCTGAAACGGTGGCACGCAGCGCCTCCCACCGACCTTCCTTGAAGTTCGTGCCGCACCCACTCCTCAGCCCAGTCCTCCCACTTTGGGGTACCGCCAGACTCCATGACAAGGCCACGTTGAAGGTCCTCGTCTCCAAAACGCAGACTCAGCAGGCCACCCACGACATTAGCCGCCGACGTGATCTAGCGTTCGAGTCCTCTCTCGAGTTCGGAACCGCCCTTGATCTCATTGAATGGAAGACCATCCATCAGCTACCCCACAGTTCCAGCCGCCAACGCTTGCTCTTCTTCCGGATCAAAGGCTCACGCATGTCCGGGTGGGATCGTCTTCACAACCGCCGAGGGTGCCCTCACTGCGAGCACGCTGAGGCCAGCGGCGGTTCGGTCTACCACATTGTTTGGGACTGCCCAGCTGCCCAGACACTATGGAGCCGGCTACGGCAACTCTACGCCGCCCTTGGGCTCTGGCGAACTAGGGACGCGATCACGCAGACCGACCTTCTCACCGCGGTCTTCAGCCTTCGGCTGCCGAAAGTACCACCCAAGGTCTGGGAACTACCCGCCCTCCGCAAGAGTCCGCCTGAAGAAGCAGACCCAGGAGCCGAACCGTTCCCCCTCCTTCAAGTGATCTGGCAGCAGCTGACGCTAGAGACGCTCGTGGTGATCAACGCTTGGCGCAACAGCATGGCCGATCAAGACAGAGCGTGGACCCCTCCCAGGCAGCCGGAGTGCACTCAGCAAGCTGCCACCGAGTGCTCGACACATTACAGTATCGCCTCACGCAACAACCGGACACACCGGACTTCACGGCGGGGCTTCTATCCAAGTTTCGCAGCCTGTTCGACCAGGTTCATGAACTGGACCACGAGTTGCCTCCCGTCGACTCGCCCAAGATGGTGCTTTTCTTCGACGGACGTTCCAATGGCAATCCTGGCCCCGGGGGCGCAGGAGCGGCCATCGCCCGCGTCGCGCGGGCTGACACCAACCCCGCGATATTGTGGAGCTCGGCGGTCCACATCCCGGACCCCTCCACAACCACTCACCAAGCCGCTTACCGTGGCCTTCTGGACGGTCTCCGGGCCGCCCACGCCAACGGATGGCGCGATCTCACGGTCATCAGCTCAAGCGGGCTCATTCTCCGACAACTTTGGGAGTATCGAGCGCCACGCAACGAGCGGCTCCGACCACTCTACAACCAAGCGCGCTATCTAGCCGACACCATCGGGATCTCTCACTGGCACCAACAGGTGAGGGCCCACAACGTCATGGCCAGGTTGCTGGCTACCCATGCGATGGACACAGCCCAATCCAGCCACGCCGGTCACCCCTCCGACAGGACCTGCCACGCAGACCTGCCTCAGCTCGCCGCCTCCGACTTACAGCCCTGGCTAGTCAGCCAGGTTGACCCACGGTAAGACCAGGATCGCATCAGAGCTCCAGCTATTAGGGTACATTTATTGCGCTCAATAGACTTCACCTTCATCATCGTTTTCAGTGGCATTTTTTAAGTGTCCCGGTGGGGGGCCGCTCCATAAATTCTCAAGAACGCCATATCTTTCACGGTAAATCAGGTTTTTCAGGGGCGTTTTTACAGTGACGGGTGGAGATGCTCTTACGGTATCTTCTCCAAGACGCAATTTTTGTGTCAACCGGAAGAGACAGGGTGGGTCGATTTGGAGTCGGCCCATACGGAACTGTGTCATCTCGCCCGCCAGTGGTACCATGCTATAGCCCTACGTTTCTAGATGAAGAGGTACTCAACTAGACGAGCAGACCCGTGGCCCGTGTTGCACGGGCCAAGTCGAGACGATTCAAACGATTCGTGTTGGACATCGTTATTGTATCAGACCCTGCTAAACTTGTAGGTCGAACATCTTCAATATGGAACCGAACACCATTTTCGGGAAATCACATTTTGGGAACATGATTGTCGAAACTGGACCGATTCCCGTAGGATTAAGAAGCATTCCTAAAGCTAAATCGGCGTTCTATCCTAAATTTTAGAAAGCAAGCGACTCCCGCAGAAAACACGCCGTCCAAATTCCAAAAAATATCGCCGTTTCGGAGCATCACTTCTCCGAGGCATCTCACTTGGCGATCGATCGTAACGACGGTTGCTGCCTTGTCCTTCTGGTACTAGAGAAATTGGACATGAGATAAGTCGGCAAACTTGCACTCGCTCGCGATCTCTTTCTGCCTTGACTTCCGCGAGCTGCGTGGGAGGGAGGCTTTCAGTTGTCTGTCGCTCTCGATGTTTCCTCTCCACGTAGCTGGTAAACAATCCCATCGCGGCTGCGCACGTCCGCGTTGATGGACCGCATTCATTCGTTGCTGCGTTGCTGCCCGTTAGAAGAACAGCCTTCACACAGTTAAGGAGCGCCACGTATGCGTCACTGTACCCTTTCGCACTAGGCTTGCGCGCGCGGGCTTCGTTTTTCGCCGCCATGGTCGCGCTTGCCGTCGCGTGGAGGCTCTCGTGGAGGTTGCCGAGCAGGGCGAGAGCTCCAACTCTACCGCGACCACGACCACGACCACGCCAGTCAAGGCCGAGTGGGGCGTCTCTCAGATCCAAGCGACCGATGTCTGGGCCACGGGGAACAAGGGAAGTGGTGTCGTCGTCGGTGTCATCGACACGGGTGTGCGTGCGACGCATGAGGCACTGGCCCATTCATTCCGCCGCGACCACGGAGCGTTGAAGTGCGAGTCCCTTGTGGGTTGATCAACGTTCTTGCTCCAATCCCTCGTTTTGTCCGTCGTGTCCCTTGTTTGAGCTCATCCCCTGCAAGCACCTTTGCTATAAAGTTGTACAGGGTATTGGTTCTCGACCGCTTAGAGGCTTCTAAATCTCTAGAGAGGCCCCCCCCCCCCCCCCTCTCTCCAGATTGTGATCTGAGGAGGGGGGTCTGACGGACTAAATAAGATCTAGATTGTCGAGACCCGAAATTTTAGCTTTAGGAAGGCTTCTAAATCGCTGCGGGAATCGGTCCACTTGGAATGAGAAAATGCTCACTTGGGGCAAATGAAGCGTCACCCGAACACAGCTTCAGTAGAAACAATAACAGTTGCCGTGTCAGCGCAGTGAGTTCATGTTGGGTGAGTATACCTTGCCCAGCGACGTTCCGTACCATCGGACTTCATTTGCAACAACAATTGCAGTGATACGCACAGTGATACTGCAGCTGAGTGAATTCCTGAACTTACCGTGGGTCAACCGGGCTGGCCAGCCAGGGCTGTAAATCGGAAGTGGTGAGCTGGAACAGGCCTGCATGGGAAGGCCTGCCGGTGAGGTGGCGTGCGAGCCTCGCGAGAGCTGTGTCCATCGCGTGGGTGGCCCGTGCGATGGCCATGACATTGTGCGCCTTGACTTGGTGATGATAGTGGAGGATGCTGACCATGTCGGTGAGGCGTATTCCTCGGCGATAGATCAGCCGTAGCCGCTCATTCTGTGGAGCCTGATACTTCTGGGGCTGTCGGAAAATGAGTCCGCTGGTGCCGATGACCGTGAGGTCACGCCAGTCATTGTCATGTGCGGCTTGAAGACCTTCAAGGAGGCCTCTGTAGACAGCTTGACTGTTGGTGGTGGTGGGTCAATGATGATGCAAATGAAGTCTGTTGTGTGGCAGGTCATCGTGACCTACACTAGAGGTGACGTGGTTGACGTGTATGCTGGTGCGCGTCTGCAAAGCGCGATTGACCAGCGAGTCAGCCATCTTGTTGTTGGCGCGTGGATGCCATGTCCATTGGCGTGCCCCAAAAGGACCAGCCAGTGCCTGCGCTTGTTGGTATAGCCCGTGGAGGATACCATTACGAGGCGGACGATGTTCACGGAGCTGACGGAGTAAGCGCGCGTTGGTACCGATGACCTCGAGAGATGTGAGTCCGAGAGCCCGAGCGGCAAGGAGTCCTGTTAGTATACCTTTGTATTCCGCTTGATGTGATGACGTCTTAATCGCGTGGTTGACTGCCGCGCTCCAAAGTAGGGTAGCTGTTCCGGGGGAACGGTTAGCTCGCACGAGCACGACGCCGCTGCCGGCGAGGCCGGGATCGCAGCTAGATCGGCCTGCAAACAGGAGGAGATGCTCTTCTGCCTGAGGTGGGCGGCGCGGAGGCACGGAGGGGGGAGGAGAGGAGGCTCCGAACAAGGCCCTGAGCTCTTCGAGAAGGTTAGAGTGGGCTTTGGGGGTTGGATCTGCCCTGAGTCTGGTGCTGAGCACTTGAAGTACTTGCTGGAAGAAAGCATCATGGAGCACCGAGGCTTGTCTTCGCGACCAGATTTGGTCATCGTCAGATCGTCGGGTACGCCATGCCTGTAGGAAGACCAGGGATTCCAGTACGCACTGCTGCCACACCGCTTGAAATATTGGGAAGGGATCCGCCGCAGAGTCGTTTTCTTCAGGGTGACTCCGGTGAAGCGAGGCCAGATCCCAGGCTTTTGGCGGCGTATGAGGCAGGCGAAGGCTGAAAATGGCTTGGAAGAGTTGCGTTGTCGTGGATCGTCCCCGGTCATGCCAGAGCCCGAGACGGTCCCACCAGTTGCGGACAGTCGCCCATATATGTTGGGCCGCAGGGCATTGCTACACCACGTGGAATGTGTCACCACCTTGCGGCCCAGCGGTGGGGCAGTGCAGGCACCCGCGCCGTTGACGAGTCCAGTCCCATCCGGAGAGCCGTTGGGATTTGATCTTGTGAAAAATGAATCGTTGCCTGCTCGTGGAGTCGGCTAGGCGGTGAATGTCTTGCCAATCGACCTCAGCGAGTGCGTCGCCGAAGGCGTCAGACGCTGCATAAGCCCGTGCTGAGCGAGCTGCGAGCTCGATGTCTACACGATCCTGCCTCCCGACTTGCAGTGACTTGCGGAGAGCTTTTTGTGACAGGCGCGTGGCCGACCCCCAGAGCGGAAGGATCGGAGACAGCTTTGGGTGCGGGTGAAACTGGAGGCGCGCGCGCCCGCTGGCGCGACGGGCCAGCGATTCCGCTTGTCGAAGCGTTGCTACCTCCCCGGCATCTGAGTAAACACCGGGACGAACGACTCGCTGGAGCCGCAGTGTGTCGGGGGTCTCGTGTAGGCGCCAAAGCTCCTTGCTACGGCCAATCTCGATGAGAGCGTTCTCGGGTTCGTGTGGCAGGAGGAGGTCTGGATAGCACATGACCAGGAGGTCGCACAAGGTTCGAAAGCTGCGATGGCCAGGGTCAGGATAATCGGCTTCTTTGTGCCGAAAGCATAGCGTCGTGGACGGTATCCACTGGATTTGAACCACTTCCCCAACAGTTCGAGCACCAATAGCGAGGTCGGGTAGGTCGCTTGCGCGGAGTACTTGCACCGTGCGGTTGAGAAGCAAGTCGGCCCCGAGGATCGGAGAGGCCATCAAGCTGTGGAAGTTGAGGCGTCCAGCGCGCTCACGCTGGATGGTTCGGACTGTGGTAAGCTGCGCGAGGATAGAGGAGAAATCACGTCGATACCAACCGTCGATCCAAGCTCCTTCCGTGAGGGGCGCTTTTCCGGCCCTCTCCGCTACTGCTTTGATAGCTCGGTCTTCGTCGCCGGATCGCGGAAGGGAAGCGCCTAGTCGAAGCACCGAGAGTCCAGTGGCGGCCAGGGTGGCCGACAGTCGCGGCCGCGTGCTCTGGCCTCGCGCTGGGGATATGGTCCCATCAGGACCACAGATCGCTGCCGCCGCGAGCGTCTGGCCAACCGCTGCGGCGACTGTGCCCGTCGCTGAGGACCAGCGCTGCAGTGTGGTTGCACTTAGGAGTAGTAATTCGTCGCGGACATTCGGAATTTGGAAGGAGAACTGTTACAGTATATGATTCTATATGGTGTGTACAACACTATTTTTCATGATTTGTCCATTTCCATCGTCCATGTCTTTCCATGACGTAAGAAAGAAAACGAGGTTATTTCGCCCTAAACCTCGCAGCTGCGACGTGGGGGGGGGGGGGGGGGGGGGAAATAACGACCCCAACCAAAACGATCCAACATCCAACCAAGCGTCGGCGAAAATGAAGCAATCAAGCGAGGGTCGGCGCGGCGGCGCCGCCAGCGGCGGTGCTAGCGGCGCAGGTAAAGGAAGCGGCGATGACAACGGTAGTGGAAGTGGCAGTAGTGGTGGCGACAAGAGGAGTACTTATTTCAGCTCCGGAGAGGAAGAGCGCGGCACCGCTGGGGCGAAGCGAGCCAAGACAGCTCGAGCTCGTGCGCGCAGCTTGCCGGCGCCAGCTCGTCGACGTAGCCCACGATTAGGTGCGCTTGCTGAAGCTCTAGCGGCTGCTCAGGCGAAGGTTGCTGTGCCAACCCAGCGAGACAAGAAGTCTGCTGTCAAGCCTGCTGCCGTGCGCGAGGAAAGTCAGGCGGTCGCCAAGAGTCCAGCTGCTTCGGAAATGAACGTGGATTCTACGGTTGCGGATGTGCGCATTACTGCCCCATCGTCTGCTTTGCCAACCACACCGCGGCGTAGCCCTCGTCTTGACATTTTGGCAGCGAAAGGCCCCACACCAGAGCAACTTGCTCGATGGGAAGCTGTTGATCGTCTCGCTTCTATTTCAGGAATACGCCGCACGAGACAGGTCACGAAGACGGCTCGAGATCGTGTTGGAAAGTCTCGTCGTGGGCGTACATCGCCACACGAATCCAAGGATGTGAGTTCAGATGGTTCAGGCGATGACGTTGGGGAAAAGTCGGACGGTGCCAAGCCCGACGAAGACGAAGACGATGATGGGACGGAGGAAGACGAAGGCGAAGGCGAAGGAGAGGAGGAGGGGGAGGAGGAGGAGGAAGATGATGGTGAGGAGGAGGATGACGACGACGTCGATTCGAGCGGGTCTCAGACAAGTCGAGCTGGTGCGCGCCGTCACCAACGGATCCACGACTCGTCCATGTCCGGTCTGCCACCAATTCAAATTGCGTCCGAGCGCATTGTACCTGAACGCCCGAAGCGACTGCACGAGAACTGGAAGGCGTGGTTCGCGTACCTGGAAGAGTATAGCGAACGTACGTTCCAAGTGCTTGTCGTCAAGAATACTCTCAGCGTAAAAGGACGAAATACCCGCATTGCAATGCTAGTGAGCCCGAAGCCCCTTGTGCCAGAAGACCTGGAAACCTATCAGCGCAACTACATATGTACTCACGGATGGCCAGTCAAGTCCAGAGGAACTGGCCAGCGACCAAGACGGTTCGTTCGTGGGATCAACTGTCCCTTTTCGTTGCGTGTCCAGTTGACGTTCCGTGAAAACCAGTGGGTGTTGGTCGCGACAGTATCGTGTGATTGGCACAACCACCGGTTGGACTCTGTCACCTACTCATCCTGTCCTGTGGCGAGAGGTAACGTGGGTGAAACAAATGTTGCGCGCGCCCAGGAAATGGACAGCTGGGGTGTTCCTCGCGCACAAGTGTATGACATGCTTCTCGATCAAGGCGAGAATGTCTACAGGACGGACGTGAACAACTTGACGTCCCAGCGCCGGGCTAAAGGGGCTCTCCAAGATGACGATCAGGCTACGGCTCAAGTTATCAAAGAGTATGCGGCAAACAATGAAGGCGGTCTAATAACCATTGATGAGAAGGAAAATGGTGAAACCGGCGTCATATCAATGACGGATAGACACATGAGAGAGATGAACGAGCGATTCGGCGAGCTGCTTCTTGTCGACTGCACTCACAAGACGAATAGGTACGTCACAATTATTTTCCATATTGAGCACATTATTGGTCCATGACGGTTGAGACTTACATGTTTACGTGTTAGACACAACTACCAATTACTCACGTTCATGGTGATGGACGAGTTTTGGGCAGGGTCAGGTTGTTCAGCAGAGCCTTTTGGAACGCAACACTGACTGGCACATGGAAAGGGCTATTGACCATTATTTTCGAGCTCATGATGGTAGATATACGCCTGTGCGAGTCATCATGGTCGACAAGGACATGAACGAGATTCGTGTGTTGAAGTCGAGATTTGAAGAAGCACGAATTCTGATCTGTACGTTCCACGTGTTGAAATATCTCGGCAATATGGCGCACAAGGTGGAGTTTGGCAAGCTATCGAAGGACGATCATGGTGTCCTCGAGACCCTCTGTTGGAAGGTCGCTTGGTTGGTGGGATGCAAAATGCAAAGTGAATTGATCGGGACTTAGTTCGCTGCTGCTACCTCTAAGCCGTCTGTGTGTGTCCTACGCTACCATAATCAAATGTATGTCCTACCTATCGTAAACATATGCAAACATAAACTGACTTCGTGGATACTTCAACGAAGTCGATGGGTGGCACTGGATTCAAACCAGAACCAGACGGAGAATCTTCCACATGTCGAATCTTCCACATGTCGAATCTTCCACATGTCGAATCTTCCACGGAGAATCTTCTGCAGGAGAATCTTCTACAGCCGAGCTTCAACTGCCGAGCTTCAACTGGAATGATGACGCTGGGTTCGAGGCGCATCATCTTCAACACTCCCCCTCGACTCGACTGCGTCTTGAACACCGAGCTTGGTGCGGAGCACGTCGAACTGGACAGTGGGGATCGGCTTGGTCATGATGTCGGCAAGCATGTCTTGGGTCGGGCAATACTGCAGACACACTTGACCGTCCTCGACCTTCTCACGAACGAAGTGGTAGCGAATGTCGATGTGCTTGGTGCGCTTGTGGAACTCGGGGTTCTTGGCCAACGCGATCGCACCTTGGTTGTCTTCGTACACCGTGAGCGCTTGGTTGCTTGCAACTTCGCCGAGTTCGCACAGGAACGCCTTGAGCCACACGGCTTCTTGGATCGCTTCCGATAGAGCCATGTACTCTGCTTCGGTCGAGGAGAGGGCGACAGTTCGCTGCTTCTTGCTGCGCCAGCTGATGCATCCGCCGTTGAGCATGAACACGTAGCCGCTGGTGCTTCGACGTGACTCGATGTCGCCAGCCCAGTCGGCGTCGGAGTAGCCGACCAGTCTTCCGTCGTTCGATGCCGAGAACTGCAGGCCGTAGGTCGGAGTCGCTTGCAGATACCGGAGCACACGCTTGAGAGCTTGCCAATGTGTTGGACACGGGTCCGCGGCGAACTGGCTGAGTGTGCCGACTGCCGCTGCGAGGTCTGGTCGAGTGCCGACCATGAGGTACATGAGTGCGCCGACTGCACTTCGGTACGGCACGTTCTTCATGGTGTCTTCGTGCTTGCAACCACCTTCGCACATGGCCTTGGTCAGCTTGAGTCCGGGGTCTTGAGGGGTCCTCACTGGTTTGCAGTCTTGCATGCCGAACTTGGTCAGGATCGACTGCAAGAACTTGGTCTGCCGCATGGTCACGTCGCCGGACTTGGGGTCTTGATCAACTTCCATGCCGAGGCAGTACTTGAGTTCGCCGAGGTCGGACATCTCGAAGCGTTCGCTGAGTGCACGCTTGGTCGCCGTGAGCAACTCGAGGCTGTTGCAGGCGAGGATGAGGTCGTCGACGTAGATCACCACGAAGATCATCGCTGAGCCGCTCCGCTTGACGTACACGCAGTGGTCCATCTCGCACTTGGTGAAGCCGACCTTGCGCATGAAGGCGTCGATGGTCTGGTTCCACATGCGTGGCGACTGCTTGAGACCGTAGAGCGAGCGCTTGAGCTTGCACACGTAGTCGGGGTGGCGCTGGTCGACGAAGCCTTCGGGCTGCTTCATGTAGATTTCTTCGTCGAGGTTGCCGTTCAGGAACGCCGTCTTGACATCCATCTGATGGATCATGAGCTTGTGTCGAGCGGCGATGCTGAGGATGGTGCGGATCGACGTGAACTTGGCGACGGGTGCGAATGTCTCTTCGAAGTCGATGCCGTACTTCTGCAGGAACCCCTTGGCAACGAGTCGAGCCTTGTACCGCTCGACGAGTCCTTCGGCGGTTTCCTTGACCTTGAACACCCACTTGCTGGTGATGGCCTTGCGTCCGGCTGGCAAAGGGACTAGGTCCCAGGTCTCGTTCTTCTTGAGCGACTCAAGCTCGGAGTCGCAGGCTTCCTCCCAGTTGCTGGCGTCGTCGGATTCCATCGCCGACTTGAACGATGTCGGCAACTCTCCCCCTGAATTCACGACGAGAGCAAACTCTTCGAGATCGTAATCTTGATCTTCTCCCCCTTGTTCTTGCACGTCTTCGCCTTCTTCGTCTTCATCTTCTACGCCTTCCTCTTCGATCGACGTGAGCAGTGCAGACAGATCTTCGAGCGATGTCCTTGAACCTTGCGTGGGTGGTGGAGTCGCACCACTTGTGCGTCCAACACGTCCGTAGCGCTTCTCAACTGGCGGTTCAGCCAGGTTCTCGAGCGAGTGCGTGCGAGAGTGGCGCTTGGACCCTGGTGCGTAGTCGACATTCGGCTGCTGGGCCGATGCTGGTGCTGCTGGACACTGCGACCGCTGGCCCTGTTGCCACTCCGGTCGCTCGTAGCTGCGCTGACTTGGTGCTGGTGAGGCTGGCTGCTCACCCATGTCTTCATCATCTTGGTTGTCGGTTGCTTCATCTTGATCCTCATCATCTTCATCGTCGCGGAACTCGACGGACTTGCTCCAGGGTTCTTCGCGCTTGCCATCGTCGAACGTGTCTTCCATGAACTGCGCGTCTCGACTGATGACGATCCGACCGGTTGCGATTTCTTCAAACCGATACGCTTTCTCGTGGTCCGAGTAGCCGAGGAACCGACACAAGATGGCTCGGGCGTCGAACTTCGACCGCTTCTCCTTGGGCACGTGGACGTACGCATGGCAGCCGAACACCTTGAAGTTGGCGAGCAAGGGCTTCTTCCCGTACCATTCTTCGTACGGCGACTTGTACAAGTCTTGAGCGCGGGTCGGAAGTCGGTTGCGAACTTCGACTGCAGTCATGACGGCTTCGCCCCAGTACTCGTCGGACAAGTTGGCATGGTGGAGCTTGCAACGACCACACTCACCGATGGTTCGGTTCATGCGCTCCGCCACACCGTTCAACTGAGGCGTGTATGGCGGCGTGACATCGTGCTCGATGCCACGCTTGCGACAGAACTTGGCAAGTTTGGCCGACTGGTACTCGCCGCCGCCGTCGGTCCGAAGCACCTTGACTCGACGACCGGTTTGGTTCTCGGCCCAGTTGACGAACTCGACGAACTTGTCGTAGACTTCGTCCTTGGACCGCATCAGGTACAACTTGCACAGTCGAGACTTGTCGTCGGTGAAGGTGGCAAAGTACTTCATGCCGCCGAAAGTCGGAGTCTTCGTGGGGCCGGCCACATCGCTGTACACGACGTCAAGCAGATTCGCAGACCGCTTGGTCGTGCCCGACTGGAACTTGACGCGAGTCAGCTTGCCGAGTGCACAGCCTTCACAGACCTCCCACTCTTGCACAGACCCAATGTCGAGTCCGTCGGCGAGGTCCTTCTTGACGATGGCTTCAAGTCCGCTGAAGCCGATGTGACCGAGTCGGAGGTGCCACAGGTACGACTTGGACATGGCGCGACCTCGTCTTGTACTGGCGGCGTGGGCTGCTTCAATCGACACTGGAGACATGTTGAGCTTGAACAGACCCTTGCCGATACGAGTGCCGATGGTCCGCCTGGCGCCCTTGAGAACGACGAAGCAACCGTCCTTGTCGAATGTCACGGGAGCAACGTCCTCCGCGAATCTTCCGACCGAGAACAGGTTGCGGCTGAGCTTGGGGATATGCCACACGTTGGTGAGCAAACCCTTCTTGACACCGCTTGGAGTCTTCATCGACATGAGAATGTCTCCCACGCCAACTGCTTGGACCGTGCCATCATCGGCCAGATGCACGTCGACTGGGTCAATCTTCTTGTAGTTCATCATGAACTGCTTGGTTCGCGACATGTGCTGAGTCGCACCCGAGTCGACCAACCACGCCGTGGATTGACTCGACTTGCCTTGGGTCTTCCCGACCGAGAACAGGTACTCGCCGGGGTCTTCATCTCGCGCAAGGTTCGCTCGCTGGAACCGTTGCCGAGGGTTGCCGTTTCCGTTGCCGTTGCCGTTGCCGCCGGAGTTGCCGTTGCCGTTGCCGTTGCCGTTGTCCTTGACACGCGAGTGGCACTCCGCGGCCCAATGACCGATCTTGCCGCAGTAGTTGCACGTGCCAGTCTTCTTGACTGCACGGCCCTTGGGCTTCGCGTCACTTGTCATGAACGCTTGGCCAAGCGTGGCTCCGTCGCCACCTTGCTCCTTGCGCTTCATGTCTTCATGGAGCAGCCGAGACGTCACGAGTTCCCACGTGAGCGCGTCGACACGCGACTCCAACGCCGTGATGAGGAACTGGTACGACTCGCTGAGACTGCCGAGAAGCGTGATCACCAAGTCGTCTTCGCTGACCGGAGCGCCGACTGCGTCGAGTTGCTCGGCCAGGGTCTTGAGCTTGTTGATGTGCGTGAGCACATCGTCACCTTCTTCCATCATGGTCGTGAAGAAACGACGACGAAGAAAGAGCTTGTTGGCAAGGCTCTTCTTCTCGAAGTGTTCTTCCAGTCTTGACCATGCATCTTGCGCACCACTCGCCGACCGAACCAGCGGGAGCTGCGAGTCTTCCATCGCGAGACAGATCATCGCGAGCGCCTTGCGAGACTTCTTCTTGAAGAGGGCTCGGTCCGCGTCGGTCTGGCACTGCTCGAGTTTGACCTCTCCACAGACAACTTCCCAGACGTCGCGTTCTTCGAGCACCATCTGCATCTTGAACTTCCATGTGTGGAAGTTGGTTCCGTCGAACTTGTTGATGCGGGCTGGGGTGGTCGAATCCATGGCGAAGGCTGGGGAGGCGAAGTCGGTGGAGGCAGAGTCGGCTGGGCTTGGGCTCATAACCTGTTGGAAGGTCGCTTGGTTGGTGGGATGCAAAATGCAAAGTGTATTGATCGGGACTTAGTTCGCTACTGCTACCTCTAAGCCGTCTGTGTGTGTCCTACGCTACCATAATCAAATGTATGTCCTACCTATCGTAAACATATGCAAACATAAACTGACTTCGTGGATACTTCAACGAAGTCGATGGGTGGCACTGGATTCAAACCAGAACCAGACGGAGAATCTTCCACATGTCGAATCTTCCACATGTCGAATCTTCCACATGTCGAATCTTCCACGGAGAATCTTCTGCAGGAGAATCTTCTACAGCCGAGCTTCAACTGCCGAGCTTCAACTGGAATGATGACGCTGGGTTCGAGGCGCATCATCTTCAACACTCCCCCTCGACTCGACTGCGTCTTGGACACCGAGCTTGGTGCGGAGCACGTCGAACTGGACAGTGGGGATCGGCTTGGTCATGATGTCGGCAAGCATGTCTTGGGTCGGGCAATACTGCAGACACACTTGACCGTCCTCGACCTTCTCACGAACGAAGTGGTAGCGAATGTCGATGTGCTTGGTGCGCTTGTGGAACTCGGGGTTCTTGGCCAACGCGATGGCCCCTTGGTTGTCTTCGTACACCGTGAGCGCTTGGTTGCTTGCAACTTCGCCGAGTTCGCACAGGAACGCCTTGAGCCACACGGCTTCTTGGATCGCTTCCGATAGAGCCATGTACTCTGCTTCGGTCGAGGAGAGGGCGACAGTTCGCTGCTTCTTGCTGCGCCAGCTGATGCATCCGCCGTTGAGCATGAACACGTAGCCGCTGGTGCTTCGACGTGACTCGATGTCGCCAGCCCAGTCGGCGTCGGAGTAGCCGACCAGTCTTCCGTCGTTCGATGCCGAGAACTGCAGGCCGTAGGTCGGAGTCGCTTGCAGATACCGGAGCACACGCTTGAGAGCTTGCCAATGTGTTGGACACGGGTCCGCGGCGAACTGGCTGAGTGTGCCGACTGCCGCTGCGAGGTCTGGTCGAGTGCCGACCATGAGGTACATGAGTGCGCCGACTGCACTTCGGTACGGCACGTTCTTCATGGTGTCTTCGTGCTTGCAACCACCTTCGCACATGGCCTTGGTCAGCTTGAGTCCGGGGTCTTGAGGGGTCCTCACTGGTTTGCAGTCTTGCATGCCGAACTTGGTCAGGATCGACTGCAAGAACTTGGTCTGCCGCATGGTCACGTCGCCGGACTTGGGGTCTTGATCAACTTCCATGCCGAGGCAGTACTTGAGTTCGCCGAGGTCGGACATCTCGAAGCGTTCGCTGAGTGCACGCTTGGTCGCCGTGAGCAACTCGAGGCTGTTGCAGGCGAGGATGAGGTCGTCGACGTAGATCACCACGAAGATCATCGCTGAGCCGCTCCGCTTGACGTACACGCAGTGGTCCATCTCGCACTTGGTGAAGCCGACCTTGCGCATGAAGGCGTCGATGGTCTGGTTCCACATGCGTGGCGACTGCTTGAGACCGTAGAGCGAGCGCTTGAGCTTGCACACGTAGTCGGGGTGGCGCTGGTCGACGAAGCCTTCGGGCTGCTTCATGTAGATTTCTTCGTCGAGGTTGCCGTTCAGGAACGCCGTCTTGACATCCATCTGATGGATCATGAGCTTGTGTCGAGCGGCGATGCTGAGGATGGTGCGGATCGACGTGAACTTGGCGACGGGTGCGAATGTCTCTTCGAAGTCGATGCCGTACTTCTGCAGGAACCCCTTGGCAACGAGTCGAGCCTTGTACCGCTCGACGAGTCCTTCGGCGGTTTCCTTGACCTTGAACACCCACTTGCTGGTGATGGCCTTGCGTCCGGCTGGCAAAGGGACTAGGTCCCAGGTCTCGTTCTTCTTGAGCGACTCAAGCTCGGAGTCGCAGGCTTCCTCCCAGTTGCTGGCGTCGTCGGATTCCATCGCCGACTTGAACGATGTCGGCAACTCTCCCCCTGAATTCACGACGAGAGCAAACTCTTCGAGATCGTAATCTTGATCTTCTCCCCCTTGTTCTTGCACGTCTTCGCCTTCTTCGTCTTCATCTTCTACGCCTTCCTCTTCGATCGACGTGAGCAGTGCAGACAGATCTTCGAGCGATGTCCTTGGACCTTGCGTGGGTGGTGGAGCCGCACCACTTGTGCGACCAACACGTCCGTAGCGCTTCTCAACTGGCGGTTCAGCCAGGTTCTCGAGCGAGTGCGTGCGAGAGTGGCGCTTGGACCCTGGTGCGTAGTCGACATTCGGCTGCTGGGCCGATGCTGGTGCTGCTGGACGCTGCGACCGCTGGCCCTGTTGCCACTCCGGTCGCTCGTAGCTGCGCTGACTTGGTGCTGGTGAGGCTGGCTGCTCACCCATGTCTTCATCATCTTGATTGTCGGTTGCTTCATCTTGATCCTCATCATCTTCATCGTCGCGGAACTCGACGGACTTGCTCCAGGGTTCTTCGCGCTTGCCATCGTCGAATGTGTCTTCCATGAACTGCGCGTCTCGACTGATGACGATCCGGCCGGTTGCGATTTCTTCAAACCGATACGCCTTCTCGTGGTCCGAGTAGCCGAGGAACCGACACAAGATGGCTCGGGCGTCGAACTTCGACCGCTTCTCCTTGGGCACGTGGACGTACGCATGGCAGCCGAACACCTTGAAGTTGGCGAGCAAGGGCTTCTTCCCGTACCATTCTTCGTACGGCGACTTGTACAAGTCTTGAGCGCGGGTCGGAAGTCGGTTGCGAACTTCGACTGCGGTCATGACGGCTTCGCCCCAGTACTCGTCGGACAAGTTGGCATGGTGGAGCTTGCAACGACCACACTCACCGATGGTTCGGTTCATGCGCTCCGCCACACCGTTCAACTGAGGCGTGTATGGCGGCGTGACGTCGTGCTCGATGCCACGCTTGCGACAGAACTTGGCAAGTTTGGCCGACTGGTACTCGCCGCCGCCGTCGGTCCGAAGCACCTTGACTCGACGACCGGTTTGGTTCTCGGCCCAGTTGACGAACTCGACGAACTTGTCGTAGACTTCGTCCTTGGACCGCATGAGGTACAACTTGCACAGTCGAGACTTGTCGTCGGTGAAGGTGGCAAAGTACTTCATGCCGCCGAAAGTCGGAGTCTTCATGGGGCCGGCCACATCGCTGTACACGACGTCAAGCAGATTCGCAGACCGCTTGGTCGTGCCCGACTGGAACTTGACGCGAGTCAGCTTGCCGAGTGCACAGCCTTCACAGACCTCCCACTCTTGCACAGACCCAATGTCGAGTCCGTCGGCGAGGTCCTTCTTGACGATGGCTTCAAGTCCGCTGAAGCCGATGTGACCGAGTCGGAGGTGCCACAGGTACGACTTGGACATGGCGCGACCTCGTCTTGTACTGGCGGCGTGGGCTGCTTCAATCGACACTGGAGACATGTTGAGCTTGAACAGACCCTTGCCGATACGAGTGCCGATGGTCCGCCTGGCGCCCTTGAGAACGACGAAGCAACCGTCCTTGTCGAATGTCACGGGAGCAACGTCCTCCGCGAATCTTCCGACCGAGAACAGGTTGCGGCTGAGCTTGGGGATATGCCACACGTTGGTGAGCAAACCCTTCTTGACACCGCTTGGAGTCTTCATCGACATGAGAATGTCTCCCACGCCAACTGCTTGGACCGTGCCATCATCGGCCAGATGCACGTCGACTGGGTCAATCTTCTTGTAGTTCATCATGAACTGCTTGGTTCGCGATATGTGCTGAGTCGCACCCGAGTCGACCAACCACGCCGTGGATTGACTCGACTTGCCTTGGGTCTTCCCGACCGAGAACAGGTACTCGCCGGGGTCTTCATCTCGCGCAAGGTTCGCTCGCTGGAACCGTTGCCGAGGGTTGCCGTTTCCGTTGCCGTTGCCGCCGGAGTTGCCGTTGCCGTTGCCGTTGCCGTTGCCGTTGTCCTTGACACGCGAGTGGCACTCCGCGGCCCAATGACCGATCTTGCCGCAGTAGTTGCACGTGCCAGTCTTCTTGACTGCACGGCCCTTGGGCTTCGCGTCACTTGTCATGAACGCTTGGCCAAGCGTAGCTCCGTCGCCACCTTGCTCCTTGCGCTTCATGTCTTCATGGAGCAGCCGAGACGTCACGAGTTCCCACGTGAGCGCGTCGACACGCGACTCCAACGCCGTGATGAGGAACTGGTACGACTCGCTGAGACTGCCGAGAAGCGTGATCACCAAGTCGTCTTCGCTGACCGGAGCGCCGACTGCGTCGAGTTGCTCGGCCAGGGTCTTGAGCTTGTTGATGTGCGTGAGCACATCGTCACCTTCTTCCATCATGGTCGTGAAGAAACGACGACGAAGAAAGAGCTTGTTGGCAAGGCTCTTCTTCTCGAAGTGTTCTTCCAGTCTTGACCATGCATCTTGCGCACCACTCGCCGACCGAACCAGCGGGAGCTGCGAGTCTTCCATCGCGAGACAGATCATCGCGAGCGCCTTGCGAGACTTCTTCTTGAAGAGGGCTCGGTCCGCGTCGGTCTGGCACTGCTCTGTTGGAAGGTCGCTTGGTTGGTGGGATGCAAAATGCAAAGTGAATTGATCGGGACTTAGTTCGCTACTGCTACCTCTAAGCCGTCTGTGTGTGTCCTACGCTACCATAATCAAATGTATGTCCTACCTATCGTAAACATATGCAAACATAAACTGACTTCGTGGATACTTCAACGAAGTCGATGGGTGGCACTGGATTCAAACCAGAACCAGACGGAGAATCTTCCACATGTCGAATCTTCCACATGTCGAATCTTCCACATGTCGAATCTTCCACGGAGAATCTTCTGCAGGAGAATCTTCTACAGCCGAGCTTCAACTGCCGAGCTTCAACTGGAATGATGACGCTGGGTTCGAGGCGCATCATCTTCAACATCGGCGAGGTCCTTCTTGACGATGGCTTCGAGTCCGCTGAAGCCGATGTGACCGAGTCGGAGGTGCCACAGGTACGACTTGGACATGGCGCGACCTCGTCTTGTACTGACGGCGTGGGCTGCTTCAATCGACACTGGAGACATGTTGAGCTTGAACAGACCCTTGCCGATTCGAGTGCCGATGGTCCGCTTGGCGCCCTTGAGAACGACGAAGCAACCGTCCTTGTCGAACGTCACGGGAGCAACGTCCTCCGTGAATCTTCCGACCGAGAACAGGTTGCGGCTGAGCTTGGGGATATGCCACACGTTGGTGAGCAAACCCTTCTTGACACCGCTTGGAGTCTTCATCGACATGAGAATGTCTCCCACGCCAACTGCTTGGACCGTGCCATCATCGGCCAGATGCACGTCGACTGGGTCAATCTTCTTGTAGTTCATCATGAACTGCTTGGTTCGCGATATGTGCTGAGTCGCACCCGAGTCGACCAACCACGCCGTGGATTGACTCGACTTGCCTTGGGTCTTCCCGACCGAGAACAGGTACTCGCCGGGGTCTTCATCTCGCGCAAGGTTCGCTCGCTGGAACCGTTGCCGAGGGTTGCCGTTTCCGTTGCCGTTGCCGCCGGAGTTGCCGTTGCCGTTGCCGTTGCCGTTGCCGTTGTCCTTGACACGCGAGTGGCACTCCGCGGCCCAATGACCGATCTTGCCGCAGTAGTTGCACGTGCCAGTCTTCTTGACTGCACGGCCCTTGGGCTTCGCGTCACTTGTCATGAACGCTTGGCCAAGCGTGGCTCCGTCGCCACCTTGCTCCTTGCGCTTCATGTCTTCATGGAGCAGCCGAGACGTCACGAGTTCCCACGTGAGCGCGTCGACACGCGACTCCAACGCCGTGATGAGGAACTGGTACGACTCGCTGAGACTGCCGAGAAGCGTGATCACCAAGTCGTCTTCGCTGACCGGAGCGCCGACTGCGTCGAGTTGCTCGGCCAGGGTCTTGAGCTTGTTGATGTGCGTGAGCACATCGTCACCTTCTTCCATCATGGTCGTGAAGAAACGACGACGAAGAAAGAGCTTGTTGGCAAGGCTCTTCTTCTCGAAGTGTTCTTCCAGTCTTGACCATGCATCTTGCGCACCACTCGCCGACCGAACCAGCGGGAGCTGCGAGTCTTCCATCGCGAGACAGATCATCGCGAGCGCCTTGCGAGACTTCTTCTTGAAGAGGGCTCGGTCCGCGTCGGTCTGGCACTGCTCTGTTGGAAGGTCGCTTGGTTGGTGGGATGCAAAATGCAAAGTGAATTGATCGGGACTTAGTTCGCTACTGCTACCTCTAAGCCGTCTGTGTGTGTCCTACGCTACCATAATCAAATGTATGTCCTACCTATCGTAAACATATGCAAACATAAACTGACTTCGTGGATACTTCAACGAAGTCGATGGGTGGCACTGGATTCAAACCAGAACCAGACGGAGAATCTTCCACATGTCGAATCTTCCACATGTCGAATCTTCCACATGTCGAATCTTCCACGGAGAATCTTCTGCAGGAGAATCTTCTACAGCCGAGCTTCAACTGCCGAGCTTCAACTGGAATGATGACGCTGGGTTCGAGGCGCATCATCTTCAACAGCTTGGACCCTGGTGCGTAGTCGACATTCGGCTGCTGGGCCGATGCTGGTGCTGCTGGACGCTGCGACCGCTGGCCCTGTTGCCACTCCGGTCGCTCGTAGCTGCGCTGACTTGGTGCTGGTGAGGCTGGCTGCTCACCCATGTCTTCATCATCTTGATTGTCGGTTGCTTCATCTTGATCCTCATCATCTTCATCGTCGCGGAACTCGACGGACTTGCTCCAGGGTTCTTCGCGCTTGCCATCGTCGAATGTGTCTTCCATGAACTGCGCGTCTCGACTGATGACGATCCGGCCGGTTGCGATTTCTTCAAACCGATACGCCTTCTCGTGGTCCGAGTAGCCGAGGAACCGACACAAGATGGCTCGGGCGTCGAACTTCGACCGCTTCTCCTTGGGCACGTGGACGTACGCATGGCAGCCGAACACCTTGAAGTTGGCGAGCAAGGGCTTCTTCCCGTACCATTCTTCGTACGGCGACTTGTACAAGTCTTGAGCGCGGGTCGGAAGTCGGTTGCGAACTTCGACTGCGGTCATGACGGCTTCGCCCCAGTACTCGTCGGACAAGTTGGCATGGTGGAGCTTGCAACGACCACACTCACCGATGGTTCGGTTCATGCGCTCCGCCACACCGTTCAACTGAGGCGTGTATGGCGGCGTGACGTCGTGCTCGATGCCACGCTTGCGACAGAACTTGGCAAGTTTGGCCGACTGGTACTCGCCGCCGCCGTCGGTCCGAAGCACCTTGACTCGACGACCGGTTTGGTTCTCGGCCCAGTTGACGAACTCGACGAACTTGTCGTAGACTTCGTCCTTGGACCGCATGAGGTACAACTTGCACAGTCGAGACTTGTCGTCGGTGAAGGTGGCAAAGTACTTCATGCCGCCGAAAGTCGGAGTCTTCATGGGGCCGGCCACATCGCTGTACACGACGTCAAGCAGATTCGCAGACCGCTTGGTCGTGCCCGACTGGAACTTGACGCGAGTCAGCTTGCCGAGTGCACAGCCTTCACAGACCTCCCACTCTTGCACAGACCCGATATCGAGTCCGTCGGCGAGGTCCTTCTTGACGATGGCTTCGAGACCGCTGAAGCCGATGTGACCGAGTCGGAGGTGCCACAGGTACGACTTGGACATGGCGCGACCTCGTCTTGTACTGACGGCGTGGGCTGCTTCAGTCGATACTGGAGACATGTTGAGCTTGAACAGACCCTTGCCGATACGAGTGCCGATGGTCCGCTTGGCGCCCTTGAGAACGACGAAGCAACCGTCCTTGTCGAACGTCACGGGAGCAACGTCCTCCGTGAATCTTCCGACCGAGAACAGGTTGCGGCTGAGCTTGGGGATATGCCACACGTTGGTGAGCAAACCCTTCTTGACACCGCTTGGAGTCTTCATCGACATGAGAATGTCTCCCACGCCAACTGCTTGGACCGTGCCATCATCGGTCAGATGCACGTCGACTGGGTCAATCTTCTTGTAGTTCATCATGAACTGCTTGGTTCGCGACATGTGCTGAGTCGCACCCGAGTCGACCAACCACGCCGTGGATTGACTCGACTTGCCTTGGGTCTTCCCGACCGAGAACAGGTACTCGCCGGGGTCTTCATCTCGCGCAAGGTTCGCTCGCTGGAACCGTTGCCGAGGGTTGCCGTTTCCGTTGCCGTTGCCGTTGCCGCCGGAGTTGCCGCCGGAGTTGCCGTTGCCGTTGCCGTTGCCGTTGCCGTTGTCCTTGACACGCGAGTGGCACTCCGCGGCCCAATGACCGATCTTGCCGCAGTAGTTGCACGTGCCAGTCTTCTTGACTGCACGGCCCTTGGGCTTCGCGTCACTTGTCATGAACGCTTGGCCAAGCGTGGCTCCGTCGCCACCTTGCTCCTTGCGCTTCATGTCTTCATGGAGCAGCCGAGACGTCACGAGTTCCCACGTGAGCGCGTCGACACGCGACTCCAACGCCGTGATGAGGAACTGGTACGACTCGCTGAGACTGCCGAGAAGCGTGATCACCAAGTCGTCTTCGCTGACCGGAGCGCCGACTGCGTCGAGTTGCTCGGCCAGGGTCTTGAGCTTGTTGATGTGCGTGAGCACATCGTCACCTTCTTCCATCATGGTCGTGAAGAAACGACGACGAAGAAAGAGCTTGTTGGCAAGGCTCTTCTTCTCGAAGTGTTCTTCCAGTCTTGACCATGCATCTTGCGCACCACTCGCCGACCGAACCAGCGGGAGCTGCGAGTCTTCCATCGCGAGACAGATCATCGCGAGCGCCTTGCGAGACTTCTTCTTGAAGAGGGCTCGGTCCGCGTCGGTCTGGCACTGCTCGAGTTTGACCTCTCCACAGACAACTTCCCAGACGTCGCGTTCTTCGAGCACCATCTGCATCTTGAACTTCCATGTGTGGAAGTTGGTTCCGTCGAACTTGTTGATGCGGGCTGGGGTGGTCGAATCCATGGCGAAGGCTGGGGAGGCGAAGTCGGTGGAGGCAGAGTCGGCTGGGCTTGGGCTCATAACCTGTTGGAAGGTCGCTTGGTTGGTGGGATGCAAAATGCAAAGTGAATTGATCGGGACTTAGTTCGCTACTGCTACCTCTAAGCCGTCTGTGTGTGTCCTACGCTACCATAATCAAATGTATGTCCTACCTATCGTAAACATATGCAAACATAAACTGACTTCGTGGATACTTCAACGAAGTCGATGGGTGGCACTGGATTCAAACCAGAACCAGACGGAGAATCTTCCACATGTCGAATCTTCCACATGTCGAATCTTCCACGGAGAATCTTCTGCAGGAGAATCTTCTACAGCCGAGCTTCAACTGCCGAGCTTCAACTGGAATGATGACGCTGGGTTCGAGGCGCATCATCTTCAACACTCCCCCTCGACTCGACTGCGTCTTGGACACCGAGCTTGGTGCGGAGCACGTCGAACTGGACAGTGGGGATCGGCTTGGTCATGATGTCGGCAAGCATGTCTTGGGTCGGGCAATACTGGAGAGACACTTGACCGTCCTCGACCTTCTCACGAACGAAGTGGTAGCGAATGTCGATGTGCTTGGTGCGCTTGTGGAACTCGGGGTTCTTGGCCAACGCGATGGCCCCTTGGTTGTCTTCGTACACCGTGAGCGCTTGGTTGCTTGCAACTTCGCCGAGTTCGCACAGGAACGCCTTGAGCCACACGGCTTCTTGGATCGCTTCCGATAGAGCCATGTACTCTGCTTCGGTCGAGGAGAGGGCGACAGTTCGCTGCTTCTTGCTGCGCCAGCTGATGCATCCGCCGTTGAGCATGAACACGTAGCCGCTGGTGCTTCGACGTGACTCGATGTCGCCAGCCCAGTCGGCGTCGGAGTAGCCGACCAGTCTTCCGTCGTTCGATGCCGAGAACTGCAGGCCGTAGGTCGGAGTCGCTTGCAGATACCGGAGCACACGCTTGAGAGCTTGCCAATGTGTTGGACACGGGTCCGCGGCGAACTGGCTGAGTGTGCCGACTGCCGCTGCGAGGTCTGGTCGAGTGCCGACCATGAGGTACATGAGTGCGCCGACTGCACTTCGGTACGGCACGTTCTTCATGGTGTCTTCGTGCTTGCAACCACCTTCGCACATGGCCTTGGTCAGCTTGAGTCCGGGGTCTTGAGGGGTCCTCACTGGTTTGCAGTCTTGCATGCCGAACTTGGTCAGGATCGACTGCAAGAACTTGGTCTGCCGCATGGTCACGTCGCCGGACTTGGGGTCTTGATCAACTTCCATGCCGAGGCAGTACTTGAGTTCGCCGAGGTCGGACATCTCGAAGCGTTCGCTGAGTGCACGCTTGGTCGCCGTGAGCAACTCGAGGCTGTTGCAGGCGAGGATGAGGTCGTCGACGTAGATCACCACGAAGATCATCGCTGAGCCGCTCCGCTTGACGTACACGCAGTGGTCCATCTCGCACTTGGTGAAGCCGACCTTGCGCATGAAGGCGTCGATGGTCTGGTTCCACATGCGTGGCGACTGCTTGAGACCGTAGAGCGAGCGCTTGAGCTTGCACACGTAGTCGGGGTGGCGCTGGTCGACGAAGCCTTCGGGCTGCTTCATGTAGATTTCTTCGTCGAGGTTGCCGTTCAGGAACGCCGTCTTGACATCCATCTGATGGATCATGAGCTTGTGTCGAGCGGCGATGCTGAGGATGGTGCGGATCGACGTGAACTTGGCGACGGGTGCGAATGTCTCTTCGAAGTCGATGCCGTACTTCTGCAGGAACCCCTTGGCAACGAGTCGAGCCTTGTACCGCTCGACGAGTCCTTCGGCGGTTTCCTTGACCTTGAACACCCACTTGCTGGTGATGGCCTTGCGTCCGGCTGGCAAAGGGACTAGGTCCCAGGTCTCGTTCTTCTTGAGCGACTCGAGCTCGGAGTCGCAGGCTTCCTTCCAGTTGCTGGCGTCGTCGGATTCCATCGCCGACTTGAACGATGTCGGCAACTCTCCCCCTGAATTCACGACGAGAGCAAACTCTTCGAGATCGTAATCTTGATCTTCTCCCCCTTGTTCTTGCACGTCTTCGCCTTCTTCGTCTTCATCTTCTACGCCTTCCTCTTCGATCGACGTGAGCAGTGCAGACAGATCTTCGAGCGATGTCCTTGGACCTTGCGTGGGTGGTGGAGCCGCACCACTTGTGCGACCAACACGTCCGTAGCGCTTCTCAACTGGCGGTTCAGCCAGGTTCTCGAGCGAGTGCGTGCGAGAGTGGCGCTTGGACCCTGGTGCGTAGTCGACATTCGGCTGCTGGGCCGATGCTGGTGCTGCTGGACGCTGCGACCGCTGGCCCTGTTGCCACTCCGGTCGCTCGTAGCTGCGCTGACTTGGTGCTGGTGAGGCTGGCTGCTCACCCATGTCTTCATCATCTTGATTGTCGGTTGCTTCATCTTGATCCTCATCATCTTCATCGTCGCGGAACTCGACGGACTTGCTCCAGGGTTCTTCGCGCTTGCCATCGTCGAATGTGTCTTCCATGAACTGCGCGTCTCGACTGATGACGATCCGGCCGGTTGCGATTTCTTCAAACCGATACGCCTTCTCGTGGTCCGAGTAGCCGAGGAACCGACACAAGATGGCTCGGGCGTCGAACTTCGACCGCTTCTCCTTGGGCACGTGGACGTACGCATGGCAGCCGAACACCTTGAAGTTGGCGAGCAAGGGCTTCTTCCCGTACCATTCTTCGTACGGCGACTTGTACAAGTCTTGAGCGCGGGTCGGAAGTCGGTTGCGAACTTCGACTGCGGTCATGACGGCTTCGCCCCAGTACTCGTCGGACAAGTTGGCATGGTGGAGCTTGCAACGACCACACTCACCGATGGTTCGGTTCATGCGCTCCGCCACACCGTTCAACTGAGGCGTGTATGGCGGCGTGACGTCGTGCTCGATGCCACGCTTGCGACAGAACTTGGCAAGTTTGGCCGACTGGTACTCGCCGCCGCCGTCGGTCCGAAGCACCTTGACTCGACGACCGGTTTGGTTCTCGGCCCAGTTGACGAACTCGACGAACTTGTCGTAGACTTCGTCCTTGGACCGCATGAGGTACAACTTGCACAGTCGAGACTTGTCGTCGGTGAAGGTGGCAAAGTACTTCATGCCGCCGAAAGTCGGAGTCTTCATGGGGCCGGCCACATCGCTGTACACGACGTCAAGCAGATTCGCAGACCGCTTGGTCGTGCCCGACTGGAACTTGACGCGAGTCAGCTTGCCGAGTGCACAGCCTTCACAGACCTCCCACTCTTGCACAGACCCAATGTCGAGTCCGTCGGCGAGGTCCTTCTTGACGATGGCTTCAAGTCCGCTGAAGCCGATGTGACCGAGTCGGAGGTGCCACAGGTACGACTTGGACATGGCGCGACCTCGTCTTGTACTGGCGGCGTGGGCTGCTTCAGTCGATACTGGAGACATGTTGAGCTTGAACAGACCCTTGCCGATTCGAGTGCCGATGGTCCGCTTGGCGCCCTTGAGAACGACGAAGCAACCGTCCTTGTCGAACGTCACGGGAGCAACGTCCTCCGTGAATCTTCCGACCGAGAACAGGTTGCGGCTGAGCTTGGGGATATGCCACACGTTGGTGAGCAAACCCTTCTTGACACCGCTTGGAGTCTTCATCGACATGAGAATGTCTCCCACGCCAACCGCTTGGACCGTGCCATCATCGGTCAGATGCACGTCGACTGGGTCAATCTTCTTGTAGTTCATCATGAACTGCTTGGTTCGCGACATGTGCTGAGTCGCACCCGAGTCGACCAACCACGCCGTGGATTGACTCGACTTGCCTTGGGTCTTCCCGACCGAGAACAGGTACTCGCCGGGGTCTTCATCTCGCGCAAGGTTCGCTCGCTGGAACCGTTGCCGAGGGTTGCCGTTTCCGTTGCCGTTGCCGTTGCCGCCGGAGTTGCCGCCGGAGTTGCCGTTGCCGTTGCCGTTGTCCTTGACACGCGAGTGGCACTCCGCGGCCCAATGACCGATCTTGCCGCAGTAGTTGCACGTGCCAGTCTTCTTGACTGCACGGCCCTTGGGCTTCGCGTCACTTGTCATGAACGCTTGGCCAAGCGTGGCTCCGTCGCCACCTTGCTCCTTGCGCTTCATGTCTTCATGGAGCAGCCGAGACGTCACGAGTTCCCACGTGAGCGCGTCGACACGCGACTCCAACGCCGTGATGAGGAACTGGTACGACTCGCTGAGACTACCGAGAAGCGTGATCACCAAGTCGTCTTCGCTGACCGGAGCGCCGACTGCGTCGAGTTGCTCGGCCAGGGTCTTGAGCTTGTTGATGTGCGTGAGCACATCGTCACCTTCTTCCATCATGGTCGTGAAGAAACGACGACGAAGAAAGAGCTTGTTGGCAAGGCTCTTCTTCTCGAAGTGTTCTTCCAGTCTTGACCATGCATCTTGCGCACCACTCGCCGACCGAACCAGCGGGAGCTGCGAGTCTTCCATCGCGAGACAGATCATCGCGAGCGCCTTGCGAGACTTCTTCTTGAAGAGGGCTCGGTCCGCGTCGGTCTGGCACTGCTCGAGTTTGACCTCTCCACAGACAACTTCCCAGACGTCGCGTTCTTCGAGCACCATCTGCATCTTGAACTTCCATGTGTGGAAGTTGGTTCCGTCGAACTTGTTGATGCGAGCTGGGGTGGTCGAATCCATGGCGAAGGCTGGGGAGGCGAAGTCGGTGGAGGCAGAGTCGGCTGGGCTTGGGCTCATAACCTGTTGGAAGGTCGCTTGGTTGGTGGGATGCAAAATGCAAAGTGAATTGATCGGGACTTAGTTCGCTACTGCTACCTCTAAGCCGTCTGTGTGTGTCCTACGCTACCATAATCAAATGTATGTCCTACCTATCGTAAACATATGCAAACATAAACTGACTTCGTGGATACTTCAACGAAGTCGATGGGTGGCACTGGATTCAAACCAGAACCAGACGGAGAATCTTCCACATGTCGAATCTTCCACATGTCGAATCTTCCACATGTCGAATCTTCCACGGAGAATCTTCTGCAGGAGAATCTTCTACAGCCGAGCTTCAACTGCCGAGCTTCAACTGGAATGATGACGCTGGGTTCGAGGCGCATCATCTTCAACACTCCCCCTCGACTCGACTGCGTCTTGGACACCGAGCTTGGTGCGGAGCACGTCGAACTGGACAGTGGGGATCGGCTTGGTCATGATGTCGGCAAGCATGTCTTGGGTCGGGCAATACTGGAGAGACACTTGACCGTCCTCGACCTTCTCACGAACGAAGTGGTAGCGAATGTCGATGTGCTTGGTGCGCTTGTGGAACTCGGGGTTCTTGGCCAACGCGATGGCCCCTTGGTTGTCTTCGTACACCGTGAGCGCTTGGTTGCTTGCAACTTCGCCGAGTTCGCACAGGAACGCCTTGAGCCACACGGCTTCTTGGATCGCTTCCGATAGAGCCATGTACTCTGCTTCGGTCGAGGAGAGGGCGACAGTTCGCTGCTTCTTGCTGCGCCAGCTGATGCATCCGCCGTTGAGCATGAACACGTAGCCGCTGGTGCTTCGACGTGACTCGATGTCGCCAGCCCAGTCGGCGTCGGAGTAGCCGACCAGTCTTCCGTCGTTCGATGCCGAGAACTGCAGGCCGTAGGTCGGAGTCGCTTGCAGATACCGGAGCACACGCTTGAGAGCTTGCCAATGTGTTGGACACGGGTCCGCGGCGAACTGGCTGAGTGTGCCGACTGCCGCTGCGAGGTCTGGTCGAGTGCCGACCATGAGGTACATGAGTGCGCCGACTGCACTTCGGTACGGCACGTTCTTCATGGTGTCTTCGTGCTTGCAACCACCTTCGCACATGGCCTTGGTCAGCTTGAGTCCGGGGTCTTGAGGGGTCCTCACTGGTTTGCAGTCTTGCATGCCGAACTTGGTCAGGATCGACTGCAAGAACTTGGTCTGCCGCATGGTCACGTCGCCGGACTTGGGGTCTTGATCAACTTCCATGCCGAGGCAGTACTTGAGTTCGCCGAGGTCGGACATCTCGAAGCGTTCGCTGAGTGCACGCTTGGTCGCCGTGAGCAACTCGAGGCTGTTGCAGGCGAGGATGAGGTCGTCGACGTAGATCACCACGAAGATCATCGCTGAGCCGCTCCGCTTGACGTACACGCAGTGGTCCATCTCGCACTTGGTGAAGCCGACCTTGCGCATGAAGGCGTCGATGGTCTGGTTCCACATGCGTGGCGACTGCTTGAGACCGTAGAGCGAGCGCTTGAGCTTGCACACGTAGTCGGGGTGGCGCTGGTCGACGAAGCCTTCGGGCTGCTTCATGTAGATTTCTTCGTCGAGGTTGCCGTTCAGGAACGCCGTCTTGACATCCATCTGATGGATCATGAGCTTGTGTCGAGCGGCGATGCTGAGGATGGTGCGGATCGACGTGAACTTGGCGACGGGTGCGAATGTCTCTTCGAAGTCGATGCCGTACTTCTGCAGGAACCCCTTGGCAACGAGTCGAGCCTTGTACCGCTCGACGAGTCCTTCGGCGGTTTCCTTGACCTTGAACACCCACTTGCTGGTGATGGCCTTGCGTCCGGCTGGCAAAGGGACTAGGTCCCAGGTCTCGTTCTTCTTGAGCGACTCGAGCTCGGAGTCGCAGGCTTCCTTCCAGTTGCTGGCGTCGTCGGATTCCATCGCCGACTTGAACGATGTCGGCAACTCTCCCCCTGAATTCACGACGAGAGCAAACTCTTCGAGATCGTAATCTTGATCTTCTCCCCCTTGTTCTTGCACGTCTTCGCCTTCTTCGTCTTCATCTTCTACGCCTTCCTCTTCGATCGACGTGAGCAGTGCAGACAGATCTTCGAGCGATGTCCTTGGACCTTGCGTGGGTGGTGGAGCCGCACCACTTGTGCGACCAACACGTCCGTAGCGCTTCTCAACTGGCGGTTCAGCCAGGTTCTCGAGCGAGTGCGTGCGAGAGTGGCGCTTGGACCCTGGTGCGTAGTCGACATTCGGCTGCTGGGCCGATGCTGGTGCTGCTGGACGCTGCGACCGCTGGCCCTGTTGCCACTCCGGTCGCTCGTAGCTGCGCTGACTTGGTGCTGGTGAGGCTGGCTGCTCACCCATGTCTTCATCATCTTGATTGTCGGTTGCTTCATCTTGATCCTCATCATCTTCATCGTCGCGGAACTCGACGGACTTGCTCCAGGGTTCTTCGCGCTTGCCATCGTCGAATGTGTCTTCCATGAACTGCGCGTCTCGACTGATGACGATCCGGCCGGTTGCGATTTCTTCAAACCGATACGCCTTCTCGTGGTCCGAGTAGCCGAGGAACCGACACAAGATGGCTCGGGCGTCGAACTTCGACCGCTTCTCCTTGGGCACGTGGACGTACGCATGGCAGCCGAACACCTTGAAGTTGGCGAGCAAGGGCTTCTTCCCGTACCATTCTTCGTACGGCGACTTGTACAAGTCTTGAGCGCGGGTCGGAAGTCGGTTGCGAACTTCGACTGCGGTCATGACGGCTTCGCCCCAGTACTCGTCGGACAAGTTGGCATGGTGGAGCTTGCAACGACCACACTCACCGATGGTTCGGTTCATGCGCTCCGCCACACCGTTCAACTGAGGCGTGTATGGCGGCGTGACGTCGTGCTCGATGCCACGCTTGCGACAGAACTTGGCAAGTTTGGCCGACTGGTACTCGCCGCCGCCGTCGGTCCGAAGCACCTTGACTCGACGACCGGTTTGGTTCTCGGCCCAGTTGACGAACTCGACGAACTTGTCGTAGACTTCGTCCTTGGACCGCATCAGGTACAACTTGCACAGTCGAGACTTGTCGTCGGTGAAGGTGGCAAAGTACTTCATGCCGCCGAAAGTCGGAGTCTTCATGGGGCCGGCCACATCGCTGTACACGACGTCAAGCAGATTCGCAGACCGCTTGGTCGTGCCCGACTGGAACTTGACGCGAGTCAGCTTGCCGAGTGCACAGCCTTCACAGACCTCCCACTCTTGCACAGACCCGATATCGAGTCCGTCGGCGAGGTCCTTCTTGACGATGGCTTCGAGACCGCTGAAGCCGATGTGACCGAGTCGGAGGTGCCACAGGTACGACTTGGACATGGCGCGACCTCGTCTTGTACTGACGGCGTGGGCTGCTTCAGTCGATACTGGAGACATGTTGAGCTTGAACAGACCCTTGCCGATTCGAGTGCCGATGGTCCGCTTGGCGCCCTTGAGAACGACGAAGCAACCGTCCTTGTCGAACGTCACGGGAGCAACGTCCTCCGTGAATCTTCCGACCGAGAACAGGTTGCGGCTGAGCTTGGGGATATGCCACACGTTGGTGAGCAAACCCTTCTTGACACCGCTTGGAGTCTTCATCGACATGAGAATGTCTCCCACGCCAACCGCTTGGACCGTGCCATCATCGGTCAGATGCACGTCGACTGGGTCAATCTTCTTGTAGTTCATCATGAACTGCTTGGTTCGCGACATGTGCTGAGTCGCACCCGAGTCGACCAACCACGCCGTGGATTGACTCGACTTGCCTTGGGTCTTCCCGACCGAGAACAGGTACTCGCCGGGGTCTTCATCTCGCGCAAGGTTCGCTCGCTGGAACCGTTGCCGAGGGTTGCCGTTTCCGTTGCCGTTGCCGTTGCCGCCGGAGTTGCCGCCGGAGTTGCCGTTGCCGTTGCCGTTGCCGTTGTCCTTGACACGCGAGTGGCACTCCGCGGCCCAATGACCGATCTTGCCGCAGTAGTTGCACGTGCCAGTCTTCTTGACTGCACGGCCCTTGGGCTTCGCGTCACTTGTCATGAACGCTTGGCCAAGCGTGGCTCCGTCGCCACCTTGCTCCTTGCGCTTCATGTCTTCATGGAGCAGCCGAGACGTCACGAGTTCCCACGTGAGCGCGTCGACACGCGACTCCAACGCCGTGATGAGGAACTGGTACGACTCGCTGAGACTGCCGAGAAGCGTGATCACCAAGTCGTCTTCGCTGACCGGAGCGCCGACTGCGTCGAGTTGCTCGGCCAGGGTCTTGAGCTTGTTGATGTGCGTGAGCACATCGTCACCTTCTTCCATCATGGTCGTGAAGAAACGACGACGAAGAAAGAGCTTGTTGGCAAGGCTCTTCTTCTCGAAGTGTTCTTCCAGTCTTGACCATGCATCTTGCGCACCACTCGCCGACCGAACCAGCGGGAGCTGCGAGTCTTCCATCGCGAGACAGATCATCGCGAGCGCCTTGCGAGACTTCTTCTTGAAGAGGGCTCGGTCCGCGTCGGTCTGGCACTGCTCGAGTTTGACCTCTCCACAGACAACTTCCCAGACGTCGCGTTCTTCGAGCACCATCTGCATCTTGAACTTCCATGTGTGGAAGTTGGTTCCGTCGAACTTGTTGATGCGAGCTGGGGTGGTCGAATCCATGGCGAAGGCTGGGGAGGCGAAGTCGGTGGAGGCAGAGTCGGCTGGGCTTGGGCTCATAACCTGTTGGAAGGTCGCTTGGTTGGTGGGATGCAAAATGCAAAGTGAATTGATCGGGACTTAGTTCGCTACTGCTACCTCTAAGCCGTCTGTGTGTGTCCTACGCTACCATAATCAAATGTATGTCCTACCTATCGTAAACATATGCAAACATAAACTGACTTCGTGGATACTTCAACGAAGTCGATGGGTGGCACTGGATTCAAACCAGAACAGACGGAGAATCTTCCACATGTCGAATCTTCCACATGTCGAATCTTCCACGGAGAATCTTCTGCAGGAGAATCTTCTACAGCCGAGCTTCAACTGCCGAGCTTCAACTGGAATGATGACGCTGGGTTCGAGGCGCATCATCTTCAACATCGACCAGACCTCGCAGCGGCAGTCGGCACACTCAGCCAGTTCGCCGCGGACCCGTGTCCAACACATTGGCAAGCTCTCAAGCGTGTGCTCCGGTATCTGCAAGCGACTCCGACGTACGGCCTGCAGTTCTCGGCATCGAACGACGGAAGACTGGTCGGCTACTCCGACGCCGACTGGGCTGGCGACATCGAGTCACGTCGAAGCACCAGCGGCTACGTGTTCATGCTCAACGGCGGATGCATCAGCTGGCGCAGCAAGAAGCAGCGAACTGTCGCCCTCTCCTCGACCGAAGCAGAGTACATGGCTCTATCGGAAGCGATCCAAGAAGCCGTGTGGCTCAAGGCGTTCCTGTGCGAACTCGGCGAAGTTGCAAGTGACCAAGCGCTCACGGTGTACGAAGACAACCAAGGGGCCATCGCGTTGGCCAAGAACCCCGAGTTCCACAAGCGCACCAAGCACATCGACATTCGCTACCACTTCGTTCGCGAGAAGGTCGAGGACGGTCAAGTGTGTCTGCAGTATTGCCCGACCCAAGACATGCTTGCCGACATCATGACCAAGCCGATCCCCACTGTCCAGTTCGACGTGCTCCGCACCAAGCTTGGTGTTCAAGACGCAGTCGAGTCGAGGGGGAGTGTTGAAGATGATGCGCCTCGAACCCAGCGTCATCATTCCAGTTGAAGCTCGGCAGTTGAAGCTCGGCTGTAGAAGATTCTCCTGCAGAAGATTCTCCGTGGAAGATTCGACATGTGGAAGATTCGACATGTGGAAGATTCGACATGTGGAAGATTCTCCGTCTGGTTCTGGTTTGAATCCAGTGCCACCCATCGACTTCGTTGAAGTATCCACGAAGTCAGTTTATGTTTGCATATGTTTACGATAGGTAGGACATACATTTGATTATGGTAGCGTAGGACACACACAGACGGCTTAGAGGTAGCAGTAGCGAACTAAGTCCCGATCAATTCACTTTGCATTTTGCATCCCACCAACCAAGCGACCTTCCAACAAGCCGAACACCTTGAAGTTGGCGAGCAAGGGCTTCTTCCCGTACCATTCTTCGTACGGCGACTTGTACAAGTCTTGAGCGCGGGTCGGAAGTCGGTTGCGAACTTCGACTGCAGTCATGACGGCTTCGCCCCAGTACTCGTCGGACAAGTTGGCATGGTGGAGCTTGCAACGACCACACTCACCGATGGTTCGGTTCATGCGCTCCGCCACACCGTTCAACTGAGGCGTGTATGGCGGCGTGACGTCGTGCTCGATGCCACGCTTGCGGCAGAACTTGGCAAGTTTGGCCGACTGGTACTCGCCGCCGCCGTCGGTTCGAAGCACCTTGACTCGACGACCGGTTTGGTTCTCGGCCCAGTTGACGAACTCGACGAACTTGTCGTAGACTTCGTCCTTGGACCGCATCAGGTACAACTTGCACAGTCGAGACTTGTCGTCGGTGAAGGTGGCAAAGTACTTCATGCCGCCGAAAGTCGGAGTCTTCATGGGGCCGGCCACATCGCTGTACACGACGTCAAGCAGATTCGCAGACCGCTTGGTCGTGCCCGACTGGAACTTGACGCGAGTCAGCTTGCCGAGTGCACAGCCTTCACAGACCTCCCACTCTTGCACAGACCCGATATCGAGTCCGTCGGCGAGGTCCTTCTTGACGATGGCTTCGAGACCGCTGAAGCCGATGTGACCGAGTCGGAGGTGCCACAGGTACGACTTGGACATGGCGCGACCTCGTCTTGCACTGGCGGCGTGGGCTGCTTCAGTCGACACTGGAGACATGTTGAGCTTGAACAGACCCTTGCCGATTCGAGTGCCGATGGTCCGCTTGGCGCCTTTCAGCATGACAAAGCAACCGTCCTTGTCGAACGTCACGGGAGCAACGTCCTCCGTGAATCTTCCGACCGAGAACAGGTTGCGGCTGAGCTTGGGGATATGCCACACGTTGGTGAGCAAACCCTTCTTGACACCGCTTGGAGTCTTCATCGACATGAGAATGTCTCCCACGCCAACCGCTTGGACCGTGCCATCATCGGCCAGATGCACGTCGACTGGGTCAATCTTCTTGTAGTTCATCATGAACTGCTTGGTTCGCGACATGTGCTGAGTCGCACCCGAGTCGACCAACCACGCCGTGGATTGACTCGACTTGCCTTGGGTCTTCCCGACCGAGAACAGGTACTCGCCGGGGTCTTCATCTCGCGCAAGGTTGGCTCGCTGGAACCGTTGCCGAGGGTTGCCGTTGCCGTTGCCGTTGCCGCCGGAGTTGCCGTTGCCGTTGCCGTTGCCGTTGTCCTTGACACGCGAGTGGCACTCCGCGGCCCAATGACCGATCTTGCCGCAGTAGTTGCACGTGCCAGTCTTCTTGACTGCACGGCCCTTGGGCTTCGCGTCACTTGTCATGAACGCTTGGCCAAGCGTGGCTCCGTCGCCACCTTGCTCCTTGCGCTTCATGTCTTCATGGAGAAGCCGAGACGTCACGAGTTCCCACGTGAGCGCGTCGACACGCGACTCCAACGCCGTGATGAGGAACTGGTACGACTCGCTGAGACTGCCGAGAAGCGTGATCACCAAGTCGTCTTCGCTGACCGGAGCGCCGACTGCGTCGAGTTGCTCCGCCAGGGTCTTGAGCTTGTTGATGTGCGTGAGCACATCGTCACCTTCTTCCATCATGGTCGTGAAGAAACGACGACGAAGAAAGAGCTTGTTGGCAAGGCTCTTCTTCTCGAAGTGTTCTTCCAGTCTTGACCATGCATCTTGCGCACCACTCGCCGACCGAACCAGCGGGAGCTGCGAGTCTTCCATCGCGAGACAGATCATCGCGAGCGCCTTGCGAGACTTCTTCTTGAAGAGGGCTCGGTCCGCGTCGGTCTGGCACTGCTCGAGTTTGACCTCTCCACAGACAACTTCCCAGACGTCGCGTTCTTCGAGCACCATCTGCATCTTGAACTTCCATGTGTGGAAGTTGGTTCCGTCGAACTTGTTGATGCGAGCTGGGGTGGTCGAATCCATGGCGAAGGCTGGGGAGGCGAAGTCGGTGGAGGCAGAGTCGGCTGGGCTTGGGCTCATAACCTGTTGGAAGGTCGCTTGGTTGGTGGGATGCAAAATGCAAAGTGAATTGATCGGGACTTAGTTCGCTACTGCTACCTCTAAGCCGTCTGTGTGTGTCCTACGCTACCATAATCAAATGTATGTCCTACCTATCGTAAACATATGCAAACATAAACTGACTTCGTGGATACTTCAACGAAGTCGATGGGTGGCACTGGATTCAAACCAGAACCAGACGGAGAATCTTCCACATGTCGAATCTTCCACATGTCGAATCTTCCACGGAGAATCTTCTGCAGGAGAATCTTCTACAGCCGAGCTTCAACTGCCGAGCTTCAACTGGAATGATGACGCTGGGTTCGAGGCGCATCATCTTCAACATCGACCAGACCTCGCAGCGGCAGTCGGCACACTCAGCCAGTTCGCCGCGGACCCGTGTCCAACACATTGGCAAGCTCTCAAGCGTGTGCTCCGGTATCTGCAAGCGACTCCGACCTACGGCCTGCAGTTCTCGGCATCGAACGACGGAAGACTGGTCGGCTACTCCGACGCCGACTGGGCTGGCGACATCGAGTCACGTCGAAGCACCAGCGGCTACGTGTTCATGCTCAACGGCGGATGCATCAGCTGGCGCAGCAAGAAGCAGCGAACTGTCGCCCTCTCCTCGACCGAAGCAGAGTACATGGCTCTATCGGAAGCGATCCAAGAAGCCGTGTGGCTCAAGGCGTTCCTGTGCGAACTCGGCGAAGTTGCAAGTGACCAAGCGCTCACGGTGTACGAAGACAACCAAGGGGCCATCGCGTTGGCCAAGAACCCCGAGTTCCACAAGCGCACCAAGCACATCGACATTCGCTACCACTTCGTTCGCGAGAAGGTCGAGGACGGTCAAGTGTGTCTGCAGTATTGCCCGACCCAAGACATGCTTGCCGACATCATGACCAAGCCGATCCCCACTGTCCAGTTCGACGTGCTCCGCACCAAGCTCGGTGTCCAAGACGCAGTCGAGTCGAGGGGGAGTGTTGAAGATGATGCGCCTCGAACCCAGCGTCATCATTCCAGTTGAAGCTCGGCAGTTGAAGCTCGGCTGTAGAAGATTCTCCTGCAGAAGATTCTCCGTGGAAGATTCGACATGTGGAAGATTCGACATGTGGAAGATTCTCCGTCTGGTTCTGGTTTGAATCCAGTGCCACCCATCGACTTCGTTGAAGTATCCACGAAGTCAGTTTATGTTTGCATATGTTTACGATAGGTAGGACATACATTTGATTATGGTAGCGTAGGACACACACAGACGGCTTAGAGGTAGCAGTAGCGAACTAAGTCCCGATCAATTCACTTTGCATTTTGCATCCCACCAACCAAGCGACCTTCCAACAAGCCGAACACCTTGAAGTTGGCGAGCAAGGGCTTCTTCCCGTACCATTCTTCGTACGGCGACTTGTACAAGTCTTGAGCGCGGGTCGGAAGTCGGTTGCGAACTTCGACTGCAGTCATGACGGCTTCGCCCCAGTACTCGTCGGACAAGTTGGCATGGTGGAGCTTGCAACGACCACACTCACCGATGGTTCGGTTCATGCGCTCCGCCACACCGTTCAACTGAGGCGTGTATGGCGGCGTGACGTCGTGCTCGATGCCACGCTTGCGGCAGAACTTGGCAAGTTTGGCCGACTGGTACTCGCCGCCGCCGTCGGTTCGAAGCACCTTGACTCGACGACCGGTTTGGTTCTCGGCCCAGTTGACGAACTCGACGAACTTGTCGTAGACTTCGTCCTTGGACCGCATGAGGTACAACTTGCACAGTCGAGACTTGTCGTCGGTGAAGGTGGCGAAGTACTTCATGCCGCCGAAAGTCGGAGTCTTCATGGGGCCGGCCACATCGCTGTACACGACGTCAAGCAGATTCGCAGACCGCTTGGTCGTGCCCGACTGGAACTTGACGCGAGTCAGCTTGCCGAGTGCACAGCCTTCACAGATCTCCCACTCTTGCACAGACCCAATGTCGAGTCCGTCGGCGAGGTCCTTCTTGACGATGGCTTCAAGTCCGCTGAAGCCGATGTGACCGAGTCGGAGGTGCCACAGGTACGACTTGGACATGGCGCGACCTCGTCTTGTACTGGCGGCGTGGGCTGCTTCAATCGACACTGGAGACATGTTGAGCTTGAACAGACCCTTGCCGATTCGAGTGCCGATGGTCCGCTTGGCGCCTTTCAGCATGACAAAGCAACCGTCCTTGTCGAACGTCACGGGAGCAACGTCCTCCGTGAATCTTCCGACCGAGAACAGGTTGCGGCTGAGCTTGGGGATATGCCACACGTTGGTGAGCAAACCCTTCTTGACACCGCTTGGAGTCTTCATCGACATGAGAATGTCTCCCACGCCAACCGCTTGGACCGTGCCATCATCGGTCAGATGCACGTCGACTGGGTCAATCTTCTTGTAGTTCATCATGAACTGCTTGGTTCGCGACATGTGCTGAGTCGCACCCGAGTCGACCAACCACGCCGTGGATTGACTCGACTTGCCTTGGGTCTTCCCGACCGAGAACAGGTACTCGCCGGGGTCTTCATCTCGCGCAAGGTTGGCTCGCTGGAACCGTTGCCGAGGGTTGCCGTTGCCGTTGCCGTTGCCGCCGGAGTTGCCGTTGCCGTTGCCGTTGCCGTTGTCCTTGACACGCGAGTGGCACTCCGCGGCCCAATGACCGATCTTGCCGCAGTAGTTGCACGTGCCAGTCTTCTTGACTGCACGGCCCTTGGGCTTCGCGTCACTTGTCATGAACGCTTGGCCAAGCGTGGCTCCGTCGCCACCTTGCTCCTTGCGCTTCATGTCTTCATGGAGCAGCCGAGACGTCACGAGTTCCCACGTGAGCGCGTCGACACGCGACTCCAACGCCGTGATGAGGAACTGGTACGACTCGCTGAGACTGCCGAGAAGCGTGATCACCAAGTCGTCTTCGCTGACCGGAGCGCCGACTGCGTCGAGTTGCTCGGCCAGGGTCTTGAGCTTGTTGATGTGCGTGAGCACATCGTCACCTTCTTCCATCATGGTCGTGAAGAAACGACGACGAAGAAAGAGCTTGTTGGCAAGGCTCTTCTTCTCGAAGTGTTCTTCCAGTCTTGACCATGCATCTTGCGCACCACTCGCCGACCGAACCAGCGGGAGCTGCGAGTCTTCCATCGCGAGACAGATCATCGCGAGCGCCTTGCGAGACTTCTTCTTGAAGAGGGCTCGGTCCGCGTCGGTCTGGCACTGCTCGAGTTTGACCTCTCCACAGACAACTTCCCAGACGTCGCGTTCTTCGAGCACCATCTGCATCTTGAACTTCCATGTGTGGAAGTTGGTTCCGTCGAACTTGTTGATGCGGGCTGGGGTGGTCGAATCCATGGCGAAGGCTGGGGAGGCGAAGTCGGTGGAGGCAGAGTCGGCTGGGCTTGGGCTCATAACCTGTTGGAAGGTCGCTTGGTTGGTGGGATGCAAAATGCAAAGTGAATTGATCGGGACTTAGTTCGCTACTGCTACCTCTAAGCCGTCTGTGTGTGTCCTACGCTACCATAATCAAATGTATGTCCTACCTATCGTAAACATATGCAAACATAAACTGACTTCGTGGATACTTCAACGAAGTCGATGGGTGGCACTGGATTCAAACCAGAACAGACGGAGAATCTTCCACATGTCGAATCTTCCACATGTCGAATCTTCCACGGAGAATCTTCTGCAGGAGAATCTTCTACAGCCGAGCTTCAACTGCCGAGCTTCAACTGGAATGATGACGCTGGGTTCGAGGCGCATCATCTTCAACATGGCGGCGTGACGTCGTGCTCGACGCCACGCTTGCGGCAGAACTTGGCAAGTTTGGCCGACTGGTACTCGCCGCCGCCGTCGGTTCGAAGCACCTTGACTCGACGACCGGTTTGGTTCTCGGCCCAGTTGACGAACTCGACGAACTTGTCGTAGACTTCGTCCTTGGACCGCATGAGGTACAACTTGCACAGTCGAGACTTGTCGTCGGTGAAGGTGGCGAAGTACTTCATGCCGCCGAAAGTCGGAGTCTTCATGGGGCCGGCCACATCGCTGTACACGACGTCAAGCAGATTCGCAGACCGCTTGGTCGTGCCCGACTGGAACTTGACGCGAGTCAGCTTGCCGAGTGCACAGCCTTCACAGACCTCCCACTCTTGCACAGACCCAATGTCGAGTCCGTCGGCGAGGTCCTTCTTGACGATGGCTTCAAGTCCGCTGAAGCCGATGTGACCGAGTCGGAGGTGCCACAGGTACGACTTGGACATGGCGCGACCTCGTCTTGTACTGGCGGCGTGGGCTGCTTCAATCGACACTGGAGACATGTTGAGCTTGAACAGACCCTTGCCGATTCGAGTGCCGATGGTCCGCTTGGCGCCTTTCAGCATGACAAAGCAACCGTCCTTGTCGAACGTCACGGGAGCAACGTCCTCCGTGAATCTTCCGACCGAGAACAGGTTGCGGCTGAGCTTGGGGATATGCCACACGTTGGTGAGCAAACCCTTCTTGACACCGCTTGGAGTCTTCATCGACATGAGAATGTCTCCCACGCCAACCGCTTGGACCGTGCCATCATCGGCCAGATGCACGTCGACTGGGTCAATCTTCTTGTAGTTCATCATGAACTGCTTGGTTCGCGACATGTGCTGAGTCGCACCCGAGTCGACCAACCACGCCGTGGATTGACTCGACTTGCCTTGGGTCTTCCCGACCGAGAACAGGTACTCGCCGGGGTCTTCATCTCGCGCAAGGTTGGCTCGCTGGAACCGTTGCCGAGGGTTGCCGTTGCCGTTTCCGTTGCCGCCGGAGTTGCCGTTGCCGTTGCCGTTGCCGTTGTCCTTGACACGCGAGTGGCACTCCGCGGCCCAATGACCGATCTTGCCGCAGTAGTTGCACGTGCCAGTCTTCTTGACTGCACGGCCCTTGGGCTTCGCGTCACTTGTCATGAACGCTTGGCCAAGCGTGGCTCCGTCGCCACCTTGCTCCTTGCGCTTCATGTCTTCATGGAGCAGCCGAGACGTCACGAGTTCCCACGTGAGCGCGTCGACACGCGACTCCAACGCCGTGATGAGGAACTGGTACGACTCGCTGAGACTGCCGAGAAGCGTGATCACCAAGTCGTCTTCGCTGACCGGAGCGCCGACTGCGTCGAGTTGCTCGGCCAGGGTCTTGAGCTTGTTGATGTGCGTGAGCACATCGTCACCTTCTTCCATCATGGTCGTGAAGAAACGACGACGAAGAAAGAGCTTGTTGGCAAGGCTCTTCTTCTCGAAGTGTTCTTCCAGTCTTGACCATGCATCTTGCGCACCACTCGCCGACCGAACCAGCGGGAGCTGCGAGTCTTCCATCGCGAGACAGATCATCGCGAGCGCCTTGCGAGACTTCTTCTTGAAGAGGGCTCGGTCCGCTTCGGTCTGGCACTGCTCGAGTTTGACCTCTCCACAGACAACTTCCCAGACGTCGCGTTCTTCGAGCACCATCTGCATCTTGAACTTCCATGTGTGGAAGTTGGTTCCGTCGAACTTGTTGATGCGGGCTGGGGTGGTCGAATCCATGGCGAAGGCTGGGGAGGCGAAGTCGGTGGAGGCAGAGTCGGCTGGGCTTGGGCTCATAACCTGTTGGAAGGTCGCTTGGTTGGTGGGATGCAAAATGCAAAGTGAATTGATCGGGACTTAGTTCGCTACTGCTACCTCTAAGCCGTCTGTGTGTGTCCTACGCTACCATAATCAAATGTATGTCCTACCTATCGTAAACATATGCAAACATAAACTGACTTCGTGGATACTTCAACGAAGTCGATGGGTGGCACTGGATTCAAACCAGAACAGACGGAGAATCTTCCACATGTCGAATCTTCCACATGTCGAATCTTCCACGGAGAATCTTCTGCAGGAGAATCTTCTACAGCCGAGCTTCAACTGCCGAGCTTCAACTGGAATGATGACGCTGGGTTCGAGGCGCATCATCTTCAACATGGCGGCGTGACGTCGTGCTCGACGCCACGCTTGCGGCAGAACTTGGCAAGTTTGGCCGACTGGTACTCGCCGCCGCCGTCGGTTCGAAGCACCTTGACTCGACGACCGGTTTGGTTCTCGGCCCAGTTGACGAACTCGACGAACTTGTCGTAGACTTCGTCCTTGGACCGCATGAGGTACAACTTGCACAGTCGAGACTTGTCGTCGGTGAAGGTGGCGAAGTACTTCATGCCGCCGAAAGTCGGAGTCTTCATAGGGCCGGCCACATCGCTGTACACGACGTCAAGCAGATTCGCAGACCGCTTGGTCGTGCCCGACTGGAACTTGACGCGAGTCAGCTTGCCGAGTGCACAGCCTTCACAGACCTCCCACTCTTGCACAGACCCGATATCGAGTCCGTCGGCGAGGTCCTTCTTGACGATGGCTTCGAGACCGCTGAAGCCGATGTGACCGAGTCGGAGGTGCCACAGGTACGACTTGGACATGGCGCGACCTCGTCTTGCACTGGCGGCGTGGGCTGCTTCAGTCGACACTGGAGACATGTTGAGCTTGAACAGACCCTTGCCGATTCGAGTGCCGATGGTCCGCTTGGCGCCTTTCAGCATGACAAAGCAACCGTCCTTGTCGAACGTCACGGGAGCAACGTCCTCCGTGAATCTTCCGACCGAGAACAGGTTGCGGCTGAGCTTGGGGATATGCCACACGTTGGTGAGCAAACCCTTCTTGACACCGCTTGGAGTCTTCATCGACATGAGAATGTCTCCCACGCCAACCGCTTGGACCGTGCCATCATCGGCCAGATGCACGTCGACTGGGTCAATCTTCTTGTAGTTCATCATGAACTGCTTGGTTCGCGATATGTGCTGAGTCGCACCCGAGTCGACCAACCACGCCGTGGATTGACTCGACTTGCCTTGGGTCTTCCCGACCGAGAACAGGTACTCGCCGGGGTCTTCATCTCGCGCAAGGTTGGCTCGCTGGAACCGTTGCCGAGGGTTGCCGTTGCCGTTGCCGTTGCCGCCGGAGTTGCCGTTGCCGTTGCCGTTGCCGTTGTCCTTGACACGCGAGTGGCACTCCGCGGCCCAATGACCGATCTTGCCGCAGTAGTTGCACGTGCCAGTCTTCTTGACTGCACGGCCCTTGGGCTTCGCGTCACTTGTCATGAACGCTTGGCCAAGCGTGGCTCCGTCGCCACCTTGCTCCTTGCGCTTCATGTCTTCATGGAGCAGCCGAGACGTCACGAGTTCCCACGTGAGCGCGTCGACACGCGACTCCAACGCCGTGATGAGGAACTGGTACGACTCGCTGAGACTGCCGAGAAGCGTGATCACCAAGTCGTCTTCGCTGACCGGAGCGCCGACTGCGTCGAGTTGCTCGGCCAGGGTCTTGAGCTTGTTGATGTGCGTGAGCACATCGTCACCTTCTTCCATCATGGTCGTGAAGAAACGACGACGAAGAAAGAGCTTGTTGGCAAGGCTCTTCTTCTCGAAGTGTTCTTCCAGTCTTGACCATGCATCTTGCGCACCACTCGCCGACCGAACCAGCGGGAGCTGCGAGTCTTCCATCGCGAGACAGATCATCGCGAGCGCCTTGCGAGACTTCTTCTTGAAGAGGGCTCGGTCCGCGTCGGTCTGGCACTGCTCGAGTTTGACCTCTCCACAGACAACTTCCCAGACGTCGCGTTCTTCGAGCACCATCTGCATCTTGAACTTCCATGTGTGGAAGTTGGTTCCGTCGAACTTGTTGATGCGGGCTGGGGTGGTCGAATCCATGGCGAAGGCTGGGGAGGCGAAGTCGGTGGAGGCAGAGTCGGCTGGGCTTGGGCTCATAACCTGTTGGAAGGTCGCTTGGTTGGTGGGATGCAAAATGCAAAGTGAATTGATCGGGACTTAGTTCGCTACTGCTACCTCTAAGCCGTCTGTGTGTGTCCTACGCTACCATAATCAAATGTATGTCCTACCTATCGTAAACATATGCAAACATAAACTGACTTCGTGGATACTTCAACGAAGTCGATGGGTGGCACTGGATTCAAACCAGAACCAGACGGAGAATCTTCCACATGTCGAATCTTCCACATGTCGAATCTTCCACGGAGAATCTTCTGCAGGAGAATCTTCTACAGCCGAGCTTCAACTGCCGAGCTTCAACTGGAATGATGACGCTGGGTTCGAGGCGCATCATCTTCAACACTCCCCCTCGACTCGACTGCGTCTTGGACACCGAGCTTGGTGCGGAGCACGTCGAACTGGACAGTGGGGATCGGCTTGGTCATGATGTCGGCAAGCATGTCTTGGGTCGGGCAATACTGCAGACACACTTGACCGTCCTCGACCTTCTCGCGAACGAAGTGGTAGCGAATGTCGATGTGCTTGGTGCGCTTGTGGAACTCGGGGTTCTTGGCCAACGCGATGGCCCCTTGGTTGTCTTCGTACACCGTGAGCGCTTGGTCACTTGCAACTTCGCCGAGTTCGCACAGGAACGCCTTGAGCCACACGGCTTCTTGGATCGCTTCCGATAGAGCCATGTACTCTGCTTCGGTCGAGGAGAGGGCGACAGTTCGCTGCTTCTTGCTGCGCCAGCTGATGCATCCGCCGTTGAGCATGAACACGTAGCCGCTGGTGCTTCGACGTGACTCGATGTCGCCAGCCCAGTCGGCGTCGGAGTAGCCGACCAGTCTTCCGTCGTTCGATGCCGAGAACTGCAGGCCGTAGGTCGGAGTCGCTTGCAGATACCGGAGCACACGCTTGAGAGCTTGCCAATGTGTTGGACACGGGTCCGCGGCGAACTGGCTGAGTGTGCCGACTGCCGCTGCGAGGTCTGGTCGAGTGCCGACCATGAGGTACATGAGTGCGCCGACTGCACTTCGGTACGGCACGTTCTTCATGGTGTCTTCGTGCTTGCAACCACCTTCGCACATGGCCTTGGTCAGCTTGAGTCCGGGGTCTTGAGGGGTCCTCACTGGTTTGCAGTCTTGCATGCCGAACTTGGTCAGGATCGACTGCAAGAACTTGGTCTGCCGCATGGTCACGTCGCCGGACTTGGGGTCTTGATCAACTTCCATGCCGAGGCAGTACTTGAGTTCGCCGAGGTCGGACATCTCGAAGCGTTCGCTGAGTGCACGCTTGGTCGCCGTGAGCAACTCGAGGCTGTTGCAGGCGAGGATGAGGTCGTCGACGTAGATCACCACGAAGATCATCGCTGAGCCGCTCCGCTTGACGTACACGCAGTGGTCCATCTCGCACTTGGTGAAGCCGACCTTGCGCATGAAGGCGTCGATGGTCTGGTTCCACATGCGTGGCGACTGCTTGAGACCGTAGAGCGAGCGCTTGAGCTTGCACACGTAGTCGGGGTGGCGCTGGTCGACGAAGCCTTCGGGCTGCTTCATGTAGATTTCTTCGTCGAGGTTGCCGTTCAGGAACGCCGTCTTGACATCCATCTGATGGATCATGAGCTTGTGTCGAGCGGCGATGCTGAGGATGGTGCGGATCGACGTGAACTTGGCGACGGGTGCGAATGTCTCTTCGAAGTCGATGCCGTACTTCTGCAGGAACCCCTTGGCAACGAGTCGAGCCTTGTACCGCTCGACGAGTCCTTCGGCGGTTTCCTTGACCTTGAACACCCACTTGCTGGTGATGGCCTTGCGTCCGGCTGGCAAAGGGACTAGGTCCCAGGTCTCGTTCTTCTTGAGCGACTCGAGCTCGGAGTCGCAGGCTTCCTTCCAGTTGCTGGCGTCGTCGGATTCCATCGCCGACTTGAACGATGTCGGCAACTCTCCCCCTGAATTCACGACGAGAGCAAACTCTTCGAGATCGTAATCTTGATCTTCTCCCCCTTGTTCTTGCACGTCTTCGCCTTCTTCGTCTTCATCTTCTACGCCTTCCTCTTCGATCGACGTGAGCAGTGCAGACAGATCTTCGAGCGATGTCCTTGGACCTTGCGTGGGTGGTGGAGCCGCACCACTTGTGCGACCAACACGTCCGTAGCGCTTCTCAACTGGCGGTTCAGCCAGGTTCTCGAGCGAGTGCGTGCGAGAGTGGCGCTTGGACCCTGGTGCGTAGTCGACATTCGGCTGCTGGGCCGATGCTGGTGCTGCTGGACGCTGCGACCGCTGGCCCTGTTGCCACTCCGGTCGCTCGTAGCTGCGCTGACTTGGTGCTGGTGAGGCTGGCTGCTCACCCATGTCTTCATCATCTTGATTGTCGGTTGCTTCATCTTGATCCTCATCATCTTCATCGTCGCGGAACTCGACGGACTTGCTCCAGGGTTCTTCGCGCTTGCCATCGTCGAATGTGTCTTCCATGAACTGCGCGTCTCGACTGATGACGATCCGGCCGGTTGCGATTTCTTCAAACCGATACGCCTTCTCGTGGTCCGAGTAGCCGAGGAACCGACACAAGATGGCTCGGGCGTCGAACTTCGACCGCTTCTCCTTGGGCACGTGGACGTACGCATGGCAGCCGAACACCTTGAAGTTGGCGAGCAAGGGCTTCTTCCCGTACCATTCTTCGTACGGCGACTTGTACAAGTCTTGAGCGCGGGTCGGAAGTCGGTTGCGAACTTCGACTGCGGTCATGACGGCTTCGCCCCAGTACTCGTCGGACAAGTTGGCATGGTGGAGCTTGCAACGACCACACTCACCGATGGTTCGGTTCATGCGCTCCGCCACACCGTTCAACTGAGGCGTGTATGGCGGCGTGACGTCGTGCTCGATGCCACGCTTGCGACAGAACTTGGCAAGTTTGGCCGACTGGTACTCGCCGCCGCCGTCGGTCCGAAGCACCTTGACTCGACGACCGGTTTGGTTCTCGGCCCAGTTGACGAACTCGACGAACTTGTCGTAGACTTCGTCCTTGGACCGCATGAGGTACAACTTGCACAGTCGAGACTTGTCGTCGGTGAAGGTGGCAAAGTACTTCATGCCGCCGAAAGTCGGAGTCTTCATGGGGCCGGCCACATCGCTGTACACGACGTCAAGCAGATTCGCAGACCGCTTGGTCGTGCCCGACTGGAACTTGACGCGAGTCAGCTTGCCGAGTGCACAGCCTTCACAGACCTCCCACTCTTGCACAGACCCGATATCGAGTCCGTCGGCGAGGTCCTTCTTGACGATGGCTTCGAGACCGCTGAAGCCGATGTGACCGAGTCGGAGGTGCCACAGGTACGACTTGGACATGGCGCGACCTCGTCTTGCACTGGCGGCGTGGGCTGCTTCAGTCGACACTGGAGACATGTTGAGCTTGAACAGACCCTTGCCGATTCGAGTGCCGATGGTCCGCTTGGCGCCTTTCAGCATGACAAAGCAACCGTCCTTGTCGAACGTCACGGGAGCAACGTCCTCCGTGAATCTTCCGACCGAGAACAGGTTGCGGCTGAGCTTGGGGATATGCCACACGTTGGTGAGCAAACCCTTCTTGACACCGCTTGGAGTCTTCATCGACATGAGAATGTCTCCCACGCCAACCGCTTGGACCGTGCCATCATCGGCCAGATGCACGTCGACTGGGTCAATCTTCTTGTAGTTCATCATGAACTGCTTGGTTCGCGACATGTGCTGAGTCGCACCCGAGTCGACCAACCACGCCGTGGATTGACTCGACTTGCCTTGGGTCTTCCCGACCGAGAACAGGTACTCGCCGGGGTCTTCATCTCGCGCAAGGTTGGCTCGCTGGAACCGTTGCCGAGGGTTGCCGTTGCCGTTTCCGTTGCCGCCGGAGTTGCCGTTGCCGTTGCCGTTGCCGTTGTCCTTGACACGCGAGTGGCACTCCGCGGCCCAATGACCGATCTTGCCGCAGTAGTTGCACGTGCCAGTCTTCTTGACTGCACGGCCCTTGGGCTTCGCGTCACTTGTCATGAACGCTTGGCCAAGCGTGGCTCCGTCGCCACCTTGCTCCTTGCGCTTCATGTCTTCATGGAGCAGCCGAGACGTCACGAGTTCCCACGTGAGCGCGTCGACACGCGACTCCAACGCCGTGATGAGGAACTGGTACGACTCGCTGAGACTGCCGAGAAGCGTGATCACCAAGTCGTCTTCGCTGACCGGAGCGCCGACTGCGTCGAGTTGCTCGGCCAGGGTCTTGAGCTTGTTGATGTGCGTGAGCACATCGTCACCTTCTTCCATCATGGTCGTGAAGAAACGACGACGAAGAAAGAGCTTGTTGGCAAGGCTCTTCTTCTCGAAGTGTTCTTCCAGTCTTGACCATGCATCTTGCGCACCACTCGCCGACCGAACCAGCGGGAGCTGCGAGTCTTCCATCGCGAGACAGATCATCGCGAGCGCCTTGCGAGACTTCTTCTTGAAGAGGGCTCGGTCCGCGTCGGTCTGGCACTGCTCGAGTTTGACCTCTCCACAGACAACTTCCCAGACGTCGCGTTCTTCGAGCACCATCTGCATCTTGAACTTCCATGTGTGGAAGTTGGTTCCGTCGAACTTGTTGATGCGAGCTGGGGTGGTCGAATCCATGGCGAAGGCTGGGGAGGCGAAGTCGGTGGAGGCAGAGTCGGCTGGGCTTGGGCTCATAACCTGTTGGAAGGTCGCTTGGTTGGTGGGATGCAAAATGCAAAGTGAATTGATCGGGACTTAGTTCGCTACTGCTACCTCTAAGCCGTCTGTGTGTGTCCTACGCTACCATAATCAAATGTATGTCCTACCTATCGTAAACATATGCAAACATAAACTGACTTCGTGGATACTTCAACGAAGTCGATGGGTGGCACTGGATTCAAACCAGAACCAGACGGAGAATCTTCCACATGTCGAATCTTCCACATGTCGAATCTTCCACGGAGAATCTTCTGCAGGAGAATCTTCTACAGCCGAGCTTCAACTGCCGAGCTTCAACTGGAATGATGACGCTGGGTTCGAGGCGCATCATCTTCAACATCGACCAGACCTCGCAGCGGCAGTCGGCACACTCAGCCAGTTCGCCGCGGACCCGTGTCCAACACATTGGCAAGCTCTCAAGCGTGTGCTCCGGTATCTGCAAGCGACTCCGACCTACGGCCTGCAGTTCTCGGCATCGAACGACGGAAGACTGGTCGGCTACTCCGACGCCGACTGGGCTGGCGACATCGAGTCACGTCGAAGCACCAGCGGCTACGTGTTCATGCTCAACGGCGGATGCATCAGCTGGCGCAGCAAGAAGCAGCGAACTGTCGCCCTCTCCTCGACCGAAGCAGAGTACATGGCTCTATCGGAAGCGATCCAAGAAGCCGTGTGGCTCAAGGCGTTCCTGTGCGAACTCGGCGAAGTTGCAAGTGACCAAGCGCTCACGGTGTACGAAGACAACCAAGGGGCCATCGCGTTGGCCAAGAACCCCGAGTTCCACAAGCGCACCAAGCACATCGACATTCGCTACCACTTCGTTCGCGAGAAGGTCGAGGACGGTCAAGTGTGTCTGCAGTATTGCCCGACCCAAGACATGCTTGCCGACATCATGACCAAGCCGATCCCCACTGTCCAGTTCGACGTGCTCCGCACCAAGCTTGGTGTTCAAGACGCAGTCGAGTCGAGGGGGAGTGTTGAAGATGATGCGCCTCGAACCCAGCGTCATCATTCCAGTTGAAGCTCGGCAGTTGAAGCTCGGCTGTAGAAGATTCTCCTGCAGAAGATTCTCCGTGGAAGATTCGACATGTGGAAGATTCGACATGTGGAAGATTCTCCGTCTGTTCTGGTTTGAATCCAGTGCCACCCATCGACTTCGTTGAAGTATCCACGAAGTCAGTTTATGTTTGCATATGTTTACGATAGGTAGGACATACATTTGATTATGGTAGCGTAGGACACACACAGACGGCTTAGAGGTAGCAGTAGCGAACTAAGCCCCGATCAATTCACTTTGCATTTTGCATCCCACCAACCAAGCGACCTTCCAACAAGCCGAACACCTTGAAGTTGGCGAGCAAGGGCTTCTTCCCGTACCATTCTTCGTACGGCGACTTGTACAAGTCTTGAGCGCGGGTCGGAAGTCGGTTGCGAACTTCGACTGCAGTCATGACGGCTTCGCCCCAGTACTCGTCGGACAAGTTGGCATGGTGGAGCTTGCAACGACCACACTCACCGATGGTTCGGTTCATGCGCTCCGCCACACCGTTCAACTGAGGCGTGTATGGCGGCGTGACGTCGTGCTCGATGCCACGCTTGCGGCAGAACTTGGCAAGCTTGGCCGACTGGTACTCGCCGCCGCCGTCGGTTCGAAGCACCTTGACTCGACGACCGGTTTGGTTCTCGGCCCAGTTGACGAACTCGACGAACTTGTCGTAGACTTCGTCCTTGGACCGCATGAGGTACAACTTGCACAGTCGAGACTTGTCGTCGGTGAAGGTGGCAAAGTACTTCATGCCGCCGAAAGTCGGAGTCTTCATGGGGCCGGCCACATCGCTGTACACGACGTCAAGCAGATTCGCAGACCGCTTGGTCGTGCCCGACTGGAACTTGACGCGAGTCAGCTTGCCGAGTGCACAGCCTTCACAGACCTCCCACTCTTGCACAGACCCGATATCGAGTCCGTCGGCGAGGTCCTTCTTGACGATGGCTTCGAGACCGCTGAAGCCGATGTGACCGAGTCGGAGGTGCCACAGGTACGACTTGGACATGGCGCGACCTCGTCTTGCACTGGCGGCGTGGGCTGCTTCAGTCGACACTGGAGACATGTTGAGCTTGAACAGACCCTTGCCGATTCGAGTGCCGATGGTCCGCTTGGCGCCTTTCAGCATGACAAAGCAACCGTCCTTGTCGAACGTCACGGGAGCAACGTCCTCCGTGAATCTTCCGACCGAGAACAGGTTGCGGCTGAGCTTGGGGATATGCCACACGTTGGTGAGCAAACCCTTCTTGACACCGCTTGGAGTCTTCATCGACATGAGAATGTCTCCCACGCCAACCGCTTGGACCGTGCCATCATCGGCCAGATGCACGTCGACTGGGTCAATCTTCTTGTAGTTCATCATGAACTGCTTGGTTCGCGACATGTGCTGAGTCGCACCCGAGTCGACCAACCACGCCGTGGATTGACTCGACTTGCCTTGGGTCTTCCCGACCGAGAACAGGTACTCGCCGGGGTCTTCATCTCGCGCAAGGTTGGCTCGCTGGAACCGTTGCCGAGGGTTGCCGTTGCCGTTGCCGTTGCCGCCGGAGTTGCCGTTGCCGTTGCCGTTGCCGTTGTCCTTGACACGCGAGTGGCACTCCGCGGCCCAATGACCGATCTTGCCGCAGTAGTTGCACGTGCCAGTCTTCTTGACTGCACGGCCCTTGGGCTTCGCGTCACTTGTCATGAACGCTTGGCCAAGCGTGGCTCCGTCGCCACCTTGCTCCTTGCGCTTCATGTCTTCATGGAGCAGCCGAGACGTCACGAGTTCCCACGTGAGCGCGTCGACACGCGACTCCAACGCCGTGATGAGGAACTGGTACGACTCGCTGAGACTGCCGAGAAGCGTGATCACCAAGTCGTCTTCGCTGACCGGAGCGCCGACTGCGTCGAGTTGCTCGGCCAGGGTCTTGAGCTTGTTGATGTGCGTGAGCACATCGTCACCTTCTTCCATCATGGTCGTGAAGAAACGACGACGAAGAAAGAGCTTGTTGGCAAGGCTCTTCTTCTCGAAGTGTTCTTCCAGTCTTGACCATGCATCTTGCGCACCACTCGCCGACCGAACCAGCGGGAGCTGCGAGTCTTCCATCGCGAGACAGATCATCGCGAGCGCCTTGCGAGACTTCTTCTTGAAGAGGGCTCGGTCCGCGTCGGTCTGGCACTGCTCGAGTTTGACCTCTCCACAGACAACTTCCCAGACGTCGCGTTCTTCGAGCACCATCTGCATCTTGAACTTCCATGTGTGGAAGTTGGTTCCGTCGAACTTGTTGATGCGGGCTGGGGTGGTCGAATCCATGGCGAAGGCTGGGGAGGCGAAGTCGGTGGAGGCAGAGTCGGCTGGGCTTGGGCTCATAACCTGTTGGAAGGTCGCTTGGTTGGTGGGATGCAAAATGCAAAGTGAATTGATCGGGACTTAGTTCGCTACTGCTACCTCTAAGCCGTCTGTGTGTGTCCTACGCTACCATAATCAAATGTATGTCCTACCTATCGTAAACATATGCAAACATAAACTGACTTCGTGGATACTTCAACGAAGTCGATGGGTGGCACTGGATTCAAACCAGAACCAGACGGAGAATCTTCCACATGTCGAATCTTCCACATGTCGAATCTTCCACGGAGAATCTTCTGCAGGAGAATCTTCTACAGCCGAGCTTCAACTGCCGAGCTTCAACTGGAATGATGACGCTGGGTTCGAGGCGCATCATCTTCAACATGGCGGCGTGACGTCGTGCTCGACGCCACGCTTGCGGCAGAACTTGGCAAGCTTGGCCGACTGGTACTCGCCGCCGCCGTCGGTTCGAAGCACCTTGACTCGACGACCGGTTTGGTTCTCGGCCCAGTTGACGAACTCGACGAACTTGTCGTAGACTTCGTCCTTGGACCGCATGAGGTACAACTTGCACAGTCGAGACTTGTCGTCGGTGAAGGTGGCGAAGTACTTCATGCCGCCGAAAGTCGGAGTCTTCATAGGGCCGGCCACATCGCTGTACACGACGTCAAGCAGATTCGCAGACCGCTTGGTCGTGCCCGACTGGAACTTGACGCGAGTCAGCTTGCCGAGTGCACAGCCTTCACAGACCTCCCACTCTTGCACAGACCCGATATCGAGTCCGTCGGCGAGGTCCTTCTTGACGATGGCTTCGAGACCGCTGAAGCCGATGTGACCGAGTCGGAGGTGCCACAGGTACGACTTGGACATGGCGCGACCTCGTCTTGTACTGACGGCGTGGGCTGCTTCAGTCGACACTGGAGACATGTTGAGCTTGAACAGACCCTTGCCGATTCGAGTGCCGATGGTCCGCTTGGCGCCTTTCAGCATGACAAAGCAACCGTCCTTGTCGAACGTCACGGGAGCAACGTCCTCCGTGAATCTTCCGACCGAGAACAGGTTGCGGCTGAGCTTGGGGATATGCCACACGTTGGTGAGCAAACCCTTCTTGACACCGCTTGGAGTCTTCATCGACATGAGAATGTCTCCCACGCCAACCGCTTGGACCGTGCCATCATCGGCCAGATGCACGTCGACTGGGTCAATCTTCTTGTAGTTCATCATGAACTGCTTGGTTCGCGACATGTGCTGAGTCGCACCCGAGTCGACCAACCACGCCGTGGATTGACTCGACTTGCCTTGGGTCTTCCCGACCGAGAACAGGTACTCGCCGGGGTCTTCATCTCGCGCAAGGTTGGCTCGCTGGAACCGTTGCCGAGGGTTGCCGTTGCCGTTTCCGTTGCCGCCGGAGTTGCCGTTGCCGTTGCCGTTGCCGTTGTCCTTGACACGCGAGTGGCACTCCGCGGCCCAATGACCGATCTTGCCGCAGTAGTTGCACGTGCCAGTCTTCTTGACTGCACGGCCCTTGGGCTTCGCGTCACTTGTCATGAACGCTTGGCCAAGCGTGGCTCCGTCGCCACCTTGCTCCTTGCGCTTCATGTCTTCATGGAGCAGCCGAGACGTCACGAGTTCCCACGTGAGCGCGTCGACACGCGACTCCAACGCCGTGATGAGGAACTGGTACGACTCGCTGAGACTGCCGAGAAGCGTGATCACCAAGTCGTCTTCGCTGACCGGAGCGCCGACTGCGTCGAGTTGCTCGGCCAGGGTCTTGAGCTTGTTGATGTGCGTGAGCACATCGTCACCTTCTTCCATCATGGTCGTGAAGAAACGACGACGAAGAAAGAGCTTGTTGGCAAGGCTCTTCTTCTCGAAGTGTTCTTCCAGTCTTGACCATGCATCTTGCGCACCACTCGCCGACCGAACCAGCGGGAGCTGCGAGTCTTCCATCGCGAGACAGATCATCGCGAGCGCCTTGCGAGACTTCTTCTTGAAGAGGGCTCGGTCCGCTTCGGTCTGGCACTGCTCGAGTTTGACCTCTCCACAGACAACTTCCCAGACGTCGCGTTCTTCGAGCACCATCTGCATCTTGAACTTCCATGTGTGGAAGTTGGTTCCGTCGAACTTGTTGATGCGGGCTGGGGTGGTCGAATCCATGGCGAAGGCTGGGGAGGCGAAGTCGGTGGAGGCAGAGTCGGCTGGGCTTGGGCTCATAACCTGTTGGAAGGTCGCTTGGTTGGTGGGATGCAAAATGCAAAGTGAATTGATCGGGACTTAGTTCGCTACTGCTACCTCTAAGCCGTCTGTGTGTGTCCTACGCTACCATAATCAAATGTATGTCCTACCTATCGTAAACATATGCAAACATAAACTGACTTCGTGGATACTTCAACGAAGTCGATGGGTGGCACTGGATTCAAACCAGAACCAGACGGAGAATCTTCCACATGTCGAATCTTCCACATGTCGAATCTTCCACGGAGAATCTTCTGCAGGAGAATCTTCTACAGCCGAGCTTCAACTGCCGAGCTTCAACTGGAATGATGACGCTGGGTTCGAGGCGCATCATCTTCAACATGGCGGCGTGACGTCGTGCTCGACGCCACGCTTGCGGCAGAACTTGGCAAGTTTGGCCGACTGGTACTCGCCGCCGCCGTCGGTTCGAAGCACCTTGACTCGACGACCGGTTTGGTTCTCGGCCCAGTTGACGAACTCGACGAACTTGTCGTAGACTTCGTCCTTGGACCGCATGAGGTACAACTTGCACAGTCGAGACTTGTCGTCGGTGAAGGTGGCGAAGTACTTCATGCCGCCGAAAGTCGGAGTCTTCATAGGGCCGGCCACATCGCTGTACACGACGTCAAGCAGATTCGCAGACCGCTTGGTCGTGCCCGACTGGAACTTGACGCGAGTCAGCTTGCCGAGTGCACAGCCTTCACAGACCTCCCACTCTTGCACAGACCCGATATCGAGTCCGTCGGCGAGGTCCTTCTTGACGATGGCTTCGAGACCGCTGAAGCCGATGTGACCGAGTCGGAGGTGCCACAGGTACGACTTGGACATGGCGCGACCTCGTCTTGCACTGGCGGCGTGGGCTGCTTCAGTCGACACTGGAGACATGTTGAGCTTGAACAGACCCTTGCCGATTCGAGTGCCGATGGTCCGCTTGGCGCCTTTCAGCATGACAAAGCAACCGTCCTTGTCGAACGTCACGGGAGCAACGTCCTCCGTGAATCTTCCGACCGAGAACAGGTTGCGGCTGAGCTTGGGGATATGCCACACGTTGGTGAGCAAACCCTTCTTGACACCGCTTGGAGTCTTCATCGACATGAGAATGTCTCCCACGCCAACCGCTTGGACCGTGCCATCATCGGCCAGATGCACGTCGACTGGGTCAATCTTCTTGTAGTTCATCATGAACTGCTTGGTTCGCGACATGTGCTGAGTCGCACCCGAGTCGACCAACCACGCCGTGGATTGACTCGACTTGCCTTGGGTCTTCCCGACCGAGAACAGGTACTCGCCGGGGTCTTCATCTCGCGCAAGGTTGGCTCGCTGGAACCGTTGCCGAGGGTTGCCGTTGCCGTTGCCGTTGCCGCCGGAGTTGCCGTTGCCGTTGCCGTTGCCGTTGTCCTTGACACGCGAGTGGCACTCCGCGGCCCAATGACCGATCTTGCCGCAGTAGTTGCACGTGCCAGTCTTCTTGACTGCACGGCCCTTGGGCTTCGCGTCACTTGTCATGAACGCTTGGCCAAGCGTGGCTCCGTCGCCACCTTGCTCCTTGCGCTTCATGTCTTCATGGAGCAGCCGAGACGTCACGAGTTCCCACGTGAGCGCGTCGACACGCGACTCCAACGCCGTGATGAGGAACTGGTACGACTCGCTGAGACTGCCGAGAAGCGTGATCACCAAGTCGTCTTCGCTGACCGGAGCGCCGACTGCGTCGAGTTGCTCGGCCAGGGTCTTGAGCTTGTTGATGTGCGTGAGCACATCGTCACCTTCTTCCATCATGGTCGTGAAGAAACGACGACGAAGAAAGAGCTTGTTGGCAAGGCTCTTCTTCTCGAAGTGTTCTTCCAGTCTTGACCATGCATCTTGCGCACCACTCGCCGACCGAACCAGCGGGAGCTGCGAGTCTTCCATCGCGAGACAGATCATCGCGAGCGCCTTGCGAGACTTCTTCTTGAAGAGGGCTCGGTCCGCTTCGGTCTGGCACTGCTCGAGTTTGACCTCTCCACAGACAACTTCCCAGACGTCGCGTTCTTCGAGCACCATCTGCATCTTGAACTTCCATGTGTGGAAGTTGGTTCCGTCGAACTTGTTGATGCGGGCTGGGGTGGTCGAATCCATGGCGAAGGCTGGGGAGGCGAAGTCGGTGGAGGCAGAGTCGGCTGGGCTTGGGCTCATAACCTGTTGGAAGGTCGCTTGGTTGGTGGGATGCAAAATGCAAAGTGAATTGATCGGGACTTAGTTCGCTACTGCTACCTCTAAGCCGTCTGTGTGTGTCCTACGCTACCATAATCAAATGTATGTCCTACCTATCGTAAACATATGCAAACATAAACTGACTTCGTGGATACTTCAACGAAGTCGATGGGTGGCACTGGATTCAAACCAGAACCAGACGGAGAATCTTCCACATGTCGAATCTTCCACATGTCGAATCTTCCACGGAGAATCTTCTGCAGGAGAATCTTCTACAGCCGAGCTTCAACTGCCGAGCTTCAACTGGAATGATGACGCTGGGTTCGAGGCGCATCATCTTCAACACTCCCCCTCGACTCGACTGCGTCTTGGACACCGAGCTTGGTGCGGAGCACGTCGAACTGGACAGTGGGGATCGGCTTGGTCATGATGTCGGCAAGCATGTCTTGGGTCGGGCAATACTGCAGACACACTTGACCGTCCTCGACCTTCTCGCGAACGAAGTGGTAGCGAATGTCGATGTGCTTGGTGCGCTTGTGGAACTCGGGGTTCTTGGCCAACGCGATGGCCCCTTGGTTGTCTTCGTACACCGTGAGCGCTTGGTCACTTGCAACTTCGCCGAGTTCGCACAGGAACGCCTTGAGCCACACGGCTTCTTGGATCGCTTCCGATAGAGCCATGTACTCTGCTTCGGTCGAGGAGAGGGCGACAGTTCGCTGCTTCTTGCTGCGCCAGCTGATGCATCCGCCGTTGAGCATGAACACGTAGCCGCTGGTGCTTCGACGTGACTCGATGTCGCCAGCCCAGTCGGCGTCGGAGTAGCCGACCAGTCTTCCGTCGTTCGATGCCGAGAACTGCAGGCCGTAGGTCGGAGTCGCTTGCAGATACCGGAGCACACGCTTGAGAGCTTGCCAATGTGTTGGACACGGGTCCGCGGCGAACTGGCTGAGTGTGCCGACTGCCGCTGCGAGGTCTGGTCGAGTGCCGACCATGAGGTACATGAGTGCGCCGACTGCACTTCGGTACGGCACGTTCTTCATGGTGTCTTCGTGCTTGCAACCACCTTCACACATGGCCTTGGTCAGCTTGAGTCCGGGGTCTTGAGGGGTCCTCACTGGTTTGCAGTCTTGCATGCCGAACTTGGTCAGGATCGACTGCAAGAACTTGGTCTGCCGCATGGTCACGTCGCCGGACTTGGGGTCTTGATCAACTTCCATGCCGAGGCAGTACTTGAGTTCGCCGAGGTCGGACATCTCGAAGCGTTCGCTGAGTGCACGCTTGGTCGCCGTGAGCAACTCGAGGCTGTTGCAGGCGAGGATGAGGTCGTCGACGTAGATCACCACGAAGATCATCGCTGAGCCGCTCCGCTTGACGTACACGCAGTGGTCCATCTCGCACTTGGTGAAGCCGACCTTGCGCATGAAGGCGTCGATGGTCTGGTTCCACATGCGTGGCGACTGCTTGAGACCGTAGAGCGAGCGCTTGAGCTTGCACACGTAGTCGGGGTGGCGCTGGTCGACGAAGCCTTCGGGCTGCTTCATGTAGATTTCTTCGTCGAGGTTGCCGTTCAGGAACGCCGTCTTGACATCCATCTGATGGATCATGAGCTTGTGTCGAGCGGCGATGCTGAGGATGGTGCGGATCGACGTGAACTTGGCGACGGGTGCGAATGTCTCTTCGAAGTCGATGCCGTACTTCTGCAGGAACCCCTTGGCAACGAGTCGAGCCTTGTACCGCTCGACGAGTCCTTCGGCGGTTTCCTTGACCTTGAACACCCACTTGCTGGTGATGGCCTTGCGTCCGGCTGGCAAAGGGACTAGGTCCCAGGTCTCGTTCTTCTTGAGCGACTCGAGCTCGGAGTCGCAGGCTTCCTTCCAGTTGCTGGCGTCGTCGGATTCCATCGCCGACTTGAACGATGTCGGCAACTCTCCCCCTGAATTCACGACGAGAGCAAACTCTTCGAGATCGTAATCTTGATCTTCTCCCCCTTGTTCTTGCACGTCTTCGCCTTCTTCGTCTTCATCTTCTACGCCTTCCTCTTCGATCGACGTGAGCAGTGCAGACAGATCTTCGAGCGATGTCCTTGGACCTTGCGTGGGTGGTGGAGCCGCACCACTTGTGCGACCAACACGTCCGTAGCGCTTCTCAACTGGCGGTTCAGCCAGGTTCTCGAGCGAGTGCGTGCGAGAGTGGCGCTTGGACCCTGGTGCGTAGTCGACATTCGGCTGCTGGGCCGATGCTGGTGCTGCTGGACGCTGCGACCGCTGGCCCTGTTGCCACTCCGGTCGCTCGTAGCTGCGCTGACTTGGTGCTGGTGAGGCTGGCTGCTCACCCATGTCTTCATCATCTTGATTGTCGGTTGCTTCATCTTGATCCTCATCATCTTCATCGTCGCGGAACTCGACGGACTTGCTCCAGGGTTCTTCGCGCTTGCCATCGTCGAATGTGTCTTCCATGAACTGCGCGTCTCGACTGATGACGATCCGGCCGGTTGCGATTTCTTCAAACCGATACGCCTTCTCGTGGTCCGAGTAGCCGAGGAACCGACACAAGATGGCTCGGGCGTCGAACTTCGACCGCTTCTCCTTGGGCACGTGGACGTACGCATGGCAGCCGAACACCTTGAAGTTGGCGAGCAAGGGCTTCTTCCCGTACCATTCTTCGTACGGCGACTTGTACAAGTCTTGAGCGCGGGTCGGAAGTCGGTTGCGAACTTCGACTGCAGTCATGACGGCTTCGCCCCAGTACTCGTCGGACAAGTTGGCATGGTGGAGCTTGCAACGACCACACTCACCGATGGTTCGGTTCATGCGCTCCGCCACACCGTTCAACTGAGGCGTGTATGGCGGCGTGACGTCGTGCTCGATGCCACGCTTGCGGCAGAACTTGGCAAGCTTGGCCGACTGGTACTCGCCGCCGCCGTCGGTTCGAAGCACCTTGACTCGACGACCGGTTTGGTTCTCGGCCCAGTTGACGAACTCGACGAACTTGTCGTAGACTTCGTCCTTGGACCGCATGAGGTACAACTTGCACAGTCGAGACTTGTCGTCGGTGAAGGTGGCAAAGTACTTCATGCCGCCGAAAGTCGGAGTCTTCATGGGGCCGGCCACATCGCTGTACACGACGTCAAGCAGATTCGCAGACCGCTTGGTCGTGCCCGACTGGAACTTGACGCGAGTCAGCTTGCCGAGTGCACAGCCTTCACAGACCTCCCACTCTTGCACAGACCCGATATCGAGTCCGTCGGCGAGGTCCTTCTTGACGATGGCTTCGAGACCGCTGAAGCCGATGTGACCGAGTCGGAGGTGCCACAGGTACGACTTGGACATGGCGCGACCTCGTCTTGCACTGGCGGCGTGGGCTGCTTCAGTCGACACTGGAGACATGTTGAGCTTGAACAGACCCTTGCCGATTCGAGTGCCGATGGTCCGCTTGGCGCCTTTCAGCATGACAAAGCAACCGTCCTTGTCGAACGTCACGGGAGCAACGTCCTCCGTGAATCTTCCGACCGAGAACAGGTTGCGGCTGAGCTTGGGGATATGCCACACGTTGGTGAGCAAACCCTTCTTGACACCGCTTGGAGTCTTCATCGACATGAGAATGTCTCCCACGCCAACCGCTTGGACCGTGCCATCATCGGTCAGATGCACGTCGACTGGGTCAATCTTCTTGTAGTTCATCATGAACTGCTTGGTTCGCGACATGTGCTGAGTCGCACCCGAGTCGACCAACCACGCCGTGGATTGACTCGACTTGCCTTGGGTCTTCCCGACCGAGAACAGGTACTCGCCGGGGTCTTCATCTCGCGCAAGGTTGGCTCGCTGGAACCGTTGCCGAGGGTTGCCGTTGCCGTTGCCGTTGCCGCCGGAGTTGCCGTTGCCGTTGCCGTTGCCGTTGTCCTTGACACGCGAGTGGCACTCCGCGGCCCAATGACCGATCTTGCCGCAGTAGTTGCACGTGCCAGTCTTCTTGACTGCACGGCCCTTGGGCTTCGCGTCACTTGTCATGAACGCTTGGCCAAGCGTGGCTCCGTCGCCACCTTGCTCCTTGCGCTTCATGTCTTCATGGAGCAGCCGAGACGTCACGAGTTCCCACGTGAGCGCGTCGACACGCGACTCCAACGCCGTGATGAGGAACTGGTACGACTCGCTGAGACTGCCGAGAAGCGTGATCACCAAGTCGTCTTCGCTGACCGGAGCGCCGACTGCGTCGAGTTGCTCCGCCAGGGTCTTGAGCTTGTTGATGTGCGTGAGCACATCGTCACCTTCTCCCATCATGGTCGTGAAGAAACGACGACGAAGAAAGAGCTTGTTGGCAAGGCTCTTCTTCTCGAAGTGTTCTTCCAGTCTTGACCATGCATCTTGCGCACCACTCGCCGACCGAACCAGCGGGAGCTGCGAGTCTTCCATCGCGAGACAGATCATCGCGAGCGCCTTGCGAGACTTCTTCTTGAAGAGGGCTCGGTCCGCGTCGGTCTGGCACTGCTCGAGTTTGACCTCTCCACAGACAACTTCCCAGACGTCGCGTTCTTCGAGCACCATCTGCATCTTGAACTTCCATGTGTGGGAGTTGGTTCCGTCGAACTTGTTGATGCGAGCTGGGGTGGTCGAATCCATGGCGAAGGCTGGGGAGGCGAAGTCGGTGGAGGCAGAGTCGGCTGGGCTTGGGCTCATAACCTGTTGGAAGGTCGCTTGGTTGGTGGGATGCAAAATGCAAAGTGAATTGATCGGGACTTAGTTCGCTACTGCTACCTCTAAGCCGTCTGTGTGTGTCCTACGCTACCATAATCAAATGTATGTCCTACCTATCGTAAACATATGCAAACATAAACTGACTTCGTGGATACTTCAACGAAGTCGATGGGTGGCACTGGATTCAAACCAGAACCAGACGGAGAATCTTCCACATGTCGAATCTTCCACGGAGAATCTTCTGCAGGAGAATCTTCTACAGCCGAGCTTCAACTGCCGAGCTTCAACTGGAATGATGACGCTGGGTTCGAGGCGCATCATCTTCAACACTCCCCCTCGACTCGACTGCGTCTTGGACACCGAGCTTGGTGCGGAGCACGTCGAACTGGACAGTGGGGATCGGCTTGGTCATGATGTCGGCAAGCATGTCTTGGGTCGGGCAATACTGCAGACACACTTGACCGTCCTCGACCTTCTCGCGAACGAAGTGGTAGCGAATGTCGATGTGCTTGGTGCGCTTGTGGAACTCGGGGTTCTTGGCCAACGCGATGGCCCCTTGGTTGTCTTCGTACACCGTGAGCGCTTGGTCACTTGCAACTTCGCCGAGTTCGCACAGGAACGCCTTGAGCCACACGGCTTCTTGGATCGCTTCCGATAGAGCCATGTACTCTGCTTCGGTCGAGGAGAGGGCGACAGTTCGCTGCTTCTTGCTGCGCCAGCTGATGCATCCGCCGTTGAGCATGAACACGTAGCCGCTGGTGCTTCGACGTGACTCGATGTCGCCAGCCCAGTCGGCGTCGGAGTAGCCGACCAGTCTTCCGTCGTTCGATGCCGAGAACTGCAGGCCGTAGGTCGGAGTCGCTTGCAGATACCGGAGCACACGCTTGAGAGCTTGCCAATGTGTTGGACACGGGTCCGCGGCGAACTGGCTGAGTGTGCCGACTGCCGCTGCGAGGTCTGGTCGAGTGCCGACCATGAGGTACATGAGTGCGCCGACTGCACTTCGGTACGGCACGTTCTTCATGGTGTCTTCGTGCTTGCAACCACCTTCACACATGGCCTTGGTCAGCTTGAGTCCGGGGTCTTGAGGGGTCCTCACTGGTTTGCAGTCTTGCATGCCGAACTTGGTCAGGATCGACTGCAAGAACTTGGTCTGCCGCATGGTCACGTCGCCGGACTTGGGGTCTTGATCAACTTCCATGCCGAGGCAGTACTTGAGTTCGCCGAGGTCGGACATCTCGAAGCGTTCGCTGAGTGCACGCTTGGTCGCCGTGAGCAACTCGAGGCTGTTGCAGGCGAGGATGAGGTCGTCGACGTAGATCACCACGAAGATCATCGCTGAGCCGCTCCGCTTGACGTACACGCAGTGGTCCATCTCGCACTTGGTGAAGCCGACCTTGCGCATGAAGGCGTCGATGGTCTGGTTCCACATGCGTGGCGACTGCTTGAGACCGTAGAGCGAGCGCTTGAGCTTGCACACGTAGTCGGGGTGGCGCTGGTCGACGAAGCCTTCGGGCTGCTTCATGTAGATTTCTTCGTCGAGGTTGCCGTTCAGGAACGCCGTCTTGACATCCATCTGATGGATCATGAGCTTGTGTCGAGCGGCGATGCTGAGGATGGTGCGGATCGACGTGAACTTGGCGACGGGTGCGAATGTCTCTTCGAAGTCGATGCCGTACTTCTGCAGGAACCCCTTGGCAACGAGTCGAGCCTTGTACCGCTCGACGAGTCCTTCGGCGGTTTCCTTGACCTTGAACACCCACTTGCTGGTGATGGCCTTGCGTCCGGCTGGCAAAGGGACTAGGTCCCAGGTCTCGTTCTTCTTGAGCGACTCGAGCTCGGAGTCGCAGGCTTCCTTCCAGTTGCTGGCGTCGTCGGATTCCATCGCCGACTTGAACGATGTCGGCAACTCTCCCCCTGAATTCACGACGAGAGCAAACTCTTCGAGATCGTAATCTTGATCTTCTCCCCCTTGTTCTTGCACGTCTTCGCCTTCTTCGTCTTCATCTTCTACGCCTTCCTCTTCGATCGACGTGAGCAGTGCAGACAGATCTTCGAGCGATGTCCTTGGACCTTGCGTGGGTGGTGGAGCCGCACCACTTGTGCGACCAACACGTCCGTAGCGCTTCTCAACTGGCGGTTCAGCCAGGTTCTCGAGCGAGTGCGTGCGAGAGTGGCGCTTGGACCCTGGTGCGTAGTCGACATTCGGCTGCTGGGCCGATGCTGGTGCTGCTGGACGCTGCGACCGCTGGCCCTGTTGCCACTCCGGTCGCTCGTAGCTGCGCTGACTTGGTGCTGGTGAGGCTGGCTGCTCACCCATGTCTTCATCATCTTGATTGTCGGTTGCTTCATCTTGATCCTCATCATCTTCATCGTCGCGGAACTCGACGGACTTGCTCCAGGGTTCTTCGCGCTTGCCATCGTCGAATGTGTCTTCCATGAACTGCGCGTCTCGACTGATGACGATCCGGCCGGTTGCGATTTCTTCAAACCGATACGCCTTCTCGTGGTCCGAGTAGCCGAGGAACCGACACAAGATGGCTCGGGCGTCGAACTTCGACCGCTTCTCCTTGGGCACGTGGACGTACGCATGGCAGCCGAACACCTTGAAGTTGGCGAGCAAGGGCTTCTTCCCGTACCATTCTTCGTACGGCGACTTGTACAAGTCTTGAGCGCGGGTCGGAAGTCGGTTGCGAACTTCGACTGCAGTCATGACGGCTTCGCCCCAGTACTCGTCGGACAAGTTGGCATGGTGGAGCTTGCAACGACCACACTCACCGATGGTTCGGTTCATGCGCTCCGCCACACCGTTCAACTGAGGCGTGTATGGCGGCGTGACGTCGTGCTCGATGCCACGCTTGCGGCAGAACTTGGCAAGCTTGGCCGACTGGTACTCGCCGCCGCCGTCGGTTCGAAGCACCTTGACTCGACGACCGGTTTGGTTCTCGGCCCAGTTGACGAACTCGACGAACTTGTCGTAGACTTCGTCCTTGGACCGCATGAGGTACAACTTGCACAGTCGAGACTTGTCGTCGGTGAAGGTGGCAAAGTACTTCATGCCGCCGAAAGTCGGAGTCTTCATGGGGCCGGCCACATCGCTGTACACGACGTCAAGCAGATTCGCAGACCGCTTGGTCGTGCCCGACTGGAACTTGACGCGAGTCAGCTTGCCGAGTGCACAGCCTTCACAGACCTCCCACTCTTGCACAGACCCGATATCGAGTCCGTCGGCGAGGTCCTTCTTGACGATGGCTTCGAGACCGCTGAAGCCGATGTGACCGAGTCGGAGGTGCCACAGGTACGACTTGGACATGGCGCGACCTCGTCTTGCACTGGCGGCGTGGGCTGCTTCAGTCGACACTGGAGACATGTTGAGCTTGAACAGACCCTTGCCGATTCGAGTGCCGATGGTCCGCTTGGCGCCTTTCAGCATGACAAAGCAACCGTCCTTGTCGAACGTCACGGGAGCAACGTCCTCCGTGAATCTTCCGACCGAGAACAGGTTGCGGCTGAGCTTGGGGATATGCCACACGTTGGTGAGCAAACCCTTCTTGACACCGCTTGGAGTCTTCATCGACATGAGAATGTCTCCCACGCCAACCGCTTGGACCGTGCCATCATCGGCCAGATGCACGTCGACTGGGTCAATCTTCTTGTAGTTCATCATGAACTGCTTGGTTCGCGACATGTGCTGAGTCGCACCCGAGTCGACCAACCACGCCGTGGATTGACTCGACTTGCCTTGGGTCTTCCCGACCGAGAACAGGTACTCGCCGGGGTCTTCATCTCGCGCAAGGTTGGCTCGCTGGAACCGTTGCCGAGGGTTGCCGTTGCCGTTGCCGTTGCCGCCGGAGTTGCCGTTGCCGTTGCCGTTGCCGTTGTCCTTGACACGCGAGTGGCACTCCGCGGCCCAATGACCGATCTTGCCGCAGTAGTTGCACGTGCCAGTCTTCTTGACTGCACGGCCCTTGGGCTTCGCGTCACTTGTCATGAACGCTTGGCCAAGCGTGGCTCCGTCGCCACCTTGCTCCTTGCGCTTCATGTCTTCATGGAGCAGCCGAGACGTCACGAGTTCCCACGTGAGCGCGTCGACACGCGACTCCAACGCCGTGATGAGGAACTGGTACGACTCGCTGAGACTGCCGAGAAGCGTGATCACCAAGTCGTCTTCGCTGACCGGAGCGCCGACTGCGTCGAGTTGCTCCGCCAGGGTCTTGAGCTTGTTGATGTGCGTGAGCACATCGTCACCTTCTCCCATCATGGTCGTGAAGAAACGACGACGAAGAAAGAGCTTGTTGGCAAGGCTCTTCTTCTCGAAGTGTTCTTCCAGTCTTGACCATGCATCTTGCGCACCACTCGCCGACCGAACCAGCGGGAGCTGCGAGTCTTCCATCGCGAGACAGATCATCGCGAGCGCCTTGCGAGACTTCTTCTTGAAGAGGGCTCGGTCCGCGTCGGTCTGGCACTGCTCGAGTTTGACCTCTCCACAGACAACTTCCCAGACGTCGCGTTCTTCGAGCACCATCTGCATCTTGAACTTCCATGTGTGGGAGTTGGTTCCGTCGAACTTGTTGATGCGAGCTGGGGTGGTCGAATCCATGGCGAAGGCTGGGGAGGCGAAGTCGGTGGAGGCAGAGTCGGCTGGGCTTGGGCTCATAACCTGTTGGAAGGTCGCTTGGTTGGTGGGATGCAAAATGCAAAGTGAATTGATCGGGACTTAGTTCGCTACTGCTACCTCTAAGCCGTCTGTGTGTGTCCTACGCTACCATAATCAAATGTATGTCCTACCTATCGTAAACATATGCAAACATAAACTGACTTCGTGGATACTTCAACGAAGTCGATGGGTGGCACTGGATTCAAACCAGAACCAGACGGAGAATCTTCCACATGTCGAATCTTCCACGGAGAATCTTCTGCAGGAGAATCTTCTACAGCCGAGCTTCAACTGCCGAGCTTCAACTGGAATGATGACGCTGGGTTCGAGGCGCATCATCTTCAACATCGACCAGACCTCGCAGCGGCAGTCGGCACACTCAGCCAGTTCGCCGCGGACCCGTGTCCAACACATTGGCAAGCTCTCAAGCGTGTGCTCCGGTATCTGCAAGCGACTCCGACGTACGGCCTGCAGTTCTCGGCATCGAACGACGGAAGACTGGTCGGCTACTCCGACGCCGACTGGGCTGGCGACATCGAGTCACGTCGAAGCACCAGCAGCTACGTGTTCATGCTCAACGGCGGATGCATCAGCTGGCGCAGCAAGAAGCAGCGAACTGTCGCCCTCTCCTCGACCGAAGCAGAGTACATGGCTCTATCGGAAGCGATCCAAGAAGCCGTGTGGCTCAAGGCGTTCCTGTGCGAACTCGGCGAAGTTGCAAGTGACCAAGCGCTCACGGTGTACGAAGACAACCAAGGGGCCATCGCGTTGGCCAAGAACCCCGAGTTCCACAAGCGCACCAAGCACATCGACATTCGCTACCACTTCGTTCGCGAGAAGGTCGAGGACGGTCAAGTGTGTCTGCAGTATTGCCCGACCCAAGACATGCTTGCCGACATCATGACCAAGCCGATCCCCACTGTCCAGTTCGACGTGCTCCGCACCAAGCTTGGTGTTCAAGACGCAGTCGAGTCGAGGGGGAGTGTTGAAGATGATGCGCCTCGAACCCAGCGTCATCATTCCAGTTGAAGCTCGGCAGTTGAAGCTCGGCTGTAGAAGATTCTCCTGCAGAAGATTCTCCGTGGAAGATTCGACATGTGGAAGATTCGACATGTGGAAGATTCTCCGTCTGGTTCTGGTTTGAATCCAGTGCCACCCATCGACTTCGTTGAAGTATCCACGAAGTCAGTTTATGTTTGCATATGTTTACGATAGGTAGGACATACATTTGATTATGGTAGCGTAGGACACACACAGACGGCTTAGAGGTAGCAGTAGCGAACTAAGCCCCGATCAATTCACTTTGCATTTTGCATCCCACCAACCAAGCGACCTTCCAACAAGCCGAACACCTTGAAGTTGGCGAGCAAGGGCTTCTTCCCGTACCATTCTTCGTACGGCGACTTGTACAAGTCTTGAGCGCGGGTCGGAAGTCGGTTGCGAACTTCGACTGCAGTCATGACGGCTTCGCCCCAGTACTCGTCGGACAAGTTGGCATGGTGGAGCTTGCAACGACCACACTCACCGATGGTTCGGTTCATGCGCTCCGCCACACCGTTCAACTGAGGCGTGTATGGCGGCGTGACGTCGTGCTCGATGCCACGCTTGCGGCAGAACTTGGCAAGCTTGGCCGACTGGTACTCGCCGCCGCCGTCGGTTCGAAGCACCTTGACTCGACGACCGGTTTGGTTCTCGGCCCAGTTGACGAACTCGACGAACTTGTCGTAGACTTCGTCCTTGGACCGCATGAGGTACAACTTGCACAGTCGAGACTTGTCGTCGGTGAAGGTGGCAAAGTACTTCATGCCGCCGAAAGTCGGAGTCTTCATGGGGCCGGCCACATCGCTGTACACGACGTCAAGCAGATTCGCAGACCGCTTGGTCGTGCCCGACTGGAACTTGACGCGAGTCAGCTTGCCGAGTGCACAGCCTTCACAGACCTCCCACTCTTGCACAGACCCGATATCGAGTCCGTCGGCGAGGTCCTTCTTGACGATGGCTTCGAGACCGCTGAAGCCGATGTGACCGAGTCGGAGGTGCCACAGGTACGACTTGGACATGGCGCGACCTCGTCTTGCACTGGCGGCGTGGGCTGCTTCAGTCGACACTGGAGACATGTTGAGCTTGAACAGACCCTTGCCGATTCGAGTGCCGATGGTCCGCTTGGCGCCTTTCAGCATGACAAAGCAACCGTCCTTGTCGAACGTCACGGGAGCAACGTCCTCCGTGAATCTTCCGACCGAGAACAGGTTGCGGCTGAGCTTGGGGATATGCCACACGTTGGTGAGCAAACCCTTCTTGACACCGCTTGGAGTCTTCATCGACATGAGAATGTCTCCCACGCCAACCGCTTGGACCGTGCCATCATCGGTCAGATGCACGTCGACTGGGTCAATCTTCTTGTAGTTCATCATGAACTGCTTGGTTCGCGACATGTGCTGAGTCGCACCCGAGTCGACCAACCACGCCGTGGATTGACTCGACTTGCCTTGGGTCTTCCCGACCGAGAACAGGTACTCGCCGGGGTCTTCATCTCGCGCAAGGTTGGCTCGCTGGAACCGTTGCCGAGGGTTGCCGTTGCCGTTGCCGTTGCCGCCGGAGTTGCCGTTGCCGTTGCCGTTGCCGTTGTCCTTGACACGCGAGTGGCACTCCGCGGCCCAATGACCGATCTTGCCGCAGTAGTTGCACGTGCCAGTCTTCTTGACTGCACGGCCCTTGGGCTTCGCGTCACTTGTCATGAACGCTTGGCCAAGCGTGGCTCCGTCGCCACCTTGCTCCTTGCGCTTCATGTCTTCATGGAGCAGCCGAGACGTCACGAGTTCCCACGTGAGCGCGTCGACACGCGACTCCAACGCCGTGATGAGGAACTGGTACGACTCGCTGAGACTGCCGAGAAGCGTGATCACCAAGTCGTCTTCGCTGACCGGAGCGCCGACTGCGTCGAGTTGCTCCGCCAGGGTCTTGAGCTTGTTGATGTGCGTGAGCACATCGTCACCTTCTTCCATCATGGTCGTGAAGAAACGACGACGAAGAAAGAGCTTGTTGGCAAGGCTCTTCTTCTCGAAGTGTTCTTCCAGTCTTGACCATGCATCTTGCGCACCACTCGCCGACCGAACCAGCGGGAGCTGCGAGTCTTCCATCGCGAGACAGATCATCGCGAGCGCCTTGCGAGACTTCTTCTTGAAGAGGGCTCGGTCCGCGTCGGTCTGGCACTGCTCGAGTTTGACCTCTCCACAGACAACTTCCCAGACGTCGCGTTCTTCGAGCACCATCTGCATCTTGAACTTCCATGTGTGGAAGTTGGTTCCGTCGAACTTGTTGATGCGAGCTGGGGTGGTCGAATCCATGGCGAAGGCTGGGGAGGCGAAGTCGGTGGAGGCAGAGTCGGCTGGGCTTGGGCTCATAACCTGTTGGAAGGTCGCTTGGTTGGTGGGATGCAAAATGCAAAGTGAATTGATCGGGACTTAGTTCGCTACTGCTACCTCTAAGCCGTCTGTGTGTGTCCTACGCTACCATAATCAAATGTATGTCCTACCTATCGTAAACATATGCAAACATAAACTGACTTCGTGGATACTTCAACGAAGTCGATGGGTGGCACTGGATTCAAACCAGAACCAGACGGAGAATCTTCCACATGTCGAATCTTCCACATGTCGAATCTTCCACGGAGAATCTTCTGCAGGAGAATCTTCTACAGCCGAGCTTCAACTGCCGAGCTTCAACTGGAATGATGACGCTGGGTTCGAGGCGCATCATCTTCAACATCGACCAGACCTCGCAGCGGCAGTCGGCACACTCAGCCAGTTCGCCGCGGACCCGTGTCCAACACACTGGCAAGCTCTCAAGCGTGTGCTCCGGTATCTGCAAGCGACTCCGACGTACGGCCTGCAGTTCTCGGCATCGAACGACGGAAGACTGGTCGGCTACTCCGACGCCGACTGGGCTGGCGACATCGAGTCACGTCGAAGCACCAGCGGCTACGTGTTCATGCTCAACGGCGGATGCATCAGCTGGCGCAGCAAGAAGCAGCGAACTGTCGCCCTCTCCTCGACCGAAGCAGAGTACATGGCTCTATCGGAAGCGATCCAAGAAGCCGTGTGGCTCAAGGCGTTCCTGTGCGAACTCGGCGAAGTTGCAAGTGACCAAGCGCTCACGGTGTACGAAGACAACCAAGGGGCCATCGCGTTGGCCAAGAACCCCGAGTTCCACAAGCGCACCAAGCACATCGACATTCGCTACCACTTCGTTCGCGAGAAGGTCGAGGACGGTCAAGTGTGTCTGCAGTATTGCCCGACCCAAGACATGCTTGCCGACATCATGACCAAGCCGATCCCCACTGTCCAGTTCGACGTGCTCCGCACCAAGCTTGGTGTTCAAGACGCAGTCGAGTCGAGGGGGAGTGTTGAAGATGATGCGCCTCGAACCCAGCGTCATCATTCCAGTTGAAGCTCGGCAGTTGAAGCTCGGCTGTAGAAGATTCTCCTGCAGAAGATTCTCCGTGGAAGATTCGACATGTGGAAGATTCGACATGTGGAAGATTCTCCGTCTGGTTCTGGTTTGAATCCAGTGCCACCCATCGACTTCGTTGAAGTATCCACGAAGTCAGTTTATGTTTGCATATGTTTACGATAGGTAGGACATACATTTGATTATGGTAGCGTAGGACACACACAGACGGCTTAGAGGTAGCAGTAGCGAACTAAGTCCCGATCAATTCACTTTGCATTTTGCATCCCACCAACCAAGCGACCTTCCAACAAGCCGAACACCTTGAAGTTGGCGAGCAAGGGCTTCTTCCCGTACCATTCTTCGTACGGCGACTTGTACAAGTCTTGAGCGCGGGTCGGAAGTCGGTTGCGAACTTCGACTGCAGTCATGACGGCTTCGCCCCAGTACTCGTCGGACAAGTTGGCATGGTGGAGCTTGCAACGACCACACTCACCGATGGTTCGGTTCATGCGCTCCGCCACACCGTTCAACTGAGGCGTGTATGGCGGCGTGACGTCGTGCTCGATGCCACGCTTGCGGCAGAACTTGGCAAGTTTGGCCGACTGGTACTCGCCGCCGCCGTCGGTTCGAAGCACCTTGACTCGACGACCGGTTTGGTTCTCGGCCCAGTTGACGAACTCGACGAACTTGTCGTAGACTTCGTCCTTGGACCGCATGAGGTACAACTTGCACAGTCGAGACTTGTCGTCGGTGAAGGTGGCGAAGTACTTCATGCCGCCGAAAGTCGGAGTCTTCATGGGGCCGGCCACATCGCTGTACACGACGTCAAGCAGATTCGCAGACCGCTTGGTCGTGCCCGACTGGAACTTGACGCGAGTCAGCTTGCCGAGTGCACAGCCTTCACAGACCTCCCACTCTTGCACAGACCCAATGTCGAGTCCGTCGGCGAGGTCCTTCTTGACGATGGCTTCAAGTCCGCTGAAGCCGATGTGACCGAGTCGGAGGTGCCACAGGTACGACTTGGACATGGCGCGACCTCGTCTTGTACTGGCGGCGTGGGCTGCTTCAATCGACACTGGAGACATGTTGAGCTTGAACAGACCCTTGCCGATTCGAGTGCCGATGGTCCGCTTGGCGCCTTTCAGCATGACAAAGCAACCGTCCTTGTCGAACGTCACGGGAGCAACGTCCTCCGTGAATCTTCCGACCGAGAACAGGTTGCGGCTGAGCTTGGGGATATGCCACACGTTGGTGAGCAAACCCTTCTTGACACCGCTTGGAGTCTTCATCGACATGAGAATGTCTCCCACGCCAACCGCTTGGACCGTGCCATCATCGGCCAGATGCACGTCGACTGGGTCAATCTTCTTGTAGTTCATCATGAACTGCTTGGTTCGCGACATGTGCTGAGTCGCACCCGAGTCGACCAACCACGCCGTGGATTGACTCGACTTGCCTTGGGTCTTCCCGACCGAGAACAGGTACTCGCCGGGGTCTTCATCTCGCGCAAGGTTGGCTCGCTGGAACCGTTGCCGAGGGTTGCCGTTGCCGTTGCCGTTGCCGCCGGAGTTGCCGTTGCCGTTGCCGTTGCCGTTGTCCTTGACACGCGAGTGGCACTCCGCGGCCCAATGACCGATCTTGCCGCAGTAGTTGCACGTGCCAGTCTTCTTGACTGCACGGCCCTTGGGCTTCGCGTCACTTGTCATGAACGCTTGGCCAAGCGTGGCTCCGTCGCCACCTTGCTCCTTGCGCTTCATGTCTTCATGGAGCAGCCGAGACGTCACGAGTTCCCACGTGAGCGCGTCGACACGCGACTCCAACGCCGTGATGAGGAACTGGTACGACTCGCTGAGACTGCCGAGAAGCGTGATCACCAAGTCGTCTTCGCTGACCGGAGCGCCGACTGCGTCGAGTTGCTCCGCCAGGGTCTTGAGCTTGTTGATGTGCGTGAGCACATCGTCACCTTCTCCCATCATGGTCGTGAAGAAACGACGACGAAGAAAGAGCTTGTTGGCAAGGCTCTTCTTCTCGAAGTGTTCTTCCAGTCTTGACCATGCATCTTGCGCACCACTCGCCGACCGAACCAGCGGGAGCTGCGAGTCTTCCATCGCGAGACAGATCATCGCGAGCGCCTTGCGAGACTTCTTCTTGAAGAGGGCTCGGTCCGCGTCGGTCTGGCACTGCTCGAGTTTGACCTCTCCACAGACAACTTCCCAGACGTCGCGTTCTTCGAGCACCATCTGCATCTTGAACTTCCATGTGTGGAAGTTGGTTCCGTCGAACTTGTTGATGCGAGCTGGGGTGGTCGAATCCATGGCGAAGGCTGGGGAGGCGAAGTCGGTGGAGGCAGAGTCGGCTGGGCTTGGGCTCATAACCTGTTGGAAGGTCGCTTGGTTGGTGGGATGCAAAATGCAAAGTGAATTGATCGGGACTTAGTTCGCTACTGCTACCTCTAAGCCGTCTGTGTGTGTCCTACGCTACCATAATCAAATGTATATCCTACCTATCGTAAACATATGCAAACATAAACTGACTTCGTGGATACTTCAACGAAGTCGATGGGTGGCACTGGATTCAAACCAGAACAGACGGAGAATCTTCCACATGTCGAATCTTCCACATGTCGAATCTTCCACGGAGAATCTTCTGCAGGAGAATCTTCTACAGCCGAGCTTCAACTGCCGAGCTTCAACTGGAATGATGACGCTGGGTTCGAGGCGCATCATCTTCAACATGGCGGCGTGACGTCGTGCTCGACGCCACGCTTGCGGCAGAACTTGGCAAGTTTGGCCGACTGGTACTCGCCGCCGCCGTCGGTTCGAAGCACCTTGACTCGACGACCGGTTTGGTTCTCGGCCCAGTTGACGAACTCGACGAACTTGTCGTAGACTTCGTCCTTGGACCGCATGAGGTACAACTTGCACAGTCGAGACTTGTCGTCGGTGAAGGTGGCGAAGTACTTCATGCCGCCGAAAGTCGGAGTCTTCATAGGGCCGGCCACATCGCTGTACACGACGTCAAGCAGATTCGCAGACCGCTTGGTCGTGCCCGACTGGAACTTGACGCGAGTCAGCTTGCCGAGTGCACAGCCTTCACAGACCTCCCACTCTTGCACAGACCCGATATCGAGTCCGTCGGCGAGGTCCTTCTTGACGATGGCTTCGAGACCGCTGAAGCCGATGTGACCGAGTCGGAGGTGCCACAGGTACGACTTGGACATGGCGCGACCTCGTCTTGTACTGGCGGCGTGGGCTGCTTCAATCGACACTGGAGACATGTTGAGCTTGAACAGACCCTTGCCGATTCGAGTGCCGATGGTCCGCTTGGCGCCTTTCAGCATGACAAAGCAACCGTCCTTGTCGAACGTCACGGGAGCAACGTCCTCCGTGAATCTTCCGACCGAGAACAGGTTGCGGCTGAGCTTGGGGATATGCCACACGTTGGTGAGCAAACCCTTCTTGACACCGCTTGGAGTCTTCATCGACATGAGAATGTCTCCCACGCCAACCGCTTGGACCGTGCCATCATCGGCCAGATGCACGTCGACTGGGTCAATCTTCTTGTAGTTCATCATGAACTGCTTGGTTCGCGACATGTGCTGAGTCGCACCCGAGTCGACCAACCACGCCGTGGATTGACTCGACTTGCCTTGGGTCTTCCCGACCGAGAACAGGTACTCGCCGGGGTCTTCATCTCGCGCAAGGTTGGCTCGCTGGAACCGTTGCCGAGGGTTGCCGTTGCCGTTGCCGTTGCCGCCGGAGTTGCCGTTGCCGTTGCCGTTGCCGTTGTCCTTGACACGCGAGTGGCACTCCGCGGCCCAATGACCGATCTTGCCGCAGTAGTTGCACGTGCCAGTCTTCTTGACTGCACGGCCCTTGGGCTTCGCGTCACTTGTCATGAACGCTTGGCCAAGCGTGGCTCCGTCGCCACCTTGCTCCTTGCGCTTCATGTCTTCATGGAGCAGCCGAGACGTCACGAGTTCCCACGTGAGCGCGTCGACACGCGACTCCAACGCCGTGATGAGGAACTGGTACGACTCGCTGAGACTGCCGAGAAGCGTGATCACCAAGTCGTCTTCGCTGACCGGAGCGCCGACTGCGTCGAGTTGCTCGGCCAGGGTCTTGAGCTTGTTGATGTGCGTGAGCACATCGTCACCTTCTTCCATCATGGTCGTGAAGAAACGACGACGAAGAAAGAGCTTGTTGGCAAGGCTCTTCTTCTCGAAGTGTTCTTCCAGTCTTGACCATGCATCTTGCGCACCACTCGCCGACCGAACCAGCGGGAGCTGCGAGTCTTCCATCGCGAGACAGATCATCGCGAGCGCCTTGCGAGACTTCTTCTTGAAGAGGGCTCGGTCCGCTTCGGTCTGGCACTGCTCGAGTTTGACCTCTCCACAGACAACTTCCCAGACGTCGCGTTCTTCGAGCACCATCTGCATCTTGAACTTCCATGTGTGGAAGTTGGTTCCGTCGAACTTGTTGATGCGGGCTGGGGTGGTCGAATCCATGGCGAAGGCTGGGGAGGCGAAGTCGGTGGAGGCAGAGTCGGCTGGGCTTGGGCTCATAACCTGTTGGAAGGTCGCTTGGTTGGTGGGATGCAAAATGCAAAGTGAATTGATCGGGACTTAGTTCGCTACTGCTACCTCTAAGCCGTCTGTGTGTGTCCTACGCTACCATAATCAAATGTATGTCCTACCTATCGTAAACATATGCAAACATAAACTGACTTCGTGGATACTTCAACGAAGTCGATGGGTGGCACTGGATTCAAACCAGAACAGACGGAGAATCTTCCACATGTCGAATCTTCCACATGTCGAATCTTCCACGGAGAATCTTCTGCAGGAGAATCTTCTACAGCCGAGCTTCAACTGCCGAGCTTCAACTGGAATGATGACGCTGGGTTCGAGGCGCATCATCTTCAACATGGCGGCGTGACGTCGTGCTCGACGCCACGCTTGCGGCAGAACTTGGCAAGTTTGGCCGACTGGTACTCGCCGCCGCCGTCGGTTCGAAGCACCTTGACTCGACGACCGGTTTGGTTCTCGGCCCAGTTGACGAACTCGACGAACTTGTCGTAGACTTCGTCCTTGGACCGCATGAGGTACAACTTGCACAGTCGAGACTTGTCGTCGGTGAAGGTGGCGAAGTACTTCATGCCGCCGAAAGTCGGAGTCTTCATAGGGCCGGCCACATCGCTGTACACGACGTCAAGCAGATTCGCAGACCGCTTGGTCGTGCCCGACTGGAACTTGACGCGAGTCAGCTTGCCGAGTGCACAGCCTTCACAGACCTCCCACTCTTGCACAGACCCGATATCGAGTCCGTCGGCGAGGTCCTTCTTGACGATGGCTTCGAGACCGCTGAAGCCGATGTGACCGAGTCGGAGGTGCCACAGGTACGACTTGGACATGGCGCGACCTCGTCTTGTACTGGCGGCGTGGGCTGCTTCAATCGACACTGGAGACATGTTGAGCTTGAACAGACCCTTGCCGATTCGAGTGCCGATGGTCCGCTTGGCGCCTTTCAGCATGACAAAGCAACCGTCCTTGTCGAACGTCACGGGAGCAACGTCCTCCGTGAATCTTCCGACCGAGAACAGGTTGCGGCTGAGCTTGGGGATATGCCACACGTTGGTGAGCAAACCCTTCTTGACACCGCTTGGAGTCTTCATCGACATGAGAATGTCTCCCACGCCAACCGCTTGGACCGTGCCATCATCGGCCAGATGCACGTCGACTGGGTCAATCTTCTTGTAGTTCATCATGAACTGCTTGGTTCGCGACATGTGCTGAGTCGCACCCGAGTCGACCAACCACGCCGTGGATTGACTCGACTTGCCTTGGGTCTTCCCGACCGAGAACAGGTACTCGCCGGGGTCTTCATCTCGCGCAAGGTTGGCTCGCTGGAACCGTTGCCGAGGGTTGCCGTTGCCGTTGCCGTTGCCGCCGGAGTTGCCGTTGCCGTTGCCGTTGCCGTTGTCCTTGACACGCGAGTGGCACTCCGCGGCCCAATGACCGATCTTGCCGCAGTAGTTGCACGTGCCAGTCTTCTTGACTGCACGGCCCTTGGGCTTCGCGTCACTTGTCATGAACGCTTGGCCAAGCGTGGCTCCGTCGCCACCTTGCTCCTTGCGCTTCATGTCTTCATGGAGCAGCCGAGACGTCACGAGTTCCCACGTGAGCGCGTCGACACGCGACTCCAACGCCGTGATGAGGAACTGGTACGACTCGCTGAGACTGCCGAGAAGCGTGATCACCAAGTCGTCTTCGCTGACCGGAGCGCCGACTGCGTCGAGTTGCTCCGCCAGGGTCTTGAGCTTGTTGATGTGCGTGAGCACATCGTCACCTTCTTCCATCATGGTCGTGAAGAAACGACGACGAAGAAAGAGCTTGTTGGCAAGGCTCTTCTTCTCGAAGTGTTCTTCCAGTCTTGACCATGCATCTTGCGCACCACTCGCCGACCGAACCAGCGGGAGCTGCGAGTCTTCCATCGCGAGACAGATCATCGCGAGCGCCTTGCGAGACTTCTTCTTGAAGAGGGCTCGGTCCGCGTCGGTCTGGCACTGCTCGAGTTTGACCTCTCCACAGACAACTTCCCAGACGTCGCGTTCTTCGAGCACCATCTGCATCTTGAACTTCCATGTGTGGAAGTTGGTTCCGTCGAACTTGTTGATGCGGGCTGGGGTGGTCGAATCCATGGCGAAGGCTGGGGAGGCGAAGTCGGTGGAGGCAGAGTCGGCTGGGCTTGGGCTCATAACCTGTTGGAAGGTCGCTTGGTTGGTGGGATGCAAAATGCAAAGTGAATTGATCGGGACTTAGTTCGCTACTGCTACCTCTAAGCCGTCTGTGTGTGTCCTACGCTACCATAATCAAATGTATGTCCTACCTATCGTAAACATATGCAAACATAAACTGACTTCGTGGATACTTCAACGAAGTCGATGGGTGGCACTGGATTCAAACCAGAACCAGACGGAGAATCTTCCACATGTCGAATCTTCCACATGTCGAATCTTCCACGGAGAATCTTCTGCAGGAGAATCTTCTACAGCCGAGCTTCAACTGCCGAGCTTCAACTGGAATGATGACGCTGGGTTCGAGGCGCATCATCTTCAACACTCCCCCTCGACTCGACTGCGTCTTGGACACCGAGCTTGGTGCGGAGCACGTCGAACTGGACAGTGGGGATCGGCTTGGTCATGATGTCGGCAAGCATGTCTTGGGTCGGGCAATACTGCAGACACACTTGACCGTCCTCGACCTTCTCGCGAACGAAGTGGTAGCGAATGTCGATGTGCTTGGTGCGCTTGTGGAACTCGGGGTTCTTGGCCAACGCGATGGCCCCTTGGTTGTCTTCGTACACCGTGAGCGCTTGGTCACTTGCAACTTCGCCGAGTTCGCACAGGAACGCCTTGAGCCACACGGCTTCTTGGATCGCTTCCGATAGAGCCATGTACTCTGCTTCGGTCGAGGAGAGGGCGACAGTTCGCTGCTTCTTGCTGCGCCAGCTGATGCATCCGCCGTTGAGCATGAACACGTAGCCGCTGGTGCTTCGACGTGACTCGATGTCGCCAGCCCAGTCGGCGTCGGAGTAGCCGACCAGTCTTCCGTCGTTCGATGCCGAGAACTGCAGGCCGTAGGTCGGAGTCGCTTGCAGATACCGGAGCACACGCTTGAGAGCTTGCCAATGTGTTGGACACGGGTCCGCGGCGAACTGGCTGAGTGTGCCGACTGCCGCTGCGAGGTCTGGTCGAGTGCCGACCATGAGGTACATGAGTGCGCCGACTGCACTTCGGTACGGCACGTTCTTCATGGTGTCTTCGTGCTTGCAACCACCTTCACACATGGCCTTGGTCAGCTTGAGTCCGGGGTCTTGAGGGGTCCTCACTGGTTTGCAGTCTTGCATGCCGAACTTGGTCAGGATCGACTGCAAGAACTTGGTCTGCCGCATGGTCACGTCGCCGGACTTGGGGTCTTGATCAACTTCCATGCCGAGGCAGTACTTGAGTTCGCCGAGGTCGGACATCTCGAAGCGTTCGCTGAGTGCACGCTTGGTCGCCGTGAGCAACTCGAGGCTGTTGCAGGCGAGGATGAGGTCGTCGACGTAGATCACCACGAAGATCATCGCTGAGCCGCTCCGCTTGACGTACACGCAGTGGTCCATCTCGCACTTGGTGAAGCCGACCTTGCGCATGAAGGCGTCGATGGTCTGGTTCCACATGCGTGGCGACTGCTTGAGACCGTAGAGCGAGCGCTTGAGCTTGCACACGTAGTCGGGGTGGCGCTGGTCGACGAAGCCTTCGGGCTGCTTCATGTAGATTTCTTCGTCGAGGTTGCCGTTCAGGAACGCCGTCTTGACATCCATCTGATGGATCATGAGCTTGTGTCGAGCGGCGATGCTGAGGATGGTGCGGATCGACGTGAACTTGGCGACGGGTGCGAATGTCTCTTCGAAGTCGATGCCGTACTTCTGCAGGAACCCCTTGGCAACGAGTCGAGCCTTGTACCGCTCGACGAGTCCTTCGGCGGTTTCCTTGACCTTGAACACCCACTTGCTGGTGATGGCCTTGCGTCCGGCTGGCAAAGGGACTAGGTCCCAGGTCTCGTTCTTCTTGAGCGACTCGAGCTCGGAGTCGCAGGCTTCCTTCCAGTTGCTGGCGTCGTCGGATTCCATCGCCGACTTGAACGATGTCGGCAACTCTCCCCCTGAATTCACGACGAGAGCAAACTCTTCGAGATCGTAATCTTGATCTTCTCCCCCTTGTTCTTGCACGTCTTCGCCTTCTTCGTCTTCATCTTCTACGCCTTCCTCTTCGATCGACGTGAGCAGTGCAGACAGATCTTCGAGCGATGTCCTTGGACCTTGCGTGGGTGGTGGAGCCGCACCACTTGTGCGACCAACACGTCCGTAGCGCTTCTCAACTGGCGGTTCAGCCAGGTTCTCGAGCGAGTGCGTGCGAGAGTGGCGCTTGGACCCTGGTGCGTAGTCGACATTCGGCTGCTGGGCCGATGCTGGTGCTGCTGGACGCTGCGACCGCTGGCCCTGTTGCCACTCCGGTCGCTCGTAGCTGCGCTGACTTGGTGCTGGTGAGGCTGGCTGCTCACCCATGTCTTCATCATCTTGATTGTCGGTTGCTTCATCTTGATCCTCATCATCTTCATCGTCGCGGAACTCGACGGACTTGCTCCAGGGTTCTTCGCGCTTGCCATCGTCGAATGTGTCTTCCATGAACTGCGCGTCTCGACTGATGACGATCCGGCCGGTTGCGATTTCTTCAAACCGATACGCCTTCTCGTGGTCCGAGTAGCCGAGGAACCGACACAAGATGGCTCGGGCGTCGAACTTCGACCGCTTCTCCTTGGGCACGTGGACGTACGCATGGCAGCCGAACACCTTGAAGTTGGCGAGCAAGGGCTTCTTCCCGTACCATTCTTCGTACGGCGACTTGTACAAGTCTTGAGCGCGGGTCGGAAGTCGGTTGCGAACTTCGACTGCAGTCATGACGGCTTCGCCCCAGTACTCGTCGGACAAGTTGGCATGGTGGAGCTTGCAACGACCACACTCACCGATGGTTCGGTTCATGCGCTCCGCCACACCGTTCAACTGAGGCGTGTATGGCGGCGTGACGTCGTGCTCGATGCCACGCTTGCGGCAGAACTTGGCAAGCTTGGCCGACTGGTACTCGCCGCCGCCGTCGGTTCGAAGCACCTTGACTCGACGACCGGTTTGGTTCTCGGCCCAGTTGACGAACTCGACGAACTTGTCGTAGACTTCGTCCTTGGACCGCATGAGGTACAACTTGCACAGTCGAGACTTGTCGTCGGTGAAGGTGGCAAAGTACTTCATGCCGCCGAAAGTCGGAGTCTTCATGGGGCCGGCCACATCGCTGTACACGACGTCAAGCAGATTCGCAGACCGCTTGGTCGTGCCCGACTGGAACTTGACGCGAGTCAGCTTGCCGAGTGCACAGCCTTCACAGACCTCCCACTCTTGCACAGACCCGATATCGAGTCCGTCGGCGAGGTCCTTCTTGACGATGGCTTCGAGACCGCTGAAGCCGATGTGACCGAGTCGGAGGTGCCACAGGTACGACTTGGACATGGCGCGACCTCGTCTTGTACTGGCGGCGTGGGCTGCTTCAGTCGACACTGGAGACATGTTGAGCTTGAACAGACCCTTGCCGATTCGAGTGCCGATGGTCCGCTTGGCGCCTTTCAGCATGACAAAGCAACCGTCCTTGTCGAACGTCACGGGAGCAACGTCCTCCGTGAATCTTCCGACCGAGAACAGGTTGCGGCTGAGCTTGGGGATATGCCACACGTTGGTGAGCAAACCCTTCTTGACACCGCTTGGAGTCTTCATCGACATGAGAATGTCTCCCACGCCAACCGCTTGGACCGTGCCATCATCGGCCAGATGCACGTCGACTGGGTCAATCTTCTTGTAGTTCATCATGAACTGCTTGGTTCGCGACATGTGCTGAGTCGCACCCGAGTCGACCAACCACGCCGTGGATTGACTCGACTTGCCTTGGGTCTTCCCGACCGAGAACAGGTACTCGCCGGGGTCTTCATCTCGCGCAAGGTTGGCTCGCTGGAACCGTTGCCGAGGGTTGCCGTTGCCGTTGCCGTTGCCGCCGGAGTTGCCGTTGCCGTTGCCGTTGCCGTTGTCCTTGACACGCGAGTGGCACTCCGCGGCCCAATGACCGATCTTGCCGCAGTAGTTGCACGTGCCAGTCTTCTTGACTGCATGGCCCTTGGGCTTCGCGTCACTTGTCATGAACGCTTGGCCAAGCGTGGCTCCGTCGCCACCTTGCTCCTTGCGCTTCATGTCTTCATGGAGCAGCCGAGACGTCACGAGTTCCCACGTGAGCGCGTCGACACGCGACTCCAACGCCGTGATGAGGAACTGGTACGACTCGCTGAGACTGCCGAGAAGCGTGATCACCAAGTCGTCTTCGCTGACCGGAGCGCCGACTGCGTCGAGTTGCTCCGCCAGGGTCTTGAGCTTGTTGATGTGCGTGAGCACATCGTCACCTTCTCCCATCATGGTCGTGAAGAAACGACGACGAAGAAAGAGCTTGTTGGCAAGGCTCTTCTTCTCGAAGTGTTCTTCCAGTCTTGACCATGCATCTTGCGCACCACTCGCCGACCGAACCAGCGGGAGCTGCGAGTCTTCCATCGCGAGACAGATCATCGCGAGCGCCTTGCGAGACTTCTTCTTGAAGAGGGCTCGGTCCGCGTCGGTCTGGCACTGCTCGAGTTTGACCTCTCCACAGACAACTTCCCAGACGTCGCGTTCTTCGAGCACCATCTGCATCTTGAACTTCCATGTGTGGGAGTTGGTTCCGTCGAACTTGTTGATGCGAGCTGGGGTGGTCGAATCCATGGCGAAGGCTGGGGAGGCGAAGTCGGTGGAGGCAGAGTCGGCTGGGCTTGGGCTCATAACCTGTTGGAAGGTCGCTTGGTTGGTGGGATGCAAAATGCAAAGTGAATTGATCGGGACTTAGTTCGCTACTGCTACCTCTAAGCCGTCTGTGTGTGTCCTACGCTACCATAATCAAATGTATGTCCTACCTATCGTAAACATATGCAAACATAAACTGACTTCGTGGATACTTCAACGAAGTCGATGGGTGGCACTGGATTCAAACCAGAACCAGACGGAGAATCTTCCACATGTCGAATCTTCCACATGTCGAATCTTCCACGGAGAATCTTCTGCAGGAGAATCTTCTACAGCCGAGCTTCAACTGCCGAGCTTCAACTGGAATGATGACGCTGGGTTCGAGGCGCATCATCTTCAACATCGACCAGACCTCGCAGCGGCAGTCGGCACACTCAGCCAGTTCGCCGCGGACCCGTGTCCAACACATTGGCAAGCTCTCAAGCGTGTGCTCCGGTATCTGCAAGCGACTCCGACCTACGGCCTGCAGTTCTCGGCATCGAACGACGGAAGACTGGTCGGCTACTCCGACGCCGACTGGGCTGGCGACATCGAGTCACGTCGAAGCACCAGCGGCTACGTGTTCATGCTCAACGGCGGATGCATCAGCTGGCGCAGCAAGAAGCAGCGAACTGTCGCCCTCTCCTCGACCGAAGCAGAGTACATGGCTCTATCGGAAGCGATCCAAGAAGCCGTGTGGCTCAAGGCGTTCCTGTGCGAACTCGGCGAAGTTGCAAGTGACCAAGCGCTCACGGTGTACGAAGACAACCAAGGGGCCATCGCGTTGGCCAAGAACCCCGAGTTCCACAAGCGCACCAAGCACATCGACATTCGCTACCACTTCGTTCGCGAGAAGGTCGAGGACGGTCAAGTGTGTCTGCAGTATTGCCCGACCCAAGACATGCTTGCCGACATCATGACCAAGCCGATCCCCACTGTCCAGTTCGACGTGCTCCGCACCAAGCTTGGTGTTCAAGACGCAGTCGAGTCGAGGGGGAGTGTTGAAGATGATGCGCCTCGAACCCAGCGTCATCATTCCAGTTGAAGCTCGGCAGTTGAAGCTCGGCTGTAGAAGATTCTCCTGCAGAAGATTCTCCGTGGAAGATTCGACATGTGGAAGATTCGACATGTGGAAGATTCTCCGTCTGGTTCTGGTTTGAATCCAGTGCCACCCATCGACTTCGTTGAAGTATCCACGAAGTCAGTTTATGTTTGCATATGTTTACGATAGGTAGGACATACATTTGATTATGGTAGCGTAGGACACACACAGACGGCTTAGAGGTAGCAGTAGCGAACTAAGCCCCGATCAATTCACTTTGCATTTTGCATCCCACCAACCAAGCGACCTTCCAACAAGCCGAACACCTTGAAGTTGGCGAGCAAGGGCTTCTTCCCGTACCATTCTTCGTACGGCGACTTGTACAAGTCTTGAGCGCGGGTCGGAAGTCGGTTGCGAACTTCGACTGCAGTCATGACGGCTTCGCCCCAGTACTCGTCGGACAAGTTGGCATGGTGGAGCTTGCAACGACCACACTCACCGATGGTTCGGTTCATGCGCTCCGCCACACCGTTCAACTGAGGCGTGTATGGCGGCGTGACGTCGTGCTCGATGCCACGCTTGCGGCAGAACTTGGCAAGCTTGGCCGACTGGTACTCGCCGCCGCCGTCGGTTCGAAGCACCTTGACTCGACGACCGGTTTGGTTCTCGGCCCAGTTGACGAACTCGACGAACTTGTCGTAGACTTCGTCCTTGGACCGCATGAGGTACAACTTGCACAGTCGAGACTTGTCGTCGGTGAAGGTGGCAAAGTACTTCATGCCGCCGAAAGTCGGAGTCTTCATGGGGCCGGCCACATCGCTGTACACGACGTCAAGCAGATTCGCAGACCGCTTGGTCGTGCCCGACTGGAACTTGACGCGAGTCAGCTTGCCGAGTGCACAGCCTTCACAGACCTCCCACTCTTGCACAGACCCGATATCGAGTCCGTCGGCGAGGTCCTTCTTGACGATGGCTTCGAGACCGCTGAAGCCGATGTGACCGAGTCGGAGGTGCCACAGGTACGACTTGGACATGGCGCGACCTCGTCTTGTACTGGCGGCGTGGGCTGCTTCAGTCGACACTGGAGACATGTTGAGCTTGAACAGACCCTTGCCGATTCGAGTGCCGATGGTCCGCTTGGCGCCTTTCAGCATGACAAAGCAACCGTCCTTGTCGAACGTCACGGGAGCAACGTCCTCCGTGAATCTTCCGACCGAGAACAGGTTGCGGCTGAGCTTGGGGATATGCCACACGTTGGTGAGCAAACCCTTCTTGACACCGCTTGGAGTCTTCATCGACATGAGAATGTCTCCCACGCCAACCGCTTGGACCGTGCCATCATCGGCCAGATGCACGTCGACTGGGTCAATCTTCTTGTAGTTCATCATGAACTGCTTGGTTCGCGACATGTGCTGAGTCGCACCCGAGTCGACCAACCACGCCGTGGATTGACTCGACTTGCCTTGGGTCTTCCCGACCGAGAACAGGTACTCGCCGGGGTCTTCATCTCGCGCAAGGTTGGCTCGCTGGAACCGTTGCCGAGGGTTGCCGTTGCCGTTTCCGTTGCCGCCGGAGTTGCCGTTGCCGTTGCCGTTGCCGTTGTCCTTGACACGCGAGTGGCACTCCGCGGCCCAATGACCGATCTTGCCGCAGTAGTTGCACGTGCCAGTCTTCTTGACTGCACGGCCCTTGGGCTTCGCGTCACTTGTCATGAACGCTTGGCCAAGCGTGGCTCCGTCGCCACCTTGCTCCTTGCGCTTCATGTCTTCATGGAGAAGCCGAGACGTCACGAGTTCCCACGTGAGCGCGTCGACACGCGACTCCAACGCCGTGATGAGGAACTGGTACGACTCGCTGAGACTGCCGAGAAGCGTGATCACCAAGTCGTCTTCGCTGACCGGAGCGCCGACTGCGTCGAGTTGCTCCGCCAGGGTCTTGAGCTTGTTGATGTGCGTGAGCACATCGTCACCTTCTTCCATCATGGTCGTGAAGAAACGACGACGAAGAAAGAGCTTGTTGGCAAGGCTCTTCTTCTCGAAGTGTTCTTCCAGTCTTGACCATGCATCTTGCGCACCACTCGCCGACCGAACCAGCGGGAGCTGCGAGTCTTCCATCGCGAGACAGATCATCGCGAGCGCCTTGCGAGACTTCTTCTTGAAGAGGGCTCGGTCCGCGTCGGTCTGGCACTGCTCGAGTTTGACCTCTCCACAGACAACTTCCCAGACGTCGCGTTCTTCGAGCACCATCTGCATCTTGAACTTCCATGTGTGGAAGTTGGTTCCGTCGAACTTGTTGATGCGAGCTGGGGTGGTCGAATCCATGGCGAAGGCTGGGGAGGCGAAGTCGGTGGAGGCAGAGTCGGCTGGGCTTGGGCTCATAACCTGTTGGAAGGTCGCTTGGTTGGTGGGATGCAAAATGCAAAGTGAATTGATCGGGACTTAGTTCGCTACTGCTACCTCTAAGCCGTCTGTGTGTGTCCTACGCTACCATAATCAAATGTATGTCCTACCTATCGTAAACATATGCAAACATAAACTGACTTCGTGGATACTTCAACGAAGTCGATGGGTGGCACTGGATTCAAACCAGAACCAGACGGAGAATCTTCCACATGTCGAATCTTCCACATGTCGAATCTTCCACGGAGAATCTTCTGCAGGAGAATCTTCTACAGCCGAGCTTCAACTGCCGAGCTTCAACTGGAATGATGACGCTGGGTTCGAGGCGCATCATCTTCAACATCGACCAGACCTCGCAGCGGCAGTCGGCACACTCAGCCAGTTCGCCGCGGACCCGTGTCCAACACATTGGCAAGCTCTCAAGCGTGTGCTCCGGTATCTGCAAGCGACTCCGACCTACGGCCTGCAGTTCTCGGCATCGAACGACGGAAGACTGGTCGGCTACTCCGACGCCGACTGGGCTGGCGACATCGAGTCACGTCGAAGCACCAGCGGCTACGTGTTCATGCTCAACGGCGGATGCATCAGCTGGCGCAGCAAGAAGCAGCGAACTGTCGCCCTCTCCTCGACCGAAGCAGAGTACATGGCTCTATCGGAAGCGATCCAAGAAGCCGTGTGGCTCAAGGCGTTCCTGTGCGAACTCGGCGAAGTTGCAAGTGACCAAGCGCTCACGGTGTACGAAGACAACCAAGGGGCCATCGCGTTGGCCAAGAACCCCGAGTTCCACAAGCGCACCAAGCACATCGACATTCGCTACCACTTCGTTCGCGAGAAGGTCGAGGACGGTCAAGTGTGTCTGCAGTATTGCCCGACCCAAGACATGCTTGCCGACATCATGACCAAGCCGATCCCCGCGGTCCAGTTCGACGTGCTCCGCACCAAGCTTGGTGTTCAAGACGCAGTCGAGTCGAGGGGGAGTGTTGAAGATGATGCGCCTCGAACCCAGCGTCATCATTCCAGTTGAAGCTCGGCAGTTGAAGCTCGGCTGTAGAAGATTCTCCTGCAGAAGATTCTCCGTGGAAGATTCGACATGTGGAAGATTCGACATGTGGAAGATTCTCCGTCTGGTTCTGGTTTGAATCCAGTGCCACCCATCGACTTCGTTGAAGTATCCACGAAGTCAGTTTATGTTTGCATATGTTTACGATAGGTAGGACATACATTTGATTATGGTAGCGTAGGACACACACAGACGGCTTAGAGGTAGCAGTAGCGAACTAAGCCCCGATCAATTCACTTTGCATTTTGCATCCCACCAACCAAGCGACCTTCCAACAAGCCGAACACCTTGAAGTTGGCGAGCAAGGGCTTCTTCCCGTACCATTCTTCGTACGGCGACTTGTACAAGTCTTGAGCGCGGGTCGGAAGTCGGTTGCGAACTTCGACTGCAGTCATGACGGCTTCGCCCCAGTACTCGTCGGACAAGTTGGCATGGTGGAGCTTGCAACGACCACACTCACCGATGGTTCGGTTCATGCGCTCCGCCACACCGTTCAACTGAGGCGTGTATGGCGGCGTGACGTCGTGCTCGATGCCACGCTTGCGGCAGAACTTGGCAAGCTTGGCCGACTGGTACTCGCCGCCGCCGTCGGTTCGAAGCACCTTGACTCGACGACCGGTTTGGTTCTCGGCCCAGTTGACGAACTCGACGAACTTGTCGTAGACTTCGTCCTTGGACCGCATGAGGTACAACTTGCACAGTCGAGACTTGTCGTCGGTGAAGGTGGCAAAGTACTTCATGCCGCCGAAAGTCGGAGTCTTCATGGGGCCGGCCACATCGCTGTACACGACGTCAAGCAGATTCGCAGACCGCTTGGTCGTGCCCGACTGGAACTTGACGCGAGTCAGCTTGCCGAGTGCACAGCCTTCACAGACCTCCCACTCTTGCACAGACCCGATATCGAGTCCGTCGGCGAGGTCCTTCTTGACGATGGCTTCGAGACCGCTGAAGCCGATGTGACCGAGTCGGAGGTGCCACAGGTACGACTTGGACATGGCGCGACCTCGTCTTGCACTGGCGGCGTGGGCTGCTTCAGTCGACACTGGAGACATGTTGAGCTTGAACAGACCCTTGCCGATTCGAGTGCCGATGGTCCGCTTGGCGCCTTTCAGCATGACAAAGCAACCGTCCTTGTCGAACGTCACGGGAGCAACGTCCTCCGTGAATCTTCCGACCGAGAACAGGTTGCGGCTGAGCTTGGGGATATGCCACACGTTGGTGAGCAAACCCTTCTTGACACCGCTTGGAGTCTTCATCGACATGAGAATGTCTCCCACGCCAACCGCTTGGACCGTGCCATCATCGGCCAGATGCACGTCGACTGGGTCAATCTTCTTGTAGTTCATCATGAACTGCTTGGTTCGCGACATGTGCTGAGTCGCACCCGAGTCGACCAACCACGCCGTGGATTGACTCGACTTGCCTTGGGTCTTCCCGACCGAGAACAGGTACTCGCCGGGGTCTTCATCTCGCGCAAGGTTGGCTCGCTGGAACCGTTGCCGAGGGTTGCCGTTGCCGTTTCCGTTGCCGCCGGAGTTGCCGTTGCCGTTGCCGTTGCCGTTGTCCTTGACACGCGAGTGGCACTCCGCGGCCCAATGACCGATCTTGCCGCAGTAGTTGCACGTGCCAGTCTTCTTGACTGCACGGCCCTTGGGCTTCGCGTCACTTGTCATGAACGCTTGGCCAAGCGTGGCTCCGTCGCCACCTTGCTCCTTGCGCTTCATGTCTTCATGGAGAAGCCGAGACGTCACGAGTTCCCACGTGAGCGCGTCGACACGCGACTCCAACGCCGTGATGAGGAACTGGTACGACTCGCTGAGACTGCCGAGAAGCGTGATCACCAAGTCGTCTTCGCTGACCGGAGCGCCGACTGCGTCGAGTTGCTCCGCCAGGGTCTTGAGCTTGTTGATGTGCGTGAGCACATCGTCACCTTCTTCCATCATGGTCGTGAAGAAACGACGACGAAGAAAGAGCTTGTTGGCAAGGCTCTTCTTCTCGAAGTGTTCTTCCAGTCTTGACCATGCATCTTGCGCACCACTCGCCGACCGAACCAGCGGGAGCTGCGAGTCTTCCATCGCGAGACAGATCATCGCGAGCGCCTTGCGAGACTTCTTCTTGAAGAGGGCTCGGTCCGCGTCGGTCTGGCACTGCTCGAGTTTGACCTCTCCACAGACAACTTCCCAGACGTCGCGTTCTTCGAGCACCATCTGCATCTTGAACTTCCATGTGTGGAAGTTGGTTCCGTCGAACTTGTTGATGCGAGCTGGGGTGGTCGAATCCATGGCGAAGGCTGGGGAGGCGAAGTCGGTGGAGGCAGAGTCGGCTGGGCTTGGGCTCATAACCTGTTGGAAGGTCGCTTGGTTGGTGGGATGCAAAATGCAAAGTGAATTGATCGGGACTTAGTTCGCTACTGCTACCTCTAAGCCGTCTGTGTGTGTCCTACGCTACCATAATCAAATGTATGTCCTACCTATCGTAAACATATGCAAACATAAACTGACTTCGTGGATACTTCAACGAAGTCGATGGGTGGCACTGGATTCAAACCAGAACCAGACGGAGAATCTTCCACATGTCGAATCTTCCACATGTCGAATCTTCCACGGAGAATCTTCTGCAGGAGAATCTTCTACAGCCGAGCTTCAACTGCCGAGCTTCAACTGGAATGATGACGCTGGGTTCGAGGCGCATCATCTTCAACATCGACCAGACCTCGCAGCGGCAGTCGGCACACTCAGCCAGTTCGCCGCGGACCCGTGTCCAACACATTGGCAAGCTCTCAAGCGTGTGCTCCGGTATCTGCAAGCGACTCCGACCTACGGCCTGCAGTTCTCGGCATCGAACGACGGAAGACTGGTCGGCTACTCCGACGCCGACTGGGCTGGCGACATCGAGTCACGTCGAAGCACCAGCGGCTACGTGTTCATGCTCAACGGCGGATGCATCAGCTGGCGCAGCAAGAAGCAGCGAACTGTCGCCCTCTCCTCGACCGAAGCAGAGTACATGGCTCTATCGGAAGCGATCCAAGAAGCCGTGTGGCTCAAGGCGTTCCTGTGCGAACTCGGCGAAGTTGCAAGTGACCAAGCGCTCACGGTGTACGAAGACAACCAAGGGGCCATCGCGTTGGCCAAGAACCCCGAGTTCCACAAGCGCACCAAGCACATCGACATTCGCTACCACTTCGTTCGCGAGAAGGTCGAGGACGGTCAAGTGTGTCTGCAGTATTGCCCGACCCAAGACATGCTTGCCGACATCATGACCAAGCCGATCCCCACTGTCCAGTTCGACGTGCTCCGCACCAAGCTTGGTGTTCAAGACGCAGTCGAGTCGAGGGGGAGTGTTGAAGATGATGCGCCTCGAACCCAGCGTCATCATTCCAGTTGAAGCTCGGCAGTTGAAGCTCGGCTGTAGAAGATTCTCCTGCAGAAGATTCTCCGTGGAAGATTCGACATGTGGAAGATTCGACATGTGGAAGATTCTCCGTCTGGTTCTGGTTTGAATCCAGTGCCACCCATCGACTTCGTTGAAGTATCCACGAAGTCAGTTTATGTTTGCATATGTTTACGATAGGTAGGACATACATTTGATTATGGTAGCGTAGGACACACACAGACGGCTTAGAGGTAGCAGTAGCGAACTAAGCCCCGATCAATTCACTTTGCATTTTGCATCCCACCAACCAAGCGACCTTCCAACAAGCCGAACACCTTGAAGTTGGCGAGCAAGGGCTTCTTCCCGTACCATTCTTCGTACGGCGACTTGTACAAGTCTTGAGCGCGGGTCGGAAGTCGGTTGCGAACTTCGACTGCAGTCATGACGGCTTCGCCCCAGTACTCGTCGGACAAGTTGGCATGGTGGAGCTTGCAACGACCACACTCACCGATGGTTCGGTTCATGCGCTCCGCCACACCGTTCAACTGAGGCGTGTATGGCGGCGTGACGTCGTGCTCGATGCCACGCTTGCGGCAGAACTTGGCAAGTTTGGCCGACTGGTACTCGCCGCCGCCGTCGGTTCGAAGCACCTTGACTCGACGACCGGTTTGGTTCTCGGCCCAGTTGACGAACTCGACGAACTTGTCGTAGACTTCGTCCTTGGACCGCATGAGGTACAACTTGCACAGTCGAGACTTGTCGTCGGTGAAGGTGGCAAAGTACTTCATGCCGCCGAAAGTCGGAGTCTTCATGGGGCCGGCCACATCGCTGTACACGACGTCAAGCAGATTCGCAGACCGCTTGGTCGTGCCCGACTGGAACTTGACGCGAGTCAGCTTGCCGAGTGCACAGCCTTCACAGACCTCCCACTCTTGCACAGACCCGATATCGAGTCCGTCGGCGAGGTCCTTCTTGACGATGGCTTCGAGACCGCTGAAGCCGATGTGACCGAGTCGGAGGTGCCACAGGTACGACTTGGACATGGCGCGACCTCGTCTTGCACTGGCGGCGTGGGCTGCTTCAGTCGACACTGGAGACATGTTGAGCTTGAACAGACCCTTGCCGATTCGAGTGCCGATGGTCCGCTTGGCGCCTTTCAGCATGACAAAGCAACCGTCCTTGTCGAACGTCACGGGAGCAACGTCCTCCGTGAATCTTCCGACCGAGAACAGGTTGCGGCTGAGCTTGGGGATATGCCACACGTTGGTGAGCAAACCCTTCTTGACACCGCTTGGAGTCTTCATCGACATGAGAATGTCTCCCACGCCAACCGCTTGGACCGTGCCATCATCGGCCAGATGCACGTCGACTGGGTCAATCTTCTTGTAGTTCATCATGAACTGCTTGGTTCGCGACATGTGCTGAGTCGCACCCGAGTCGACCAACCACGCCGTGGATTGACTCGACTTGCCTTGGGTCTTCCCGACCGAGAACAGGTACTCGCCGGGGTCTTCATCTCGCGCAAGGTTGGCTCGCTGGAACCGTTGCCGAGGGTTGCCGTTGCCGTTTCCGTTGCCGCCGGAGTTGCCGTTGCCGTTGCCGTTGCCGTTGTCCTTGACACGCGAGTGGCACTCCGCGGCCCAATGACCGATCTTGCCGCAGTAGTTGCACGTGCCAGTCTTCTTGACTGCACGGCCCTTGGGCTTCGCGTCACTTGTCATGAACGCTTGGCCAAGCGTGGCTCCGTCGCCACCTTGCTCCTTGCGCTTCATGTCTTCATGGAGCAGCCGAGACGTCACGAGTTCCCACGTGAGCGCGTCGACACGCGACTCCAACGCCGTGATGAGGAACTGGTACGACTCGCTGAGACTGCCGAGAAGCGTGATCACCAAGTCGTCTTCGCTGACCGGAGCGCCGACTGCGTCGAGTTGCTCCGCCAGGGTCTTGAGCTTGTTGATGTGCGTGAGCACATCGTCACCTTCTTCCATCATGGTCGTGAAGAAACGACGACGAAGAAAGAGCTTGTTGGCAAGGCTCTTCTTCTCGAAGTGTTCTTCCAGTCTTGACCATGCATCTTGCGCACCACTCGCCGACCGAACCAGCGGGAGCTGCGAGTCTTCCATCGCGAGACAGATCATCGCGAGCGCCTTGCGAGACTTCTTCTTGAAGAGGGCTCGGTCCGCGTCGGTCTGGCACTGCTCGAGTTTGACCTCTCCACAGACAACTTCCCAGACGTCGCGTTCTTCGAGCACCATCTGCATCTTGAACTTCCATGTGTGGAAGTTGGTTCCGTCGAACTTGTTGATGCGAGCTGGGGTGGTCGAATCCATGGCGAAGGCTGGGGAGGCGAAGTCGGTGGAGGCAGAGTCGGCTGGGCTTGGGCTCATAACCTGTTGGAAGGTCGCTTGGTTGGTGGGATGCAAAATGCAAAGTGAATTGATCGGGACTTAGTTCGCTACTGCTACCTCTAAGCCGTCTGTGTGTGTCCTACGCTACCATAATCAAATGTATGTCCTGTCCTACCTATCGTAAACATATGCAAACATAAACTGACTTCGTGGATACTTCAACGAAGTCGATGGGTGGCACTGGATTCAAACCAGAACCAGACGGAGAATCTTCCACATGTCGAATCTTCCACATGTCGAATCTTCCACGGAGAATCTTCTGCAGGAGAATCTTCTACAGCCGAGCTTCTGGAATGATGACGCTGGGTTCGAGGCGCATCATCTTCAACATCGACCAGACCTCGCAGCGGCAGTCGGCACACTCAGCCAGTTCGCCGCGGACCCGTGTCCAACACATTGGCAAGCTCTCAAGCGTGTGCTCCGGTATCTGCAAGCGACTCCGACCTACGGCCTGCAGTTCTCGGCATCGAACGACGGAAGACTGGTCGGCTACTCCGACGCCGACTGGGCTGGCGACATCGAGTCACGTCGAAGCACCAGCGGCTACGTGTTCATGCTCAACGGCGGATGCATCAGCTGGCGCAGCAAGAAGCAGCGAACTGTCGCCCTCTCCTCGACCGAAGCAGAGTACATGGCTCTATCGGAAGCGATCCAAGAAGCCGTGTGGCTCAAGGCGTTCCTGTGCGAACTCGGCGAAGTTGCAAGCGACCAAGCGCTCACGGTGTACGAAGACAACCAAGGGGCCATCGCGTTGGCCAAGAACCCCGAGTTCCACAAGCGCACCAAGCACATCGACATTCGCTACCACTTCGTTCGCGAGAAGGTCGAGGACGGTCAAGTGTGTCTGCAGTATTGCCCGACCCAAGACATGCTTGCCGACATCATGACCAAGCCGATCCCCACTGTCCAGTTCGACGTGCTCCGCACCAAGCTTGGTGTTCAAGACGCAGTCGAGTCGAGGGGGAGTGTTGAAGATGATGCGCCTCGAACCCAGCGTCATCATTCCAGTTGAAGCTCGGCAGTTGAAGCTCGGCTGTAGAAGATTCTCCTGCAGAAGATTCTCCGTGGAAGATTCGACATGTGGAAGATTCGACATGTGGAAGATTCTCCGTCTGGTTCTGGTTTGAATCCAGTGCCACCCATCGACTTCGTTGAAGTATCCACGAAGTCAGTTTATGTTTGCATATGTTTACGATAGGTAGGACATACATTTGATTATGGTAGCGTAGGACACACACAGACGGCTTAGAGGTAGCAGTAGCGAACTAAGCCCCGATCAATTCACTTTGCATTTTGCATCCCACCAACCAAGCGACCTTCCAACAAGCCGAACACCTTGAAGTTGGCGAGCAAGGGCTTCTTCCCGTACCATTCTTCGTACGGCGACTTGTACAAGTCTTGAGCGCGGGTCGGAAGTCGGTTGCGAACTTCGACTGCAGTCATGACGGCTTCGCCCCAGTACTCGTCGGACAAGTTGGCATGGTGGAGCTTGCAACGACCACACTCACCGATGGTTCGGTTCATGCGCTCCGCCACACCGTTCAACTGAGGCGTGTATGGCGGCGTGACGTCGTGCTCGATGCCACGCTTGCGGCAGAACTTGGCAAGCTTGGCCGACTGGTACTCGCCGCCGCCGTCGGTTCGAAGCACCTTGACTCGACGACCGGTTTGGTTCTCGGCCCAGTTGACGAACTCGACGAACTTGTCGTAGACTTCGTCCTTGGACCGCATGAGGTACAACTTGCACAGTCGAGACTTGTCGTCGGTGAAGGTGGCAAAGTACTTCATGCCGCCGAAAGTCGGAGTCTTCATGGGGCCGGCCACATCGCTGTACACGACGTCAAGCAGATTCGCAGACCGCTTGGTCGTGCCCGACTGGAACTTGACGCGAGTCAGCTTGCCGAGTGCACAGCCTTCACAGACCTCCCACTCTTGCACAGACCCGATATCGAGTCCGTCGGCGAGGTCCTTCTTGACGATGGCTTCGAGACCGCTGAAGCCGATGTGACCGAGTCGGAGGTGCCACAGGTACGACTTGGACATGGCGCGACCTCGTCTTGCACTGGCGGCGTGGGCTGCTTCAGTCGACACTGGAGACATGTTGAGCTTGAATAGACCCTTGCCGATACGAGTGCCGATGGTCCGCTTGGCGCCCTTGAGAACGACGAAGCAACCGTCCTTGTCGAACGTCACGGGAGCAACGTCCTCCGTGAATCTTCCGACCGAGAACAGGTTGCGGCTGAGCTTGGGGATATGCCACACGTTGGTGAGCAAACCCTTCTTGACACCGCTTGGAGTCTTCATCGACATGAGAATGTCTCCCACGCCAACCGCTTGGACCGTGCCATCATCGCCAGATGCACGTCGACTGGGTCAATCTTCTTGTAGTTCATCATGAACTGCTTGGTTCGCGACATGTGCTGAGTCGCACCCGAGTCGACCAACCACGCCGTGGATTGACTCGACTTGCCTTGGGTCTTCCCGACCGAGAACAGGTACTCGCCGGGGTCTTCATCTCGCGCAAGGTTGGCTCGCTGGAACCGTTGCCGAGGGTTGCCGTTGCCGTTGCCGTTGCCGCCGGAGTTGCCGTTGCCGTTGCCGTTGCCGTTGTCCTTGACACGCGAGTGGCACTCCGCGGCCCAATTGACCGATCTTGCCGCAGTAGTTGCACGTGCCAGTCTTCTTGACTGCACGGCCCTTGGGCTTCGCGTCACTTGTCATGAACGCTTGGCCAAGCGTGGCTCCGTCGCCACCTTGCTCCTTGCGCTTCATGTCTTCATGGAGCAGCCGAGACGTCACGAGTTCCCACGTGAGCGCGTCGACACGCGACTCCAACGCCGTGATGAGGAACTGGTACGACTCGCTGAGACTGCCGAGAAGCGTGATCACCAAGTCGTCTTCGCTGACCGGAGCGCCCACTGCGTCGAGTTGCTCCGCCAGGGTCTTGAGCTTGTTGATGTGCGTGAGCACATCGTCACCTTCTTCCATCATGGTCCGTGAAGAAACGACGACGAAGAAAGAGCTTGTTGGCAAGGCTCTTCTTCTCGAAGTGTTCTTCCAGTCTTGACCATGCATCTTGCGCACCACTCGCCGACCGAACCAGCGGGAGCTGCGAGTCTTCCATCGCGAGACAGATCATCGCGAGCGCCTTGCGAGACTTCTTCTTGAAGAGGGCTCGGTCCGCGTCGGTCTGGCACTGCTCGAGTTTGACCTCTCCACAGACAACTTCCCAGACGTCGCGTTCTTCGAGCACCATCTGCATCTTGAACTTCCATGTGTGGAAGTTGGTTCCGTCGAACTTGTTGATGCGAGCTGGGGTGGTCGAATCCATGGCGAAGGCTGGGGAGGCGAAGTCGGTGGAGGCAGAGTCGGCTGGGCTTGGGCTCATAACCTGTTGGAAGGTCGCTTGGTTGGTGGGATGCAAAATGCAAAGTGAATTGATCGGGACTTAGTTCGCTACTGCTACCTCTAAGCCGTCTGTGTGTGTCCTACGCTACCATAATCAAATGTATGTCCTACCTATCGTAAACATATGCAAACATAAACTGACTTCGTGGATACTTCAACGAAGTCGATGGGTGGCACTGGATTCAAACCAGAACCAGACGGAGAATCTTCCACATGTCGAATCTTCCACGGAGAATCTTCTGCAGGAGAATCTTCTACAGCCGAGCTTCAACTGCCGAGCTTCAACTGGAATGATGACGCTGGGTTCGAGGCGCATCATCTTCAACATGGCGGCGTGACGTCGTGCTCGACGCCACGCTTGCGGCAGAACTTGGCAAGTTTGGCCGACTGGTACTCGCCGCCGCCGTCGGTTCGAAGCACCTTGACTCGACGACCGGTTTGGTTCTCGGCCCAGTTGACGAACTCGACGAACTTGTCGTAGACTTCGTCCTTGGACCGCATGAGGTACAACTTGCACAGTCGAGACTTGTCGTCGGTGAAGGTGGCGAAGTACTTCATGCCGCCGAAAGTCGGAGTCTTCATAGGGCCGGCCACATCGCTGTACACGACGTCAAGCAGATTCGCAGACCGCTTGGTCGTGCCCGACTGGAACTTGACGCGAGTCAGCTTGCCGAGTGCACAGCCTTCACAGACCTCCCACTCTTGCACAGACCCGACATCGAGTCCGTCGGCGAGGTCCTTCTCGACGATGGCTTCGAGACCGCTGAAGCCGATGTGACCGAGTCGGAGGTGCCACAGGTACGACTTGGACATGGCGCGACCTCGTCTTGTACTGGCGGCGTGGGCTGCTTCAGTCGATACTGGAGACATGTTGAGCTTGAACAGACCCTTGCCGATACGAGTGCCGATGGTCCGCTTGGCGCCCTTGAGCACGACGAAGCAACCGTCCTTGTCGAACGTCACGGGAGCAACGTCCTCCGTGAATCTTCCGACCGAGAACAGGTTGCGGCTGAGCTTGGGGATATGCCACACGTTGGTGAGCAAACCCTTCTTGTTGAAGATGATGCGCCTCGAACCCAGCGTCATCATTCCAGTTGAAGCTCGGCAGTTGAAGCTCGGCTGTAGAAGATTCTCCTGCAGAAGATTCTCCGTGGAAGATTCGACATGTGGAAGATTCGACATGTGGAAGATTCTCCGTCTGGTTCTGGTTTGAATCCAGTGCCACCCATCGACTTCGTTGAAGTATCCACGAAGTCAGTTTATGTTTGCATATGTTTACGATAGGTAGGACATACATTTGATTATGGTAGCGTAGGACACACACAGACGGCTTAGAGGTAGCAGTAGCGAACTAAGTCCCGATCAATTCACTTTGCATTTTGCATCCCACCAACCAAGCGACCTTCCAACAGGTTATGAGCCCAAGCCCAGCCGACTCTGCCTCCACCGACTTCGCCTCCCCAGCCTTCGCCATGGATTCGACCACCCCAGCTCGCATCAACAAGTTCGACGGAACCAACTTCCACACATGGAAGTTCAAGATGCAGATGGTGCTCGAAGAACGCGACGTCTGGGAAGTTGTCTGTGGAGAGGTCAAACTCGAGCAGTGCCAGACCGACGCGGACCGAGCCCTCTTCAAGAAGAAGTCTCGCAAGGCGCTCGCGATGATCTGTCTCGCGATGGAAGACTCGCAGCTCCCGCTGGTTCGGTCGGCGAGTGGTGCGCAAGATGCATGGTCAAGACTGGAAGAACACTTCGAGAAGAAGAGCCTTGCCAACAAGCTCTTTCTTCGTCGTCGTTTCTTCACGACCATGATGGAAGAAGGTGACGATGTGCTCACGCACATCAACAAGCTCAAGACCCTGGCCGAGCAACTCGACGCAGTCGGCGCTCCGGTCAGCGAAGACGACTTGGTGATCACGCTTCTCGGCAGTCTCAGCGAGTCGTACCAGTTCCTCATCACGGCGTTGGAGTCGCGTGTCGACGCGCTCACGTGGGAACTCGTGACGTCTCGGCTGCTCCATGAAGACATGAAGCGCAAGGAGCAAGGTGGCGACGGAGCCACGCTTGGCCAAGCGTTCATGACAAGTGACGCGAAGCCCAAGGGCCGTGCAGTCAAGAAGACTGGCACGTGCAACTACTGCGGCAAGATCGGTCATTGGGCCGCGGAGTGCCACTCGCGTGTCAAGGACAACGGCAACGGCAACGGCAACGGCAACTCCGGCGGCAACGGCAACGGCAACGGCAACGGCAACCCTCGGCAACGGTTCCAGCGAGCGAACCTTGCGCGAGATGAAGACCCCGGCGAGTACCTGTTCTCGGTCGGGAAGACCCAAGGCAAGTCGAGTCAATCCACGGCGTGGTTGGTCGACTCGGGTGCGACTCAGCACATGTCGCGAACCAAGCAGTTCATGATGAACTACAAGAAGATTGACCCAGTCGACGTGCATCTGGCCGATGATGGCACGGTCCAAGCGGTTGGCGTGGGAGACATTCTCATGTCGATGAAGACTCCAAGCGGTGTCAAGAAGGGTTTGCTCACCAACGTGTGGCATATCCCCAAGCTCAGCCGCAACCTGTTCTCGGTCGGAAGATTCACGGAGGACGTTGCTCCCGTGACGTTCGACAAGGACGGTTGCTTCGTCGTTCTCAAGGGCGCCAAGCGGACCATCGGCACTCGAATCGGCAAGGGTCTGTTCAAGCTCAACATGTCTCCAGTGTCGACTGAAGCAGCCCACGCCGCCAGTGCAAGACGAGGTCGCGCCATGTCCAAGTCGTACCTGTGGCACCTCCGACTCGGTCACATCGGCTTCAGCGGTCTCGAAGCCATCGTCAAGAAGGACCTCGCCGACGGACTCGATATCGGGTCTGTGCAAGAGTGGGAGGTCTGTGAAGGCTGTGCACTCGGCAAGCTGACTCGCGTCAAGTTCCAGTCGGGCACGACCAAGCGGTCTGCGAATCTGCTTGACGTCGTGTACAGCGATGTGGCCGGCCCTATGAAGACTCCGACTTTCGGCGGCATGAAGTACTTCGCCACGTTCACCGACGACAAGTCTCGACTGTGCAAGTTGTACCTGATGCGGTCCAAGGACGAAGTCTACGACAAGTTCGTCGAGTTCGTCAACTGGGCCGAGAACCAAACCGGTCGTCGAGTCAAGGTGCTTCGAACCGACGGCGGCGGCGAGTGCCAGTCGGCCAAACTTGCCAAGTTCTGCCGCAAGCGTGGCATCGAGCACGACGTCACGCCGCCATACACGCCTCAGTTGAACGGTGTGGCGGAGCGCATGAACCGAACCATCGGTGAGTGTGGTCGTTGCAAGCTCCACCATGCCAACTTGTCCGACGAGTACTGGGGCGAAGCCGTCATGACTGCAGTCGAAGTTCGCAACCGACTTCCGACCCGCGCTCAAGACTTGTACAAGTCGCCGTACGAAGAATGGTACGGGAAGAAGCCCTTGCTCGCCAACTTCAAGGTGTTCGGCTGCCATGCGTACGTCCACGTGCCGAAGGAGAAGCGGTCGAAGTTCGACGCCCGAGCCATCTTGTGTCGGTTCCTCGGCTACTCGGACCACGAGAAGGCGTATCGGTTTGAAGAAATCGCAACCGGCCGGATCGTCATCAGTCGAGACGCGCAGTTCATGGAAGACACATTCGACGATGGCAAGCGCGAAGAACCCTGGAGCAAGTCCGTCGAGTTCCGCGACGATGAAGATGATGAAGATCAAGATGAAGCAACCGATAACCAAGATGATGAAGACATGGGTGAGCAGCCAGCCTCACCAGCACCAAGTCAGCGCAGCTACGAGCGACCGGAGTGGCAACAGGGCCAGCGGTCGCAGCGTCCAGCAGCACCAGCATCGGCCCAGCAGCCGAATGTCGACTACGCACCAGGGTCCAAGCGCCACTCTCGCACGCACTCGCTCGAGAACCTGGCTGAACCGCCAGTTGAGAAGCGCTACGGACGTGTTGGTCGCACAAGTGGTGCGACTCCACCACCCACGCAAGGTCCAAGGACATCGCTCGAAGATCTGTCTGCACTGCTCACGTCGATCGAAGAGGAAGGCGTAGAAGATGAAGATGAAGAAGGCGAAGACGTGCAAGAACAAGGGGGAGAAGACCAGGATTACGAAGAGTTTGCTCTCGTCGTGAATTCAGGGGGAGAGTTGCCGACATCGTTCAAGTCGGCGATGGAATCCGACGACGCCAGCAACTGGAAGGAAGCCTGCGACTCCGAGCTCGAGTCGCTCAAGAAGAACGAGACATGGGACCTAGTCCCTTTGCCAGCCGGACGCAAGGCCATCACCAGCAAGTGGGTGTTCAAGGTCAAGGAAACCGCCGAAGGACTCGTCGAGCGGTACAAGGCTCGACTCGTTGCCAAGGGGTTCCTGCAGAAGTACGGCATCGACTTCGAAGAGACATTCGCACCCGTCGCCAAGTTCACGTCGATCCGCACCATCCTCAGCATCGCCGCTCGACACAAGCTCATGATCCATCAGATGGATGTCAAGACGGCGTTCCTGAACGGCAACCTCGACGAAGAAATCTACATGAAGCAGCCCGAAGGCTTCGTCGACCAGCGCCACCCCGACTACGTGTGCAAGCTCAAGCGCTCGCTCTACGGTCTCAAGCAGTCGCCACGCATGTGGAACCAGACCATCGACGCCTTCATGCGCAAGGTCGGCTTCACCAAGTGCGAGATGGACCACTGCGTGTACGTCAAGCGGAGCGGCTCAGCGATGATCTTCGTGGTGATCTACGTCGACGACCTCATCCTCGCCTGCAACAGCCTCGAGTTGCTCACGGCGACCAAGCGTGCACTCAGCGAACGCTTCGAGATGTCCGACCTCGGCGAACTCAAGTACTGCCTCGGCATGGAAGTTGATCAAGACCCCAAGTCCGGCGACGTGACCATGCGGCAGACCAAGTTCCTGCAGTCGATCCTGACCAAGTTCGGCATGCAAGACTGCAAACCAGTGAGGACCCCTCAAGACCCCGGACTCAAGCTGACCAAGGCCATGTGTGAAGGTGGTTGCAAGCACGAAGACACCATGAAGAACGTGCCGTACCGAAGTGCAGTCGGCGCACTCATGTACCTCATGGTCGGCACTCGACCAGACCTCACAGCGGCAGTCGGCAGTCGGCACACTCAGCCAGTTCGCCGCGGACCCGTGTCCAACACATTGGCAAGCTCTCAAGCGTGTGCTCCGGTATCTGCAAGCGACTCCGACCTACGGCCTGCAGTTCTCGGCATCGAACGACGGAAGACTGGTCGGCTACTCCGACGCCGACTGGGCTGGCGACATCGAGTCACGTCGAAGCACCAGCGGCTACGTGTTCATGCTCAACGGCGGATGCATCAGCTGGCGCAGCAAGAAGCAGCGAACTGTCGCCCTCTCCTCGACCGAAGCAGAGTACATGGCTCTATCGGAAGCGATCCAAGAAGCCGTGTGGCTCAAGGCGTTCCTGTGCGAACTCGGCGAAGTTGCAAGTGACCAAGCGCTCACGGTGTACGAAGACAACCAAGGTGCCATCGCGTTGGCCAAGAACCCCGAGTTCCACAAGCACACCAAGCACATCGACATTCGCTACCACTTCGTTCGTGAGAAGGTCGATGACGGTCAAGTGTGTCTGCAGTATTGCCCGACCCAAGACATGCTTGCCGACATCATGACCAAGCCGATCCCCGCGGTCCAGTTCGACGTGCTCCGCACCAAGCTTGGTGTTCAAGACGCAGTCGAGTCGAGGGGGAGTGTTGAAGATGATGCGCCTCGAACCCAGCGTCATCATTCCAGTTGAAGCTCGGCAGTTGAAGCTCGGCTGTAGAAGATTCTCCTGCAGAAGATTCTCCGTGGAAGATTCGACATGTGGAAGATTCGACATGTGGAAGATTCTCCGTCTGGTTCTGGTTTGAATCCAGTGCCACCCATCGACTTCGTTGAAGTATCCACGAAGTCAGTTTATGTTTGCATATGTTTACGATAGGTAGGACATACATTTGATTATGGTAGCGTAGGACACACACAGACGGCTTAGAGGTAGCAGTAGCGAACTAAGTCCCGATCAATTCACTCTGCATTTTGCCAAGCTTCAGTCAAGTCCACTCCTCTTCTCGACTTCGTGACCTTTAATAAGACCGACGCGGACCGAGCCCTCTTCAAGAAGAAGTCTCGCAAGGCGCTCGCGATGATCTGTCTCGCGATGGAAGACTCGCAGCTCCCGCTGGTTCGGTCGGCGAGTGGTGCGCAAGATGCATGGTCAAGACTGGAAGAACACTTCGAGAAGAAGAGCCTTGCCAACAAGCTCTTTCTTCGTCGTCGTTTCTTCACGACCATGATGGAAGAAGGTGACGATGTGCTCACGCACATCAACAAGCTCAAGACCCTGGCCGAGCAACTCGACGCAGTCGGCGCTCCGGTCAGCGAAGACGACTTGGTGATCACGCTTCTCGGCAGTCTCAGCGAGTCGTACCAGTTCCTCATCACGGCGTTGGAGTCGCGTGTCGACGCGCTCACGTGGGAACTCGTGACGTCTCGGCTGCTCCATGAAGACATGAAGCGCAAGGAGCAAGGTGGCGACGGAGCCACGCTTGGCCAAGCGTTCATGACAAGTGACGCGAAGCCCAAGGGCCGTGCAGTCAAGAAGACTGGCACGTGCAACTACTGCGGCAAGATCGGTCATTGGGCCGCGGAGTGCCACTCGCGTGTCAAGGACAACGGCAACGGCAACGGCAACGGCAACTCCGGCGGCAACGGCAACGGCAACGGCAACGGCAACCCTCGGCAACGGTTCCAGCGAGCGAACCTTGCGCGAGATGAAGACCCCGGCGAGTACCTGTTCTCGGTCGGGAAGACCCAAGGCAAGTCGAGTCAATCCACGGCGTGGTTGGTCGACTCGGGTGCGACTCAGCACATGTCGCGAACCAAGCAGTTCATGATGAACTACAAGAAGATTGACCCAGTCGACGTGCATCTGGCCGATGATGGCACGGTCCAAGCGGTTGGCGTGGGAGACATTCTCATGTCGATGAAGACTCCAAGCGGTGTCAAGAAGGGTTTGCTCACCAACGTGTGGCATATCCCCAAGCTCAGCCGCAACCTGTTCTCGGTCGGAAGATTCACGGAGGACGTTGCTCCCGTGACGTTCGACAAGGACGGTTGCTTCGTCGTTCTCAAGGGCGCCAAGCGGACCATCGGCACTCGAATCGGCAAGGGTCTGTTCAAGCTCAACATGTCTCCAGTGTCGACTGAAGCAGCCCACGCCGCCAGTGCAAGACGAGGTCGCGCCATGTCCAAGTCGTACCTGTGGCACCTCCGACTCGGTCACATCGGCTTCAGCGGTCTCGAAGCCATCGTCAAGAAGGACCTCGCCGACGGACTCGATATCGGGTCTGTGCAAGAGTGGGAGGTCTGTGAAGGCTGTGCACTCGGCAAGCTGACTCGCGTCAAGTTCCAGTCGGGCACGACCAAGCGGTCTGCGAATCTGCTTGACGTCGTGTACAGCGATGTGGCCGGCCCTATGAAGACTCCGACTTTCGGCGGCATGAAGTACTTCGCCACGTTCACCGACGACAAGTCTCGACTGTGCAAGTTGTACCTGATGCGGTCCAAGGACGAAGTCTACGACAAGTTCGTCGAGTTCGTCAACTGGGCCGAGAACCAAACCGGTCGTCGAGTCAAGGTGCTTCGAACCGACGGCGGCGGCGAGTGCCAGTCGGCCAAACTTGCCAAGTTCTGCCGCAAGCGTGGCATCGAGCACGACGTCACGCCGCCATACACGCCTCAGTTGAACGGTGTGGCGGAGCGCATGAACCGAACCATCGGTGAGTGTGGTCGTTGCAAGCTCCACCATGCCAACTTGTCCGACGAGTACTGGGGCGAAGCCGTCATGACTGCAGTCGAAGTTCGCAACCGACTTCCGACCCGCGCTCAAGACTTGTACAAGTCGCCGTACGAAGAATGGTACGGGAAGAAGCCCTTGCTCGCCAACTTCAAGGTGTTCGGCTGCCATGCGTACGTCCACGTGCCGAAGGAGAAGCGGTCGAAGTTCGACGCCCGAGCCATCTTGTGTCGGTTCCTCGGCTACTCGGACCACGAGAAGGCGTATCGGTTTGAAGAAATCGCAACCGGCCGGATCGTCATCAGTCGAGACGCGCAGTTCATGGAAGACACATTCGACGATGGCAAGCGCGAAGAACCCTGGAGCAAGTCCGTCGAGTTCCGCGACGATGAAGATGATGAAGATCAAGATGAAGCAACCGATAACCAAGATGATGAAGACATGGGTGAGCAGCCAGCCTCACCAGCACCAAGTCAGCGCAGCTACGAGCGACCGGAGTGGCAACAGGGCCAGCGGTCGCAGCGTCCAGCAGCACCAGCATCGGCCCAGCAGCCGAATGTCGACTACGCACCAGGGTCCAAGCGCCACTCTCGCACGCACTCGCTCGAGAACCTGGCTGAACCGCCAGTTGAGAAGCGCTACGGACGTGTTGGTCGCACAAGTGGTGCGACTCCACCACCCACGCAAGGTCCAAGGACATCGCTCGAAGATCTGTCTGCACTGCTCACGTCGATCGAAGAGGAAGGCGTAGAAGATGAAGATGAAGAAGGCGAAGACGTGCAAGAACAAGGGGGAGAAGACCAGGATTACGAAGAGTTTGCTCTCGTCGTGAATTCAGGGGGAGAGTTGCCGACATCGTTCAAGTCGGCGATGGAATCCGACGACGCCAGCAACTGGAAGGAAGCCTGCGACTCCGAGCTCGAGTCGCTCAAGAAGAACGAGACATGGGACCTAGTCCCTTTGCCAGCCGGACGCAAGGCCATCACCAGCAAGTGGGTGTTCAAGGTCAAGGAAACCGCCGAAGGACTCGTCGAGCGGTACAAGGCTCGACTCGTTGCCAAGGGGTTCCTGCAGAAGTACGGCATCGACTTCGAAGAGACATTCGCACCCGTCGCCAAGTTCACGTCGATCCGCACCATCCTCAGCATCGCCGCTCGACACAAGCTCATGATCCATCAGATGGATGTCAAGACGGCGTTCCTGAACGGCAACCTCGACGAAGAAATCTACATGAAGCAGCCCGAAGGCTTCGTCGACCAGCGCCACCCCGACTACGTGTGCAAGCTCAAGCGCTCGCTCTACGGTCTCAAGCAGTCGCCACGCATGTGGAACCAGACCATCGACGCCTTCATGCGCAAGGTCGGCTTCACCAAGTGCGAGATGGACCACTGCGTGTACGTCAAGCGGAGCGGCTCAGCGATGATCTTCGTGGTGATCTACGTCGACGACCTCATCCTCGCCTGCAACAGCCTCGAGTTGCTCACGGCGACCAAGCGTGCACTCAGCGAACGCTTCGAGATGTCCGACCTCGGCGAACTCAAGTACTGCCTCGGCATGGAAGTTGATCAAGACCCCAAGTCCGGCGACGTGACCATGCGGCAGACCAAGTTCCTGCAGTCGATCCTGACCAAGTTCGGCATGCAAGACTGCAAACCAGTGAGGACCCCTCAAGACCCCGGACTCAAGCTGACCAAGGCCATGTGTGAAGGTGGTTGCAAGCACGAAGACACCATGAAGAACGTGCCGTACCGAAGTGCAGTCGGCGCACTCATGTACCTCATGGTCGGCACTCGACCAGACCTCACAGCGGCAGTCGGCAGTCGGCACACTCAGCCAGTTCGCCGCGGACCCGTGTCCAACACATTGGCAAGCTCTCAAGCGTGTGCTCCGGTATCTGCAAGCGACTCCGACCTACGGCCTGCAGTTCTCGGCATCGAACGACGGAAGACTGGTCGGCTACTCCGACGCCGACTGGGCTGGCGACATCGAGTCACGTCGAAGCACCAGCGGCTACGTGTTCATGCTCAACGGCGGATGCATCAGCTGGCGCAGCAAGAAGCAGCGAACTGTCGCCCTCTCCTCGACCGAAGCAGAGTACATGGCTCTATCGGAAGCGATCCAAGAAGCCGTGTGGCTCAAGGCGTTCCTGTGCGAACTCGGCGAAGTTGCAAGCGACCAAGCGCTCACGGTGTACGAAGACAACCAAGGTGCCATCGCGTTGGCCAAGAACCCCGAGTTCCACAAGCACACCAAGCACATCGACATTCGCTACCACTTCGTTCGTGAGAAGGTCGATGACGGTCAAGTGTGTCTGCAGTATTGCCCGACCCAAGACATGCTTGCCGACATCATGACCAAGCCGATCCCCGCGGTCCAGTTCGACGTGCTCCGCACCAAGCTTGGTGTTCAAGACGCAGTCGAGTCGAGGGGGAGTGTTGAAGATGATGCGCCTCGAACCCAGCGTCATCATTCCAGTTGAAGCTCGGCAGTTGAAGCTCGGCTGTAGAAGATTCTCCTGCAGAAGATTCTCCGTGGAAGATTCGACATGTGGAAGATTCGACATGTGGAAGATTCTCCGTCTGGTTCTGGTTTGAATCCAGTGCCACCCATCGACTTCGTTGAAGTATCCACGAAGTCAGTTTATGTTTGCATATGTTTACGATAGGTAGGACATACATTTGATTATGGTAGCGTAGGACACACACAGACGGCTTAGAGGTAGCAGTAGCGAACTAAGTCCCGATCAATTCACTCTGCATTTTGCCAAGCTTCAGTCAAGTCCACTCCTCTTCTCGACTTCGTGACCTTTAATAAGACCGACGCGGACCGAGCCCTCTTCAAGAAGAAGTCTCGCAAGGCGCTCGCGATGATCTGTCTCGCGATGGAAGACTCGCAGCTCCCGCTGGTTCGGTCGGCGAGTGGTGCGCAAGATGCATGGTCAAGACTGGAAGAACACTTCGAGAAGAAGAGCCTTGCCAACAAGCTCTTTCTTCGTCGTCGTTTCTTCACGACCATGATGGAAGAAGGTGACGATGTGCTCACGCACATCAACAAGCTCAAGACCCTGGCCGAGCAACTCGACGCAGTCGGCGCTCCGGTCAGCGAAGACGACTTGGTGATCACGCTTCTCGGCAGTCTCAGCGAGTCGTACCAGTTCCTCATCACGGCGTTGGAGTCGCGTGTCGACGCGCTCACGTGGGAACTCGTGACGTCTCGGCTGCTCCATGAAGACATGAAGCGCAAGGAGCAAGGTGGCGACGGAGCCACGCTTGGCCAAGCGTTCATGACAAGTGACGCGAAGCCCAAGGGCCGTGCAGTCAAGAAGACTGGCACGTGCAACTACTGCGGCAAGATCGGTCATTGGGCCGCGGAGTGCCACTCGCGTGTCAAGGACAACGGCAACGGCAACGGCAACTCCGGCGGCAACGGCAACGGCAACGGAAACGGCAACCCTCGGCAACGGTTCCAGCGAGCGAACCTTGCGCGAGATGAAGACCCCGGCGAGTACCTGTTCTCGGTCGGGAAGACCCAAGGCAAGTCGAGTCAATCCACGGCGTGGTTGGTCGACTCGGGTGCGACTCAGCACATGTCGCGAACCAAGCAGTTCATGATGAACTACAAGAAGATTGACCCAGTCGACGTGCATCTGGCCGATGATGGCACGGTCCAAGCAGTTGGCGTGGGAGACATTCTCATGTCGATGAAGACTCCAAGCGGTGTCAAGAAGGGTTTACTCACCAACGTGTGGCATATCCCCAAGCTCAGCCGCAACCTGTTCTCGGTCGGAAGATTCACGGAGGACGTTGCTCCCGTGACGTTCGACAAGGACGGTTGCTTCGTCGTTCTCAAGGGCGCCAAGCGGACCATCGGCACTCGAATCGGCAAGGGTCTGTTCAAGCTCAACATGTCTCCAGTGTCGACTGAAGCAGCCCACGCCGCCAGTGCAAGACGAGGTCGCGCCATGTCCAAGTCGTACCTGTGGCACCTCCGACTCGGTCACATCGGCTTCAGCGGTCTCGAAGCCATCGTCAAGAAGGACCTCGCCGACGGACTCGACATTGGGTCTGTGCAAGAGTGGGAGGTCTGTGAAGGCTGTGCACTCGGCAAGCTGACTCGCGTCAAGTTCCAGTCGGGCACGACCAAGCGGTCTGCGAATCTGCTTGACGTCGTGTACAGCGATGTGGCCGGCCCTATGAAGACTCCGACTTTCGGCGGCATGAAGTACTTTGCCACCTTCACCGACGACAAGTCTCGACTGTGCAAGTTGTACCTCATGCGGTCCAAGGACGAAGTCTACGACAAGTTCGTCGAGTTCGTCAACTGGGCCGAGAACCAAACCGGTCGTCGAGTCAAGGTGCTTCGAACCGACGGCGGCGGCGAGTACCAGTCGGCCAAGCTTGCCAAGTTCTGCCGCAAGCGTGGCATCGAGCACGATGTCACGCCGCCATACACGCCTCAGTTGAACGGTGTGGCGGAGCGCATGAACCGAACCATCGGTGAGTGTGGTCGTTGCAAGCTCCACCATGCCAACTTGTCCGACGAGTACTGGGGCGAAGCCGTCATGACTGCAGTCGAAGTTCGCAACCGACTTCCGACCCGCGCTCAAGACTTGTACAAGTCGCCGTACGAAGAATGGTACGGGAAGAAGCCCTTGCTCGCCAACTTCAAGGTGTTCGGCTGCCATGCGTACGTCCACGTGCCGAAGGAGAAGCGGTCGAAGTTCGACGCCCGAGCCATCTTGTGTCGGTTCCTCGGCTACTCGGACCACGAGAAGGCGTATCGGTTTGAAGAAATCGCAACCGGCCGGATCGTCATCAGTCGAGACGCGCAGTTCATGGAAGACACATTCGACGATGGCAAGCGCGAAGAACCCTGGAGCAAGTCCGTCGAGTTCCGCGACGATGAAGATGATGAAGATCAAGATGAAGCAACCGATAACCAAGATGATGAAGACATGGGTGAGCAGCCAGCCTCACCAGCACCAAGTCAGCGCAGCTACGAGCGACCGGAGTGGCAACAGGGCCAGCGGTCGCAGCGTCCAGCAGCACCAGCATCGGCCCAGCAGCCGAATGTCGACTACGCACCAGGGTCCAAGCGCCACTCTCGCACGCACTCGCTCGAGAACCTGGCTGAACCGCCAGTTGAGAAGCGCTACGGACGTGTTGGTCGCACAAGTGGTGCGACTCCACCACCCACGCAAGGTCCAAGGACATCGCTCGAAGATCTGTCTGCACTGCTCACGCCGATCGAAGAGGAAGGCGTAGAAGATGAAGATGAAGAAGGCGAAGACGTGCAAGAACAAGGGGGAGAAGACCAGGATTACGAAGAGTTTGCTCTCGTCGTGAATTCAGGGGGAGAGTTGCCGACATCGTTCAAGTCGGCGATGGAATCCGACGACGCCAGCAACTGGAAGGAAGCCTGCGACTCCGAGCTCGAGTCGCTCAAGAAGAACGAGACATGGGACCTAGTCCCTTTGCCAGCCGGACGCAAGGCCATCACCAGCAAGTGGGTGTTCAAGGTCAAGGAAACCGCCGAAGGACTCGTCGAGCGGTACAAGGCTCGACTCGTTGCCAAGGGGTTCCTGCAGAAGTACGGCATCGACTTCGAAGAGACATTCGCACCCGTCGCCAAGTTCACGTCGATCCGCACCATCCTCAGCATCGCCGCTCGACACAAGCTCATGATCCATCAGATGGATGTCAAGACGGCGTTCCTGAACGGCAACCTCGACGAAGAAATCTACATGAAGCAGCCCGAAGGCTTCGTCGACCAGCGCCACCCCGACTACGTGTGCAAGCTCAAGCGCTCGCTCTACGGTCTCAAGCAGTCGCCACGCATGTGGAACCAGACCATCGACGCCTTCATGCGCAAGGTCGGCTTCACCAAGTGCGAGATGGACCACTGCGTGTACGTCAAGCGGAGCGGCTCAGCGATGATCTTCGTGGTGATCTACGTCGACGACCTCATCCTCGCCTGCAACAGCCTCGAGTTGCTCACGGCGACCAAGCGTGCACTCAGCGAACGCTTCGAGATGTCCGACCTCGGCGAACTCAAGTACTGCCTCGGCATGGAAGTTGATCAAGACCCCAAGTCCGGCGACGTGACCATGCGGCAGACCAAGTTCCTGCAGTCGATCCTGACCAAGTTCGGCATGCAAGACTGCAAACCAGTGAGGACCCCTCAAGACCCCGGACTCAAGCTGACCAAGGCCATGTGTGAAGGTGGTTGCAAGCACGAAGACACCATGAAGAACGTGCCGTACCGAAGTGCAGTCGGCGCACTCATGTACCTCATGGTCGGCACTCGACCAGACCTCACAGCGGCAGTCGGCAGTCGGCACACTCAGCCAGTTCGCCGCGGACCCGTGTCCAACACATTGGCAAGCTCTCAAGCGTGTGCTCCGGTATCTGCAAGCGACTCCGACCTACGGCCTGCAGTTCTCGGCATCGAACGACGGAAGACTGGTCGGCTACTCCGACGCCGACTGGGCTGGCGACATCGAGTCACGTCGAAGCACCAGCGGCTACGTGTTCATGCTCAACGGCGGATGCATCAGCTGGCGCAGCAAGAAGCAGCGAACTGTCGCCCTCTCCTCGACCGAAGCAGAGTACATGGCTCTATCGGAAGCGATCCAAGAAGCCGTGTGGCTCAAGGCGTTCCTGTGCGAACTCGGCGAAGTTGCAAGCGACCAAGCGCTCACGGTGTACGAAGACAACCAAGGTGCCATCGCGTTGGCCAAGAACCCCGAGTTCCACAAGCGCACCAAGCACATCGACATTCGCTACCACTTCGTTCGTGAGAAGGTCGATGACGGTCAAGTGTGTCTGCAGTATTGCCCGACCCAAGACATGCTTGCCGACATCATGACCAAGCCGATCCCCGCGGTCCAGTTCGACGTGCTCCGCACCAAGCTTGGTGTTCAAGACGCAGTCGAGTCGAGGGGGAGTGTTGAAGATGATGCGCCTCGAACCCAGCGTCATCATTCCAGTTGAAGCTCGGCAGTTGAAGCTCGGCTGTAGAAGATTCTCCTGCAGAAGATTCTCCGTGGAAGATTCGACATGTGGAAGATTCGACATGTGGAAGATTCTCCGTCTGGTTCTGGTTTGAATCCAGTGCCACCCATCGACTTCGTTGAAGTATCCACGAAGTCACTTAATGTTTGCATATGTTTACGATAGGTAGGACATACATTTGATTATGGTAGCGTAGGACACACACAGACGGCTTAGAGGTAGCAGTAGCGAACTAAGTCCCGATCAATTCACTTTTGCAATTTGCATCCCACCAACCAAGCGACCTTCCAACAGAAGCAACCGTCCTTGTCGAACGTCACGGGAGCAACGTCCTCCGTGAATCTTCCGACCGAGAACAGGTTGCGGCTGAGCTTGGGGATATGCCACACGTTGGTGAGCAAACCCTTCTTGACACCGCTTGGAGTCTTCATCGACATGAGAATGTCTCCCACGCCAACTGCTTGGACCGTGCCATCATCGGCCAGATGCACGTCGACTGGGTCAATCTTCTTGTAGTTCATCATGAACTGCTTGGTTCGCGATATGTGCTGAGTCGCACCCGAGTCGACCAACCACGCCGTGGATTGACTCGACTTGCCTTGGGTCTTCCCGACCGAGAACAGGTACTCGCCGGGGTCTTCATCTCGCGCAAGGTTCGCTCGCTGGAACCGTTGCCGAGGGTTGCCGTTTCCGTTGCCGTTGCCGTTGCCGCCGGAGTTGCCGTTGCCGTTGCCGTTGCCGTTGTCCTTGACACGCGAGTGGCACTCCGCGGCCCAATGACCGATCTTGCCGCAGTAGTTGCACGTGCCAGTCTTCTTGACTGCACGGCCCTTGGGCTTCGCGTCACTTGTCATGAACGCTTGGCCAAGCGTGGCTCCGTCGCCACCTTGCTCCTTGCGCTTCATGTCTTCATGGAGCAGCCGAGACGTCACGAGTTCCCACGTGAGCGCGTCGACACGCGACTCCAACGCCGTGATGAGGAACTGGTACGACTCGCTGAGACTGCCGAGAAGCGTGATCACCAAGTCGTCTTCGCTGACCGGAGCGCCCACTGCGTCGAGTTGCTCCGCCAGGGTCTTGAGCTTGTTGATGTGCGTGAGCACATCGTCACCTTCTTCCATCATGGTCGTGAAGAAACGACGACGAAGAAAGAGCTTGTTGGCAAGGCTCTTCTTCTCGAAGTGTTCTTCCAGTCTTGACCATGCATCTTGCGCACCACTCGCCGACCGAACCAGCGGGAGCTGCGAGTCTTCCATCGCGAGACAGATCATCGCGAGCGCCTTGCGAGACTTCTTCTTGAAGAGGGCTCGGTCCGCGTCGGTCTTATTAAAGGTCACGAAGTCGAGAAGAGGAGTGGACTTGACTGAAGCTTGGCAAAATGCAGAGTGAATTGATCGGGACTTAGTTCGCTGTCGCTACCTCTAAGCCGTCTTGTGTCCTACGCTACCATAAACATATGCATGTCCTACCTATCGTAATCATATGCAGAGGTATACACACTTCGTGGGTACTTCAACAAAGTTGATGGGTTGAACTGGGTTCAACCCAGAACTAGATGGAGAACTTTCCACCTGAGAATTTTCTACATGGGAATCTTCCACATGAGAATTTTCTACAGTTGAATCTTCCACAACTTGAACTTCAACTTCAAGATGTTGTGACACATTGTACCCATAATAGCCCCCCTCAATGGTCACAGCCTTGAATTCCGAGGGCTTGAGTGAGCTCTTGGTGACGGGGACCGGGTAGACCCTTCGTGAGCAAGTCGGCGTTCATGGTTGAGCTTGGGCAGTACTTTACTTCGACTTCCCCGGACTTGACTTCATCACGAATGTGGTGGTATTTGATGTCGATGTGCTTGGCACGACCATGGTTTACTGGGTTCTTGGTCATCTTGATGCATGACTGGTTGTCTTCAAGAATCACCAACTTCGGACTTGGGACTTGTGCAGCGTCCAATGCTTCACACAGTAGGCGATGGACCCACTTGCCTTCTTGAATTGCGAGACTCAATGCGATGTACTCGGCTTCGCTTGTAGATAGGGAGACACTTGATTGCTTCTTGGATCCCCAGCTAATGGGTCCGCCGGCAAGTGTAAACACGTAGCCGGATGTTGACTTGCGGTCTGATATGTCACCGGCCCAATCGGCATCGGAGTAGCCAGCAAACTTCATGTCCGGGTCTGTAGTGAATCGAATCCCGTGCGACTTGGTGCCATGGAGGTAACGGAAGATGCGCTTGACGGCAATCCAATGGACTTCATGGGGCGCTTCCATGAATCGCGAGACCATTCCCACGGCGAATGCAATGTCAGGTCGAGTGGCACACATTACATGCATCAGTGCACCAACTGCCTCGCGGTATGGGGCATTGGTGACCGGCACATCGTCTTCATTCGTCGTGGTGAGCTTGGCACTGACGTCAACTGGGCTTGCTACCGGCTTGCAGTCTTCCATGTTGAAGCGCTTTAAGATGTCACTGATGTAACGGCGCTGGCACAGAGTAACCGAACCATCTGCATTGCCGACGAGTTCGATGCCGAGGACAAACTTGCATGGACCATTGTCGGTCATCTCGAATCGCGTCTTGAGTTGTGACTTCACGTCCGTGATCAGGTCAGGCGAACTTCCAGTAATGATCACATCGTCAACGTAGACGAGTGGGAGCACACACTGGCCATCGATACACTTGATGTACAGACACGGATCGGACTTGGATGCGTTGAAGCCGATCGATCGTACGTACTCGTCGAAGGTTTCGTTTCAGATGTTGAAGATGATGCGCCTCGAACCCAGCGTCATCATTCCAGTTGAAGCTCGGCAGTTGAAGCTCGGCTGTAGAAGATTCTCCTGCAGAAGATTCTCCGTGGAAGATTCGACATGTGGAAGATTCGACATGTGGAAGATTCTCCGTCTGGTTCTGGTTTGAATCCAGTGCCACCCATCGACTTCGTTGAAGTATCCACGAAGTCACTTAATGTTTGCATATGTTTACGATAGGTAGGACATACATTTGATTATGGTAGCGTAGGACACACACAGACGGCTTAGAGGTAGCAGTAGCGAACTAAGTCCCGATCAATTCACTTTTGCATTTTGCATCCCACCAACCAAGCGACCTTCCAACAGGTTATGAGCCCAAGCCCAGCCGACTCTGCCTCCACCGACTTCGCCTCCCCAGCCTTCGCCATGGATTCGACCACCCCAGCCCGCATCAACAAGTTCGACGGAACCAACTTCCACACCTGGAAGTTCAAGATGCAGACGGTGCTCGAAGAACGCGACGTCTGGGAAGTTGTCTGTGGAGAGGTCAAACTCGAGCAGTGCCAGACCGACGCGGACCGAGCCCTCTTCAAGAAGAAGTCTCGCAAGGCGCTCGCGATGATCTGTCTCGCGATGGAAGACTCGCAGCTCCCGCTGGTTCGGTCGGCGAGTGGTGCGCAAGATGCATGGTCAAGACTGGAAGAACACTTCGAGAAGAAGAGCCTTGCCAACAAGCTCTTTCTTCGTCGTCGTTTCTTCACGACCATGATGGAAGAAGGTGACGATGTGCTCACGCACATCAACAAGCTCAAGACCCTGGCGGAGCAACTCGACGCAGTCGGCGCTCCGGTCAGCGAAGACGACTTGGTGATCACGCTTCTCGGCAGTCTCAGCGAGTCGTACCAGTTCCTCATCACGGCGTTGGAGTCGCGTGTCGACGCGCTCACGTGGGAACTCGTGACGTCTCGGCTGCTCCATGAAGACATGAAGCGCAAGGAGCAAGGTGGCGACGGAGCCACGCTTGGCCAAGCGTTCATGACAAGTGACGCGAAGCCCAAGGGCCGTGCAGTCAAGAAGACTGGCACGTGCAACTACTGCGGCAAGATCGGTCATTGGGCCGCGGAGTGCCACTCGCGTGTCAAGGACAACGGCAACGGCAACGGCAACGGCAACTCCGGCGGCAACGGCAACGGCAACGGAAACGGCAACCCTCGGCAACGGTTCCAGCGAGCGAACCTTGCGCGAGATGAAGACCCCGGCGAGTACCTGTTCTCGGTCGGGAAGACCCAAGGCAAGTCGAGTCAATCCACGGCGTGGTTGGTCGACTCGGGTGCGACTCAGCACATATCGCGAACCAAGCAGTTCATGATGAACTACAAGAAGATTGACCCAGTCGACGTGCATCTGGCCGATGATGGCACGGTCCAAGCAGTTGGCGTGGGAGACATTCTCATGTCGATGAAGACTCCAAGCGGTGTCAAGAAGGGTTTGCTCACCAACGTGTGGCATATCCCCAAGCTCAGCCGCAACCTGTTCTCGGTCGGAAGATTCACGGAGGACGTTGCTCCCGTGACGTTCGACAAGGACGGTTGCTTTGTCATGCTGAAGGGCGCCAAGCGGACCATCGGCACTCGAATCGGCAAGGGTCTGTTCAAGCTCAACATGTCTCCAGTGTCGACTGAAGCAGCCCACGCCGCCAGTACAAGACGAGGTCGCGCCATGTCCAAGTCGTACCTGTGGCACCTCCGACTCGGTCACATCGGCTTCAGCGGTCTCGAAGCCATCGTCAAGAAGGACCTCGCCGACGGACTCGACATTGGGTCTGTGCAAGAGTGGGAGGTCTGTGAAGGCTGTGCACTCGGCAAGCTTGTTGAAGATGATGCGCCTCGAACCCAGCGTCATCATTCCAGTTGAAGCTCGGCAGTTGAAGCTCGGCTGTAGAAGATTCTCCTGCAGAAGATTCTCCGTGGAAGATTCGACATGTGGAAGATTCGACATGTGGAAGATTCTCCGTCTGGTTCTGGTTTGAATCCAGTGCCACCCATCGACTTCGTTGAAGTATCCACGAAGTCAGTTTATGTTTGCATATGTTTACGATAGGTAGGACATACATTTGATTATGGTAGCGTAGGACACACACAGACGGCTTAGAGGTAGCAGTAGCGAACTAAGTCCCGATCAATTCACTTTTGCATTTTGCATCCCACCAACCAAGCGACCTTCCAACAGAAGCAACCGTCCTTGTCGAACGTCACGGGAGCAACGTCCTCCGTGAATCTTCCTGAACGGCAACCTCGACGAAGAAATCTACATGAAGCAGCCCGAAGGCTTCGTCGACCAGCGCCACCCCGACTACGTGTGCAAGCTCAAGCGCTCGCTCTACGGTCTCAAGCAGTCGCCACGCATGTGGAACCAGACCATCGACGCCTTCATGCGCAAGGTCGGCTTCACCAAGTGCGAGATGGACCACTGCGTGTACGTCAAGCGGAGCGGCTCAGCGATGATCTTCGTGGTGATCTACGTCGACGACCTCATCCTCGCCTGCAACAGCCTCGAGTTGCTCACGGCGACCAAGCGTGCACTCAGCGAACGCTTCGAGATGTCCGACCTCGGCGAACTCAAGTACTGCCTCGGCATGGAAGTTGATCAAGACCCCAAGTCCGGCGACGTGACCATGCGGCAGACCAAGTTCCTGCAGTCGATCCTGACCAAGTTCGGCATGCAAGACTGCAAACCAGTGAGGACTCCTCAAGACCCCGGACTCAAGCTGACCAAGGCCATGTGTGAAGGTGGTTGCAAGCACGAAGACACCATGAAGAACGTGCCGTACCGAAGTGCAGTCGGCGCACTCATGTACCTCATGGTCGGCACTCGACCAGACCTCGCAGCGGCAGTCGGCACACTCAGCCAGTTCGCCGCGGACCCGTGTCCAACACATTGGCAAGCTCTCAAGCGTGTGCTCCGGTATCTGCAAGCGACTCCGACGTACGGCCTGCAGTTCTCGGCATCGAACGACGGAAGACTGGTCGGCTACTCCGACGCCGACTGGGCTGGCGACATCGAGTCACGTCGAAGCACCAGCGGCTACGTGTTCATGCTCAACGGCGGATGCATCAGCTGGCGCAGCAAGAAGCAGCGAACTGTCGCCCTCTCCTCGACCGAAGCAGAGTACATGGCTCTATCGGAAGCGATCCAAGAAGCCGTGTGGCTCAAGGCGTTCCTGTGCGAACTCGGCGAAGTTGCAAGCGACCAAGCGCTCACGGTGTACGAAGACAACCAAGGTGCCATCGCGTTGGCCAAGAACCCCGAGTTCCACAAGCACACCAAGCACATCGACATTCGCTACCACTTCGTTCGTGAGAAGGTCGAGGACGGTCAAGTGTGTCTGCAGTATTGCCCGACCCAAGACATGCTTGCCGACATCATGACCAAGCCGATCCCCGCGGTCCAGTTCGACGTGCTCCGCACCAAGCTTGGTGTTCAAGACGCAGTCGAGTCGAGGGGGAGTGTTGAAGATGATGCGCCTCGAACCCAGCGTCATCATTCCAGTTGAAGCTCGGCAGTTGAAGCTCGGCTGTAGAAGATTCTCCTGCAGAAGATTCTCCGTGGAAGATTCGACATGTGGAAGATTCGACATGTGGAAGATTCTCCGTCTGGTTCTGGTTTGAATCCAGTGCCACCCATCGACTTCGTTGAAGTATCCACGAAGTCACTTAATGTTTGCATATGTTTACGATAGGTAGGACATACATATGATTATGGTAGCGTAGGACACACACAGACGGCTTAGAGGTAGCAGCAGCGAACTAAGTCCCGATCAATTCACTTTGCATTTTGCATCCCACCAACCAAGCGACCTTCCAACAAAGCTGACTCGCGTCAAGTTCCAGTCGGGCACGACCAAGCGGTCTGCGAATCTGCTTGACGTCGTGTACAGCGATGTGGCCGGCCCCATGAAGACTCCGACTTTCGGCGGCATGAAGTACTTCGCCACGTTCACCGACGACAAGTCTCGACTGTGCAAGTTGTACCTGATGCGGTCCAAGGACGAAGTCTACGACAAGTTCGTCGAGTTCGTCAACTGGGCCGAGAACCAAACCGGTCGTCGAGTCAAGGTGCTTCGAACCGACGGCGGCGGCGAGTACCAGTCGGCCAAACTTGCCAAGTTCTGCCGCAAGCGTGGCATCGAGCACGACGTCACGCCGCCATACACGCCTCAGTTGAACGGTGTGGCGGAGCGCATGAACCGAACCATCGGTGAGTGTGGTCGTTGCAAGCTCCACCATGCCAACTTGTCCGACGAGTACTGGGGCGAAGCCGTCATGACTGCAGTCGAAGTTCGCAACCGACTTCCGACCCGCACTCAAGACTTGTACAAGTCCCCGTACGAAGAATGGTACAGGAAGAAGCCCTTGCTCGCCAACTTCAAGGTGTTCGGCTGCCATGCGTACGTCCACGTGCCGAAGGAGAAGCGGTCGAAGTTCGACGCCCGAGCCATCTTGTGTCGGTTCCTCGGCTACTCGGACCACGAGAAGGCGTATCGGTTTGAAGAAATCGCAACCGGCCGGATCGTCATCAGTCGAGACGCGCAGTTCATGGAAGACACATTCGACGATGGCAAGCGCGAAGAACCCTGGAGCAAGTCCGTCGAGTTCCGCGACGATGAAGATGATGAAGATCAAGATGAAGCAACCGACAACCAAGATGATGAAGACATGGGTGAGCAGCCAGCCTCACCAGCACCAAGTCAGCGCAGCTACGAGCGACCGGAGTGGCAACAGGGCCAGCGGTCGCAGCGTCCAGCAGCACCAGCATCGGCCCAGCAGCCGAATGTCGACTACGCACCAGGGTCCAAGCGCCACTCTCGCACGCACTCGCTCGAGAACCTGGCTGAACCGCCAGTTGAGAAGCGCTACGGACGTGTTGGTCGCACAAGTGGTGCGACTCCACCACCCACGCAAGGTTCAAGGACATCGCTCGAAGATCTGTCTGCACTGCTCACGTCGATCGAAGAGGAAGGCGTAGAAGATGAAGACGAAGAAGGCGAAGACGTGCAAGAACAAGGGGGAGAAGACCAAGATTACGAAGAGTTTGCTCTCGTCGTGAATTCAGGGGGAGAGTTGCCGACATCGTTCAAGTCGGCGATGGAATCTGACGACGCCAGCAACTGGAAGGAAGCCTGCGACTCCGAGCTCGAGTCGCTCAAGACGAACGAGACATGGGACCTAGTCCCTTTGCCAGCCGGACGCAAGGCCATCACCAGCAAGTGGGTGTTCAAGGTCAAGGAAACCGCCGAAGGACTCGTCGAACGGTACAAGGCTCGACTCGTTGCCAAGGGGTTCCTGCAGAAGTACGGCATCGACTTCGAAGAGACATTCGCACCCGTCGCCAAGTTCACGTCGATCCGCACCATCCTCAGCATCGCCGCTCGACACAAGCTCATGATCCATCAGATGGATGTCAAGACGGCGTTCCTGAACGGCAACCTCGACGAAGAAATCTACATGAAGCAGCCCGAAGGCTTCGTCGACCAGCGCCACCCCGACTACGTGTGCAAGCTCAAGCGCTCGCTCTACGGTCTCAAGCAGTCGCCACGCATGTGGAACCAGACCATCGACGCCTTCATGCGCAAGGTCGGCTTCACCAAGTGCGAGATGGACCACTGCGTGTACGTCAAGCGGAGCGGCTCAGCGATGATCTTCGTGGTGATCTACGTCGACGACCTCATCCTCGCCTGCAACAGCCTCGAGTTGCTCACGGCGACCAAGCGTGCACTCAGCGAACGCTTCGAGATGTCCGACCTCGGCGAACTCAAGTACTGCCTCGGCATGGAAGTTGATCAAGACCCCAAGTCCGGCGACGTGACCATGCGGCAGACCAAGTTCCTGCAGTCGATCCTGACCAAGTTCGGCATGCAAGACTGCAAACCAGTGAGGACTCCTCAAGACCCCGGACTCAAGCTGACCAAGGCCATGTGTGAAGGTGGTTGGAAGCACGAAGACACCATGAAGAACGTGCCGTACCGAAGTGCAGTCGGCGCACTCATGTACCTCATGGTCGGCACTCGACCAGACCTCGCAGCGGCAGTCGGCACACTCAGCCAGTTCGCCGCGGACCCGTGTCCAACACATTGGCAAGCTCTCAAGCGTGTGCTCCGGTATCTGCAAGCGACTCCGACGTACGGCCTGCAGTTCTCGGCATCGAACGACGGAAGACTGGTCGGCTACTCCGACGCCGACTGGGCTGGCGACATCGAGTCACGTCGAAGCACCAGCGGCTACGTGTTCATGCTCAACGGCGGATGCATCAGCTGGCGCAGCAAGAAGCAGCGAACTGTCGCCCTCTCCTCGACCGAAGCAGAGTACATGGCTCTATCGGAAGCGATCCAAGAAGCCGTGTGGCTCAAGGCGTTCCTGTGCGAACTCGGCGAAGTTGCAAGCGACCAAGCGCTCACGGTGTACGAAGACAACCAAGGTGCCATCGCGTTGGCCAAGAACCCCGAGTTCCACAAGCACACCAAGCACATCGACATTCGCTACCACTTCGTTCGTGAGAAGGTCGATGACGGTCAAGTGTGTCTGCAGTATTGCCCGACCCAAGACATGCTTGCCGACATCATGACCAAGCCGATCCCCACTGTCCAGTTCGACGTGCTCCGCACCAAGCTTGGTGTTCAAGACGCAGTCGAGTCGAGGGGGAGTGTTGAAGATGATGCGCCTCGAACCCAGCGTCATCATTCCAGTTGAAGCTCGGCAGTTGAAGCTCGGCTGTAGAAGATTCTCCTGCAGAAGATTCTCCGTGGAAGATTCGACATGTGGAAGATTCGACATGTGGAAGATTCTCCGTCTGGTTCTGGTTTGAATCCAGTGCCACCCATCGACTTCGTTGAAGTATCCACGAAGTCACTTAATGTTTGCATATGTTTACGATAGGTAGGACATACATATGATTATGGTAGCGTAGGACACACACAGACGGCTTAGAGGTAGCAGCAGCGAACTAAGTCCCGATCAATTCACTTTGCATTTTGCATCCCACCAACCAAGCGACCTTCCAACAAAGCTGACTCGCGTCAAGTTCCAGTCGGGCACGACCAAGCGGTCTGCGAATCTGCTTGACGTCGTGTACAGCGATGTGGCCGGCCCCATGAAGACTCCGACTTTCGGCGGCATGAAGTACTTCGCCACGTTCACCGACGACAAGTCTCGACTGTGCAAGTTGTACCTGATGCGGTCCAAGGACGAAGTCTACGACAAGTTCGTCGAGTTCGTCAACTGGGCCGAGAACCAAACCGGTCGTCGAGTCAAGGTGCTTCGAACCGACGGCGGCGGCGAGTACCAGTCGGCCAAACTTGCCAAGTTCTGCCGCAAGCGTGGCATCGAGCACGACGTCACGCCGCCATACACGCCTCAGTTGAACGGTGTGGCGGAGCGCATGAACCGAACCATCGGTGAGTGTGGTCGTTGCAAGCTCCACCATGCCAACTTGTCCGACGAGTACTGGGGCGAAGCCGTCATGACTGCAGTCGAAGTTCGCAACCGACTTCCGACCCGCACTCAAGACTTGTACAAGTCCCCGTACGAAGAATGGTACAGGAAGAAGCCCTTGCTCGCCAACTTCAAGGTGTTCGGCTGCCATGCGTACGTCCACGTGCCGAAGGAGAAGCGGTCGAAGTTCGACGCCCGAGCCATCTTGTGTCGGTTCCTCGGCTACTCGGACCACGAGAAGGCGTATCGGTTTGAAGAAATCGCAACCGGCCGGATCGTCATCAGTCGAGACGCGCAGTTCATGGAAGACACGTTCGACGATGGCAAGCGCGAAGAACCCTGGAGCAAGTCCGTCGAGTTCCGCGACGATGAAGATGATGAAGATCAAGATGAAGCAACCGACAACCAAGATGATGAAGACATGGGTGAGCAGCCAGCCTCACCAGCACCAAGTCAGCGCAGCTACGAGCGACCGGAGTGGCAACAGGACCAGCGGTCGCAGCGTCCAGCAGCACCAGCATCGGCCCAGCAGCCGAATGTCGACTACGCACCAGGGTCCAAGCGCCACTCTCGCACGCACTCGCTCGAGAACCTGGCTGAACCGCCAGTTGAGAAGCGCTACGGACGTGTTGGTCGCACAAGTGGTGCGACTCCACCACCCACGCAAGGTTCAAGGACATCGCTCGAAGATCTGTCTGCACTGCTCACGTCGATCGAAGAGGAAGGCGTAGAAGATGAAGACGAAGAAGGCGAAGACGTGCAAGAACAAGGGGGAGAAGACCAAGATTACGAAGAGTTTGCTCTCGTCGTGAATTCAGGGGGAGAGTTGCCGACATCGTTCAAGTCGGCGATGGAATCTGACGACGCCAGCAACTGGAAGGAAGCCTGCGACTCCGAGCTCGAGTCGCTCAAGACGAACGAGACATGGGACCTAGTCCCTTTGCCAGCCGGACGCAAGGCCATCACCAGCAAGTGGGTGTTCAAGGTCAAGGAAACCGCCGAAGGACTCGTCGAACGGTACAAGGCTCGACTCGTTGCCAAGGGGTTCCTGCAGAAGTACGGCATCGACTTCGAAGAGACATTCGCACCCGTCGCCAAGTTCACGTCGATCCGCACCATCCTCAGCATCGCCGCTCGACACAAGCTCATGATCCATCAGATGGATGTCAAGACGGCGTTCCTGAACGGCAACCTCGACGAAGAAATCTACATGAAGCAGCCCGAAGGCTTCGTCGACCAGCGCCACCCCGACTACGTGTGCAAGCTCAAGCGCTCGCTCTACGGTCTCAAGCAGTCGCCACGCATGTGGAACCAGACCATCGACGCCTTCATGCGCAAGGTCGGCTTCACCAAGTGCGAGATGGACCACTGCGTGTACGTCAAGCGGAGCGGCTCAGCGATGATCTTCGTGGTGATCTACGTCGACGACCTCATCCTCGCCTGCAACAGCCTCGAGTTGCTCACGGCGACCAAGCGTGCACTCAGCGAATGCTTCGAGATGTCCGACCTCGGCGAACTCAAGTACTGCCTCGGCATGGAAGTTGATCAAGACCCCAAGTCCGGCGACGTGACCATGCGGCAGACCAAGTTCCTGCAGTCGATCCTGACCAAGTTCGGCATGCAAGACTGCAAACCAGTGAGGACTCCTCAAGACCCCGGACTCAAGCTGACCAAGGCCATGTGTGAAGGTGGTTGGAAGCACGAAGACACCATGAAGAACGTGCCGTACCGAAGTGCAGTCGGCGCACTCATGTACCTCATGGTCGGCACTCGACCAGACCTCGCAGCGGCAGTCGGCACACTCAGCCAGTTCGCCGCGGACCCGTGTCCAACACATTGGCAAGCTCTCAAGCGTGTGCTCCGGTATCTGCAAGCGACTCCGACCTACGGCCTGCAGTTCTCGGCATCGAACGACGGAAGACTGGTCGGCTACTCCGACGCCGACTGGGCTGGCGACATCGAGTCACGTCGAAGCACCAGCGGCTACGTGTTCATGCTCAACGGCGGATGCATCAGCTGGCGCAGCAAGAAGCAGCGAACTGTCGCCCTCTCCTCGACCGAAGCAGAGTACATGGCTCTATCGGAAGCGATCCAAGAAGCCGTGTGGCTCAAGGCGTTCCTGTGCGAACTCGGCGAAGTTGCAAGCGACCAAGCGCTCACGGTGTACGAAGACAACCAAGGTGCCATCGCGTTGGCCAAGAACCCCGAGTTCCACAAGCACACCAAGCACATCGACATTCGCTACCACTTCGTTCGTGAGAAGGTCGAGGACGGTCAAGTGTGTCTGCAGTATTGCCCGACCCAAGACATGCTTGCCGACATCATGACCAAGCCGATCCCCGCGGTCCAGTTCGACGTGCTCCGCACCAAGCTTGGTGTTCAAGACGCAGTCGAGTCGAGGGGGAGTGTTGAAGATGATGCGCCTCGAACCCAGCGTCATCATTCCAGTTGAAGCTCGGCAGTTGAAGCTCGGCTGTAGAAGATTCTCCTGCAGAAGATTCTCCGTGGAAGATTCGACATGTGGAAGATTCGACATGTGGAAGATTCTCCGTCTGGTTCTGGTTTGAATCCAGTGCCACCCATCGACTTCGTTGAAGTATCCACGAAGTCACTTAATGTTTGCATATGTTTACGATAGGTAGGACATACATATGATTATGGTAGCGTAGGACACACACAGACGGCTTAGAGGTAGCAGCAGCGAACTAAGTCCCGATCAATTCACTTTGCATTTTGCATCCCACCAACCAAGCGACCTTCCAACAAAGCTGACTCGCGTCAAGTTCCAGTCGGGCACGACCAAGCGGTCTGCGAATCTGCTTGACGTCGTGTACAGCGATGTGGCCGGCCCCATGAAGACTCCGACTTTCGGCGGCATGAAGTACTTCGCCACGTTCACCGACGACAAGTCTCGACTGTGCAAGTTGTACCTGATGCGGTCCAAGGACGAAGTCTACGACAAGTTCGTCGAGTTCGTCAACTGGGCCGAGAACCAAACCGGTCGTCGAGTCAAGGTGCTTCGAACCGACGGCGGCGGCGAGTACCAGTCGGCCAAACTTGCCAAGTTCTGCCGCAAGCGTGGCATCGAGCACGACGTCACGCCGCCATACACGCCTCAGTTGAACGGTGTGGCGGAGCGCATGAACCGAACCATCGGTGAGTGTGGTCGTTGCAAGCTCCACCATGCCAACTTGTCCGACGAGTACTGGGGCGAAGCCGTCATGACTGCAGTCGAAGTTCGCAACCGACTTCCGACCCGCACTCAAGACTTGTACAAGTCCCCGTACGAAGAATGGTACAGGAAGAAGCCCTTGCTCGCCAACTTCAAGGTGTTCGGCTGCCATGCGTACGTCCACGTGCCGAAGGAGAAGCGGTCGAAGTTCGACGCCCGAGCCATCTTGTGTCGGTTCCTCGGCTACTCGGACCACGAGAAGGCGTATCGGTTTGAAGAAATCGCAACCGGCCGGATCGTCATCAGTCGAGACGCGCAGTTCATGGAAGACACATTCGACGATGGCAAGCGCGAAGAACCCTGGAGCAAGTCCGTCGAGTTCCGCGACGATGAAGATGATGAAGATCAAGATGAAGCAACCGATAACCAAGATGATGAAGACATGGGTGAGCAGCCAGCCTCACCAGCACCAAGTCAGCGCAGCTACGAGCGACCGGAGTGGCAACAGGGCCAGCGGTCGCAGCGTCCAGCAGCACCAGCATCGGCCCAGCAGCCGAATGTCGACTACGCACCAGGGTCCAAGCGCCACTCTCGCACGCACTCGCTCGAGAACCTGGCTGAACCGCCAGTTGAGAAGCGCTACGGACGTGTTGGTCGCACAAGTGGTGCGACTCCACCACCCACGCAAGGTTCAAGGACATCGCTCGAAGATCTGTCTGCACTGCTCACGTCGATCGAAGAGGAAGGCGTAGAAGATGAAGACGAAGAAGGCGAAGACGTGCAAGAACAAGGGGGAGAAGACCAAGATTACGAAGAGTTTGCTCTCGTCGTGAATTCAGGGGGAGAGTTGCCGACATCGTTCAAGTCGGCGATGGAATCTGACGACGCCAGCAACTGGAAGGAAGCCTGCGACTCCGAGCTCGAGTCGCTCAAGACGAACGAGACATGGGACCTAGTCCCTTTGCCAGCCGGACGCAAGGCCATCACCAGCAAGTGGGTGTTCAAGGTCAAGGAAACCGCCGAAGGACTCGTCGAACGGTACAAGGCTCGACTCGTTGCCAAGGGGTTCCTGCAGAAGTACGGCATCGACTTCGAAGAGACATTCGCACCCGTCGCCAAGTTCACGTCGATCCGCACCATCCTCAGCATCGCCGCTCGACACAAGCTCATGATCCATCAGATGGATGTCAAGACGGCGTTCCTGAACGGCAACCTCGACGAAGAAATCTACATGAAGCAGCCCGAAGGCTTCGTCGACCAGCGCCACCCCGACTACGTGTGCAAGCTCAAGCGCTCGCTCTACGGTCTCAAGCAGTCGCCACGCATGTGGAACCAGACCATCGACGCCTTCATGCGCAAGGTCGGCTTCACCAAGTGCGAGATGGACCACTGCGTGTACGTCAAGCGGAGCGGCTCAGCGATGATCTTCGTGGTGATCTACGTCGACGACCTCATCCTCGCCTGCAACAGCCTCGAGTTGCTCACGGCGACCAAGCGTGCACTCAGCGAACGCTTCGAGATGTCCGACCTCGGCGAACTCAAGTACTGCCTCGGCATGGAAGTTGATCAAGACCCCAAGTCCGGCGACGTGACCATGCGGCAGACCAAGTTCCTGCAGTCGATCCTGACCAAGTTCGGCATGCAAGACTGCAAACCAGTGAGGACTCCTCAAGACCCCGGACTCAAGCTGACCAAGGCCATGTGTGAAGGTGGTTGCAAGCACGAAGACACCATGAAGAACGTGCCGTACCGAAGTGCAGTCGGCGCACTCATGTACCTCATGGTCGGCACTCGACCAGACCTCGCAGCGGCAGTCGGCACACTCAGCCAGTTCGCCGCGGACCCGTGTCCAACACATTGGCAAGCTCTCAAGCGTGTGCTCCGGTATCTGCAAGCGACTCCGACCTACGGCCTGCAGTTCTCGGCATCGAACGACGGAAGACTGGTCGGCTACTCCGACGCCGACTGGGCTGGCGACATCGAGTCACGTCGAAGCACCAGCGGCTACGTGTTCATGCTCAACGGCGGATGCATCAGTTGGCGCAGCAAGAAGCAGCGAACTGTCGCCCTCTCCTCGACCGAAGCAGAGTACATGGCTCTATCGGAAGCGATCCAAGAAGCCGTGTGGCTCAAGGCGTTCCTGTGCGAACTCGGCGAAGTTGCAAGCGACCAAGCGCTCACGGTGTACGAAGACAACCAAGGTGCCATCGCGTTGGCCAAGAACCCCGAGTTCCACAAGCACACCAAGCACATCGACATTCGCTACCACTTCGTTCGTGAGAAGGTCGAGGACGGTCAAGTGTGTCTGCAGTATTGCCCGACCCAAGACATGCTTGCCGACATCATGACCAAGCCGATCCCCGCGGTCCAGTTCGACGTGCTCCGCACCAAGCTTGGTGTTCAAGACGCAGTCGAGTCGAGGGGGAGTGTTGAAGATGATGCGCCTCGAACCCAGCGTCATCATTCCAGTTGAAGCTCGGCAGTTGAAGCTCGGCTGTAGAAGATTCTCCTGCAGAAGATTCTCCGTGGAAGATTCGACATGTGGAAGATTCGACATGTGGAAGATTCTCCGTCTGGTTCTGGTTTGAATCCAGTGCCACCCATCGACTTCGTTGAAGTATCCACGAAGTCACTTAATGTTTGCATATGTTTACGATAGGTAGGACATACATATGATTATGGTAGCGTAGGACACACACAGACGGCTTAGAGGTAGCAGCAGCGAACTAAGTCCCGATCAATTCACTTTGCATTTTGCATCCCACCAACCAAGCGACCTTCCAACAAAGCTGACTCGCGTCAAGTTCCAGTCGGGCACGACCAAGCGGTCTGCGAATCTGCTTGACGTCGTGTACAGCGATGTGGCCGGCCCCATGAAGACTCCGACTTTCGGCGGCATGAAGTACTTCGCCACGTTCACCGACGACAAGTCTCGACTGTGCAAGTTGTACCTGATGCGGTCCAAGGACGAAGTCTACGACAAGTTCGTCGAGTTCGTCAACTGGGCCGAGAACCAAACCGGTCGTCGAGTCAAGGTGCTTCGAACCGACGGCGGCGGCGAGTGCCAGTCGGCCAAACTTGCCAAGTTCTGCCGCAAGCGTGGCATCGAGCACGACGTCACGCCGCCATACACGCCTCAGTTGAACGGTGTGGCGGAGCGCATGAACCGAACCATCGGTGAGTGTGGTCGTTGCAAGCTCCACCATGCCAACTTGTCCGACGAGTACTGGGGCGAAGCCGTCATGACTGCAGTCGAAGTTCGCAACCGACTTCCGACCCGCACTCAAGACTTGTACAAGTCCCCGTACGAAGAATGGTACAGGAAGAAGCCCTTGCTCGCCAACTTCAAGGTGTTCGGCTGCCATGCGTACGTCCACGTGCCGAAGGAGAAGCGGTCGAAGTTCGACGCCCGAGCCATCTTGTGTCGGTTCCTCGGCTACTCGGACCACGAGAAGGCGTATCGGTTTGAAGAAATCGCAACCGGCCGGATCGTCATCAGTCGAGACGCGCAGTTCATGGAAGACACATTCGACGATGGCAAGCGCGAAGAACCCTGGAGCAAGTCCGTCGAGTTCCGCGACGATGAAGATGATGAAGATCAAGATGAAGCAACCGATAACCAAGATGATGAAGACATGGGTGAGCAGCCAGCCTCACCAGCACCAAGTCAGCGCAGCTACGAGCGACCGGAGTGGCAACAGGGCCAGCGGTCGCAGCGTCCAGCAGCACCAGCATCGGCCCAGCAGCCGAATGTCGACTACGCACCAGGGTCCAAGCGCCACTCTCGCACGCACTCGCTCGAGAACCTGGCTGAACCGCCAGTTGAGAAGCGCTACGGACGTGTTGGTCGCACAAGTGGTGCGACTCCACCACCCACGCAAGGTTCAAGGACATCGCTCGAAGATCTGTCTGCACTGCTCACGTCGATCGAAGAGGAAGGCGTAGAAGATGAAGACGAAGAAGGCGAAGACGTGCAAGAACAAGGGGGAGAAGACCAAGATTACGAAGAGTTTGCTCTCGTCGTGAATTCAGGGGGAGAGTTGCCGACATCGTTCAAGTCGGCGATGGAATCTGACGACGCCAGCAACTGGAAGGAAGCCTGCGACTCCGAGCTCGAGTCGCTCAAGACGAACGAGACATGGGACCTAGTCCCTTTGCCAGCCGGACGCAAGGCCATCACCAGCAAGTGGGTGTTCAAGGTCAAGGAAACCGCCGAAGGACTCGTCGAACGGTACAAGGCTCGACTCGTTGCCAAGGGGTTCCTGCAGAAGTACGGCATCGACTTCGAAGAGACATTCGCACCCGTCGCCAAGTTCACGTCGATCCGCACCATCCTCAGCATCGCCGCTCGACACAAGCTCATGATCCATCAGATGGATGTCAAGACGGCGTTCCTGAACGGCAACCTCGACGAAGAAATCTACATGAAGCAGCCCGAAGGCTTCGTCGACCAGCGCCACCCCGACTACGTGTGCAAGCTCAAGCGCTCGCTCTACGGTCTCAAGCAGTCGCCACGCATGTGGAACCAGACCATCGACGCCTTCATGCGCAAGGTCGGCTTCACCAAGTGCGAGATGGACCACTGCGTGTACGTCAAGCGGAGCGGCTCAGCGATGATCTTCGTGGTGATCTACGTCGACGACCTCATCCTCGCCTGCAACAGCCTCGAGTTGCTCACGGCGACCAAGCGTGCACTCAGCGAACGCTTCGAGATGTCCGACCTCGGCGAACTCAAGTACTGCCTCGGCATGGAAGTTGATCAAGACCCCAAGTCCGGCGACGTGACCATGCGGCAGACCAAGTTCCTGCAGTCGATCCTGACCAAGTTCGGCATGCAAGACTGCAAACCAGTGAGGACTCCTCAAGACCCCGGACTCAAGCTGACCAAGGCCATGTGTGAAGGTGGTTGCAAGCACGAAGACACCATGAAGAACGTGCCGTACCGAAGTGCAGTCGGCGCACTCATGTACCTCATGGTCGGCACTCGACCAGACCTCGCAGCGGCAGTCGGCACACTCAGCCAGTTCGCCGCGGACCCGTGTCCAACACATTGGCAAGCTCTCAAGCGTGTGCTCCGGTATCTGCAAGCGACTCCGACGTACGGCCTGCAGTTCTCGGCATCGAACGACGGAAGACTGGTCGGCTACTCCGACGCCGACTGGGCTGGCGACATCGAGTCACGTCGAAGCACCAGCGGCTACGTGTTCATGCTCAACGGCGGATGCATCAGCTGGCGCAGCAAGAAGCAGCGAACTGTCGCCCTCTCCTCGACCGAAGCAGAGTACATGGCTCTATCGGAAGCGATCCAAGAAGCCGTGTGGCTCAAGGCGTTCCTGTGCGAACTCGGCGAAGTTGCAAGCGACCAAGCGCTCACGGTGTACGAAGACAACCAAGGTGCCATCGCGTTGGCCAAGAACCCCGAGTTCCACAAGCACACCAAGCACATCGACATTCGCTACCACTTCGTTCGTGAGAAGGTCGAGGACGGTCAAGTGTGTCTGCAGTATTGCCCGACCCAAGACATGCTTGCCGACATCATGACCAAGCCGATCCCCGCGGTCCAGTTCGACGTGCTCCGCACCAAGCTTGGTGTTCAAGACGCAGTCGAGTCGAGGGGGAGTGTTGAAGATGATGCGCCTCGAACCCAGCGTCATCATTCCAGTTGAAGCTCGGCAGTTGAAGCTCGGCTGTAGAAGATTCTCCTGCAGAAGATTCTCCGTGGAAGATTCGACATGTGGAAGATTCGACATGTGGAAGATTCTCCGTCTGGTTCTGGTTTGAATCCAGTGCCACCCATCGACTTCGTTGAAGTATCCACGAAGTCACTTAATGTTTGCATATGTTTACGATAGGTAGGACATACATATGATTATGGTAGCGTAGGACACACACAGACGGCTTAGAGGTAGCAGCAGCGAACTAAGTCCCGATCAATTCACTTTGCATTTTGCATCCCACCAACCAAGCGACCTTCCAACAAAGCTGACTCGCGTCAAGTTCCAGTCGGGCACGACCAAGCGGTCTGCGAATCTGCTTGACGTCGTGTACAGCGATGTGGCCGGCCCCATGAAGACTCCGACTTTCGGCGGCATGAAGTACTTCGCCACGTTCACCGACGACAAGTCTCGACTGTGCAAGTTGTACCTGATGCGGTCCAAGGACGAAGTCTACGACAAGTTCGTCGAGTTCGTCAACTGGGCCGAGAACCAAACCGGTCGTCGAGTCAAGGTGCTTCGAACCGACGGCGGCGGCGAGTACCAGTCGGCCAAACTTGCCAAGTTCTGCCGCAAGCGTGGCATCGAGCACGACGTCACGCCGCCATACACGCCTCAGTTGAACGGTGTGGCGGAGCGCATGAACCGAACCATCGGTGAGTGTGGTCGTTGCAAGCTCCACCATGCCAACTTGTCCGACGAGTACTGGGGCGAAGCCGTCATGACTGCAGTCGAAGTTCGCAACCGACTTCCGACCCGCACTCAAGACTTGTACAAGTCCCCGTACGAAGAATGGTACAGGAAGAAGCCCTTGCTCGCCAACTTCAAGGTGTTCGGCTGCCATGCGTACGTCCACGTGCCGAAGGAGAAGCGGTCGAAGTTCGACGCCCGAGCCATCTTGTGTCGGTTCCTCGGCTACTCGGACCACGAGAAGGCGTATCGGTTTGAAGAAATCGCAACCGGCCGGATCGTCATCAGTCGAGACGCGCAGTTCATGGAAGACACATTCGACGATGGCAAGCGCGAAGAACCCTGGAGCAAGTCCGTCGAGTTCCGCGACGATGAAGATGATGAAGATCAAGATGAAGCAACCGACAACCAAGATGATGAAGACATGGGTGAGCAGCCAGCCTCACCAGCACCAAGTCAGCGCAGCTACGAGCGACCGGAGTGGCAACAGGGCCAGCGGTCGCAGCGTCCAGCAGCACCAGCATCGGCCCAGCAGCCGAATGTCGACTACGCACCAGGGTCCAAGCGCCACTCTCGCACGCACTCGCTCGAGAACCTGGCTGAACCGCCAGTTGAGAAGCGCTACGGACGTGTTGGTCGCACAAGTGGTGCGACTCCACCACCCACGCAAGGTTCAAGGACATCGCTCGAAGATCTGTCTGCACTGCTCACGTCGATCGAAGAGGAAGGCGTAGAAGATGAAGACGAAGAAGGCGAAGACGTGCAAGAACAAGGGGGAGAAGACCAAGATTACGAAGAGTTTGCTCTCGTCGTGAATTCAGGGGGAGAGTTGCCGACATCGTTCAAGTCGGCGATGGAATCTGACGACGCCAGCAACTGGAAGGAAGCCTGCGACTCCGAGCTCGAGTCGCTCAAGACGAACGAGACATGGGACCTAGTCCCTTTGCCAGCCGGACGCAAGGCCATCACCAGCAAGTGGGTGTTCAAGGTCAAGGAAACCGCCGAAGGACTCGTCGAACGGTACAAGGCTCGACTCGTTGCCAAGGGGTTCCTGCAGAAGTACGGCATCGACTTCGAAGAGACATTCGCACCCGTCGCCAAGTTCACGTCGATCCGCACCATCCTCAGCATCGCCGCTCGACACAAGCTCATGATCCATCAGATGGATGTCAAGACGGCGTTCCTGAACGGCAACCTCGACGAAGAAATCTACATGAAGCAGCCCGAAGGCTTCGTCGACCAGCGCCACCCCGACTACGTGTGCAAGCTCAAGCGCTCGCTCTACGGTCTCAAGCAGTCGCCACGCATGTGGAACCAGACCATCGACGCCTTCATGCGCAAGGTCGGCTTCACCAAGTGCGAGATGGACCACTGCGTGTACGTCAAGCGGAGCGGCTCAGCGATGATCTTCGTGGTGATCTACGTCGACGACCTCATCCTCGCCTGCAACAGCCTCGAGTTGCTCACGGCGACCAAGCGTGCACTCAGCGAACGCTTCGAGATGTCCGACCTCGGCGAACTCAAGTACTGCCTCGGCATGGAAGTTGATCAAGACCCCAAGTCCGGCGACGTGACCATGCGGCAGACCAAGTTCCTGCAGTCGATCCTGACCAAGTTCGGCATGCAAGACTGCAAACCAGTGAGGACTCCTCAAGACCCCGGACTCAAGCTGACCAAGGCCATGTGTGAAGGTGGTTGGAAGCACGAAGACACCATGAAGAACGTGCCGTACCGAAGTGCAGTCGGCGCACTCATGTACCTCATGGTCGGCACTCGACCAGACCTCGCAGCGGCAGTCGGCACACTCAGCCAGTTCGCCGCGGACCCGTGTCCAACACATTGGCAAGCTCTCAAGCGTGTGCTCCGGTATCTGCAAGCGACTCCGACCTACGGCCTGCAGTTCTCGGCATCGAACGACGGAAGACTGGTCGGCTACTCCGACGCCGACTGGGCTGGCGACATCGAGTCACGTCGAAGCACCAGCGGCTACGTGTTCATGCTCAACGGCGGATGCATCAGCTGGCGCAGCAAGAAGCAGCGAACTGTCGCCCTCTCCTCGACCGAAGCAGAGTACATGGCTCTATCGGAAGCGATCCAAGAAGCCGTGTGGCTCAAGGCGTTCCTGTGCGAACTCGGCGAAGTTGCAAGCGACCAAGCGCTCACGGTGTACGAAGACAACCAAGGTGCCATCGCGTTGGCCAAGAACCCCGAGTTCCACAAGCACACCAAGCACATCGACATTCGCTACCACTTCGTTCGTGAGAAGGTCGATGACGGTCAAGTGTGTCTGCAGTATTGCCCGACCCAAGACATGCTTGCCGACATCATGACCAAGCCGATCCCCACTGTCCAGTTCGACGTGCTCCGCACCAAGCTTGGTGTTCAAGACGCAGTCGAGTCGAGGGGGAGTGTTGAAGATGATGCGCCTCGAACCCAGCGTCATCATTCCAGTTGAAGCTCGGCAGTTGAAGCTCGGCTGTAGAAGATTCTCCTGCAGAAGATTCTCCGTGGAAGATTCGACATGTGGAAGATTCGACATGTGGAAGATTCTCCGTCTGGTTCTGGTTTGAATCCAGTGCCACCCATCGACTTCGTTGAAGTATCCACGAAGTCACTTAATGTTTGCATATGTTTACGATAGGTAGGACATACATATGATTATGGTAGCGTAGGACACACACAGACGGCTTAGAGGTAGCAGCAGCGAACTAAGTCCCGATCAATTCACTTTGCATTTTGCATCCCACCAACCAAGCGACCTTCCAACAAAGCTGACTCGCGTCAAGTTCCAGTCGGGCACGACCAAGCGGTCTGCGAATCTGCTTGACGTCGTGTACAGCGATGTGGCCGGCCCCATGAAGACTCCGACTTTCGGCGGCATGAAGTACTTCGCCACGTTCACCGACGACAAGTCTCGACTGTGCAAGTTGTACCTGATGCGGTCCAAGGACGAAGTCTACGACAAGTTCGTCGAGTTCGTCAACTGGGCCGAGAACCAAACCGGTCGTCGAGTCAAGGTGCTTCGAACCGACGGCGGCGGCGAGTACCAGTCGGCCAAACTTGCCAAGTTCTGCCGCAAGCGTGGCATCGAGCACGACGTCACGCCGCCATACACGCCTCAGTTGAACGGTGTGGCGGAGCGCATGAACCGAACCATCGGTGAGTGTGGTCGTTGCAAGCTCCACCATGCCAACTTGTCCGACGAGTACTGGGGCGAAGCCGTCATGACTGCAGTCGAAGTTCGCAACCGACTTCCGACCCGCACTCAAGACTTGTACAAGTCCCCGTACGAAGAATGGTACAGGAAGAAGCCCTTGCTCGCCAACTTCAAGGTGTTCGGCTGCCATGCGTACGTCCACGTGCCGAAGGAGAAGCGGTCGAAGTTCGACGCCCGAGCCATCTTGTGTCGGTTCCTCGGCTACTCGGACCACGAGAAGGCGTATCGGTTTGAAGAAATCGCAACCGGCCGGATCGTCATCAGTCGAGACGCGCAGTTCATGGAAGACACGTTCGACGATGGCAAGCGCGAAGAACCCTGGAGCAAGTCCGTCGAGTTCCGCGACGATGAAGATGATGAAGATCAAGATGAAGCAACCGACAACCAAGATGATGAAGACATGGGTGAGCAGCCAGCCTCACCAGCACCAAGTCAGCGCAGCTACGAGCGACCGGAGTGGCAACAGGACCAGCGGTCGCAGCGTCCAGCAGCACCAGCATCGGCCCAGCAGCCGAATGTCGACTACGCACCAGGGTCCAAGCGCCACTCTCGCACGCACTCGCTCGAGAACCTGGCTGAACCGCCAGTTGAGAAGCGCTACGGACGTGTTGGTCGCACAAGTGGTGCGACTCCACCACCCACGCAAGGTTCAAGGACATCGCTCGAAGATCTGTCTGCACTGCTCACGTCGATCGAAGAGGAAGGCGTAGAAGATGAAGACGAAGAAGGCGAAGACGTGCAAGAACAAGGGGGAGAAGACCAAGATTACGAAGAGTTTGCTCTCGTCGTGAATTCAGGGGGAGAGTTGCCGACATCGTTCAAGTCGGCGATGGAATCTGACGACGCCAGCAACTGGAAGGAAGCCTGCGACTCCGAGCTCGAGTCGCTCAAGACGAACGAGACATGGGACCTAGTCCCTTTGCCAGCCGGACGCAAGGCCATCACCAGCAAGTGGGTGTTCAAGGTCAAGGAAACCGCCGAAGGACTCGTCGAACGGTACAAGGCTCGACTCGTTGCCAAGGGGTTCCTGCAGAAGTACGGCATCGACTTCGAAGAGACATTCGCACCCGTCGCCAAGTTCACGTCGATCCGCACCATCCTCAGCATCGCCGCTCGACACAAGCTCATGATCCATCAGATGGATGTCAAGACGGCGTTCCTGAACGGCAACCTCGACGAAGAAATCTACATGAAGCAGCCCGAAGGCTTCGTCGACCAGCGCCACCCCGACTACGTGTGCAAGCTCAAGCGCTCGCTCTACGGTCTCAAGCAGTCGCCACGCATGTGGAACCAGACCATCGACGCCTTCATGCGCAAGGTCGGCTTCACCAAGTGCGAGATGGACCACTGCGTGTACGTCAAGCGGAGCGGCTCAGCGATGATCTTCGTGGTGATCTACGTCGACGACCTCATCCTCGCCTGCAACAGCCTCGAGTTGCTCACGGCGACCAAGCGTGCACTCAGCGAATGCTTCGAGATGTCCGACCTCGGCGAACTCAAGTACTGCCTCGGCATGGAAGTTGATCAAGACCCCAAGTCCGGCGACGTGACCATGCGGCAGACCAAGTTCCTGCAGTCGATCCTGACCAAGTTCGGCATGCAAGACTGCAAACCAGTGAGGACTCCTCAAGACCCCGGACTCAAGCTGACCAAGGCCATGTGTGAAGGTGGTTGCAAGCACGAAGACACCATGAAGAACGTGCCGTACCGAAGTGCAGTCGGCGCACTCATGTACCTCATGGTCGGCACTCGACCAGACCTCGCAGCGGCAGTCGGCACACTCAGCCAGTTCGCCGCGGACCCGTGTCCAACACATTGGCAAGCTCTCAAGCGTGTGCTCCGGTATCTGCAAGCGACTCCGACCTACGGCCTGCAGTTCTCGGCATCGAACGACGGAAGACTGGTCGGCTACTCCGACGCCGACTGGGCTGGCGACATCGAGTCACGTCGAAGCACCAGCGGCTACGTGTTCATGCTCAACGGCGGATGCATCAGCTGGCGCAGCAAGAAGCAGCGAACTGTCGCCCTCTCCTCGACCGAAGCAGAGTACATGGCTCTATCGGAAGCGATCCAAGAAGCCGTGTGGCTCAAGGCGTTCCTGTGCGAACTCGGCGAAGTTGCAAGCGACCAAGCGCTCACGGTGTACGAAGACAACCAAGGTGCCATCGCGTTGGCCAAGAACCCCGAGTTCCACAAGCACACCAAGCACATCGACATTCGCTACCACTTCGTTCGTGAGAAGGTCGAGGACGGTCAAGTGTGTCTGCAGTATTGCCCGACCCAAGACATGCTTGCCGACATCATGACCAAGCCGATCCCCGCGGTCCAGTTCGACGTGCTCCGCACCAAGCTTGGTGTTCAAGACGCAGTCGAGTCGAGGGGGAGTGTTGAAGATGATGCGCCTCGAACCCAGCGTCATCATTCCAGTTGAAGCTCGGCAGTTGAAGCTCGGCTGTAGAAGATTCTCCTGCAGAAGATTCTCCGTGGAAGATTCGACATGTGGAAGATTCGACATGTGGAAGATTCTCCGTCTGGTTCTGGTTTGAATCCAGTGCCACCCATCGACTTCGTTGAAGTATCCACGAAGTCACTTAATGTTTGCATATGTTTACGATAGGTAGGACATACATATGATTATGGTAGCGTAGGACACACACAGACGGCTTAGAGGTAGCAGCAGCGAACTAAGTCCCGATCAATTCACTTTGCATTTTGCATCCCACCAACCAAGCGACCTTCCAACAAAGCTGACTCGCGTCAAGTTCCAGTCGGGCACGACCAAGCGGTCTGCGAATCTGCTTGACGTCGTGTACAGCGATGTGGCCGGCCCCATGAAGACTCCGACTTTCGGCGGCATGAAGTACTTCGCCACGTTCACCGACGACAAGTCTCGACTGTGCAAGTTGTACCTGATGCGGTCCAAGGACGAAGTCTACGACAAGTTCGTCGAGTTCGTCAACTGGGCCGAGAACCAAACCGGTCGTCGAGTCAAGGTGCTTCGAACCGACGGCGGCGGCGAGTACCAGTCGGCCAAACTTGCCAAGTTCTGCCGCAAGCGTGGCATCGAGCACGACGTCACGCCGCCATACACGCCTCAGTTGAACGGTGTGGCGGAGCGCATGAACCGAACCATCGGTGAGTGTGGTCGTTGCAAGCTCCACCATGCCAACTTGTCCGACGAGTACTGGGGCGAAGCCGTCATGACTGCAGTCGAAGTTCGCAACCGACTTCCGACCCGCACTCAAGACTTGTACAAGTCCCCGTACGAAGAATGGTACAGGAAGAAGCCCTTGCTCGCCAACTTCAAGGTGTTCGGCTGCCATGCGTACGTCCACGTGCCGAAGGAGAAGCGGTCGAAGTTCGACGCCCGAGCCATCTTGTGTCGGTTCCTCGGCTACTCGGACCACGAGAAGGCGTATCGGTTTGAAGAAATCGCAACCGGCCGGATCGTCATCAGTCGAGACGCGCAGTTCATGGAAGACACATTCGACGATGGCAAGCGCGAAGAACCCTGGAGCAAGTCCGTCGAGTTCCGCGACGATGAAGATGATGAAGATCAAGATGAAGCAACCGATAACCAAGATGATGAAGACATGGGTGAGCAGCCAGCCTCACCAGCACCAAGTCAGCGCAGCTACGAGCGACCGGAGTGGCAACAGGGCCAGCGGTCGCAGCGTCCAGCAGCACCAGCATCGGCCCAGCAGCCGAATGTCGACTACGCACCAGGGTCCAAGCGCCACTCTCGCACGCACTCGCTCGAGAACCTGGCTGAACCGCCAGTTGAGAAGCGCTACGGACGTGTTGGTCGCACAAGTGGTGCGACTCCACCACCCACGCAAGGTTCAAGGACATCGCTCGAAGATCTGTCTGCACTGCTCACGTCGATCGAAGAGGAAGGCGTAGAAGATGAAGACGAAGAAGGCGAAGACGTGCAAGAACAAGGGGGAGAAGACCAAGATTACGAAGAGTTTGCTCTCGTCGTGAATTCAGGGGGAGAGTTGCCGACATCGTTCAAGTCGGCGATGGAATCTGACGACGCCAGCAACTGGAAGGAAGCCTGCGACTCCGAGCTCGAGTCGCTCAAGACGAACGAGACATGGGACCTAGTCCCTTTGCCAGCCGGACGCAAGGCCATCACCAGCAAGTGGGTGTTCAAGGTCAAGGAAACCGCCGAAGGACTCGTCGAACGGTACAAGGCTCGACTCGTTGCCAAGGGGTTCCTGCAGAAGTACGGCATCGACTTCGAAGAGACATTCGCACCCGTCGCCAAGTTCACGTCGATCCGCACCATCCTCAGCATCGCCGCTCGACACAAGCTCATGATCCATCAGATGGATGTCAAGACGGCGTTCCTGAACGGCAACCTCGACGAAGAAATCTACATGAAGCAGCCCGAAGGCTTCGTCGACCAGCGCCACCCCGACTACGTGTGCAAGCTCAAGCGCTCGCTCTACGGTCTCAAGCAGTCGCCACGCATGTGGAACCAGACCATCGACGCCTTCATGCGCAAGGTCGGCTTCACCAAGTGCGAGATGGACCACTGCGTGTACGTCAAGCGGAGCGGCTCAGCGATGATCTTCGTGGTGATCTACGTCGACGACCTCATCCTCGCCTGCAACAGCCTCGAGTTGCTCACGGCGACCAAGCGTGCACTCAGCGAACGCTTCGAGATGTCCGACCTCGGCGAACTCAAGTACTGCCTCGGCATGGAAGTTGATCAAGACCCCAAGTCCGGCGACGTGACCATGCGGCAGACCAAGTTCCTGCAGTCGATCCTGACCAAGTTCGGCATGCAAGACTGCAAACCAGTGAGGACTCCTCAAGACCCCGGACTCAAGCTGACCAAGGCCATGTGTGAAGGTGGTTGCAAGCACGAAGACACCATGAAGAACGTGCCGTACCGAAGTGCAGTCGGCGCACTCATGTACCTCATGGTCGGCACTCGACCAGACCTCGCAGCGGCAGTCGGCACACTCAGCCAGTTCGCCGCGGACCCGTGTCCAACACATTGGCAAGCTCTCAAGCGTGTGCTCCGGTATCTGCAAGCGACTCCGACCTACGGCCTGCAGTTCTCGGCATCGAACGACGGAAGACTGGTCGGCTACTCCGACGCCGACTGGGCTGGCGACATCGAGTCACGTCGAAGCACCAGCGGCTACGTGTTCATGCTCAACGGCGGATGCATCAGTTGGCGCAGCAAGAAGCAGCGAACTGTCGCCCTCTCCTCGACCGAAGCAGAGTACATGGCTCTATCGGAAGCGATCCAAGAAGCCGTGTGGCTCAAGGCGTTCCTGTGCGAACTCGGCGAAGTTGCAAGCGACCAAGCGCTCACGGTGTACGAAGACAACCAAGGTGCCATCGCGTTGGCCAAGAACCCCGAGTTCCACAAGCACACCAAGCACATCGACATTCGCTACCACTTCGTTCGTGAGAAGGTCGAGGACGGTCAAGTGTGTCTGCAGTATTGCCCGACCCAAGACATGCTTGCCGACATCATGACCAAGCCGATCCCCGCGGTCCAGTTCGACGTGCTCCGCACCAAGCTTGGTGTTCAAGACGCAGTCGAGTCGAGGGGGAGTGTTGAAGATGATGCGCCTCGAACCCAGCGTCATCATTCCAGTTGAAGCTCGGCAGTTGAAGCTCGGCTGTAGAAGATTCTCCTGCAGAAGATTCTCCGTGGAAGATTCGACATGTGGAAGATTCGACATGTGGAAGATTCTCCGTCTGGTTCTGGTTTGAATCCAGTGCCACCCATCGACTTCGTTGAAGTATCCACGAAGTCACTTAATGTTTGCATATGTTTACGATAGGTAGGACATACATATGATTATGGTAGCGTAGGACACACACAGACGGCTTAGAGGTAGCAGCAGCGAACTAAGTCCCGATCAATTCACTTTGCATTTTGCATCCCACCAACCAAGCGACCTTCCAACAAAGCTGACTCGCGTCAAGTTCCAGTCGGGCACGACCAAGCGGTCTGCGAATCTGCTTGACGTCGTGTACAGCGATGTGGCCGGCCCCATGAAGACTCCGACTTTCGGCGGCATGAAGTACTTCGCCACGTTCACCGACGACAAGTCTCGACTGTGCAAGTTGTACCTGATGCGGTCCAAGGACGAAGTCTACGACAAGTTCGTCGAGTTCGTCAACTGGGCCGAGAACCAAACCGGTCGTCGAGTCAAGGTGCTTCGAACCGACGGCGGCGGCGAGTGCCAGTCGGCCAAACTTGCCAAGTTCTGCCGCAAGCGTGGCATCGAGCACGACGTCACGCCGCCATACACGCCTCAGTTGAACGGTGTGGCGGAGCGCATGAACCGAACCATCGGTGAGTGTGGTCGTTGCAAGCTCCACCATGCCAACTTGTCCGACGAGTACTGGGGCGAAGCCGTCATGACTGCAGTCGAAGTTCGCAACCGACTTCCGACCCGCACTCAAGACTTGTACAAGTCCCCGTACGAAGAATGGTACAGGAAGAAGCCCTTGCTCGCCAACTTCAAGGTGTTCGGCTGCCATGCGTACGTCCACGTGCCGAAGGAGAAGCGGTCGAAGTTCGACGCCCGAGCCATCTTGTGTCGGTTCCTCGGCTACTCGGACCACGAGAAGGCGTATCGGTTTGAAGAAATCGCAACCGGCCGGATCGTCATCAGTCGAGACGCGCAGTTCATGGAAGACACATTCGACGATGGCAAGCGCGAAGAACCCTGGAGCAAGTCCGTCGAGTTCCGCGACGATGAAGATGATGAAGATCAAGATGAAGCAACCGATAACCAAGATGATGAAGACATGGGTGAGCAGCCAGCCTCACCAGCACCAAGTCAGCGCAGCTACGAGCGACCGGAGTGGCAACAGGGCCAGCGGTCGCAGCGTCCAGCAGCACCAGCATCGGCCCAGCAGCCGAATGTCGACTACGCACCAGGGTCCAAGCGCCACTCTCGCACGCACTCGCTCGAGAACCTGGCTGAACCGCCAGTTGAGAAGCGCTACGGACGTGTTGGTCGCACAAGTGGTGCGACTCCACCACCCACGCAAGGTTCAAGGACATCGCTCGAAGATCTGTCTGCACTGCTCACGTCGATCGAAGAGGAAGGCGTAGAAGATGAAGACGAAGAAGGCGAAGACGTGCAAGAACAAGGGGGAGAAGACCAAGATTACGAAGAGTTTGCTCTCGTCGTGAATTCAGGGGGAGAGTTGCCGACATCGTTCAAGTCGGCGATGGAATCTGACGACGCCAGCAACTGGAAGGAAGCCTGCGACTCCGAGCTCGAGTCGCTCAAGACGAACGAGACATGGGACCTAGTCCCTTTGCCAGCCGGACGCAAGGCCATCACCAGCAAGTGGGTGTTCAAGGTCAAGGAAACCGCCGAAGGACTCGTCGAACGGTACAAGGCTCGACTCGTTGCCAAGGGGTTCCTGCAGAAGTACGGCATCGACTTCGAAGAGACATTCGCACCCGTCGCCAAGTTCACGTCGATCCGCACCATCCTCAGCATCGCCGCTCGACACAAGCTCATGATCCATCAGATGGATGTCAAGACGGCGTTCCTGAACGGCAACCTCGACGAAGAAATCTACATGAAGCAGCCCGAAGGCTTCGTCGACCAGCGCCACCCCGACTACGTGTGCAAGCTCAAGCGCTCGCTCTACGGTCTCAAGCAGTCGCCACGCATGTGGAACCAGACCATCGACGCCTTCATGCGCAAGGTCGGCTTCACCAAGTGCGAGATGGACCACTGCGTGTACGTCAAGCGGAGCGGCTCAGCGATGATCTTCGTGGTGATCTACGTCGACGACCTCATCCTCGCCTGCAACAGCCTCGAGTTGCTCACGGCGACCAAGCGTGCACTCAGCGAATGCTTCGAGATGTCCGACCTCGGCGAACTCAAGTACTGCCTCGGCATGGAAGTTGATCAAGACCCCAAGTCCGGCGACGTGACCATGCGGCAGACCAAGTTCCTGCAGTCGATCCTGACCAAGTTCGGCATGCAAGACTGCAAACCAGTGAGGACTCCTCAAGACCCCGGACTCAAGCTGACCAAGGCCATGTGTGAAGGTGGTTGCAAGCACGAAGACACCATGAAGAACGTGCCGTACCGAAGTGCAGTCGGCGCACTCATGTACCTCATGGTCGGCACTCGACCAGACCTCGCAGCGGCAGTCGGCACACTCAGCCAGTTCGCCGCGGACCCGTGTCCAACACATTGGCAAGCTCTCAAGCGCGTGCACCGATATCTGCAAGCGACTCCGACGTACGGCCTGCAGGTCTCGGCATCGAACGACGGAAGACTGGTCGGCTACTCCGACGCCGACTGGGCTGGCGACATCGAGTCACGTCGAAGCACCAGCGGCTACGTGTTCATGCTCAACGGCGGATGCACCAGCTGGCGCAGCAAGAAGCAGCGAACTGTCGCCCTCTCCTCGACCGAAGCAGAGTACATGGCTCTATCGGAAGCGATCCAAGAAGCCGTGTGGCTCAAGGCGTTCCTGTGCGAACTCGGCGAAGTTGCAAGCGACCAAGCGCTCACGGTGTACGAAGACAACCAAGGTGCCATCGCGTTGGCCAAGAACCCCGAGTTCCACAAGCGCACCAAGCACATCGACATTCGCTACCACTTCGTTCGTGAGAAGGTCGAGGACGGTCAAGTGTGTCTGCAGTATTGCCCGACCCAAGACATGCTTGCCGACATCATGACCAAGCCGATCCCCACTGTCCAGTTCGACGTGCTCCGCACCAAGCTTGGTGTTCAAGACGCAGTCGAGTCGAGGGGGAGTGTTGAAGATGATGCGCCTCGAACCCAGCGTCATCATTCCAGTTGAAGCTCGACAGTTGAAGCTCGGCTGTAGAAGATTCTCCTGCAGAAGATTCTCCGTGGAAGATTCGACATGTGGAAGATTCGACATGTGGAAGATTCTCCATCTGGTTCTGGTTTGAATCCAGTGCCACCCATCGACTTCGTTGAAGTATCCACGAAGTCAGTTTATGTTTGCATATGTTTACGATAGGTAGGACATACATATGATTATGGTAGCGTAGGACACACACAGACGGCTTAGAGGTAGCAGTAGCGAACTAAGTCCCGATCAATTCACTTTGCATTTTTGCATCCCACCAACCAAGCGACCTTCCAACAAGACGCTTTGAGTTTGCCTACTTCGTGTTTTCGGGTAACCTTCTAACTTCGTAGCCGATCAATGACTGCTCAATTAAAGAGTAATACACGTATCGTTTCGATTCCATTCTCTCCGAACGGACTCTATCTCGCGAGTAGAAGAAGTTGCATTGACTGAAACGACAGTCTTGGATTAATCATGGAAGTCATGGACGCTATGTGGAACACTCCTGACATTCTACCACTTGTTCATTACTCACACATTAATGCAGGACTCTACATGACAGCTGTGGCCCAAAAGCTTCGCCTATAATCGCACACTGGAATGGGGGCCGTGTAGTCTCTGATCTTTGGGGCGTACGCGTAGGCGCTGACGTCTACTTGTCAGCTGTGGAGGATGGGAGCAAGTCCTGTGACGTGTCCGTCCCATCGATATCGCTGTGTCATGAGGTCACAGCCCACAACAAGTAAGCTACAAGCGAGATCTGACCGACACGTCAAATTTCCTTACCGGACTCAGCGACTCCCAGCCAGGAAATTCATCTAGACTCGCCGTCACGAGGAACGGCGCTCGCGGGACAGGAGGGCGGTGAGCTTGCTCTTTTAATTCCTTTACTCGCCGGTCACGCGGCTGTCATGAAGCGGCGGCACGACGGGACTTCGACGACTTCGTCGTGGCAGGACAGGAGGGGATCTGTGAGTGAGCTCAATGAAGATCGTTGAAGTTCCGTCAATTCACTCTGAATCGGGGACGATTCGATGAATCGCGTCGATATTGTAGTTTTCACACTCGTCTTCAAGCAGCGTAGTTTTCACTTTCACACATTTCGAGGAAAATGGGATTTATTTTCACTAAATTTCAACTATTTTACCAGGCTTTAGAGATTTCTCCAATAATGGACAGGACATGGTGAGAAAGGGACAAGGCATGAACTACAGTAAACAGAAGGAATCATGCACTGTAACACTCGCCATTTGGAAGCCGCCGTCTGCACGTGACGCGTGCGCGACTGCCTGACTAGCTCCGGCCTGGCCTCGACCGCCTTGAGCAGATAGATCGCCATGCCACGCGTAATTGTCGATAAGGTGTTGCAGGCGCCGGACCTGACTTGCTGTGGGCCACGAGTGTCTAGCGACGAACATAATCTTCGGTGGGATAACGGCTTGACAGATCTGAACCCTTTGAAGTAGATCGGTGGTCTTGATAGACGCGAGGTGCATCTTGGCTTGGATTTGTTGAATTGTCAGGTCCCATACTGCGTCCGCAGGAGCCGCCGTAGAGATCTGGCCGCCCAAGTACCGAGCGAGCTGGGTCGCATCAGCGACCGGGAAGGCAGAGATGCGTCCCGCACGGGCGACTTGTGTGGCATCCAAACATGCAGCAACGCTCTTGGAGATGTTCACCTGAGAGCATCTCCACCAGTGTAGTGAAAAATCCGACAAATATGAGTGCCAATTCACTCGGCCAAAAGCCGAAGTAGGAGTGTTCCCGCACCAGTCCAGGGTTAAAATAGAATCGCCACGACTCAAGCACGTTTGGTCCAACTTTGCGCAAACACCCGTGTGCTTTTCTCAACGCCCATATTCGCAAAATAACTGGATCACCAACGCGGAAATTTAGACCTACTAGAAGAGCTTGAGGGACTGAGAATTTCGTCCTCGAGCGCATCGTAGTTGCGGCCCCGTGGTGCCTTCGGCTTCCCTGCTTTCTTGCACTCCGCCATCCTTCTCGTCCAAGTCGCTCAAGAAAGAATGATAGAGCCTCTTCACTTCGATCGACACTACAATTTGGCGCGCATCCGCTGTTCGTTCAACGCCAACGTCTCAGAGCCCCGTCCCAGCTCGATGGAATCCCACCAGATCTAGTGGGATTTCACCTGGCCAGTGGAATTTACTCGAGATTTAACCAGACTGGTGCAAATTCTGAAAAGTTAAATTTCGACCACATTTCACTTTTTTCTCAGATTTAACCCGACTGGTGGAGATGCTCTGAGCCCTGAAACGTTCGCAAACTCGTCAAAAAGGTTGGCCAGGTGGATGGTTTCGTCTGGTGTCCGAAGATATACCGTTGTGTCATCTGCAAACCCAACAATGGTGACGTTGGCTCCGCCTGGAAGCTCTATCCCGGGAAGGCGAGTCGACGCGTGTACCATCTCGTACAGCGTGTCGACAGCCAGGACAAAGAGGGTTGGCGCGAGCGGACAGCCCTGGCGAATGCCAGTCGTGATGTCAACGGCCGCTGACACTTCGTGTTCGGAGAGATAGGCCGCCGTCGTCACAAGGTGCATGGCGTGTACGGCTTGGACCATCCTCTCCGTGAAGCCATGTCGAATAAGAGCGAGCTGAAGGAATCTGCGATCAAGCGTGTCGTACGCTTTGGCAAAATCAAGCAGTACCGCCATCGCCGAGCGCATCTCAGAGGAGCGTTGCGCGACTTTCCGCACAGCCGACCAAATGTCGAGAGCGTCGTGGACTTGGCGTCCCGCAACGAATCCGTGTTGGGTCGTGGACACGAGCCGAGGCACATGTTTCCGGAGTCGGTTCAGGATGACCTTGGCGTAGAGCTTGTAGTCAGTGTTGAGAAGCGCTATAGGTCAAAAGTCCAGACCGGTTTCCGGGACGGACTTCTTCGGAATGCAGAAAATGGAGGCCGCTTTGAAACTCGGCGGGAGTATGCCACTGCGGTACCAAAGCGAAAAGAGCGGTGCTAAAACGCCTGGAAGCTCTTCCGCTTGGTCTCGGTACCAGTCATTGGGTATGCCGTCGGGTCCACAAGCTTTCCCGCGAGGCAAGGCGCGTATCGCCGCCGCAACTTCAACTTCGGTAAAATCGTCATCAAGCTGGGTGAGCTCAGGGTCGCTCGGTCGATCAGGGAGCGTCGCAAAGAACAGATCTTGCGCCACGGCATCGCGTGGAGGCTGCTGGGTGACCGGTCCAGTCGAGCGCGATGCGGTCCGCGGACCCTACGGTCTGCCCGGGTCGGCGCGGCAGAGCTGCCGCTGTGCGACGACCAAACCGTGAGTTGATACGTGTAAACCCATGCTTGGCAGACTCCGCAGAGGGGCCGGCGTGCGTGGTGCGCCTCACCAATTGTCTCCTCGCCGTCCCTGCCGCCTGAACTGAGATGAGCTTCCGTCGGATCTGTTTGTACCTTCGAGCCGGTTCGAGGGCAAGGAGTGACATAGCCCGTGTAATTTCGTCGATCGTCGCGTCGCGTGGGACACCGGCCAGCGAGCTGGCGTACTTTGCGTCACGCAGAGCGCGATGAAGCCGCTTAATTTTATCTCGATGCCCCCTGGTGGCAACCTCGATGCATTCACGTTTGGCCCGCAGACTAGATCGTCGTGCCGCCGTCTTCAGCGAGTCCCATCCTGCCGCTGATTCCGGCGCTGGTAGGGACGCCAACGCACGTCCTTGTGCTCGCAACATGGTTGTCCCGACACTTCGTATCTGGTCCGCCGCACACTTCGGGAGCGGGTATCGCAGACTCGGCACACGCGAACCAGTCGAGGTCGGTGCAAACATGGGCCCAATGCAAATCCAGACGGCGTCGTGATCGGAGCGCTGTTGTGGTGGCTCTGTGAGCACTCGACGCACCCGAGCGGTATGATTCGCCGACAAGTACCAACGGTCGAGGCATTCACACGTGTCGACAAAAACTCGTCGACCTTGCGGCGCTTCGCCGACTTGGAAACACCTTCCAACTGGGAGGCAAGTAATTACCGAGCCCCTCCCCCACCAGACTGGGCACTGCCCATGAGACAGAGCGGCAACGCTGGGTGTCTCAACCTGTTCACGTAGAACGGCGACAGCATGAACAGAGCTGTTCATCGCGAACTCCACCATGGGGAAGTGGTCGCACCACGAGAGTGGGTCACTCGCACAATACGAGCGAAGGATATCCTCGACGACGCGGTTGGTGCGCTCGGTCTGACCATCGGTCTACGGATGGTCCGTCGTCGACATGTCGAGCCTGGAGCCCAGGAATTGGAAAAGGCCCTCCCAGAAATCGCTGGTGATTCTGGGATCCCGATCGGAGACAACCGAATCGGGCAAGCCGTGGAGACGGAATACGACGTCAACGAACAGTCATGCACAGTCGAGACCTGTGCAGGTGTCTGACACCGGAGCAAGATAACCATCTTGCTGAGACGGTCGACGAAGACCAGCACACCGTTGTGACCTCTGGACGTTCTCGGCATGCCGAAGAAGAAGTCCATGCTCACAGAGCGCCAGCAGTCGCTGGGGACAGGCAGGCTCTGAAGCGGGGCCTGAGAGTCTGAACTTGGCTTCACTCGTTGGCAGACGTCACATGTGCGGACATACAACGACACCCACATCTATGGGCCACCAAAACCTTGGGCTGGGAAGCGAGTATGTCTTCTCACAGCCAAGATGGCCAGCACCGGGTGCGTCGTGGGCACCATGCGCGATCACATATCGCAGGTCGTCGTCTGCACGAACGACAATGCGAGCTTCTTTGCTGTTCGAGACCTGATATTTCAGGAGGTCGTCCTCGAACGAGGACCAATGAAGTCGGGCTCGAACGGAGGCGAGAGAGGATTCTCCGAGTCTGACGACTTGGGAACACGAATGATCTCCGCACATTGTGCGTCGCCTGCGTAGGCGTCACGAACAAGTCGTAGACATCGGAAGCAACTGATGTGAGATGGTTCATCTCGTAGTCGGGACGCCGAGAGAGTGCGTCCGCCAGCACGTTGAGCCGACCCGGCTTGTACTCAACAGTAAAGTTGTATTCTGAAAAGTTGGCCATCAGCGAGCTATTCGCGGCGACAAGTGCGGAGGCTGTGTTGCCGCGCGTAGGGCCGCATGGTCTGTGTAGACCACGAACGGCAGCGTGCCGAGAAGGTGAACGCGGAACTTCACCAAGGTGTACTCCATCGCCAACAATTCCTTGTCGTGAACTGGATAGTTCTTCTCGGCCGCTTGGAGTTGCCGAGTCTGGTAAGAGATGACTCTCTCGTGGCCATCTTGGTCCTTCTGCAAAAGTGCACAGCCGATCGCATAGTCGGAGGCGTCACAGACGACGCTGTACGGAGCGGAGCCATCCGGCAACGCCAGGATCGGCGCTTGGAGAAGACTATCCTTGATCTTCTGGAAAGCAGCTGCCATGTCGTGAGACCACGACCACTCAACGTCACTCTTGAGCAGCTGAGTCAGCGGCCGAGCCATCTCGGCGTAGTTCTTCGTGAACCGGTGCAAGTGGTTGGCGAGACCCGACCACTTGCGTAGGTCCTTAACGGACCGTGGCGACGGCCACTCGGCAATGGCCTTCACCTTCTCGGGGTCTGCCCGAACACCGTTGACTCCGACGAAGCACCCAAGCACTGGGATCTCTTCGGCACCGAAGATACGCTTATCCAGGTTGGCATAAAGCTTATGCTCCTCGAGGTATTCGAGAACTTGGCGGAGGTGATCCTCATGGAGCGCACCCAAATCACGACCGGGCTCCGGCCTCATGTGGACGTAGATGTCGTCGAAGTACGTCAGCGCGAACGCTCGCAGGGGACGGAACAAAAGGGTCACTAGGCGATTGAACGTCGCTGGGGCGTTCGACAGCCCCTGTGGCATCACGAGCCACCCCCAGAGCATGCCGCTCGGCGTACTGATGGCAGTCTTGGGGTCCCCACGCTCCATTAGCACTTGGTGATAACCGTGGACCAAGTCGAGAGAACTGAACTTCTTCGCGCCGGACATCCGGTGGATGATCACATCCTTCCGAGAGATCGGAGTGGACGCAGGAATCGTCTGTGTGTTCAACTTGTTGTACGCGTGGACGATCCTCCACTTGCCATTTGGCTTGCGCACACAGAACGTTGGTGTGCTGTGTGGCGAGACGCTCTCGAGCACCAGGCCAGCCTTGGCTTTCTTGGCAAAGAATTCATCAACGATTGTTCGGCCGGCGAACCGTCGCATAGCTCGAGCCAGGCTTGAGCTTGATCTCGTGGCGAACGCCACGATCTGGGGGCAGCCCCGCCGGCGGGTTCTTGCTAAGGCAAGTCTCCGCAAACCGCTTGACCAGCGGGTAGAACCGATCCTTCGGATTCTTGGGGATGACCGAACCACGGCGAGCATCAAACTCTGACGAAACTCAACGAGGACATCCTCGTCAATCACCGTCGAGGTGTTGAGTTGAGCGAGGTCTCGCTAGGATCGGAGGATCACAATCTCAGCGATCTCACCAGCCTTGAGCTCGCGGACGAAATCGTCCATAGGGAGTTCCTCCAAGCTAGTCAGCTCGGATAACTCTGGCAAAGGTGCCATATCGACCGTGGACGGATCGATCGACGATCCCGTCATCACATCAATGATGTGCACGTCATGCGACGCGTCCGAGAGCGGGAGTGGCTCAGGCCTGGGCTCGGTCATATCCGACGACCCTGAAAGCAATTCGACCGCACGCGGACACGCGACAGGGAGGCACATCCCCGAAGCATTTCCCATGCTGGTACTCGGAGGGGGCGGAGACGACTCGACGCCCTCTTCTACGCTGTACTCCACGGCAGACGGCACGACCGTCTCCGGAACACCCGAGGTGTCCATGGCGTTCACTACGCCAATGAAGTAGGCACTTCCATCATCTTTGATGGGGCTCATCAGCAGGCGGACGAAGGAGGGTTCATGACGCTCCTGAGCTCCGTTCCTGCCGGGAGACGTGCTTCCAATCGTCTTGGTTCTCCAGTCGATCCATGGCTCGTGGCGCTCAAGCCACGGCATGCCGAGGATGATGTCAAACCTCTCATCCATGTCGAGCACTGTAAAGCGCTCGACTGAGTCGAAATCAACAAACGCAATGCATAGATCGACTTCGATCTTCTTCGTCTCTGCGACGAAGCGCGTCGCAAGACGCACCGAGACTCTTCCGAGATCTCGCTCACAAGCTTGAGCAAAAAGAGAAACATTCTTAGCAATACTTTGCTTGCGACCATAATTGCGCGTCGCACCAGAGTCGATTAAGACTCTGAAGGGACGTGCAAATCCCTTCGCTTGAGCAGTGGCGACGATGAGCTCGCCACTGATGCGCTGCTCATCAGCTGCTGAGAAGAGATCTTCTCCAGGGGGCGCGCCGCCTTGCGATACTGCCGAACTCGGCGTTGCGGAGCGAGGAGTGCCACAGACACTGCCCCGCGTCTACTGGGAACTGTCGCTCCCATGCGACGTGGTAGCAGATCCACCTCGGTTTCCCGAGCGCCTGGACGACCACGGCGGGCACGAACACCGACCGTTTTGCGCGGATAATTCCGCTGGGTGACCGAACTTCCAACAACCGGAACACTTGATGTGAAGAGCCTCCACGTCGATCGCACGCAAGTCGACCGTGCTGAGATCAACTCCACTGAGGTCGACGACACTCGGGTCCATCGGTTCGGCGACCGGTGGCGAAACCGGCGTGACCGGAGGTGGCGCTGCCGGATTCACGGATAACCCGCGCGAGAGGCGCTGAACGTAGTCTCCTCGTAGCGCGACGAAGAACGCGTCTTCTAAGAGCATGGGCTCCTCGCGGAAAACCGCAGCCTTCTCAGGACCGGGATCCATCCCTTCCATGAACGTCGTCAGCATGACGTCTTCTGCGAGCGCATTCGCAGCCATGTTGGCACGGAGTTGACGTAACTCCTGCACATACATGTGCAGCTCGCGGCCGCCTTGCCGACAAGCGAGAAACGCAGCTCGCTGGCGATGCGCCACATTTGGCGGTTGAAACATCGACTTCATCGCCTTGGCAAGCGTTGCCCAGTCGGGAAAACATCCGGGATGCGACGTCTCGCACGTGAGGGCCCAGATCTTCGCCCGGCCCGTCATGTTCGAGATCACAAAGGCGATCTTCTGCAGTTCATCACCGATACAGCTGGCTGCTGTTGCGAGCTCGATCTCGCGTTGCCAGAAGGCAAGATTGTAGCTTTCTTCATCCGAATAAGGGGATACCGTAACCTCCACGGCCTGAGGTGCCGGCGACGTCGCATACGTAACCGTCGGCGGCACCTGAGCTGGTTGACTATCCTGAGTCACGGATACGCGGGACGTCACGACGTCGAGAAGATACTTCTCGAGGGCTGTCTCGTAGTCGCGAAAACGCGCGACATGTGCGAGGACTTCGCCAGAGCCGCGTCGAAGCAGCTCGATGACGCTTGCTCGGCCATTGATGGTCCCCATCTTCTGGAGATTGGCCCACTGGGCCTCATCCAGGTACGGGTGGTCTTGACGCGACAGCGTTGGATGGCTTGACGCCATCACGAAGCCAGAAGCTTCGGACATAACGATGTCGGTGTCGGATTGACGACGTGGTACCAAGTGTAACGGTCCACGACCGTACACAGCACCTGCGCTTGAGGAAGCGTGAGCAGCCGCTCCGAGTCAACCCCTGTCGACGAGCGCCGAGGACTTGGCAAAAATCGAACCGATTGTATTCAGATTATTCCCCTGGGGAATAATCCCCCCTATACCTGATATCCATGGTATCTAATACCCAGGGATATCACCTACTGAATCTAATAAAAGAGAGTCACTACTTAGGGTAACTTTTCCCCTAAGTGCACCACACACGTTATGTACCTACACAACCTAACCTACTTGTGTAATCTTGTACCCAGTTACACTTCGGCTCCTTCACCCCGCACCGCGCCGTCGAAAGTCAGTACATACCCTTCGCTCCCCGTCTTAACCCTTTCGTGGTTGCAATTTCTAAAATAGGAATAGTATCAGTATAATGAAGTCAAGTATGTTCTCTCCAGAAGGGAACAATTTGTTCACTTCTCGGTTTGTTGAACTTGCGGAGATATCTGATCTCACCAGAGGAAGAGTGCCGAAACTGACGGTTTCAAATCTCGCCCGCGCCAGAAGGGAACAATTTGTACCCTTCTGTATCAGTTCTTCTATTGGGCGAAAACAGAAACTTCGCCAGGGAAATTGATCATTGGTCATAACACAGATACATTTCCGGCGCCTCTCGAAGTATTCAAGTTAAGTTCATGAAAGCAACGGTTTGCTTCGGAAACGATGCCATTTTCTTGATGTGCTGCGGGTGAGCATCCCAAAGAGTCCCACACTTCTGTGGGCTGCTTCCTCGAGCGCTCAGCAAGTTTTGAGCCATTATCTAATGAAGTGACGAGAAGATAATGGCTCATAATTTGTGCTGGTGATGACGTTCCCAGATGAAGATGGCAAGTGCGTCCAGTAGCGCGCCCGTACACAGCACCCCGACGTCGTAACGCAATGCAACCGTGTCAATGTTTGGTGATCTGTTCGGTGCCGACGCACTGGTCCGTTCGTGATCGATCATGTTGAAGATGATGCGCCTCGAACCCAGCGTCATCATTCCAGTTGAAGCTCGGCAGTTGAAGCTCGGCTGTAGAAGATTCTCCTGCAGAAGATTCTCCGTGGAAGATTCGACATGTGGAAGATTCGACATGTGGAAGATTCTCCGTCTGGTTCTGGTTTGAATCCAGTGCCACCCATCGACTTCGTTGAAGTATCCACGAAGTCAGTTTATGTTTGCATATGTTTACGATAGGTAGGACATACATTTGATTATGGTAGCGTAGGACACACACAGACGGCTTAGAGGTAGCAGCAGCGAACTAAGTCCCGATCAATTCACTTTGCATTTTGCATCCCACCAACCAAGCGACCTTCCAACAGGTTATGAGCCCAAGCCCAGCCGACTCTGCCTCCACCGACTTCGCCTCCCCAGCCTTCGCCATGGATTCGACCACCCCAGCCCGCATCAACAAGTTCGACGGAACCAACTTCCACACCTGGAAGTTCAAGATGCAGACGGTGCTCGAAGAACGCGACGTCTGGGAAGTTGTCTGTGGAGAGGTCAAACTCGAGCAGTGCCAGACCGACGCGGACCGAGCCCTCTTCAAGAAGAAGTCTCGCAAGGCGCTCGCGATGATCTGTCTCGCGATGGAAGACTCGCAGCTCCCGCTGGTTCGGTCGGCGAGTGGTGCGCAAGATGCATGGTCAAGACTGGAAGAACACTTCGAGAAGAAGAGCCTTGCCAACAAGCTCTTTCTTCGTCGTCGTTTCTTCACGACCATGATGGAAGAAGGTGACGATGTGCTCACGCACATCAACAAGCTCAAGACCCTGGCGGAGCAACTCGACGCAGTGGGCGCTCCGGTCAGCGAAGACGACTTGGTGATCACGCTTCTCGGCAGTCTCAGCGAGTCGTACCAGTTCCTCATCACGGCGTTGGAGTCGCGTGTCGACGCGCTCACGTGGGAACTCGTGACGTCTCGGCTGCTCCATGAAGACATGAAGCGCAAGGAGCAAGGTGGCGACGGAGCCACGCTTGGTCAAGCGTTCATGACAAGTGACGCGAAGCCCAAGGGCCGTGCAGTCAAGAAGACTGGCACGTGCAACTACTGCGGCAAGATCGGTCATTGGGCCGCGGAGTGCCACTCGCGTGTCAAGGACAACGGCAACGGCAACGGCAACGGCAACGGCAACGGCAACTCCGGCGGCAACGGCAACGGCAACGGAAACGGCAACCCTCGGCAACGGTTCCAGCGAGCGAACCTTGCGCGAGATGAAGACCCCGGCGAGTACCTGTTCTCGGTCGGGAAGACCCAAGGCAAGTCAAGTCAATCCACGGCGTGGTTGGTCGACTCGGGTGCGACTCAGCACATGTCGCGAACCAAGCAGTTCATGATGAACTACAAGAAGATCGACCCAGTCGACGTGCATCTGGCCGATGATGGCACGGTCCAAGCGGTTGGCGTGGGAGACATTCTCATGTCGATGAAGACTCCAAGCGGTGTCAAGAAGGGTTTGCTCACCAACGTGTGGCATATCCCCAAGCTCAGCCGCAACCTGTTCTCGGTCGGAAGATTCACGGAGGACGTTGCTCCCGTGACGTTCGACAAGGATGGTTGCTTCGTCGTTCTCAAGGGCGCCAAGCGGACCATCGGCACTCGTATCGGCAAGGGTCTGTTCAAGCTCAACATGTCTCCAGTGTCGATTGAAGCAGCCCACGCCGTCAGTACAAGACGAGGTCGCGCCATGTCCAAGTCGTACCTGTGGCACCTCCGACTCGGTCACATCGGCTTCAGCGGACTCGAAGCCATCGTCAAGAAGGACCTCGCCGACGGACTCGATATCGGGTCTGTGCAGGAGTGGGAGGTCTGTGAAGGCTGTGCACTCGGCAAGCTGACTCGCGTCAAGTTCCAGTCAGGCACGACCAAGCGGTCTGCGAATCTGCTTGACGTCGTGTACAGCGATGTGGCCGTCCCCATGAAGACTCCGACTTTCGGCGGCATGAAGTACTTCGCCACCTTCACCGACGACAAGTCTCGACTGTGCAAGTTGTACCTCATGCGATCCAAGGACGAAGTCTACGTACGACAAGTTCGTCGAGTACGTCAACTGGGCCGAGAACCTGTTGAAAGGTCGCTTGGTTGGTGGGATGCAAAATGCAAAGTGAATTGATCGGGACTTAGTTCGCTGCTGCTACCTCTAAGCCGTCTGTGTGTGTCCTACGCTACCGTAATCAAATGTATGTCCTATCTACCGTAAACATATGCAAACATAAACTGACTTCGTGGCTTCTTCAACGAAGTCGATGGGTGGCACTGGATTCAAACCAGAACCAGACGGAGAATCTTCCACATGTCGAATCTTCCACATGTCGAATCTTCCACGGAGAATCTTCTACAGCCGAGCTTCAACTGGAATGATGACGCTGGGTTCGAGGCGCATCATCTTCAACACTCCCCCTCGACTCGACTGCGTCTTAAACACCAAGCTTGGTGCGGAGCACGTCGAACTGGACGGTGGGGATCGGCTTGGTCATGATGTCGGCAAGCATGTCTTGGGTCGGGCAATACTGGAGACACACTTGACCGTCCTCGACCTTCTCACGAACGAAGTGGTAGCGAATGTCGATGTGCTTGGTGCGCTTGTGGAACTCGGGGTTCTTGGCCAACGCGATCGCACCTTGGTTGTCTTCGTACACCGTGAGCGCTTGGTCGCTTGCAACTTCGCCGAGTTCGCACAGGAACGCCTTGAGCCACACGGCTTCTTGGATCGCTTCCGATAGAGCCATGTACTCTGCTTCGGTCGAGGAGAGGGTGACAGTTCGCTGCTTCTTGCTGCGCCAGCTGGTGCATCCGCCGTTGAGCATGAACACGTAGCCGCTGGTGCTTCGACGTGACTCGATGTCGCCAGCCCAGTCGGCGTCGGAGTAGCCGACCAGTCTTCCGTCGTTCGATGCCGAGACCTGCAGGCCGTACGTCGGAGTCGCTTGCAGATATCGGTGCACGCGCTTGAGAGCTTGCCAGTGTGTTGGACACGGGTCCGCGGCGAACTGGCTGAGTGTGCCGACTGCCGCTGCGAGGTCTGGTCGAGTGCCGACCATGAGGTACATGAGTGCGCCGACTGCACATCGGTACGGCACGTTCTTCATGGTGTCTTCGTGCTTGCAACCACCTTCACACATGGCCTTGGTCAGCTTGAGTCCGGGGTCTTGAGGAGTCCTCACTGGTTTGCAGTCTTGCATGCCGAACTTGGTCAGGATCGACTGCAGGAACTTGGTCTGCCGCATGGTCACGTCGCCGGACTTGGGGTCTTGATCAACTTCCATGCCGAGGCAGTACTTGAGTTCGCCGAGGTCGGACATCTCGAAGCGTTCGCTGAGTGCACGCTTGGTCGCCGTGAGCAACTCCATGCTATTGCAGGCGAGGATGAGGTCGTCGACGTAGATCACGACGAAGATCATCGCTGAGCCGCTCCGCTTGACGTACACGCAGGTCCATCTCGCACTTGGTGAAGCCGACCTTGCGCATGAAGGCGTCGATGGTCTGGTTCCACTTGCGTGGCGACTGCTTGAGACCGTAGAGCGAGCGCTTGAGCTTGCACACGTAGTCCGGGTGACGCTGGTCGACGAAGCCTTCGGGCTGCTTCATGTAGATTTCTTCGTCGAGGTTGCCGTTCAGGAACGCCGTCTTGACATCCATCTGATGGATCATGAGCTTGTGTCGAGCGGCGATGCTGAGGATGGTGCGGATCGACGTGAACTTGGCGACGGGTGCGAATGTCTCTTCGAAGTCGATGCCGTATTTCTGCAGGAAACCCCTGGCAACGAGTCGAGCCTTGTACCGTTCGACGAGTCCTTCGGCGGTTTCCTTGACCTTGAACACCCACTTGCTGGTGATGGCCTTGCGTCCGGCTGGCAAAGGGACTAGGTCCCAGGTTTCGTTCTTCTTGAGCGACTCGAGCTCGGAGTCGCAGGCTTCCTTCCAGTTGCTGGCGTCGTCGGATTCCATCGCCGACTTGAACGATGTCGGCAACTCTCCCCCTGAATTCACGACGAGGGCAAACTCTTCGAGATCGTGATCTTGATCTTCTCCCCCTTGTTCTTGCACGTCTTCGCCTTCTTCGTCTTCATCTTCTACGCCTTCCTCTTCGATCGACGTGAGCAGTGCAGACAGATCTTCGAGCGATGTCCTTGGACCTTGCGTGGGTGGTGGAGTCGCACCACTTGTGCGACCAACACGTCCGTAGCGCTTCTCAACTGGCGGTTCAGCCAGGTTCTCGAGCGAGTGCGTGCGAGAGTGGCGCTTGGACCCTGGTGCGTAGTCGACATTCGGCTGCTGGGCCGATGCTGGTGCTGCTGGACGCTGCGACCGCTGGCCCTGTTGCCACTCCGGTCGCTCGTAGCTGCGCTGACTTGGTGCTGGTGAGGCTGGCTGCTCACCCATGTCTTCATCATCTTGGTTGTCGGTTGCTTCATCTTGATCTTCATCATCTTCATCGTCGCGGAACTCGACGGACTTGCTCCAGGGTTCTTCGCGCTTGCCATCGTCGAATGTGTCTTCCATGAACTGCGCGTCTCGACTGATGACGATCCGGCCGGTTGCGATTTCTTCAAACCGATACGCCTTCTCGTGGTCCGAGTAGCCGAGGAACCGACACAAGATGGCTCGGGCGTCGAACTTCGACCGCTTCTCCTTCGGCACGTGGACGTACGCATGGCAGCCGAACACCTTGAAGTTGGCGAGCAAGGGCTTCTTCCTGTACCATTCTTCGTACGGGGACTTGTACAAGTCTTGAGCGCGGGTCGGAAGTCGGTTGCGAACTTCGACTGCAGTCATGACGGCTTCGCCCCAGTACTCGTCGGACAAGTTGGCATGGTGGAGCTTGCAACGACCACACTCACCGATGGTTCGGTTCATGCGCTCCGCCACACCGTTCAACTGAGGCGTGTATGGCGGCGTGACGTCGTGCTCGATGCCACGCTTGCGGCAGAACTTGGCAAGTTTGGCCGACTGGCACTCGCCGCCGCCGTCGGTTCGAAGCACCTTGACTCGACGACCGGTTTGGTTCTCGGCCCAGTTGACGAACTCGACGAACTTGTCGTAGACTTCGTCCTTGGACCGCATCAGGTACAACTTGCACAGTCGAGACTTGTCGTCGGTGAACGTGGCGAAGTACTTCATGCCGCCGAAAGTCGGAGTCTTCATGGGGCCGGCCACATCGCTGTACACGACGTCAAGCAGATTCGCAGACCGCTTGGTCGTGCCCGACTGGAACTTGACGCGAGTCAGCTTGCCGAGTGCACAGCCTTCACAGACCTCCCACTCCTGCACAGACCCGATATCGAGTCCGTCGGCGAGGTCCTTCTTGACGATGGCTTCGAGTCCGCTGAAGCCGATGTGACCGAGTCGGAGGTGCCACAGGTACGACTTGGACATGGCGCGACCTCGTCTTGTACTGACGGCGTGGGCTGCTTCAATCGACACTGGAGACATGTTGAGCTTGAACAGACCCTTGCCGATACGAGTGCCGATGGTCCGCTTGGCGCCCTTGAGAACGACGAAGCAACCGTCCTTGTCGAACGTCACGGGAGCAACGTCCTCCGTGAATCTTCCGACCGAGAACAGGTTGCGGCTGAGCTTGGGGATATGCCACACGTTGGTGAGCAAACCCTTCTTGACACCGCTTGGAGTCTTCATCGACATGAGAATGTCTCCCACGCCAACCGCTTGGACTGTGCCATCATCGGCCAGATGCACGTCGACTGGGTCGATCTTCCTGTAGTTCATCATGAACTGCTTGGTTCGCGACATGTGCTGAGTCGCACCCGAGTCGACCAACCACGCCGTGGATTGACTCGACTTGCCTTGGGTCTTCCCGACCGAGAACGGGCACTCGCCGGGGTCTTCATCTCGCGCAAGGCATCGCGAGATGGAAGACTGGTCGGCTACTCCGACGCCGACTGGGCTGGCGACATCGAGTCACGCCGAAGCACCAGCGGCTACGTGTTCATGCTCAACGGCGAATGCACCAGCTGGCGCAGCAAGAAGCAGCGAACTGTCACCCTCTCCTCGACCGAAGCAGAGTACATGGCTCTATCGGAAGCGATCCAAGAAGCCGTGTGGCTCAAGGCGTTCCTGTGCGAACTCGGCGAAGTTGCAAGCGACCAAGCGCTCACGGTGTACGAAGACAACCAAGGTGCGATCGCGTTGGCCAAGAACCCCGAGTTCCACAAGCGCACCAAGCACATCGACATTCGCTACCACTTCGTTCGTGAGAAGGTCGAGGACGGTCAAGTGTGTCTCCAGTATTGCCCGACCCAAGACATGCTTGCCGACATCATGACCAAGCCGATCCCCACCGTCCAGTTCGACGTGCTCCGCACCAAGCTTGGTGTTTAAGACGCAGTCGAGTCGAGGGGGAGTGTTGAAGATGATGCGCCTCGAACCCAGCGTCATCATTCCAGTTGAAGCTCGGCTGTAGAAGATTCTCCGTGGAAGATTCGACATGTGGAAGATTCGACATGTGGAAGATTCTCCGTCTGGTTCTGGTTTGAATCCAGTGCCACCCATCGACTTCGTTGAAGGATCCACGAAGTCAGTTTATGTTTGCATATGTTTACGGTAGATAGGACATGCATCTGATTACGGTAGCGTAGGACACACACAGACGGCTTAGAGGTAGCAGCAGCGAACTAAGTCCCGATCAATTCACTTTGCATTTTTGCATCCCACCAACCAAGCGACCTTTCAACACGCTGGAGTTGCCGTTGCTGTTGCCGCCGGAGTTGCCGTTGTCCTTGACACGCGAGTGGCACTCCGCGGCCCAATGACCGATCTTGCCGCAGTAGTTGCACGTGCCAGTCTTCTTGACTGCACGGCCCTCGGGCTTCGCGTCACTTGTCATGGACGCTTGACCAAGCGTGGCTCCGTCGCCACCTTGCTCCTTGCGCTTCATGTCTTCATGGAGCAGCCGAGACGTCACGAGTTCCCACGTGAGCGCGTCGACACGCGACTCCAACGCCGTGATGAGGAACTGGTACGACTCGCTGAGACTGCCGAGAAGCGTGATCACCAAGTCGTCTTCGCTGACCGGAGCGCCCACTGCGTCGAGTTGCTCCGCCAGGGTCTTGAGCTTGTTGATGTGCGTGAGCACATCGTCACCTTCTTCCATCATGGTCGTGAAGAAACGACGACGAAGAAAGAGCTTGTTGGCAAGGCTCTTCTTCTCGAAGTGTTCTTCCAGTCTTGACCATGCATCTTGCGCACCACTCGCCGACCGAACCAGCGGGAGCTGCGAGTCTTCCATCGCGAGACAGATCATCGCGAGCGCCTTGCGAGACTTCTTCTTGAAGAGGGCTCGGTCCGCGTCGGTCTGGCACTGCTCGAGTTTGACCTCTCCACAGACAACTTCCCAGACGTCGCGTTCTTCGAGCACCGTCTGCATCTTGAACTTCCATGTGTGGAAGTTGGTTCCGTCGAACTTGTTGATGCGGGCTGGGGTGGTCGAATCCATGGCGAAGGCTGGGGAGGCGAAGTCGGTGGAGGCAGAGTCGGCTGGGCTTGGGCTCATAACCTGTTGGAAGGTCGCTTGGTTGGTGGGATGCAAAATGCAAAGTGAATTGATCGGGACTTAGTTCGCTGCTGCTACCTCTAAGCCGTCTGTGTGTGTCCTACGCTACCATAATCAAATGTATGTCCTACCTATCGTAAACATATGCAAACATAAACTGACTTCGTGGATACTTCAACGAAGTCGATGGGTGGCACTGGATTCAAACCAGAACCAGACGGAGAATCTTCCACATGTCGAATCTTCCACATGTCGAATCTTCCACGGAGAATCTTCTGCAGGAGAATCTTCTACAGCCGAGCTTCAACTGCCGAGCTTCAACTGGAATGATGACGCTGGGTTCGAGGCGCATCGTCTTCAACAAGGACCCCTCAAGACCCCGGACCCAAGCTGACCAAGGCCATGTGCGAAGGTGGTTGCAAGCACGAAGACACCATGAAGAATGTGCCGACCGAAGTGCAGTCGGTGCACTGATGTACCTCATAGTCGGCACTCGACCAGACCTCGTGTTGAAGCTGGTCATTTCCTCTATTACCCAGCTTCTGAAGAACCGCTAAAGGGTACACAACGTGAGGAGCTAGCCGGGTGAGCATTCTATCTCACTTGCGCTAGTCATCTTTGGATATCTGCGTGGAGAAAGCTTGCCCACCTTCTGCGATCGCTTTTGCCTGCTATTGAAACCGGGTTAGTCTGTCGTGACTGAACCGGAATCGCAGCAGCAGCAGAGCGTGAGTAGCTAAGTTTGGCAAGTGTTTCCCGGCTCCTAGCGCTACCCCTTCGCTAGTTGGAGCCGGGTGGATTGTCAAAAACGTACGACCGCTACATCACAATCCACAAGGCGCAAGGCCAAACAATTTCGTGCCTGGGTCTCTTTCTACCGAGACCTATCTTCGCTCACGGCCAACTGTATGTCGACCTCTCCAGGGTTTCCTCCCTGGCTAGAATCAAAATTGCAATCCAAGACCCAGTCAAAGAAGACGTAGACGGAACGTTTGTCAAGAACATCGTGTACAGAGAGGTAATTCAAGGCCATCTTGGTCCAAGTGAACCATAAACAAATACATAAGAGCAGGTCCAGCAGCACTTGGCTAGACGTAGGATCCTTATGCTGGCGCCGAACTAGAACCAACCGTGTATTGATGCATGTTGTGCTGCAAAAAACGAATTGATGAACCCACAAATGCTTTTGTCACTTCAACACAAACACTTCAACATAACATTTTATGTTGAAGTGATTGTCTACAACAGTATTTATACTGGCAGTGCTCCGAAGGAGTACGTTAAGCCCCTCCACCCTTTATTTCGGATTTACATGTAATTTGGAGGACGATCTATCTACAGGTTTGTGCGAGGCGGTACGGTACTTGTATTAGTATGCAAGGGTTATCGGGATATGCGAACGATCGGTTTGAATGGGTATGTTTTCTCAGGTGTGCGGGTGACACGGCGGCGACACACCCGGCTTGGTAGATAGCCTTCGCGTTGCCGATCCGATACCAGTAGTGGCACGATGGTGAGTGTAGTATCACTATGGTGTACCAGTAGGTTAGATGAGGCGATTCAATGAGGAGAGCTGCCACTTGAGTCATGGATGACAACAAGACAACTACTACCCCTGCTCGGAAAATAATGAAAAGATGGCAGTACTATCACAAATTCTGAAAAAAATTCAAGGGCTCCGCCGCAAATATTTGTTCTGAAAAGGTTCTGACAATTGTAAAAATTTACAAATCAACACAATATAGAAAGAAGAGAAACAAAAAAGAAGGAAAGAGGAGTGCCGACGGCGATAGTGCTTCGCCGACCGACTTAGAAGATGCCATGGAAATCTGCACTCAGTTGTTGTGGAGGTGGTGGGGCCAACAGAGACGATGCCTCGGATGCCTTGGCAAACTACATGGAGCGGAGCTGAGACTGTGCTGTTTCACCATCTCTGATGTCAGGTGCAAACAAAAGTCTCTGCTCCGATCATGTCGGCATATCTGCGCTTGGAGAAGGCGTCGCGACGAAAGAAGACGAATGAGGTCGACTTTGTCCTAGCTTGTGGGTAGGAACGCAAAGGGAAACGAGCCACTTAGTGAATGACAGCGGATAGTGATAGATATGTGTTGAAAACAATGCAACATGGTTCATACTGTTGTGGAAGTCGACTGTTGATGTGGTGGCTTGGCGACTGATGTGGGACATCAGTCACAAGCCCTTCACGTCTATCAAACGGTAATACTCACGTCGCTGGTATCATACTTTTGGTCTACTACCGAACACAATTGGCACTGCCAGCCCCCTCCCCAATCTCTCGTACTAGTGGCTCTCACGGTGCCGGCTGATGCTGACGCTGCGAGTCAGAATTAGCCAATAGGGGGCGAGCTGACAATTGGTACAGTGAGCACACCGCTTTTGACCTCACGAGCTTACTCACGTGGCAAACAACGTGTTGGGGAGCATTTTGAGCGCGATTTTAACTGCAAGAATGCCGCAGACATCACCACGTAAAGACATTCTTGCCCGACTAGGGCCCTTCCTCGTGCTCTATCACACGAATCCCCTTTTTCGACGCATCTACCATTTCCTACCAGCACTTTACGCGCTTGTGATCTCGAATTCTTGTCTGCGCTGCTCAGCCATCTCACGACGGATCTCCGATTCCTCACGACGAGCGAGCATGTCAAACTCGAGCTGCTGCCGCATCAGCAACGAGCGCTCGCACTCGACAGCCAAGCCTTGAAAGCCCAGCTCACGGAGTACGTCCGTGATGCTAGGCTCTGGCGCCTTCCGCTTCTTGGTGTTGGCGCCACTCGCGCCAACCGCACCGTTCCCACCACCCGCGCCACTCGCGGCACCGCTCTCACCGCTGCCACCGGTGCCACTGCTAGCCGTGCTCGTGCTCCGTGGATCCGTGTCGGTGCTGGTTGTGTCGTCGGCGCCGCGCGTCTCAACGTCACTGACGAAGCTGATCTGCATACTGGTGTCCTCATCGCTCCATCTCTCCGCTTCATCCCTCCGCGACGCGCTTCGCCATGTTTGCCCGCTCTCCGTTTTGCGCTGGGGAGTCGATCGAGCAGCAGAATTGCTGTCAGCTCCAAGCCAGCTCATTGTCAGCCACCAATAAGAGAGAGTTCAGCAGCTCATTTTGACCAATCCACAGCTTTCAGCCTGGCCCCCGTTCTTCAGCACGTTTTACGTGCTGAAATCCAAGCAGGCGCTGACGAAAATTGGACCTCAAATCTCGCGATCTGATTGGTCAGTTTTGCTAGCTTCAGCGTCAGCTTACCGTGAAAACCACTACTGTTGTGGGTTCAACTATAAATTTACAAAAGTGGGTAGAATTGTACAGTCACCGGGGTTGCGAAGGCAACCCGAAAAATCCGCGGCTCTTGCGCTGCGCCACTGTTTCCCCACAGCAAAACATGTTAAATCCCCACCAACCCAGCATGCGCAAACTGAAGTGCCCGCGGGGCGGGTACCCCCCACCAAAATCGACAATAGCTTATTTGGTCTTCTGCTCAAGTCAACTCGCCTCTCGTAAGTCGACCTCTGCCTCAACTAAGTATACTCTCGGTCCCGGCAAAGTCAACCCGTCTGAGTTGTTTGTTTTTATATTTTGCTAACTACCCGGACTTGGGAATATCAATATGCCCCTTACAAAGCCACACCCAATCAAACTGCAGGTTTCGCAAATTCGCTCTCAGTAATTTGCTGAGGAAGGCTGAACCATGAGTGACGAAGATGATATCGAATGGGAGTATGAAGACGAGTCCGACACTGCTGCTGATGGATCAGCTACATCACCTCAATTATTTCCTGCGCCGAGCGGCGAATTCTATGGGAGCCCTGGAAGCTACAGGTCGACACCAGGAGAGGAAGAAGGAGTGGAATGGGAGCACGTAAGTACAATTAGTTCCCCACCAAGTGATGAGAGGGGCACAGCGGTGATACCTGCATACGAAACCGATCAAAGATTTGATGAAATCGCCAACGCCGATTGGGACCACATCAACAGCGTATTGCAGCGTGAAGCGGCGATGAAGGTAAATGGAGTGTCTGGCCCAGAGCTCAAAAAGAAAGCTGTGCGAATGACGAAGGAGGACAAAGCACACGAGTTTGCACTTCACAAAGCTCATCTCTTGCTCTCGTTGACAAAGTTCTTCCACATGAATGCACTTTGTCAATCGCGCTTGCTTCGAGGGCTTATGTTGTCGCTCCTCTCAAAAGTGCGCGAAACTACTTCCTTGATATACCGACTACAGCTACTCGTGCGGTGGTTCAATGAACACTTTCGACCCGCTAATGACAAACTTGCCAGCAATGTTAAACATGGAGGTAGGGACATGAGTTTTGAGTCCTCGTTGCTGACCGAGAGTGCGTTTCTTCGTATCATATGGAATCGTCAAGGATGTGGAGTTGATCTGGCGTTACTCTTCACTGTTGCTTGTCGAGCGATCGGGTTGAAGACTCGTCTTGTTGGGGCATTTGATCCTTTGGTCGTGAACCGACACAGCAGTGCCACCGAGACAGCTGTAACGGCTCCTTTGTCTCTCACATCCCGCAAGCGGCCTTTACATGGTGACACCAGTGAGAAAATAGGTCACACTGGGCACCAGATAATTTGGGTCTGGTGTGAGGTATTAAACAGTTCCTCAAAGACCTGGGTTGCGGTTGATGCTATTCGAAGGGTAGTAGATCAGCCGCACTTGTTGGAGAATCTTCGTGGGGTGAGCGCACCATTAACTTACGTGTTCGGAGTGGAAGAAGACGGGTTTGTAACTGACGTCACAGCACGATACGTGAGTCGCTGGAGCAAAACTTCGTCTCGAAGACTTGGGCATGACTGGATTGCCCAAACCCTTCGAAGTGTCAATACCCGAGTATTTAGTGGCAAGGTTGGGACACCTTTGTTCGATTTGCGTGATCGTGAAAACAGAACGCTCCTTTCAATGACTGCATGCGAAGATATGCCCACAACTGTCGAGGGGTTCAAAAACCATCAGGTCTACTGTCTTGAAATCCACCTTCGTCAGTTCGAGTGTGTTTACCCGAGGAAGGCAATCGCAGTTTTTAAAGGACACACTGTGTATCCCCGCAAGTGTGTCCAGAGGGTTCGAACATGGTTTCAATGGAGGCGACTTGGCCGGAAAGTGAAGGACAACGAGAAGGATCGCCCTGTCAAGTGGCATAAATTTAAATCTTTGAAGGATCCGATCGAGATCGACTGGGGAGATAACGAAAGAAAGGACCGGAGCCACACGGGAAACGGATTGTACGGATATTGGCAGACCGAAGAGGTAGTAGTTCATCCTGTAAAAGGTGCTACAGTACCAAAAAATAGGTATGGCAATATTGAGCTGTGGAGTCCAGCCCATCTACCGAGCGGGGCCATTCACCTTCGACTCCCGCGAATTGACAAAGTCGCCGATCAACTCGGAGTAGACTTCGCGCGTGTTGTTGTCGGATTTGAGACGAGAAACGGTATGAGATATCCGCAGTTTGATGGTATTGTCGTTGCCGAACTCGTCGCAGAACCATTGCTGGATGCTCACTACCAGCTCCAACAATCACTAATTGACAAAGCGATTGCGAAGAATCAACTTCTCGCGGCTAAAAGATGGGAGCGGCTTGTCAAGCGAATCTTACTCAAGAAACGCCTTGATGAAGAATATGGTGAAGTGTGAGGTTCAGATTCAACTGACAAGCTCTCGTGCTTGTGGATTTCTTCGTGTCGTTTGAAGTAGTTGAGGTTACTGCCGGGGTATTCTGATTGAGGGCTCATCGCTTCGTTCATAGTACATCAATGGCAACAATTCTACATTGGTGTAACAATACAACGCTATCAACGTCATCGATGGTACCACGGAGGCCCTGAGCAATCTTGATGAGGCAAAAAAAAAAAAACAAAACAGCACAAGTTGGTGTGTGCAATGAACTCAGGTGACTCAGGTCTTGAGTGATCCATTGACCTATTCCTGTATCTAGGATTGTTCGATGGAAGTATCCAGATAATCGTATCTACGATAGTGCCATTGGTGTCGCCCAACTCAGGCATCTTAGTTGGTCTCAACCATCCCTGATGTCTTAGTTGGTCTCCACCGTCCCTGATGCCGCGCACGCGAAGCATGTCAAACTCGTCTCTATCCGAGCTTGCTTGTGCCCCCCGACTTTCCATTACCAGTGACCGCACTCGAGAGCTTACGAACGTGAAGTGAGTTGTACATGAAAGAATCAACGAACCCAGCAATCTGAACACGAAAGTGTGAGTCAATCATTCGATCAGCCATGCAGAATGACGTTACAGACGAACCGAAACAACACCACCGACGATTGCGCAGATTTTAGTCAAGAAGTGTGTGAAAGGAACTCGATCATTTTCCACCTTCACCATGAACGGAGACAAATCGAAGACAAAGAATGCGCCAGGAAGAGCCGACATTTGTCCGAATGGGTCCATGTAACGCGCTTGCTGCGTGTATGAGAACTGATACGAGCTCACGTCAGGTGAAATATCGCTGTAGATCGTCGGTACAACCTTGATGAAGTACTGAAACACACCACCAGCTGAAGGTATAACGCGGACGTGAGACGCAGCGAAGGAGCAATCACAATCTTCATGCAAAAGGTACCTTTCTCGGCAATCTTGGTCGTTGAATCAAGAGGATACACGGCACCAGGATAAGGCTCTCCAAACGAGAGACTGCACACACACACATTCAGTTGATTCCGGCTGGCTACAACTCGAGTACCCCTTCGAAAGACTTACCTATGAATAATGTGGCTTGCATTGAAGGACAGCTCCTGACCAGGACGAAACTGGTGAACGAGACGACCTTCCCGGTGAAATGTGCGGCCAAGTGCGACGTGAAAATTGCCTGCGACGCGATTCACCTGCATTTTCCCTTTGAATCGGCAACCTTCTCCTTCCTTTGCCTCATTTTCCTCCGCAAGGCTTTCGCGCTGACATTGCTCCTTTTTATCAGCCTCCTCGAGCGAAATATCATTGTGGATAAACGCCTCCTTGACCTCCGCACATGTGTTACAACACTTTTTACCAGCTGGGTGGTTCGCGTCGTAGCAACTTCCACAGTAGCCAACAGGTATGTCGGTCTTGGATTCTCCATCCGCACCGTGAACCATGGAGATTGGGCGTCCGATGGGCATGCCATTCGCGTCCAAACGGAACTTCTTGACGGTTTGGTGCATATTCATCTGCAAGTCTCCAGCGACATCCATGGCGTTGATGTGCGCATCTACGAGGGTGCAACCAGATGAATGCACACGACCAAATCTCCTAGTGCGGAATTTTTGGTCAAACCTTTGCAGTTGATCGCGAGGAAACTGATGTCAACGTTTATCTGAAGTTTCTCGTTTATCGACGAATCCACGACCATGTGCTCATGGGTATGGACGTAGAGGTACGACTTGAGCTCGGATAAGAACAAGATAACCATCACAACAGCCATCACTATCGAGACTGATGTAGTTGAGCATCAATGTCAGTTGTGATCGACCCGCCAATTTTTCCGCTGGCCGCAACCTACTCGTGCCGCCGAACTCGGTTTGCACCTTGAACTCGCGATGCATCTTCGGGTACACATCCACGCGTTTGAGTGCGCGCCGCGCCGACTTGGTGAGCTGGCTTTCGCCGGCGGCACCCGCCGTATCGTCCACGTCACCTCTGCGCTGCCTCATTGACGTTTGTGAGCTGCCGCGTGGGAGACTGTCAGGGAGAACCTTCGCTATGTGCTATCGACCAGCCCTCTCCGTTATACGATACATTATGAGAACTAATACAGTGCGCGGTCACCAACAGAGTTTAGGAAGTTATTACATTTGAATGAAAAGAATGAGCAAATTGCAATGGAATCGAAACTCTTTGCATCATTCGACAACGCTTCGAAAAGACTCTTTTTGTAATGGATGCAATCCCTATCGAGACTTACTTCCGGCGCCAGATGACAGCCATTGGCGTGGATGCGTACGAATGTCGAGAATCACTGAATACGAGTGGGTATCACAGTCTATCTGCAGCATGCAGCAGATTAGCCAGATGCACGTACTCGTTGTGGGACTTCGTGGCTGTGGCGTGGAGATCGGTGAGTTGCATATTATCCCGAATGATAGTCGTAAAGACTAAATGTATATCCTGCTCAGCAAAAAACTTGGCAATGAGTGGTATCCAGCGCTTAACTCTAGTGGACGAGGAGTTGGTGCGCGAGGAAGATATTGGTCTTGGGGTAGGAGGGTGGGCGTTCACCACGTGGACAGTTCCTGATCGTGACAACGACGCAGTTTGTTTATCGCAAAGGAGATGAAGGAAAGCCAAAGGCTACGACAGCTGCATTTCGACTAGCTGAGTTAGCACCATTTGCCGATGTGCGGACGTTGTGTGGGGATCTTTCTCTTGACTTGTTGCTCAACTTTCATGTAGGGTATGGTAGTGTATTGGTTTGGGTCGTTTCAACTCACTCTATTCCATCATTAGGTTGTAGTGCTCGCTAGCGCAAGCATATCGCAAGATGAAGTAATAGCGTTCAACGAATTTTGCCGAGTTCAACACCCTCCGATCGGACTAGTAGTAGTTGAAAGTCGCGGACTCTTCGGATACGTGTTCAGTGATTTTTCATCGACTCACCACAGCTGGACTACCACGAGCAGTTTGGCAGATATTGGTTTTGGTGTCGAAGTAGACAAAAGCAATGTTCACATCGACGACAAACCCGTCTCCGTCACTGTCAATGGTCTTAGTACATTCATCTGCGGATACATCGAGGTTGGCGATCAGGTTAGTCTTCATGCAATCGACAGAACGGAGGATCGCCCGCTACTTCTTGTCGTTGAAGACATACAATCGGATAGTTCATTGCGGTTGAAAGTGTTGAATGGTCGGGATCTGGAAGACGTTGTATCCCAATTGAACCGGCCGGTTCTGCGGCTAACGCGTCTCGACCGTCAGATCTTCAAAACTAGCCATCGAAGCTTGCGCGAGTGCCTAGTGGATCCTGGTCCATTATTGTGTCCGCTATCCGTGGAGAAACTAGATTCAGGTACGCAACGTGGGCTTGTCGAATATGCCATGTTTGTGATGTGCTCAACTACTTTATTAAAGGGAGAGGTTTCAGCCTCCATACAGCAATGCTCGGAGTGCATGAATTTCAGCGCAAGTTCGGTGTTACTCCACGCAGCAACAAAGAAGACCATGAGGCAGAAATCTGTCAGATGGTTGAAAGTGTGGTAGCTAATGTAAGAAAGACTGAAGAGTCATGCGCATTGGGTAATCCTAATCCCGTCTACCGTCAGATGAAGATGAACCAAAATGTCCAAATCACCCAACATGAGCCAAACAAGATTGAGGACATCAATAAAGAGTTGGTTAAGAGTGCAATACGTTGCAGTTCGAGCGAATGGTTACCGCTCAGTGCGTTGATTGCCGGATACGCTTCCCTTCAAGCAGTTAAATTTTCTGGTAAGGATCAATTTTGAGCTGCTACAGATTTTTTTGCTTCACCTCGCGGTTTTTAGGTGCTCTTGGTCAGCCTTTATACCCGCAAAACCAGTTTCTTTACTTTGATCTTCTGGATTCAACTAGTGAAGAGGGAGTCTTTAGTTCCAAAGGCCTACCCATAAAGGATGCATCCTTGGCGGCAATTCTTGGTGTGGATCAAGTGAAAGTACTTCAAGAGGCAAATTTATTAGTAGTTGGCATGAGCTGTGCCAATAGCGAGGTACTCAAAGTAAGTCCTCCTCTGGTCATCTCGTGAAACAAAGCTATCAATGTTATCTAATACTGCACCTAGAACCTGTCTTGTATAGGCTTCGGGTCACGCGCTTCAGTTCGTGTAATGCTTAATTCGGACGAAAAGCCAAACGTTGGTGCCGACGATCTTTACTCTCGCGTGATCTTTTCACCTCTTAGCGTTGGAAAGAAGGTCTCCGATGAGATTCGAAATTTCTACAATAACGTGAGTGTATTCGGATCCGCGGATATCGATGAATCACCATGGAAGCTATGGGCCAACTGTAAGATGCTTATTGCTGATTCCACATCAATCTGGGATTTGGTCAAGTTTGAAGACTGGTGCCGAGCCATGGAGATTCCAGCGATTTTGACACATGAGGATCAGCGTGGATTCCGACGTATAGACACCGTCATTCCTCACGTAACTGGAACTTTGTTGGAGCGCCAACTCACTTCTGAGGACAAGAGCAGAATGAACAAATATTTCATGTTTGACTACCTCTCACCAATAACGCGTGGCAAGACAATCGCAAGTCCTGTTCTGAGCATTGCTGAGCAATTGATGAAGAATTCGCTCAGCTGTTTTGAGTTAATATTTCAATTCTCGACCCGAGTGGCAAGGGGATATTTCCAAGACGACTGGCCCGAGAACAGAAATCTCTTGATTTCAGAGGAGGTGATGGTGTGGATGTCGTGGACTGTTGTCCAGCGTGGATTAGTTGAGAATTACAAAGACTGTCTGCGGGTCGGTTGGCTGATGCTCGAGTTGCTTCCTATGTGGATGAAGCAGGAATCTACATCCGTTAGAGATATGGAAAATGGCAGACACTGTGATTTTGTTGCCTTCGCGAAGCTCGATGTTGAAGACCCAGATACAGTTCAACTACTAGTAGCTACTGCATGTATTATTGGCGAGTCTGCACGGGTCCCGATCCCACCAGGTTAGTTCGCCAACCTCTGGTCTCATTTTTCAATACGAAAACATTTAACGTCCAGTTTGTCAAATAGTTGAGGCCCGACGAGAGTTGCTGTCAGATGTGAGTGCGCAACGAGAAGCATTTAGCCTACATACAAACCCTCGCACCTGGAGAAGGATTAAGGAGACTCTTGCCGGCGCTGCGCCTGACAGAATGAAGTGCGCAGTGGCTCGGGTCCGAGAGATCTCCATTGACTTGGATGACAACATCAAAGGGCACGCACACTTTCTCCAGTCAATAACGAACCTGCAGCTGTCGTGGAACTCTCGAGGAGCAACCAAGCGTGTTGAAACGCTCCCTGAGCTAAGACTCCTCTGTCGCTGTAAACACGAATTCCTTCCGATTGTTGCAATCCTCGGTGCAATTTGCACGATGAAGATGACAAAGTTGCTCGTTGACCGGAAACCCAGGTCACCATCAGGTACCTATGATTATGTCGCGAGAATGACGCCTACACGAAAATCTCCTCTCGTATCGATCGTAGAGGCACCTTTGCCGCTCGTGGTGACTTCAATTCCTTTAGATGCATCTCGAGGTCGCCCGGTTCGAACTGTGCCAGAGACACTGACAAGGTGGTCTAAGATCGCTATCCCAGTATCGGAAGGACTCCAACAGCTTGACGTGATCATTGAGTACATCGAGGTGAGCAGTAGCTCTGACCTATCCGTCTGTTGTGTTAATGGTGTCGCTTATCCAGACGAAGTATTCACTTTCGGTGCAATCGGTGTACCATCAACAGCAGTTGGTAGCGATGTTTGGAGGAAGAACAGCAGCAACACAGGAATCCTGCAAACAAAGGTTGGTGGAGAATGCCACGGTCTCTCTTCACATCGTCTGATTGCAAAATGTTGTCTCTTTCGTCAGTGTATTCGAGATTTGTTGCTCAACAGAAGTGCCCCGTCCACCTTTCGTTCTGCTCGAACTCGTCGCCGTTGACTCACACGGGGATGTTGTCCTTGCCCCAGTCAAAGTCGTCCGAGGTGGCTGCTAGATTCCATCCATGTCACACGTCGCAGACAGCTTGAAACAACAATCGTACAACATCGATCTCTGTTCTCGGTTTGCCCTCAGTTTCCTGACTCTGTCTGATGAGCGTCGCGGAGGAGGCGTGCGGAGTATCCGAGGCGGAGGAAGACGACGAGACTTGGGCACTCGAGCTAGAAGAAGAACTTCTGGGTGGCGGTGGCAGTGGTAAGTGGTCGATAAACAGCATTTTTTGTCGCACAAAAACGGAAATTGCTTGAAATCAGCGGATGCCATCTCCGGCGTGAGTGAGACTTCGAACGCAGGCGACAGCATTGTCGATTGCTCTGGATCGGAGTCGGTCAGTGTTCCTTCGCGATTCGCTAGTGATTTACCCCAAGAGGTGCTCGTGAATATCATGAGCTTTACGAGCGTCGGCCGAGTGTCGAAAGCGTGGAGTCTTGCCGGTAGCACACGTAAGGACTGGTATCTATCTCTTCATTGTAGCAACCACTCACTCAGCTAGGCCGCTTTATAGTCGCTCGGCGCAAGTTTCTCTCTCGACTTTCTGAGACCCTTCTTCCATTCACAGACGACGGAGGTACTTTTGCGGTTGAGATCGAAATGGAGTTGTTCGCAGCGTACGGGCAAACGTAAGTTCAGTGGCAAGCCAATCCTGACGTGTATTCTAAGCAGTTTGATTCACAGATATTCCCTCCCGAGGTCGTACGGCCAGAAAGCGCGCCAGCTACTTTTTAATCTAAAGGATGTGCGGAATGCCGCGCTCCGCGAACGCCTTTTCTCCGGGAAGATATCCCCAGCCACTCTCGTGCGAATGAGCGCCAGAGACATGGCAAACCCACAGTTGGTGCGACAGCGCGAGCAGTGGATCAAGAAACGAACCCACGAAGTAATGCGCGACGAAATAGCTCTCGATGGCTTCACCCAGACAGACCTTTTCGAATGCCGGAGTTGTGGTTCTCATCGTACATGCTATCGTCAGTGGCGTCGAAAAGCCATCGTCGATCGGACTCGAGTAATTGTAGTTTGTCGAGACTGTCCCCACCGATGGGAATTGTAATGAATACGAACCCCCATATGAAATGGTGTCGAATAGCACGGGTGAATTAATCGTTTTGATCTCCATTCTTGGCCCCATTGCGCGCGAAAGTTTGATTGGAGCAAGCTATCACACCAGATATAGGTGACTAGCAGGAAAGTGGAACGCCATGTGCATAAATTACATTAAATAGACCCCCATAAGGATCAGGCACATGAACGAGACTTATCCAGGTGCCCCTTGTTCCGACACAACCCACTTCCAACCTCAGCTTCTTACTCTCCATCGCTTGAGAATGGATCTTCTTCGTCATCGTCCCCCGAGCTGTATTGGGCTTCCGAGGAGTACGATGCAGCAGGGTTTGTAGGAGCTCCTTGAGTACTGCTTGCAGAAGGATATCCGTGAGTATATGGGAAAATCGAAGGGTGCGGCTGTAGATTCTGTTGCTGTTGAAAAGACGTGGGCGGGCGTTGGTGCGGAGTCTGTGCACTGATACGCTGCTGGCGGCGAAGCTGTTGCTGTCGCATACGAAACATACGTTCTTGGTAGACGGCCGTAGCGATCAGCCTTTTCGCATCAGCATTGCTGACGCTGTTATCACTGTAAGAGATCTGGGACAGAGACGGACACACCATCTTGCCGATAGTACGGCCGAGCATCTCCATGCTCGTTGCTGTCAAGTAATTCATCTCAATACCCAAAAAGCGGAGCTTGTCCAGCTTGCGACTCTCCATGGCAAAAAGCACGTGATGAAAGCACGAATCAGTGATTGTGTTGCCACCGAGACAAAGTTCAACAAGATTTGGTGCACATCCGTCTGCCAACGCGTGACACACGCTTCGGATGCCTTCTTCAGAAATGAAGTTTCGACGCAAATCAAGCCGTGTAAGCTTCGGGCAAACCCGGGAGCGCAGCATTTGAGCGATCTTCATGGCACCGTAGTCACCGAAGCTATTCCCTGGGAGACACAGCTCCTCCAATTGAGGACAGCAACCCGTCATCAAGTTGTTGAGCAGCACGTCAGCTTCACCGTCGGCTTCCTCGTTTGTGAACAGGCACGTCAGCCCCAGTCGGGTGAGAAGAGGAAACGCCTTGAACCGAAGCTGCTCCGAGAGGGCTAGGACTATCTGCTCATGATCATCATGGGTGACAACAAATCTTTGCGGACAGTTCATTGCGCGCATAGATAGTTTTCCGAACGTCATACCCGATGATAGCGACACGATTTCGAGTTCTTTCAGATTGACGCACTCGCGGAGGATACACGCACCTGAGTTGATCGAGAAGGTGTTGAGAGCAAGTTGGACAGCGTTGCAGCTCAACTGAAGAGACGTCACAAAGAGAGGAGCTAGCACTCTTGCGGCTCTCGAAACAGAACGGCTCCGCATTATCTGCACACCGTCCACGAAGCTCCACACAATCTTGTTCACCTCCTCAAAACCATTGAACAAAAACTGACCAACACGACCATTCCTCTCCGTTGCAACATCTGCACTAGTGTGGTGAAGGCGTATGCGCTTGGAGCTGAGTTGGGAAGAATCAAAGTCCAGCTTCTCGTTTGTCGCGCGCTTGCCTGCTCTTGAGGATAACGACTGTTCGAACTCGTGGGGAGACGCACTAGAAATTGGGTGAGGGAGGTTTACCGATGAAGCTGGTACGGCATCCTCACCAACCATTACACTACGCATCATCTCGGTGAAGGATGGCTGGACGGAGTGGGCAATTGAAGTGGCTTGGAATGCGGAGGGGCTGAAAGCTGGGGGTGCTGGTGGACATGCCATCGGAGCAGGCATCCTCTGGGGAGAAATTCCAGTCGGCGCTGCTTGGCGCGCCAGCTCCTGACTCTGACTCACGGTTTCGCGGCGAATTTTCTTGTTCACGATGCTAGCTGTCATGGCTTGGACTCGACGAGCGAGACTATCAACATTGTTGTACTCGAGGAGCGAAGCTGAATTAAGGAAGATGAGCACTTCGAGCTTGCGAGCGAGCGCCCATGTCTTGGCCTGGGCCTCGTCACCCCCGTCTTCGGCGCCGTCCTGAAGGACGAGCTGCGCATTCCGCTTGAGCAGTTGTCCAATTCGGCCCAAGATGCTGCGGCGTTGGACCATGTGCTCACGGCGCTGCCAGGTGAGCGGCTTGGGCAGGTTCACGGCGCCGAAGACCGCGCTGTTGGGGTGGACGCCTGGAGGCGGCAAGAACCGCCTCGCCGCGTCGAGCGGCGGCGCCGTGGGCTCCGCGGGCGGGCGGAAAGCGGCTGCGGCCTGTGCCATTCTCTCGATGGAGTGAGCCGCCGGAGGAGGAGGAGCCGTTGGCGCGCGTGGCCTTTGCCGCCGCTTGCTTGGCTTCCCGAGCGAGCCCTCGGCGACAAAGCAGCGCGACAACATCACCTATCCACACCTAAACCTTGTCGCTCACATCTGAGTCTGAGTCGTTGGAAAGTTCGTTCTGGAAAAACCTTGCACAGCCGTGAGGTTTTCTTCCACCAAAACGAGAATGGGTTGATGTTATGTACCTCAAAAGGCGATACGAACTTTTTCGAACAGGTTTGTAGCCGATAGGTCGCCTGACGTCATTCATCCACGGCATACCGGTTTGAAACAGTTCTTCTCTCATTACTTCAAGCAGGCACCGAAGTCAAACGGCGTTCTTGACGATGGCAACGCCGCGTCTTTATGGCGCTCCTCAGTGCACATCTCTATTGCGCCTGATGGCAATGGCCGTGCTGGTGATCGCTTGTGCCTCGAGTGAAGACCGCGTCGAATTGCTTCGGCACCGCGAGCGACATTCGGCGATCTATGAAGACTCCGCGGTGGCTTTGAGCGTTCAGGTGAGCCTCACAACCAGCCGACAACCCATTCCTGCGCCTGACCCACTCAACACAAATAGAGCCTGACTTGGTGGGACTGGATCAAGCATATCTTCCATATCCGAAAGGGGAGCGAAAACGATAATCCCGGTTGGTGCCGTCAGCTCTGACTGTGGGTGTGGGATCAAACTCATTCCATTCTTTGCTTGACAGACGCAACTCTCGGTTACAGCGAGGCGACAGCTGTATACCTCGCACGCGTGACGTCTGTCGCATATTGCGGTGCTAACCATATTCGGAATTGGTCCTGCTCGCCGTGTGCATTGGTAGATCCGTTGGAGGACATCCACGTTGTCGAAGATAAAAAAGACAAGTTTCAAGGACTTGTAGGCTTCAACAAGGCTCGGAATGAGGTGTTAGTTGCTTTCCGTGGAAGCATGGACATAACCAACTGGATTGATAACCTCACGTTCATCAAGAAGAGAGCTTACACCCAGTTCCCCGACGTCAAGGTTCATCAAGGTTTCTATTGGGTGTTTAAATCGGTTGGAGATCAAGTCGTTGCAGCCGTCAGACAACTATTAAGTGCCCATCCAGCCGCCTCTGTTGTGGTTACTGGCCATTCACTAGGCGGTGCGGTTGCCGCACTCTGCAGCTTTCAACTCGCGCTAATTGAGAAGATTCCCGTCTCGGCCGTTTACACATTCGGTGAACCTCGGGTGGGAAACAAGAATTTTAGCTCACTCATCAGCCAAGCTATCCCCCAGGTTTATCGTGTTACGCACTTTCGAGACGTTGTTCCCCACTTACCGCCCTCTTGGATCGGTTATCAACACAGTGCTCAAGAGGTATGTCGATTTACGTGAAGTTTTGCTGTAATTGGAACACAAATAATCGATAATCGTTGCGACACACAGATATACTACGACGAATTTGCGTCAACTTATCGCAAATGCGACCCCAATGACGGGGAAGATCCTTCGTGCTCAAATGAGTGCTCTCCGTTCGGTTGCACAAGCGTAGTAGACCATCTTACATACGTGAACGTGACCATGAGCCACCTGATTTGCTGACTTCAACGGTTTGAAAATAAAAATCGAGACCTTTCACAAACTTGCTGCACACAGATCCACTCCTGCTATTTTGGTGTCACTGAAGTTGGGGTACAGCTTTGGTCGGTTCGGCCTGCAGTTGCATTCAATCACATAGGAAACACGACAAGCACACCTCACTAATGGGAAAGACTCCCGGTTTAACTCTTCAGGCGTCAATCGTGCAGGATAACATACCGGTCGAGGTCTCTCCTCGAATATACGTTGGGTCAACCCATGCAGCTTTCAATATGGAAGCACTCTTCGAACGCAACATCACACATATTCTCAACCTGGCCGGAAACTACGCTACGTTCCCTGGCAGCTTCACATACCTAAGCGTGAGCATACGTGATAAAGAGTATGCAAACCTGCTCAGCTGTCTGCCTGTAGCGCTGCTGTTCGTGGAAGCAGCCCTAGCAGGAGAGAATAATGGTGTGTTTGTTCACTGGTAAGAACCTTGACGATTGTAGTTCCATGGCATTGTTGACAAACGGTGTTGCCTTAGTGCTGGTGGTCGTTCTCGCTCTCCTGCAGTCATAATTGCTTATCTTATGGTTAAGCATCAGTTGGGCTATGACGAGGCGCTTGCTCGGATACTGACCGTACGACCAGTTGTCTCATTGAATGGAGGATTTGAAGCGCAGCTACGTTGTCTTGGCAAGATGAATGGTGACGTGTTTGCTGCGCATCAGCTCGCGCTCAAGACACGATTAACAGACCATACTCTACAAGAAAATGTGGTCTTCGTCAATACGAAAGCCATCGCGGAAGAGCGCAGATCGCGAAAAGTGGACGATCGTTCTGATAGCTTCCTTCCGCCGTACACGCCACGGGCAAAATATCCCCATTGTGATTATGATGGAACCCATAGTGCAGTGTACTCTGCATGTGACGAACGAGGTATGATCTGCAGTCAAATTCCGTGCGGTTTCTCGCTGTCCATAGCACAACCGGGGACTGCAGTTCAATATTTTATTCCTGCATTGCAGTCGATGGGAACGCTCTACGGTTGCCGAGCCTGTGGCGAGTGTTTGTTCCCAGCAAGCGCGATCGTGGCACCATGCGTCTCCAAACAAAAGCCAGTCTCCTGCACAGAGAGTGACCGAACCGATAAAACCCGGTCAGTGGACAGATCGAAAGCTACCCGCCCTGTGCTTTCTAAGCTCAGCCTGAAACCACAAAGCCCTCTGACCGGGTCGAGTGAAGGAAAAGTTATGAAGCTCAAACAGACAAGTCGCGAACATGTTACATCAAGAGACACACGCACGAGTGATATGTGCACCACCGGCTTACCATCTTTCAAGTGTCGAGAACTTCCTGATACGTTTGTTAAGGAAACGATAAATGATTCTCAAGCAAGCTCGAGTAAGTTTTGGCGATCCCTTGCGCGATTCAGATCTTCCTCGATGAAGAATGCCAAAGCAGGCAAAAGAGAAGTCACCCATATGGTAAAGAAACTCCCAACCCAAGGCAAGGGGATCAACCTATCCGAGGGCGATAGCGACAGTTTGGCAGTCGCCAACAGCAATTCGAGGACTAGTAACAAGTCCTGGGAAGACAAATTCCGGCAACTTGATCAGTGTTGGACACGTGAATCAGCATCCGAATGTATTGAGACAACGAGGGTCAACGATCGCTTTGCTGCCCAACTAAAGTCAATCATAGCAAAGGACAATTTGACGCTGAGCTTGCTCGAGTCGTCCGAGGCATGGATTGTGGAGCCGCAAGAATGGATTCACAACCTAGAATTGTCCGAGTCCAGGGGAAACATCTTATGCCCGAATGAGCGATGTAGAATGGTTGTGGGCAGGTGGCGATTGCCTGGAAGCGTGAGCACGTGCAATTGTGGCCATGTCGTTGCTCCAGCCTGTCAAGTCGACAGAACTGCTGTTCAGATACTTGGAAATGTTTTGACGCTTCCAAACCATGCCGAAGGGCTTCGCAAACGAGGTGTGCGTGAATGATCTAAATGAACTACTCGTCACAGATACCAGGCTGTATGCGCAGTATAGTGAAGAATCAACTAAAATTGATGTGCACTAACGTGCTTTCTTGCACCAAGCGAGACAAGCCATCTGAGACCAGCGAATCCCCTTCAGCGTAAAGATCAGCTCGTGATACTTCAGCCCGCCGACTCGATGCACGGTTGGACGAGGGCGCTGAGATTTTCTTTTCGACAGGCGAATACTTCGACACTGGAACCATCACACTATCGCCAGGCAACCCATCCAACCTATAGAGGAGCCAACTTAGCTCGCGCCATTCACTGTCTCAGCCGAAGTTTATTAAAACGTACTTGTTCCGTTCGTCCGAAGCTTGAGCACATCGAGCGCCAAATGTTGCCTGTTCGGACTGCTGTAGTCAGTCAGAGAGTGTTGTTTCCTCCCAGACCCGAAACAACCGCACCTTACTGGATACCATCGTCTCAGTAGACGCTTGCTTCATAGAGAATTGGAGTTCAGGTATGACTGCAATCCGCTTGAACCCCCACTGATATCAATAAGGTGGGTCCAGATGAAGTTACTACAAGTTGAATTACCTGGGCCCGACGTTGTTTCCACTGACGCTGAGCTTCCCGGCATTGGTCTCGGAGGGACTGAAGCCGACTCTCTGTATCCAACGTATGCTGCAATAGGGGATCGAAAAGTGACGAAGCCTCACTAATAAATGGTTTCACGATGCTAGACTCAGTGCTATACACAGTAGATGTAGCTTCTGCGCCGTAGGAGGAGATAATCTCACGTGCAGCCTCGTAAGACGGCTTCGCCGGGGCCGCCTCTGTTCGGTGTTGGTTCTCTGGGACGAAGTTCTGGCAAGCTGACTCGGGAGCAGGCCGTTGCTGGGGCCGCTGCTCCTGGCACTCCAACAGGTTGTCCTACATGCAACAGATAGAAGACTTCATCCCCCTCTCTTGGACGGGCATTCGGGCAGGCCCGTACCCTCTCCACCTGCTGTTCCAAACGCTTGCGCGTTTTTTCTTGCTCGACTCTGGCATTTTTCTGGCGGACTTGCTCCTGCAGTTGCGCCGCATAGTCACGCTGCTGCGCTTGACGCGACTCACGCTCGCCGTCGGGCCTGAAGAAGCCACCGCATCGGGTCATCATCCTCGTTGAAGTCCGGGTTATGGTGGTTACACTCTAGGGATCACCCGAGTTTGTAACCTACCCAGTTCACACCCACCACAGCTCACCAGCAACATGATCTCCCGTCTCGTCAAGCCGATTCCGTGGCTCGCGCGTCGGTTTTACTCGACACGTCCGTCCCAGCCCTCGCTGCAGCTGCCCATCGTCTCTCTGGACGACGCAAACCGCAATGGCGCCGAGCAGCTGGCCGCCGCTTTCGCTGAGTATGGATGCTGTTACCTCACAGGACACGGGGTGTCACGTTTGCTCGAACAACGCGTCATGCAGAGTGCTCAGGCGTTCTGCAACCTACCAAGCGAAGTCAAGTCCTCCATTCCTGTTCGTCAGAATGGTGAAGGTTTTACTCGTGGGTTCATCGGGATCGGGAAAGAGAGTGGAAGCGCTGATCGCATTGAAGTGAAGGAGGCGTTCTCGTACGGATATGACTGGCCGTCGGAGACGGAGGCTACTGTCTTCACCAATGGACTGCAGGGTCCCAATGTGTGGCCTGATGAAGCTGCGTGGGACCCGATGCACCGCGAGACAATGAACGAGTTCTTTCGCAGAATGGTGGCTGCTTCTCGGGTGGTGTCGAGGCGTCTCTCAGAGACACTCTACGGGGACGCCAACGTGCTTGACGGTTATTGCCATGAGGGTGACACGATATCGATCATGCGACTCTTTCACTATTTCCCATATCGTCACTTCGGCGCACCACCCCCCGAGGGATTTGAGTTCATCGGATCCAGCCCGCACACAGATTGGGGATTTCTCACGCTCATACTTCAAGATGAAGTGGGAGGGCTCCAGGTCCTCCACCGAGGCAAATGGATTGACGTGCCATACATACCCGACACTATCGTCGCCAATGCAGGCGACTACTTGTCACTCACAACAAAAGGCCAGTGTCTCTCTCCCGTTCACCGTGTTATCGCAGATGAAAGGGAGCGGTACTCGATGGTGTTCTTCTTCTATCCCGATTTCGGAGCCGTCCTCCCTCCAGTGGTGAACTCAAGAATCGGTGGTAATCGAGGTCTCGACGCCGATGACAATTTCAACAATCTCCTGGACGGTACAGTTACCAAGAAAGACGCATGCTTTGGAGAGTATATCATGGCGAAGTGGGCTGGAGTGCAGCGGTGACGAAAATACCAAATTGTGACCTCGTTTGGAACGATCGGTCCATTGTCTCCTTGATTTGAACAGTTTCTATGCATTATCTATTTAGAGGGTTTTGAAGTGATCGATACAGACCAGCCAATCATGCATCTTCAGTCATGCTCATCTGCAAATCACCAGCCACGACGAAATTGTGTTTGGTTTCACATTCGCGGGAGAATGAGAACTCGAATTGCATCGGTATTGAGGACCAGGTCTGCGCACAGCACGCTGCTCGTGGCGCGAAACTATCGACACGCCCACACTCCCGCTCTCGATGAAGCAGTGGAATCGGGTCGCAGTAAATGGCGCAAGGACGTGGATCGAGGGCCAGGGCTCCGCGACTTCGTCAGTCCGAGACTAAGCAACGCACCACACTTCGTGACGCGTGAGACGACTGAAAGGAACGCCAAGACTGAAATGTTGGAAGAATCGCGCGCCCAGATCGAACGCATTCTAGATGAAGCGCGTCGACTAGAAGATGAGGTTATCCGGCACGAGAACAAACCCAGCTCGCTGGTTGACTCCTTCGGTCGAAAACACTCCTATCTACGGATCTCGCTGACTGAGCGGTGCAACTTGCGATGCCGATACTGTATGCCCGAAGATGGTGTTAGTCTCCAACCCTCGGAAGACTTGCTCTCCACTCAAGAGATCATCCACCTCGCTCGTCTGTTTGCCACATCCGGTGTGACTCGGATAAGACTGACCGGTGGAGAGCCACTCCTTCGTCCAGATCTCGTCGACCTCGTCTCACAGCTGCGCAGCATTCCAGGTATACGCTCGGTGGGGATCACCACCAACGGTCTAGTTCTTCAGAAAAAACTTGCTGTGCTGAGGAATGCGGGCGTTGACCGTCTCAACATTAGTCTGGACACTTTGAAACCAAACAAGTTCGCAACCATCACTCGCCGACAGGGTTTCAGTCGCGTAATGGCGTCGATTCATGACGCACAGCGCTTGGGTTTTGCTCCTCTCAAGATAAATTGTGTTGTGATGCGCGACTTCAACCTCGACGAACTGCTCGACTTCGTCGAACTCACTCGCACCAACTCCCTGGACGTTCGATTTATCGAATGGATGCCCTTTGATAGCAACAGGTGGAATGATGACACTTTTGTCTCGTTTCGAGAGATGATGTCGATTATCGAGGCGGAGTATCCTGTCGTGGAAAAACTGGAAGACGACCCCAACGACACGTCAAAGGCATACAGAATCCCTGGTTATCAAGGCCAGTTTGGCTTCATCACTTCTATGAGTCAAAACTTCTGTAGCACATGCAACCGACTCCGACTGACCGCGGATGGAAACTTGAAAGTTTGTTTATTTGGGAGCACTGAAGTGAGTCTGCGGGATGCACTCCGTCTCGAGTATAGCGATCACGACATACAGCGCATCATCGACTCTGCTGTCAAGAGAAAAAAGTTTTCGCTCGGTGGCCATAAAGATATGTACGGCATCTCCAAAGCGAAGAACCGGCCTATGATCTTGATCGGCGGCTGAACCGCGGGCAGGAGTTGGGCGTCTTCAATTGTGGACGCACTTTAGATGTCGTTTGGGCCCTGACCTTTCTAGGGATCGCGCTATGTTCGCTCAACTACGCACTCCTGCATGACTTCAAAGGGTTAAGAGGTGCTCTTCAAGTCGTTCCTTAACACGTCTTTCTTCATCTGAGTCCTCATCTACTGTTATCTTGGTAAATCTTTCTGGCTTTCATTTGTGTTGCAGATGAAGTCTCACTATTCCTTCTCTTCTCCATCTCCAACCTCCACTTCCCGTGCACGTGTTCAATGTGCGTAATGACTCTTCAGTCCGAACGACGCGGGCTATTACTCTTGTCGCGCCCTTGGTCGCCGTGCGATTCGCGATTGCGGCTTCATTTTACAGTCAGGCATTCACTCAATTACAACAGACGTGATAAGATCGCACTAACCTTGTTGAACGACGAGGCGAACGCCGGCGTTCACGACTTTCTTGCATACGCATTTGCTCAGGAGTCTTACGACGCTGCTGAGCAAATAGAACGGCGATCTCGCGACCGTTCAGTTTCGTGCGGTCCATCTCATACTTGATCTCACGGGCCTCGCGTTCGTCAGCAAACCTGAAACATAGCATGAGGGTGGTTAGAGCGACGATATTAGCAGTTCCACGCCATCGAACGCTCACTCTATGAAAGCGAAGCCGCGCGGCTTCACACCGCCAAACTCCTTCGGGATGTAGACGTCGCGAATATCACCCTCGCGCCGCGTGAACGCACGCTTGATGTCTTCCTCTGTAGTGCTCAAATCGAGATTGCGAACGAGCAAACTCATCGGCTGAGGTCGTCCGCGGTCACGGGATCGACTGCGGCTGCGGCTCCTACTGCGGCCTCGGCGATCTCGGTCTCGTCCGCGTCCGCCTCGGTCACCGCCGCTGCGGCGCCCGCGGTCTCGAGGAGGCGATCGAGAGCGAGACGGCGAGCGACGGCGCTTTCGATCCTTGTCTCCGCGAGAACGGGAAGCGGAGCGTGAGCGAGAGGCCGATCGTGACCGGGAGGAGCGGCGTCGAGGGGGTGCGGCCTTGGAGCGACCACCGCTGCCGCTGCGACTGGCGCTGCGACTCCGCCGGGGCTCACTGGAGCTGCGGCGGCGGCTGCCTGCGCGTGGGGACGGCGATCGGCTGCGCGCCATCGTCGGTCTCGAGGGGGGCGGCGAAAGGTGGAGAGTGGGCCTTCAAGGTTCCCAAGAGGCGCCAAACGGAGGCGGGAGAAATCTAGCGAAGAATACCTCAGGACCTCCGATAAGAAGTAGAAAGCCTTTATATTTGCATCATTCAGTCCACTTCAACTTGACCAACTAGCTGCGAGGACGCTTTCTCACCACCGGGACGGGAGATCCAAGCTCCATGCAGCGCTCATAGGCAGCCCAAATGGAGTCAGCAATAACCGCACGGAACCCATTCTTCTCGGCTCGATATAGAGCTGCAGCCGTCGTTCCTCCCGGGCTGGTGATGTTGTTACGTAGTTCGACGGGGTGCGCGTTCGAGGACTGCATGTACAATGCAGAGCCAAGCATTGTTTGCTGCACGAGTTTCTGGGACGCACATGATAAGTGCGCAGTCAACAAGTTTGCAGGCAACGTTTGGACTTACGGTCGCGACGGCACGTGAAAAACCCATGTGAACCCCCGTATCAATCATGGCTTCCGCGACGAGAAAAAAATATGCTGTTTGGGGCAGAGATACAAACTTGAGATCCCACAACAATAACTGGGAGGTCTACGAAAGCTTACCAGGGCCAGAACCGGATAGCGCTGTCGCCATATCGAGAGCGCTTTCATCATCCACGAATACTTCGACACCGATCGCTCCAAGAATACTTTTGGTCTGCCAACCAGTCACATTAGAAGCAAGTATCACAACGCAATGCTTCATCGCTCACCAAATCATGCTGCTCTTCAGTGACTTCTGCAGACTGAGACCAAACTGTCATACCTTCTCCAATCATAGCCGGGGTGTTTGGCATGGTGCGGATGATTCTAGCGTCTGGTCCGAGCGTATTGTGGATATTGTCAATCGTCGCTCCAGCGACAACGGACAATACTAACGCGTCGGGTTTCATCTCACTCACAAAGCTTTCCATGACCTGGACGAGCAGCGAACTCAATCAGCCTTAGCAACAGCCAGACAAAGACAGTTTAAATCCATACGTCTTGGAGCACTTGAGGTTTAACCGCGAGCACAATCACATCTGCGCCTTCAACTGCTGACGCGTTTCGATCGCTAGTGCCAAGGTTTCGAGCCTGGTACTTTTCCCTTTTGTCTAGCATAACGAAGGTTTCACGAGTTGTCAGACTAGCCAATATGCATGCGTTCAAAAACACTCGCCGCACTTGGATTAGGATCCGATACAACAATCTTTTTGCTGTCCAGCAGCTTCTTCGAGAGCAGCCCCGTCACAATAGCGTCGGCCATATTGCCACCTCCGATGACAGCTATCTTGTTCACTCTGAGTGGTTCTGACGCGCCTTCCGCACTGCTCTTCTCCTGGAAGGTTGTTCGGCCGTTTGTGAACGCGGAGGCTCCGACAAGCGGGGTGAACACCTCCTTTCGGGACGACGACCACTGTCCCGTGGCAAAGATCGTCCGCGAGGTCATCGCACGCAACCGAATCCCCGGGAGTGAGGGTCCTGCGTCAAGCCCTCTCGCCACTTTCACAATCGCACGGCCTCGATGAATCGCTCTCATGGCGTGCATGCTTGTCGATTTGTCAAGTGGGGAGTTGCTCCGAGGATACGCAACGGACCTCTCAGTGTTTTGGCAAACGTCGCACGATGAGACCTCCCAAGGACAATGATACATTGGGATGGCTATAGAATTTGGGAGGTGTTGAGTGGTCTCCACAACAGTGCAATCCCGAGCAAGATGCAACAAGTGAGCTTGCTGTGAGACTCTGCTGTCCGCGCATACGCTGATAAAACGCGCTTGGATCTGCTTCTTCAGATCGAGATAGTCCCCACATTTACAGCACAGCTGGACGACAAAGTCCTGCCGAACGCCCATGCAATTGTTGATGTCGACGGGGACGATCTCCACGATGTCGTCCTGGGTTCCATCAATGGCACCGTCGCGGTGTATAAGGTGGGCAAAGCCACTCCACTCTCACCATGCAGGCTGTAAGCTTACGAGTTGCGCCAAGATTTCTCCGACACGATTTATCAAGAAGCAAGAGTGTCGCGTGAACGGCTGTGTCAGCGCCATTTGCGCTGACGGAAACATGCCGAACGATGTGCGTCTGTTGTCCATCCCAAAAGATATCTGTTCTGCGAATGATAATCTGAGATTCCTGCAGATCCGAATTTTTGTCGCAACAGCCGACGGCTCTTGCTTTGTAATACAAGCGACGGAGAGCGGAGACGACTTTTTCCCCTCGGCTGAGTTTGTGCGTTCGATACTTTCCTATTTGAAGCGACACATGGATGACTGTTGAAGATTCTACGCAGCGAGTCGCACTTAACGTCTCCGATGTCATTCTCCACCGTGGTTTTGTCGTGTTCGGCACCCGTGAAGGCTCGATTCTTGTGTATTCGAATGATGAGAACGCGGTAGGTTGATGTTTTGTGCTTGATAGTGCTTCTGGTGACGTGGATTTGGACATACCAGTTTGGAGGGTTTGGTCATGCTCACACATTTGCCCTCGGTCTTGAAATCGAATCATTCGTAATTCTCGAAGGGGAGAAGTCAAACCGACAGATTCTTGTCCGTAGCACTTCAGGTGCCATCGTTGAAATCGAGTTGAATGACGGTGGGGCAGTCTCATCTTCGAGATGGCGCGCACCATCATTCACTCTTGAGCGAGGTGCACTACCTTATGTGGTTGAAAAAATGTGCATGGCTGCAAATGGAGAGGATTGCGTGGCTTTCGGATCACTTGCTGGAGACATCGAGGTTCTCACTCAAAGCGGTGAGGTGGTTTGGAAATATGAGGTAGAGTACTCACGCGGTATGACCATCGAGATTTTTTTCACTTATCGTGTGGAGCTCCTGCCAGGTCCCCGAGGCGCTCGTTGGACTCGACAAGATAACGACGTCAAACAACGTGGACGCAGTAGGTAACCTGATTGTGACTTTCCTACAAGAAGAAAGTAACGAAATTGTTATCGTACCGTAGCTTATTGGGTGTACATGGAGCGGGGCGCTCTACGTCATAGCTGACCCTTCGCAGATTGCTCACTTCCGCATGAATCAGCCTGCGTCGTCTATGTTCTGTGGTAAGATGTTTGGGCACCTGAATAGCGAATGGTAGATAGAACAGTCAGCTGATAAGGTACTGCCATGCCAAAGCTGATTTGTTGATGTCCAAGTTATCGGCACCGACGAGGGTTCTCTTCGCAATCAGCACCTTCGGGACCATCTCTATATATCTGGACCTCGGCACCGCTGTGAGCTGTGCACTAGGTCATAACACTCTGGTGCGTTTGCTTTCGTCAGTCTGCGCCATTTTCATCTCTATCTCACCACACCTTGGTTCCCTTGGTGATGCAGGATCGCACATTACGGAGTAGCGCCATGTTGACTGATGTCGGTTCGCCAGAGAGCCGACGCGAATTTCTCAGGAAACTCTCGCTTACTTCTCATCCATTTGATGCTGAGCAACTCTCCACATTACTTGGACAAGAAAGTGTGTCAATATCGGATCTTGTGCGGCTTGCAACGACTACAGTATTGTAGACGCTGCGCTGTACACTTCCAACCACAAAGTCATCGCAACCAGATTCAAGCAGAGTAACGCGAAAAGCATGTTGCATTCTATCACCACTTCTGAATCTGGTGAGCCTGGTCTACCAGTGCAGAGACATTGTCAGGCCCACGGCGAAGAAGTTCTTGGGCAAAATCAGCTGCTAAGTCCAAGTGAACAGATACATCAGTAGACTTGCTACTCCTCACTTTCCATCCCTGGTCAAATGCCCGAAACACGATCGAGAAGAGTTCAAAAAATGCTATAGGGTCTTCGAAGAGGCGCCAAAACGGCCGCTCTAAACCAAGACAGGCGCCATCCTTCAGTTGTAGGATCTCGGCGAGTACGAATGCGACTTTGCTGCCCACAAGCGCATACGGGTACTTCTCCGGGTTGCCCGGAGATGCCTGTTCGTTTAGCATAGGTAGCGCAATTTGGCGATGCACCTCATGAAAGAACACAAAGCATTGCAGTGGTAAAAGGCACTGAAGTTCACGCAAAGGGTCACCGAGTTGAAAGCCGAGGCGCAACCATGAGTCTCCACGGATTACAAAAGGCTGGGATTCGAAGCAAGCTTGCCACAATCGACGGAGGAGCTCAATATGGTCGTGGTTAGCATCGCTGAGAGGAGATTTCATAGCCCCCACAAGTTTTGCTAGATGTGCAAGTGAACCTGCTGTAGGTGGAGCATTGGAAGAGGAAGCAGCTCCAAGCACCTTATCCCATCTCTTTTGCAACGTCTGGCCGAGACCAGATTGCTTCATTTTCGAAGCAAGGGCTTTCTTCACACCAGATAGAACAGCACCAACATCCTGTGCTGACGAGAATCCAGCACCTGCGATCCCGTCACTGCCTTGCGCTGAACCGTGCTTGTCCCCCTCCTGCGTGCGGAAGTAGGCATGAAAGAGACGGTCCTCGGGAACATCGATCTGGTCAACAGAGAGAGTCTCATTTGCGGCCGAGTCATCGGGCTCGCTCGAGATCTGGAGCACTTTGACGCGAACTTCGCCATGGGCGACTGGCAACGCACGTGTCGAATCCGTAAGGTCGAGCCAGCAGTAGGATCCGTCTTTGGTCGGCACTTGAGCGCGAAAGTGGTGCACGCCTTCGAACGGGAACTTGCGCTTGAGCTCGCCCAGCGTCGGTTGGGCCGAGAGCAACAGCGCGGAACTGTACTCTTCTGGAGGTGCGTCCTCATCGACCTTCATGGCCTGGAAGAAGTACCGGCAAAGGACACCGTGAGCAGGAGCCATCGTGGGTGTCTGTTACGGAATTGAACACAAGGAAGACTCGACGTCAAAAACTCGCCGTATTTTTGACATGTCAAGAATGTCAGCGATTTCCCAACGGCAACATTTCACGATGGAAGAGGAGGACGACTGGGATGAGGCCGTGTGGTCTGCGGTAGCCGCGCTCGAGTCGTCCCACGCGCAGCACAAGACAGCGGAGGCGCAGTGGGCGTGCCGGTCTTGCACGCTTCTTAATCCAGCCACGAGCGGAGTCTGTGCCGTGTGCATGACGCCGCGAGGCCTCGAGCACAACAGTCTTCAGTCAAATGGAGTCGCAGCGCAGAGACCAAATGCGATGCCAGGACAGCTATCGCAGCCTAGAAAGATAATACAGGCGACGCTGCCGTTTTACAAGGCTGGTGAGCAAGCCAGGAGAAAAAAGTCGACAGGGAACACAGCTCTTGAACACTTCGACGAACAAACCGTCACGACCGACGCGGAGGTATTTCGATCCGTCGAGCAGAGAGACGAGTCTGCACAAGGGATGCCGGATTCTAGTGCAACACGGAACTGTTGTGCTATGGATAGTGAAGTCAAGTGTCGACACAATGATACTCCCGTCGCGAGGCTTGCAGGTGCGACGAATTTACGACACAAGGGCGAAGATCCTGCGGCGAAGCATCGATATTTGGGTTCTTTCGAAGAGTCGTTTGAACGGGTGCAATATCCTCAAATTGACTCGGTAGCTGCCAACACGTTTATTTATCCAACCAACTATCCCGTGCGTGAGTATCAGCTAACGATCGCCGAGAAATCACTCTATCATAATACGCTTGTGTCGCTTCCTACTGGATTGGGAAAAACTCTCATCGCATCAGTCGTGATGTACAACTTTTATCGTTGGTTTCCTGACGGTCAAATCGTGTTCATGGCGCCGACGAAGCCCCTCGTCGCTCAACAGATTGGTGCCTGCCACGAAATAATGGGCATTCCCCTTCAAGACACGGCTGAGTTGCAAGGTAGCGTCCCACCAAGTATACGTAAAGTGTTCTGGGATACAAAACGAGTCTTCTTCTGCACTCCTCAAAGTATGCAAAACGACTTACAACGAGGGATATGTCGAGCCGAGCGACTCGTTTGTGTTGTCGTCGATGAAGCCCATCGTGCGACCGGTAATTACGCTTATTGCAATGTGATTCAAGAAGTCGAGAAGGTTACGAGGCATTTCCGCGTCTTGGCGTTGTCGGCGACGCCTGGAGCCAAATTTGATGTTATTCAGGATGTTATTCGTAACCTACGCATCACCCACATTGAGAGTAGGTCGGCTGATGATGCAGACGTCAAGAAGTACACACACGCACGCCAAGAAGAAGTCATTAAGTGCAGTCTCACTGCACAAATTTCTGAAGCCAAATCTCTGTTAGTGCGAGTTTTTCAACGTATCACTCAGCGTCTTATGGCTGGTAACATTATCCAGCATCAGGATCCCGACCGACTTACACGTTGGTACGTTCTTCAGATGCGCGAGCGCTTCCGCACCAGCCCCAACTATCAGTCCAATCGAAGCGCGGAGAGTGATCTTGCGCTATTGGTGAGTCTCCTTCATGCGAGAGACTTACTAACCGGCCACGGACTTACCAGCTTTAAACAATGGGTTGATGCATTCATTACTGAAGAAGAGCGAAACCAAAAGCGGGCTTCGTGGTCTAAAAAGGAGCTTCTACAATCCACAGAGTTCCAATCGTTGCGTCTATCTCTTGAGCATGTCGGAACTGCTGATGGGTTCAGCTCTAGCCACCCGAAGCTACTCAAGCTTCGCGAAGTCCTGCACGAGCACTTTCAGCGACACTCTACTGGTTTTTCGAGCACTCGAGCCATCGTATTCACTCAGTATCGCAGCAGTGTTCAGGAGATCGTGAGGCTCCTAGAGCCATTATTTCCTCTGATCAAAGCCCAACAGTTCGTTGGCCAGAGTGCTTCTGGAAAATCGAAGGAAAGCAAAGGGCAGACCCAGAGAGAGCAGCAAGAAATTGTCCGTAAGTTTCGGGCAGGCATGTTCAATGTCTTAGTAGCGACATGTATCGCAGAAGAAGGATTGGATATTGGCGAAGTCGACCTGATCGTGAGTTTTGATGCCCTAACGTCGCCAGTAAGAATGATCCAGCGGATGGGACGGACAGGACGGAAACGTGTCGGGAGAGTCGTTATTCTTGTTACTGAAGGTGACGAGGAAAAGAAGCTGGCAAGGAGTATAGCGTCGGCAAAAACGGTTAGTCGAGCACTGACCACGTTCAAGAGCAAGTTTGTGTATGGAAAGTGTGCAAGAATGATCCCCCCTGGTATCATTCCGGAACTTGCCGCGCTAGAAATGGAAATCCCTGAATTTCACCCTTCTCAAGTCGCTGGTAAGCAGCAGGCTACTGCTCGACACTCAGCGCGGCCTGAAATGGACAAGACTTCGGAAAGAAAGGATGAGTGGAAACTGAACGAGCTGGAAAAGAGCATCGTCAAGACTCGGTACACTCCAGGCGATTGGAGGAGTGCTCCTCGCCATGACTTTGTACCACTGAGCGTGAGTCGGAAGATTCTTTTCCGAAATGACCATGGAAACGTTTGCGGGAACAGTAAGTTGAAGTCTGTTGCGTTACTAGCATTGGTGCGAAGTATCAATGGTATAAAAGAGATTGATATCGAGCAAGAGGAACCAAATGGCGATCCTGTCTCGGGCAGAGCACCATTGTTGGGCGAATTGCAAGCTGTAGGCCAAGCCGACAGCGAGTCGCTTATATTTAGTGAGCCAGACGGGGACGATTTACACTACAGCCCTCTATGTAGTGCAATCAGACTGCCTTGTGACGCCACAAGTCCGATTCGAGAAGGAAATGCACATGGAGTTCAAAGCAAGTTAGATACAAAGCTGCTCAGGTCAATGCCGTCTCCCGCTGATAAGCTAGGTGCTGGGACTACGCATGTTTCACCGCTCCGCCAAACTACTATAACAGGCAAGCCTTCTCCTTCCCCCAGTAAACGGGGATCAGTTGGAAGCAGACTGAGAAAGAAACGGGATAGACCGCGTGACGCTGTTGAGGATAGTCTCTTGGAACGCGGTGAGCGTTTGTTGGAGCGTCTAAAGGTTTTGGTGTCAAGTAGTCCAGAGGCGTTGGTAGCTGAAGATGGATCGGTCCCTGTGGTGGATACACCATCAAGCTCTGAGAACCCCCCGATTGATGCGTTCCTTAATTTCCCCAGCATTGCTCGAAGGCTCGATTTCGGATCTGCGGAAAAACAGCATCACGTTTTGGCTCGGACAAAAGATTCTAATCGCGAGGATTGCGTGCCATCAGCTCCATTACTTCATGAGTTTTTGCAGTGTACGATCGAAGATAGACCGGCCACACCTTGTCTTGCTGAAAGCTCCGACCCATTTATTGCACCGGGAGCAATACCGCTGAAGTCTTCAAATGAATTCAAGAACGTCTGCGGAGAGGAGTTGGGTATGCCAGGCCAAAAGCGTGGACTATGTGAAACAGAGGAACGATCTCCACAGTCTGATAGTGAAGAGAAATCCAATTCAAGCTCTTACACTGGAAGTCTTGTGAACAGCCTCGTAAATGACAGCAGTCGGCTTCCAGTAGACGCAATGACAAAAAAATCCAAAAGATCTCTCGCACTTCGAAGCATCTCCGTAACGGATGATGTTTCTTATCGAGCGAGCCTCCCAAACACAACCAATAGGCAATTAGAAACAAAAAGTTCACCCACCTCGGCTGTGGAAATGACGTCGCCGTACCAACCTCTGACGTTCGTCGAAACCAAGAGAATTCCAAAGGTGTTCGACCCATCACAAACAATACTTCAGGAAGAGCAGCCAGCAAGCTCATGGATCCAACCATCGTCAGGGCGGACCCTAACTGCTGAAGCGCGTTCAGAAGTCGCTTCGACAATTTCTCAAATCCAACCGTGCTCAATTTGCTACGAGCACGAATCCTACGATGATGATCTGATCGTTTTTTGCGATGGTTGTAACGTGGCCGTGCATCAGTACTGCTATGGCGTTCCACGGCTTCCTAACGGACATTGGTATTGTGACTCCTGTCTGAGTGCAAACCATGACCTGCCTGCCAAAAGAAATGTCCGAGCATGCTCGTTATGCCCAATACACAGCTCTTCCATTGCAATGAAGAAAACACGATGTGGACATTGGGTCCACGTGCAGTGCTTTATGTGGATTCCCGAGTTCGAAATTGAATTCAAATCCGGTGCTCTGCTTCTAGGCTCTATTGACCGCATCGATCCCGATCGAAGATCGCTCAATTGCTCTCTATGCCACTCGAAGCGTGGCTTTGGAGTCATTCAGTGCGCTCACAAACGGTGCTTGGCGGCATTTCATGTTAGTTGTGCATCCGGTGCTTCGTCAGGTGGCTACAAACTCGTCCAAGTGGATGATACTGATACCCGCAACGACCACGAGCCTGAAACATTGTTTCTGGGTTATTGTCCCATCCACAACAATTCAAAGGAGGTCTGGAGACCTGGCTCAGTAGCCTTCCCGTCGTGTGATGACGTGCAGATGGCTGAGCAATCACCAAAAGATTGTATCATCGGACCAAATTCGAGAACATCGTCTTGCTCACCGAGTGACCTGCTTGCAAGCCAAGCGGAGTCGTCGACTAAGCAGCGAAAGCAGTTTCGTCGATTAAAGCGGAAATATGACGTTTTGAGTGCCCCCGACGACACGACGTCTCCTGGCACCCGTTCGCCTTGGTCCAAGCGAGTTCAACGGTCGCAAAAGCGCGTGGAGAGGAGTCGTGCACATGCGAAAGTAATAGCTCAGATGTTTTTTGAAGACGAGGTGGAGGCACCCAGTAGTAGTAACGATGATGAAGACGAGGAAGAAGAAATGACCGAGGAGGATGAAGCATTTATCGACAACTCATCTCAACTAGTTTATTCACCGTCCATCCCGACTCCTGTTCGGCAGAAGAAAAGCAAGCGAAACTCGCTCGGAGACATGCGCGCTATCTATGCCCGTTCTATGATCGAATCCCCCCCGACCCCAGCGTTCTTAAGGCGAGGAAGTCGAATGCTTCCGTCCCAAGGAATCATCAACACTTGCTTGCATGAACTGCGCGGTGATTTCTCTCAATCAACTACAAGCCAACAGAGCCGACTATCAGAGAACGAAGAAGATGGAAACCAAGACAAATCTGTTGCGCTGCCATGTCTACCACGATCTTCAGAAGAAAAAGATCGCCACTCTGACGTATCTAACGACGACAACAACAAACTTGAGGAAGAAGGCAACGTTCTTCGAGAGAAGATCGAAGCGAATCGCCTCAAGGCTCTTCAAATTCTGCAAGAAAAACGACTTGCCGTGCAGAATGCCTCCCGTGTTATGAAACGTCCCCATACCGACTCATTCCAACCGAGTGGGGATCAGTTCGAAGAGCACTCCGAGAGTATAGAACTGAATAGGGACCAAGTTCAAGTACGACCTTCGGCAACAACTGATATCTCGCACACTTCTATACGACTTGCTGCGCAGCGTTCGTCAGAACTCAGCGAAGCGACAAGTACAAAGGACGAGCTCGAGATTATTGTTAGACCTGATTTTCGAGAGTCTTCAATATTCGAGATACTCGAAGTGCCGAGTCCAAACGGGTTAGCTCGACTAAGAATCAGGTGTGACTCGTCACTAGAAGTTGATGCACTTTTGAGTTTGCGAGTTGCCGTCATATTCATGGAGATGACAAGTTCCACGATGAATCCTTCGGAGCACCACACCATTAAGATGGCCCAAAGTGTGTTCAAACTCTTTCTAGTTGTGATAAATGTGCCATCAGAGCGTGCAGTCCAGGATTTATCTCGTTCATCCCAGGTTCGACAGCTACGAGAGCTTTCTTCGTGTCGTGGTGTAATCGTTGCTTCTGATACTCGTGTGGTCATCAAAACGTTGGTGTCGATCGTAGGGTATGTCGTTCAGTAGCTGATTCTTTTGTCGGTACGGGACCTCTGACGTGTTTTGAAAAGGGAAGAGGCGCATTTGGGCTTTGCGATAACCCCTCGGGGGCTGTTTTCACCGCCAGAAGATGTAAGTGGCGTGGACGCACACTTTCACAACCGTGTGAAATTCTTTCGCGCAACGGGGTTGCTTTCTCTGGGCAGCGTGCTTTCATTGAGCTTTAGGTTCGACAAATTCACAGTGAAACAAATCCCCGTGGGGAAGTTCAGTGCAGCGCATTGGCAACGTATGCTTCCATGGGTCACTGAGGCGACAGCGACACAACTTCATCGCTATTTCCTGCGCTATTCGGCATAGTCAGCCTTATACCAACACACTACGCGGTCGACTCGATGATTCGAATCGCGTCATCAAGGGTCTTCTCATCCTTGCAAAACGCTAAACGCACGAGTCCTTTAGAAAGCAGGTGCTCTGCCTTGGTGAAGAATGGCGACGTTGGAATTACTGCCAGCTTCTCCTGTCGGCACAACTTGTACGCGAACTGATAATCAGGATATTCCTTGACGAAAATACGAAAGTGTGAGCTTGCATGGAAATCAAGGCTATGGCTAACCAAACTTACGGGTTTTGGGAGATCATTTGTTGGGTTAATATGTGCGAACTCCTGGAAGATGGGCAAGTGCGTCACGTTGCAGCAGACGAAGTATCCTCCTTCTGGGACGATGGGCTTCCAGTTTGCAGAATCCAACGCACTAACAAGGCGGTCTCGTTTTGCAGTTAGCGTTTCTTTCAGCTCGTCTAGGTAGCCGTTCGTTTGCATTTGCTGGAAGCAAGAAGCCATTGCGACTTCGAACGGGGTGACCCCACAGAATGGCACAGTGCTATGCGCTTTTGTTATTGCACTGGTCAGTGGCGCAGGAGCAATGGCATAGCCGACGCGCCAACCAGTGCATGAGAAGGTTTTGCCGGCTGAGAATAGCGAGATAGTTCGGTCAACCATGCCTGGGTAGGCTGCGATCCGTTCATGATGCAGTCCGTCATAGCACATGTGCTCGTATACTTCGTCTGAGAGTACAAGCACGTGTGGGTGCTTCGACAACACGAAAGAGATGCCCTCCAACTCCTCGCGCGAAAAGACTTTGCCGGTTGGATTATGCGGCGTGTTAAGCACAACCATCTTCGTCTTCTCTGTGATTGATGCGTCGAGTTTGTTAAGGTCAAGTCTAAAATCACTTGAAGAGAACGTGATTCCAGAAGTCGACGATAAGCCCTGGAAAGCATCGCGTTTCGCCTCGGCGAATTCGAACGGAATGCCGACAGTCTTGATACCGTGCAGCGTGGAGACCGTCTTGTACGCGTCAAAATAAGGCTCGAAAATGAGAACTTCATCTCCCTGCAAACGCAAAATTGTTCAGGTTACTCAGTCCATAGCACACAACTAGCGTAGACTACATACAGGCTCGAGTAGCGCGGCCATGATCGACGCGATTCCCTCTTGCGCACCGTTGAAAGTCACGATTTCGCTCATTGGGTCTATCTCGCGCCCTAACAATGGACTGTACAAGTCCGCGAGCACCTTAACGTAGTCGGGCTGACCTCCTGGTCTAGTGTACTGGTTGAAATTGCCTCGTATGGCCTCCACTGCGGCTTCCTTGACAAATCTGCGATGGTTTAGTGCGCCAGTCGTGGAACCGCAATCACAAGGACTCGTACTCGGGAGTGTGGAACGAAGGGAAGCCCTGGCCAAGATTCACCGCCCCATGCTGCGCAGCGAGCATGGAGATCTCGGCGAACACGTTGTTGCCGATGCCCTGCACGCGCGTGCTGATGCTCCGGACGCCGAGCGGCGCCAAGAGGCGGGAGCGAAGGGCCCTCGACGTCGCCATGGTGATGCAGAGATCAGTTCGAGAGGTGATCCTCTCGAGCGTGGTAGTACTGTATTGCCCAGAATAACCGGACATGATGATTACTGTACTTTGTCCTCGAGGGTCAAAGAAATCCGACACGGATTCGTCGCCAAGGGCGGTTTCCGCGCGACCCCTGCGACCTGCCACCGGCGCGAGGGCCTCGCGACTCGCTGGGGCGTTCGTCTCGCTGACGAGCCGCCCATCGAAATGCGCGGCTTGTGTGATGCCGCCGATGCCGTGAGGCCACGAGCCCCTTGACGGCGGGTGCCTGTCACACGAGCCCAAAGACGTCCGCCCCGAGCGAAGAGGCTACCGTCGGATACACAACGATTCTCCACGAGAGAAACGCGGCGGCTCGTGATGGCGCATTCGTGCACCCACGTCGTCCGTCGAATCCTCAAGATTCTGCGTTGGATCCCTCGGCACCACGCGCGAGCAGGTGACGAAACCGACAGAGATCGCAGAGCGCGAGAGCGGACTCGGCGTGGGACACTTTCTGCTGCCGTCGGGGATTGCTCATCGGCAGTGGATACATTCGGTGTTTAAAACAGTGCCGCGAGGAATGAAACACTGCCACTGGAGGACACGCGCCGCCAAGATGACGTGACGCCACTGGCATCACAACAACATCCAAGCACCCAAGATGTCCTGATGCCACGGAGATGTGCAAGGACGAGTCAAATGGTACGGATTCAGATTCTGGATCCAGATTCACTCTAGTAAGAATAATTGGCATCAGTACATTCAATCATAATCCAACCCCCACTTGAAGAAAGACGATGTCGCGTTCTATGGGACTTTGGACTGTATTCAGAATTTAACTTATCATGGGAAAAATCGGCTTCGAGGTCTAGGTCGACGAGACGCTCTCATCCGTACTGGAATTAGCGTCTTCCTCGCCTTTAGCATCTTCTCGCGCTGGCTCAATGCCGGAGGGTTGTTTCTTTTGGCTTTCCATGGCCGGTGTTTCCTTGGCTTCGTTGGTTGAGGGCTCAGCGTCCTGGATGGTAACTGTCACGAGTGGAGCAATCACTAGGCTTTCGTAACGGAGTACCAAGAACACAAGGTCCTTTCCCCAGTGCTCGAGACTCTCAACGGGGCACTGGCCAACACAGCCCGTCCACTGAATGGTACAGCCCGTGTCGCTACCCTTCGTCGCGTTGATTTGGCACCAGACAACGCCACGAATCCACGTGTCACGAGTGCCCACATAGTTTTGGATGTTCAGTCCTTCGAGGCTTTGCATGAGAATCAGGTAGCTATCACCGCGCTGGACACGACAGAGGAGCTCGACCGAACGAGAGATCTCCTTGGTGACGGGATGGTAGATGGCACGATACACGACGACCGTGTTGAGATCAATCAGTTGGAGGAGGCGGGTCTTGATCACGACCCCGGCACCGAAAAACTGAGAGAAGAATTGAACCATTGCCATAGAGTAACCAGTGCGTTCAAAAGCTTGGGCCGCCAACGAGTTGGGGAACTCTTTAGCAAGACGGAAACTGATAGTTTTGTGTTCAACACGAGTTTGCTGGTTCCATCCTGCGACAGTCTTCCCGTCGTCAAGGAACGCTTCGTCTGGGCAAAAACCGTCGATGTAGCGCATCGTTTGTTGCATGATAGTGCTCGACTCGTGAGGCTGGAGGGGAGTGTAATATTGGGAGAGAGTCTCCATTTCTTCTTCGAGGAAGATGCTCATGTCGTGGCTATCGAGGTCGACGCCACTGGCAACGCATTGTTGGAGCAACGACGAACGCTCGCGTTCAAGAGCCTCAGCTTCCATCTTGAGCTCGTGGATCTTCACCTGTTTCTCCATGGTCTCAGCGAGCCTCTTCTCTTGCTCCAACTTTTCCTTTTTGCGAACGATGAAGCGGCGTTGGACCTCCCGGTGCTTGGCTCGGGACGTATCGTTGTACTTGCGTTTCCGCTTGGGCTTGGCAGGGGCCGCTGACCCGGCCTCCGACGACTCGGTCGCCGACATGACGTCGAAGGAGGAGGGCGAAGGGCTCGCGAGCCGGTCGAGCGTGGCGTCGAACGGCACGCTCGCGGCGATTGCCGAGGCCGCGGCTGCGATCACGGGTTCGGAGGGGACGAAGGAGAGTGGGGGAGCGAGAATGCCTGAGCGCAGGGCGGCCGAGGGGGAGAGGAGGCTCGAGGGTGGTCGGGCGAGGCGCGTCGTGGCCGTGCCGAGCAGGCTGTGGCCGGGCATGTTGGAGGCGAAGAGCACCGTGTCCATGATCTCCTGGTCGAAGGCGGACCAGTAGGGGGAGGCGACTGTGGCTGGAGGCGTGGGAGCTGGAGGGGGCGCGGCGAGGGCCGTGGGACGCATGCGCGCCGTGGCGGTGGGGGCCGGAGGGGGCACGGAGCTGTCCATCAGGAAAAGAGACTCTCGTGTGCGCGTCCGGGCAAGTGCAAGTGTGGGGTCGAGGGTGGCGTGATGCCGCCCGGGAGGGTAGTCCTCTCGGCAACAAACACAGGCGGAACAAAACAGTGGCCGAGAACGCCGGTCGTTCTCCCGGCCATACTCAGCGCCAGTGTCGCGCGCAGCTGCCCGGGCTATGTGCAGTGGCCGCCTTTCAGCCCTGCCAAGGATGGCGTGAGGCCTGGGGCGTCACGTCAACTCCCATCACTTCAAGCGCCCAAGCGCCATCCAATGAGCGACGCGCGTTTCGCCCGTCTTTCTTCCTTGCTTCGGAGAACGGAGCCTTCGATTATCTTGGCGCCGTGGGACGCCGAGCCGATGGGGAGAGAGAAAAGGAAGAACCCAGCGCGCGGGAGGAGCCGCAGAAGCGCTTTTCGCGCCGCCCGCGACTCTCCCTCGTGGTCTGATTCGCCCATTCTCGGATCTCGAACGCGGATCTTGGGGATTCGATTTTTCCCGAAAGCGCCAGTCGAACGAGTGAGAGGCTTGGCAAGCGACCCAGATGGCGGCAGCACGATAACGGAGACAGCCAGCGACAGAGCCGGCGCCGGGTGGATTACCTCGCCGAGCCGACATGTCCCCGCGGACGTCAACTGCCAGAGGCGCGACGAAGTACACGACCCACGACCCCATCAGCCACCACCTCAGGGCTGCAACACAATACTCGCCACCCGACGAGAGCCTTGGTAATCAGCTCCAGAAGCAAAGATCGTTGAAGCGGACAAAGGCGCGGGAGACTGAAACTCGCGTTGCATCCGACGGCAGCTGCGGGCCATCAAACCTTTGACGGGTTCTGAAGCACGCCGTCGACGTCATCGCCTCAGACAAAGATCGCAAACACTTTTCTGAGATTGCTTCGTCTAACATGGCCAGAAGATGAGCCTGTCACGCACCGGCCCTCGGGTCACAACCACCCCGAGCTGTGGACGGTTGAGATTCCCCCCTCATTGTGCCGAGTCCCTATGCTGCCCGCTTTATTGGTGCCGGATCAAGCTTCTCGACACTGTCGAGTCATAGCTGCTAGTGGGGGGTCTCCGTGCGGAGAATTGCATTGTTGTTGGTGTTCGAATCGAGCCGCCACCCATACCTAGCACGCTAATCGGCGGCAAGCAGAAGTGGAGGAGGTATCGGTTGAACGGATCCCTTCTCCACTTCTGCCGGCTGCCGTTTCCAGTGCGTAAAGAGGCGACCTTTCGTAGAGCTCTTCGCGATTGCGCCGGATTCGTCATGGAAGACTGATCTTTTGGCGGACGAAGGCTCCCGACCAACCGAATTCATGCCGCGTCTGAGTAGATGGAACGGTCGGGAGGTCCACTTGATTGTAATGCTACGATCAGTAGTGTGGCTTGCGTTGTTGGTGGTGCTTGGAGTGGAGGCGGTGCGTGTCAGTGTCCTTTCACCGTCGATCTCGAGTTTACTCATCGATGTATTCAGTCCACCACGGTCTTCTTCCGCAAGCGGGTGCAAGGCAACATCTTCGCCCTCGGCGACAGCACCGACGCCAGTCGTGAGATTGAGCTCGAAGGCACCGCAAACGCTTCTCGCTTCGTGGCGCTGGCTCTTTCAACAGACCGCGTGTACTGGAGCGACCATCGGTCCATCCGTAGCGCGTTATCGTCTAATGGCACTGACATCCGCACTGAGATCGGTACACTCATTCGAGTGCGATGGTTCGGGGTCAACTTCGACTCAGGTGGGCTTCAACTATCAGTGATGGGTATCCCGTGCGCAAGCGTCGTGCTTTTAGACCCCACGACGGTCGAGTGTTTCGTAGGAATCCCCCTTGTTGATGCCAAGCCAACAGCGAGCGACTGCTTCCTGCTAACGGACCGAGGGGGTATGCAGGGTGTTGCACTTAATAGATACGACGAGATGCGCGCGAATGGACTATCTTCTCCCGTAGTCGAACGTATCGACATCCGAACAACGCCCGTGGCTCCCCAGGCTCTCGCCATTGATGGTGATCACACTTTGATCTGGTCTAACGCAGCCGACGGCATAATCTATCGGAGTAGTCTCAAAGACACAGCGATTTATGCCATCCAGGCACAGGCATGGGATGTGAAGGGGTTGGCTCTACTTCGTTGGTCACATCCAGTGCAGGCGCTCGAAGTGTTGTTCTCGATCGAAGGAAGCGGCTTCATTCGGCGAGCGAGAGTCTCACCAGATGCAGTAAATCAGACAGAAACTCTTCTTTCCGACTTGCGTTCCCCACGCGGATTAGCGATTGACCCAAACCAGAACTTCCTCTATTTTACTGAGAAGACAGGACGAATCTTCCGAGCATCCCTTCTCGAGTTGCTACCGATGGGCCAGGCACTCGCAACGTTACTACCGGAACCCCAGCTTCTGATAACACTCTCAGCGTTGTCTCGGCTGGACGGAATTGCAGTAGACGAGTCCTTCCTGTATTGGTGTGAGGCCAACTCAAATGTAGTGGCTCGAGCTTATTCAAACTCGTTCGAACGTGAGATCTTTGTCGGGGGGTCGCCCGATGCGACGCTAAGGTTACAAGTTTTATCTCTGATATCGATATGCTTTCTCGTAGCTAATAGTAAATTTCAACTGCAGCTGGCCACGCAGTATCGCCCTCAGATTCTCTAGTGGCATGGGTAGTCCAACAACTGAAGTCTTCTACACTGAATACACGGGTCGAATCTCGAAAGGGAAGTCTGAAGTTATTGTCAACGAGTTGAACTCGCCAAGCTTGAAGTACCTCGACGAACTCTTGCAGAGCAAACAGTCCGACATATATTTCTACGCACTCGAGTGATGTAGCCTCACAGCATCGTCATAGATGGACTGTAAAGTGCCTAGGATAAGGGACACATCTGTGAATCCACCTTCTGCACTGAAGTACAGCAGCTCCTTGTACATGCGCTTGTACGCATCAATCATTGATACTGCTCTGCTTTCGTCTCTTGTAGCGTGGAGTCTCTTGGGTTGGATTGAGGAAGAGGAAGACATAGACGTACTAAGCCTGATGAGTTGGTGTACCGTAGCTTGGATCTTCGCCAAAACGTTAGGTGCTAGTGGCAGCACTTGCTGATGGGAGCTCTTGAAAGCATGAACTGTGTTTAGTAAAACAAGGAGGGCATGGTCAAGGTCATCCAAGCGTCCACCAAGAGCATATAAATCGGCCAGCTCTTGATGAATGAGAATGAACGTGGCTCCCAACTCGTTCCGACCAAAGTACTCCAGAGCCTTCTCATAGTGCCGGCGGGCGATCTCCATGCGATTCTTCAAACCTGACGTTTGCTTGTGGTCCTTTGGATCCCTGATTATCGTTGTTGCCTCTCGAGATATCTGCCGTGTGTAGAAGCTCGCTACTTGGTAGTGGGTGGCTGCAGTTTGCTTTATATCACCCAGTTCGGTGTACAATGCAAGCGCCTTGCTGAATTTCTTCTGTGCTTCATTTTCGTAAACGTTCCGATGATCAGACGAATTGGCCAATGCCACACCCCAAACCAAATAACTCAGTGCCAACTCGCCATTGACTTTGGTGTATAAGGCCGCATCGTCGTCCATTTTGTGATGCTTGAGCAGCGATGCAGCATTCATACAAAGATCAACAGCACGACCATAATGCTGTTGCTGCTTCTGAAAATTTGCAATTTCTCGCTGGGCAAGAATCTTGTGAAGATGGGCTAGGTTAGCCGATAATAATGCCACATTCACTGTGTCTTCGATGTCATTGAAGATGCGACAACTGCGCTCAAACCAGATGTAGGCTATCTCCTCGCTGGTTGCCACCGACAGATAATATTTGCCCAGTTCGTTGCATGCATTGCCAAGTTTTTTCATGAGGCGGCTACGGAAAACAATAACGTTAAAATGCGGTAAATAGCAAGATGATCACGACAAGTACTTACAAGTAGAGCTCCGAATCGACTGATGGAAAGAGACCCCGCAGGTAAGAGAAAAAAGCAATCTGTCGGAGTGTAAGGGGTGCGTTTTCGAGCACAGATGAAGTCTCGTCGCGGAGGTTCTGACCACTGGCGGTCTCGTATAGATGCAATAGCTCTCCTGTAGAGGCGAAACCATCCGATTGTTTGCTAGCAGCGTCGCCGATAACTTCCAAAAGGAAGCAACGAAGCTCTGACACAGTGGCACACACACGAGCAGCCCCACCACCCGATGTACCGCCAATACACGAATCTTCTTTTCGTCGAACTCCGTCAAAGTCGATCGACTCCAGTGCGCGATCGATTTCGTCGTTCTCTGCTCCAGTTTCCCAGGAAAGGACCTGCACGTCGAAGGTGTCAGTTCCCCGAGGAGCGTGAACGAGTGCGTTTTGGATGCATGATATCGCGTCTTCCCACTTCGCTTCGTCCAGACGGATTCGAGCAAGATGTAAGTTGATAGAGCTGCACTTCAATTGGAGCCTCTCCAGCTCTTCGCTCATGAAGTCGGTTACACCTCCGTCGTCGGCTTCATTCTCCTGATCGTCACTTATCTCGACGTGTTCTGAAACGCGCGATGCAATCCTCTCATCTTCTGTTCTCGGTAAGGCGCTGGAGTCCCGTTCAAGTTGTATGCATTCTTCAAATAGACGAATGCTTTCTCTCAAGTACTCCTCGGCATGTACCAAAGCATCAGCCTTGGTGGAGTTAGTATCACCACATGAGTCGTCGGAATCATCGTCAAGCTCATCGTTTCCTTGCTGAAGGTACGTGTCTGCTAACTGTTCAGCCACGGACGAACGGATCGAGCTGTGCGCTGCTCCACCTGAATCTGAAATCTCCTTAAGCAAGTTCACGCACGTACGAAGCAAATCACGTTGTCGGAGTCGGAGTTGCCTGTGGAGACCCGGGGTTTCAGTCGTCAAGGAGTACATCATCCGCGACGCACGCGACGCAAATCGATAGCAAAGCATCGCCATCATGTACTTCCACTTCAGTTGCTTCCCTTGTGACAGCACATTGACATCGTAGAGTCGTAAAGCATTTTCTCCTTGCTTCCGATGAAGCCAATATGTTCCATTCGGTCGTGTGCAGTTATTCTTCAAGAACTTCAAGAGCATTGCAGCATTTAGACTGACCTCTTGGACGTCAAACAACGGGCGTGAGGCATCTCCTGACATGTACGGAATTTGCCGAGTCTCAACGAGTTTGTAGCCTCGAACGACTCCTTTCGAGTGCATGCAAATGGCAAGCTCTGGAATGTTGGCGATGACGTTATCCAAATAGTAGTCGAGCACTGTTGCCAATGATAGCTCCTTGTCCATGTCGTGTAGTCTGAGCGATACGGCTGGGTGTTCTGGGTTGCTAAAAAGCATCACGTCACTCCCTAGCACCATCTTAAGGTCACTGAATTTCCATTTTAGCACGCGCTGGAATGCGGAACGAGACGAATTTCTTGGCATAGATGTTGACCATGGTGAACGTTGAGCTGAGTCCTCTTCACTAGCGGTTGTTGATGGTGATCGATTGCTTCCGGTAGGTTTTGATTCCCCCTGTTTGGGTTTCGACCGCCGGTTAAACGTTCTTCGTTTGCTTGCGATCTCAGCTAGCTTATCCGTGCTACGACCGGACTCGTGGTCCTGATTATTACTGGCGAGTAGCCGACTGCTGACTGTGCTTTGGTAGATAAACTTTTCATAGAGAATTTGCTGCGACTCCTCCTCCCGCTTTTGCTCTTGTCCAATCGACTTTGGTTGATTGCTTGCTTGGGTGAATGCAGATCCTTCGCGGGCATATTCACTGTCCCCTTCACCAAATCCAGGGGGTAAATCAACGTCATCGATACCTCCGTCAACGACCAAGGTGGTTCCGACGCGATGCACCGCGAGTGACACGGGGCCTTGCGAGTACGGCAGTTTGAACAGTTTCTTGATGTTCTCTGCAGGGCCGAGAAAGTCAACTGCGTCATCATCCATGCCAGATGCGAGTTCCACGCGGTTTCCACGTAGACGCACAGAAAGCTGAGGTTCTTGCGGTCGAGCCACCATGTCTCCCAGACGCATGGCCTCGATGAAATTCTGGGCCATAGCATCACCACCGTGAAAAGCGTTGCCAAATGAAACAATGCGTCCATTGCTCGAGGGGCTGTTGCTACCGGAGCCACGTTGGTTTGTTGGTGATGGAAGCGTCGTCAGGTGGAGGTCTGTATCCAACTGGAGTTTCTGGAACGGAACAATCGCCGCCGAGGCGGAGTTGGCGTGGGCAATAATTGCGCGACTTTCACCCACTAGCTCCAGTGGGAAATCGACGGCTTTCGGTGCCTCCACTGCTGCCTCCGGCGTGGGCGTCAGTGTCGGGGAACCGCATGCGAGGGCGCGCGGGGTGCGCGCGATGTCGTCGGTGAGCGCGACGCGGACACGAGGCTTGCCATCTGAGGCCTCTTCGACCCACACAGACATCGCATCCGACCCCGTGGGCGAGCGACAGGGAGAGGACGGCAGCGCATACTCGCGCAAAGTCCCATCCTCAGGGAAGTCCATCGGTCGATTTGGATGTGGAGTTGACGACAGTAGGGTACAAGGAATGATGCTCCCACCTTACTCAAGAGTGTGGGTCGACCTGGAATGTTCCAGATTCGTTGTGGCCATGTTGAGCTCTTGGACCACTAAATCTCATCTTATTTTATGATGGTGGTGGTGATTTGAATCTCTCACACCAAGGTTACACTCAATCATCATCAGCGTACAGAGATGACTTCGAGAGGAGGACAGGCATCTGGAACGGCTGACCCACCGCGATCTTGCCTTCGATCTCCATAGCTTCGACGCGAATTTGCAGCCACCTAGGGGTACAAAACAGGTCAGCATTTTGGTAATGTGGATACAGAGATCGACGACCACTTACTCTTTCACGGCTGACGCTGTGTATGACATTAGGTTCTCTGGAATCGCCTCACCAGCGTCATGCTTACCCGCTAGAGACTGAAGCCGATCACTGACTTCTGCAACGTCCCACTGCGATTCATCTTCTTTTCGCTCAGCTGTTTCAGCGGTCGCATTCTGCGTCAGTACCTCAATCCATTCCCGTTGGTCTTCAAAGGATGGGGCGCATAGCACAAATTTCGTGTAGCCGCTGTCAATCGAGAAACAGTTGAATAAGATCACACGGGTTCCTTGAGACTGGTCGAGCTGATTCGGCATCTCAGAAACAACACTTCCAATCACATTGATCTCTCGCTTGATCGGCCCATTTTCAGTATCAGCATACCCCAGCTTGTTGTTCTGAAGTGAGAAAAACTTCTGCTTCCACGTGTTTTTGTAAATGAAACCTTGCTTTAGCAGTACCCCCTTCTTCTTCCACGTAGCCTTTGGTGGTTGCTTGGACTTCAGCAGGTTACCTTGGAGCGTTTGTCGATCAATATAGATCTTCGCTGCAGCGTAAATTGATTCGAGGATTCGGTTGAACTGAAGTTGAATGTTGGGATCCATTTTGGGCTGCGGTTGGAGGGTGCCTTTAAAATCCTCCGAGACACTTCTTGTTTTACGATCAGAGAATGTGCCGAAACCACCATCGACACTCCTTCGATCGAGGCCCGACACAGAGGTCGGAGTGCTGCCTCCACTGTTGAAACCACGATTGCTCGGCGATGAAATCGTGACAGACAGACCACTTGATGATGCTCGTGGTGAGGGAGCTGGAGAGGAGCGAGGGGATGAACGAGGAGACACAAGGGAGGATGAACCGAGCCTCTTCTGGACCGATTCAATCAGGTTGCTCGCACTGTACGAGCGAGTGCGCTTGCCATTATCGGTCTGCTCTTCCGCACCAAGGGAGTGATTGAAGTCGGCAGCCACAGCATCAATTTGTCGGCGGCTGTGCGGCGGTGTGTTGACAAAGAAAGCGCCCTTTTGAGTCCACCCATGGGGCTTCATTGCTCGAAGTGCGATCAATGTGTGAAAGAAATGACGGACTTCTCGGTGCCAGTGGAGAAACAGTCGTGAGAATGTTTGGAGTAACTCGTAACGTAGTTTGTCGGCATGGCGTTCGGGGAAGCAGTCCCAACAATTGTACAAGAACTCAAGAGTCGTCAACACGACCTGGGTGTGCTCGGAGGCCAGAAGTATTCGCAACGCTGCACACAAAAATCTGAAATCGAACGACGGAGGTAACAACGAGACATCGTCACCAGCGGGAATAGAGTACTGATCGTCTTGATGGAAGTTCCATCGATCGTTATTTTCGAGGTGAGACAAGCGATAGGAGCTCAGGCGCACGCGCCAACTTCGAATCATGTACATCCAGACGCCAAGCAACTCAACCGCACCAATAACTGCAGTGACATCGTGTACGCTGGTGCTACTGAGAAGGAACTTGGTCATTGGGTTGATAAGGCTTGGGTTGGATAGCATCGTGCACGACAACTTGTACAAAGTAGGAGGAAGCCAGCCCGATTTTTGAGTCTTGAGCTCGAGGAAGAACACCTTGAGGACTTGAGTATAGCCGGGCAAATGCGCCCATCCGATCTTCTGGTTTAGCACTGCGAGGGTGTCGAGGACGTACCAGAGCCACTGATCAAGTAGAAGAATATTCAGGGTATTCGCCTCCCCATTTAGTCGACGGAAACGCGCTTTCCATGCTTCGCTAGTCACCTCGTACTTGTCTTCCGCTTCTTCTTCTTGAGCTTTTAGCGCCTTCTCACCGTACTCGTCGAATATAGCCTTGTGGAATCGCCGCCAATCGAGATGTGCCTCTAAGCCATCCATCGCGAACAGATCAGCATCAGCCTGACTTTCGAACTCAGCAGCCAACTCGGAAACCGGCTCTGTGTAAGATTCAGCCCATAACTGGTAAAGCTCAACACCAAAACTGGGAAGACGAAAGCATAGCACCGAGAGCATACGAGCAACGAAGAACATAAGGTTGTTGTTCATCACACCGCGGACTGAGACTGTTTGTAGCACACAGTATTTTGTCTCCACTAGCATCGCCCGTAGTTTCAAACCGAACTCAACGTCCCGTTTGTTAACCTTATGGGTGTGCTTGATGCCGAGTGTGTTCGTCATCACGGTTGAATCGAATCCCAGTAAAGGTAGGTCACTCAGTTCCGCTCGTTTGACGAGATAGAACAGCAGTTCATAAAAGACATTTCGTAGAGTGTAGTGCCGCACCCGAATATTCTCGAGAAGAAATTGCCACAGGCGAAGAAGAATACTCTTGGTTTCGTCAAGTGCCTCCGCTGAGGCGTACACCCACGAAAGCATTGAGGCTTTGTGCGAAATCTGCAGCATCTTGAGGATTTTTGTCGCCTTCCGCACTTTTGCCTCCTTGTCGTCTTTTTGGCGAACTGCCATGAGGTCGACGAGGTCTTGCATTTTTTCTAGAACTCGCTGAGCTTCAACAGGAATGATTACCTTTCGGTGAGATTTCTTCGTCGATGGAGCTCCGACAATCACCGAGCTTGATGATGAAATTCCATTCTCACTAATTACACCGCATCTCAACTGGCGGACGTCGGGAATCCGCTTGAACAAAATTGTCCCATACACAACACCAACTTGGTGACCCTTGAGCGTGAGGGGTTGCTCGAATCGGCTTGTAACAAACTGTTCCGAGAACCCAAGTCCATTAGAACCCGAGTTTGGGTTTGCGTCAAACTTTTTCTTCAGTCTCTCCTGAAGGGCATCTTCGAAACTCTTCTCCAGCGATAGCCACGTTTGCCCGAAAAGGATCGTGTTACGTACTTCTTTGTCAAATGCTGGGTCAACTTCAGGTGTGGCGTCTTTTTTGAACTTTTCATAAAGAGCCAAGAAGCCTCCATCTGGGTCACTTGCTATCTGTCCTCGACCAGCGTACATCTGCCGCACTTCGAGGGTTAATGTAGCAGACATAAGCTCATCAAACGTGCTGTATCGAGTAATCGCCGGCAAATGGTCGCTCACTGTAGACCAAGCCACGTTCACGGGATCCTCCGCCAACAAGGGGTCTCCTATCGCATCTTCATCTGCACTAGCTGTTGTCATTTGCGAATGCGTTCGTGTGACCCTCGAAGACAACACAGCCAGTCGAGCCAGTGACTGGAAGCTGACTTCGTTGATATCGCCCATGGCCCTCTTTTCAGCGTGTTTGAGAGTGTTTCCCATGTAGAACGTTTCGCTCGTTCCTATTGTACATTTGTAGCTGACAGCAAATTTTTTGAGCGGGAGAGAGGCATCTTCTTGAAAATCATGACCTTCCGGTCGGTCAAGTTCGTTGGCAATCGCAGGCATCATCACACCGACGTCACTCACAGAGATGTTCCACTCGCTACATTGTTCCATGTAGCAGTTGAAGACAATTCGTCCATTGTCACAGCCAGTCAAGTGATGGTCGTGGTGGACTGGGCCAGTTGCGACGGACCACAGATCGACCTTCGCCGACCCAATGAGGGTTTTCGAGTGGAATGTTCGAATCGTGAACACCTTGATCACAAGATTCTTCTTCGGTAACTGCGCGAGCAGACCTTTGTACTCAAACGCAATCAGTAGGCCCTTGTAGTTCGGATTCAAGTCGCCCTTGATCACTGGAGTCGCATACGGAGTCTTCTCGTCAGGATCGTCCCAATAGAACTCCACAAATGGGTCGCTTTTCCCGCTAAGCTTGCGCCCTTGCAAGTTACGGCACTGGATACCCGAGATTCGTACGCGGAAGAGGCACTCTGTGTCCGTCTTGCGTTCAAGAGGTTCGAAGACGTTTCGAAGAAACTTGGGGCTCATTCGCCGCGGCGAAGACGCAAGGCCGAACTGCTCACCAAATTCCCGCGTCGCGGCTGACAGCGAGTTCAGCGTGTCGTAGTGGGTCATTGACATCCTCGGGGACGTCGCGGCGCTCGAGGGCGCGGAGCTCATGGTTCTTCTCGCCGCACTTCAACCTCTCTGAGAATCTTCGCACCGCCGGAACTCGAAGACACCAGATTTCGCCCACGAGTGCTCCGAAGCGTGGGTAGTTGAGGCAGAGGTGGGCGAGTGGTGCTGCGGGAGACGGTCGTGGAGGCCTTGGCCGAGAGAGAGAGAGAGGCTTTCCCCCAAGGAGATGGAGGATGGAGGAGGAGGATGTCGTCTGTGTCGGTCCACGCGGGGGTAGGCACGGCAGCATAAAACCTTCCCAAGTATCCGTCTCAGTCAACACTGCGATTCAGAAAAGAATTGACAGATTCATGAGGTTTTATGTGTTGGCATCACTTTGGTGGACCACACCGTTAAATGGCTGCGTACTTCAACGTCAAGTTGGTGACCGCTCTTGAAGTTCTTCTGGTTTCCCTGCAACGAAGCGACAACTCAGTGACTTGAATTAGAGTTTCCCTGAGTTTGGTCTGAGCCATTCTAGCAAGTCATCGGAATTGTTGCTCCAGGTAGCCCATTGATCGAGTAAAGACAGCCTTGCAGAAAAAGACCTCCGAAGTCGGCCATCATGACGCCAATGGTGTCTCCAACTGAGGCTGCGCTGAGTGCGAATTCGACGTACGCCGGCGGGACCTCTTTGCTGAGAAGAGTGTAGGCATTGACGTAGACACCTCCTCCAAGCAGGCCAGCGAAGAAGCAGAATACGAGCAGAGACCAGTTGTACAAGAAGTGGTACGCCGACACAAGCGTGAAGAAGACCAGCAGAATCACCTGCAATGCTGGCATAAGGTAGAGGATGGCTCGGTTGGCTTGGAAAAGCACACCAGATGATCGTGAGAGGAAAACTCCCGTCTGGTATGCCATCCCCGCCGAGGCATAGAACTTGGAGCGAGCGTCGGCGTCCGTCACAGGAAAACCGATAGTCGACCACACACCGGTCTGCATTGTGTACTCCGCAAAGTACACGACTGCCAGAGGGACCACATAGGGACCAAGGCGGAACGCGAATTTAACCTTCTCGCGGAAAGTCAGGGCGGCAGCTCCTGGGTGCTCGACGTACTCGGCCATCTCACCCTGCTCGGCTCGTTTCGTGGTGAAATCTGGGACAAACTCTGTTTGACTCAGTGCGAGCACAAGCGATTCGTCGGCTGTATCAGGGATGGTACTATAGCTCGCTCGCCCTGGTGTCGGTAGATGCCGCGTGTCAAGCATAAACACAAATGTTGCAACGTAGAGTGCAGGGAATAGAGCGGCCGCGAGCAGCAGCGTGGACGTGAAGCTCATTCCGATCCACAGATGGAAAATAGCAATCCAGGCATACCCACCGACGCCTGCGAGGCCAGTTCCGCTTGACCAGCACGTCAGGCAATGCCTGCTGTCGTAGAACGACGCCATCGCGAGGAATGATGCCTCCATCATACCCGATTGGAGCCCCGAGAAGGCAACGCCGAGGAGTTGAAGGCCAAGCGATTTTGTCCCGAGCCCGACGACCAAGAAACTGACGAGCATCCAGGAGGCCCCAAGGATCGTCCGGTGGCGATACGAGATGAGGTGGAACCAGTACGGGCCCGTGAGTTTGACGAAGAGCGCTGGGAAGATATCGAAGAAGTAGACGAGGCCGACTCCGCCCGCCGCGATCTCCTGCGCGCCCGCGATCATGATCACATAGCCGACGTTGTTGATGAAGCCGAGCACCCAGAACGCCGCGAGGTTGCGGAGCGGCTCACGCGTGCCCGCCATGTCGGTCACGGCAGTGTCCACTGGGCGATCAACCTCAGGAACGAGGTTTTGGTGCACTCCCGGTGGCAGTGGATCCACTTCTTCCATGCAAATGCGGTGGTGGATCGCGGCGGCGGCGGCGAGCGCCGTCGTCGGCGAAGCGCTAGAGGTGCTGCAGGTGGAGAGAAGAGACGCCCCAGCGCTGGATCTGCTCGTTGTAGGTGCGTCATTCGGCGCGAGTCTGCCGATGGCGTCGGCCGATCAGGCCTTCCTGGGGCTCGTGCAGGCCGAAATGTCCGGCGACTGCTCCCACGTTGTGACCGCAGGTGGAGTGGCCGTGGGAGTGTCATCCGCTATTCTAATGGATCGCGGTGGTTTATGCTCGTTTGTTCAGAAGGCCGCGGCAGTGCAGAACATGGGAGCGTCGCTTCTCGTTGTCGGAGACAACGTTGAGGGGGCTTACCAGGCGTGGAAACACACGGGGCATTCAGTGTACGATTGCTCTTTGGGCCAAGCAACACTTGCCCAAAATGTATCCGATCCTTCGCATTTTCCTATCGTGGATGATCGCATTGTGGGACTGGATCGGTGCTCAGCAAGTGGTCAATGTGAGAGTGCTACATGCATCTACACTGGCGCTTCAAGTGCCGGAAAGGCTGGGTTTGAAGTGTGCTGCTTCATAAACTCTCTCGTGCGTATGAGCTCAGATCCGAAAGACGACGTTTTGGCGAGGGGCATCAATATTGCAGCCGTCTTCGCCTCGTACAAAGACGCCAAGATGCTGCGGAGACTCGTAAAGGAGAACTCTCTTGTGCAAGTGCGAGGATTTGTTGCGGAAGAAAGCCCGTGGAATATCTCCATGCTTCTGACGTGGTTACTAGGTGTGCTTGTTGTGATTGGTGGTGCGTATTGCTCGGCAACAGAAGAACGGAAATTCTCCTTTGAGAAACTTGCCCTTGGGATGCACGGTTCCGAAATGTTGGAGACGCAATACACTAGTATCGGGGACAACGAGGACTCAGCATATTTTCCCATTATTTCTTCTGTGGATCATGGAGAAGACGACGATCGTATCAAGCTGTCATCGATTCACGCCCTCTACTTCGTGGTTGGTTCTTCTTCAGTTCTTGTGTTGCTGTACTATGGCCACCTTGCGCTGCTGATGAATGTAATGTTCATGGTGGCAACGACGGCATCCATGGCTCAAGTCGTGATTTTGCCGATTCTCAGATCAATGATTACGCTTCAAACTTTCTCGCCAAGTGGTCAGGATCGGTTGCTGCACATTGTTGGTTTTGGACTCGCATCCTCAACGTCTATTTATTGGTTTGTGCATCGCTCGAGTGCCTCTATTTGGCCCCTTCAAGATCTGTTGTGCATCACCCTATGTTTCGTAGTCATCGACACGATTCATCTACCAAGTTTGAAAGTCGCAAGTGTTCTTCTCGGTGCCGCGTTTGTGTACGATATCTTCTTCGTCTACGTCTCACCTCTCATCTTCGGCTCAAGCGTCATGGTCGAGGTTGCGTCTGGTAGAGGTTCTATTCAGACATCCGCGGCCCAAACGACGCATGAGAGGCTGCCAATGGTACTGAGCATACCGCTGCTCTATTCGTATTACGGGGGCAACGCGCTGCTTGGACTGGGCGACCTCATTTTACCGGGACTTCTAGTTTCGCTCTGCATCCGCTACGACTACTGCATGGCATATCCGCTATCGCGAAGTTACTTCATCGTCTCAAGTCTAAGTTACGCATTGGGTTTGTTGCTTGCCAACGTCATGGCTATTGCTCTTCGTGACATCGTAGAAGGTCAGCCAGCGTTGATGTACATCGTGCCAATCATGCTGAGCAGTATAGTGCTACTTGCAGCACAAAAGCAAGAACTACACGAGCTCTGGCGTGGACCAGAATGTCTTCAGATGGAGCTCGCGTTGGCGATATCTCTAAACAAAGATACCACACCAAGACGCGAAGAGGTAGAGCCTTTTCTGAAGCGACTTAAGTAGGATCGAAATTGCAGTTTTATCAAATAATCAACTCCCCCAGATAAAGAGTCTCTGTGGACTACGACTTATCACGTCTCTGAACGAAGTTTGCACTCTTCTCGGAAGATCAGCCTGATTATACAGAGTAATACATGAGCCCTTCGCTTCAACGTTGCAGCCAATTCTACCACTGACCTGTTGAACTCTTCCTCAGACACCGACAGCATGGACGCGTCTGCAACATTTAGAAACTCGATAGCACTTCGTAAGTTTACAAAACAGTATCCCGCCCTGTGACCGAAGTACTCGTCAATCATCAAGAACATTGAGGACTATCAATCAAAACAAGGAGAGGATCACTCACTTGGACATGAGATCGTTCGGATTGCGATACGTTGCGATGTATTCGCAATTCGAGTGGAGACGGGGGATCTTTGAATGGAGTACAATGTAAATGAAGACCGGAAGGAAATCATCAGCACCAGGACGGGACCCCGAATCTCCGCGGGACAAGTTGAGCACGCTAAATATTATCGTACAGCACCGTACGATGCAGTTGATCTTATCCCCCGGGCAACGAAAAGAATTGATCCGACGTAACTCGTCCTCCGCCATTGACCATACAACCTCGTTGCGCATACAAGACTTAATATCCAGCATGTCAGGAGTGATGAACTGCACACGAGTGGAACATTAGCATCCGACGAATGAACTGATTCAACTTGTGCGATAGACTTACCGAAAGCAGCTTCATACGCTGCATCAGGCGATCATCTTCTTTCTTCCACATAGCGCATTCGTCTAGCTGGTTCATCGCAATATCCTGAAGTTGATCCATCACGTACTTTTCAATGCTGTCGCGTGCTCTGGACAGTGTAGTCTCCGAGGAACGGCACCAAACTGGATGGTTTTGCAACAATTCTTCGGTGCTTTGGAAGAAGTAGATACATCGGCGACGAAACTCGTGTGTTCCATAGAAATCGTAATCAACGAAGTCTGTGGAACGTGGTGGCTTGCCATCTCCACGCGGACCAAGAATCGACGCCAAAAATGTGCGGATGGTCTCCAAGATATCGCGCGATCCAGGGAGACGAAGCTGTTCAAGAAACTCAGCGTACGTCATTTCGTGATGTTCATCTTCCTCGTCTTGGTTACTGCGGAGTTTGTTTGTCTTTTTAGGTGGCCATACTGTTTCATCGATATCCGCAAAAAGGTTGCGCTGACTGGACCGAACTCGATGTGTTGGATGGTTGTCGAAGCGCTCGCTAGTTGGACGTGCAGCATCTTTCCTGCTTACCTCGGTGTCAAGGACCTCGTGCTGGTTGCCTTCATTTTCAGTCTCCTCAGTCTCAGTATCAAGGAGGCCAAAGTCGCTGACACTCAAACGTCCGGAAGAGCGCCGACTGGGTTTCCGCAGAAACCCTGCAGACTTGACGAAGTCTTCCTCGCTCGCACAGCTCTCTCTCCGCTCAAAGTTTCGACCGGAAGAGCTCTTGGAGAGCGCTGATGAACACGAGCTTGGTGATGTGTCGTCTGTCGTGGAGCTACTCGAGTCGTCGTCGAACAAAGACATCCGGCGGTGGCGCGGAGGAGTCGAACTGACTGCCTTCGACGGCGGGTGGAGGATGCGGTCGATGGCTTCGCTCAGCACCCCGGTGGCTGCTGGCTTGTGGCCGGAGCTGCTCGTAGCTCCATGCTTGTTCGCTGGCGGCTCGGCGACGGCGTAGATCTTGGCGATCGTCTCGTCTTGCTGCTCGATGGACTTGAGCAGGGCCTGGCAGCGCCCACGCAGCGCCGCGATCTCCAGGTCGCGGGCCTTGAGCGCGCCCGCGAGGTCGGCGACCTGGCCGCGCAGCTGCGCGTTCTCGCGGCGGAGCTGCTCGACGTCGCCGCCGGGTCCTCCGCACGACGCCATCGCTCGCTCTCTCGTCCAAGGCTTCGACGAAGAACAATAAAATCGCGGGAACAAAAAAAAAGAAACAGGGACAGGAAGAGACGCGCGTAATTTACCGCGAAATTACGGCGGCCGTAGAGATGGGCAACTTCAACATCTGCCCACCACCGAGACACGACGTCCACAAACGAATACTTTCTATTTTATCACGTTTCGTCTCTGCATTGCGCCTCGAGATCTCCTCGCAGTAGATCCTCGATATGGGCGCTGTCGGCACGAGGCTCGGCCTCCTGGTGCTCTCGGTCGCCGCGTTGCTCTGCTGCGAGCTGCGAGCCGTGTGTGGAGCCACCGAGTTCGAGGCTGCGGCGAGGAGCTACGCCCAGCTGACACGAAGTCAGGTCCACAGCACTCTTGATAGCCTCTACCGGCAAGGAAGATACGTAGAGCTCGAGCGAGTCGCCTCGACAATCATCCAACAGAATCCGACAGGTACGAGCAAAGGCGCATCTTTGTTGGCATTGTAGGAGCTCGCAAATCGAGATTAAACTGTGGCCAGTGATACAGAACTCCAACTACACAAGTGTCTTTGAGTTCATCGGAGTTGCGCAGTATTCACTCGGTGAGCTAGACAAGGCCATCACGACTTTCAGGCGGGGTGTTGATCTCAATGAAGACGACATCATGGCCTGGGTGCACCTGGGTAATTGCTACCTTTACAAACTGGAGCTTGCAAAATCCATTGAAGCTCTCGAGGTAGCGGTCGTGGGGAAAGGAGCGACAGCTCACTTGCACCAACTAGTTAAAGCTCGGAACTGGATCGCAAACTGGCAAAATCGAGAAGAATCGATGGCTCAAGTGGACGAACAAGTCCGCGAAGATCTTATGCGTGGACTCGTACCTACTGTTACCCCACTCGATTTCGTTGAGCTGGATTCGATCACAATTAAACAAATTGCGAATCGAAGTTACCACTACTTTGGGCTGAACCGTCTTTGCTGCGACGATCAAACTCATAGTGTTCAGTTGCGGTCACCAAAACTTCGAGTCGGTTTCGTGTCATCAGACTTCGGCGTTCATCCGGTTGTAACACTCATGCGTGGAATTCTTGAAATACTGGCACACAGCCGGAACCAAGAGTTCACTGTTTACGGTTTTAGCCTGACGGCGGCAACTTCGTGGTGGAAACGCAATATCACACGGTCTGTTGACCACATGATCTCCCTTCTTGGTAAAAACCCAGCCGAAGCTGCGAAGGCAATCCATTCCCACAATATTCATGTGCTCATCGATCTCAACGGCCACACTCTCCACTCGGGTCTATCAATCTTTTCGTATCGTCCAGCACGTGTTCAAATGTCATTTCTCGGCTACCCCATGACAACCGGAAACCCAAACATTGATTTCTTTATCGCTGATCCGGTCACGACACCGCCCGAGATCATCGATTCATTATTCACAGAGAAGATGCTGTTACTGCCGACCCACTACATTGTGAACGACCACATGCAAATGATGGGGCATACCATTCAAGGTGACAGACCGACTCTGAAGGAAGTTGTATCGCACTTCCAACCCAGCACAGATGATGTCTTCGTATTCGCAACTTTCAGCAATTGGCAAAAGATGGATCCATTTATCTTCAGCGCATGGATGGCAATCATGGGTCGCGTACCAAATTCCGTCATGTGGTTTATTCGTTCGAAAGGCCACGTTGAAGCAGAGAAGAACCTCCGAGCAGAAGCGTGTGGTCATGGTATCGATTGCAATCGCCGCCTTCTGTTCTCAGATTACCAGCCTTGGCTCCACCATACGCACGGCAAACGCGCAGCCGACTTGATTCTGGACACTTCACTAAAGAATGGGCACACAACCGTACTCGACGCTCTCTTTGCAGGTGTCCCCGTCATTACGATCGAAGGAAATCGAATGAGCAATCGTGCCGCAAGCTCAGCACTTCACTCTCTTCGCATCCACGAACTACCTGCCAATTCGATTAAGGAGTACGTCGAGTTAGCCGTTGCTCTCGCTTCCGACCGATCTCTTCTCTCAAGACTACGTGCAACAACCGAGCAGCACCGCCTAGTGTATCCACTCTTCGATACCCATCTTTTCACCAATCGTTTTGGCTCAGCATTGCGATGTGCATGGCATCTGAGAAGAGGTGTAGGTGCAGAAATGCATCTCTTCTCACCAATTCAAGATGAATCTAGAATGGTACCTCGGTTCATTCAGGCTGAAACTGCCCTCGGTGACGACGAGACAGAGGACCCCTATGAATCTCAGGTGCAACAAGCACTTCTTGCCAGACATCGCATCATGCTACATGTCGGAGGACAAGTGCGGCGCGACGGTTGGTGGGTTGTTAACATTGAAGACCGAGTTGAAGTTGACTTTATCCTCCCTATGGACAAGCTCTATCCGTTCCCAGACGGCTCTGTCGATGAGATCTATGCATCCCACGTACTCGAGCATGTGCACTTTGGAGTTGATGAAGATGTGCGTCACACGCTTGACGAGTGGTATCGTGTCTTGAAGCCGAGCGGGTCGCTGCTTGTTGCAGTTCCGGACTTGGCAATCTTGTCGTCGCTTTTCATTAATGAAACACTCACCGACCAAGAAAGGTTCTTTGTCATGCGAATGTTCCATGGAGGCCAAGTCAATGCTTACGACGTGCACAAAGTCGGTTTCAACTTTCACATACTGAGGTCCTTTCTCCAAAATGCAGGGTTCTGTGAGATCAAGCGAGTAGATAGCTTTGGACTGTTTTCAGACGCAAGCACAGCCCAGTTCAGAGGTGTTCCGATTAGTCTGAACGTTGTAGCGCGTGCGTGCAAGTCTTGGTGAATGGTGAGACCCAAAAAAGGATTACAAGAAAGAACGATACGGTCGAAAGTCGCCTATCGGCAATCGCTACGGCTGACCAGACTTCATGAACTTGATCATGTCGATCCTCTTGCCTTTGTTTGGGCGAAGGACGGATGCTACGTCGTTCGACTTTTTCATCATGGAGGCACTACCATGAAACATTCGCGACACTGTCAGTTAACGGCTCTAATCATGAATGATAACACAAAACGCACATGATCTTATGCCCTCTTGATGACACGGATGGATTTCCGCGCGCAGGCACGTTCAGCGAGCCATCTCGCAGTGATGACGCTGAAGTATCTCGTGTTCTTTTCGGCGGTAAAGGATACGCGCGCTGAACGACGCTTCCTGAGGTAGAGATGACAGTCGGAGTGTCAAGTACTAAGCCAGAAACTGCAGATGATGAAGGCCTGTCGGAGCGCTTCCTCTTATTGCCTGTGATCACAGGATGCCAACCGTTTGATGGTGCACTCCGACCCACAACTGCACTACCAGGTGGTGGTCGCACGCCATATACTCCGGCAGAGATATTCTTGAGTTGACTCTTAGATGAGAACATGGACTTGTTGAATGTTGAGAACGAGTTGTTGAGTTGCTGACGGCGTTTTCCCGCAGTCACAAAAGTAGAGGCTATGTGGTGAAGACAATACTGGGACTAGGAAAACCAAAAACCAATCAGCTCCACAAAAATCCTCCTTAGTTGAGTTTCATCTTACCTTCGCCGTATTCACGATCAGCTTGCATCGTCCGTCACTGCTGTTCGTGCCTTTGCAGATTCCGAAGTCTACAGCGCGACCGAGCGAAACAACTTCCTCTGCCTTGGAAACTTTCAGCGCAAACTTGTTTTTCTCGCTTGCAGGCAGCAATGGCGCGTTTACCACCGCGACAAGTGTGCCTTCAAGTGTTTTCCAATGACTCTCGTAAGCGCTGTCGAAGAGAAACACGGCCAATTCCGTCGTCGCCAAGTCCGACAGCGACCACACCATAAAAGACGATCCATTCGTCGCGGCCTTTGACAGGCTCTTGCGAGCCACGACACCGATCGTGACCCAGTCCACTTGGTCGTTACTCAGAACGTCACGCGAGACTTCGTCCATCTGACGAAGTGGGATGAACTGGCGTCCCTTCATCTCTGTCTCCAGCTCGCTCGCTGCAACTTTCCGCTCGGAGATGCGCAGCCCAGAGAAAGTCTCGGTCTCAGCGTTTGGGTGCGTTAGTGGTGGTGTCTTCTCGTCCCGAGCAGGCGGTGTGGCTGTCGTGGCTTTGGGTTTGGTCCTTGCATTTACTGCGGGGCCTCGCACGGCGGCAGCGGCTGCCTTCACGTGCTGCACGACCTGTGCCTGCCTCTGCTGCGCATGGGCCGTGTTCCTCGCCACGGCCTGCTGCGAGAGCGCGGTCCAGTTCCACGCCCCTGAACTGGAGACTGCTTTCCCGCCATCTCCAGTCGGACTCATGATCTGAGCTGAGCCCAACCTCACCAAACTGCCCGAAATAGTGCCCCCCAAGAATTCACACTGACCAAAGGAATCCCTCGCAGATATGAGTCGTCACAGCAAGAACTCGACGGCGACACACCACTTCACATACCACGAGCGCCAGGCTGCAGGCCACGGGACGCTCAAACGGCGCTTTGGTAAGGACGCGCAGCTGGCTTTCGGTTCCTGCTCGCTCTGCCTCCAGCGCACCGAAGACCGGTCGCCGCTCGCCTCTCCCAGCGGCTACGTCTACTGTAAAGAATGCATTTACGCAAACCTGCTCGCCCAAAAACGGGCGATCCAGGAAAATCTTGACGCGTACGAGAGATTCTGTGAGAAGAAAGAACAGGAGGCGCAGGATGCGATCATCGACAGGGAGCGGGCTGAGATCCGTAAGTTCCTCGATGCTAGTCACGGGGCCTCTCTTACCCATGTCTCGGATTCCGCAAAGCTGAAAGACGAGAAGAGCTTGATTGAAAAGAAGATACAAGAAAAGGTGGATCGGACGTCTGACGACGCGAAGCGTGAGGCGATGAAGCGGACCAGCTTCTGGATTCCAGATTGCACGCCAACAGCTCAGGACAAGATGGAGCAGCCAGACACCAAGACGCGAGACCCAATGAGCAGCGAGGAGATGAAGCTCAAGCATCTTATGCCACTGAAGTTCGACTGGCAAGCTGACGAGTCAACCCGAGAGAAGCATGTGATCTGTGCAGTTACCAAGCGAGCGATCACGCACCAGTTGGCGGTTTTGTTGCGCCCGTCGGGTCAGGTTGTACTAGAGAGTTGTTTGAAGGACATGGTGCTGCCAACCATGACTTGCCCGATTTCAGGACTGAAGCTCCGCAAGAAAGATATCGTCAGACTTCAGACTGGCGGTACGAGTTACAGCGCTCACAGCAATGTCGAGGCCAAAAAGTATCGTCCTTCTATGACTTGATTGCTATACGAGACGGTTAAATATACCTAGTTATGTCGGAGGCAGCATTTTTTCGGTGCATGAGCGAGGATTGCTCGCCAAACTCTTCAAAGATTTGGCGTTGGATCGCACTTGGGCTCACGCCAGCGCGCAATTGGACACGGACGAACTGAAACACGTCGTCTGCTAAATCAGCCATCGACAAAATCCCAGCAGTCTTGCTGAACGGATGCAAATTCGCAGGCGATACAGTATCTTGGACCACAACGCGAATTCGGTGCAAAGGGATGAACCCAGCGAGGTCGTTAACCTGCTTCTGAGCTGCTTCTGCAGTTGATGCAAAGACGACGATCATGGCATCTTGGTATTCTTCGGACTCGCCAGGAAGCTCCTTCTCAAGTGTGCTCGGGAGAGCAAACTCGAGGCCGATGACAGAGGATATCCCGTGGCGATGAATGAGGGCACTGCGCACCAACTGCATTGTTGCATCCAGCCCGCTAGTTTCAAGTGTGTCTTCATCTTCGCTATCAGCATTGACCAAAACCACCTTGCGAGTCTCCTCCCCAGTTACGCAGTCCAATAAAAAGCGGAGAACCCCTGATAGAACGAAAAAGTAGACGTCGACGCCGTTGCTTCTTGCCTGCCACAATGGGGAGGCGCCCACATTCACCACAGCGACTGTTTTAATCTTTCCACTTGCAGCTAATGAGTTTTTCCAACATCCCAATTGTCAGTTGCTGCAATCACAAATTCGGGTATTGCGTGTTTGTGGGTCTCACCTGTCGCCACTGTCCGCTTGGCAATCAAGAAAGGGTCGGCATTCTTGCCATCTATCTCAAGCTCAAGCACTCGTAGTCGCGCTTCCGCCTCTGATGTTTCGTTGGCCTTGGTTGAAGAAGCCTGCTGGAGACCGATCGCGGACCAATCGATCGGGGAAGCTCCCCGAGCGGCGTGCCAAGCCACGTGCACGACGTGGTCGCCATGCTTGTTTGACGTCGCTTTGGACAAAAACGATCCCTCGGGGGCTAGGCGAACGACTCGTTCAACTTGCCCAGACGGAGCGTGCGCTTGTGCAAACTCGGCGCGTGCGTGCGTCGTCTCATGCCATCGCCACAGAGTCCACACGAGGCCGTAGCTGGCGACGGCGTGCCGCAGACTCCGGACCGACTTGATCGCGATGATCCGGTTGGCTCGGCGCGGATCGAGATTCGGTTCCGCGTGGGGAGAGGCTGAGGCCACAAGTCTTTCCACGGGTAGATTCGACGCAGCCGCGACGGTCGGCGCAGCCACGGTTGCCCAGACGACGCTCGGGACGGCGTTGGCGAGGGCGAAGCGGCTAGCGAAGCGCAGCGGGATCGGCCGCTGCTGGAGGTGCAGGCACGCCTCGAGGAAGCCGAGCGCGAGGGTCGTGGCGCCGACGCCCGCGAGGCCGCGAGCCGGCGAGGCGCTCGGGGGCGGCGCCGGCGACGCGAAGTCGCTCGGGTCTGCTCGCCATGGGCGCATGGGTTGATCCGCTGCGTGCATCCAGACGAGCGGCTGGTGGACACCTCGTTCTGTCTCCCACGGTAGGCGCGGCAGCCCTCGCAGCCACCTCAGATTCCGGGGGGGCCAGTTGCCCTCGGGGGCGGTTTTAAGAGGAGCGAAGATGGCGACCGTCGACTGTCGCAGGTGTCGTGCCGTCGCCACGCGATTCGGAGTGACGCGAGCGCCACCAGGTGCCGCCGCGCTGCCTCGTCACAGTCGCCCGAAATTTCCCGCGGCAGCGTCAAGCGGTTGCGCGATCCGGATTGGCGACTTGCGGCCAAGGGGCACGCTGTCACAGACGGAAGAGACACGGCCGCCGCCGCGTCTCTCGCCCGCCCACGCGCTGCCGTCCAATCTCAGAGATTCGCGGCGCCGACGACGGCGTGCCCGCCAGCCAACCAGCGCGGCGGCCCAAAGATCCCGCTCCCCCACCTCCGCCGTAGACGAGCGCAGCCCCTCGCGCGTCCGGTGCGACGAGGTGAGGTACTTCCCAACTCGCCTGCTTCCTCCCAAGCCGTCCTCCACCATGGGCATCCAGTCGTCGCCGCTGCCGCTCCGCGTGCGCTACGCCACCACCGACAAGCCGGCCGAGCCCTCGGTCCTCAAGCGGTGCCTCAAGCAAGTCGAGGCGGCCAAGTCGCGCCCGCTGCCGCTCGAGGCCCAACAGCTCAAGCTCAAGATCCTTGAGACCCACCCAATCCGCACGAGCCGCTTCAGCCTGAGCCACATGAAGCGCATGGCCGTCCCGCCCGTCGAAGTCCCCAAGTGCCTCTGTGGCAAGCAGGTCACTGGGACCACCGTCGGCGGCAAGAAGGTGCCCTTCTCGCGCGATATGTGGGAGAACCGCAAGCGCAAGGCGGAGAAGACTCGCCTCGACTCGATCTACGAGCTCATCACGTACTGAGCAGCGTTCTGCGCCACGAGCCAGCTCTCGACCGCAAGCGGAGAGTGCTGCCCCAGCCACAGCGTGTTACTCGCCTCCCAGGTGACAAACCGTGTAGAACCTACAAAGTCATCCCTCCACCACCACCCCACATATAGAGATAGACCGATCCACTATCGTCGTCTTCGCGTGTTCAACATCACGGCACTAGTGTACCATAGAATACTATCACAGAATATTTACCGAACGCAACTACGAACACTGCCTCCTTATTCATGTTCACTCAATTCATAGGAGTTCCATCGATGAAACGTGAGGAGCCATACTTCAGTCAACACCATGAAGGATCAGGCTACTAACGCAGTAGGTATCGAATGAACCTACACCAGAATTGCGGGAAGGTGGACATGCATGTGATGGACTGATGGAGACACCACGAGGTCACATAGGAACGCACCATGTGGGGTCCTCATTAGAACGGCGTCAATTCCGGCACGAGATGTGAAATCCAGCTCCTATGAGAATGATCAAGACCTGAGAGTGTGTTGGGAGCTGACATCCTTGGTCGGGGTCGAGGGAACAAGATGCGGGTTATACCGACACACAAATGAGTGTACTCATGGTCTGCCGTTCACATAGACGTGAAGGAAGGCGATGAATGCCAACGCTTGCCAATGGCAGCACACCGAACCACGACGTCATCGCGAGCGACCACAGGTTTCGTGGTTCGCCCCATACCGTACAGTACCATTACCTGAGGTAACTGATCCCATGTCTGTTGTTTGAGCAATCAAGCAGGAATGGATAAAGAAGCCATCGAAGATTCGGACGCCACGGTTCTTGGAGGGTTCGGAGTTGCTGACACTGGGCCGCTTGATTGAGCAAGCAGTTGGACTCCAACTGCCTCCAAGTTGAAGGCCGGCTGCGCGTACCGGTACGCCAACATGAACTTCGTGCGGCAAGCACGTCGTGACGAAGCTTGCTCAATCGGGCTTGATGCGTAGTGTGTATTGAACACTGCGAGCATGTCCATTTTGCCCCTGGTGATGGCATCGTGGATGGGAAGTATTTTTATTGTACTCACCTCAACGCTATGCACTCATTTACTCCGGCTTGCGAAGGGAGTGCAACACGTTCTCAAAAACCGCAGAATTTTGTAATACCGTAGAGAACTTTCGCGAACTGTTTGAGTTGGGTAGTCCCAGTCCCAAGAGAGTGGACCATGCAAGCTGGTCAGATCAAGTGTGCGGCGCACACTTGATCTGACCAGCTGCACACAGTTTGACTATAACCCGTGATCGCGGGTTATAGTCGAACTGTGTGAAAGTCGTACGTCTCTGGATGCTTGGTCGTTTGAGCCGTCGTCGCAAAGCGAGGGTGAAGACTGATATTCGTAGACAAGATATCTGAAGAGATCGCTCGATGTAGAAGTGCTCGAAGAAGAAAATCAGTCCGATCGCTCGGCGTAGAAGTGCTCTAAGACCGCGGTTCAGACGATCGAGTCGATCCCTATGGATTCCACAGGGATATTCAGTAACCTCTTTCCGCTGTGGAACGAGGTTTATGGCAGATACATCCTTTATCAAACAAGGAAGCCTAGCTAAGCGATTGCCACCTACATGTCCTGGGGTACCTGCTCACATTCGCAACGCAGGCCCCACCGAGTCTCTCGGAGGACCATCCTCGGAGTTTTGCAGCATCCTAAGGAAGACACAGTTCTAGTCGAGTTGGTGCAAATTTGACGCTGAGATACTGTATCAGAGGTTCACCCTCGATACCGGGACACTTTTTGACCACTGGGAAGTCAAGCTGTCCTGAAGGTGCCGATTTCAGCAGGGTTACGACGGCAGCAAAGGGGGCAAATGATGATGATGATGCAAATCAAGTCTGTTGAGTATAACTGAGTGAATCCTATAGGATGCTCACCTGTCGGACAAGCTAAGGCTCATCGTAGCGGTCTCATGGGGACAAATGCACTCATCATGCCATCGACAACGCGCAGAAAGCATCGTGACTCGCCATGTTCCTATCAAATATTCGGGTCGTAAGGAGGAGCAGAAATAGCCACTTACCATCCGTCAAAAGCAGGGTAGTAACGACAGCATACTCATGGAAACTGCAGCATGGCGCCCGGTGACAATCAGGACTGCTTCAGGGGGAGCGCGGCCAGTTATGGTACTGGCGAGTTCAGCCAACTCCAGGACGAGCTTGAAGCTGCTGACCGACGGCTGCACCAAACGGCTCAGGTACGGATGCAGGGTTTGAGGGAGCAAAGTTCCGAGGAGTACTGACTTTTCACAGAACTTCTCTTTGGAGTGGAAGGCATTCCTTGAGTATGCGATCAAGATCAAGGAGGATGCTGCCAGCTTCGCGATCTTTCCGGACAGAAATGCACTTGAAGACCTACTCCTTCGCTCACAGAGTGGTCTTGTAATGATGCGACAGCTCGAGGCGCGCCGCAAGGACAAATGGAAACATCTCTTGCCCTGGCGAGAGGAAACTGAACCGCACCACCAAGAAGACTCAATACTCGATGTGCTCGAGTCGTCCCCCGAGTCAATTCGAGAATGCAGCGTAGAAGACGGCCATCGCACCTTTCGATTCGAGCTAAGAAAGTTCCTTGATGCAGAGGTTCGTGTTTGTAGCGTGTTTTTGACAAGGACACAAGATTGGAGCAACAAAACTTATGACCACATGACTACACGTCGCAAGGTGACTCAGCTGTTACGTCAAGCCCTCACGGGGTTGCACGAGCTCGTCGACATTACCAACGATGAGACCGGTGGCTACAGTTCGCTGAGTGGAATTAATCAGGCATGTGCAGATATGTGTCTCCGATTCCAGTGTCACCAACAGAGGTCTACCCTACTCTTGGACCGATTCCTCATATGCATGCGGTGGATGCTGAAGAGCCGTCGGTACTTCTTGCGGCAACGAACTCTCGAGATTTTGCGATGTCAAGAAGCATGCGCTAAACCGCTACCAGAAAACTGCCGACTAGAGAAAGCCAGAGTATCGTCCACAACCAAAGATGGAGCCCAATGTCCACATTTCCCTGTCACTATGCTCCAAATGGAGAGTGCACTTGCAGAATCTCTCTCGGAGCTAGGAGTTGCTTTGAGGATGGACCAGCCCATCCGGATGAAGTTGCTGGTTGATGAACATTTCGGGTCGACAATAAAAGAGTCCTCTCTGGAAGCAGGTAGGCCGACGAGTTCGGCGAGTGTGGGGGACTTGCAGCATTCCCCTTCTTGGGGTCTGATAATTGATCTACTCGACTCGAGGTGGAAAATACTACAGCTCTCGCGTATGCTGAAGACTGATGAGGAGACTGACCAGTCAGCATTGGAAACTCAAGATGGTCGGGGCTTCTTGTCCTCGCACTCAGAAGCCGAAATCGACACGCTTTTGCGTGGTGATTGGCAGCTATTATCAGTAGATGATGTTGATTTCATCAAAGCAAGTCTTGAAAATCAGTCAAAATGCCATTGGCGCCGATCGCTGCTTGAAGATACTGACAAATCGTGTGAAAAAGTGGATTCTGAACGACCGAGTGAAAGTGATTCCGATTTACAGGTCAAGGCAAGACGCGAGTCACATGGTTTTACGGACAAACTTGACTTTGAACATCTCGATGCGTTCTACAAAGCGCGTTATCTTGCGTGCCGACTTGTTCGAAAGAGATTGCTGCGTGCAATCAATTACCAGTACCATCTGGTGAGAACGCGGCACCATCAGCTCGCAAAAGTAACAGATTTGCTGTCATCGAAAAGCACTCGATTATCTGAATCGTTGGAAGCACGCGAGGCCTCAGACTGGACAAGTAGAAGAGAGGGTGCAGACTATATCGTGTGTTGCAATGGGGTGGAGCATTTTTTTGAGAAAGCAAAAGCTGATCTCGAAGGGATGGAACTTCAACTCCTTACCACAGCCACAATCTTCTTGAGAAAGCACGAATCGAAGCCTCAAACTGAATCCCAGTCGAGTTTTGTCCCACCAGTAGTATTGGGAGTCGATCGAATGCAGGTTCTCTGCGATGCATACAATTGCGAATTAAAGTTCCAGTTAGCCAAAATCGACCTCGCGCTGCAGATTATAGCATCCGGATACGATTCTGTGCTCAGTGGGCCTACGGAAGACTATATTGCTCGTTTGCTTCAGAGTTCTGTTCTTGTGGATAGGTCGCACTCATATTTCATAACGAGCTACTCGAACGCGATGATGCAGCTCGATCAAAGAATCAATCTCTTTGCCGATCTTCGTGCGCACAGAGAAACCGCTTCAGGCACCATCACTTGTAACACAGAGGAAGAAGCAGTGTTCGACGCAATGGTGATGGGAGGATTTGTACAGGATTACTTCGAGATTGAGCGGAGTATCCTCCTCGAGGCTGATGAAATATGGTTCGAGTCGACAAGTGTTAGTGCAAACCAGGCGCTGAAGCAAGCTATCTACGAAGAAATATTCATCCTGTGGAAGTCGATCGCAGCGTCCGCAACACTGACTTCTGAGGGCCACAGTTTGGAGGCTCACTACGACACTCTGTTGTGTGGAACTGGTTGGCGCGTGTTCTTCTCTCCACTTCAAGTTCAAGACGCTTACATTGCCCTCGAGGAAGTGATGCCCAACGACATTAACGAGCAATCCAGGAAAATCGCGTGCTGCATTGAGGCAGTATACCTTCTCAAGTGGCGGTGGCAATTACGAACGCATGTGTTCGAGACTCACATTCTTGAAGAAGCCTTGGAATTCCAAGCAAACTTTGTTCGGCGTCTTGAGTCGCGAATACTTCATCAATCATCACAGCGTTTCAGCAAGGAAATAGGGGGTACTTGCCTCGGCTCCACTTGGAGTAGCTTAACTCCGATATTCATGTCCATTCGCTCACAATCTTCGAGAGATATCAAGGAAAACACGGATCGACGCTCACGCACAACTCGAGACTGGATAGCGACAGCCCTACGCGAACGACTGAGCGATGTGACCCGATCGTCATTTGCGGAAGCATTGCGCATTCAAGTTCTCTACAAATGTACTCTGGAAGACCTGGTGAACCTGCAGGACCTGACCGCACGAGATATGATTGACTTCGCAGCATCTGCTCCTTTCCAAATATTGGCTGTCTCGAATGAGTTGCACCAAAGTTCGACTTACTGTCCGAACGATTCATTGGTTGCAACCAGCCTCCAGACAGTCAAATCGAAGTATATGGGCGAAATTGCTGAAGTGATCCGAGGGATAGCCGATCGAGTCTGTGTCCCTTATTGGATCTCTCTGTCGGATCTGCAGTCACTCGTACGGACCCATTATCACTCAGCATTCCAGGAAAAGGAAGGACCGTGGAATCGTGATGATGTGGTTATCGGAGTCATTGACCAGTCCTTGTTTGAATGCCTCGCCAAAATACTACGTTGCAAAACTACGATCCCCCACTTTCTCGTTCGCCTAGACAGATGTATTTGCCCGCTTCGAAATGAGATAAACCTTATGGAAGGCCTGCTCCAACACAACGACGTAGGAAGCTGCGCCTTTCGAATCCGGCCAGATTTGCCAGGGTTTCTTGGTGCCTCTTCTACTCTAACACAGTGGCTAATTGGCAAGCTCGCACAAATCAAACGTGACATTCAAACAAAACCTAGTAGCGAAAGGCTAACTCAATCCACAACGTCGTGGTCGAGGAACGCGACAAATCCTTTAGACGCTTCATTCGGACATTGTTGCGGAGAGCCTACACTCCCTCAAACGGACTCTTCCGATAAAAGGAACTGTCTTCTTCTCCTTCCAACCACCGAGCAACTCATTGTTTGGGCTCTCGAACGGACTGAAGCGCTCCATACACCGACGAAATCAAGCGATGCAGGCAACGATGTATCACGTACGCTGGAGGACGCTCTCTTTGTTCTCACTGAGATTTATGATGTACTTCAACAAGCCATATCCATTCTTTGGAAGGAAGCAGCTCTTGGACTGCACTTGGGTGACTCAATGAAACGGATGACATCACAACAGTGTCGGCGCCTCTCTGTTTCACCAATCCAGTACGCGTCTGCAGAGTTCGGTCGAGATCTCTTGAGAAGCTGCCAGATAGCGATCCATCGATCGATTGTTGAACTAACAGATCGGGTCGTATCACGGATTCAAATCGACGGGTCAATAGATATCTTTGATGGATTCGATGGAAAAGATGCTCGGAGAATCCACGGCGCGGCAAAACTCCGCGCGGAACTGAGAGATGCCGTGAAGGAGATCATTGAAGAGGTACAGCTCCGAGTACGATGCAGTACGATTAGTGCCATGATTGAATCATTTGCATTCAAAGCTCCCCAACGCCATTCCGAGCAAAGCACCTACCAACGTATTCTCATGTGCAAACACCGCAACGGTGGCCCAAAGGCATTCCTTTTTCGATCTCGCGCTGCGACTCATAGTCCAGCCATTCTTGATTTCCGGCGAGAGGTATTGAACATACAAGATAAAAATCATCTTGAGACGCTTGCAACTTGGCTTGAGACTGTCTACGCACTTGTGTCGGACAAATCCAACGAAATCTCTAGCCTTAAATCTGTGGGTCGTAACGATGGAGATCTCGGGTTCGCTGCGTATGCTGTTCAGCGGTATGAAGAGCTTGAGACAGCTTACGGTACACTCTCCCAAGTCGAAGCCACCGGCACTTCCGAAGATTGTGGAGAGGATTTCTACTGCAACCAAGAACGCTACGGGCTCCAGCACCGACAGCGTTCATTTAACGAGCGAAGTTTGGCAACGAACGATGGTCGGTGGAACTCCCCGCTATATCGTTTTTGGTTAATCGTGGTCGGCGCTTATAAGTTGTCTCGACATCGAAGTAGTCTGCCTGCTCCAGTATTGGTCGGTCTCCCTTCCAGAACTCGTCTAACCCAGCACATTGAGCTTCTTCGCGCATACCTTTCGACAACGTGGATCAACAACGACATCAACTCTATGCAGCAGCATTACGAGAGCTTGCTTTCACAAAAACATAGATTCTATCTCCATCAACAGCAACAACGACAGTGTGATGCAGCCGGGCGCCCAAACGGTATGTCGACTGAACTGTCGCTCTCCATCGAGAAACAATTACAAGCCTTCAGCCCATACTATAAACCAACTCATGATGGTGGAGAAGGTGTGTTTTTTGTCCCGGCCCAGATAATGGCCGAGATTCTTCGTTTGCACAGTATGGAAACCAAACATTTCTATGAAAAAGCTATACAGGTGGAGGCATTAAATACGACTATCCTTGAAGAGCGATGCAACTCTCTGCGTATGGAGATGGCGGATCTCCAGGACCAGGTAAACGAGATGGAGAAAGATGAAGCGCTTAAGCGTGAAGCTTATACTGCCGATCGATGCTACGAGCTTCAACTATCGTTGAACAAACTTCAACAAGATAGGCTCCTTCAGGACGTAAGGTTTGCGCAGCAGCAGCAACAATTGAAGGCTGATTTGGCCCGCGACTTCGAAACTCGATTGAGTGAAATGCATATCCAGATTGTGTCGAAACAGCTGAAGTTTAACGAGTTTCGTCGTTCCATCGAGCATGACCTCAAACAGCAGCTTCGAACAGCCCAGCCCCAGCTTGTAAGTCAACTCGTTGACCAATCTGGATCGATGTCGATCGAGACGAAGACTAGTTTTCTGGAGTCTTTACAGGGTCAAGCTGCTTCAGACTATCTTCAGAAGGAGAATATCGCCTTGAAGCAAACATTATTAAAGCTGCAATCGCTTTACGAAATGCAACAGCAAACAAAAACTGTCCAGGAAGAACGTGAACGGCTGGCGTACGAGGCACACCGGATGCAAAACGTGAGTTTAGAAAATGAAAATGCTCGCTTGCAGCACCAAGTTGATAGATTTGAAAGTGAGCTGGCCAAGCTGTCAAAGGAGCGCACGTTTTTCCAACTTCAATGCTCAGACATGCAGAGGAAGAACCAAGAATTTGCTCAGCGGCGGCGAGAAGCGAAGATCCGAGCGTTGTCTGCTCCGTATCTTGATGGTTCCCCGGTAATCAGATGTCATACTTCACAAGTGACGAATCTTTGCCAGCAGAAGGAAGAAAACGATTTGGATGAGATTCATGAAATCCGATTCCGCAATCCACAGTTGACGGAACCAAAAGTGCCAAAGGCTGCGGCCGAGATGGCGGAACCGGTCAAAAGCCAGAGAAATATTGAACGTATTGAGAACTCCAACCGCCACTACAAGAGCAAAATCAAGCGACTGCAGCAACAACTGGAAAAGGAGATGAAGGTGAAGAACGAGCTCTCTGCACGTTTGACCGACCTACAATCGATCCTTGAACTCGATGGAAGTCCTCCACGGCCCAACGTTCAGTCCTCGGAGAATCCGTGTCTAGAAAGACCACTACGTAAAGTCTCGCATTTACGAGCAGCTTCTGCGTCCATTATCTCTCCTCGGAAGATGGACATAACTCCCAAGCGCCCATGTACTTCACGTTCCGCTCGAGGGCAATCTGCTCTTGCGGTGAGCCCAAGTTCTCAGATTGCGAGTGAAATGGACGAACTACCGTCGAGTGGGGGAAGAAATCAGCCAGAAGGTCTCTCAGCTCCAGTTCCTCCACCATCCTCTGCATCGCTCTGTTCGCATCGAAAGTACAGCATCCAACTGCGCGACCCACCACAATACGGTGTGGCCGGCGTTCAGAACTCTCTTGTGAAGCGTGGTAGGCTTCCATACCGATAGATCCCTGAGCTGTTTGCACTCCACCACATCTAATACATCACCAAGGTCGAAGAAAATTGAAATGCTTCAAAGCGAACTGGTCCAGGCAAGAGTTGCCACCCGAGCAAGCCGTTTGGAAAGAGCCAACCGGGATAAAATAAAATTATGCACAATGTTTACAATTGCAGCACGAGCCAACCGACTGGGAAGTAGAGCAGGCATGACCGCCGGGCTTGTCTTTCAGCCGCAGGTGGAGCGTGCTAGGATCCGAGTGGGAGAGCGATGGGTGTGGGAAAGGCACACCACGAAGGGACAATTGAATTTGCTGTCCAAAGAAGACACTAGTTACCGTCCTCCCTACATACCAAACGGTTGACGTTAGATGAAAGGGAAGCCCTACAACAATCCGAAAAGAAAACACACACACACACACACACACACACGCACCAGTCAGGCGACATGCCAAAGTAGTCTTCGATGTTGTCGTCTCCGTCATCGTCCATGGCCTCGGGGTCTTCCATGTTTTCGTCATCCATGGAGTCGTCGTCGTAGCCTGATTGACTGTCCATCGCGAGACGAATCGTAAGCAGATGAATCCAAGCCCCGAAAATACGAGTATACGTACGCTTTGGCCATGCACGTGAAATACAGGATCTTCTTCATGTTTTTGTTGTAGAAGAAGTAGTTGAAGGACCACAGGTTGCCGTCCGAGAACGGGTCCGAGTCCATGTCGGGGATGTAGCTGTAGACGTCGCACTCTTCGGGCTTGATGGACTCGGAGATGGACTCCCACATCTTTTCGACAAAGCCGTTGCTTTCGAGGTCAAGGAGCTCCGCGAGGTCGTGGTTGATGCGCTGGACGGCTATCCGGTAGTCGGCCTCCTTGCAGAACTGCTCGGGCTTGACCGTGCTGAAGTCGTAATCGGGGAAGCTGGCGTTCATGGTCGTGATGAGGTTGATGAGCAGCTTGCGAGTGGCCGGCGCCGCGAGCGGTCCGAGCGGCGAGGACCCGAGCAGGTCGCTCGAGAGCGCTTCGACCTCCTGCTGGTAGTACATGTCGAGCGACTTGGCGAGCTTCTTGTCGGCGCCGGCCTTCTTGCACGAGTAGGCCTCGATCTTGCCCGAGATCTCTCGGTCGCCCACGACGTACGAGCTCAGCACCGAGTTGAGCCACGTGAGCTGGTTCTCTTCGAGGTACTTCATCCTGGATGCGGCGGTAGGGAAATGCCGTTTCCCGTCGCGCAAGAAACTAGATTCCTGAAAAACCTCGCGCTTTCGAGAAATATTCGGAATCTGATCGAGGAAGCAAACTGAAAAACCTCGCCTTATATCGGTTTTGACAGGTACCGCGTGGGCTTCCCCGTCACATGCGGTTTGAGAGGGATTAGGTGGGACCGCTGTCAGTTCAGCACCGACTGCCACGTTGAAGGTGTCACACACGCGCAAACAGTGAAAATCAAGATTAGACGTCATGGTGTTGAGCGGTTATCATTTTACACAGGACCTTCGTTACAATATTCGCATTATGCAGGTGGAACAGTAACCGCTCCCATGGAGACGGTGAACAAACGTTGGTGTCAACCCAGCGGCGAAGGATGCGGCGCGGCGCGCTGCGGCGGCCCGAGGGCCTCACCGACCGGTACCGCATCCTGGGCAAGATCGGCGAGGGAACGTACGGCATGGTGTTCAAGGCCGAGGCCTACGCGTCCGGCTCGTCCAAGTCGTCCAGCAAGGACGGTGGCGACGACGAAGAACCCATGGTCTTCGCGATCAAGCTCGTCAAGTCCCACAAAGAGGGCAAGAACGACGTCGTACTCTCGAGCGCCACTGTGCGCGAGATCAAATTGCTGCGTGAGCTGAACCACGACAACGTTGTGCACCTCCATGATGTGCACGTGGACCCGCGCGAGAAGACGCTCGCCCTCGTGTTCGAGTACGCCGACCATGACCTCCACGACATCATCGTGCAGAGCAAGCAGAAACCGCTATCCGAGTACACGAAGAAGTCGCTCATGTATCAGATCCTCAAAGGCGTGGACTACATCCACGACTCGTGGGTTATGCATAGGGACATGAAACCGCAAAATATTCTCGTCGTGGGTCATGGCCGTAAGCGCGGGCAGGTCAAGATCGCCGATTTTGGGCTTGCTCGGCTGTACAAGGAACCCATCAAGGCGCTGTCGGATGTTGAGCGCGTGGTTGTGACCCTCTGGTACCGAGCACCAGAACTGTTGCTAGATGCCAAGCACTACACAAAGGCTGTCGACATGTGGGCTGCAGGATGCATTTTTGCCGAGATCGTGAACGGCCGAGAACTTTTTTGCGGAAAGGAAGTCGAGGGTTCAAAAGCACCATTTCAGAAAGATCAATGCGACAAAATCTTCAAAGTGTTGGGTATGCCGACTCCCCAGATATGGGAAGGTATGGAGCATTTGCCCGAGTATCCTCAGGTAGTGCAGATGGGCCGCGAGCGGAAGTATCCGACACAGTCAGAGCTAAAGAATGCGGTCAAGTTTGGCTCAGGCCGTAGTGGCGCTGCTCTCTATGATCTGATATCACGTATGCTCGAATACGGTGCGAAGAATGCGATGGAGGCCTATCGTCTACAAACTAATTCTTTACCTGTTGAACCAGATCCTGAGAAACGAATCACTGCCAAGGAAGCACTCGAGCACGAATATTTTAAGCAGATTGTATGCGACTCTGCGTGGACTTGCCTTTGGAACGTGAGGCTTACGATATGGTTTCTTGTATAGGAGCCTGAGCCTCGTGACTGGGCATTTGATGAACCTGGTAAAGAACCAGTATCGTTTCGAACACAAACGGTGGAACCTGTGTCGGAAGAATCTCTCCCCTGGAAGAAGAAGGATCAACCTGATTCCAAGACGCATGGTGAAAGTAACACCCACCATGGTAACAACCAAGGGCTAGCTGAACATCGTCGCGATAGCTCTTCATCGCGAAGTCGTCCGGGCCCAAGTTCATCATCTGTCACATCCCGCGACGTCGGCCGCCGTAGCGAGCATGAGGGCAACGGCGGAGGAAGAGGTCCTTCCACAAGCAACACAGCAGCAGCCCCCAATCAGGCCGCGTCTAATTGGCGAGACAGAAGCGTCGGACGAGGTGACTCAGCCTCTGCTGCAACTCAGCCAAACGCGAACATTAAACGCCCGCCACCGTCATCCTCTTCGGTATCTTCGGGCGCAGCAGGCGAACGTGAGAGACCCGGAAGCACTAACAGCGGCGGTAATGCACGACCTCGGAGTCCGAAACAACAACGACGCAGATAAAAGTACAGGAAATCAGTATGCGTCTTAGCATTGTTACTGAAATCACACCTGGTGCCTAGAGTTCTCGTCGTGTCAATTCTAACTTAACACTGATCGTATCACCATCCTCGTGGACATCCCTTCTGGAGAAACTTTACTTTTTCGACGAAGTCTCTCCGAGAAGTTTTTCAATCTGGACGATACTGTCCACAAGTGCATCACGCAGATCTGGGAGATCCTTGCGGTAGCTTGAAAGTTGAAACATGGAACCATCCTTTTCGATGCCGTAACCGATACCATAGCAGTCTTCGTTCACGGGTCCAAAGCTACCACCTTCGAGGTTCGGGCTCGAGAGTGTGCTTGTTGACAGGATAATCTTGCTCATAATTGCGTGTGAGGGCAGCGTGAACAGCTCAGGCATATCGATGCCTTTGAGGTTGGCAATTTGCTTGAGCCCAAAGATATGACGATCGCAACCCTGACCCATGACACCATTCTTTGTGAGCTCACCATGCTTCTTGATAGCAGCGCGGAGAGCTGCCTCTTTTTCTTTGTTCGATGCAGATTTGTTCTCCATGGTTGTAACGAACTTCACGGCTTCGTTAGTGCAGCTGCGTACAGTCTCAGTACGGCCGTGCTTGAATGCGGCCGTGCTGGCAGCCTCGTACGTAGACACGAAGCTCTGGTGAAGTTTATAGTGCGCAAGCTGGATGGACATCTGCATGACTCCGTCGACACCGATGCTGTGCCTTGTCAACATCGGACGAGTCACAGGCGTCTCAGCACAATCGACAAGCAGAGTGTCGGTCCACTTATCAAACGCCTTCTTCGCCTCCAGGAGCGTCTGCTTGGACTGCGAACTAAGCTCCCAGGGCAACGGTTTCGCCTTGAGGGAGGAGTTCGCTTTAAGCACTGGTGCCTTAACACTGTTCTCGTACGTCTCGTTCAGGTAGCGCAGGACAGCGACACCGTCACCCCAGGAATGCTCAAAGTTTACTGACGCAGCGCCATTAGCAGAGATGATGAGCTGGAAGCTCTTGTCAAACCAGTGGTTCGAGCCATCACCGATGAGGAACGTGCGGCTAAACTGTTGTGGTGTTGCGGGCGCTTCGTGCTCGAGACTAACGACGAAAAGCGCACTATCGATGGCGTCGAGCGAAGCTTTGTTGACCCCACTGGAAGCGATGAGATGGTCGCGAGCGTTCGCCCACGTATCGCGATTGAGGGTCGTAAAGTAGCCGACACCCGGTGCCTCCGGCGAGGTCGTGACCAGCGGTTCGGCAAGGATAGCCTCAATGTTGGCGAAGATCTCTTCATCTGGTACTGCTGTACCATCACTTCTAAGCACATCGAATTTGTAGAACTGGGTTCCACGCTGAACGACGATGTGACGGGTGCCAGGGTACGTCTGCAATTTGTCTTGGCCGATTTGCGGGAGGCGCGTCGACTCAAAGAGGTTCTTGTATTGGCTCATGTCCAGGGGGTACGCCTGAAAAGCCGCAGCTCCATAGAAGGAGACTGATTCAGGAAGAAGTTTGGCGTAGTACTGGAAAGCCTTCGTCTTGGACCACTCTGGCTTCAGGTGGAACACGTCTGGCTCGAGCTTGCGGTCGCGAATCGTGCGATGGACACGCACCGACGAAGCGATGAGCGAGGCTGCTCGCTGGGCCTGGGAGTTCTTAGCCGGATTCGGGTCGGCTTTGAGCTTGATCTGCGGGTTATAGTTGATTGGGATGGCTTGGCGGTCCGAGAGGTACATTTCCAGCCACCACTGGTTGATGTACGACGTGTGCTTGTTAGCGTTGTCACGCTCCACAAGCGCCTGGTGGAGCTGCGGTCCAACGCCTTCCTGGAAGGCCTTGGCTGCGCGGCGCGTGTCTTCCATCTGCGCAGGCGTCACGACAGGCTCCACCGCCGCCAGATACCGCGCCACGGTGTCCTCCAACTTGGGGATCGGCAAGCGCGTGAGCGACTTCTGGAAGTGGAACGTGGGGATGATGGTCTCGTGCACATATCCCGAGGAGAAGGCGCGCGCCAGGCGCAAGGGGGTCGGCTTCACACGCTGCAGCATGGCCGACGGCTCCAGTCGTCAAATGGACGAGCTTGGGCGGTGAGCTCGCGAGGAGCCACGTCGGCACAGGATCCAACGTGATCCGGTTCAACCCGGATCGAATCCAACACTCTGAATAAAACATCTTGTTCAGTCAGTTCTGATCGACAGCGAACAGTCTGTTTAAAACAAGCCCGCTTTTGTTGACGCGACGGTTCGATGCGGAGATGAATCCTCGCGTCGTCGGGGTCCTCCCGCCTGCATGACGCGCAAGTGTGGACGTCGTCGTGCGCGCAGGAGCGCCCTCTGCAGACTTCTTGACGCGTAGAAGGCCGGGCCGTGCGTGGTTGATATCTCAACCGTGCGGACATGTGTGAGGGTGCCGTTTTGTTGGAAGGAAGTCTATGAGTGGATCTAAGGTTGGGTCCACACACTCCTCGGTTGGGTTCGCAGCCCCCGTCCTTCTTGTGGCTGGAGGCCGTGATTATCACCGCCCCAACGAGAATTCGCCCACAGAAATTCGTGAGAAGCCACACTTCTCCGAACTTGGCTTTCGATGCTTCTCGTCGAACAAACTCGGACTGGGAACCGAGAGTTTTCCACGCAGTTCTATCGAGCCCATTGCTGAACCTACGGATTTTTGTGCATTAAGTGAACTGGGCTCCTATTCATGGATTTGCCTAAACAGAAGCAACAGCTCCCTCAAACTCACCGAGGTATCTGGTCGGCGGATGAACACGACCGCTTCTTGAAAGCGCTTCGGAGATTCCCGGAAGGTCCGTGGCTTCGACTCGCCGAATGCGTTGGGACAAGATCGACCCGACAGGTGCAAACTCATGCGCAGAAGTTTTTCGAAAAGATTCGACGCCGACAGCGAGGATTAACGCGGTCCTACGTGCATTCCGGGCTGGCTAGGGAGCACCGAGTTGACGAAGACTTGATCTCTCTGCTGGTATCTCTTGAGGATTTAAACGAGGCTGGGGAAAAGCTTTCAGGAGGCGAGCATAAAACGTCGATAAACGATGAAGCAGTTTCGCAACGACGACATGAGTCGGTCAAAGAGGCTCGATCAAGTGCTAGTATGCGCTCGCAGAAATTGCCTCAAGTGGGGGGACAACCAGCATTTCAGGGGAAACTAGCAAATCAGGTCGTTCTGTCTAAGATACGTCCTCTACGTATTCGAATTCGGCGGTCGGCTCGAAACGCGTTTCAAGCTGCCATGACTCAAGGTGATATCGGATTGATCAGGAACCCAAAAATGGACATTCCGCACATTGGAAGGCCTTCAGCTATTGTGACTCAATCTAGCTTGTGTGACGAGGCGAATGTGCAGTTGCCATCTATCGAAGAAGCTCTTGATTTCTTCCTCAACAGTATAGCGATCGAGCTTGCGGATTCAGACGTGCGGACTACAGACTTGACTTAATTCGATTTTATACGATGTGACAGATATGGTTCACTGCAGTCCAGAATGTTGCAATTGCGAATCCTTGTTCGCCCATGGCCGACTCGGAGGCCATAAAGCTACCTAGAAGCGCAAGCTGTGTAGGAAGGTGGCTACAGACCGCTGGAGAGGCAATGACCAGGAACGCTAGGAGTGCAGCGAGGTCGTCCGCTGTGACGTTGATCTCATCGGGAGCTGGAGTTGGCTGAGTATCGGCCGCCCTGCGAGCGTAGTACTCTTTCACAATACGATCAATGTCTTTTGAGATGCCCGCGATGATTGCTGCCTTGACCCACGGTGACCGGTGTGTGGGCAATGCATTCATCTGTCGTATGAGTGGCTCGTATTGTCGAAGGGACTGAAGCATTAACTCATTCGTGTCGCGAAACTTCGATTCGAACGAATCTTTTGGTTGCCAGGATCCATCCAACCGGAAAACACTCGAGACGCCAAGTGACTCCAGTGTACTTGATCGCAAGCGTTCAGCGTGAGACTTCACGAATCTATTCTCTTGATCGAACGCAGTAGCGTAAAGCAGATGTAATGTTGGTTGGAGATGGTCGAAAAGCGCATCGATTACACAACGGTGCACGAGTGGTTCGGACCAAGATCGTGGGAGTTCGGGGTACTTGTAGTGAATGATTTGGACAAGAATGAACGAGAAGTCATTGATATCGGCAGCTACCAGTGGTAGGATGAGCATTGAACCGAGCTCTCCGTGCGCGACAGCGATCTTGACAGCATCGTCAGCGTAGCAATAATGAAGTATGTCAGCAAACTCCCGGAGCACCGAAGCAAGAGAATGGTTCATTGTGCGCCCGACGCTGTGACCGTTACGAGTTGGAGTTTGCACCCTGAACATCTCTTTAATATGCTGTTCGATCAGTTGGTGTGTCTCTTCAGGGTCACGTTTGTACTTGAGTTTCTCTCGGAATATTTCGTCTGCCCCTTTCGCGACGTAGTCTCTTTCTGTCTGGGGCAGGTCCTCAGCCAAGCGTATCCATACTGCTTCCTTGCGCTGAGCCTGCAGTAGTTTTGCACTCTCGTCAACAATATACGCGAGCCTGTCCATCATTTTGTCCACGTTCACAACAACATCGTGCGTGTTGGTGTTGAGTGAGCGGGCAATGTTACTCTCGTCGACCTTAGCCTGAACAATGGCTCGTCGTTCTGCTTTTAGTTGGGCAATCGTCACGCTGCGGCGAGCTACTCGCTCCGCTTCCGCTCTGCGATAATCTTCTTCCGTGAGCGAGCCCTGGGTATCCATGTCTTCGACCCACTCGTAATACTTCGCCTCAGCCACAGCTAGCACCATCTCGAGTTGATCGTACCAGCCAAGCGGTTCCTCAGACAACGTCATAGATCCGTTGTGTGGTGCTTTTCCTGCAACAAAGTCTGATGGAGGAGGAGGAGTTGGTGTGTTCGGATGCGGCGCTGGAAGCAGTGGGGCGGTTCGACTTCCTACCGATTCCCCGAGCGCCATTGGAAGGTGCCCCTTCAAAGTCAAAGGCTTCCTCTCATGGAGCGAAGTCCCTCGATCGAGGTTGGGTACTTCCAGTGGTACCCTCGAGTGCACGGCCTGGGGTAGATACGCGCTTTCGTTGGTCGCCAGGTCCATCAACTCGTCTTCCAGATCGGCATCCATGATGGCCAAGTCTCATTCTGGAACCCAACGAATGCATTGCATCATATCCACCAATGAAAAAAGCGATCTGAAAGAGGGAAGCCATTGGATGAATTTGGACATGACCGGAAGTCGTTAGAAGGCGAGAATACCCGGTAGTCCCTTTTTCCAACTCGTTCTAAAACTCAGCACTTGCGATGTCCACCTCTACGCCTGTATGATAATTCTAATCAGTGCCTTCAACATTTCCTGCCACTGCAAACTAAGTGGCTGTGGCCTCTTCCTCCAAGACCCGACGAGCAAGTTCCTTCCAACTTTGAGCATGGGAAAACTTGTAGTGGAGCAAATAACTGAACCCTCGTAGCAATAGAGAGCAGCGAAAAGCCATAACATAGTCATCAGGCATGTAAGTAATCCGATCAATCCTGGGTTGAGCAAGCGATGAGATCAGTGCCAATCATTCCAAAAAAACGGGGAAGTGGGGGACACGTACTTGTCAAGCTTCTCCACAAAGAGTTGAGCATTCATGCCCTCGGTGACCGTTTTATCGTCGTTGTCGATCATCAATCGTGCCTGTTTCTCTAAAAAGTACGGGTCGAAACGCTCAGTTTTGATGCCCATATCTTGAGTCAACACGCGGATAATATCGTCGCGAGAGCCTTCAGCAAGAGCCAAAATGAGCTTCGCGAGGTGTATGCGATGTTCCTTCGAAATGTTTTTGACCTGACCGTAGTCAATCAGGCCGAGACGACCGTCATCAAGAAGGAGAATGTTCCCGGGATGAGGGTCTCCATTGAAGCAGCCATCCACGAAGATCTCGTAGCCATGGACATCCATAACTAGCTTCAGCACTTCGGGAATATTAAGGAGCTGATGGTTATCCTCTTTAGGCCAAGCCACTGGTCGCACAAAGCCAAATGTGTAATCGTAGATCTTGTGACTGGCTGTTTTAAAGAAACGCTTCATCGAAAGCGTGAGTCCGTACAGTTTCAGTTGCAGCGCCCCAGGTCCAGACTCAATGTCCAAACCAAGCTTCTCGCGCTCCTTATCCTTGCGTTCTTGCTCTTCTTTGAGCCACTCAACGGTCACTCCTTTGTCCGCTGCGATCGCTTCAAAGTGATCCTGAATGCCGTCAAGCAGCTTACGACCCTTCAGAAACTCCATGACGAGGACCTCTTTCGTGCACAAATCCATCTTTGGCTCTGGAATCACAATGCGGGATGCGAACGGGCTTTTCGCGATATTTTGTCGGACCTTCGCGAGGTTCTTGGCTTCTTCCGCATAATCAAACTCGGTCATGAACTGCTTTTCGACCTCCTCCAGATACGGTAAATGTGCTGGTTGAAAGAGCCTGCAGAAATCCTTTATTGTCTTGATGTCCCAGCGAAAAAAAGTTTCGGCGTTTGGATGCTGGACTTTGACTGCGACGACCTCACCATCATTCAGCTCTGCTCGATGCGCTTGACCGATCGAAGCTACACCGAGTGGCTTTGGGTCGATTACTCGAAATACTTCATGCAACGGCTTCCCATACGACTGCTCGATGATGGCGCAAATCTCCTCCACGGGTTTCGATGGTGCATCGTCTTGTAGTGCGGCAGCGCGGTCGAGATACTGCTTTGGAAGGATATCAGCACGCGTCGATCCTGTTTGCGCGAGCTTGATGTAGAAACCCTTGAGCGCAAGGACAATATCAAAGACTTCGGGCGCATGTTGGTTGTGGAGGCGCTCGTACTCGGCATCCTGCTCGTCCTCGCTCAGCCCGAGGTGTTCCATGTAGAGCTGTGTTGCCCTGTAGTGGAGGTAAATGGGGAACGCTTTGCGCCAGAAGTAGACCGAACGGCTGAAGCCTTCGTCCGTTCGGGCCTTGTACGTGGCGCCCGTGGCGCCCGCGGCCGTCGTGGCGAGCAGCAGCCGCGCGCCATTGCGCAAGATCAACTGCGCCATCGGTATGTCACGCGTCAACTGTCAACTGACGTCGTTCGATGGAACTCGCTGGATAACGAATGTCCAGGTCATCGTACTGTTAATGCATCAACACTGATCCATATGGGGCACTATTGCGTCACCGCTGCACTTTCAGAGCATCCAGTGCCACACCAATACACTAATTCAGTGTATCCCTTCGAGTCCGGACAGAATGGTGCAAATTTGCACCAATCCTCGTGCTAGAGACGGGTCATTACCAATACTAAAATCAAGTCAAATCAGCTACATTTCAATTTTGTGAAATTGCAAAAAGCAATTCCGCTTCTTCGACATGCACAATGGCACCTTGCAGAAGTCGTTGACCCGACAGAGTAGACATCGGAGACGACCTTCTACGAATCGTGGGCAATGTGCTGCTGGTACTAGTCTTTTTGCAGGGAGCTGGGAGTTGTTGCTTGTGACGTAGACTCGATGTGGTGGTCCTGGTTGCTGCAGCGAATCGAGCGACGACCTCGATCGCTTCCGCGTCTTTGACTTTCCTGCTGCAGCACTATCCATCATCAATGCCCATGCAACCAGGAGACGAAATTCTTTGTGCGTCATGTCGGGTTGCACTGACTTGAAGATGAGGTACGCGTTTGTGAGGGCAGTGTCAACGAGCCAGTAGAACAACGGCAGCCACGTGCGCGACGAGATGAGCTGTAGCGAGTAGTAGCTTCGATATTGATCGGCAAGGTCGACGCCATTCATGTAGTGATTGTCGTCGTCTACAATCTTGGGAATCCGAAGCACCATACGACTTGCCTGACCAAACACTCGTCTTACCGTGGCGGTATTCGTTGATGTCTCACGTGGCCGACGGCGATTCCTCGCTACAAACCATTCAACGCCATCAACCCTGTGAATTGTCGACAGAAGCTGAACACCGTTGTCCATCCAGCACACAACAAGTACACCGTCGATAGCTCTCTTCCTCCATTTCCAATCGGCGCACACACGGATGGTCTGACACGGATGCGAGATCTCCTGATCCACAGCGAATTTCGAGAAGGTTCTTTCACCATTCGATTCGTCTCGTTGCCAAGAACAAGAATTTTTGACAATTGTGGGGGTTCCTGACACAAAAAACGACATGTTTTCAAATTTTGTTTCAATTTTTGGTGCAAATTTGCACTTCCGGACTCGAAGGGATAAAGTTTCAAAGAAATTTGATGTACATCAGTGCACTCAGTTTCGACTCGAAACTGAGTGCATTGATCCAGTCCACTCATCAGGAGTCTTGAGGGCTCCAGTTTGGGGTGTTTCTCGATGAAAGTCGAGGCGTTTAGATAGTGCTTGTTCCTTTGATCCCGGGACATTTGCACGGCAAGCTCGAATAACCCCTCCCCCCTCCCCTCCCACCCCCACCCTCCTCATAACAAACGTAAATTATGCGTGCAAGAAGGTCGAAACACACATGTATAAGCTTTCATGCATCAAGCCTCGCTCGAACTCTGGACAACAACAACCGTGGGCATCAATACACTGGGTCATGCTTTGTTTGGTCAATCTAGGGCCTGTTGATTTTTTTCGGCAAGGAGCTAAACTTGCCAAAGTCTCGTTTGGCTCTCTCGCTATGTTAGCAGTGTGCAGATGCAAAGCTTGGCGAAAGCGACTTCCCCTTTCTTGTGTCGGCTCCGGGTTGTCGTTCTCGAGATCTCAGTTCCCGCAGAATGGCTACACAAGGTGAACTGTCTAGGACCATCACTCTTGATCTGACGAGAGAACGAAAGAAGGACTGTCGCACGATACTGGCTCATAATCCCACTTTCCCACGAAACGACAAGTGCCAACATGAACGCCTCCTTCGTTAATGCCGCCTCCTTCTGCCAGAACTACGACGCGCTCGCAAGGCAGATGCAGATGTACATCATCTCTCGACGTGTGCGCCCTGTCGGCTCTAGTACCCGCCCTGCAGAGATGTCACGACGCGAGCGCCAGCCTCCAGTCGAACGCCAGCCTGAGCCCAAGACGACGCCTCTTGCCGAGTCGCGCATCCTTCCGAGAGTGGATTTCACTGCGCCATCATCAACCGTGAGAGCTTCTTGCTGAACGAAGTCCCCAAGGAGTTTTGAGACGACCATTGCTCCCTTGCTCCGCAACGCTCGAAATTCAGATGCACGAAATAGATTCCAAGCCCAGATTGACATGTAGACAAGTTAGTATATATGAACAGTATAATGCACACATGATCAATGCCATAAACTCGAGTCTCAGCGAGCATGGGCTCCCAACTAGGCTAGGCGACTAAAGAGCCGTTCGCTATAACTGTCAGCTCGCCGTTGAGCGTATCGCTCATGGAGGCGACGGCAGTCCAAGCAGGTGAGTCGGTGGTGCTCGTTACGAGCACCCACTTCGTCCTGTTCCAAGCAGCTCGGAACAGGTCGAAGTGAATGCTCTCCTGACTGCCCGCCCAACGCGTGCTGACTTCAAGCCGAGCCAGCACTAAGTACGTATACGTACTTAAAGGATGCTTAGGTGCGAGTACCCTCCCTTCCCGCGCGCAATTTTGAAACCCGCTTGGACGGAGGAGCGAGATGGCCTCGCTGCGCACGCCGACGCGCCCCGGCGGCGTCGACAGCGGAGCGTCGGCCGCAACGAGCACGCCGCGACGAGCGACGCCCAAGGCCAAGCTCAACCTCAGCTTCTCGAAAACGGCGGCCACCCCGCGAAGCAGCGCCAGGAAGCCGCTGCGAGTCGTCGCAGATACCAACCGCACTCAAGCTGTCGACATCACCAAGATACTGAACGGGGTGTACGCCATGGTGGATGTGCGGCTTGGCGCCGACGCCGAAATCGACTGCAGCGACGCCGTAGCCAAGAAGCTCGCGGACATGGGCGCCACAATCATGAAGAAGAAGAGCGGGCGTCTCACGCATGTGGTTCTCAGCCATTTTACGCCCCAGTGGAAAGAAAAAGTGGCGAAATGGCATTCCATTTCGACCCCTGTCGAGGTTGTGTCGCAGCTATGGGTGAATGCTTGCTTCACCAACAAACAGCGCATGAAGGAAAGTGCATTTTTTCCTGTGAACAAAGGTTTCGACAATGCAGTAATGACACCAGGACGCCACACGTCCGGAAGCAGCGGTACACGCGTCTCACGTCAGATGAGTTTGAGGGAGACGATCTCGGGCGCGAGAAAGCATCACACGCCGGCTACACCGTTGAAATCACTGCTTCTATCATCAAAGGCACCGAGTAGTGGCGAGCCATCCTCTTCAAAACCTCAGGAACCTAGTCGACAGCTCGCATCCGCCACTCCAACAGGCCGAACAGGAGTGACCAACGCACGAAAGCGTCGAGCCCTTTCAATGGAGCCGATGGCTTCAGATGCCATTTTGCGTCTGCTTGAGAGCAGTACGAAGAAGTTGATGAGACAGCATTCAGAGTCCGACGTTTCTGCCGCTCGAGTGAACACGTCCGTCGAGGAGCCAAAGACCCCACCTGTAAAGACTGGTGCCCGTGCTTCAAAAGTATCGACTCCTCCTCTGACTGTTCGACTAAAAGCTGCAATCGAAAGACGCAAGAGCTTGCATTCTTCGTCAAGTCCAGAACTCGCCATTTTGCAGTTGGGCCAAGCAATATCTCATCCAAATCCTGGGAATCTGTGTGCATCCGAACGAAGTCCAGATGACGCTGAGCCTCGAAGTCAGAACGACGCCATTAGAGACACGAAAGCTGGTCCTCCCAGTGCAGAGACATCAAATCGACACGACTCATCTCAGGGGTCACTCAGTCTAAATATTCTGTCTCCGGTGGTGGCGATAAAGAACGAGTGGACATGCTCGATATGTAGCTGCATGAATGTCAAGACTCGTCGGGTGTGCAAAGGCTGCAAAGTTTCACGAGTTGCTGCGAAGACATCTGCCTCGGAAATCACTCCGGCAAGACGTCCGTCACTGCGCTCAGCGTCAACCACACCGCGTCGGCAAAATAGCATATCAAAGTTCGCCCTCCCGAGCGATTCAGATACTCCTGGCCCTTCATCAGCTTCAGCTCGAAAACATTTGGACACACTTCAGAATCCTCCGAAGCCTACCAAGCGACGACGTTTGTCCAGCCCCGCCGAAGGGATCGTGACCCGAACCAACGATACCGTCACTGAAAATCACCTCGGCTCGTCAACGCCGTCAGCAAAGAAGCACCACGTGCCACCATCGACGACCAAAAGGACCTTAGCTCAACGTGCGGTCATCGGGATCACTGGTGTGGACAGCGAGACGCGGGGAATCATAGAGTGCGCTGTACATGGAATCGATGCAAACATGGCTGGTGAGGCGGGTTACCGAAAGTCACGCGTCGTCAAGAGTGTTGACTACGCAGCAGGCGTGACACACCTCATAGTTGGCAGAGAAGTGAAGCGAACCATCAAGGTATTGTTCGCGATTGCTCGCGGGGCGTGGATCGTTTCTGAGCGGTGGGCCTTCACCTCTCTCGAGAAGGAGCGGTGGCTCAATGAAGAAGCTTTCGAGATTTCGGCATTTCCAAGCCGAGCATCCCGCTTGCATCCAGAACAACGGCAGGTTTTCCGCTCCTTGAAGTTTTTTGTTGGATCAAAGATGGATCCGTCGCGTGAGGTAATGATGTCGCTTATTCAATGCGCTGGTGGCGAGGTACGATTTCTTGCGAAGGACATCCGATATACGATCTAAACTTCAGTTTGTTCGTTTAGATCGCGAATCAAATCTCGGTTGCGGACTACTGCATCTGTGGTGACGAGACTCTTTTCCGCCGCGCTAGTCGAACACAAATTGTCGGTGTCTCACCAAAGGTGAGGATATTCACAAGTAACCTAGCTCAGCAGTACTAACTGACGAATACTCCGAACCACAGTGGGTTTTCGACAGCATCGCCAACTTGAAGCTAGCGGACCCCCAATTCTACACCCTGAACCAGAGCACAAGCGCACTGGAGGACAAACAAACAGCTTTCTAGTCCTTGCGGCAATGAGTGCTCTCAACAGTGACTGATTTCGCGTGAGCTCCAGGAACTGGGTGAATTACCTAAGCCTCTCCAAACGAGTCTCAAAAGAATCGAGTGCCGTCGCAGAAGCGTCGTGTCAATCGTTCGACTGTTTTTCTGGAATTAGTAGTACTGGCTGTTGGTTTGGTGCACAAACCTGAGATGTCCGAATGAGTCCAAAGGGGAACACCAGGTGATTTCCACATGATGATCAATAAAATAGGTCCCTATTATTCATTTACCTACAGGTTTAGCAAACGCCGCATCCATGACTTTTCCTCTGTGATCTTCCTTTCTACAGGAGCGTCACAGTACTCGTTGATTGCGTTCGCAAAGTGCAGCGACCAGAAATGCTTGTAACCGGTGCGGCTCCCGTAGCTGTACCCGGCCCCAACGAACTTGTAGTCGCCAAGAATGTTGTCGCGATGTTCTTGCACAGCCATAAGCGCGTCCAGCGCTGCCTGGGCTGTCTCGAAGCCAGCAGCTACGTCTTCTGTTAATGTGGTGAACACGAAGTTCTGTCCGCTCACACGTTCGGCAGGACTTGACGTATCTTCGCCGGTGCCAGAAAAGTAGTCGCTGTAGGCCATATCGTTTGCCATGTACTGCGAAGCGCGCATCATTTTCCTAGGCCACACGACAGAAGTTCAGTACTTCAACAATACCCCACAAGAGATCCGGCACAAGATCTTACATGTTAGTGCACACAGGCGCTCGGTCGTGCTTTCGTCGCTGCTCGTTAATGAGCTTCACGAGCTCGTCTGTGATGTCTTGGGGCGATGCTCGCCGGGCACGGATGAACGAGGCACTGGATGGAGACGAAATGATCACGAGGCACAGCAACACGAGCACAATTGCCAGGCGCGAGATGCGCGAGGGTGCTGCAGCCCAGAGCTCCGCCATTTTTGATTCGAGACGCGTAGTGCGCTGGAAGAGCGGGATGTCGCAGCCGTCGCGAGTTGTCCGGCTAAGATGGCGCGGCTGTGAGAGCGAGATCCGCGTCGGCGCAAAAATGGCGACGCTTTTAGTCGTCTGCTGGTGCGACGAAACGGCGAGGCTTTTTCTGAGCGGCTTCAGCGAAGAGGCCGCGAGGCAAGGAGCCTTGTCCTATTTACGACTCGCTCCACGATCGCGATGGCGCGCAGTTCGCGAATGGCGTGTCGGGAGAGAGCCATTTAGTGTCTCTGCCAAGGTGGTGGCGGTCCAAGTTACGCGAAGGTAAGTCTTTCAATAGGTCGAAATACCTTCCCACCCTCAATATGATTGGCCAGTGTGAAAAGTTGGACCGGATCTCTGTGGTTGACGCTACTGAAAGTCCCATCATCCCCCCTTTCGCTGCCCCTTCTTGTTTGGCCTCGAGGGAAACGTCATCCTGAGCGGCCAACTGGCCATGCTCCCAGTTCTCCGCGCCGGACTGTTCGGGTATCCGGCGTGGTAAAGGCCTCCGACCCACGACCCAGCAGCCCCGGAGGCCACGCGCCCAGTGCGGTGGGACTGCGACGATTACTGGTGATTGTGGGCCACCATGTCCTTGTCGCCCACTCGTCATCATCATCCATCTCATCTCCGGTGCACAACCTGACGACAAACGGGCCGGGTCGATGGGTCTCGGTCCGAGAGTCCGGCCCGCTCCCTGAGTTCAACATACTTCGTACTTAGTCGAATCAGCGGAACCTGATTCGTACTTATTGCAAGCGATCCAGTGCAATCGTCTCTCTCGCACGTCGTGTGAGATGGGCAACGGCTGGGAAGAGCTCCCCCCGCCGGAGACGACGACCAAGAGAAGCCACGCGCAATGACTGACGCGGCCGCCAACGCCACGGCGCCTGCCAAGGTGCTCACGCCGACGCCGTCGCTGGCTCCCGACTCGGTCCCGCGCGCGCGACAGGTGAGTGCAGAGCTGTGGGGTCGACTGCGGAGCACAAGTTGACGAGGATCGTGGCATTAGATCGTGAGCATCAATGAAGAAGGCACCAACTTCGAGCTCGACGAAGCCGCACTTCAGGAGATTTTCATGAAGGTAAACGACTGGCTTCTTGCCTTGGAGGAACTGTTCACGTGCTGAGACGGCGAACTGTAGGTCCCAGAAGATATGAAGGTCGCGATCTTTTCTGTCGTCGGCGCCTTCCGCACGGGCAAGTCCTTTGTGCTGGATCTTTTCCTGCGTTATTTGCGATACGACAGTCCGTCACGTATCATCGACGTGGAGAAAGGCGCCCCCGAAGACTCGGACGAGTGGAAAAAATGGGCGTACGCTGGTCTTGAGGGTGAAGGCGAAGGCAAACTCGAGGGCAACTCGAACATGGAGCAGACCCATGGCGAGAAGGGTTTCTCCTGGCGAGCAGGCCGCAAGCGCAACACCACTGGCATTTGGATGTGGGAAACGCCGTTTATTCGCAAGAGCCAGACGGGCGAAGATATTGCTGTGTTTTTGATTGACACGCAAGGCATGTTCGACTCTGAGACGTCGCAAATGCTCACCGCTAGCATTTTTGGTTTGAGTACACTTCTGAGCTCGTACCAGATCTACAACGTTGACAAACGCGTGCAAGAAGATAACCTGCAGCACTTGGCGCTATTCACGGAATACGGGCGGTGAGGCTTGAATTGGATGGATTGGTAATGATATCGTCTCTCACACTGTTGTGATTTTATGAATAGTATGGCTCTCATCAGCGAAAACACTTCGAAGAACGCGCTGAACAAGCAGGCGTCCTCGATGTCAACGCAGAGCTTGGGCAAGTCGGTGTCGAATGTGTCCGCCAAGAGTGGTGATGACGAAGGTGACAGTGAAGATGAGGAGGAAAGTTCGCGCCCCCGCCCCTTCCAGCGCTTGGACTTTTTGGTGCGTGACTGGCAAGATTTCTCTCGCAGGCAGTCGTTGCTCGAGAAACGCGCGGACATGAAGCAGTACACGAAAGAGCTATTGTCGTCGCGGAAGCAGAAGGATCTTGCTGATACGCGTGAACAGATCAACTCGTGCTTTCAGCACCTTCACTGCTTCTTGCTACCACATCCGGGCCACGAAGTAACCGAGCGAGAGTATGACGGGTCGGTCTCAGCAATTGATAACCGCTTTCTGGAGTTGCTCACCAACTATCTCGACGATTTGTTCGATCCGAAGAACCTGGTCCCGAAGAAAATCCACACTATCCCGGTGACTTCGCGCGAGCTGCTGACTTACATCAAGGCATACTCCGCCTTGTTCCGTGAAGCAACGATTTTCCCGGAGGCAAAGACACTCCTTGAAGCTACTTCTGAAGCCAACAACGTCAACATGCGTGACAAGGCGCTAAACATGTACAAGAAAGAGATGGACAAGGTGGTTGGGCCCAAGTGCAAGTACGTTACCCCCAAAGAGCTTGCTGCCCACCATGCATTGTGTTTTGAAGGCTCCGTGACTGTTTTCGATGCTGGAGCAAACATGGGCCGTCGCAGCCAGATCCTTAAATTCCGCCAGGCTCTGGTGGACGAGATCGAGAAAGAGCACGCTCGCTACATTGAAGTGAATGCCGAGCGAGACCCGTACAAGTACCTCGAGTTCTACCTTGTGCCGGGTGTCATCGCTGTGTCACTCTTAGTGTTCCGAATCACCCAGGATTTGTTCTGTTACGAGCACATCGGATACGATCTGCCTCTTTACGACTGCAAGTACGTACTTTCTGTGTTGCAGTACGGTGATCACGTTGTAACTCTTTTGGTCTTGTTCTTCCTTAGGCATGTGAGCACGACGCTGACAAATCTCTATTGGGCAATTTTCGTCTTTATGATTCTCATTGCAGCTACCACGGGCAAAGTCATGTTTGACGTGCTCAAGCCGTTCGTTATGGTTCTCACGGGAGCCGTGAAAGGCGCTCTCGGCGGAATCACCGGTGGTGATAAGGAGAAGGCTGAGTAAACAGTGGGTCAGTTTTCCCACCCCCCAAACTGCTTAGTTAACTCGATTTTCAGTCACAAATTGTAGTGAGAGCAGCTTCTGCATGCGGTGTGTAGTTTGTGGAAAATAAACTTGGTGGATCATGCCACAGGATGTGTTGTTTGCTGTCACTCCAGAAATAGATGAGAGACTTTAGCGGGTCCTGTTAGTCGCGACGGCAGTCTACACTAGGGAGCAGTTGATGGTTTATACAGCAGCACCCCGGCTGTTCTTCCCTCCTCTGGTGGCAACAGTGGGCCATTACTGCCACATATTATGTGGCAGCGCAAGGGTGAGAAGAAAGTTAAAGTTCCGACTAATACTACTAGTACTCGTACTAGTCTACAGTACTGCAACAGGTTAGAAGATGGTCGTTATCAAAATCTGGGTTGTGATGTGAACGATCGAAAATTTTAATACTATACAAGAATTTGTACAAATGCTGTCGAGAAACTGTGGATCTACGATCAAGCAGAGCTGGAATTGCCCTGGAGACTATTAGTATCCGAAAAAGAAAGCGAGCGTAGACGGCGAAATGGAAGTAATGCCCATTCCGTGGCAGTCTTCCACGCACCAGCGGCGAAGTCGAAGAGCAAGTACTGGGCAGGGTGCTGCTCCGGAAAGACTGGTGACCGAAGTAGGTGGTGTGGCATCCGCTGACCAAACCTTTGAGACTGATCCTTCATCCACCACAAAACTGAGTAGCTGCCAGCCTCTTGGTCGTTTTCATGAAGGATCATTCCCGGGTACCACTCTCCGTTATAATTCACTTCCACCGCGTCTCCCTTGGTGAAGAACTTCTCGGAACTAGTCGTACCTTGGACGCTAGAAACGACTCTGCACGAAATAGCATCTGACTCGATTTGATTTCCTGCCTGAGCATATTTTGAAGAAGAGGTTGAGAAGCTATTGCCGACTTTCTCTGCAGGCTGGTACGACTGATTGGCGTCTTCATGAAGAGATGGGCGTGGCGAAAGGGCGGCGTACTTCGCTTCAATGTCTCTCAGGTAATTGTTGACGAGACCAAATGACTCGACTAGAATTTGGCGCATAGGGCTTGCAGCTAGAGGAGCCCGATCGAGAGTGTCTTCGACGAAGTCATAAGCTCTCTTGAAGCGCATGAGAAGTCCGTCAATTGCATAATCGCGAGGGTCAATAGACTGCTCCATACGACAGATGGGGCACGAGTGGAATCGATGTTCGGCAGCCTTGGAAAGACAAGACCAACAAAAGGTATGCTTGCAAGAGAGTGTGATGGCACTCTTGACTTCAGTCTGGAGGCAGATCGGGCACGAGACTTTGTGATCGCTGATGCGGAAGTTACCGTCCGGTAAGACACACAACATTATCCGATCAGTGAGAGAGCTTGTCGCTGCGCACAATTTGTCCATCGAGGCCCCTTCGTAGAAAGGCTGGCCTTTGAGCAAGTCTTCCAAGACAATGTCCTTAATCAAGTCTCTGGGAAAGAGCTTGTCAAACTTCTTGGTGATTTTGACGATGGCTAGACTATTCAAAAGGATGAATCTTCTGAAGGCATCGACTTGATTGGAGAGCTCAATAGCTCCGACAAGCAAAACGCGCGCTTGAGCCGAGGTGAGAACCCAGCGGTTGCCCAAAGCACCCGACAGCGCCTTTAGATCGCGGTCAAAGAGCTCCCCATAAATCCGCTCATGCGCTGCGTTGACGCGCTGCATCTCGAGCTCAAGTGCAGCCAAGAACTCAGTCCGGCCATGTGCAGCACCGTGGACGCCCGTGTTGCATTTTGCTGCGAGCGAGCGGATGGTCTTCTTGAGGAGCTTGTAGTCGACGGAGTCGCCTTCCCATCCCGGCGTCGTGAGACTGCGCATGCGCTTGCCGAACTTCATGGGGCTCGACTCTCAACTCTGGCACTCGGCTCACTTTGCGAACTGGCCGTGAGCTCAGTTCTCGCTCGGCGTCCGCGGACTCGACGGGAAGGAGCGTTACTGCGCCAATCTGCATGGACTCCTGAGCATTTGCGGAGTCTTGGTCGGATCAGTTAGATTCGATCGCCAAGATTCACGAATATCATCAAAAGACTGATAGTGAATCTTTGACTGGGAGGTAAAGATCGCGCTTTCAAACCTGGAATTGGTAAATGACCGGACTAACCACGGCTATTCCGTCTAGATATGTAATAAAATGGCACAAATTAATCCAGGTGTCCAATCACATGCGTTCCTTGATCAGAGATTCCAGTCGTAAACTACACTCGTCTGGTTTCGACTTCGATCTGAGTCACCCGTGTCTATTTTTGTATGTAGGCATGACCTAAATTAGGCTCTTGGCTAGGACAACATTTCTTTCTGTTTCAGGACCGTCCTGAAACTGACGCGTCATGGGATCTCGTGCCTGCTCGTGAGAAGCCATCGACTACCCGCTGACCTTCAAGTCTCTGCCACCGCCGCCGCGACGGGAGGAACGGAAGCCATGATGACGCGCGGCAATGAGGAAGAAGACTTCGACAAGATGGAGATCAAGATGTCGGACGACATGCCACTCAACGGCTCGTCGGGGGCAGCCGCTCCGGGCATCCTCGGCGATGTGCCTGCGTTCCAGAAGCTCTCACAGCAGAAGCGCCGCCAGTATACTGTGGCAGCCATGGTTATAGCCGGGCTTCTCTTCGTGATACTCGTCGTTCTCATCGTGAGCAAGAACGGTGCCAGAGACGCGAGTGGTGCGGTCGATGATACGAGCGAGTCGGTTTGGAACCAGTTTCCGGCGAGCGTGCGTCAAATGGTTGATCGTAATGTGGACCCATGCAACGATTTCTATCAATATGCGTGCGGCAAGTGGCTCATCAATGCGGATATACCTGGCGACAAGTCAGCCATCCATGCGAGCTTCTCGGTAGTCGAAGATCAGAATGAGCTCGTTCTCAAATCCATCATGCAAGAAAATTTGCCATACGTAGGTGAACTCTACGCTTCATGCATGAACACGTCAGTAATCGATGCTCAGGGAGCATCGCCACTGCGTGGGTATCTGAACAAGATCGCGAGTGCAACCGATCGCCCTTCATTGTTCCGTTTAATTGGTGAACTCTCCAAACTCGGACCGAACTTCTTCACTGGACTCAGTGTTCAAGCAGATGCAAAAGATGCCACAGTTTATATGCTGTATGCATCGCAACACGGCCTCTCCCTTCCTGACCGTCAGTATTACCTCGACGCGAAGCAGTGGAACAGCTTGGAGGAGCCGTACAGGGAATATCTAACAAAAGTCTTTGAACTAGCTCAGTTCAGCGAGACCGAGGCCAAGTCTAACACAGCGCTAGTGATCGAGTTCGAGAAAGAATTAGCTGCTTTGTATACACCCAAGGAAGAGCTAATGGACCCTTTGAAGACGTACAACCCTGTGAAGGTAGCAGATGCAATGAAAGCGTACCCGCTTCTGATGGCCGCATTCTTGAATGGAACGACTATCCCGTCGCTTGTTCTCAATAACACCAAAGCCGTGAACTCTCAATCCAGCATAGTCAGCATCGAGACTCCCGAATTCTTCGCCAAGGCTGAGAAATACATGCTAAGAACACCTTTGAGTACGCTGAAAGTGATCATGACGTACCACTTGCTCCGAGACTTTGGCCCGAGCCTGTCGGAACCTTTCGTGGCTGCAACATTCGACTTTTTCTCTAAGCGAGTTGGTGGACAGAAGCAGCGTTCTCCGCGCTGGAAAGTTTGTCTTCGCCGTGTGACATCACATTTTCCAAACCTCATGGGAAAGTACTACTTCATCAAAAAGTTTGACGCAGAGAGTGAGATGAAAGCAAAGACCATCGTAGCCAACATCGAAGCGTCAATGACGACGACATTAAAGGACAAAGCATCTTGGTTAGATGATGAGACCAAGGATGCCGCATTGAAGAAGATGAAGATGATAGCCAACCTTATTGGTCATTCACCTGGTCAAGAGCACTTTCCCTTTGTGCTTTCGCTAGACTCTTTCTGGGCAAACATTGAGACACTCAGTCAATTCGAGTTCTTGAAGTCAGTCAATCGCATTGGCACCACAGTAGACAGAGATGAATGGTTTATGCCCGCCAGCGAGGTCAACGCGTACTACAATCCAGCGACAAATCAAATTGTGTTTCCTGCTGGGATCCTCCAACCTCCGTTTTTCGACAAGAATGCCCATCCGTCCCAAAACTATGGGTCGATTGGTGCCGTCATCGGTCATGAGATCACGCATGGATTCGACGACAACGGACGCTACTACGATGGGAAGGGCAACCTCGTAGACTGGTGGAATGACAAGACTGATGGTGACTTCAGGAAGCGCACCGACTGCCTCGTTCACCAATACTCGAGTTTTCGAGTTGTGAGTGATAGTGATGACACGTCTGTGCTTGGCAGCGTGAACGGTAACTTCACACTCGGCGAGAATATCGCAGATAACGGAGGAGTGAAGGTTGCATTCCAAGCACTTCAAAGCTACCTATTTGATCGCGATGAAGCCGACGAACTACGTGAGCCGTCGACTTTGTCTCGCGATGCGGCAGAAAAACTCTACTTCATTTCGTTCGCGCAAACCTTCTGCTCCAAGTCCACTGATGAAGCTATGGTACGTAGATTGAATACGGACCCCCATTCACCTGAACGATGGCGTGTGAACGGTGTGATGATGAATATTGGCGACTTTCGACGTGTCTTTGAGTGCGAAGTCGGATCACCGATGGCACCGAAATCAACTTGCGAAGTGTGGTAGCCATTTACTGAAGTGATCCTTACTTAGTTCGAGACGAGTAGGCCAGTCAATATGACAACTCGTTCGTCCTGCATAGTTTATTACCAGTTACTTCAACTGCTATAACCCAATTTGCCTACACGGGCAGTGCCGCGACGTCGTCTTCACCAACAGTATGTTTGTCACCCAGGAATGGACGCCGTTCATGCTCCCCCTCAGCTGCTGAGTGGCCGTTAGCCATATCCGTCGGCAAACAACGGTCGGCGAAGTTGCTGATGACGCCTCGATCGAATGGGTTCTGATAAGAGCCATTACTATTCCGTAAGTACTGGTATCGATGACTGTTGACAACTTCGTTGGTCGTGAGGTTTTTGGCCGTTAGATAGCAATGAAACCCGAACAAGTGGGCAACAGGAACGAGTAGCACGATGCCATAAGCCATGAAAAGCACTAGCCACCATACTGGACCATGAGCCCGCCACTGAAGGTAGAGAATGTACTCGAGCACAATGAGGTCCAATGTCAAGCCCCCAACAAACCCCATGAAGTAGACGTAGTTGCCACGACCGACGCAGTTATCGACAAACGGACAGCTGTAGGCATTAAGGTGAGAAATCCACTGGCAATCAATAGCAGCACAAAGGACACGTACTGGTGATCAAATGTGTTGACGCAAATCTTGCACACGCGACAGTGCTTTGCGCGGAGTGGCCGTTGAATATGGCAGCTGTGGCAAAGTGGACGCTCCAAAAGACACAGATTATCACTGTTGTGGCTTTCATGAACCAATTCCTCGGTGACATTGGTATATTCATCCTTGTATGCCTGGACATTCGCAAGATTCCCTGGACTTGTCCGCTTCGTCAAAAAGAAGAAACTCCAAGTGATCGCGTTCCAAAGCAAGTGAATCACGTAGACCGCACGCAATTCTGGCATATATGGTATCATGAGGCGCAGATAAACCACGAGTGTGAGTGGGATGTTAGCGAGAACAAAGTAGTAGGGTGTTCGGGAGCTCTCCCACCAGGCCAGTACGTTCCATTTCTGACGGAACTGACGTCGGGCGAGGTAGTTCGCAACGCGATCATAGCCCTTGACCTTCGCGAGCTGGTATGGTGTTCTACCGTTGGCGTCCAGTACGTTTAGATCACTCTCGAGCTCTTCAACAAAATACTGGACTGTACCGAATTCGCCCCGCATAGCAGCCAAGTGGAGCGGAGTCTGCCCGTATCGGTCTTGCTTGTCGGTTGAGAGACCAAGATACTGAAACACCGACACAATTTCGGTCGCACCTTTGTAGGCTGCCCAATGAATAGCGCTATCTTCGTCGATGTCTACCAGACTGACGTCAGCACCGTGCTTGACGCAGTACATGACCAGCAGCGGGAATCCATTCTGGGCTGCGATCAGCAATGGAGTACGGTGTTTTGTCACGTCGGCGGTGTTGATATCAACGCCCAGTTTCACAAACGTCCTGAGTGCGGCGAGGTTGCCTGTGGAGCACGCCCAGTGGATCGGATGGAGTCGCACCGAGTCCTCGCTGGGGAGGTCGAGCGGTGCGCCGAGCGAGGCCGCGTACTCGAGAAACTCGGCGCTTCCGCGTTGCGCGATCCAGTGTGCGAGCGTGTGGCCTTGTGCGTCTCGCTGCCGCACCATCTCATCCACCTCCATTTCGCCGGGCGGACTCTGGGACCGGGAGTTGTCGATGATCTCGCGGAACCGCGCGACGTTGTTGGTCTTGGCGCACTGGAAGAGCTCGTCGAGAGGCGTGAGTTCGGCGGGCGGCGGCGAGGAGGCGTGGGCGGTTGGAGGCGCAGCGTGCGAGCAGCCAGGCCCGTGGCTGTGGCTGTGGCCGTGCGCGTGGTGGCCACCGGTCTGCAGCGGCGCCGCGCCCTCGGCCTCCATGTTCCGTCGTTCTCGAGATGATTCTTGCCGTGTAACTCTTTCGATGAGGTTACAGTCGGAGAGTCGCTTTCAGTAATTTCGAGAGAACGATGTGCTTTGAAAGGTAACCCTTGACCATCACTCTGATAGCGGGAGCTGCTGGACAGCGTTCGAGAAGACGTCGCCGAGATGGCAGGAGCCAAGCGCAAGCGCGCAGCAGGAGAGGCGGGAGCTCAGGGGAAGACCGGAGCTCCTCACCAGCTCAAGAAGCCCAAGCATGCGAGTGCTCACAAGGCCGTCGAGACGAAAGAGACCAAGACAGCTGGAGCTACTGCGCCATCCAAGCCGATCGCGGTGGTGGCCAACTCCAACTGGCTCGCGATGAAACAAAAGATCCAGCAGAAGGACCGCAAGTACTCTCATTCGACAGAGAAGAAGGACGACCTTGATGTCAAGGCCAATAAGCAGAAAGTCAAGGCTAACCAACTTGCCAAGAAGAAGGAGCAGAAAACCGCCCAGTGGATTGATAACTCGCTCATTGTCGCGATGGATTGTGAAATGGTTGGCGTGGGCCTGTCAGGGAAGCAGAGCGTCTTGGCACGATGCAGCATTGTCGACTACGATGGGAACATCCTCTACGACAAGACTGTTCGCCCTGTGGAGAAGGTGACGGGTGAGCCTTACACTCGTGCCACGGTTTCTCTCCACTGTTTGTTGATAGTACTCTCGTTTTCTTGGTGTGCAGATTTTCGAACCCATGTAAGTGGGATCCGTTCTCGGATGTTGAAGAACGCAATCCCGTTTGCTCAGGTAAGCCGTTTGTTGAGTCAATTCTAGTCAACCACACGTTTAAGGAGTCCGTCCGCAGTGTTTGAAGGAAGTAGGGAAGCTACTCAAGGACAAGATTGTTGTTGGGCACGCTCTCAGCAATGATTTCAAGGCTTTGATGTTCACCCCACCAAAGAACCTCATTCGGGATACGGCAAAGTATCGCCCGTACATGCGCCGCAAAATGAACGGCACGGTGAGTGGATGGATGCAAGACAACTATCTTCTTGATCTGTTGGATACTGAACACTTCCACTTGCATCCATGTAGAAACTTTACCCAAAATCGCTCAAGCATCTTGCAGACGAGTTCCTTGGTCTTAAAATCCAAACGGGGGAACACGACTCGGTAGGACCTATTTGTTTTCCTTCGTCCAATGCGAAGCTGACTCCTGTGTCGTAGGTTGAAGACGCACGGGCAACGTTGGCACTCTACAAACGCGAGCAATTTGCGTGGGAGAAATATCTGCGCACAAATAAGTCGGTTGGAAGCCTCGTTGGGGTTGCTCCTCCGTTGCCAAGAGATACAAAAGCAACAAGCAAACCTGTCGTCGAATCAGACGGCGATAGTGATGGGGAGACTGAAAGTACGGGGCCGGCTGGAAAACTACTGATCCCCGACTCCAAAGAGCTCGCAATCGTGGAGTTCGCCGAGTAGAAGCTGGTGGACTTTCCATGCGATCGATCAATCAAGGGTTTCAATTGCTTGTTCGCCTTCCCCATTCACCTTTCATCCGGTCTTTTATGTACCAATATTTCACGAATACACGGAAGGTTCCCGACGAATTACATAATTGACTGTCATCTTCAGGTGACGTCTGGACACTCACCCAGGATCTGACAGAGCGCCGCGTGAGTAGTGCGAAAACGCCAGATTAGATCACATTCACAAGCAACCTTGTTTAGCAGGCTCTAGTTGCCCATAAGACTCAATAGATCTCGGATTTCATCCTTGGACTTCCCTTGGATTGCCATCTCCACGACGAGTCGATCCCGTTGTAGCTGGCGCTCATGGTTGAAGCGGTTGTGGTCCCGTTCGAGCTTGTAATTGTATCTCTGGCGCTCAAAAGCAAATCTTTGCTCCTCCAAACTCAATTTTTGAGCCTGAACGCTTGCATAAACATCGGAATGCTGTCGTTTCGTACCGCGTTGCTGCTTCGGTTGCGAACTCGAGCCCAGGGCGCTTTCAACGAGCGCATCAGCACGTGTACCTTCCCTGCAACCACGGGAATACATACTCGCACAACTTTGGAGCGTTGGGACGGAGCTCTCACTCCTCGCGTCCAGTGATGAAGCCTCATTAGCTACGGTATCGACCGGTTCTTCATCGCCATCGACCTCCGTATCGCTTGGTGGTGCTTCAAAAACGTCCGCAGGCTGAACGTTTTGGCGGCCGCCAAAAACTTGCTCCAAATTGCGATAGAATGGACACTTTCCGTTCAGCTTTGCCTCGAGAGTCTTTTTCCCTCGCGGGTCGTCGGGATCGAGTCCAAATCCAGTAGTGCTGTATGCTCGTGCTGTCTCTCTGAGCTTACCGAGCCATTTTTCGAAGCGTGTACGAGTAGTTTTCATGTCCCAGTCGGAGCCTGGACACTCCTCGTTCACCATGATTGCCATGATGGCAATCATGGTGAACGAGGAGTCGGCTATCAGAGCATGGCAGCCATGCTCTGATAGCCGCAGGTCTTCGTCACGGCTTTCCCATTCCGCACGCTTGTACCACGCATGATACCTGCATTGAACTCGTCGTCCAGCCACGCGAGTATCGCCCGATATTGCGACTCTGTGGTGTTGACTCCCATTGTTCCCGAGATTGGATTTCAAACGACTGCGCCAACTCGCTGCTCAACACCAAGTTCAATTTGATTGCCTTCTACTTCGAAGAACGGAACTTCGAAGTATACTTTTGAAGGTGACTTGAACCCCCCTCTGTGGGTGGTGAGTGCGAAACAACATCTGTTGCCAGCTTTTGGGTGAAAGGCGAAGGTGAAAAAGCAATTGAAACCCCTCAATAGTGCACTGTAGCGTGTACAGTAGTTCGGTACGTCGAGACATAATAAACCTTGCCATCAGTTGTGGCTGGCTTGTGGCCATCAATCGCAAAAAACCTCACAATCCTTTGACGGTATCTGGAGTCTTGCCATTTCGAGTTTGGCTGGACCCAGTCGGTATGTGTGTTCTCGTCGGTCCCTGATGCGAGCCCCTTTTACCAGCAGTCCATCTCTCTGCCGCTCGCGGTGGAGTACTCACAAGTGGTGATGCTGTTAAAAGTGGGGCTGATAGCATTCTCCATGCGACTCGGCCTGTCCTTCCTCGTGCGAGTGCGCTGCACGACTTGGCGGCGCAGGGCCCGCCTCTTGCATTCACGTGCGAGGGGTCTAAAGCTCTGTCGCTGCTGTCTGTAGCCACTCGCGTGGTGTGCTCGAGTCTTGGGAACGCGTCTGTCGTCTCGCGACGGTCTACGTCTCCGGGCTTCTTCTCCGCACCATAGAGGGGGTCGTGTGGGACATCTCTGTATGGCTGCTCGATTTCTTCTCTTTGCACTTTAAACTTTCCATCCTTCGCGTTAGTCTCCATGGGAGTGATGATATACGCAGTGCACAAAGCAAAGCCAACTGCAGGTCGCGCGGCAGCGGCGATGACTCTCCATGCCTCCGCTGAAGAACGCCAGGCTTGCAGTTGTACATGCTCAGTAGACATCCCCACATTTACGCAACACCAATTGATACCGTATCTTTACGGTAAATCCAACGAACAGTATTTGAGCGATGCCATTCTCCTAGATCCCGTCATGTCCACTCCCTTAGACCAGGTGCGCTCGTCGCTGCGCTCGTGGAGCCAGCACCACGTGCTGGATCTGCTGGATGAGCACCCAGCACTGCAGCAGCAGCTTCTCCGCTTTGAGTCTTGGTACCCTGGCGGAATCAGCAGCTACTTGGGGACTGCCACGCAGCTCTATCGCGCGCAACAAGGACAGACTATCTCTATGGACGCTGCCTCCGTCGACGATCCGTTTGCTTCGTGGGTTCCCACCGTACCACGCGACGACTACGGACTTCTGACCCTGGAGTCACCGATTATCCAGGAACTGGAGGCTGTGGGGTTGCAACATGCAGCTCATTGTGCCTTTGTTATTGTAGCCGGCGGACTGGGTGAGCGGCTTGGGTATAAAGGTATAAAACTCGCACTGCCCGTCGAAACGGTGACCAATCGGAGCTACCTCGAGGTGTACATCCAACATATTCAGGCTCTGCAGCGCCAGTTACCAGGAAAGGATGTTGTAATTCCGCTCGCAATCATGACCTCGGATGCCACCCACAACGCCACGCACGAGTTCCTCATCCACCACAATTACTTCGGCATGCCTCAGTCACAGATTACGCTGTTGAAACAAGACACGGTCCCATGTCTTGACGCTGTAGAAACCGATCAGAACCCGCATGGAAGTTCGCTACGTCTTGTCGTGGATTCGGATCAAAACGGTCTGGTGATGAAACCACACGGTCACGGCGACGTTCACACTCTTCTTCACACGAGTGGACTCGCACGACTGTGGTTTGAGGCTCACAACAAGCGGTACATTCACTTCATCCAAGACACTAATGCGCTCATCCTCAACAGCACGCTTCCACTGCTCGGGGCAACCGTATTGAACCGATGGCAATGGGCCTTCACGGTGGTACCGCGCAAAGCGAAAGATGCGTCTGGGGCAATCGTCAAGTTCTCACATCCCCACAACACAGAGCAAAGCTCTCTCTTCAACGTAGAGTACCACGAACTCGACCATTTCTTGCGTTCGAAAGCGGGAGATACGTTTCTCGGTGGCGACATCAACGACCCAGAGACAGGTTTTTCTCTCTTCCCTGGAAATATCAATCATTTCGTCGTCGAGCTGGAGCCCTACGTCCGAGTCCTTGAAGTTTCACAAGGAAGAACGCCTGAGATCTTCAACCCGAAGTATCGCGCGGACCAGAAGCATCTTTTCAAGTCCCCCGCGCGACTCGAGAGCATGATGCAAGACTTCCCAAAGATACTGACCGCCTTGACAGACCAGACTTCCGTTGGCTTCCTCTCGTTCCCACCATCTCTCGTTTATTCACCGTGCAAAAATGACTCGGCGAGCGCTGCTTGCAAAGTTGCTGGCGACATACCTCCTCAGTGTGCTTGCTCTGCGGAGCACGATTTTTATCTGATCAACAAGGCTAAGATGGAACGTATCGGAGTCCGCATCGAGGAGTCTAGAATCGGCGCTGGTATCGCTGGCTCAAGAGCCGGTTGGCTGGGAATTCCCGTCGAAATTGGTGCCGCGGGACCCCACATTGTGTTCACTCCAGGATTTAGTATCGCCTTGAGTTCGCTGAGATCACGTCTCCCCACACCGTCACAGATTTGGATCACCTCTCGTTCGACGCTTATCATTAGGGGAGAGGGAGCCCATAATGTGACCATATCTGCGCTCCGTTTGGATGGTGCTTTGCGGATCACCGCATGCGAAGGCGCCGTCGTGGAGATCAAAGAACTCGATGTTTCGAATGCAGGGTTTGAATATGCTTCAGTCGACGAGAATGCCGAACCCGTCGATGCGATGCGGGGGTATGTTTTGAAAGCTAACGAAGTTTTTGATCTTGAGTTCAAATCTCCTGGTCACTACATTGTTAGAAACGATGCGATTGCCGAAGAGAATTGACACCAGCAATAGAAGTTAAAATCACATTGATCGCATCAAAGTAAGGAACTGGTCATAGATATCCTTTAGGTTCGCCAAGAACTGACCTCATTCATCATCCCAGTGTCGAGCAAGCTGGTTGCGAGCCTTAGTCCGAAATCCATTACTGCTTGGCTCCTCAACATCGCTCAAGCTACTGGCCTCCGACAGCGGAGTAATTGCATTTACATCAATTGCAATCGCACTTCGTGAACTTGTTAGATGGACTCCACTGTGTCCGAGGTCGATAAAAGCTGCACTTGAGTCAGACCCCACTGTAGTCTTAGAACCGGCCACGAGACCCTGTCTCTCGTGGATACCAGCCGAACTCGAAACGCCGCCTGGGAACAAAACTGACTCGTTGGCACGAAGAAGCTCCTTGAATCGACGCTCGCGAGCCGTCATCAGCGTCGAGATCCACTGTGGTACGCGAGGGAGCCGCGTCATCATCAAGTACGCACCACAAATTAGCACATGCTCCAGCACCAGGATGATCAATAATCGCCAAGAGACGTGAAGACAACCGAAGTTCGGACCGAACATGAAGTCTTCTAATGTCTTCCCCTGCCTCTTGAGCTGATTTTCAATGTCTCGCACGCATGTGTTATCGAAGAACTCGAGGGAACCCGTTGAGATGCAAATGAGGAGAACATTTACAATGACTGCAACATAGGCGTAGACAGTAAAGATTCCTCGCCAACCACCAATACCGTTGCTTTTGCGAGGAATTGGTCGCTTGAGAGTCTTGCATAGGCGGTATCCGTCCGTACGTTTCTTGAGAGAGTTTATGAGAAAACAAGCCAGCGGCATCAGAGGCCAGAGGATTGAGAACATAACCGTAAAGCCATACTGAACCGTTAAGGCGTGGAAATCATTGTACGGATCGTACGTATCTTGCTCGCTTTCGAAAAGAATCTCACGCGCCTTCTTGTTGAGCACCTCAACTTGCGCCGGTGTGTACTCAAGATAACGAGCGTTCGACTTGTTCCCAAAATGTGACGAAGTCGTTCCCTCGTAATCTAATGACCCAAGGATCTTCATTGATCCTGCTTCCCTCACGCGCTTCTGAGCGGCCGCATCTGCAGCTGCTCGAGCCTTTTCACGGCGGTTGCGCACGACAATTGGTGCGATGACTTGCAGCGCGATGTTGAGGCTTTGCGTCACAACAATCGGAGTCACAAACATGGCGCTTAAATCCACGTGATGGCGGTCAAACGTGAAGTAACCGACACACTCTATGCACGTTGCATCCTTTGGGCCAAGGGGACAAACAATGCATTGGCCATGCTGGTCAACGTACGGTCCAAAGCAACAGTTCATCTCGTCACCAAAGAATGTGTGGTTGAGCGAGTTCATGAGGTAATCACCGAAGCCGGGGATGACGAACACAAAGGCTAGTGAGAAGAACCATGTGTAGTAGTTGAGGAAGTCAAGCAAGAAAAGTTTGCGGATGAGCGCCGTCTCGTACTGTTCCTCCGTGCGATAGTTCTCCCAGTGAGTGAAGAGGGCCCCCATCTTGGTGACAACAATGTTCCACTGGATCACGTCCACGAAAATGCCAAACACCATGCCCTCCAGCAGAATCAAAAACCACTGAGTCGAAAAAATATGACCCGCGGGGTATTTGGCCTTGAGAATCTCGTATATGGTCACCCAGATGGCCACGAGAACAAGCATGATCACAGTCTGAAGTAGCATGAAGAGAAAAACACAGAAAAGCTTAGGGAGGCGGCGCCACGCTGGATATACCGTCTCGAGCTCTCCCGTGAGTGAGTTCACACGCTTCTCACCGTGAAAAAACTTGTTTGGATATTCGATTTGCTTCACATCGAGCTTCTTGTTCCACTCATACTGCATCGACGCATTCTTACGATCCCAAGACTTGAGGAAAGCGAATGACCAAACAACCGAGACCCCAAATCCCCAGAATGGAAGAAGCCGCATGTAGATTTCCATCGGGATGATGTCGTGAAGAAGCTGCATGAATGCGCCGATAACAGCGATTGGGATCAATGATCGGTTGTAATAGTTGATGAACGCAAAGTAGTACGCAACTTTTTCCCCAAAGTTATGGCGCAAGGACTTGAGAATTTTGCGCTCATCCTTCTCCGTCGACTTCCAACGCCAAGACGCAACCCACTTTGCAATTAGTTGGTCAGTCAGATGCTTGTCATGCATTGGAAACATATCGTGGATCCACGGGTCGGAAAGTGAAATTTTGGCGCGCTGCTCGACAATAAAGTCGACGATTTGGACACGCTCGGCCGGAGTCGGTGGTGCGCGACGGTCAACGAGGTCTTGTTCCAAGTCAACAATCGAGCCGTGTTCCATCCACAAGTTGTCGCGGAAATGAGTTACGTACGCATTGACGATGTCGTTTGGTGCTCGGAGAAGAAGAATAAAATATTCGGAGTTCATCTCGTCTTTGGCGTGGCCACCATCAATGATATCGACGAGCAGTCCCTGCCCACACAGTTGGTCTACGATTCGTCGGTGTTCGTCTTCGCTTTCTTTCAGAGTCGACTCGTTGGTCAAACAAAGGCGTCGGAAGCCTTTTCTTTCGATTGATGCAGTTGTCGATTCGTTTACAGCTCCAGAACAAGCTGCAGCATTGCTGCAGCACATGCAGCTGCAAAATAAATTTGCAATACCCGACGAAAGCTTCACAGTACGGTTGGCAATAACTGCGAAGTCGTACCCTGGCAGTTTGGAACTCTGGATTTCCTCAGGTTTTAGGTAACGGAACTTGCCTGGTTTTGCCACTTTTTCTGGGAGGGTATAGCTGGATGGGCGACCAGTAATGCCAGTACCTCTCCCTCCTGATGAAGGAGGCGGTGCTGTGGCCGAGGTGACACTCTGGCGTTTTCCTGCCGAATTGGAACCTGAAAGATTCGATGATGTGCGGCGTCTGCTTATCCCCGCGACGTCTGCATCTGGTGCATCGCTTATCTCTTCCTGTCCTAATGCAGGAGCCACAAGACAAGTTGTCGAGTTAACCATCGCGAGCGCTTCCAACGACGAAAGTGCGGCTGCGGCGTCCGCGCCATCCCTGTCATCGGCGTCCAGCGCTAATCCCAGATATGGACGAGACGCGGGTCCCAAGCTGCCGGCGCGCCGCGGAGGAGCACTACTAGAGACAGAAAGAGAGGTGCTGGTTCGCTTACCTCCTCCGCCGGCCGCGTTGCTGGTCTTGCGCTTGCTCGGTCGTCGCTTCTTTCTGGCAGCGGCCTGTCCGGCCGAGTCCGTCGAGAGGCGACCGACGTCCTCTGCAACGTCTTCGTCTTCGTCTGATCCTCGCGCCGCTGCTGTGAGGGCCTCGTTGTCGTCCATCATGCGCATGCTCATTCCTTCCTTGTTTCGACTCGAGCAGAATGGGTTGTGGACTCCATGCAAAGTGCGCATGCGCACTTTGGAGGAACATCCATTAGATTTGGCGAGATCTAATTCTCCATGGTCACACTTCAACGAGGGACTGATGCCATATGCTAAGGTCGAGAGGTATGGATTTAGAGAGGTGCATGAATCCAGATATCTTTCGTCAGCTCGCTAGGCATGGAAGAACGCCTCCTCGATCTCGTGCAGGTTCTTGAGCGCGTCCTCTCGGCCCATGTGAAACATTTGCACAGCCCAGTCGACGTTGGTGGTCACGAGAACCCACGTGGGAGAAATCCAACGCCACTTCCAGATCTGAAACACTTTGTGTGCGCGGTCTGGATGCGCCAGTGGGGTGTTGTTTGACAGCCCACCGTCGACGAATTTCTTGCCACGATAACTCGACAGGAGCGACGTCGTGTACACGGGAACGTGCGCAGATGTTAACATGCCGTCGACGAGGTCTTCATTGTCCTTGAAAGAGGTCACGAGGTGGTTCTTGAGGCTTGGGATCTACGAATGAACAGTAAGCACTGATAGTCAAGGCGAGCGACTGCAAGTCGTACTTCAGTGATGGAGAAATAAAGCCTCTTGTCGACCAACTTGTGAGCGTCCGGGGGAAGCATGCTGAGCATGTTTTGCTTCACCATCGGAATCCACCTATGAGGCGCGGTTAATCAAACTAGCATTGAGAGCATACACGTCGAAGACGCACTTTCCAAGCCCCGCGTAGGAAACTTGCGCTGCTTCCTCAATGAGAGGGACGTTTTCCTTGAAGAAAAACTCTTTGACATCAATTCCAAGGGCCAAAATGGTCGCCGGAAAGCAACCAGCAGAGACGCCAGAGAAGATCACGTCAGTTAGATCGTATTCCTCCTGTGACAGAGCTGTCAAAGAGCGCTTAAAGACATGAATACGCGAGTGAACCTTTACCTGCAAAACAGAGGCAACCCCGAGGAAGTAATTGTACATGCCACCGCAGCCACCAAAGCCGATTTGCGCGATGTCGTGGTGCATTGTGAGCTTCTTGCGAGACTTGTTGGGGCGGTGTGTGAGATGCCACGGCGTCATCACCAGTGGCGGTCCATGAAGAGGACTCCCGCAGTCATCGTCTGCACCTCCGAGGTTGACCTTGCGACGACGCTCTCGCAGAAGCTCGTCCTCGCGCTCATCAGTTGCCCAGAGCTGGTCCATGGCGCGCACGGAGGAAGCGATGCAGTGAGGTGCGTCCGCCGGACGCAAGGATCAGAGGGACGAGTATCGCACAGTCAGCATGGTCCCTCGCGAACCCGACAAGGGACGCATGCTGCGTCGCCCAGTGATGGATTGTCTAACGCTGCCAGACGGAATCAATGAGGGTACATCGTACCGCAAATGTGGTACAGCAGCGCTCGAGACTGACAAATTGTGAATATGGTGACAGGTTTCCTTCAGGTGTGCAGCAGTGAAGCATGTGCTGTCCTCGTAACGTAAGCGACGTCGGTGCCTGCAACTTCCATGTGGATGTGCCTCTCATGGTAAACTTCACTCACCTCCGACAACCAACACCAACGCATCCGTACCGTCGCCGCTACGTATAGACGCCTCGAAAGGTTTGATTGCTCAGCTGCGGCGTTCCAAAGCAATTCAAACACCTCAAGCCTTTGTTGTTGCAGTGACGTCAGATGCAGATCTGGTAGAGTTGAACGTCAAGAATTCTGAACCCGACAATCGTAGAGCGAAACGAACACGTTATGAGCTGCAAGTCAGTAGCGCGAGACTCGTGAGTGCACTCCCACCCAAGAACTGCTCAAAGTTCAACGTCCAACTCGAAGTCTGCCGTCATAAAAATCGCACGCGAACCCATCGCTTCGCTTGCTGAAGTCAGCGTTACGTTGTTCGCGTGAGCAGGCGAATGAGATCTTACGACGCACGTGTCTTGTCGCCAAGATCGCTCATCCGCTTTGGGTACGAATGGATAAGTTTCCAGTGTGGTGTCGAGTCGCTAGCTCTTCACATGGTCCGCCCTTCCCCAGCAGCTCTTGTCGAAGCCATCGCTTCGATAGGCGACGACGGCTCACGATTGACCACATCAACCCACCGGGACGATTTTAGCCAATCCCAAGCGTTAACACTGCTTAACAAGACTGAGTTTGCCATTACCACCAATCAATGAGGCTCCGTACGGTGGATATGGGCTCAACTCAGATCCGGGTCATCCCTCCGAAAGAGTCAAAAGTCTCTTTAGACTAGCACGTCTTCTCCTGATCACATAATATCCAATCTGGCTCGCTGGAGCACTTCCATACCTAGCCCTCTCCCCCTAGCCACAAGATGCAATTTTTCACGAAAATTTCAAGCCGGTATCGCTTTACGAAGGGTTTCGAAGCCACCTGCCCATCATCTGTTGATGACGGGACTGAGCCTTTCGCGAACAGTATCGATTTAAAGCGGGTTTTCGTGGAGAGAGACCAGACGGAACGCTAGAAACACGATCGGGGAGCTCTCTCCCTCCCTTCCTCCGCACGCTTTCGACCGACCAGCCACCGTCGAGGCTGAGATGGCAGCGTGAGAACAACCGGAAGAGACAGCGAGACGACAAGAGAAACTCAGAACTCAATTTGCTTCTCTGCAAGCACCTAGCGACACAGCGCCGGCAGCATGACGATCAACTCGCCCTCCGCGCGAACGAGCCGCCTCGAGAACTGGGAGGCCTCCCAGCAGCAGCCCGCTGGCAGCAACGGGCCCGGTTCTCAAGACGTCAAGCGGTCGAGATCCGTGACCCCGCCGCGCTCGGGCGGCGAGAGCGAAGACGAGGACGAGGATTTCTACTTCAACGACAACGACAGCACCTGTAGTGGCAGCGAAGAGCCGTCGCAGCCGGGCAAAGGAACCTGGACCCGCGAAGAACATAAGCGTTTCCTGGAGGCGATCAAGATCTACGTGAACGGCCCGTGGAAGCTGGTTGCAGAGTATGTAGGCACGCGGACGGTGCGTCAGACGATGACCCACGCGCAGAAATACCGCCAGAAGGCGGCGAGACGTATTCGAGGGTTGCGCACGAAGCAGGCGATCATGCGCATGCACCATGGCCATGAAGTGAGTGAAGAATCCATGGTACAGGAACAGCTTCGAACCATGTTAGGCCAGTCTCGCCATGCGTATCTTCCACCGGAGCTGGTTGCGCAGTTGAATTACTCGCCGAGTGCGAGCCCAGTGGGTAGCCCAGTCATGCCTGGAAGCCCTGTTCTTCATGGCGGGTCGATTCCCGGAAGCCCCGGTCTTCCGAGGAGTCCGAATGCGAGTCCTTTCATGCCAAGCAGCCCAGTTGGAAGCCCCTTCATGCCCAGCAGCCCCGTGATTTACTCGAACGACTCCATGCTTCCGTCTCTTCCATCGCTCACGGTTGACAATTCCCTACTCCCTGACCGTCTGGAGACCCCGCTATCGATCACGATTAGGTCAACGCCCATGACCAATGACACGATGCCAGTCTACGCACCTGCTTCTCCCCACTCATCTTTCTCGAGCTCACCTGCGACCTCGCCCGTATCGGCGCTCACTGCACAGATGGCGCAACATGCTCTAGCTTCTCGCATGGACTACGACCTTGATATCATTGAGGGTAACAATCTGGTGCCTACGCTCGAGGAGTGCGCAAATGTGCTGATGGACGTACTGTTCGATGAGCAAGCCATCAAGGAAGAGACCGCGCCTCAGCCGGAGCCTGGCGCTCCATTCGACATCGATATTTAACTATAGCGTAGCATCCTGTCTTTCCTCCGCATCGCAATGGCCGGGTACAAAATGAAGCGTACTATCAACCAAAAATGCCCTCCGTGTAGTCTGTGCAGGACTCTGACAAGAACTAAATTGGATCACAACCTGGAGCTAACAGTCGCACTGTAGCTTCCAAGGGACACAGACAACAGACAGCTTGCGGTGGGTAAAAATCGTCATGGGTCTGATGGGGAAGTTGTTCGGAATTGGCGAGAAGGGGAAGATCACGCTGACGGTGGATAAACCGTCGTACATCGCTGGCGAGTTGATCGTGGGCTTGATCCATATTACCGTGTTCGAGCCTATCGAATGCGATGGTATGAAGACAAAATCACGACATGATCGAAACATCTTAAGCGCTGACGGACTAAATGAAATTCTCTGGCGATAGCGGTGGTATTGAAGGCGACCGGAAAAGAAAAAGTGAAGTGGACGGAGGAAAAGACTGAGACCGACGGGAATGGACACACAAAGATAACTCACGATCACCACACGAAGGATAAAGAATTCTTCAAGCAAAAGGTGTAGTAGCCAGTGTTGTCCTCTGGCCCGGTACGCTGGGCATGACCCATTCTGAACAGATTGTTGTTTCAGCAATTCCACACACGTATGCGCCTGGCAACTACTCCTACCCATTTGAGTATCAGCTTCCTCCAGACTTACCCGGCGTGTTCTACCTCGACAAGTACAGTGAGGGACACGTGCATGATCTGAGGTGCAAGATTAGCTACAAGCTGAAAGCGACTCTTGACATCCAAGGATTCTTGGCCCGGGATCTGAAAGCCAGTTGCGAGCTTGTGGTGCACGAGCAACTCACCAAGACAATTCAGCCAAGCCACGACGTTACCACGCAGAATGTCTACTACCTGTGCTGCTTCAACAAGGGTACCTGCCATCTCGAAGTCACAATGGACAAGAATGTGTATTTTCCTGGGGAGACGGCTCAGATTCTATGCAAGATCGAGAACGGCTCGCAGGTGGATATCACTGGCATGAGCTGCAAGCTGCTGCAAGACATTGAGCTCTCAGCGCATGGACACCCACACCGTTTCACGCGAACGCTGTGCCGACAACGCTTCCCAGGGGTTCCGGCGTCTTCGACCCTGACGCAGCCCCAGCCGCTGGCTCTCGTGCCCGGTTCGGGCGCGATCAACCCTTCGACCACAGGGAGGCTCATCAAGTGCTCGTACCGCGTGGACATCGAGTGCGACATTCCGTGGTGTCCGGACGTGCACCTCGTGATGCCGCTGACCGTCATCGCGCCCGCGGTGATGCCAGTCCACGCGCCCTGGGGCTCCTCTCCTTCGCCGCTCGTCGCCGAGCCAATGTAACGGGGCGAAGCCATGGAGCCAATTCCAACCCTAATCGCGTCGTGACTTCGTTCTCACTTTAGGGTAGTTGACTCATTCGGGTGAGTCATGCCCTGAGCTTTCCGGAATCATCTCTTCACTACGTTTTGGTCTGCATGAGATATGTTTCACCCTCTATTGACAAATTCTATCTACCGTCAATCGACTAATCGCCTCTCGCGGTCATGTGTCGTCGAGTCGTTGTTGATGCGCGTTTCCTGGCCGCATGCGCCAGCCAGCGCTCGTGTTCTCGAAGGCCGCCGACTCCACCAGTGTTCAAGTTTCCCCAGAGAAGTAGAGAGCGACCATGGGCAAGGCCGGCAAGGAATTCGGCATCGGCAAGAAGGGCCAGCTCTCGATCGCACTCGAGAAGCCGTCGTACGTCGCCGGCGAGATCGTGCGTGGCACCATCTACGCGACCATCCATGAGCCCATCCAGTGTGACGGTGAGGACCAGTTGGGCACGGCTCTTATGGATCTGCTGACTAAAGCTCTCGGGTCGTAGCGCTCGTGCTCAAGGCCACAGGCAAGGAGAAGGTCAAGTGGACGCAGCAAGACGGAGAAGACAGCCACGAAGAAGAGCACGAACACGAGTTCTACAAGCAAAAGATCGTGATCTCGTCCTTCCCGGCTGTGTACAACCCGGGCACGTACTCGTACCCGTTTGAGTACCAGCTGCCGCCATCGCTTCCGGGCGTCTTTCACATGGAACGCTACTCGTCTCTTTTCGTGGAGAACTTGGAGGCAGACATCAAGTACAAGTTCAAGGCAACGCTTGACGTGGGCGGGTACTTGGCCAAGGATCTCAAAGCCAACACGACCATCGTCGTCCACGAGCAGCTTACTCAAACCATCCAGCCGAGCCACGACTCGATCACACAGAACGTGAACTTCCTTTGCTGCTTGAACAAGGGTTCGTGTGAACTGGCGGTGACCATGGACAAGAATGCCTATTTCCCGGGTGAGACGGCTCAGATCCAGTGCCAGATCAATAACCGCTCCGAAGTCGAGATCTCGGCCATGCGCTGCCGGCTTTACCAGGACATTGTTCTGGCTCTTGGGCATGATTCGCACACGTTCACGCGTGAGATTGCACGCCAGGATTTCCCCGGCGTTGCACCCGGCAAAAGCATTTCGCAATACCAGCCACTTCCTCTCGTGCCAAACGTGGAGGGTTTCGTCACCCCCTCAACACATGGCAGCATTATCCGTTGCGATTATCGCGTAGAGATTGAGTGCGATATTCCATGGTGCCCCGACGTAGAGCTCCACATGCCACTGACCATCATTGCGCCTGTTGTGCCGAGCCCCACATACGCACCACCGCCGACTGCAGGCTATGTGGATCCAGCAGCATCCGGTTACTCTTCGCAAGGATACGTACAGCAGGCGTAGATCTTCTCATGCTGGAGCTGAAGCGAAGGAAAGTAATGTATTGTCATTGCAACTTTGGGGTTCTATGGAGCGATGATAGTAACGTAATGGGAATGCGAAGTTGGACAACAACTCCATTTGCCAATGTTCCATCAATATCGATGGCGTAGCGGCATTGGACGACTGTCCCATTCGTCGTTGAAGGAGACAAAATGTCGTTCCTCGGTGACAACCCGTCCAGAGCGAATACTTGCGGTGTGTGGGAGTACAACCGGATCGGCCCGAATTGCCATCCACTCACTTCCCTCTCCATAACTTGCTCGTACGTGTTGAGCCTGATTTTGACGATTTGGAGAAGTAGAATCGTGAGTTCGGGTAGCTCAAGCTCCAGTGAACTGCTCGTAACCTCAAGAGCGACGTGAACAGGTTCTCCTTGATAGTATGTGTCGGTGGGAATGCTTGCCTTCAAGTCACACACTGCACGGTGCCTGCAGCACGACTGTGTTGGAACACCGGTAACCTCGTCGAACCGAAATATCGGGACTAACTCCGGGTGTGTCTCGTGGACAAGAAATGGTTGGGCGGTGCGAACATGGCGTTTCTGGTGCCGTGTTGACAGAACTTCGTTGACGAGAGGGAAAAACTCGACGATGACCTCAAACCGGTACTCGATGGATGCTGTCGTGATCTCCTCGATCCCAGGCACCTGAACAGACCCAGGTAGGACAAGAGGGAGAACGCACTCAAACGTGCAAGAATGCTCCCCCAAGTCGAAGACACGTTCAGCTGCGGACACCATAATCTAGTTTGAGCGGAAACGTGAGTCTTTTTGGCACAAGGCCGAGATAACAAGGCCGAGGCAAACTCAAATCGTACCTCTTGTTTGAAGCAGACGTTTTGGCGGGCCTTTAAGCATTCCGACCGAGGGTCTGCCTTCCAGCGAATAGTTTCAAGCCCGAGTGCGATAACCAGAATAGCTACATGTTCCATTTCCACATCGTCAGAATTTGATCGTCACTCCTCATCTCACTTCTCAGTCCATACAAGTACACTCGAAACGTTGATACGCTGTGATGCGGATGGAGCCCTGGACTAGGTCGTTTGCTGTGTAGATGCTCCGGTTCAGTGTGAGCGACACAGCGGGTGTTGCTGCTCCCGAGTGGTTGATCATGGCGGGAGAAGGCAGATAGGACGGTGAGTGGGTCGGTGCAAAAGTGAGAGTGGAGACAGCTCGGAGCTGAAGCTGGGCATAGAATGGTTTGCGCGTGTCGTTTGACACTTCCCTCGCGTGCCTGTCTATACCTACTCGGAAGTGGTCGCCGTGTCAATGTAGCAGCCATCACGTCAGACAGTGTCATGCCCAATCATAAGCGACACGTGGGGGACGAGTGGCTAGTGGCGGAACCGTACAACAGTCCCCATGACACTGGACAGATTCAGCCTACATTGCCGATGACTTCGTCGACCGTGGAGGCCAGGATATATGACAGAGACAGCCCAGAGTCCGATGAGTTGAGATCAAGCGTTTGCGGTGTCTTTGCTGCTTCACCTTGACAGATCGCCGTTTGTGTGAACTGCTGACCGATCTTCTGTGAGCGGGAGCGGTACGACGCACGACACGCAATCCCAGAGGAGTCGGTTGGTGCCATGGACCCACGCAGACTCCCCACGCCGAGTTCTTTCAACACGATGGGCATGTTCGGGAGTCTTCCGATTGAGAACTGTTCTTCTCTGGGGGAGACGAGCTCCTCTCTGTTCGATACGGCGAGCATTCGCCTCTCAATGCCTTCGTGATCGTTGACTTGGCCCCACCCTCTTCACGAGCCTCTCAGCGCGCCTCGTGTTCCGACGCATTGACACCGCCGGGGAGCTCTTCTCTGGGAGGATTTGCTTCTCTCAAGCGGACCAATCTTGGCGAGGCAGCGACAGCGTATTGCCCCGCGTGGACCCCACGACCACCTAAGGTGCTCTGCCAGCCGTCTTCTCGTGGAGCCATGTCCTCGTCTCGCTGGCAACTCGCTGGACTCCTGATTCGCACCTCATCTTCCTGTCCGCAATCAGAGACATTCTTTGTCCCGTACTCATTTTGACAGTTTTGCCTGAAGTCTCTCATCCTTGTTATCCCTAAAACTCACTGCACTGGATTCAGCGGGTTATGCGTTTGAAGGATTGTCGACTGACCTTCTTTTGCACCTACTTTCGGATGTGGCGCTGAGCCATCCACCTGTGCTTGATATTCTCCGGCCTCATGGGCCAAGTCCCCTATCCGCCACTTGGCCGGTCTCCCGTCGTCGCCCATGGCGCTCTTCCGGAGCGACGCGCAGGCCGAGGTCCAGGTCGCGCTGCAGCGGGCGGCCTACGTCGCCGGCGACGTCGTGACGGGGACCGTCCAGGTCTGCGTCTATGTACCCATCATCGCGCAAGGTATTATAGTGCCATTTGGACGACCGACGGAACGCCGGCGCGCCAGCTCACGGATCTGTCTGTCTCATAGCGCTCTCGGTCAAGCTGCTCGGCGTCGAGAAAGTCAAGTGGATCGAGAACGCGACGGGCCGTGGACAGCCGCCGCCTGCGCCGCAGCAAGCGCAGCATCCGCGGTTCCGGAAAGTGGTGAGTTGGCGTGAGTGCGGCCCCGGGTTCACGCAGCGCTGACGCCGCGGACATGGAAACAGCTCAGCTTGATCACGACCCCCGAGGTGCTCGACGTCGGGCTCTACACGTACCCCTTCTCGATCGAGCTCCCGTCCGCGCTTCCGGGCGTGTTCACGATGAAGACGTATTCGAGCGACGCAAATGGGAAGATTGCAGGCCTCATCCGATACACGATTGAGGCTGTGCTCGAGATCCCCGACACGAGCGAAACCGACGTGACGAGTCGAGATATTCTCATTGTTCACGAAAAGTTCATGGGGAAGCCGCGGCTACGGCAGGACTCGACGAAGCAAATCGTCAAGTTCGGTCTTTTCTCCAAGGGCGAGTGCCAGGTGAGCGCGTCAATCGCGCGTGACGTGTATTACCCAGGCCAAACAGTCCACGTAAAGTGGGAGATGTCCACCCCACAGGGCACCTCGATGATCACGGTCAAAGAGCTTCACACAAGACTCATTCAAGTGCTCAACGTGACGCTTGGTTTTGATAGCAAGCGCTCTTGTTCAAGATACATCACAAAAACGAGATCGAAGGGCCTCCCACCAGCCAAGAGCATCGTTCATTTCCAGCCACTTCCACTGGTATCGGCGACGGAGGGTTTTGTGAGCCCGACGACCACTACTGGATCCAATCTTGTCTGCAGGTACCTCCTTGAGCTCGAGTGTAGACTGGACGGTGGGCCAGAGAACATCGTGATGAGGATACCGATCAAGATTATCGGTCACGGTGTGGAATGTCCAGGTGTTGTCATCACTCAGCCCGTCAGTGACGACGGTTTGCTCATGGCGTTGCGTTCGAGCTCTCTTTTGAGCCGGTGAATGTCTCCGGGGATGTCTGTGTGTGTCGTGTCGCAGTTCGAGGAGTGGTGGCGTGAGTAACCAATATAGCTTAACGTTGGCAGATATTTTAGATACCTCAATGGTACGCTGGTTTCCTTGGTACTCGTAGCTTTCCAGAATCGTTCTTCAGGAAACAATACTGCCGGTTGGGCCAGCTCAACCCCAATGAAACAAAGAGACTCTATGGTGCATACTGTACATCATGGCAATTCATTACAAAACACGAAAACACTACGAGTTCTCCAGAGCGCGCAGTATCAATGAGGCCTTCATAGACACAACGAGGCACTATGTGCTATGGAGACCACGTCTACGCGTGAAGTGTTTTGTAATGAATCACCATGATGCTTGAGCATCGAGGAATCACTCTTGGAATTTCGTGATCGCTTAATCAAACGATCTACGAGTGTGAACATTAAAAAAAAGAAAATGTCACCATTTCCAGCCTTCCAGCACAACAAAAGCGTTGTCTTCCAGCAGATACGTCACGCCATCGACCACCATCACCACCACCACAACAACAACAACAACAAAAAGAAAGAACCGCATTCGTCCCATGAACCATGCTTTATTAGGCAGATAGAGATAGATCGACGCACACACTAGTACCGGTATCAACAACTCCAGTCCTCTCCAACCCACACAACGCCCGACAGCCGCGAGACTACACAAGCACGAAGCACGGCGAGACCACGACGCTGATGGACCCCAAACTCCTCGACACTCTCTCACAGACCCGACTGGATGAGCGGCTTCAAGTACTTCTCGTAGCTCTCCGCCACCTCCGTCTTGTTCAGCGGCTCATCGGCCGTTCGCTTCACCAGTGCGCGGTAGATATCGCCGTCGTAGCGACCAATCACCGAGTTGAGCTCGAAGTCCGTGAAGTCCCACGAATCGGTCACCAGCACAGCGTTCTTACGAACCACCGGCAGCAACGCGATCACCTGCTCGCGCACCAGGTCCGCCTGCGCCGACGAGATGTAGTTGTCCTCACGGAAGTCGCCAAGACTCTTGACGATCAGCGACAGTCCAAACAGGAAACCGAGCGCCTTCATGGCCTCGTGCGTCGGACCCGCAGGGATGCGGGCGAGCGCCTCCGCATACGAGTTGGTGAGAATGAGCTCCGAGTGCGCGAGCGACGCACGCGTCATGAGCACCATGCACTTGTTCAGATCGTTGTTCGTGGCCTGGAGCTCCTTCGCGACACGGATGATCGCTCGCGTCGCGCGCGTCTCGAACGCAGCCTTCAACAGCTTGAAGTCCAAGAAGTCGCTCGCGCGCTCAGCCATGCAGCGCAGGTTCGGGTCCGCCAACGCCTTGGCGCGACCCAGGAAGCTCGTCATCGTCGTCTCCTCCTCCTCCTTGTTCTTGAACGGCAGCGACACAAGGATCTTCACCAGGTACCGCGAGTGTTGCTGCACCAGCACGTCGAACGTGCCTTCGTACGTGTGCGATCCCACAGCCTCCGCAAAGATGTGCGGCAGGTTGCTCGCTTGCGTGAACCCGTGGCCACCACACAAACGACGGCAAGACTCGATCGCGTTGTTCACGTTCTCCGCGAGCCACGCCTTCAGACCCGACGCCACGGCATGCAGCTCCGCGAGCTTCGAGCCGAACGATGATCCACCGCCCGTGATGATGGCCAAGGCTTCGTCGTGAAGACGGACGACGGTGTCACCAGCGAAGAACGCGGCGAACGAGAGCGCGATGTTGGAGAAGAGTCCGTTCTGTTGGTTCTGGTAGTCGAGCACCTGGAACTCGCCCTTGCCGTTCGGTGTTCGGCCCTGGACACGCGCGGCGCTGAAACGAGTCGTGATTGCGGTCACTTTACCCAGCGTTAATCCGAAGTCGTGGATCATATGGGCTCGAACGTTCACCATCGTAAGGTAGACAAGCTTGTCACTCTTCGGCTTGATGAACGTCCCGTCCGGCAACACCTTCGCGTAACGCATCATCATCTGGTCACGAGGAATGCGCACATTGTGGAACGCAGCGTAGCCATTGTCGATCGCATTGAAACCGACCTTCGGTCCGATGTCACCAACCTCCACACCAGGAAGCGGCTGGTGGTCCTGCAGCGAGCGAAGCTGCACAAGGAATGCCTGAACGCCGAGGTCCTTGCCGTCGATGAAAAGGCGAGCGTGGACGATGGCGTGGTTCGCGGTCTTTGCCAGTCCACCCGGCCACCACTTGCGCGACGTCAGCGTCGGCGAGTTGATGATGAACTCTTGCGAGGCCTTGTCGTAGTGCGCTGTGGTCTCGATGCCCTGGACGTTGGAGCCGTGGCCGAGCTCGGTTTGCGCGTAGGCGCCGGTGATCTGGAAGTTGCGTGCGAGCGGGAGCCACTTCTTCTGTTGCTCGTCGTCGGCTTGGTTCTCGAGTGTCGGAATGAACATGGAAATATGAACATCCACTGGTAGCGGCTCACCAAGCGCGCCATACAGATACTCCTGTTCAATCGGGCTTGTGATGTTGTGTTCCTTGAGCGCCTGGACGTAGTGGTAGACCTTCTGGACTCCATAGTTGTAGCGCTGCGTGTGGTTGCGGTAGTGGAAGTCGCGGTCCTTGAGCACAGGATGGTTCTCGGCGATCTTGATGATGCGCTTGCGGCGCTCGTTCTCCTCGAGCCCGCCGCGCACGAGCGCCGTGAGCACGGACGGGTCGACGTCGCCGCCGGCGCGTTCCTTCTTGAGCAGAAGCGGCGCGAGGTCCTTGAGTTCGACGTTCATGGGGGCGCGCGAGGGCTTGGCTCGGGCGAGGCGATTCGAGTTGTGTGCCGTCGCGCTCTGGCCGACAGGATCCTTGCTCGGGAGAAAGAGCTGCTAGATGACGCCTCCTGGCGGCAGGATTACTGGCCCATCTGAGCGAGGGCTGAGGAAGAGACGAATCAGCCAATTGCGTGGCGATATTCCGTCCTCAGGCGGATGAGATTTCTGAGTCATCGGCAAGATGAGACTCAGCACGGGTTGAGACACGCATGAGCGGTCGCGTGAAGCTGTTGAAGTTCCGGCGCTTGGACGCTGTGATGATGCCCCACGAGCCCCATAAACAGCGACATCCCCGCACGAACGTGTGGATCTGTGGTGCTACTCGCACTCGCAGAAGGACCAAGAGACACACAAACACGCAGTGAGCCAAGCGTCCGCATCGAAGGACTCGGTTGGTGCACGAAGAGCTCGGTGACACGAGGGCCAAAACAGCGCCAAGTGCACTCGCCGTTGAGAGCCCTGAGGGATCGGTGCGAGCTAATTCGATCGTCGCCAGTCAATGCAAGGAAAGGAGCCGGCGGCGTCAGAGAGAGTCAGCGGTGAGAGTAATAATTTCCAAAAGACGGGAGCAATGCAGCCCAACAAAAGCGTTGTCTTCCAGCAGATACGTCACGCCATCGACCACCATCACCACCACCACAACAACAACAACAACAAAAAGAAAGAACCGCATTCGTCCCATGAACCATGCTTTATTAGGCAGATAGAGATAGATCGACGCACACACTAGTACCGGTATCAACAACTCCAGTCCTCTCCAACCCACACAACGCCCGACAGCCGCGAGACTACACAAGCACGAAGCACGGCGAGACCACGACGCTGATGGACCCCAAACTCCTCGACACTCTCTCACAGACCCGACTGGATGAGCGGCTTCAAGTACTTCTCGTAGCTCTCCGCCACCTCCGTCTTGTTCAGCGGCTCATCGGCCGTTCGCTTCACCAGTGCGCGGTAGATATCGCCGTCGTAGCGACCAATCACCGAGTTGAGCTCGAAGTCCGTGAAGTCCCACGAATCGGTCACCAGCACAGCGTTCTTACGAACCACCGGCAGCAACGCGATCACCTGCTCGCGCACCAGGTCCGCCTGCGCCGACGAGATGTAGTTGTCCTCACGGAAGTCGCCAAGACTCTTGACGATCAGCGACAGTCCAAACAGGAAACCGAGCGCCTTCATGGCCTCGTGCGTCGGACCCGCAGGGATGCGGGCGAGCGCCTCCGCATACGAGTTGGTGAGAATGAGCTCCGAGTGCGCGAGCGACGCACGCGTCATGAGCACCATGCACTTGTTCAGATCGTTGTTCGTGGCCTGGAGCTCCTTCGCGACACGGATGATCGCTCGCGTCGCGCGCGTCTCGAACGCAGCCTTCAACAGCTTGAAGTCCAAGAAGTCGCTCGCGCGCTCAGCCATGCAGCGCAGGTTCGGGTCCGCCAACGCCTTGGCGCGACCCAGGAAGCTCGTCATCGTCGTCTCCTCCTCCTCCTTGTTCTTGAACGGCAGCGACACAAGGATCTTCACCAGGTACCGCGAGTGTTGCTGCACCAGCACGTCGAACGTGCCTTCGTACGTGTGCGATCCCACAGCCTCCGCAAAGATGTGCGGCAGGTTGCTCGCTTGCGTGAACCCGTGGCCACCACACAAACGACGGCAAGACTCGATCGCGTTGTTCACGTTCTCCGCGAGCCACGCCTTCAGACCCGACGCCACGGCATGCAGCTCCGCGAGCTTCGAGCCGAACGATGATCCACCGCCCGTGATGATGGCCAAGGCTTCGTCGTGAAGACGGACGACGGTGTCACCAGCGAAGAACGCGGCGAACGAGAGCGCGATGTTGGAGAAGAGTCCGTTCTGTTGGTTCTGGTAGTCGAGCACCTGGAACTCGCCCTTGCCGTTCGGTGTTCGGCCCTGGACACGTGCGGCGCTGAAACGAGTCGTGATTGCTGTAACCTTGCCTAGAATGAACCCCAAGTTACGAATCAGGTGTGCGCGCACCGCTACCATAGTCAGGTAGACAAGCTTGTCACTCTTTGGCTTGATGAACGTGCCGTCCGGCAACACCTTCGCGTAACGCATCATCATCTGGTCACGAGGAATGCGCACATTGTGGAACGCAGCGTAGCCATTGTCGATCGCATTGAAACCGACCTTCGGTCCGATGTCACCAACCTCCACACCAGGAAGCGGCTGGTGGTCCTGCAGCGAGCGAAGCTGCACAAGGAATGCCTGAACGCCGAGGTCCTTGCCGTCGATGAAAAGGCGAGCGTGGACGATGGCGTGGTTCGCGGTCTTTGCCAGTCCACCCGGCCACCACTTGCGCGACGTCAGCGTCGGCGAGTTGATGATGAACTCTTGCGAGGCCTTGTCGTAGTGCGCTGTGGTCTCGATGCCCTGGACGTTGGAGCCGTGGCCGAGCTCGGTTTGCGCGTAGGCGCCGGTGATCTGGAAGTTGCGTGCGAGCGGGAGCCACTTCTTCTGTTGCTCGTCGTCGGCTTGGTTCTCGAGTGTCGGAATGAACATCGCGAGGTGCACGTCAACTGGCAGAGGTTCACCGAGAGCAACGTAGAGGTATTCCTTCTCGGTTTGGTCCGTAATGTTGTGTTCCTTGAGCGCCTGGACGTAGTGGTAGACCTTCTGGACTCCATAGTTGTAGCGCTGTGTGTGGTTGCGGTAGTGGAAGTCGCGGTCCTTGAGCACAGGATGGTTCTCGGCGATCTTGATGATGCGCTTGCGGCGCTCGTTCTCCTCGAGCCCGCCGCGCACGAGCGCCGTGAGCACGGACGGGTCGACGTCGCCGCCGGCGCGTTCCTTCTTGAGCAGAAGCGGCGCGAGGTCCTTGAGTTCGACGTTCATGGGGGCGCGCGAGGGAGGGAGAGGGCGAGGGGCGAGGGCTTGGCTCGAACGAGGCGAATGGGATTCTGCCGGAGCCTGACGGTCTCTTCACGTGGACAGCTCATTGACGCTGACGAGGAGGGGGATCGCCGGACTTTCGCTAAATCAGTGTATTATGGCCCCGTGGGCAAAACGTACTGAAAGGAGTGAAGATATTGATAGCGAAACATTGATGACGCGCTCGGATTACGATTACTGGCCCACCCATCGGTGTCTGAGGGCCTCGGTTGCTGCCCAACCAAACGTCCGTCTGAGTGATGGAGATCTGAGGCGGACTCGCAAGTTCAACAGCGACGCGTAGGGACACGCAACGAGACGGCTCGGCGGGCGTTGACGCATACAGGACGAGCGGCGCTCGGTCCATGCAAGCGAAGCGAGCGGACGGACGGAGAACAGAAAGAAACGAATGGCGGATTGGGATTCGCGGCATGGACAAGGCCAACTACACTAGAATTGCGCGTGGCAAGAGACTTAGAGACCCGAGTGGATGAGCGGCTTCAAGAACTTCTCGTAGCTCTCGGCCACTTGCGTCTTGTTCAGAGGCTCGTCGGCAGCACGCTTGACGAGCGCACGGTAGATGTCGCCGTCGTAGCCGCCGATCGCCGAGTTGAGCTGGAAGTCGGTAAAGTCCCAGCCGTCCGTGATCAGCACGGCGTTCTTGCGGATCACAGGCAGGAGCGCGATCTGCTGCTGGCGGACCAACTCGGCCTGCGTTGAGGAGATGTAGTTGTCCTCGCGGAACTCACCGAGACCCTTGACGATCAGCCAGGTGCCGAAGAGGCCATAGAGCGCGCGGACGGCCTCGCGCGTCGGTCCGGCGGGCACCTTCTCAACGGCGTCAGCGAACGAGTTGAGCAGCATGAGTTCGGTGTGCGCGATCGACGCGCGCGTCATGAGCACCATGCACTTGTTGAGGTCGTTGTTGGTAGCCTGGAATTCCTTCGCGAGACGTACCACGACGCGCGCCGCGCGGGCCTCCAGAGCCTCTCGCAAAACTGCGGGGTTGAGGAAGTCGCTCGGCTTCTCGGCTTTGCACCGCAAGTTCGGGTTGGTGAGGTACTTGACACGGCCGAGGAATCCAGTGAGCGATTCAGCGGAAGCAGCATCATCTTTGAACGGCGCGGCCACCAAGACCTTGACAAGGTAGCGGGAGTGTTGCTGCACCAACACATCGATCGTGCCCTCAAAAGTGTTCGCACCAACGATCTCGTTGAAGATATGACCAAGGTTGCTCGAGTTGGAGAAGCCGTGGCCACCGCACATGCGACGGCAAGCTTCGATACCGTTGCTCACGTACTCAGCAATCCACGCCTTCACACCGGACGAGACAGCATGGAGCTCGGCGAGCTTGAGACCGAACGACGCACCACCGCTCTTCACCACAGCAAGAGCTTCATCATGGATATCAACCATCAGCTTGCCGATGAAGTAGCCAGCAAAGGACACGGCAATGTTGGGGAAGAGGCCGTTCTGCTGGTTCTGGTAGTCGAGCACCTGGAACTCGCCCTTGCCATCGGGGGTGCGGCCCTGAACTCGAGCGGCACTGAAACGAGTCGTGATGGTTGTAGCTTGGCCGAGCAGCTGGGCCATACGCACCAACAGGTACGCACGCACCTGAACCATGGTCAGATAGACAAGCTTGTCGCTCTTCGGCTTGATGAACGTGCCGTCAGGCAACACCTTCGCGTAACGCATCATCATCTGGTCACGAGGAATGCGCACATTGTGGAATGCGGCGTAGCCGTTGTCGACGGCGTTGAAGCCAACCTTCGGTCCGATGTCACCAACCTCCACACCAGGAAGCGGCTGGTGGTCCTGCAGCGAGCGGAGCTGCACAAGGAAAGCCTGGATACCACGATCCTTGCCATCAAGGAACAGTCGGGCATGGACGATGGCGTGCGTCGCAGTCTTACCAAGACCACCCGGCCACCACTTGCGCGACGTCAGCGTCGGCGAGTTGATGATGAACTCTTGCGAGGCCTTGTCGTAGTGCGCCGTGGTCTCGAGGCCCTGCACGTTGGAGCCGTGGCCGAGCTCGGTCTGCGCGTAGGCGCCGGTGATCTGGAAGTTGCGCGCGAGCGGGAGCCACTTCTTCTGTTGCTCGTCGTCGGCTTGGTTCTCGAGCGTCGGAATGAACATGGAGCGGTGGACGTCGACGGCCACGGGCTCGCCCATCGCGAGGTAGAGGTGCTGCTGCTCGGTCTTGTCGGTGATGTTGTGCTCGCGCACCGCGAGGATGTAGTGGTGGGCCTTCTTGATGCCGAAGTTGTATCGCTCGGTGTGGTTCCGGAAGAGCATGTCGCGGTCCTTGAGCACCGGGTGGTTCTCGGCGATCTTGAGGATCTCCTTGCGGCGCGCGTTCTTCTCGGGGCCGTCGTTGAGCACCGCGGCGAGCACGGACGGGTCCACGTCGCCGCCGGCGCGCTCCTTCTTGAGCAGAAGCGGCGCGAGGTCCTTGAGTTCGACGTTCATGTTGGCGGCGGGCGGCGGGTGGCGGAATGAGCCGATGTCGTTCTGGTGCCGTCTTTTACGTCAAACAAAAGGGCGTTCTTCAACTGTGTGTTATTTCAGTGGATCGTCCTCAGAACGACTCGTTTCTACTGATAGAACCACACGCAAAAAGACACGTTGCAGCTGTTCACTCGGTCTCAGCCAGCTTACGTTTTGGTTGACTCAACAGGTCTTTTTCGGCCAATGCCGACGGCCGCGGAGGTTGAAGTTGCCTCTGCACGTCGACGGCGGCGAGGAAGGCGTTCCAGTCGCCCACCGAGGCCTCGTCCTCGTAGAGCCGCGCGTGCTGCGCGAGGATGCGCGCGCGCAGAGAGCGCCGCCGCGCCGCGTCGCGGGCCAGCGCCAGCGCCAGCGAGACGTACTCGTCCACGGACGCGGCGATCGTGTCGCGCACGCCCATGTACCGCAGGAAGCCCGCCGCGAGCTGGGGCACGGTCTGCGCCGACGGCAGCGTGACCACGGGCCTGTCGCAGCGAGCAGTTAGTGGCAGAGCTAGAGCGAACGCGAAGACCAACCCACGTACGAGCCGACGGCGAGCGCGTCGAGAGTCGTCACGCCGCCTCCGAACGGAAACGGGTCGAGCACCACGTCGGCGGCCGAGAGCAACCCCATGAAATCGCTGTAAGGCAGCGTGGGCACAAAGACCACGCGACGATGGGCCTGTGGTGAGGAGCAGACAGTGTCAGTATTCATGAACCGTGCGGTGGGTACAGTATCTCTACCTCGCCAAATTGGCGTCGGAATCGCCGCCGCAACTGCTCGGTCCAGTGGCGTTGACTGGGCGACGATAGCAAGATAACCCACGCAAGTGGGTCTTGAGTAAGGATCCCTTTTAGTGCCTCATCGAAATGTGTGTGGAGCTTCATCAGCGTCTGGGGGCATACGTAGAGCCGCGCCGCTGCTGGCAGGTGCAGGATCGGGCGCTCGAACTCCCGCTCCGCCAAATCTTTGCGTGCGAAGAACGTGCTGAGACCTTGGAAGAGAACTACCTGTTCAGAAAATGAGCTCCCATGGTATCTGCCCGGCCAATCTGCTGACGATTCGTCATTTTCATTTGACTTCGTAGATTCAGGTTGTCTGGAATCCTCGAAGAAGTCGGATGTGTAGTATTCTGAGGTGATAAAATAATCGATAGCTGGGTTTCCCGTCGTGATCGGATGGCCCCAGAACACGCATTGGACTGGTGCTACTCTATGGTGCGTAAGCAGCAAGGTCCACTCGTCCATGCCGAGCTCAGGGTACACGAGAACATCAATAGCCTCGTGACGGAGCAGAGCAACGGCATCTTCTTGGTTGACAGGCAGCTCCAAGTAGCTATCAGCCACCCGGTGAAACTCCTTCGTAAGCTCGTCCGGCGATTGCAGAAAATGGACTGCTCGATATATCATCACGTGAAACTTCGAGCGATCGAGTCGCTTGACGATACCGAGAATGAGCTTTCCGACAGAGTGATGGCGAAACCACGTAGAAACGAAAGCGATGCGTCGAAGCGCCGAAGTTGGAGGACGGTGCAGGAGCTCATTAAGAGTTTGGAAGCGGGATTTGAGACTGGGAAACAACTCGTTCCGAAGTGCAAATATGCCCTGCTGCAAGGATTGAACGTCCTGTCCTTGGTACCCCACAAACATGGTTGGCGGTGTAATCGTGTAGTGGAGGTAAGCGCTTTCTTCGGGGTGCACGAAGAAGTGGCGGTTTTTTGTGGCACCTGTAAGTGAAGAGAAGACTCGCGTTTCCGCCTTGTGCGAATGCCTGAGATTCTCAATGTTCTGGCGAAACTGATCCATGAAGAGCTCCATTGCTTCCGTTGAATCAAACACGATGGGTACAGCGAGGACTCTGCGGAGCTGCGCTTTTTTTACGGTACAACGAGTGAGAGATGTCCTGATCATGGCCCCAAACCCCACGCACCTCAAAGGTTAAGGACCAGTCTTGGCAGAGCCTACCAGCACTCTCGTAGAAAGCTAGCGACTGGGTGAATGCTCCTTGCTCATCGAAGAAAACGCCCAAAATGGTTAGTGTATGAAATACTTCTTCAATGAACTTGCTTTGAAACCAGTGCGTTCCTCGCTGCAACGACATTCGGTCCGACTCGTCTCCATGAGTTGATTCACCATGGTCGTTATATACGTTTAGGCCACAGCATTTTTCCTTCGTGTTTGATCCTGAGGTGCCGGGTTGTCCTGATAATGTCTTCAAACAGTGTCTGTCGGATGTGGTCACCTCCAGTGCAATGAGCCGTAAAAATCTCAAGTGCACGACACCCAAACCGGCGTCTGAGACATTAAATTGGGATTTGGTGGATGCGCAATCCCGAGTTACGTCCAATGCTGATACAAGATCGCCTCCGATGAACTGTAGGAAACTGTCGAGGCAAAGTGTCATCGAATTGTGCGAGATTCGCTTCGTGAAGGCTTCTTTACGTAACGTCGCCGCATGAAAGAAGTACCCCCTTCCTAATAATTGGCTTGTTGCTGTGTTGATCGCATCCTCTTGCTGGTTTAGTGGCATGATGTCAGCTCCGTGTGTCCTCATCAGCGAAGCTAAACCCACTGCTGCATGGAATATCACGTCGTTTGCGAAGCGGGAAAAGTCGAGAAACGCTGTTGTGCACTTCAGCAGAAACTCTGCAATGTCGCCAACTTGATCAACTCGCCCAAACTTCCCGCTGCCCACAACCTGTTCGAGCAGCAGATCTATGTCTTTCAGATCGGCTGGAAGAACCGCGTAGAACGTCTCAAACGCAACCCAGGGGGCGTTTACCGAGATTAGATGCCCAATACGGAGCAAGGCGTGGTCGAAGTGTGACAATGGTGATTCTATTCTCACACCAACCACTTGTTCGTTTGATGGGATGGCGGTCTCAGTGGCCATTGCGATGAGGCGGTCACCGTCAGATCGCGTTATGGACACTGCGAAAGCATCACTAGCTCTATACTCGATGGTAGAGAGCTCAAGTAAAGTGTCGTCCGTGTTGACTACGATCATGCCCTGAGCTCCGGCTGACGCTACGACAGCTAGCTGTGAATGTGTTAGACTAGTGCCCGTTAACGCATGTGCCGCTTCGGACTGTTACCTTTTGGTCGAATGTGCAGTTGCCGCGTCGAACAATCACGACACAACCACTGAACTCGTCAGTTTCGTTGATAGAACACGCACTCATGTCTCCATCCACGTCGCCAGCCAGACACAAGCGCAGTTTTTCTCCGCGGGTTGGCAGAAATGCGCCAAAAGCGGCTGCTTGACAGTGGACCAACTGCGGTTGGGGAGTCAAGACATGGCAGGTCCCTGGAACTGATCCTTGAGTGGTTTAGCTATCCGGATTCTTGCAAGCGCCACGCACCTTCGTAGAGTGCGCCTGTCACGCCGCTCAGGAACGGCACCAGAATCGACAGAAGCCACAGCATTGAGGGGGGATTTGATGGCCATACAAGTCGATCTTTGGTGAACAGTCGCATAATTGCCAACGACAACGTGTTATTTCAGTAGGTGGACGAGTAATACTAGTATCCAGATTTCTGATAGACGTACCCTGTGTAACCTGTATACTTGCGTGTATACTATAGTTGAACATGGCTACACCACTGCCCCCCCTATTTACATTCGCAAATGACCAGCAATCCAAGAGTATTTTTGCAGAGACCACTGCAGCACGTTCTGGTGCAACAGAAGACTGCGCAGCTTTGGGTGTGTGCGAAGGGCGTTCGCTCTCGCGACCACGACCGTGGCTCGTGAGCAGCTACAACCATGGACGCGAGAGATGAAGAGGACCTGACGATCCAGATTCCTCCACAGGATGGCTCGCAGACTGAGCGCACACGTGGGACATTTGGAGGAAGACAGCGATGGATATCGCAAGCCGGAGGGGCGAGTGGAGGTGGAGCTACATCTGCTGTGAGTGGAGCAGACTCGAAAGCGTCGGCGTTGGGATCGCTCCTTTCTCCTCGTGGACGTGCTGGGCCGAAGACCACGAAGGTCACGGCACCATCAGTGTCGTCCTTCTTGTCATCCATGGGGATTATTGTCGGTGAAGAGACTCATATTGTGGATAAGGAAGTGAATGAAGTGGCTGTTCTCCGTCGTGTATGGTGCAGCAACCTATAGAGTAGTGTAACTATCGCATGGAGCTAACTCATGCTGGATGATGACAGGAACATGACACAATGAAGAACGCCAATGCGAAGAAAGAGGCTGAGATTCGTCGACTCGAAGAGGAGATCGAGACACTTACCACCACCCTGCATAGCCGAATGAGCGATGGTGCACAGTTGAAGTCCCAAGCGACAGGGATCGAGAACAAGTCAGCAGTGAGTTCATTGTTTGAGACTCGGAGAGCACTAGGTCTGACATGTGCACTGTCTAGATGTACGAGTCAAAGCTCGACGAAGAACTATCTGATCGAGGAGTGTACACCCACATGATCCAGCGTTTATCAAGCGAGGCTCTGGCAGCAAAAAAAGCAACTTTGGAGAAAGAGAAGCAACTTGCAGCTCTGCAGCATGAGCTTGGAAGTAACATGGCAGCGCTTTTGGCTGCTCGACAAGAGAAAACAGTTGCAGAAAACTCATACAAGAAACTGTATCAAGAATGGTGGGAGAAGAAGCAAGAGAACATCCGCGCGCTCGATGACATGCAACAAGCCGTTCAGCAGACACGGCTAAAATTTGAGATACTAGAGCAGCGCGAAGTATCTCGAAAGAAACACGTCCAGGAGGCGATTGGGGAAATGAAGATGAAAGAGTCCCGGCGACTGCGCCACGAATCTTGTGCACAGATGTCTCATTTCTCTGAAATTCAAGAAGAGCTGTCCGAGACTGATCTTAAACTACTAGCCGTGGAGACCGAGTTCAAAAAGATTATAGAAGCCGCAGGCATGAACGACGTCGACAAGATCATCGCCAAGTTTTTGAATCGAGATGAGACCCTGCGTGCGTTGAAGGAAGAGCATGCGGTAGCGGACGCACGAATGCGTAAGCTTCGGGATAAGCACAAGCAGTTAAACGAGCACCTTGGACAGTTACGCAGCTCAGCGATCAACACTCGAACAATCTACCAAGAAATGGATCAAACGTCTGAGCGTTTGAAGGATATCGAGAAAGACGCGTCCACTCTATCAGAGAGATTCAACAGATCCAATGTCATGATGGACGCGTTTCGTGCGTGCATGCTGAAGTGTCTGAACAAACTAACGACAGTCCACGGGTCATTAGATTATGATGATCACCACGAGTTGAGCCGAGCAATCGAGACACCAACCTCGGAGTTGCTCCACATGGTAGAGCAGAAACTCAACCGCGTGCTCGACGTGATCAATCGCGAGAAGGCAGAGCGGGAGCTTCATCGGTCCGAAGCCACAGGAGGAGGAGTCGGTGGAGTCGGTGGAACGTCGGCCGATCCTAACGACAAACACGCACATGGAGGGGTGCGTGCCCCCGCGCCATCTGAGAGCGAGGAGCACTTCATCTTGCGCATGTCTTCTCCGAACGTAGCGGCCACAAACGTGCGAGTCCGCCCCAAGTCAAGAGCGAGTGGAGTCGGACGAGCGCCCGCCATGTCGGTTGTGATGCAAGAGTCTATCAAGCACGCCACCGCAAGGCGGCCTCCTGGCGGCGGCGTCGCGAGTGGGGAGAGCAGCGGGACTGGCGCGTCGGTCGAAGACGACCCGGTGGCGATGGATGCGCTCGAGGACGAGGTCGTGATCGATCGCACCATGCGCAAGAAGCTCGTGGGCCTCGTGGTGAACCGCGGCAGGCGGGGCAAGAAGGTCGCGACGCCGCAGTCCCATTGAGCTCTTCAGTCAATAGTCAGCTTTGGCTCGTCAACAGAGAGTGATGATTGGCTGTTTAAGACTCGTACGGTCCTTTGATTGGTCGCTTGCGTGGCATGCCGAATTAGGTTTCCGAGAGTTTCACGGCCGACACGAAGAGACCATGGCCGGGGCCGTCGTCGAGCCCGAGCGCGAGGCCTGCCAGTGCGGCCACAGCCACCACGACGCCCCGGAGAGCGTCGTCGACGCGCGGTCGCTCGCCGAGCAACTCTGGATGCCGTGGCGTGCCGTCGTATTGGTTCGTGGGAGGCGTGGTCGGGACTCGCGACACGACGGCTGACCCGACCTGTTGACGTAGAACCCCGTGTCGACCGCAGTCGTATACCTGGTCTTCAACGCCCTCTTCATTTCGACGTGGTGCGTGCCAGTCCCACTGCTTAGCATGCGTCGTGAGTGAGCGGTTTCATGTGGATGCATGCTAGGTTGCTCGTGTCGCTCTTGGTGTGGCTCCTCACGCTTCCGGGTCTGCTGCTCATTATTGCGTCGTCGGTTTTCTTCGGCCTGCGACGAGTGGTCCATTTCGTGAGCTACCCGGGCCAGCTCTCACTGGTTGTACGAGACGGGGAGAGCAACTTCGCACGCCTCACGAAGCGCAGACTGACAATGGCGTTGGACGCTGCTCAAGAGGTTGCTCAGACTCTCAGCGAAGGTGATACCTCTGCTAGTGGTAGTAACAGTAAGCGGACGCGCTATCTCCAGCAACAACAAAACTTCGAATTTTCGATGGACACCCTCGTGATGCCGCTACTACGTGCTCTCGAACGCGTCGACAACGACGGTGGTCTTGGCGTGAACGGCTCTAAGTTGCTTGCCGTGCTGAAGGATTTTTCCAGATTTGCATCGCAGGACTGGTCGAAATGCACTGCCGAGCTTACGAGCGCATCGATCAAAGATTTCGAGCAGCGACGTCAGCAGTTATTTCTCGCCGCACCCAAGATCGACCCTAGTACCTCCAATCCTGCAAAACCAACACAGCTGTTGCCACCTTCATCCCAGCAACAGCATCGGGTGCCTAGTCGACTAATCGTGGAGCTGGACGAGAAAATTGCTCGAGTTCGAGAAACGATGTCACTCATCGGCCCACCGTCTTCATCAGCAAATACCAAGAGAGACCTGTCTTGGATCGCACACGAGCTTTGCCGTCAAAAACCGTCTGATGTCGATATCATCACGAATCTTGACCTCATCCGCGCAGACCTAGCTGTGCGTTTCGTAAGTGGCCGTCCCGTCTTGTAAACTTTGCGCGTCTCATCCGTTGACGGTCGTTATGGTCGCTAGCATGGTGAGCAAGTGTGGATCCCGAGCGATGACAACCATCAGATCGACGCAATGTTCGTCCCCGCAGCCGGTGGCTTCTCTGTGGACAAACCCGTCATGATTCTTTGCAATCCGAATGGTGGGCTATATGAGTTTCACCATTTTCAGATGGATTGGGTGAAATTCTATACAGAATTGGAGTGCCATCTCATGCTCTTCAACTACCGCGGGTACGGTCGCAATGCTGGCACCCCTTCTCCGTGGGCACACAACTTGGATGCTCTTGCAATTATCGACTATTTGAGAGTTCGAAAAGGAGTCAAGAAGATTGGCGTCCACGGCGAATCCATCGGTGGACTTGTTGCGACGTTCTTGGCCCAAAAAAGCGACTCAATCGACGTCCTCATCGCTGATCGCACATTTGCGAACCTCCCGGCCCTAGCTCAGAGACTTGTGGCATCTTGGGCAGGACGTGCAGTCAACTGGCTGACATGGTGGGAAACTGACAATGCTGGTAACTACCTTGCAGCGCGCTGTCCGAAGCTGCTTTGTTCTGATCCCAACGACGAGATCATCTTGGATGGAGCATCACTGAAGTCTGGCGTCGCCCTTCGCGTAGAACTTGGTGACCAGCACGTTGATATTCCCCAACCGGTGCCGCTTGGTGATATCGAGGACACAAGGGGTGAGTCTGAGCGACCAGCTTGGTTCAATTTTCGCATTTCTCGACCAAAGTGCTCTAAGCTACTAGGTGGCGACGTTTTGCCTCGACGCCTCAGTGAGAGCGACACACGGCCACAGGTTGGCATTCCTCTCACTGAAGCTATCATTCGCCGCTTTAGTGAGGCATCATTATCTCTGGGTCGCCGTGCAATGAAGTACGCAGAGCAGAGGGAGTCTGCCATTGCTCGCACCATCAGTGGGAGCAATAGTCCGGCAGGAAGCATTGTCAGCAGCTCTCACGTTGAGATCTCGGTTCGAGAAGGCACCCCAAGGAGCACATCTTTTCCACAAGAGCTACTTGCAGTCGTATGGATGCAGCTGGCTTCGCTCGATGGCTATTGTGGTCATTGCTTTCTCCAGGCGGCCGAGAGCGGTGGTTACGACCGCATTCGGGCCTGGACTGTTTCAATGCTCACGTGGGGAGGACAGTTGACAGCGCCGAAGCGTAATGAGCTAACGTTACCAGCATTTGATCGCCAGGGCTTGCTTATTCGACCACTCACAATCTTCCAAGTGCATAAAACTCTCCAAGCTGTAACCGAACAACATCCTAGTGTGAAGTTTGATCTCGACATCGGTGTGGTACTCCAAATGATCGAGTTTATCATGGACTCGTTGCAGCACCGATGGAAAATGCTGGACGAGCAATCCGCGGAAACGAATGTTCGGTCAGGACCAGATCCGAGAGCAATCTACGCAAGTAGGAACAACCTGGGAAGGCTTCTGCCGCTTCGTTGTGGGCATAATCGGCAATTCGCTGACAACGAAAAAGCGGAGTTGATCAAGTTCCTTCGTGACGCTGGCTTCTTAACCAACTAAATTCCAAGCAAGTAAGTTGTTCCTTTCACAGGTGAGTAAGGTACACGACGATATAGTGGGAACTACAATTCCTTCGACTCACAAATATCCAAAAATCAGAGTGCTGTCGGACGACATTCCATTCAGTTCTTCACCAAGTCCCTGTTGTCAGCGATTCCAAGCAAGAATCGAAGCATACTGGACACGACGAATCGTTTGCGCACACACTGTGGAAAGCGTGGCCACATGGCAATAGCGCAACCTCCATGTTGCAGTTGTCTACAGTCAAAATCTCGTCAGTTTTCAATGCTTGACCGGAGGTGAAGGCGTAAAGTTACCATCAGCAATAATCACGACAGGGAGATCGCAGACCGAACACGTTGCGTCGTGTAGCTGTACTTCGCCGCCCCAATCACTACTTCGAGTCTCAAAGCATCGCGAGACTTGGTGCCTACTCGCTCCAACTTGTGTCTCCCAGAACGATAGCGATGCAGTGGATGCTGCAATATCTCGGCTCCTGTATAGCCTATCTTGCTCCAGCTCACCTTCATATTTGCTTCTCTTGGCTTGCCACTTGGCAAATTTAGCGTCATCGAGGGGTACTCGGAGCGCACCTCGTTCAAGATCAAAAACCGCTTCGAGCTGTGAGGCGAAGGACACGCCAGTATTCGACGAAGCCTGTTTGTAGGCGGCCCAAACGTGCGTATCCATGGTTTCCAGCATGAGGTTGACTTCTTCATCCTGGCGCTGTGTCAACAAGTGCGCTTCGACTATTGTCTGATACATAGAGAGAGGGCTAGCCGCAAACAGAAGCGGATACCGAGCTAAACGTTTCATGCCTTCAGATGGACCAATGGAGTTCACAACTGTGTGCACAGCCGTAGTTATGAGTTCGTCGTCTCCTCTGCCAGCAGTTGCTTCGATGCAGCCCAATATCTTCTCCACAACATTCGAAGCCACATCTTCACGAATGGTCGCAACTCGTGCAAGAAGCTCGTCGAGAAGGACCAATTCCTTCTTTTTCAGGATCAGTTGCACCAGGTGATCCAGCTCATCTGTCGAATGGCTTGATTGTGGTGACTCAGCCAGAGCCAAACACGTCAGCTCTACGAGCCCAACGTTGACGTGATTCTTTATACACAGTTGCCAAGCTATGTCGTGCTCATAGTTAAAGCGACCTGGTTGCTTAATGATCGAGCAAAACCATTTGATCGCATCGCTGTGTCCACCAACGAAAGTTTTGCCAATCACCTTGGTTCCGCCGAAACACAACTGAAGGCATCGATTCACCAAAACACTCTCTTGGCCTGCTTGCTCGTTGATATCCAGTAGTCGTATGAGGTATCTATAGTAAGTTGCAGTCTGAGCGACGTTTTCAGGGCGGAGGAAGTCTTCGATACTCATCAACGAGCTTGGTCGGGCACCAAACAGACATCTCTCTAGATTCCACGGAGTTAGTGACGGGTACTTGGTCACACAAAATTCAATTGCTTCGTCGGGGCATTTCTTCAAGAGGAGATCCAGAACGTGAAGAAGGAGGCAGAGAGAGTCCATGTCTCGCAAGCAATCCAAAGCCTTTCCGACCTGCTTCTCAACAATCCAGTTCACAACGTCGTCACAGGTGCTGGACATGTTGGAGCTCGACACGACCTGATCAAGAACACTATTGAGTGCGGTACCCATCTGCCGCTTGTTGCAGATTTCAGCGGCGAGTTCAGTGTTCAAGTATATGCCATATTTCTTCACGAAAGCCTCAGCCTCTTTCGCTGCCCATGACTCATCCTGAGCGCCACGTGACCGTACTTCCGAGTGACCAAGCTCCAGTACGATTCCGATCTCAAAGGCGTACGGACGATTTATCTCTGATGATAAATCAGCTGGCTTCGCAGGGCGGATCTGTAGAGCCTCGCCTGCCGCACAAATAGCGAAATATGTCGACACCATAACACGCACGAGAGTCCAGTCGCTCCGAGTAAGAGGGAGCCCATCTCCATCTATAAGCGCCTCGCCTTTTGTGAAGGTTGGTGTCTTGGATTCAATTTTACTCGATTTTGGGGAGTCTTTAATAATTGACTCCGTCGGTGATCTTAATGGATCATTTGGCTTTGCACTCGGATCGAAACATGCAAGCCACCAGCGTATTGCTGTTTGGGCCTGTTTCAGATCTCCTTCCAAAAGGAACATGTTCGTTAAGCATCCGCATATTCGAGTTACTCCAGCAGCTGGCCAAAGTCGCTGAATCAGTCGGGCACTTTTTTCGGCAGTTGTGGCCGCAGACTGGAGTTCAGCCATGAGATCACCAACTTCACGTTTCAAAATCGAGTCGAGCTCAGGCACGCTTGCGAGCAAACCACTCACTAGGCACTTGCGCTGGAAGTCGCACGTAGGGCCTCCGCCAATATGGCGCTGCAGCGCGCGCTGAGCGGATCGTCCTGTGTCCGGTGAGAGCGAATTTCTGCGGTTCAATATTCGCCTAGACGTTGTCTGAAGGCTCGATTCTCCACTCATCAGCGAGAGTGACGGGATATCAATCGCGAGACTCTCTGCGCTCTTGCTTTTCCGAAATGGGGACTTTTTCTCCGCAGACGATGGTCGGTCGATAGTGACACTTGCACTTTCCAATGCATTCTTCTTCACTCTTTGATCAACTTGCGGTGATATCGGGTTCTTCTCATCATCATCCGTGGTCGCATCTGGAAGACTAAGCTGCTTGTTAAGCGGAAGGTTCGAGATGTACTTGAGCTTGGAATCCCAAATATCCATCGAGATAGCTTCGAGCAGTACCTCCGTATCCACACTTGAATCATTGTCGCCAGTTGCAGACATTGCAATTCGAAGTACTGCGCATTCATGCGCTTCATCTCGTGTCGCATTGGATTTCTTCAGTTCTATCGGGTCGAGTATCAAAGTCTCATCAGCAGCGGGAAGGTCTCCAAATATGTTCATCGCACTACTTCGCCCCACATAGTTGCCGTGGGCTGCTGTATCCATGAGATTGGAAATCATATTCGCTCCCGGAATGTAGCCAGAGATTACCTTGGCTGCAGCCCCTGTGTTATTTAGCGTCCCGCGAAGCGTCGGCAGCATGTTCATCGCGCCTTCGTTTTCAGCTTTGTAGGCTTCAAACTTACGGACTTCTTCATTGATCGCCTCCATCCATGATTCCCGATAGTCACTTCGTACGATTGGCTCGCTTGCCGATAACTCCTTGATGTCTACCATATGTGCTTCAAGGGTCGACCCGTCAGGAGCAAAAATGTTTCGTCGGTACGCTAGTGGGGAAGGTCGGAGGTCTAAAAACTCGCCGGGCCGAGGAGTATCTGCTTTGCTCAGTCCCGTATCTGTTGACGCAAATGAGCTAGGTGTTGAAGCCGCTGATTGTTGCTGTTGTTGCTGTGGCCTCTGCTTAAATATCACCTGGAGTGGAGCTGCCGCGGATACAATAGGTGAATTCGGCTCCTGAGCGCGATTACGTTCTTCTAGATCCTTTGCGCTCGCGTACAAGGACTCCAATTCTGAGCTAAGTTGTTTGACAGCCAAGTCCTGAGATGTTTCGTTCATACTCATCCACTGAGTTTTAAGTGTCTGAAGAAGAGAAGCATCATTCATTCGATACTCGATCGCAAGCTGCATGGTCGCACGAAAAATCAGACAATAGAAGAACAGGGAATGCCCGATATTCATACCTCAACTGACTTCCTCACATCGCCCTGAGCGTAAATGTCGATAAACTGACGAGGCGAACAAGACTGGATCACTGAGACTTTCGGTGGATCACCATGAAGGACGACGAGAACGGACTCAGTCAGAACCTACAAACCTAGTGAGACAATACTCGGACGTGGCTTAAATGAGTGTAGCAACGTCATACCTTGACGTCGTGAAGTATGCCCATGTCCAAGTGCCACTCCACGATTTCAACTGCGACAGGGTCGAGGAAGAAGAGCGCGCTTGAGCCTGTGTTCCAGCTGACTAGCAGCGAGCGGTCATTTCCATTCTCCGTGGTGAACGGATCGTAGAGAAACTGGAAAAGAGCGAGCTTGTTTATTGTCAGGTCACGCGACTGAACTGCATCATCACTTAAGCACCCAGGGCTCTGACGAAAAGTCGTCGGTGTTTTGCCGAGGGAAAACTTCAGCGTAGCAGAAACAGTTCCTGTTTGTGGGTCAGCAACCCATACACGTCGACCTGGTCGCGACGAAAACACTTTCACGTTCGTGTTTTTCGCAACTTCAACCTCGTCACCTGGGCTCGTGACGAAACAGGCGCCAAAATTGCCTTGCCGAGCCTTCGTTCCGATCTGCACCGCACTGCCATCTGCAGCTGATAGATTAAGAAGTAGGACTCGAACCTGGGATGACACCAGAAGAATATCTGCTCGGCCATACTTGGTCATATCGAGCTACTCGAAAGAAGCCATTCCCCGTCATTGACATTGACTAGCATCGGATAAGTTGTTTGACTCACCTGTACAATACCAGTTTCTTCTTTAAGCAGCAACTCCGTATCTGCTTTGCCAAAGAACGCAGACATTCCAGCGCGCAGGGTTGTCTGAGCGACCATCCCTCCATTACAGGCTGAGTAAAGCTTCATGCCCAGCTTGTCCCACAGAAAACACGTCACAGGGAAACCCTACGAGCAACAATGTGAGTGCATGGTCATTCCAGCACACAAACGCGACGTACGGCGTGAAAATCGTGCGTGAACTCGACGCGCTCTCCAATTTTATTGTACTCGGTAAGCTGCAGGCCGTACACGACGCCACCGACCGTGCCCACCACGAGGCGCTTTTGCTGCGGGCAGATCGTGATACACGATACGCCAGCGCGGTCGCTGTTTCCGTGTGGTGCGATGGTCTTGACCAAGTGGTACTTGAAGGGCAGCGCGCGTGTTGTGTCCGCGACTTCGGCGCGATTGACGGACGTGGCGTAGAGAAACACACTGCCATTGTTGGCTCTGTCGCGATGCACACGCGGTCAGTTTCGGCTGCCACTACTCGCTCTCGCAGATGAGCATGTACCCGCAAGCGAGGAAGTTCTCCGACGCGTCGACGCTCGTGAGCCGGATCTTTTTGTTTGGCGCGCCGAGCGCCAACTCGCGGTAGTGGAGCAGCGGCCGACTGCGCAGCGGCGCGCCTTCTTCTCCCGCCGCGTCCATGGCGCGAGACGACAACGTGGCAGGCGGCTCGGCTCTCTCTCTCTCTCTCCAGGCGCCGATGGAGCTTCACGAGTGCATCGACGGAACAACGTTCATCACCAAAGGCGTGATCTCAGAAGACGGTGTCTTCGATCAATGTGGCCCACATTACATTGGTCGTGCCCAGACGGTTCCAAAACACGGTGCATGGGTCTCGGCAGGTGTTGCGTGACAGGCGACGGGCTTTTCAGTTCGGCGGAAAAGCAAGACCGCCCGGGCAGACCCGTCGCCGGCTCAAGTGGGTCAGTTCACCTCGGAGCGAGCGCGAGAGAGGGGGTGTGCGCGAGGCAACGAGAGCGAGCGAGCGAGAAAGAGGCTCGCCGACGCACTCGACCGAGAGCGCACTGGAGAATGCTGCGCACCGACTTGGCCGCGCTGCGTGTTCGAAAGGATGTGAACGAGGTTGGTGCCGACGGCGGCTACTGTTGCACAGAGGCGAGCACTGACGAAGCGTTCGCATGGATGATCGCAGTTGCATAAGGCGAAGTATACGTGTAGTCACACCAAGACGCGCGTAGACTTCCCCGACGGGATGGACAACATGCTGCGGCTCATCTTCAACATCTCGGTCGTTGACCACGCCGGACCTTACGCGAATGGTGACTTTACCTTCCACGTCGAAATCCCCAAGTCCTACCCATTCCAACGTACGTCAGATTTTCACGTTACTTGCTCGAGCCGAGGCTAAGGTCACTTCTCTTCTCTGCTGCAGCACCGCAAGTAACGTGCGCAACCAGGTACGCCGCCTGCGTGGTTCTTGAGATGTCGAAGAGGATTTCACGTTTACCACCTCATCCAGGATATGGCATCCAAATGTCGATGTTGCAACAGGACGCGTTATGATTGCGATCCTTGGCAAAGACTGGAGACCGGTCCTTAGTATCAACACTGTACTTCTGGGACTGCAGGTGAGTTGATGGACTTCCTTTGGCATTGCTTAAACCGAGCTCACGGCATGTCGGCAGCTTATATTTCTTGAGCCAGGTATAGACTACGTCATGAACAGTCTTGCGGCTGAGCAGTTGCAGCAAGACTCTAGCCTATTCAAAAAACAGGTGATTGCAACTCTGATGTGGAATGAGATGTGAAGCTCCTCCTGATTGTGCGTTGTGTCGGCTAGGCTCAGCAAATTCTCTGTGGAGGTTTCTTCTACGGCTTCAACTTTCCCCAGCACCCTCGTGTTATAGAAAAACTGCACACAGAGAAAATTCGGATGAAGCTGAAGCGGACCCACGACACCCACGAAGCTGAGCACTGTAGATATCCCCTCGGAGTGGCCACAGCTGCGGAAGATCCACTGCTAGCTGGAGAAGTCTATTCTCTCGAGAAGTATCCCGCACTGATGTGGAAACGGAAGCGCCTAAACTGATGTCTCCGGTCTACATCGAAAGAAGCAAACACTCGAGGTCGTGAGCCTCATGAGCTCGGCTCTGCATATTTAATCCACCCAAATCCATCCCTTTTCACCCTCGTTACTAGTTATCATAGTTGAAAGGTTTCCCGCATCATCGGTTGGAGATGGCTGGAATTGCATGATCAACATGACGCCCTCTCGGCAGCGCGAGTTACAAGCGCTTGAGACTCTGCTAACAGATGCCAGCTCAATCCGAGGTGTCATAGATGCTCTCAAGGAAGAGCTCGCACTGTTTCAACGAACCATGTACAAGAACCACAGCCAGCATCGCCGAGCTGCGTTCTATAGTCACCTGGAGGAGGTTGCGTCCACTCCAATGGCTCGCTGGTATCACGAGCTTACATTTCGATCTCTTTTGTGTCAGGTCAAACGATCGCTTCGATCGGTCAACGTGAAAGCCGTGACTTCCACGTTCGACGATGCCAAGGCTGTGCTTCAGCAACTGCAGCTTCAGGACAATGATCATCACGTCTCTTGGAAGGTGCTTGCCGGCGACCTTAAGCTCAAGACGGACATCGCACTTCGAGGATTGGTAGCGTTTATTGACAATACCGGAAAGGTTGTTGCTTGGCTCGAGCGAGCTAGCGAATTACTAGCCATAGGGAACTGATCTTGGATGTTGTTGTGAATTGGAGGTTATCGTTGCTGCTCAGAAGGCATTTAAAGGTGTGCTCTGGGCATTGCCTATTTGTCGACATAACTCACAACTCTCTTGTGTTCCAAAATTTCAGGCTTGTCAGCTCAGTTTGCAATGACTTATTTCATGCCTTTCACTCTGACGATGTGCAGCATCCTTGGCCGCGTTACCCTCCTCCTCAAGACTCTGCTTACTCGGGCAATAGAGGTTCATGGGGGGATTTCTCTCCTCTATTTGAATGAAGTCACCAAATCTAACCCACTTCGTGCCCGCATCACGGCTTTACAGCTGGCAGGATATCGCGTTTCAGACGGCGCGATCAAGGTTGCGAACGCTTGAATAATTTTGTGAACAAAACGATCGTTCTCTTGAAGAATTTCGTCGAGCTCTTTCCAAATTACATGCTCGAAGGGGGGGACGTATAGGTCACAGGGCTAGCATAAGCTGAAGATGATGGACTTGGATATCCTGGTGAGTTGACTGGAAGGTCGAAGACTCCCTGCATATCAGAGTGAGATCGCTGTATCAGGAGTTACATCAGCATCATAGCGCCTCCTCACCTGGATGCTCAAGTCGATGGCTCGTGTGGTCATGTCATCATCCATCTCAACCTGAATACCAATATCTCGAGTCTTTGGGGCTAGTTGATACGGCAGATATTAGACGAACAAGTCGCAGAGTAGCGAGGTATGGTAAGAGAAAGTGTACCTTCACAGGTGCAAGCTTTCTTGGATAATCCACACCGCGAGCACTTGAAGTTTGCTGGAACAAGTGGGCAGACGTGGCCTTTTTTGGGCTCTCCACACTGGACAAGGAACGGTAGACTGTGTCAGTTCAACGGAGCGTGGCGATGCTAATCGAGCCGGACTCACTTTGCTGCATCGATAGTTGCCGCGGTTGCGGTTCTTACCGCTCGGGTCACTGCCAGTGTCAAACCCCATTGTGTCTACACCGAACGCCTGGACATCGTGGAATTGACCCATGTACGCGGCGCCAGGATCACCTGGGCTTCCCGTGACCATGGGGTTCACAGCATACTGCATCATGCTCATGTCCTGCACTGAGTGACAGAAGCCATTGCGCCGTTGTTAACTAGTCTGGAAGCATAACGAGGGCGTCTTTCTCCACAATGAACGTACTCGTCGCATCGACTTGAAGGTTCGCATTCATTGTCGATACAGTACTGGGATGGAAGGTGTCGGGCTTTAGCTTCGTCGTCTTGAATCAGCGATGCCTTCATGCTTCCTTGACAGACCCTTAATTGAGGTGGCCCACACAATTATCGTGGAACTAGGACTCCCCGCCACGACGAACCTGGTTGGAAGACTACGTCTTGGAGGCGAGCAAGACACCCACTTGCCGCCACCAAGGAAGCGTCGCTGACTTTGGTGGAAGACGCACTGGGCAGCGACATGAGTTTCTCCTTCGGCACCCCAAGCACCAGCACACCGGCAGCTCCAACCGGCGGCTTCTCGTTTGGTGCTCCTGCAGCTGGATCGACGGCGAAGCCTGCAAGCAGTGGCTTCTCTTTTGGCGCCAGCACGAGTGGAGCCGCGCCAGCGTCCGGTGGCTTTTCATTCGGGGCGACACCTGCGCCAGCCGCAACGACAACGAGTGGATTTTCCTTCGGCGCAAGCACGAGTACGTCGACCGCAGCACCTTCTGCCACACCTGCGTCGGGTGGCTTCTCTTTCGGCACCAGTACAGGAACTGCAGCGTCAACTGCTAAGCCAGTTGCAAGCGGCTTCTCGTTCGGTGCAGCACCAGCCACATCAACCGCAGAGACTGCTGCACTTGCGTCGGGGTCCGCGTTCTCGTTTGGCTCAAGTAACAATGGTGCTGGTAGTGGGTCGAACTCCACTGCAGCCCCCTCTGGTTTCTCGCTAGGATCCGGTGGGTCCAGTCCAGCTCCAGCGTTCTCATTGACATCGCAGAAAAAGTCAGACAATTCTGACGGCTCGAGCGGTTTCACGCTGGGTGGAAACACGCCCACGGCGACATCGTCAAGTACCTTTACGTTCAAACCACCATCGCCAAAGAAGACCACCGAGCCCGCCAAAACAACAACTTCAGGTTTCAGCTTCACAGCGCCAACTTCTTCTGAGAGCAAGAGCGATAGTGCTCCATCTGTCCCATCATTTGGTAGTGGAAGCACAACTAGCGAGAAAAAGTCCACTCCAGGTTTCTCACTGTCTTCAGCTCCTGCTTCCAGTACGAGTGAGAGCAAGCCAACTGCTCCATCTGGAGGATTCTCGTTTGGTGGTTCTAAGGCAACTGACTCAACCGCCGAAAAGAAAACTGATTCACCAGCATCAACAGGCTCAGGGTTCTCCTTTGGAGGAGCTTCATCTTCTGGCGCTACGACAACTTCCGCAACGAGTGCTTCTTCGTCTTCGTCTTTGACGACGACTTCAGCAACCTCCGCTGAGCAGCCCCCGGCTGACTATATGGGCAAGACCATTGAAGAGATCATCAACATGTGGAGCGAACAGCTCGAGCGTAATGCGGACACGTTCACAACAGAAGCTGTGAAAGGTATGTCAGCACACAGAGTTGAACATTCGATTAAGCTTACTAAGCGACTAACGTGTTGCCCGATAGTGAGCCAGTGGGATAGCGAGCTCATGGACAGTCAGAAGAAACTCGGTGAGCTCGCTAGTGATGTTCGTCGCATTCAGGTCGCACAGAAGGAATTGGACTCGAATCTGGACACTATTTTCGCCTATCAGATGGAGTTGAAGTCGACTCTTGAGGTAAGCCTTTCTCTGGTCGTGTTTTTTTGCAAGGCCAATATGGACTAGGAAGTCTGACGTCGGATTTCCTTTAGCAACTTGAGAACAGCGTTGACAAGATGTATGAGGCGCAAGATCAGATGCCGGTTGCTGCGGACATCGAGCGCGAACAAATGCTTCAAATGTCTGTCGACGTGGACGACCAGCTGAACTCCATGATGACAACATTGAAGGAAACTGTCGAGAAACTCAACAAGGCTCAAAACGACGTTGCGGACGATAGCAATCCTGTTGTGCAGATCATGAAAGTTCTCAACGTCCACCACAACTCGCTTCAGTGGATTGAAAGCAACGCAGGTCGCATCAACAAGGAAGTATCGCATTTATCGCGAAAATTGCAAGAGTCATCGATCTAGGTTCGTCGAATCAGCCATGATTTTTTCGCGGAACGCATAAGACCCAGAATTTCATTTGTGGCGCCACAGAATTCTGTTCCTATGTCGATCTTTACGGCCCTAAAGAAACTGAACTCACTAGATACAGTCAGGGTCGCCAACCCAATCTGGCGAAGCAAACGAAAGAAATGCTGATGTTTCTTATCACCGCGAGATGGTGGCTGCTGGCGCATGTGGCCAGCGGACATCAATGCCAAGGATCGATCCAATTGTCTTGTCGAAGTAACAGAGCCCAGTAAAGGGACGGATCACTGTAGCGTCCAGAATCGTCTGGTCGTTGAGGCAGAGATGTCAAGGAATCCTGTTTCATTGGCGTTTCCGGATATTTTAGCGTGGTTTTTGGCGGAAAATCATTGCCCACTCGGAATATCTCGAAAGTGGTTTTTCGGGCGCGTTCATTACCTCACATGAATCAGGGACACGAGACAGGCCGACCGTTTTTTTCCACGGCGTGGGGAAAGAATTGCCGTTGCCGCTTGATCGAACTGTGCTCCAGACTACGCTCGCGCGCGCCGGCACTGACACGCCAAGTGTGTAGAGACACCGAGGCACTTGCTCGTACACTCCACCCTGCGCGACGGCGCAGCGCCTTTCGTCTTTCGGTCGGCTCTCGGAGGAAGGAACGGACCGAGACGTCGAGTCTCTCGTTCGCTTGTACGCACCACATTCAGCAACCCTGAAGCAGTTCGGCAAGCACTGGACCTCGCGTCCGTCAGCGTCGGTACCGACCGCGGAGCTCGGACCGATGGATTATCGTGACCCCAGCATCGTCCGCTCGGCAAGGCTCTTCGGCGGCGAGCTTGGCGTCAAAGGTCTGCTGCGCATTGTGGTTGACCGACCCGTGTACCGCGCCGGCGATCTCGTGACCGGGCGGATCTTCGTGACTGTGCGAGAACCTATTCGGAGTGACAGTGCGTGAAAGAATCGGACACTAACCAGCAACTGATCAAGGACTCACAGTTCGGTTTATGTGTGCTAGCCTTGTCATGTAGTATTGTCGGTGAAGAGATCGCGCAGTGGATGCAGGCTGGAGACCACCACTCGCAGTACCATGAATTCCTCAAGCACGACGTACGTCAATGGTCACCTATTTGGGCACGCATGTGCAATTAACGCTTTGTAAATCGCACAGATTATGACAACAGGGCTTCCTGACCCGTACATGCCAGGCGAGTACATGTATCCGTTCGAATATCTGCTCGCAGACGACTTGCCTGGAGTACTTGACGCGGATGGTCTCTTCGGCACCGTTGACAGCCTTCACGCCACCATCAAATACACGCTAAAGGCAAGAATTCGGGTTGAAGGTCGATTTGTGACCGACTTAGAGGCCCAATTCAGCTTGATTGTTCGAGCAAAAGAGCAACTGCCCTCTCGAACGTCTGCAGTTGAACGCACAATTTCGAAAAAAATCCGTGCAATGAACATGGTAAATCGGGGTACGTGCCACGTTGCTGCAGCAATGCCCAAGAATGTCTTCGTGATCGGCGAGACAGCCCGCGTCGACTGTTTTGTGAACAATCACACTTCCAGCGTCAGTGTGAGGCAAGTAAAATGCCGGCTCTACCAGGATGTCACACTGAAGCTTCCTTCAGGAGTGACGCGAAAGTGCACTCGATTGCTGTCTCAAGTCAAGTGCCCTGGGCCTCGATCTGGAGACCTTCTGGAGCGGCCGATGCAGCTTGCAATCGCTGGCAAAGTTCGGTACCCCACGACTGTTGGACACTTCCTGAGCTGTGAGTACCGAATCAGCATCGAGTGCGACTTACTTTGGAGGACAGGATTATCGGTGGACTTCCCTATTATCATCATCGCGGGCGATACGGGTTACAATCCGTCCATGAACACCACAAGTACACCGTCATCGGCTCCCCGGCCCAGCATTCCGAATCAAAGAAATGGGAGTATCGCGCAAGGTCCACCAAGTTTCCATCAACGTCCACCAAGTGTGGCGTACCAACAACACCAGGGTCCGGTATATCGACCTTCACAAGATCCTCATTCATATCGAGGAAGCTTCGCATGACGTGAAACGTACGGACTAGGTAGAACAGGTAGTGACTCTCCCCGTTTCGAAGGAAGGGACGGGAGCTGAGATTATAGTTATTCGACGAAGACAGTCGAGGAAACGCAGGTATGAACTGCAAATTCCGCTCCAAGTGGTTGGAATCCTAATTCAATTGTAAGGCTGGGTCTGCCCTCGTGCACCAACGGTTTGAGCAAGTTGATTGCACTGTGACGATTATTGGCAGGCGCCCTGTTGAGAACGTTGGTTCCGTGACTCGAGACCCGAGCCGAACAGCTACTATAACAAGACTTCTCCTTCAGGGTAAGTGACAGCACTGTTCAATGGCAGCGTCTCACTAAAGTTGATGACGTACTGGTGTGCAACGTCATGCTAACACTATATATATGTGACCGCAACGTTGTTGGCCATGTGATGTTTTTGCAGTTCTAGTGCAACCAAACAACACTAGACATTCCAAACGGGACTGCTCTGTCCAGAACTTAGCGGATGCAAATGTCCATGCGGACTTGTGGCTGGGATTTGGATGATCTTTGGCGACTTGTCAACCAGTGTCTTACGCATCCAACGTGCCGCAGTGAGCTTTTTTGCAACGCCCCGACATTCGGCGAGGTCCGACAGACCACCTTAGGTTCGCATGGTTTGTCTCGTAGCAGCGCTAAGTTCGGTGTTCTCCCAAGACATCAGGGATCTCATTCGTTGCGCGCATCCACCAATCAAAAAGAACAAGTCAGAAATCTGGCTCCTCCTGGAAATCCGCTCCGTGATTGGTGGTCCATTGGTGGCGTTATCACAGTGCATCTGGCCGACAATTGCATCGCGTTTGTCCCGAATCAACCGAGATAGCACCATGCCCTGGCCATCACTCTCCACCCACGTCCAAATCCTTGACTGGTGATGCAGAAACGGGGTCCGTCGGCCCTTCCCGTGCTGACTCCTGGGCTCGTGAAGATGGGGGTCGCCTCCTTGCGTCCCTTGGAGCCAAAGCGCAGGGTCCATCAGACTGCGTTACGCACTGGAATAGGCTCACGCAAGCGGTTAGGGCTCTGACGGTGAACGGCAACCGCGACAGATGGCCACCCAACTGGTCAGGGTCTCCTGCCCGTCTGCCCCGCGAGCATTACAAGCGCACGACGCGGCGACCCGACGCCGGCCTCTACCGCGCCAAGCATGTGCTGGCTCGCCGCGCTCTCTGGCCTTTCCTAATCAGCGGCTCCGGGCTGTGCGACCCATTTATCCTTCTGCAAGCTCCCGAGAACTCCTCTGGACCACTTTGCCGTCGGCTGGCCACACGCGACGTCTCCCCTTCTCGACTAAGCGTACCTGCAACGATGAAGAACTCGTTCTGGATGTTCGCGGCGCTCGTCGCCTGCGTGGCCACGCGCGCGCAGGCTGACGGTGTCTGCTACGACCCCGACCACACGAGCAAGAATGCCGACACGGTTCGCGCTGATATGAGAACCATCGCGGCCAAGGGCTTCTCCCACGTCCGCACCTACATCTCCAACTTCGGAAACACTGACATGGCCGCCATTGTCGCCTCGTCGGGCCTGCGCGTTGCGCTTGGCGTTCCGTACCCGGATAGTGACTACCAGCAGCATGTGAAGAACGCCGTCAACGCCGCCAAGAGTGGGAACGTCGACTACATCTTTGTCGGCAACGAGAACCTCGCGAGCAACCGCGGCGCGGCGTACGATATGATCAACGTGATTCGCTCGATCAAGTCGCAGGTGCCTGGAAACGTCAAGGTTGGCACGGTGCAGCGTACGATCGAGTTCACGAGTGGTGTCCCGGGTATGGCTGACCTCGTGGCGGCCTCGGATTGTATGGGAGTCAACATCCACCCGTTCTTTACGCCTAACACCAAGGCTGAGAGCGCTATCGATAACACTGCAGCTCAGTGGAAGTCTGTGATCAACAGCGGCTTACCAGACATTGCGAACAAGCTGATCTTGACTGAGACCGGCTGGCCGACGTCTGGCAACTATGCTGGTAGCCAGGGTTCTCTGGCTGGTGCAAAGGCGTACTTCGAAGCCTACAAGTCTTGGTCGTCGTTCCTCCCTGACAGCAAGAAATTCTACTTCCAGTTCTTCGACACACCATACAAAGGTGTTGAGTATGAGCGTACTTACGGTATTGTGGGAGCTGATTCGTCGTCGAAGTTCGACGCTGGTGGAAACCCAGCTCCAGCCCCTGCCCCCGCTCCTACTCCGGCCCCTACGCCATCGCCAACGCCGACTACGACCACGCCAGCTCCTACGACCCCAGCGCCGACCACGCCTGCCCCAACGACAATCACGCCGGCTCTCAACGTCACCGCAAGCCTCACTGGTTCGCTTCCCAGTGACCTCTCCGACCTGCTGAAGGGATCGGGTTCGGTCGACCATGAGTCTTCCACTGTCAAGAGCACCGAGGCGAGTTCGGATAAGGAGACCGAGGCACCTGCTCAAAATGAAGCTGGCGTGATTCAGACCCCTGGATCGGCAACGGCGACGACTGACTCGACTACTACCACAAACACTGACGGTGCTCAGACTGCGGGTGACAAGAAGGACAGCTCCACCGATGCTAACACGCAGTCCTCCTCCTCCTCCAGCAGCTCGACCGTTGGTGTTGTCGTAATCGCTCTCTTCGGTGCCGCCGCTGTTGGTGCTGCATTTGCATTCATCTACAAGGCCCGCCAGAAGGCCGCTGAGTTGGAGGCGACCGAGAGCAAGAGCTTTGACAGCTTCGCTATGACCCCTGGCGGAGGCTGTGCTCTGTAATCATGCCATGTTGTGTGAGGTCCGGGGTCCACCAAGGGTTGCGGTGGAAGCATCTCGGACTCCTCTCTACTCAACGTGTATTAGTTATAGGAGCTCCATCGGTGGACCTGCGTCGACGTGGCTCGAGTGTGCGTGTCAGTGTGCTATCTGCATATTGGAGTTGGCAACCCCATCCCGATCTCATTGCAGTGGGGATGCAGTCGAGTAGGGAGTAGCATTTTGACTCAAATACAGCTACTTTCAGAAAACGTACCCTCAGCCCTTCATTAGAAAACGATACCAGAGAACGCAATGGGAATGATGATTCATGTGGATAATTGTTGACGTGTGCGCTGGAGGCATCCCTAAAAGTACGGTATGGCCATGGCAATTCACTGGCTAGGTCGCCTGTGGTGGCTTGGCCTCCACAGGAACCGGTGAAGCTGCCAGCACTTGTTCTGCTTCCAGGATGACATCATGAGCAGCTTTGCTATGGGTAAGATCTGCTGACTTCTTCTTCACTGCCAGTGCGCTTATAGTCTTTGCGGCCATAATCCCGGCGCGAAAGCGACGACGGGCATTGTACCGTTTCATCTCAGCGGTGAAATGTGGCAAAGCCTCATCGCTGACGTTGTGAACCTCCTACGGTCGGCAAGTGAATGAAGGTGAGAGACGATACATAAACGACCGCGGTTTAGACGCACCGAGATCCAGGGGTGGTCGAGCACGTGCTTGGCTGTAAAGCGCTTCTTAGGGTCAACTACAAGTAGTCGAGAGATGAGGTCTTTGGCTGAGGCTGATACACAGTCCCAGTAAGGTGATGGGAAGTCGAAGATGCCTGACTTGATCGATGCGAATAATGCGGCATTGTTTTCATCGTAGAACGGTGGAAATCCACAAAGTAGGATGTAGGCAATAACGCCAAGACTCCAAAGATCAACCTCTGCACCGTAAGGTTTTCCCTCCAATATCTCGGGAGCGACGTACCCTGGCGTCCCACATGCCGTTTGCATAAGCGAGTCACCCTTCACAAGCTTGGCTAGGCCGAAATCGGCAATCTTGATTTCTGCAGAGTCCTCGGGGGACTGATAGAGCAAATTTTCTGGTTTTAGGTCTCTATGCGCAATGCCCAACTCATGGCAATATTGCAACGCCGCAGCGAGCTTCTTCACGACTGAACTTGCTTCCTTCTCGGAGTATTTTTCCTTTTCGACAATGCGGTCGAAGAGCTCTCCGCCACTCATTTCCTCCATGACCATGTAGAAAGTCTTCTGGCAGTCAAAGACCTCTTTAAGCTGTACAATATTATCGTGCTTGACCATCTGTAGCACTTCCACTTCTACTCGAAGAGCTTCTTCATCCTCAGCTGTCAGACTAGCCTTATCGATGCACTTCACTGCCCATCTCGAACCATCAGCTTTGCTAATGGCGCTCTTTACCGTCGCGAAACTACCACTATTAGCCCCAACTTTCTCAGTTCCCACAACAAAGATAGCTCACGTAGCACATCCTTACGTTCCAAGCGTCTTGCCAAGCTTGTAGTACTTACTGCATTCATCCTTCTTGTAGAAGTCTGTAACCTTTTTGATGATAATCGACATCTTGCACCACTTCTGGAAGCCCGCCTTATCTCCTTCTCACGCTGGAGTGTGAGCACCAGGCAGCCGCTACCAAAGCAGCAAATTGAGCAGTCGGGGGAAGCGAAACGTCCAGCAGGGTATTTTAGGCCACTATCAACATTCGGTTATTGATGGAGGTTGGTCGAGCACCAACGGGCAAAAGAAAACAAGCACACAGTAAGGTAAATCCGGTCTATGTTGGCTTGATCAAACGTAAAAATAAAATGCTTCTTCAGTAGGGTCTTGAGGATTTGCGAGCCTTTTTCAGTCCTGCTGCGTCGTGAGCTCTTCTTGCGCCAACATCGGATGCTGTGGACGAGGCGCCAAAAGTTGTCGTGACGTTTGGTTTGGACCAACGACAGAGTCGAGCATCTTCACCGCCAGTAAACAATGTGGTCATCTGTGGGTCATAGTAAACTGAACGCACACACGCTTTGTGTCCCCCTGCTAAAGTTGCTTCGAGTCGAAGTTGAGCATTGCCTCCACCGATGTTAAGCACGTTCACCGTCCCGTTATGATCGCCTGCGAGAAGGAAGAGCTCAGAAGACTCGTGGTCAAAAACGCAGTCAACAAGGTAATCCGTGGGGACACCATTCTTCGCGCAGTCATCGCGTAAAGTCTCGTAGTGGTGGATCCGTTCGGCAGTCCAAAGATTCCACAGGTCAAGAGTTTCCGTTCCAGTAAGACAGAAGATGTGTTCAGAGTTCGGTCCAAAAAAACCAATCTTCGACACGGCACTCTCAACGTTAAGAATTGACTCCAGCGCATCGTCTTCATTTGGCACTCGACAATCGAAGAAGCAAACGACACCATCTTCGGAGGCCGTGACGACGTAAGACGGGTTTGTTGGATGGAAGCGGACACGCGTGATTGCATCGATGTGGCTTTCGCCGTAGGACCCGAGTCTCTTCTGAGTTCGGACGTCAAAGAAGTGGGCCTTCTCGTTTGTCCCTGTCAGCAAGAGTGAGTCGCCGCAACCAACCGACAGGCTCCACACTTCCTGTCCGACAGAGATTGCCATGGTCGGAGCTCTCGCGCGGAGATCCCAGAACTTCACCATCTTGTCGCTCGAGCAAGTGGCGATGTTCCATGGTGTCAATTGTGAAGTCCAGATCTCGTTGATTGTGCTGTCGTGAGCGAGAAACTACACACGGACAATTATCAGCGTCGTTCAAGTCCGCCTCTGTCGCTCACCGCGACCAACCTCCGCGTCGAGACCTAGCGTTTCGCGATTGCGCAGTTGCAATCTAAAGTTGGAGAGCGCGATCGCGAGTGGGCCATTCTGGGCTGTCGGCTGGCTGGTGAGAAGGGCCTGTCAGTAGTCGCCAACGGAGCAGTCCCTGTGGATCCGCATACCAGTCCAGCACGTATTCATAATCGTAGTCTTCCGAGGGATTTGTGACGAGGCTGCCTGCCTGTCCGAAGTTGGTCACGGCCGTCTGCGCGAGCGAGAGCCCGCCAGCAAGAGCGCCGCGCATGGTCGATCTCGCAAGTTGATCACCAGTGGTTTGGATGGTGGGTCCACTGCTAACTCAGTACAAGTCCAGGAGGTTGCTGGAGTGTGGCTCTTGTCCGTGATGGCGTCATCACCCAACGAAACCAACCTTTTTAACCAATCCGTCGTCCCCACTCGTGGGCAATGATGCCTCATGGAATCGGCGACGACGATGGGCAATGGAGTCGTCATCGGCGCTGGTCTGTCGGGCCTGGCGGCGGCGTTGATGCTCCAGCGCTGTGGCATCCCGGACGTCGTCATTCTGGAGAAGCGGGCGAAGCCTACTCGCGACAACCAGATACTTCTCGGCCATCTTGGTGTCTGCCGGCTGCGACAGCTTGGGGTTTACGAGGCGTGGCAGGCGGAATATGGTCTCACCGGACCGGCACCAAGCGAAGGCGCCATCACGAGAGGGGAGGGAATCGAACACCTCGTTCGCGAGCTCAAAGCCTCTGGTAGACTGCCGCTTGATGCGCCGGAAGACTGGGTCCATTTTAAGTTCGAAAGCTCTCCGGACGATGTGCTACGAATGTCCACTCAGCTCGGTCTCCATGCTACCACGACGACAGCAAACGCGTTGTGTCTGCAAGATGTGGCCCCAGAGATGGTCGCTGAATTTCAGCAGCGTGCCCTCGGTGTTGAGAATGCAAAGATATCTGACCTTGAGCTGACGATGGTCAAGCTTTGCCAAGACAAAGGTATTACGATTGTCTATTCGTGCGGTGACGTCAAACTTCTCGTCTCACCGACCAAGGACTCCGTGACTGAAGTGAGAACGTCCAAAGGACTTGCGTACAGTTCACCTTGTCTCGTAGTCGACTGTGAAGGAGCCCGTCGAACCATCGCACGACAGCAGTTAGGTATACGAGAGATACGATCTACAACCTCTCAGTGGTACGCAATGTTCATGGTCGAGAAGTACTACGGCCCAGTTGCGTACACAGTCATCAACGCACGTGATACCGACTTCTCGTCTGCTCGACTACGACATTTTTTATTCGCGAACTTCCAGACAAGGAGACACTCTTTCTGCTCTGTCCAACTTCCTCCACAGTTTGTCGGTGCTCTGGACGACGACCATGACGGGGAGATGCTGAGGCATTACTTCATAAAGCACCTCAACCTCCTTACAAGTCTTCACCATCTTGAACCTCCTCCAGACAACATCAAAACAACGTGGCGGCCGTTTGAGATCCGTGAAACTTACCTTGAGAAGCCTTGGTTCGGTGATAACTTCATCGTCGTTGGCGACGCAGCTCGTGCAGGCTCGTTCCTCAGCGGGACTGGTTACAATCTCGCGTTGGTTTGCGATCTCAATGCCGTGGAACAGCTCGCGTTACAGATTGCGCGGAGTGGTGGTGTGTCACGAGAGTACATGGCCGAGTGTGGCGCGAAAGTCGAACGCACGAGCAAGTTTTTCCACCAGCTCAACCTCGAGCGCTATGGATAAGGGTGCTAGATTCTAAAAAAGTACATTGGGCATAATAACATCACTAAACCAGTATCGGCATACGTAACGGTGATTGGTACATATCACGAGGAGGTCAGTTGCGAAGCCCAAGCAAGATGGCGCCACCAAGGTACTTCGCGCTGTCTTAGTCCATGGCCATGATAACGGGGCGCCGCTACTGTTCTTATTCTTCTTCGCATTTACTTGGACAGATCTCCAGGAATCACGCCCCCGTTGTCCGTTGCAGCGCCGACTGACGAGGACGTGAAGCTCCAGCTCGGCCTCGAGGAAACCTTGAGGTGCATCTTTTCAGCAGCAGGTCATGTGGATGGAGCTCCTCAACGACAGCGCGTGCGTGATGTTACTGTGCTAGGTCGTGCGGAGTGTATGAGACGGAAGAGGAGCTGAAGATGCGAGGCGAGGTGCTTGAAAAGCTCACAAACGTGCTAAATGAGTATGCCCTGCATGAAGGATGTTTGGTTGGAATGAGCGAGTCAGAGGCCGCAGCCAAGCGAATCCTTGTCAAAACATTCGGCTCTTATCGCCTCGGTGTGCACCACCCCGGTGCGGACATCGACACGTACGTGAGCGTCGGTGCTGCTTGACCTCCAAGTTAATGCGAGAATGTCGCAGGCTTTGTATCGCGCCGAGGCACTGCTCCAAGGCGAGTTTCTTCAAAAAAGTGCCCATTTTACTTGAAGCAACGCCTGGTGTCAAGCACGTGCACGTAATTGCGGATGCGTAAGTGCACATGCACATTGGCCTGATTCTTTTCTCCATCCATTCAAATTTTCTTGTTGATGAACAGTTATGTCCCCGTGATTTACATGCAAATGAACGGCATCTCGGTCGACCTTATCTTTGTCTCACTGAGATTGACTTCGATCCCAAGCGATATCGATGTGCTCGACGATAACTATCTTCGAGATCTGGACGAAGCATCGGTGCGTGTATGGTAACAGCTGAATATTTGACAAACGCCTAACTGCGGAATCCTGAAGGCGCGAAGTCTGAATGGGGTCCGCGTGACAGAGCGCATTTTACAGCTTGTTCCTCACCAAGATCGCTTTCGGACAACACTCGTAGCTGTGAAGCACTGGGCCCGTGTAAGGTCAGATTGCCTCATCTACACTATGGTTCTCTCATTATTTGCTGTTTTCTCTATTTGCAGCTACGCGGTGTATACTCGAACGTGCTAGGTTTTCTCGGCGGTGTTAATTGGGCGATTCTTGTCGCTCGGATATGCCAGCTCTATCCAAACGCTCTGCCTGCGACTCTGCTGGCCAAGTTCTTCAGAATCTATCATCTGTGGGCTTGGCCAAATCCGGTACTTCTTGATGCTGTCGCAACACCTTTAAATATGCGTCTTCCGGTGAGTCAGATTTGAAGAATATCGTGCTCATCATTTCGCTCATTTGTGGAATGGAAAGGTTTGGAACCCTATGACCAATCCTCGTGATCGAACGCATCTCATGCCGATCATTACACCGGCTTATCCGTCGATGAACTCGTCATACAACGTCATCGGGACCACCCTCAGGATACTGAAGGCCGAGTTCGGGAAAGGCGCAACAAGGACTCTTGATATCGAGACGAAGGTATGTAAAATTGTGTCATCGTCTTTGGCCACATCTCTGATGTTACTTCTCCAGAAAGCTTCATGGGGTTCACTATTCGTCCAACCAGTGTTCTTCGAAAGGTTTCTGCCTCCCCATGATTTTTCTGATGGATCATGAATCACTTCCGTACCCCTTATGTCGGTGTTGTTTCTTACCCAACATATTTTGTCTATTGGCAGGATCAAGCACTTCCTTCGAGTTCAGGTGACTGCTCCAGATTCCGATAGCTTCTCAAAATGGTTCGGGTGGGTGAAGTCACGACTTCGTTACCTTTTGCAAAGGTTCGTGGGGTTATGCCTGTGTGTTCGAAGTTCTGAGTGTACTGAATCAATACTGCAGGTTGGAAGGTGTACCACACATGCGAACCTACCCTTTCGCGCGTTTCTACAGTGTCAGCGACGGAAGTGACGGTGCGGCTCCGACTTCCTGGCTCTTCATCGGTTTGAGTTTCCATGTTCCCAAATCCTCAGTTTCGACCGACTCGGGGTTCGAGCTTGACCTGACAGATGCCATTCGAGAGTTTGCACAGTTCGTGGATCAGTGGGACCAGAGATCTCGGGGAATGGACTTGCAAATTGATCATTTGCAACGCGAGGATATTCCCGAATGGGTTATTGAGTCGACGGATGGCTCAAACGAATCTGGGCAACGCGTGGCTAAGACAAAGCAAGTTCGTTCTCCAGAGGATGCAGCTCAAGATAATCACGAAACTCGGAAGAAGGCGCGAGGCTCAGATAATGTAGGTCTGCATGAGAAAACAGGCTCGTTGATCTGAAAGGTAAGCTACTGCACAAGACAGCAAGTGCTGATGAAGTGAATAGGTGCGGTTTCTGGGAGAAACCCATCACTAACAACGTGCACACTCGTAACGAGAGTAGTCGTAAGTAGAAGGTGACGTGAATGAAGACGTTTATTCAAACCACTCGTTTTCTGTTCTGTGGACTGCCTTGTCAACGCAGTTTACTGGTGAGTGAAGTTGGCCTTGCGTTTCTCGACAAAGGCGCCCATACCCTCCTTCTGATCCTTCGTCGCGAAGGAGCTCCAGAAGAGACGGCTCTCGAACTTCAGGCCTTCCTGAAGAGTCTGCTCGTAAGCAGCATTCACAGCTTCCTTTGCCATCTTCACCACAGGCTGAGAGAATGACGCAATCTTCTCCGCCGTCTTCACGGCTTCATCCACGAGCTGATCAGCAGGGACAACTCGCGCAACAAGACCATCTCGTTCAGCCTGGTGAGCATCAATCATGTTGCCAGTAAGGATCATTTCCATGGCTTTGGACTTGCCAACAGCACGAATGAGGCGCTGAGTGCCACCGCAACCAGGAATAGTGCCTAGAGTGATCTCAGGCTGACCAAACTTGGCGTTGTCACCAGCGATGATGAAATCGCAGAGCATGGCGAGTTCACATCCTCCACCGAGCGCGTAACCGTTCACGGCAGCAATGACCTGGCGTCAAGAAGTACAAGGATCAGCCCTTGAAGACACTAGACATCCTGCGATGATAGTGCTTACCGGCTTCGTAACCTTAGTCACATCGCCCCAGTTGGCGAACATGTTGATCTTGTAGGCGTCCACGAAGTTCTTGGTGGCCATCTCCTTGATGTCCGCACCAGCTACAAGCAACCGAGTGGGAGTCCGCGTTAGCCGACAACCGCCCAAAGAATGACAATTCAAACAGAACGTACCGGCAAAAGCCTTCGTGCTGCCAGTGATGACGATCGCACCAATGTTCTCGTCGGCGTCGAAGGCGTGGGCGGCACCGTTGAGCTCCTCGATCAAAGGGCTGCAGAGCGCGTTCAGAGCCTACAGAAAGGCACTTGCGTTTGAGGAGTGCCCTTTGACAGCCGCATACAGTAAGCATTGCACGCGCACCTTGGGGCGGTTGAGCGTGATGAGGCCGACCTTGCCGCGCACCTCGGTGAGGATGTGCTCATACTCGGCTGTGCGATATGGGCGGTGAGGGCGCCATCGAGAACAGAGAGTGTGACGGGATCGCGTACCTTTGGCCGCGAAGGAGCGCGCGAGAGGGGTCTTGACGAGGGTGGCTTTGCGGAGAGCGAACATGGTGCTGTCGAGTGTCGGCTGGAGATTCGTCGAATGAACACGTCCGATCTTGCGCGTGCAGCGTCGAGCTTGACGTCGGCCTCGATGCTTTGACGAGCATGATTCCTATCCAAATCGGATTGGTCGAAAGAGCCGCTACCTCGATTTCAGCCAACCGTATTGATCTTGGAAGCATGCTTGGAGACCAAGTTGAAGCTGGGCGTGAAGTTCGACCGGGGCTGCGTGAACCGGTTCGAGCTCGCTGGCCGAACCGTCTCGAGCACGAACCGCCGCGAGGCAACATGGAGACTCTTCGAGGACAATGAAGGCTCGGGATGAAGGAGCCGGGCGATGAGCGAGTGGAGACGGCGCTGATAGCGACCGGCGGGATGGCGCGCGCGCGAGAGCAGGCGCGCCATCAAGTCCAGCAGGGCGAGGCGCGACGCATCAAGCGCGGCGTTGACGCGACCGCCGAGACGACTGACGCCGCCTTCTTGCAGTCGTCCCATTTCGCGACCGAAGAGGAGGTGCTGGCGCTGCAACAACGACCGGCCGTCGACTTCACTGTACTCAACGCCGGGAAGAGCGACACGTCCTCACCTGCGGCGCGCGCGCGTCCACACCGGCCGATTGCCAAGACGGAAGCCAAACGACCGCACCCGTGGTTCTCGCCCGTCCATATCCCTCTTGCTCACCGCAAGCTGGTTGAATCTCCGCCCATTTTTGATGGAATCACTCCGACAGCCACTCAACCCACGAGATCTCGGAATCAGACATGTGGAACGCCAAGCTTCGGCGCTCTTGTCCCTCGTGTAGCAGCCCTCTCAAGACCACAGGACAGAGCAAGTGGGGCGCCTAGAAAGCGCAGAACTACGGTGGACAGGTACAGCCCGGTTTCACTTGCTGCAATGTTTTATGCGAGATTGACTGTTTAAGTTGCTTTGATAGAAACTTCATTGAGTCTTTACGAGCTCGAAATAAGGAACTCTATGATAGTCTGGCTGTGAAATTCCAGAAGACCCGGCGTTTTTGCCAGCAAGATAAAACCGAACTCGATTCAAGAAGTGAGACAGGTACACAGCCTCTGCCCACACGCGATATCGATCCGCGTTCGGATATCACAAGTGTTGAAGACGCGTTACTGTTCTTTCTGCATGAGAAGCACGCACACGATGTATTGTACTTTAAGCGTCGTTCTGACGCACATGGGAGCGAGCAACCTCGCGGGAGCGGCAGTTTATCGTTATCCCTTTTAGCAAATACAAGTGCTGTCTCGTCACGCTTCATGCCGTACGATCTTGAACGTGTGTCCGAGCCAGGCAAAGGGGATTTCTTCATTATGTCATCGTCAGCGTTAGTTCATCATACCAGAAGTGAGATTGCTGTGCTCGGAGAAGTAATTCCAATCGGGCAGTGGATTGTGGAAACGAAGATGTTCTCTCTTCTATTAGCTGGGATCCCGTTGTTCCAGAAGTTTCTCGTTCGCAAAGTATTCGTGCGGTGGGCGCTCGAAACTCGTCATCGAATATTTGTGGATTTGAAGAACCAAGTTGGGCGTACATTCCCGTTGGGCAGGCAGTCATTTGTCCGCCCGTTGTTGGCTTCTCGTCAACTGCTTCGGCGAGTTCAAGACTTGCGAGCATTAAGTCTACCAGCGAAGCATCCTGCTGCGATTCAGTTATGCGCTCTTCATGAGCATCACCGTAACCGTCTCTCTGAAGCAGAAACTGATCTAATCGATGCCAAAGAAGAACTTCTTCAACTAATGGATAGGATGGTCCAGGATATCCATCTCCTCACAGACCCGTCGACGCAGTTGGATGACTTGTACTCCGCAGCGGCTACTGAAGTTCACACAATCGATCCCAAGTGGAAGTCAGCACCAATCAAAGTTCTGAAACATCGCAAGCATTCTCTTGCGAATCAGATCAATACAGCGAAAACGGATATGTCTCTCGTCGACAACCACGTGCGCTTGATGGAGTACATGTATTCTGAGAGTATATATCTTATGATACTCGGCTCCGTTCGGCATATCGCTGATGAGCTCAGGCGAGATGATAATTACGGTTCAATCAGCGCTTCTGTTGCGATCGTTGGGGATGAACTTATTTTGTCCCCTTCTGCGAACGAGACTAAGGATGTGTTTTTGGAGGGGATTGCAAGACTAGTTCGACTGGCTGGAAATTTCCATTTTACAAAGAATGCTGTGACTTGGAGTATGAATCGCGGTACAGGATCTCTGGGTCTTGTCTCGAGTGCATTTGCATCCGAAACAATCACAACACAGTTCGACCTGCAGATGGTGTTACGACACGACACCGAGTTCAAGATTGTATCATCTCATCTGATCCAGGAGGTCTCGAAGTGCTTTGACGAGGCTGCGCACCAGATGAAGGCTTTTGAATCGTTGAAGCCTATATATGCTGCTGTGCAGTCAGTGAGTCGAGCAGAGACGAGAAGAAATCTTGACGCGTCCGGCGTCAACCTTCTCGTCGATCGAGTTGCCGAATTATCAAGCGTTATTGGTGTATCTGGCAGCGATGTGGCCAAGTATTTGAGAACGTTATCGCATCGTCTTTCAGTATTGGATCGCTCCCAGCACGCATGCCAGAAAATACAGTCAAGCTGGAAAGTCCGCTTTCTTGAAATCCAATGTCGCCGTTCCGTTACAGAAATTCTTGAGCTTATCGCTCAAGAGCGCTATACTCTTCATCAGCATGTACTGGAGTTGTCGTCACAGGGCACAAATGCCTGCCTCTCTACTATTCAAAGCGCATGTCTAGTGATCGAAGACCGCCCTCAATTGATTGAATACTTCTGTGAGCAGCTAAAGCAAGTGAAGGCACTACAAGACAAAGAGAAACAGCTCCATCAAGATATTCGCAACGTTGACGAGATTGTCCGAACTTTAAAGCGGCACGCACCTGATCTGATGTCGGATGGGTCTATACAGTACAACTTGCTCCACGCAATGTACAACAGGTATAGCCAGCTCATGCAGTCACATAGCAAGTTTGCTAGTAAGATGCTGCCAAACATCACCTTACAGGTGAACAACGCACTTCAACGCTATGATTCGCGATGCCAGCGTCTGCTAAGGCTGTTTAAGGATAACGCAGGGTTATCAACGGAGGAGGAACTTGAAAAGCAGATCGGAATGTTTCAAGACATCACTCGCGAAATACGATCAATTGAAGAAGCAACGCAACTGTACCATACCTATCAGAAAATAGTTGGAACAAAAGTGACGGAGATCACAATGCTTGCAGAGGCTAGATCGCACTGGGACGAAGTCCAAGATGTAGTAAGCCTTGTTGTTCAGTGGAAGGCGGCGACTCATCTCATGGAAGGCGGTATATTCAGCGACCAACCGTGGCTGGATCACCTTGAAAAGGTTGAAGGATTCCTATCACGAGTCCGTGTAATGCGTTGTTCAGGTGCAAGGACTTTCGCACTCAAGCTGTTAGATAGACTTGAAGGGGTGATGAGTGATTATCGACGACGGCTTGATATTGTGGTTGACATGGCAAAGCCATACGTAAAGCCTCATCATTGGCAACAAATCTTGGCTCTTCTCGACATTGTCAACTATGTCTCATCGACCGGTGTTGCACTTTCGGATGGATCTACTTTGACTCTTGGTTTTTTGCAGAGTCGGTCATTGTGGAAGTTTGAGAATCAAATTCGAGACATTGCTCTTATGGCACGAAACGATTCCGTTACAGAGGGCATAATTGACAACATGAAGCGACGCATATATGCAGTGGTCCTCCCTATTACCATAATGGATGACGTGTACGAGCTAAAAGCTGCCGGGATGGTTGATCTGCTAGCAAACTTTGATGACGACCTTGTAACTGTTCAAGCGCTTGCCCAGCTTACTTCAAATTCACAGCTATCAGTGAGTCTCACGGTGTGGGCAGAAGAGATCAGCTATTACCAGCACGTGCTCGAACTCTGGGCAAACGTGCAGGCAGACTGGAAAAAGCTTGGGTTGATTTTTGGAAATCTAGACGTGCAGCAAATTGTTGTCGAGACTACCTACGAATTTCAAGCTCTTGATCGGAAGTGGCGAACTGTAATGGTAGCTGCAAAAGCCTCGTCTAGTTTACCCGTATGCCTACGAGAGGTAATGAGTCGGGCATTTCTCGATAGCTGTTCCTTAACGATGGAGAAGCTCTGGCGAGAGCTAGGCAACTGCTTGTCTGAGAAACGTCATTCATTTCCACGTTTGTACTTCATTTCGGACCGAGATTTGCTTCATGTGATTGCATCGTCGAAGTACCCAGTGCGACTTAACCGGCTCATCTCGAAGTGTTTTAATGAGGTTGGGTTTCTTCAAATCTCTCGTGGAGATGTAATAAACAGAGAACAGCACTCAATACTGACCCATTGTGTGCCGTCTTCAGTGCATCGAACTTGCCTGGCGGAATGTGGCATTGATGAAGGAGAAGATATCCAAGTGCAGCATTTTGAAGTCGAAGGTATTGTGGGGAGATCAGGTGAACATGTTAGCGTCAAAGCATTGCGTGTTAGCGCGAACCCAGAGATCTGGATGAGGGATCTGGATAATCGCATCGTTGATACTATGAAGGAGACCTTGTGCATGTCGATCGATGGACCGTTGGCAAGCTGCTACGAAGAAAACTTCTTCCGACTGACGAAGGCAGAGCATATTGGTGGGATATCTTCAACCTGGAGTTCGCTTCCCCTCGTCACTCTCCTTGTTTGTGTGAAGGTGATGATCACAAATGAACTCACATCTCTTGTTTGGGCGAATCGAAATGAAACCGAGTGGAAAAACTTTTGGAGCAACTTCGAGGTTAAAAAAGAAAACCTGGTGGCATCTGTTCAGCGTCAAGACCTTCTATCTCGGGAGAGGCTGATGATTGAGGGCCTGCTTATCTTACTGATGAACTCGTTAGACGGGATTCAAGATTTGTTTCGAGAGGATCCTGGGATCGTTGGAGCTCAATCACTACAGCCTCATCACCCGGACACAACATCTATCCACTACAATTACGCTTATGGTTCGTCGTTTTGTTGGACGAAATTGATGAGATTCCACTACGATCCGTTTGACAAGAAGTGTGTCGTCCACCAGAGCGTTCGGACCTACGAGTACGGAAACTCCTTCATCAGCGGTTACCCTTGTCCTGTACTGACACCGTTGAGTGATCGAATCGTTTTCGCGATCAATTTGGCCACTTCGCTTGAAGTTGGAGCTTGCTTGTACTCAACAGGCACTTTCTTAGCCGGAAAGCAGACGCTCTTGAAGAATTTCGCTACTTCGATCGGGGTTGAGTTACTGTCGTTTCATTCCGGTACAGCAATATCGCTTCCGCATCTGTATCGTCTTATCGTTGGTGCACTTCAGAGTGACACTTGTTGGATCGTGCTGCGTGGTCTTGAAAGCCAACCAAATATGAGTATGCTTCACGTCATTTCCGAACAGATGAACCGACTTACAGACGCTATTCGCAGTGGGCACGAAACAGTTCCTATTGATGGCACACAGTATACAATATCCAACTCACAAATTGGCATTTTCGTGTGTGCTTCTCTTAATCCGCGAACGAGTCGTGATCATCAAGAGCTCTTGCTTCGACTGTCCCACACCCTGATGCCTATTTTGTGTCAAAGACCTCAAATGTCGCGGATTGCACAAAGTTTGTTGATCGCGAGCGGTATTAAGGATGCCAGCACTCTGAGCCGTAAACTAGACACTTTCGTCAACCTGGCAGATAACTCGTCAGCTCCCTTCTTGGGTGTTCGGATTTCTCTCGACCATGTGAGGTCTATTATTCACCGCGCCGCGTCAAGGCTGCGGGCGCATCCGTGGAAGTCAGAAGAGAGGTGCTTGATTCTCGCTTTATGGGATGAGCTTGGTATCACGGCACTTCCAGATCATCGAGTATTGTTGCTAAATTATATTCGGTCAATATTTCCGATTGCGGAGGAACTAGAGCTTAGCTCGGTTGGGCTCTTGGCAACTCGGACGGCTAATATCGAAATTGGGGGGGCACCAGCTCGAGGAAACGGAATGATAACTGGCGATGATGGTCTCGCTTATGACAGTGATGATGAGTTAACACTCTCAAACCTCTCAAGCGTCAGGGATTCAGCTCGTCTAATCATGGAGGAATGCTATAGATTCGCAGTCTCAGATCAGTATTTGCGGAAGCTCATCGACTTCTACCAGGTGGTGAATCGCAATGTAATGACTATTATCGTCGGGCCGAGTGGGACCGGGAAAACCACGGCAGTGAACATCCTTAGCCGCGTGTTTGGAACTAAGAGAGTGATCAAGGGGAACAAAACGACTGTTCCAACTAAAGAGGTCGGATCGCAAGCGTCAAGCGCGGTGGTGAATTCCACAAGAGTCACTCGACTCTTTATTTCCGCATTCTCATATGCGGACGTTTATGGTTGTGTAAGCAATCAAGCTAGTTGCATCGTAGTGGTTCGTGATTGCTAACATAACTTGTCAGTTTAGGGAAGATGAGTCATGGGATGATGGTCTTCTTACCAGATTCATCAGAAAGCATTGTGATTTAGCAAATGTCTACTTACGAGCTCAGAACCCGGTAATGACCGAGCCTCCTGCATACAGTGGAGAAGATGGCATCCGATCTCTAACTGGCTCCCACCCGCCTTGGCTCTTACTGGATGGCTTACCGGATCTATCTGCGCTGCTATCATTCAGAGAAATTCTTCAGATGCCACACCACGAGTGCAAGCTGTTGCGTCTCCCAAATGGTGACCAGCTACACCTATCAAACCACTCGCTGAGGCTTTTCTGTGAAGTAATGGATCTCTCTGAATGGTGTCCCAGTACAATTAGTCGGTGTGGTGTGCTGCACTTTCCTGGAGATATACTACCGTACACAGTGCTGGTGAAGTCATGGGTTCGTCAGCTGACCACTGAGAAGCCTCACTATACTCGACTTGCTTCAGTGATGGGAAAGTTTGCTCGCTCAATACTTCCTCAACTCCTTGAGGTGTGCAAGCGCCATATCCACTCTTTCACGGAAGTATTGGTGCTTCATCAGGTAGCAAATTGTCTTTCACTTCTCAGTTTCTACATCGACAAGATGGCTCCGGATTCGAAAAACGCAGCCGCCGACAGTCAGCCGCAGGCTAAAATCATTGTCGGGTACGCTACTTTGCTCAGCTTAGGATTGTGTATTCAAGGCCGGGGACGGAGAGAGTTCCACGAATGTGTGATATCGCTCGTACCTGAACTTGCGAACGAGCTCCGAAGGAAAACAGTTTGTGGAAATCTCACAATATATGATGCCAATCTCATGGTTGACGGCGAAATAATTCATCTTGAGCTATTTGAGACCCTGTTATCAGCTTTTTGCGATAGTCGATCCACGCGGTATCGACGGGATCCCAATTGTCAATACATGTCTCGCCGTCTAAGCGATATGTCAAACGGAACAGGGGGAATGAATACTTGTTCATCTATATTCTTCCCTACGCCTCGACTGCTTGGATACCGTGTCTGGATCAAGAGTCTACTTCGAGCAAAGCTCAGTGTGTTGGTCGTCGGAGACAGTGCAGTAGGGAAAACCAAAGCGCTGGAAGACGTTGTTTCAGATCTCTCAATATCGGATCAGATCGATAGCAAATTCATTCAAATCAATAAATCAGTGCGCAGCGAAGATGTCTTGAAGATGCTGGAATCTGGATTGCCGCGTCGAATGCGTGGAGTATTCTGCCCAAGCCCAGGAAAGAAGGCGGTTGTAGTTGTGATTGAAAATCTGAATTTGGAAGAGAAGGTATAAGCAAAACCATGTTAACTTATCACCTATTGTATCTGACGTCATTGCTTGGCGCTAGGTTGCTCAGCGATCGGGCCTCGGTGTCAGTTCATGCAGCGAAATGATCCGCCAAGTACGTGATGCGGGTGGAAGCTATGTTAAATCCACGAAGGAGTTTGTTGAGTTCCGCGATCTACTGATTGCCTCCTCATTCTCTCGTTCATCGTACGGCTACCCTTGTCTCTCATCTCGACTAATGCGACATTTCAACTTGGTTCGGATGACAGATGAGTCTGGTAGTGTGTGTCGGGTGATCGCTGCGAAGTTCTCCGAGCAGTTAACACTGCATTTACCTTCGACTTTGCAAATGTCTGAGATCGCTCGCATATGTTCTTTCTCAATAGAGACCTACCACTCAGTACGGAAGAAGTTTCGGCCATCACGAACGTCGCCCCAGTTGCTGTTTAGCGTGAATGATGTGATTCACTGCCTCGAACGCCTCTTGAACGTATCGACTAAGTCGGCCGAGAGCATAACAGCCCTCGAGAAATACACTGTTCACACAACATTCCAACACTTCCGCTGCCGGATGACCGACGCTGATGATGCGCTGGAGCTGAAAAGGGCTATTATATCCACAGGAAAACGGCTTGGCTACTCTATGACAAGTCTGGGTGTCGTCAATAACCCTTATGAACATTTCTACGCGGACTACGGAGATAACGCTGGTTGTGTTTGTATCACCAGTCGAGCGGCCGCTGCTATGTTTGTTGCTGCAGATGAACGTTTTCAGTGGTACAACCGACGATCACCAACAGATACTACCACACACGATAGCAATTTTCTCGTTAGCCAGCATTCCAGTGGATTTGATGTTCCAGTAGGGATTAGTCCTCTGGCGATGATGCGGAAGTTCAGCGATGTTGATGAATCTGATATAGAAAGAGAGCGGCTTCAGATCTCATCAGTTCCATCGGTAGACGAAACGCAGCAAGGCAATTCTCGACGTGCACCGCTGCCCTTCCAAACTTTTCAAAGACGACCGCAGTACACGGAGAAATCTACTGCAGTCTCGCCTGCGACGATTCAGAACATGCTTGATGTTTTAGGTTTCTTGCAGTCAGGGGCGCGCCGATTATTCTTTTGCGGGGCTGAGCCGTCCAAGCGTCGATGTGCTGCAATGATTGCCTGTGGCGCTCAAGCTTTCCATTTTCGCGAGATATCATCGCAATTCAGAATGAGTGATTTCGTCGACCACCTGAAAGTTTCAATCATGGAAGCCGGGCTAAAGGCTTCGTACAGCCTCATCTATGTTGATTGTGATAGTCTCACTCAAGCGGAGATGGCAATCTTGATCGAAGTGATGATTCAGTCTGATTTGCCGAACCAGTTCTACTCATCAGCGGATAAGGCCAAGATCCTTGCTTACGAGCACCAATTACGCTCCTTTCAGCAATCTCACTTTCGGCGCCCTTCGGTATCATCGTTTTTTGACGATCTCACTGCGGTCACATCAACTCGAGACGGTATGATCGGATCGCGAAGCGCACAGGGAGATAACCAACTAGCATATGCTCAGCGTTCGGCGAACTCGCAAACCAAGTCCGTGTACCATGACAACCTGCGGCGATGCCTATGTGTTGTGCTCTCGTTTGGGTAGGTCCAGAGCGTATCTCTTCGAGCTACATGAACTAATTGGGTACGAATGATGTCATGTAGATCATGCGCGAAGATGTATGACCTCCTATCAAGCTATCCAACACTGTACTATCAGGCTTGCGTAAAAACGTTTCAGTGGTTTGATCGAGAATCTTTGGGAGCAGTGTATACAGACACTCTTACTGACGTCCCAGCTCTCAACGACACACTTGCTCGTATATCCTTTGCCACTGAAGAGTTTCATGATTTGGAAGCTTTGGCGATTGCTATCCACGAGGATGCAATGAAGATTCTCCGGAGTGCCGACAACACCCTGATACCTGACGAGCTTGGTCGCCGGTTTTGCTCAGTTCGATCGAGATTCGAAGACTTCTTGGGGCACCTGAAGTTGCTCTATCTCTATCAAAAAGACAAAGTGAGTCGACTCCAAGATGCCTTGTTGTGTGGAATCCGTTTACTCGAGGGGGACGGAAAAGAGGCCGCTGATCAGCTTGAGAAGAGTGCCGATGGATACGTGCAGCTCACAGAGGCTAGTCGTGCTGTGCTTGAAAGCGCGACGAAGTTACGAGAGCACGAAGCGATCGATCGTGATGCTCGTCGCGCTTTCTTATTAGATGAACAGCGGTGCGCGTCGCTTCATGGCGAAGTTGAGCGAGAGCGTGATATGATCCAGAGCGAGCTCGACAAGACTCTTCCAGACGTCGCAAAAGCTACAGATGCTCTGTCACAGATAAACAAGCACCACATTACGGAAATGAAATCCTTCGTGAATCCACCACAACTCGTCAGACTCGCGATGCAAGCTGTATGTGTACTGTTAGGTGTTCCACCGACCTGGACCGAAGCCTTGCGCATTCTTGCTGACATTCACTTCCTTGATCGGCTACGAAACTTCAACAAAGACCGCATCGACGTTGCTTTGATTGATCGGGTGAAGCTTTACACGAATCATCCCGATTTTTCTATGGAGAATATGAAGCGCGCCTCAGTAGCTTCGACAACGTTATGTAAGTGGGTTCTCTCGCTCGTAAAGTACTTCGAAGTCATGAAACGGGTCGCACCAACTCGAAGAAAGCTGATTCAAACGGAGCACCAATTCCAACAGATCGATGAGATGGTCCGAGGAGAGCACCAAAAAATCATTGATTTAGAACTTTATCTCAATGAATTACGAGTGAAGCACCTTGAGAACGTACGGCGTGAAGAAGAGCTTCAACAAGAATATGAGTCCAAGACCAAATGGAAGGCAGGCATCATTCAGTTTCAGGGGGTGGTTGAACGATGGCTAGTTGTACTAAACAGACGCGCCGGACGGGTTAGTGATCAACACTTCAAGCTTATCGGGGATTCTGCAATTGCTGCAGCGGCAGCAACGTATTTGTCTCATATCCGATTTGACGCTCGCGAAGGAACTATGCTTCGATGGCAAAATCTTGCCTTGCGGCATCTCAGAGGACGTCCATCGTATGCAAGCCCTCCAACACAAAGCGTATCTACGCCTGGTATACAATCCTTCGCCAAAAGCTGGTCTGTTTCCAGCCAGCTGCTAAAGGAAGCGCTCAAACGCATTATCGTCTTAATGGAGCTGAAAGAAGAAGTTCCGTTCACCCTCAACATGCTACTCATGGACCAAGTTCAGCATGTGGCTGGTAGATACCCCATCCTGATTGATCCACTCAGCTTAGCCACGTCTTGGCTCAGGCGACATTGTGACAGTATTTCTTCGGAGTATGGAGAGCTCAACGAGGGAACGGAGGGAAATATTGACTTGGAGAAGACTCCCGGATTCGCAGAAGACGAAATTTTTCCTCATCAAGTGCATCATACGTCTACAAGTCTCCTGATGCAGCGTTTTCGTCTTGTCCTGGTGGATGCATGCGAGTCCAAAGCAGTTGAACTTATAGAGAAGCAAATCAATTGCAAATCCCCACTAGTGGTGAGTATCATCTCACTGCCCGCTGAGTTGGTTCTGACCAATCGTGCTGTTAGATCGTGATCACCCACGCGAGTGATTGCGACGAGGCAACTTTTCACGCACTTCTCGACGTAGTCAGTGTAGCAACGAAGAAAGGAGGCCACACCATTATATTCTCCACCAAGGCCCTTGGGAAGATGCTCTCTTGGAAACCACAGGTGAGTTTACCCTTCTCATGAGTATTACTTTGGAGAGCTACACTCTCTATCGGCAGATTTGGAGTCAACTGAGCGCGATTGATTGCACTCCAACGGCAAAAGAGATCGAGAACTACGTCCTATCAAAGTTTCTCAGGCACTATTGGCCAGCTCTGGAAGCCGATTATGATGCAGCGTGTGATGCATTTGTGGCGGAACGAAGCAACGAAGAGCAAGTCATTTGTAGTTTTGTCGAATATCTTCAAAAGCTATCTGATGATCGACAAGCCACGGTTTTCTCGTACGCACGCCAACCATCCCGTGTTGGTGTGGTGGGTAGTTCTATTGGTCAGGGAGATCATCTTGGCTTGGATGAGAACGAAATGGGGACAATTACACGTTTTTTGAGTGAGTACACGGTGGCAAGACACAAGCGCCAGAGAGCGAAGCGCAACGCATTGGAACTCCGTCAGCGACGCCAACGTTTCGAGCCGATCGCATATCGGGCTCACGTGTTTCTAACTCTGGAAGAACACTTTTTCTCCGTGTTCCCTCGTTGGCAACATTCGCTGAAGCGGGGACCAGAGTCAATCCTGGTTCTCTTCGAAAGTTGCATCAAAGAAGTTATTGCCTCGGTTACTGGAACAACTGAGGACGGCCCTGATAATGCACGAGTGCAAAGCGTACTCCAGAGCATGGTCGATAGTATCACGGAAAGGTTTCTGCTGCGACGACTATTGGGGATTCCGTCCGTGGCGCATCGATCGTATCTTTACCTATTGGCTGTGAGTGTCGCATCTGCAAAAGGGGAGCGCGGCATCGCTGAGAGACTGCTACCCTTGAACCCAACTGAACGATCGCCCAACTTTCAAATGCTCAAAGCCAAGTCGACGAATGCGGGGATGGATCGGTTTACGGAGCTCGCTAGGAGCATAGCCACCGAGTTCGTCCATGCTGTCATATCATCGACCGTAAACCAACTGTCCGGTTGGATAGAAACCGCCGTAGCAGTGCCCAGCAGATGTCAAAGCTTGTACTATCGGATTCATAGTGGACTTTTGTGCTTACTCCCGCCAAGAAGGCGCAGACAACTAGAAACCTCTCTCAGTCTTGACATGGAAAGGAACGGCGATGCATGGGTCGACTTCGCACAGTCTCCATCTCTCGATCAAGTTAATGATGCGAATGCCCATAGTGGACCCCTTGAGTGGTTCAGGCAGCTAAATTCATTGGAGAGCTGCTGTCTCAGTGGTGTTCTGTTTTGCACAGTCTCGCCCGATATCGTGGATGCAGTGATCAACGATTACATCGGACGAGAGTCCGCAAGGCGAACAGTGACGAAAAATCTTTTAGAAACTCCTTGCCATCTCGGAATCGCGACAGTGGTTCATTTTGATCCGCACATGCAAGCACTGTCACCAATATCTTTGATAGCCCACAGTGCGAGGTTGGCTGGCTTGCGAGAGGAATATGTCTTACATATCTCCCTGAAGAATGAAGGAGACGTGCGGAAGCTAGGACTGCTTCGAGAGCAATATCCACAAGGCATTTGGTTTGTTGTCCACGACACATTTGCTGCATCCCAAGTAGAGTTAAATGCCCTCCGACTAGAAATGGCCAAGCTGGACGATATGCAGAATCCTGGATCGGTGTGTGGTTCCCGGTTATGGATTCTCCATCCTTTAGTCAGTGGCATGACTCCCAGCCGACTGGACTTTGCATGTAATCACCTCTTCTTAGAGCATCCGAGTCGACTGGTTGAGTGTTACGAAGAGAGTCTCAGAGACGAGATAATGCGCAAATTTGAGCTAGATACTGGACTGCTGGATGCGCGATCATCCGCAGCAATCAGGCTGGGGTCGCAAAGAGGTGATTTGCGACCGTTAAAAGTGTTGGCAAGCAATGGCATCCGCCACGGACCGATTTTTCGGTCGCAGTTCTCTCCGCAACTCCCCAATGATCAGCTGTGGATGCGATCAGGTCTATGGATATTTCAGTCTATGCTACGAGCACACCTCTCACTTGGCAAAGGAGACGCTGGCGGTGGGCCTACACAAACGTGTCCGATACCTCCCGATCTACTCGCCTGCCGCATCGACATGCAGCGCATAATGCGTGCCATTCAGCTGCATCATCGTCAGCGTACGCTGGCTTCAACAATGGTGGCCATCTTAGGTCTAAGTGGCAGTTCGTTGACGGCGTATGCCCTAGCAGCCGAATCAACATGCGTAGCCGAGCTCGCATCTGCAGTCTACAGTTCAAAGATTCCCCACCCAACAGCTTCCGGCTTGATTCGCGATCTTCTTCGAGTATGTCTTCATACACCTGGATCGGAGTATGAAGGAGGAAGCAGTGGTTGGTCACAGGCGACCGAGTGGGAGAGGCAATTGGTGACAGCGCGAGATCTCATCTCCGTGCGAGATCCTTCCGAACTTTTCTCCAGTCTCGCCGACGAGTCGGCTATGCTTCCCAAGAGTCTACGAACACAGATCCAGGCATCGAGTTGTCCTGTTGGGATCTCTGTCACCAGTGTGGGAGGCTCCAATACACCTCGATTTACCCAGTTGGTGGACTTGATTGCGATTGCACGAACACAAATCACGCGAATTATCGCTCGCCTACCACCCCGGGAATGCCTTGCTGGTGGAATCCATCGCCAAGAACATCATCGCCGGGCGAGCATAATCACTGCTTGGCGGAAGTACCGCCCCACCGCGTTGGCTCCTCTCGGCACCCACGTCAAGCATTCTGCGTCTAGTCCGTGCTGGGAGCGTGCGGTCTTAGACCACTTACTCCAGACTGAATTGCCAGCAATTGAGGCCTACGTCCGTCATCTCTGGGCGCTCGTCGAGTTTCTCTCGTCGCTCAAGATGGACTACGTCTCAGGTCGGGCAGATGCCATGGGTCAAGAACTAGGATCCACACTAGAAACTCTCTCACAAGGAAGGGTTCCCCAATCGTGGCGAAAAGTGTCGCCAGGCGGATACTCAAGTCACTTCTCTGCCTCTTCAAGGTTTCGCGATGGGCCAATGTATCCTGCACCAGTGTGTCTGGATGCATGGATTGGGTGGGTTCAAAGGACTGTCGAGTACTACCAACGCGTCGCAAATGAGCGCCAACTTCCAGAAATTCTGTCATTATCTTCATTTGGATATCCCCGAGGTACGAGCTGTCGCCGATATGCGATTCTATCGCGCTAGCGCGGTCATGTGAGTACTGATTGGGTGTATTCGGGAGCAGATTGTTTGCTTGCTGTCCACCGCAGCATTGCTATCGACCGCGGGATCTCTATGGATCTACTTTCTTTCGTGATTAGGCGCCCAGGGAGCTCACTTGAAGGAGGCAACAATGAATCCGTGTCTACTGGCGACTCCAAAGGTGTCATTCCGACCTTCCAGGTCTCTGACCTGATGCTCTGGGTAAGTTCCACGGACTCTCGGCCTCTGCTCGCACTAATCATTGCTCTCACGCACAGAATGCATGCTGGTCTGCTGAGGCCCACGCACTCACCGAGTCCGTCACACACGCTGGGTCGACTCGGCGGGTACTCGAGCCGCTGCCGACGCTTACGGTGCAAGTGGTGCGGGGCGTCGAGACGACTGACACCTCTCACCTCTATCGCTGCCCAGTTTTTTTGAGCGCAGCTAGCTTCGCGCAGGCAGAAGAGCCGATAGCGTTTTTGTTCTCGCCCACAGTAGGCCCCGCGAGCGCGCTGAGTGCCTGCGGCGTCGCCATGTTCATCCAGGAGGACCTCGACGACGGACATGGATACACTTTTGGATCGTGGAACACTGTCTGAGTATCTGAGGAATTCAGTGATAGGCTACTTTGGATACTTCTAAATAGAAGCCCCTCTCCTGGACCCTGCACTCCACCAGCAGTCGAACATGAGTGCCAACCAGCTGCAGTCACCGCAAGCGACGAGCGCCGAAGATCGCTCGATTGGTGCCGCTTCTCATGCGACGGCGCAGGGCTCAAGCGTGCGCGAGGCCTTCCGCCTCATGGCCACTCTCATCTATCCAAACATCCCGCTCGCGTACTTGGATCTCTGCGCCCGAATCCTGCAGCGGCGCCACATGGAGACGGTGTTTGAAGAGCGCGCGTTGTCGCTTCTCTGCGCCTTCCCTCCTTGCGGCAATTCCATTCGCGAGTGCGTTCACTGGAACCCTGGGGTGATAGCCCCGCTGCTCCACTCACGTTAAGTTTGGTGGTCTGCAGAAATAATGCCAAGTATCGTGTATCACTAAAGAAGAAAGAGATTTACGATGCCCACACCGAAAACCAGTTCTGCTCAGAGCAATGCCTGAAGGTGAGGTAGAAGGTTTTGATTTCAGTTGGCTGGATGACCACTAATTCGATCGTATGGACGATCCAGAAAGCGCGAGTATTCACCTCGCGCCTCGTCGCGAAACCGCCTCAACTTGTCCCCTCTCTGTTGGACGTCTTTGGAACAGATAAGCCTAATCCATTCGTTTGGGAGAAGCAGCAAAAGGAACTGCAAGTGTCAGTGCCAACAGGGGGACGGCGACGTGCTCCAAAAGCGAAAACAGTCTGGTCCAAGACCTCTGACCTGGGTGTTGTTGAGAGACCGAAGGCGGCCGATCCGAACGAAGTGCTAGCTTCGCTGGTTGCATCGACACCTGCAATAAGCGAAAACGCGGAACCGGCAGCCCCGACTCCACAGTTTTCTGATGCGGCAAATGCAGTGCTTATCGAAGGTTTTGTGTTTCCCTCACATAAGCAATCGCTCGCGAAGAAAGTCGAACGCAAGTGGCAGGAATCTGCTGACTCTAAAGGTGACGAGATCATAGTTAGTGACAGTGAAGAGAGCGAGATCAGTGAGTCGGAAGACGAATCCACCGGGAGCGTAGATATGTCAGATTTTGATTCCGATGATGTTGAGGAGGAGATCATTTCGACCGACGATCTTCCACTATTTATCAACATTTGGCGCATGCTAAGCGAGTGGATCACTCACGATACGAACCTTCTCGTCGCCCGCAAGGCTCTGCCAGAGAAGGTAGTTCCGTCACTACCAAAGAACGCCCAGGAGAAGAAACAACGCGAGGATGCTGAACACGCAGCTCAACTCATATTCAATGAGAGGTACAACGCATTCTCACTGATGCTTGCACGACAGTTGCCGCACGTTGCCCAGCAGCTCAAACTGTCTTTGGATCGTCATGCATCACACCGGATCGATTCGCTGGTCAAGAGCTTTCTCTTTCGCGATGCCATCGATGGACGCAATTTCCACCAGGTATTGATCCAGCAGTGGCTATGAGTAGTACCTTGAACTCCCTGAACTCACGAACGCGTGTACTCGAAGTGGTCCTGCATTGCAGCTTTGCTACTTCTTGTTGCACATGACAAGCACCTGAAGAACATGACCTCAGACGAGTTGCAGTAAGTGTAGCAGTGTACATTAGTACCCGATTGAGTTCTCTGACGACCTCGAGCTTACTTAGATCCGCCCGAATTGTGACAAAGCTTGATTCCAGCGAACTCGAGCAGCTACTTGATCTATTCTACACATTGAGGGACGATAGCGAGGTCGCCATCGACGACGATGTGGCCCCTCTGGTGGCTGATGATGAAGAAGATGAAGGCAAGAAGCGTGCAGCCGCCTACGACGCCGCAAAAAAGTGTCGTCGTTGTCGACGACCGGAGGCCAAGTGCGTTTGTAGTATGAGAGCGAAGAGCGAGAAGCCGGCCAATAGCGAGGCATCAACTGAAGAAATTGAGCAGATGTTCAGAGATGCAATGACACTACGTGAACTGAACGAAGACCTCATAGCCGCCAGTAGCGCATATGACGGCGTGGATTAGCTGCTTAAAATGTCATACGTGCTTACGCTTGCCCAGGATGTCATCTTGTTGTTTGAATGTTGATGCTGTTGACGTCATATCGCCGTGTGCAGATGGGAATGTGGGCATCATACTAGTTTCCTGCGGGAAAGGTTTCTCGCGGAAGTATGGGTGATGAAGGGCATCTTGGGCCTGTTCGTAGCGAAAAAACTTCATGAGATCACCACCATGTAATCGTTGAGACTTAGTCATTCTCGCACCGTGATTCGCCGTTCAGGGTCATAAGTCAGAAGCCGTTTGAGTAGGTCGAGCCCTCGCGTCGAGAAGTCTGGAAGAAGTTTGTGCAGTCGATTCGTTGTATAGCGAGAGGTATCGAAGTGAATTTTGTCAGCATAAGGAAGTGATGCCATGCCTGGCCAGTCACTATCGCTGGGCCTCCCCAAGAGCTGAAAAATTTTCTCAAGTTGTTCAGTCTCATTAGATCCGGGTAGAAGCGGCTCGCGCAACAAGAGTTCAGCAAAGATGCAGCCACATGCCCACATATCTATGGCCCCGGTGTAGGTATCTGCGCCAAGCAGTAGTTCAGGCGCTCTGTACCAGAGTGTTACGACTTTTGGGGTGAGACTGAGATCGTCGAACTTCTCTGCACTTTCCTTTTTATGGTGTCGGTTATCGAGAGTGACACGCTCTCGCGCGAGCCCGAAATCCGCTAGCTTTACATTTCCGTAGCGATCGTAGAGGATGTTGGAAAGTTTAATGTCTCGGTGCATAACATGCTGGCGGTGCAAGTAGTTGACTGCATGAAGCACTGAGAGCATGACACGTTTAAGCTTATAAAAATGGTGTGAGTGCACACAAAAGAAAGTCTAAACCCCGCTGACACCCCTACCTCGGACTCTTTGAACGGGTGGTGGTGGCCAGACCGCGAGCGCAGAAGGAGAGCAAGGTCATGCTCGCAATACTCAAAAACAAGAAAGACGCTGTCCACAGTGCATCAGTCTTCTCGAGGCTTTTGCCAATGGACGAGGCTCGGCACTGTACCTCGATCGCTTTTGACCGACGACGACGTCCAGAAGCCGCACGCAGTTGGGATGCTGCAGTCGCTGAAGTAGCTTGATCTCTCTTAAAGCTGTGACCGGGAACTAGAAATACGCAGGATCAGCGCGGTCCTCGTCAGCGAGTGAGCCCCGAGCGACACCAACACCGTCCGAGGCCTCGTTGTGGAGGATGACACGCTTGAGGGCCACGATACGCTGCGTCTTTCGATCGCGCGCGCGGTACACGGTCCCGTACGTGCCCTCTCCGATGCGATTGAGCTTCTCGAAGTCATTGACGTCGCGGCAGCGTCCCTGCGGCTTGAAGAACTGCTCGACTTGATCATCCGCGATTGTCATTGAGCCCACTCGCCAATCTGCAGGAGCGCGGCTTTAGTGGCCTTTCCGCGAAAGTGACTGTAGCCATGTGTGGCTAGTGGGCGTGGCTAGTGCCGCTTGAGGCCTTCGAGTGGACTCACCAAAAGGGCACGCGTCAAGTTCCTGCTCAGTGGGTTTAAGTTACGTATATGATGAATCGTTAAAGCCACGAGGAGTCCACTTTTGGAAGCCTGAGACTCAAATCTCGTCTTCCTCAAGCATCATGTTGGGCACTGCGTTGTTGACAACGTATGAGCGCGAGCAGTTGTTGCAGATTAGCTCGCCCTCTACAATGTTGGTCTAGGGAAGAAAACCGCAGGCGCCCTCGTCAGTACGAAAATCCATATCAGTCCCGATCCCGCGCTGCCCTTACATCGAGGATGACGCGGTGAATGAGCTTCAGTAACTCATCGGCTGTCGAGAGATCTGCTGGAAGTTCGTCAGGAAGGATCGGTACATCCGGGTGGTTTAACTTGTTCAGTAGAAGGCAACTTAGCGACCAATGCGACCATTCCATGCCTGTGACCGTTGCCTTTACCTCTTTGGTGGTGTGCACGAGTGCTGGGTAATCGATCGACTGCATGATATGCAGCATAAACTGCTTGCTGAACACAGTCTCCATCACGACCACGCCGTCCATTTCAGGCACAATCTACCACGCATTTTCACAATGAGGAGCCATCACGACGGAGTCGCGCGGCAACGGGGGAATCACCCTGAGAGGAAAGTTGAGCGGCCGGAGCCCTGGCTCGCGCCCGGCGGTGTCCTGGCACGCCTGCCACGATCAAGAGTCAGCCGCACATCGAAACGTAGCTCTTGAGCGGCGTCTTCAAGCTAGCGGGCCGTGGGCGCGTACCTTCACGTTGCAGACGAGCATGTTGTGCGTCAAGAGCCGCATCTTCGCTTCGAGTGTCGATCTCGTGCTTTTGTGTCGATTGGCAGCCACTTTGATGGTCATGGGACCCTACCCGCCTTCCAATATAGAAGTACAATTGGCTGAAAATTGTATCCTTGACGGGATTTCATCTAATCGGTGATGTAGTTGGAATCGATTGGTTGGTTGGAGGTTACTTGTTGGCGTGGCTCTTGGGGATTGATTGAGTGGAAGCGGACTCGAAGAGCTACGCCGCTGCGCAGGCACCATGGTGAAGAAGAAGTACCAGTCCAAGCGCCTGACGCTCCACAAGAAGTACAAGATCGCCAAGAAAGTGCGCGAGCACAAGCGCCAGGAACGCAAGAAGGAGCGACTGAACGTGCACAAGAAGAAGAAGGACCCGGGCATCCCCAACAACTGGCCCTTCAAGGAAGAGCTGCTGCAGCAAGTCGAGAACGCACGACTTGCCGAGATTGCGGCGAAGAAACAGGCAGAACAGCAGCGAAAGGAAGAGCGCAAGGAGCGGAAGCGAGCAGAGAAGCTCGCGCGGGCTAATGGAGGTGTCGGCGCAGCGCTCGCTCCGACGCCACAGTCGGTCGAGTTGCAGGCGAAGAAAGACCTCAAACACGCCGTGACCAAGTCAGACCTCGTGATTGTCGTGCTCGACGCTCGTGATCCCCAGGGCTCGCGGTCATTATCACTGGAAGATGGTCTTATCGGCAAGGCGGGTAAGAAGGTGCTTCTCGTGCTCAACAAGATCGACTTGATCGCTACTGAGACTGCCGAGAAGGTGAGGTTTTCATTTCAGCTTCCGATAGCTTCAATTCACTGTACTGAAAGTGACGTTGTGTCTTGTAGTGGGTGAACTATTTGCGCCGATTCCACCCAACGATTCCAGTGCGATCGTTAAACGAGAAAGTTGTTGAGACAAAGAAGAAGTCCCGCGCTTTGCAAGGCCAGAAGGCTCTATACGAACGCGCACAAGAGTTAACGGGTCTGCGCGATAACGGCAGTGTAGAGGCGCTTCGCTACTTTCTGGATGAGTTCAGCTCATCTGCAAAGGAGCTGCAGCACGTTGCGATTGTCGGCTACCCGAACGTCGGTAAGAGCACGCTTTTCAACTCAATCAAGAAACGCGCCATTGCAGCCGTCAACAAGTTGCCTCTCACGACCAAGACTGCTTTGGAAGCGCAGTATAACGATAAGCTTGTCTTGATCGATACGCCTCCTCTAGACGTGGACTACAGTACCAAGGCATCGATTGTTCTCCGTCACGGAGTGTCTGGAGTTTGGCTCGAGGATCCTGTGCCCGTCGTCCGCGACCTGCTACAACGTGGTGATGGGATGAACCTGATGCAGCACCTGCAGATTCCGGTCTTCAAGAGCCATGAAGACTTTCTTGCCAAGCTCGCAGTCAAGAAGAACTTGCTTCGTAAGGGCGGGGATCCCGACATTTTGCAGACAGCTCGGGGATTCCTGCGTGACCTCGGAAACGGCACTTACTCGACAAGTTGCTTGCCTCCAGCCAAGTCCAAGTCGCGATTCGATATGCCGGAATGGTATACCAAACTGTCCCTTCCGAAGGTGCGTGCTCGTTACCCACCTATTGCTTTCTTTTGTCCGCTAAACTAGTATGTACCTACTTACAGCTCGGAGAGTTTGAATCGGCATTGTACTTGTCGAATAAGTCGGAGTTGCGTCGAGAGATTGTCTTTGTTGCTGCCCCAGTTGCCCATGCTGCTGGTGACACAACTGAGTTTGATCTCGTCATGGGCCAGCTGCCCGAAAACGATGGGCTCACGTCTGAAGATGAGGACGAGGAAATGGATGGTGACGATGCCGATGAAGACGGGGAGGAGGTCGACGACGACGACGATGACGAAGTTGAGGGAGAAGCCGATGATGAATAAACACCCCCAGACCAATACAATGAGTAGAGTATATACCACACCAACTGCAACAACACCATAACTTTGTGTATTCATCAAATCCGCAGGATATACCTGAATGGCTGAGCGCTCGACTGCGCATTGTACACCAAGTGCTCCGGGATCACAGGATTTTCGTGGTTTTTCCTTTCTCGAGGATTCGAATTCTGTCCTTGATCGGATTGTCGACGGCCGTGAGAGTCTCCCGCACGACCTGTTCAGGCTCGCCGAAGTGAGCCCACGACTCGTAGTGAAGAGGGACAACAATGTCCGCGTCAATCTCAGTCGCCAATTGGATCGCATGCTTGGCGTCCAAAGTGATCACTTGTGGCCCAGGCACTGTGGCGGCTCCAAGGTTGAGCATCGCGAGCACAACATTGAACTCTGTGCGCAAGCGCTGAGCGACGTCAGCCACGTACACCGTGTCGCCGGAGAAGTAGATGACGTTGGGACGGCCATCGTCGCTCACGCCGAATGATTCGGTGTGCGTCACAAACCCAATGACCTCGCCGCCGGGAAAATGGTTGCAGGGCGTGGCCGTGATGTTGAAGGTCTTGCCGTCGACCGTTAGTAGCGTCGACTCCCATGGGGAGAGCCCCCGCACCCCGGGGCGTGGGGCGAGGTTCTTGGCACCATCTCGAGTGGTCAAGACGTTGCGGCCGTTCAGTAGCGTCCGCCCGGCAGTGTCGAGGTTGTCCTGGTGGTCCTCGTGCGAGAGTAAAACTGTCTCGAAGGGTGGGAGGTCTTGGAGCTGCATCGCCGTGGGCTGGGTGCGCTCTAGGATCATGTCTCCGAGGTCATACGACGTGCCGTTGGCGTCAAACGACGGGTCCGTGAGGAAGTTGATGCCGTCGATTGAGAGGATGGACGTGGCCGTGCTGATGTGTGTGAGCGACACAGAGCTTAGGAAGGACGTCGGCATCGTGTGAGGGCCAATTGCTGGAGCGGATGATCTGGTGGTGGCAGAAGAGGAACTGTGGGGGCCACTGTTGACTAAGGACGGACCACGACGGCCCTGGATTTGTCTCGATGAGTCTGCATGCGGGCAGCGTCTCATCGCCGCCGACCTGATAACAGCATCGCGACTGGACGACCTTGCTGATTGGACTTCAACAACATCCGAAATCCGAATAACCGGTACTTTCGTGGTAGGTACTGCGCGAACGGATTCGATGGAAGAAGCGAGCTGCCATGGCGCGAGGAGCCACGAGAACGCCCCATCGACACCATGAGGCGCCTGCTCTTGCCGCTGCTGCTCGCCTGTGCGCATGGCGCAGCCGCGACGCCCAGGACCGTCCGCGTGGCGGTCCCGGACCTCGCCGGCATGCTCTTCCCGGAGCAAACGCGCCGGATGGCTTTCGGCACGGCGTCAATGGGTGTCACAAGTTCCTACGCGACGCAAATCGCGCCCGGAGATACGCTGCCACCCTGCGATAGCACCATTGCCTCGCTCTGTCTCGATCTCGTGTGGGTCTCGGAGTACGAGTTTGACCCGTTCGTGCTGATGGCCTTCGAGTCCGCGGCCGCTGTTGGGTCTACCACGTTCGACGTCAACCTGTCGACTGCTGCGAGCCTGCTTCCCACCATCCAGGGCCACCAAAACGTGTCGGGCTCAGTCGCGAACAGCAGCACTTCGACGCTGTGGCGGTTCTACGCGCCGCGCGACGCTGAAGCGCTTGACGTGGTCTTACGGCTGCGACAGCAAAGCCAGCTTCGTGCTGCCAGAGATCAGTTGGTTATTCGTGTTGCTGCCTCTCTGGAGGATGCGCAGCAGGCACGCACAGTACTCGAAGCGTTCTCTGTCTATGGCAACCAGCGCATAAGCCACAGCGTCACGTTTGCAAGCACCACACATGTTCGCGTCGACCTCGCCATCTCCCGAAGCACTGCCGCACCAGACGTGGTGCTCGAGGATGCCTACCCTCTGATCCCGCTTATCACCACGAGTAGTTCTGGTTTGCAGTGGCGCCTCGTTGACGCCGACTGCTTAACGTGCTCGGCGACTCTGCTCGGGTGTGCGTCGCCTAGCGACATCAACGACGGCGTGTGTGCGTTCGACACGTCGACTAGCTTATTGCCCGCGTGCCTTCGTTCTTCGATCGGACTAACGACAGATTGGTTCAAAGGCATGGTTGCTGGCGACGGCAATGCGACATATTCGCTCGCCGATCCCTTGCGCCAATGCTTTAGCACTGCGACCTCTTCGGATGTGCCCAATGACACAGTTTCTCCAGAAGATGCTGCGTGGTGGAACGTTTCGCGTGCACTGAGCTGCCTCGTTAGCCGACAGTGTCCATTTGGACCGCTTCACGGGGTGTTGTCGACAACCCATCCGAATGCGAAGATGGTCCAGCTCTTCGACTCCACTCCACTCATGTACAGACTTCAATGGCGCCGAGAGGATGGAATCAGCGGTCATTTCGTGATGACTTTCGGTGCGAATTCGGCCACGAATGGGACCAAGTTGACACTCACGACCAGCGAAATCTTTATCGTCAGCACCGAGATTCAGATTGCGAATGTCATACGAGCAGGATTGGCAGGACTTGAATCAGTTGCTGTTACAGCGACAAAGACTTTCGTTGCTGATGATGTCTTTTGCGATATATCCATATCGTATCTTGTGATTCCCGACTTTAGCTTGACATTCCTCCCTTCAACGAACGTGTCGTGGGAGCTGACTCAAATCGGAGTGTCTCGTGGCGCTCCGTGGCTGCGTGTGTCGGATGTCAACAAGACACAACTGCAGCTCGAGAACAAGTGTGATGAATGTGCTTCTGAGCTTGATCCTTGCCGCCACGACGATACATGTCAACTGGTCGTGTTGCCATGTGTTGAACGCGTCTTCGCATCGCTTGACCCAGCCAATGCGTCCGTTGACAGTGAATTCGGCATGTATCGTCTCGATTTTCTCAATCCTGTTGTTGCATCGTGCTTTTCTGGCGTTCCAACGAGCGCGTGGAATCCTATTCGCCGTGCCATAGTGTGCGTCAGCCAAAATCATTGCGCAGTGGGCGCTTCAAATACGAGTTGGAACGAGCAGACTTTTGTCCGACTAGGAAATGGCACACAAGTAGTAGCAGTCCCTGTCCATATGACACAAGATAACTCGACCGTCGTCACACTTGCCATCTCTTCGGGGGGTGCATCTTTTACTTTCCATTCTATGGTCGATAAGCTCGATTCTTTCCTTCGGTTGTTTGTGCTTGACGGCAATGGCGACGTCACCATTGACTCTGAGCCGGACTCAAGCGACCCTAGTATGATACAATTGACGATTACCTATGCAAATGCGTTGATGGCGTCGAATCCGTCATTCAACGGCACCGAAAATCTAGTTGAGATCGGACATTCGCCAACTTCTGGCTTCCTTGAGTTTGCAGATGCCACAACATTCTCGCTTGAAAAAATTCTGAGCGTGATCCGTTCCTATTTAACGGCTTCTGTTGATCCCGCTGTTTTCGCTGCCGCGAAGAATCACTCTTGGCAGCTTGCACCAGAATGCATTGCCTGCCAAGCGACTTTTTTCGGTTGTTTACAGTCTGAAGTTGGTCAAAACGCATGTTTCTACGACAATGCCGCTAGCCCACTGGCACAATGCATCCGCAAAGTTATCTCCAGGAAAGATATTGGGACATATATGACCAATCCCTCTGCCCAAGACAAGAGCTGGCCCATTTCAGTCGATGTCACACGATGCATACAAACAACAGCTGCTCTCTCAGGGGATACGAACACGAGCCGCATCGCAGCTACAACTGCAATAAGTTGTTTTGCTTCAACTGGATGTCCATTTGGACCAGTGGATCTCGTTCGAGACGATCGAATGGTACAGCTAGTCGCGTCAAGTTATGTTTACTCTATGCGGATCCCAGCGCATTCGTTTCGCCTCGGGTTTTCATTCGTCTTGGGGGATTATACGGTAGCAGAGGCTGACGTGGACAGTTCTGAGAGCATTCGCAACGCTCTCAACACCGTGCTAGCTCCACTTGGCATCACTGTTTATGTCGAGACGTCCTTTGCCGACGGAGAATGGACACTAACCCTTAATTTCTTTGGCGTCGTCACGTCCGATTTTTCAGTTCGTCTGGCGACAAATTCAACTCCTTCACCGCTTCAGATAGGGCAGGCATTATTGCGGCCAATCACTCGTCTGATTCTTTCCCCAAGACTAGATTCGAAAGTCTTTCGCAAAACTCCCCACCAGAACTTCACCGGAAATAGCAGCAGTGGCAGCGGAAGCGACGAGAAATCGACGAGCTCGTCCGGCTCGAAATGGGATGAGCACGATGCTGGGTTTCCAGGTTCGCAAGCAAGTAGCCCCGCAACAGAGACCCCTTCAGGGCTGCTGACATTCACGCCTGATTGTTTCAATTGCGATAACGTCCATTTGACTGCGTGTGGTCGATCACAGTACTGCCGTACAGTCGTCGCAACATGCGTGAGCACTCTACTCAAGCAATACTCTTTTCAATCCATCGCTCAAACACTTCCTGATGGGACGAGTTCGGTTGACTTAGCGACTATGGTCCGCTCATGTGTGACATCTGCATCCTTCTTCGACTGGTGGGAACCACTTCAGCGCTGGCTGGGGTGTTACGCCACTTTTCGTTGCCCCACAACAAAACCAACAACTGGGCGAAGAAGTGATGCGTACTTGGATCTCGTTAGAGCAAGCTTGCGGGTGAACACGTCAGTACCTCATCTGTGGGAAAGCGGGATAGGCGATTTCCAACTAATCGCACCGACAGGGAGTAGAATGTTCGGGCGATCGGTTGTCGTGGAGTCAAAAAATGACCTCCGAACGAAAGTTGAATACGCTTCGCAAGGCACGAGCACCGTTACTGTGACGCTAGATCCTGTTGGTCCGAACAATGAGACCTCAATTCACATTGAATATGACGGGCCATACCTTGGCGAAGTGCCTCTCCTAGTCAGCACCGACGGTTACGTGCTTGAAAGCTCGTCAAGTGCTGCTCGTCTGTTGCTCCGTTCGACGGGATCAGGTTTTGACTCTGAGCCATGGGGTTTGCTGTCAGATAAACTTGCAGATCTTCTGTCAAAGGATCCAGGAACACCCTCGACTTGTGGTGGCTGCGCATCGACATACCTAGAACAATGTCGGAACACCCCAAATTGCAAAGGCTACCTCCTCGATTGTCTAACGTACAGCATGGAAAACAATTACGCTGAAGCGCTGGAGATGGATCGTAGCGTGTATGATGTGCTGAGAGGGTGCTCAAGACAGCTCTCTGTATCTGACTGGTGGCCGCTCCAGAAATATTTTGGTTGCTTGCGCGATCTTCAATGCGTTGCAAATGACAACAGCAGTGACGCGTCTTACCTCCGCATCTCTAGTGGCGGTCTAAGGATGTCGTTTGACACAACATCCGGTGAAGTTCCCGGGGTAATCACGATTTCTAACGTTGAAGGAAACCGTGAGGAGGAGTCACTCAGTGGAGCATCTCTTATTGCCTTGCAGCAAGCCTTTCAACGCCGCATTGGTGGCATTGGGGTCGTTGAGTTGCTTTCAAATCGATCCTCGGGCGAAGCTGATTTCATCTTTTGGAATTACATTGGTGTCCTGCCATCTGTGACCGTTGACGCAGCCTCAGTAGTGTCATGGCATCCCGAGATGATATTCTATTCTCCTGGTCACATTGGGACATTGTCATTATCTTCGACGCTGTCGGCGTATATGGTGGTACCCCAGTGCAACTCGATCTGCCATAACTACTTGGAAGATTGCGTCCGTGGCGATTCTTTGGAGTCGTTGCGCTGTCGCTACCATGTTCTCCCTTGTGTGGTAGACACGATTAGCACTGGTCTGACGTGGGGAGGCATCCACTCCGACGACGGGACTAGCGTTGAGTTCTCCAGCCAAATTCGTTATTGTAGTTCAGATGATTACAAGCCTCTCAAGTGGATAGCACAGTACTTCGGATGCTTAGCACGGACAGGGTGCTCTCTGAATGAACCCAAGAGCACGGAGCCAAAAGTGCAGCTCGTGACTGAGCCCGGGGAACAAGTACTTACGGTGACCGGTTCGCGGATTGTCAACTTTAACTCACCAATCGGCTTCTCAGACCCGTCGTTCGAGTCTCTGAACGCCTTCATGCAGGCTGACTTTCTCTTCTCGCTACGTACACAAGTCCTTCGCTCACTTGCAACAGTTGCTATGGTGGCGGAGGAACTCACCGAATCGACAGGGCAACTGACGCTAACTTACAGCGACTATCTTGGCTATCTGCCTGTGGTATTCGGAAACAGCGACGTAACTGTGGCGAAGCAAACGCCACCCTCATTATCGATATCGTCGTCGGAAAGCATCCAAAATAGTCACTGGACTCGGCTGGAGACACCACTCAGCACGTTCAATGCCGACAAATCGACCTATTGCACGAGCTGCGTTACAAATCATCTCATAAACTGTCCTGTGTGCGTGTCAACAGTTCTGCCGAGCTTACTAATTATGCTTCGCGATCTGAACTCAACATTTTCACCGACTCTCAACTTGACGAGCGTCTTTTACACATGCGTGGACACATTACCCGAGTCGGAGTGGATTCCAGTGGCACAGATGCTCAAGTGCTTCATGATCAATGGTTGTCCTGTTAGTGACACAAGCGACCCATCTGTTAGACCTCCAAGCTCGACGACATCATTCTTGGTAGTCCTTCCTGCACTTATCACGCTCCAACTTGCCTTCGACAGTCAGCTGTCTGTCACATTTAACTCCCCACAGGCACCAAACCACTCCGTAGGGGCGACAGCGAATAATGGATTCACAACTTCGCTTACTGTTGACATCGAGAACCGTTACCAGAACCTCAAGCAGGGCCTAGCGACATTACTCCCGATGAATGGGCAATCGCCAAGTGTTGTAGTAAGCGAGCGTGATCAAAGAGCGAGCATCAACCTTATCCTTGATGTCGAGATCCAGGACTACTTTGGGTGGCTCCCAACTTTCCATTCGTCCTCAACAGGGACCGATACTGACTTTGGGGTTGTCGTGTTACCAACAATAACTGTGCAGACATACGGGGATTTGAGCGGTGCATCTATCACAGGACTTCTGTCACTGCTGGAGTCATACGTTCCAACCCCGTCACCGGCATCCCGTGTGCCAACAGGGCCGTGTGCAAGTTGCGCATCCGCACTGTACTCATGTGACGTCGACGCCATCGCTTCCGGCAATTGCACATACACAACTACGTCTTCTTCATTCGTCACGTGCTTGCGAAACAGTTTACCTCCGTCTGTTTTCTACGGCATCGGGCTGAAGCTTGGTGTATCATATGGGGTTAATGCTACCCTCACGAAGTGTTTTGGAGTACTGCAAGAGCAAGACAAGTTAGTTGGTGCGACTTCATTCCGCGACGATGGCTGGTACCAAGCAAATCAAGATCTAGCATGCTTCGAAGAAAATAGCTGTGCCTTTGGTCCGCTTACTGAAGGACTGGCAAACGGATTCATGGTCCAGCTATTCTCCACCAGTGCAACGTGGACCTTCACCATCAGTGGCGACGCCTTTACTGCCGTCTTTCGATCGCAATTTGGATTCCGCGAGATGGCAACGTCATCGTTCAACGAGACGACCTCGGACAACGAACTAAAGTCTCTTGTCGCTGGCATTCTTCCCTCGGCTGAAGTTTCAGCCTCAATGAAATGGCTCGACCCTGAGATCATCATTACTGTTGTCTGTCGCTATATTTACTTCCCAGATTTCTCGCTGAACTTGGACGACGGAGGATCGCAAGCCACGAACTCATCAAGAACAGTTAGCGTTGTGGCGATAAAGACCGTGGTTCTCGATGACACGCACTTAGATAATGCTCGTTAAAACGGCCTCTCACTATCTTCCTTGGGTCACATTGCCTTTGCCGGAGAGGGAGAAGGCGGTGAGAGAGTTATACTTGGACTATGTGCACGCGAATCGCACAACTTTCATATCAAGGGCCGAAGCCTTTCCAAAGTGTCCATCGCTTACTTTTGCTGACCAGCTAATGTATCGAGCTGTTTTCTGTAGAAAGCCTTTAGCTCCTTTACCTCCGATTGCAGTTCCTCAACTTGCTCTTCTTTCTCACCAAAGAGTTCTAATAGCACGTGTTGTTTCTGCTTCAAAAGCTCCAACTCTTCCTGTGTCTGCTGAAATTGCGCCGCACTGCTCTCGAGCAAAGCATTTCGTGTGCTAAGGCGGACAATCTCGTCGGCCGTTTGTTTTTGCTTGTCCTCTATGACCTGAAGCTGCTGACGAAGCAACCGGTTCTCTCCCTCTCGCAAGCGCAATCGTTGCTGGAGCTGACTAAGGCCGAGCACAGACGTAGTACTAAGGCGAGAATCATCAGTACTAGAGTCTAATGTACGCTGGAGTATTGAAGCTTGGGACGGATTCTGGCTAGACACACGAGGTGACCCATTGGCACTACCACTCCAGTCTTCATCAAAGCTTCGTCGTTGCTGCAAGGCTGCTACACGGGGAGATAATGAGGTTGCCTTTACTCGTTGCAACTCTCTTTGGTGCCAATCAAGGTCATGTCGAAGTTGTTGTTCGCGTTGCTTCAACTGCTCCATTTCAGCCATGAGCACCGCGGAGTCAGCAGAACTGTCGGCTTCACTACGGCCCTCTCCGCCGGTACCGGCTGCGACAATTGCAACACGCGCGAGAAGTGACTGCTTTGCGAGCTGTTCATCTTGCAGCTTCGACCTCAGCTCTTCAAGTTCTATTAACAACGCCTCGTGCTTGCCGCGGGCTTCACGCTCTCTTTCAAGCGTGACCTCGATGCGTTCTTTATCACGCAACGCATTAGCTTCTTTTCGTTTCAACTCGAGTTGGAGATCTTCATTTTGAAATCGCAACTCGTGAAGCTGTTGATTCAGGGCTACTTTATCTGCCTCAAGCGCATTGCGTTGGGCACTTGCATCATTAATTCGTTGCACAAGAGCCTTCTCCGTCGATTTCCATGTCTCTTGGCGCGCTCGCTGGTCTTCCTGAAGAGCTTGGACTTGGCGCAGAAGCGGTTGGGTTGCCTCAGAAACGCTATGCCCCAAAATTTCGACTCTGTGAAGGGCTTCTTTCCATTTGCGTTTCAGATCAGAAATCTCCATCCGCGCCAGTTCTTCACGACGCGAGTTTTCAGTCTGCAAGTCCTGTACTGTCTGTTGAAGGTATTGGATTGTTGCTTCCATCTCGCCTTTTTCGACGCTAAGAGTGGCGTGTGAATCGCTTGTATGCTTCAGCTTCTCGATTTCTGCTCTCAAAAAATCATTCTCTCTCTTCGATGCATTTAACTCGGTTGTTAGGTTACGATTGGCTTCTTGAAGTAGGTTCACTTCTTCCTTTGTCCCCATGAGATCATTTTTGGCCTGGTCACCAATCAGATGAGCAGTTTTCAAATCACTCTGTAAAAGCTTCCTTTCATCATCCCAGTCTTTCTGCTTCTGCGACAGCTCTTGCAGCTGAACTCCTAGTACGTCAGCTTGTGCCTGGAGTTTCAGCTTTTGCTCTTCTTCTTCATTTTTCTCGCGGCGAAGTTGACGTAAACGTTGCTCCAGTTGTGCTTGCTTCACAGAGAGAGCCTGTCCCTCATCAAGAAGCGCCTGCAGCTTCAAGTCTTTATCTGCAATTGCCTCCTGAAGAGCGGCGAACTCATGATCCCGAGATGATTGCTGCTGGTGTGATACCACACGGTTCAATCGGAGCACCTCACTGCGAAGCAAGTCGAGCTGTTCACTCAAGAATCGGTTTTTCTCGACTGCTGCAACTTCGCGCTGGCACGTTTTGTCTAGCTCATCGTGTAGTTCTTGAATTAAGGTCGAAGTCGATAAGAGTTGTGCCTCTCGCTGCGCAAGCTGCTCCTTCAGAGGTGTTGACTCTAGTTCTACCACGACAGCAGATTCGATTAAATCGGCAGCGTTGGTGTCAGGAATGACACAATTTGTTGGCTCCTGCGGGTCTTGAACCGAAGACATTGCTGCCGACTCAGCCATTATACCCGCCCGTATCTCTCCCACAGAATTGCCACCTTCTCGGTCGTCGATGGATTGAGTCTGAGTCTGAGATAGGTTGTCATCTTCGTTTTGAAGTTGGTTGCAAACGTTAGCTTCGGGAATCTTCGTGTCTTTGAACAGAGCTCCATCTCCAACTAAGACAGGAGGAGAATCGGCATCTGACTCAGCATTGCCAACAGACGGAGAACTAACGATTTCACTGGAAGATCCATCGCGATGAGGCACTTCCGGGTCTGCACGGACCCCAGCAATGTCACTGATCTCAGTTAACTCGGTATTCCCAGAGTCATCTATCGACATCAGCTCCCCACTGTCCGCAGCAGCGGTCAATTCACTTCCAGATCCGTGATGAGAAGCCACACTATTGGTTTCTGCACGTGCAAGTGGCATTGAAGCTGCTGGCGTTGGAGATGTTAGCGCTGGAGCTGCTGGTGTTGGAGTCGCTGGTGTTGAAACTGCTGACGTTGGAGCTGTTGGCGCTAGAGCTGCTGGGGTTGGAGCTGCTGGCGTTGGAGCTGCTGACGCTGGAGTTGCTGGCGCTAGAGTTGCTGGCGTTGAAGGTGCTGGCATTGAAGTTGCTTCTGTCGAGAGGAATGATCCGAAAAAATCTACATTTGCCGGGGGATGTTTGGAAGTGGACGATGCCGGTGCGGACGCCGGGGTTTCCGAGTTCGAGGACTTTGCGATACCCAGACTTGCAAGCAGAGTCGCGCTGCCTTTGCTGTCGAGGGATCGTGGTGGCGGTGCTGCGGCAATCGCAGACTTGCCATTGAGTTGGGGCTCACCGAAGAGCGCGGCGCTGACCGCCGCGGACGGAGGTTCGATCTCAGCTTGTGCGGCAGCAGATCTCGACGAGCTTCTTGGCGGCTGCGTTGACGAGGCGGTGACGACCTGATCGAACTGCTTCTCAACATCTTCCCGAAGCTTGCTCACTTGCTCAAGACCCTGCGAGACGATCGACTGCACATTGAGCTTCGCGCTCCACGAGCTCCAGGACATGGCTGCGAAGGGCTCAGTCGCACGAGCGAATTGCACTCGTCAGACGACGTAGTCAGCCGTCGCAACACGTCGGCTCGCGAGGATACGTGTCGCCCAAGACACGCCAAGGAGCCCTGCATCCACGTGGAGACTTCCTCGAGAGCAGTTCAATTCCTTTAATTCAATTTCTCGAACACAGCACCGTCACTAAATAATTACCTCTCACCCAGTGACATACCCATTTGGCCCCGTTTTGGACCAATCCGCACGTAAAAGTCTGTATTTCAACCAATGCAAAGTTCTGTCTGTAGCCACCCAGGAGATGTCACGCCGCAGCGAGAAGCTGAACAGGAGAAAAGCACCTCCTGGGTGGGTCGGTGGCTCTAGGCGATCTCGATGGCCGCAGGAATCGCGTCAGGCTTCGTACGGAAGCTCTACCGCATCTTAGACCAGGAAAGCGAGTCAATCGTGGGCTGGGACGCGTCCGGACTGTCGTTCTCCATCCATGACTCCCAGCAGCTCAACGACGTGGTGCTCCCGCGGTACTTCCGTGGACGCATGAGTGCCTTCCGGCAGCAACTGCTCGACCACGGCTTTGAGCAAATTGAGTGCGAAGATAACGAAGCGCGCGAATGTTATGCTCACCCCCATTTTCAGCGAGGCTGCCCCGATCGACTTAGCTACATTGTCCGGAATCCGAAACCCAAGCTAAAGTCTGGCCAGAACCCTCCAGCTCAAACGCATGCCGATCATCAACAACTGAGGCAGCTTAACCAACCACTCCAACTCAACGTGAGTCCCCAACAACCGTCTCTGGGAGTTCACATTGCTCCGAGTGTCAAGGGTCCTGGCCGGGCGCCTTTAACGGTGACACTCACAACTGGAAAGAGGGCGAGTCCAATGAATAGCTTAAATCAAACTGCTGCGACCCAAAAGCGACTCCGCGCTAGTTCAGCCTCTACTGGGTTTGCCAACCGAGGTGCAAATCCAGTAGTGCATCCACAGCAAGGCCAACTTCCTGCTCCTACCCCACCAGCCAACCTGAATCGCAACCCGCTCTTTTCGAATGATTCATCTACGGATCTAGGGCTGGACGTCGCTCGAGTGTTCTCTCTTAGTCGTATTAGCGACTCAGGTGTACTACCGAACAGCACCGATCTTCCTGAACCAATCAGCTATCTAACTAGGCTGCTTCAGGGTAACTCAGCAGCATCCGCCCCTCCAGTTTCCATTCCCAGCACAACATCTTCAGTGGCTTCATCCACGAGTCAATCGGGCGAAAGTCAAATGTTCTCAGAAGATCTGATGAAGTCAGCGTTGTATTTCCTTGTGTCATCTTCAACTACTGGAATCAACGTTGAGCACGCATCAAGTGGAAACGAACCGTCAGCCCAAGCTTCTGAAGCTTGGGCAGCACGCATGGAACGTTTGTCGACCTCAGGCTTCTTGTCGTCATTGCTTGTCTCATCTGCCACTGGCAGAGAGTCTGGAAACGGCGTATCCTCGTCCGTGTGGGAAGCTAATGGAGCGAACCCACTGTTTAGCCGATCTACAGAGCAAGATGAGGAGGAAGATAGTATCTGGAATCTGTTGCTTGCGTCTTCAATTGATCGAGTGAAGACCGCAGTTCAAGACGTGACGTCGCCTCGAGAGCGCTTGCGACTGATATTGGCGGAGCGCGAGCGACTTGAAGAACAACGCAAACGCATCGACGGATTGGGTGAACCGGTTGTCTCCACAACTCAGAAGGATTCTCACGGTCCGAACAAGCCGTCGTCCGTACAGTTCGCAAAGCCGTTGAAAAGCGCACTTAAGAAATCTGGGACGAATTCGCTCTCTACTAAATCGACAAAGAGTGGCGCAAAGAACCTGCTCTTCACCCAACCCACAACCTCCCCCAAAACGCGTGCTGCCAAGCTAGCTAATCCTGTAGCAACGTCAAATCCGCTCTTCTCCAATGCTGAGCAAGCACATGATTCTGGTGATACCGAAGTGGTCTCAACAAACCCATTGTTTGCAGCAGCTGGTGTTGCTGAGCCTTCGATGAAGACCTCAGCAAGCAATGTACAGAAGGCTACAGTCGAGGCCACCTCGACAACTAGAACTGCCGTGAGTCTCCCTTCAGCGTTGTCAAATGGGTCAAGTTCTGCTGAAGACGGACTGTGGCGGCTTTTGATGACCTCGTCCGTGGATTGGCTGAGAAAGGGCGCCGCCGAGTTCGAGGTTTAGATTTCAGTCGACTCCGAAGCGCAATGTTGTGCAAACGTTCGCCTTTGTTCTATTTAACTTCGGCCTCGCTTGGTTATTGCTAAGAATCGATGTTCACTAAGAGTTTGAAGCTCCGCCTCCTTCTTCAACATGCGGTGCACGAGCACAAGCTCGAAGGGTCTGTTGTTTCTGTGGTTCGTGGTCAGATACTTATCAAGAATCTGGACTGCGGTCTCGATGACGTCTGTGTGAAGAGATGCCACGAGTGGTTCGGTAGAGAAAGAGCCCCGAGAAAGGCTCGGAAGTACTGTATCCATCTCAAGGGCGCGCTGCCGAATCCGCTCTCGCACACGATCTCTCAGAGCCGCGTCTTCCTCGAACTGACCCTCGTCTTCGTCGTCCCCTGCCGTTGTTGCCGCGGCACAGGTCTCTGGTGCGTTCGATGCACGGGGCTTTCGACGCGTGGGGGCTTCGTCCATGCCACGGCGTTCTCGTCTTGCGTGGCGTCGCTCCATGTTGGCAAGTCGGGCGTGCGTTCACGGGATGGCTACATCGCACGTGAGATCGAGCAGATCCCAGACCGAAAACAGGTTCTCGAATGTGGGACTCAGACGCTTCCTCAGATCAGAGTGATCGTCGGGTAATCACTGGCGCGGAGTGATGGTGGGTGGCTGGTTGTCGCTTGGCCCAAGACCCACTCACGAGTTCACATTCCATCATTGACGCTCATCGACACATCGACACCATGGCTCGCTCCCGACGCTCCAGCCCTGCTTCCAGCTCCGCCCGCAAGCCAGCGCCAGCTCCAGCGAAGCCCACACCAGCTCCTGCGCCAGCTGCTCAGCCAGCACCGTCCTCTGGAGGTGGAATGATGGGCGGCCTTCTCGGCACGGTTGCCGAGGGCATGGCCTGGGGTACCGGTACAGCCATTGCCCGTACGGCCGTCAACTCGGTCGTAGATTCGTTCAGCGGTAGTTCCAAGGAAGCCTCCCCGGCTCCTGCGGCTGCTGCTCCTGCCGCTTCCTCGCCGGCCCCATCTTCGCAAGCCAGCGTCTGCTCGAACGACCAAAAGGCCTTCCTCGACTGCCTCAACCTCAACAAGAACGACATCTCGTCGTGCCAGTTCTACTTGGACGCGCTCAACCAGTGCAAACAGCAGAGCACCTACTTGTAAACGCGCCCTCGCTGGCACCGCCGTGGCGTCGATAGACTTTCCGTCTCTGCCTCGTTGGGCCGATGGGAAACCGCAGCGCACGCAGCAGGCATGAGAACGACCGCCGCGGCGGGAGTCGAGCCGTGGGGCTTCCTCTCCAATAGAATACACTTTTTTTTACCATTCTCTCGCTTTGGCAAACACCGTCGTAGTGGTCCACATGGACTTGAAGTCTGTTGGAGTGGATTTGGCGTCCTGGTGCCGGATTGGCTGAAACTGTCTGGCCCTGTATCAAAGCACTCGACTGTACGCGTCACCCTGTAGCCGAGAAGAGAAAAACACAACAAAACCCCACGGTGGCCACGGCCCCAACGTCCGAGGAAGGAAGAAAGGAAGCAGTGAGCAGAGGGAGATCCCGAGACCTCAGCAGAGAGAGGTGTGCGCGCGACTGGAAACGCACGACTCGCGGGCACGAGGAGAGGCGCGAGGGCGGGCCGACTCGACGGCACGGAAGTTTTGGAGACCGCGACGAAGACGACGAGAACGACGGAGGCTGCGGCTGGACCGGACGCGAAGAAGCGCAGGAAGCTGGTCGGCACATCGCGGAGTGCAGGCGGAATGTCCCATGATGGATACTTCGCTCAAGGCGCAGGCTCGGGCAACAACAACAGCAGCAACACCAACGCCTTCCGACAAGCGCAGACGGATACGCAGCAGATCCACGCTATGAGCAACGAAGGCGGGCCGAATGGGTCGCCCTCGTACCCGAGGATCACCATTCCATTGCAAGACCAGTTCATGCTCGACGACAATGGGCACTCCCGGAATCAACGCACTGCATCAAACTCCTCACATGGCAGTCGGCACTCCTTTGGTGTGGACGGCGGTGCACCAAGCTCGCTCACTTCGTCGTCATCCGGACTCGATCTATCCCAAGCGTCTGTATTCGATGTCGTCGCTGAAGCGAAACGTGTGATTCGAAAGTTCCTTATGACTCACCAAGCGTACGAGTTGATCAAGAACAGTAGCAAGGTACATTGAGATGCTTCATTCCCGTAAATTGGTGGCGATCTGACGGCTTTGGTCAGGTGGTAGTGTTTGACGTCAAGATCCCCATCAACTTGGCGTTCTTTGCTCTCGTTGAGCACGACATCAAGTCAGTGCCAATTTGGGATGCCGACCAAGGGAAGTTTGTTGGAATGTTCACCGCCACGGATTTCGTGAATATCCTGCGGCACTTCTACATTCGAGGATCTCCGATGAATGAACTCGCAGAGCACAGTATTGCATCTTGGCGAGGTAAGTGGGGTGCACACTATTTATTTGGAATGGCATATTGATTACTGGTCTCGAACCCAGCTATCCCACGGACCGTAACACACTCACCAGCGCGTGATGGTTTGATCTCCATCCATCCTGAGGCTTCATTGTATGATGCTTGCAAAATGCTACGGGAAAATCGGCTCCATCGACTGCCCGTGTTAGATCCCATGCAGAACTCGGTCCTCGCAGTGCTCACCCATAGCGGAATCCTCGAATTCCTTGTGTCAACATTCCGCGAACAGCGAAGGCTGTTTGACCAGCCAATTTTTGACCTTGGGATCGGAGTGTACAGCAATCTCATTACAGTGCCCGAGGAAATGCCACTTATCCGTGTACTCCACACTTTGATCGAGCGAAGAGTCTCAGCGGTTCCTATCGTGGATTCGAGCGGTGAGTGCCTCCAAATTGCTTCACTCCAAAGTGATACTGAAGGCGTTGCTTGGTTGAATGCATCAGGTGTTGTCGTCAATATTTATTGCGTCTCAAACGTCACGGTAAGTTTCGAACAGCCTTCACGTTTTAATCAGGTGCTGAGCCATTTGTCATTGGTTTTTCACAGGAATTGGTGAAGGACCGCTCGCTGTCTCAACTAGATATGCCAGTAGGAGAGATACTTCGTGTCCAGGCAGCTGAGGTAAGTTTATACCTCGTCGGGTTGGTTATATTCAGATAGCTGACTGCTATGATGTCTGCAAGGGCAACGTTGGTGAGGGTTTGCACCTGTGCTACAAGACGGACACGCTGCACATGATCTTTGAGCGATTTGCAGCCGTCAAGGCCCACCGCTTAGTCTGCGTGGACGAGTACTCGCGATGCGTTGGCGTTGTATCACTAAGCGACCTGTTTAATTATTTCCTCGAGTAGAAGAAGACCAAGATACAAACAGAGATAGGAAGGCTTTGGCCACATTTGATGCGGAGCCAGTCAGCACTGGCCCCTGTTAGCGCCCTCCAGCTTATTGATAACCGCCAGAAAACATGGAATACAAGACTCATCAGAAGTGTGAATAGATCAATTGAATAGCAACATATACGCAGCACTTGCGTGGTGGCCGGCGGCACGGGGACTGAGACGCACCGTCGCTTACTTCAGCGAGTCCAAATGGCGCTTGAGTTGATCAACGTCGCAGGATGGTAGACCAATCGGGGGTTCTGTACCAAGCACGTTGTAGCGATTGTAAATTCTACCCAACAGTTCGTCCTTCTCACGGCGTAGACGTAGGGCCTTGGCCTTCTCGGGGTCGCTCGTGCCGCCTTGGCGCCAGTCCGCCTGGCGAGCCTCCGCTGCTGCTGCCGCTTGGCGTCTCTTCTCCGAGAGCGAAGGCTCGCGGATGTTGGTGGTCGCGGCCGAGCCGTGCACAGTACCCCCGCCGACGTTCAGGACAACGTGGTCGTCGACATCATCGTGATCTTTCGCCGCCGTGGCCTTGGACGAGCAGCACCCCATGGTGACGATGGACACTCGATCCGAATGTTGATCAGCTCGGACTGTTCAGTTCCATCGTTCAGCCCAAAATAAACAAACTGAGAATGAACTGATGAGTGGATATTATCCAGTTCAAAACAGGAAAAAGAAGATCAATAATCATGATTAAGTTGTTTTGGGTGTCACGAATCCCTATGTTGGTGGCGGAGCTTCTCGAAAATAGTGGCCCAGAAGAAGCAGATCTGCTCAGGGACGCTCCGAGAGGAAACCATGTCGGCGCTCCAGCGAATCCAAGAGCTCGAGGCTGAGTATGCGCGCACCCAGAAGAACAAGGCGACCATGAAGCACTTGTGTCTGCTCAAGGCCAAGATCGCCAAGCTGCGCCGCGAGCTCACGGATGGCGGCAGGGGCGGCGGCGGTGGCGGCACGGGCGAGGGCTTTGATGTGAACAAGGCCGGCGACACGCGTGTCGGCCTTGTGGGCTTCCCATCAGTCGGCAAGTCGACGTTACTCACAAAGCTAACGGGCACGTTTAGTGAGGCCGCATCGTATGAGTTCACGACACTCACAGCCATCCCCGGTACCTTAAACTACCGCGGCGCTCGCATCCAGATCCTGGACCTTCCTGGTATCATTGAAGGTGCCAAGGATGGCAAAGGTCGCGGCCGCCAGGTCATCGGTACAGCGCGTACTTGTAACGTGATCTTGATTGTGCTCGACGCTATGAAACCAGCGACGCACAAGAAGCTGATTGAATACGAACTTGAAGGCTTCGGTATTCGGTACGCAACGTTTGGTACTGGTGCTTGTTCTCCATGATCACGCTGACCTGACCCTCTCGCTGTCGTTGCCTAGACTCAACAAAACGCCTCCAAACATCATCCTAAAGAAGAAGGAGCGCGGTGGTGTCAACTATACCGCAGCGGTGCCGCAGAGCGAGCTCGATGCTGAGACTGTGCAGCAGCTTCTTCACGAGTACCGCATCCACAACGCTGATATCACGCTGCGTGAGGATTGTACCGTTGACCAGCTTATTGATGTGATCGAAGGCAACCGCGTGTACATTCCGTGCCTGTACGTGCTCAACAAAATCGACCAGCTTACTATCGAAGAACTCCGTATCATTGACCAGATTCCGCACAATGTGCTCATTTCGGCCCACCACGAGTGGAATTTCGATGAACTCCTTGAGAACATTTGGGACTATTGTAAGATGATGCGGATCTACACGAAGCCACGCGGTCAGGTGCCAGACTACAATGCTCCCGTTATCCTCCACTCCGACAAACCCACCATTGAGGATTTCTGTTTGCGGATTCACAAGAGTTTGCTGCGAGATTTCAAGTACGCGTGGGTCTGGGGCTCCTCTGTGAAGCACCAGCCGCAGAAGGTCGGCAAGGACCATGTTCTGGCAGATGAGGACATCGTCCAGATCGTCAAGAAGTTGTAGGGTGTGTGCGGTTGTTCGCACACTAAGTCTTCGTTAATGTGGCCAATAACGGCTCAACATAATGAACGAGAGGTTCTCAGATATGGGTACATGTACCCCTTCAGCTGCAATGTACCCTCTTCACGTCCTTTCGAAATGGGATGCGATTGGCGACCTTTCTCTCGTCATTCCTGCGCAATTTTAGAGAGAGAGAGAGGACTGCGCCGTTGCGGTCTTCTCACAACTCCACTCGCGAGGCTCCAAAATGCTGGACCGACTGGCTGAGATCAAGGGAAAGACAGCCGGAGCCGAGCAGGCTCAGGTCGCGATCGATGTAGACGTACGCACGCGTTGTACAACAGATTTCCACCACTAGAGACTGACGAGGTATTGCGTTGGTTGATCCTGCTGATTTCGGTATGAGCAGCGAAGGTATGCTTTGGATTGCGTCGCAATGTCAATTCGTGACTAAACGCCTTTTCTTACAGCAGTGCCATCACGCGACCGAAGTTCATGGAGCAGTTCTTCCAAGATGTGGAGGAAATGCAAAACGATTTGGCGAATATCAGGTTCGGGTCCATTCATCACCTGAACGGACAACTAGACTAGTGAGCTGAAGCGCTTGTGGCAGCCTTGGGACAAAGAAGATATCCGAGTTAAACCAGCGTGCAGTGCTTGCGACCTCCAACACCGAAGAGATGGCAGTGAGCAATGAGCTGACGTTGGTCATCGAAGCTACCAACAAGCACGCGACCCACTCCAAGGGAATACTCGAGACTATAAAGAAAGAGACGAATGAGAAGAAAAAAGACAAGAACACTCCTATCTCGGAGCTCCGCATCCGCGAGAACATGTGCGCGACACTCACCAAGAAATTCATGGACTGCATGAAGGATTATCAGAAAGCTCAACAAAAGTATAAGAACGACATGAAGAACAAGGTGAAGCGGCAGGTTCAGATTGTCAAACCTGACGCATCGGAAGAAGAAATCGATGCTGTCATGCGGTCACCCGATCCTGGATCGATCTATAAATCCGCAATTTTGCAAGGCCCCGCTGACGCCGTGCGTGATGTCTATCTCCACGTTCAAGACAAATACGCCGATGTCCTTCGCCTGGAACAGAGCGTCGCAGAGCTTCACCAAATGTTTCTGGACTTGGCATTGCTCGTCGAACAGCAAGGAGAAATGCTTGATCAGATTGAGTTCCAGGTGCGCACGGCTGCCAACTACGTTGAGCAAGGCAACCAAGAAGTTGTCAAAGCTCTCAAGAGTCAAAAGTCGGCGAGAAAAAAGAAGTGTTGCTTGCTTTTCGTCGGCATCACTGTCATTTTGATTATCGTGCTTGTCGCCGCGTTCAAATAATCTGGTGTGTACGAGAGAAATCAAGTACGTCGAGATAGAAACAGAATATACGAAGTAAGTTTTCCCCACGGATATTCAGCTTATCCTGCAGACCTCGATCTCGACGCATATCCTTCATTATGGGAATGCAGCCTGAATCTTGTGGTGTCTCGACGCGAGTTTGAGTGCAGTTCGAACCTGTCTCTCGTGCACCAACACCTTGCTAATTCGTTATTCTGTTCTTGTCGGACACCTTGAACACATCCTGAATCGCTGCCTTGAAGCAGTCGATGTTGTAGTCAATGATACCTTGCTTGCTGAAGTTCTCGGAACGCAGCAGGCACACGAGAGCAAGGTAATTGTTCACCTCACGGAGGTACAGGACCATACCATTGTTCAGCTTGATCACTGATGAGGACTCGGAATCGTACGCCAGACCGTCTCCGTCTCCATCGTCGTTCATGCTAAACGCGGTAGTTGCAAAACGATTCTGGATAAGATGGATCTGCCAAAGTATGAAGATAGCTTCACCTTACCCGTAGATGCACGAAACATCGATCACCACATCGATCATGTCGCTACAGAGCTCGTACGACTGCATATCGACCGGGTTGCTATCAGTCGCGATGTAGACCTTGCTCACCACGTCGAACAAGAACGATTTCTCCATATTACAGCTCTGACAGGGGCATCAAAGAAGGTGAAAAGCTCATCGTCGATCCTCCAACATGATTGAAAGCCAACCGTGATAAGGATGTTCAGCAAGTTTTCGAGGGTCGGTAACTGGGGAATGAGTTTTTGCACGACTTTGCTGAAGGCTTCAAAGATACTGTGATCGTAAATGCTCGTGAGATAGAAACTCATGTGGATATCGAGCTCGCCATCATTGATCTCATCGGTAATTTGCTGCTGGATCTCCCGTTGGCAGTCAATCTTGTGATCGTCTGAGAGGAACAAATCGCCATCAACCTTATGGATAAACACTTCAAAGTTGATGTCTGGATTGTAACGATGTGCGCGAATAACAGTGTCGTGGAGGCGCGCAAGGGCTTCCGCATACGGCTCGTCCTGGGCATCGATGACGAAAACGATCGAGCCACACGACCGGAAAATCATCTCCTCGTTCACAAGCTGACCACCGTAAACGAGATCCTCCTTGAAGTCAAAATCCCCTGGGAAGTCCCAGATCTGGAACTGCACGAAAGAGTTATTGGCGATGTACTTGATGTCGAGGCTGTTGGTGCCCTCCAGGAACAGCGTCTCGTGTGGCGACATCTTGTGAAAGACGACGCGCTGAATACTCGATTTACCACATCGGCGCAAGCCCATGAGAAGGATGCGAGGCTTGTTTTCTCCCGTAAGCGTTGGCGAGTCGTCTCCGTAGCTATTGCGCAGACACGTATACTCATTAGGAACGAACTTCGTCCGCGAAAGACACAGAGCGCGCGCTCACCCCATTCCGGCCCCGTAGCCCTCCGAGTCTAGCGTCGAATATCGTTCAGGAGGCGACAGTGGTCCATAAATGAATGCACGCGCACGTACAGGAGTTTTCGTTCCAGTTGAGTTCCATCTCGGGCGTTCTTCCTTCGGCACAACTTGGGATGACAGACTTCAGCATCACTTCATGCACAACCACAGCACAAATTCCCACTCTGTACGATCAGGAATTGTTATATCACAGTATTGCATGTCGAGTTACTCTTTTTTACGAAATATGAAGTCAAATACCAATTTAAATACAAAAAAGTACATTGAATTACAATTGAACCCAACAGCTCTGCTCATCACCCGAATTCGAATAAATCCAATGAAAAATCCATGACCATGTTAGAAACGCTGGGAAGCAGCAGATATCTCACGCCGGCCCGAATGGAGGAGTGGCGCCATTCGCGCATCTTCCACGTCAAGCCGAAATGACTGTGCCCGCGAGCCCTCCGTCGCACGCCAAGACTCGTCGCTCTCGAAGCTCAAGCAACAGCGAACGCGCGTCACTGGAGGCGTTTCTGGGAGACAGCGACTGCGTCGTCCAGCAAACCATCCGAAGGTATGCGAAGTTCGTGCGCCAATGCCTCGACGGCTCGATCAACAAGCTCCACAATCGAGTCGGCGTTGACCACGGGATGTTCTTATACGAAGAAAAGTGTGAGACGACGTCTGTTTCCTCATTTGTGCATGAAATCTATCCCGGCGCTTGTACTCGGCATCCAACCCCAACACGAAGTGGAGATTGCAGCAGATCATATCAATCGTTGTCTCGCGTTACTAAACTATACGCCTTCGGAGGGGGCGAGATAGCAGGCACGTTGGACGATGTCATGAAAGGCGTTTATGCGGACAACACAGATAGCCACGCCATAAACTGTGCGGTTCAGTTCGGTGTCGACAATGTGATTGATAGTGGCATTATGGAATCATTTGAGAAGAGCGACGACAAGAATCCTTACAGATACTTCGGTGTGAAGTGGGTTGAGGTCGAGAATGGGTTGAAAGGTGCCGATACTAGTGACCCCGACGGTCCCAAGGAGAACCCGGTGGTAGACGAGCTTTACTGGATCGAGGTGAGGGGCTGCTGGTTATCACTAATGATGCACAATACAGTAGCTCACAAGAACTGAAATTGATGTAGCGGACGGGTATTCACACATCCAAGAGTGGGCATAAGTATGGTTTTCACCTATTCAAGACAGTTGAGACCGAGTACTACACGGATGACCCATCCTTCCGCCCGCTCCAAATGTCTGTGTGCTATCTCTATAACCAGGTTGAGAATGACGTGGTTCATACCTTCGTACGCGGAATCGTGGAAATCCCACATAGTGCTGACTCGAACGTGGAGGGAGTCGTTGCTCACGCCGGGCGACTGATGCTCGCACCTGCTCGGGTGCGTCAGTGCGAGAGAATGCGATCTATCTTGAAGATGATCGAAAAGTCAAAAACAGGTCGCTCTGAGATGCTGTAAGTTACTTCTTATTTCGTGCCACTGACAGATACGACTAATTCATCTTCTACAGGGCTTGTCGATGCTCCAAGGTTCTCAATGGGCTTCCACGAGTGGTGAGCACATCTCAATACTACTAGAGACGAATAAGTGACACTGACGTTCGGTCGAAAAGGATTTGTGTTCTGACTGTAGAGAGGTCATGCAACAGTGTAAATTGCTGTCGGTGAATGATGCATCTGAACGCAAACATGCCCATCGTGATAATGCGCGCATCTCCCTGGCTTCCACCTCGTCCACGCTATGTATGTGCAGCCAGCCATTGCTTGAAATGAGCAAACCCAATGTTAACATTGTTCATTCCTCGCAGCGGATGCATCAGGTGGTGTCGAGTTTACTGCTCCATCCGTGGGGGGCATGAAACTTGAAAACAAGCGCGGGACAGTAAGACAAGATGGTGAAGTCTCGGATTTGGATCCCGAAGTGCTCTCTCTTCGGATGCTTCTGCCTATACGCGAATGTCGAGCGACGTCTAACTACCGCGAGGAGAAAAAGAAGAAGGGTAATGTGCTGCTCAAGATGCTTCTCAAATACGAGGACGAGCGCCGAAGAGTTGCGGCGGACCTGGTTCGCCCAGGAAATGATTGACCATCACTCACGCACAACTTCAATTTGATTTGTGGAACTGGTAGATAACCGGTGTTTCTGTAAGATATTCTGTAACTTACGGTTCGACCTGAAAGTTCTGGACAAATCCAGAATCTTTGATTGGCCAAAATGATCAGAAACTAGACAAACTGCGAATGATCTCGATCTAGTCTGTCCTCAGCTTCTGGATTTTTCGGTCAGGAGAATATTTTACTTTCCCTGATTGGTGTTCACTGCGGTCTCAACTCATTCGACAATCCTAGACACGCACGACACACCAATAAAGGAAGGCCATGGGCAAGGACTACTACGCGATCCTCAACGTCAGCCGCAATGCGGACGACGACGAGCTCAAGAAGGCATATCGCAAGCTCGCGCTTAAGTGGCATCCGGACAAGAACCCGAACGATCGAGAGACAGCTCAAGCGAAGTTCCAGGAGATCGGCGAGGCTTACGAGGTGCTGAGCGACAAACAGAAACGCGAGATCTATGACCGCTACGGAGAAGAAGGGCTGAAGGGAGTTCCCGCGGGAGGCTCGGACGGCGGAGGTGCGAGCGGTTTCTCCGGTGTTCCCGGTGGTGGGTTCTCCGGTTTCTCAGGATTCCCAGGCGGCAGTTCTCACTTCAGCTTCCATTCGACCGACCCTTCCAAGATTTTTGAACAATTCTTCGGTACATCCAATATCAACGAGGCTGAGCACGCAGACCCGTTTGCAAGTATGTTCGGGAACTTCGGCAGCTTCGGAGGTATGGGCGGCATGGGTGGTATGGGTGGCATGGGCGGCATGGGTGGATTAGGTGGCCGGGGCAATGCTCGGCGGGCCAGTGCCGGAATGGATGATCCGTTCGGGCGCAAGCGGCCAGAGGCCGTCAAAACTCAGCTTGATGTTCCGTTGGAGCAGTTATACACTGGGACAGTGAAAAAACTCAAGATCACTCGTAAAGTGTTTGACGAGTCAACCCATCAAACTCGTGAAGAACAGAAGATTCTTGAGATCAACGTGAAGCCAGGCTGGAAAGACGGAACGAAGATTACGTTTGAAGGCCAAGGTGACGTCCTCCCGGGCCGTCCTCCTCAAGACATTATTTTTGTCATCAAAGAGAAGCCGCATGACAAATTCAAGCGGGACGGCGACGATCTGATCTATAAGGCAAAGATATCATTGAAGGATTCATTGGTGGGCGGAGGAACGCTGACGATCAAGTCACTTGATGGACGTCTCATCAACGTCCATCTGGACGGCGGGGTCATTGCTCCTGGTACGAGGAAGGTTTTTGCGGGCGAAGGGATGCCACTCCAGAAGAACCCATCGCAACGTGGCACGCTCTATGTGGAGTTTGATGTACAGTTTCCATCCAGCCTGACTGACCGCCAGAAGGAGCTCATTCGGCAAGCGTTGTAGATGGAGCACCTCAACCTGAAGTTGTGGTGCTTTTTGACAAATTTCACTCTAGTTAGCTTTCGCCAAGAGACATTATTTAATGGACCACAGGTTGCATAACTGGTCGCGTGCTCCACCGTGTGGGAAAGCGCCGAGTCTTGGAATTCGCTAAATAGAATACTTCGAATGCTTAGATTTGTTTTGTGCTCATTGCTTCTGGGGAACTTGTTGGGTCAAGATATCTCTTTGTGGGTTTCTCGGACTAGTTCGTTGACGCAAGCGGTGGCTATGTATCTGGCACGCACAACACACACTGCTCTCACCAATACCCAGTCGGTAGTCACATTGTGCCGCGGCGGATGTGTTGGTAGTTCATCAGTTCTGGGTTTAGCTGATCCTTCGAGACAGAAAGCGACCACGAAAGCAGACTTGCGTCGTCCTTGGACGGCTTGTTCATCTGTTTCACCTTCGCAGCCTGCTGCTCTTTCATATTCCTGATCGCGTTGGCGATCCCGTCGGCGAGCGCATTGACGTTGTCGCCACTATCGGTACGGAGCACGTCGAGTTTATCCAGCAGCTTATCAAACGCGAGTAAATTTTCTTTCACCATTTTGCGTTCTAGTCGCCGCCTTTCCGACTGCATTGTCGCGAGTTGTTTCTGAAGTCGGTTTACGAGGAATTCTTGCTCTTGCTCGAGTTCATTCTCAAGAAGCACCTTCTCGTTCAGAATCTTGGCAACCTGAGATTCGAGCGCAGCGCGCACCGTGTTGTCTTCGTGGGCGAGCTCTTGGAGTAGCCTCTCTTTTTCTTCGCGCGCTGCTTCGAGTTGTTTGTGCAGCTTGTTGACGATATATTCTTGCTCGTGCTCAAGCTTGTTTTCCAGATCGACTTTTTCCTTCTGGAGCTGTTGGAGCTTTTTCACCAAGGAGTTGGTGAGCAGCTCTTCCTCTCGCTCCACTTCGAGTGCAAGCTTCTCTTTCTCTTGTTTAAGGTCGTAAAGGCGTTTGATGAGGCGGTTGGTGATGCGCTCTTCCTCCATCTCCGTGAACTCGCCCATTTGCACGAGCGCCTCTTTGAGCTGCTTCACCTCGCTCTCCAGTGCGGCAGTGCGCTGGCGCTCGAGGATGAGTAGCTCGCGGTCTTCCAGCACCAGCTCTTCGCTCTGCTGGTGGTTCTGCATCGTCGTTCTCTCTCGTCTTCGTGTCTACGCGGTCTGTGTTTGGTTTGCCGCGAATCTGGTCGCCGCTCCTGCGAGCCGAAAATGTGCCTGTTCTTTTCCTTGCCGCCGTCTGGAACAATCCAAATCGTGCGGGTCTGCACGAGGATCCATGACCCACCCGTGCGAGGCTTCAGATTCCATTATATAATGTTTTACAGTTGTTTGTAAGTCAAAATGCATTATATGAACAATTATATAGTAATGAATATTAGGTATAACATTCCATGTGGCCGCTGGGCCGATTAGCTGCAGGCCCGTTCGGACCGTGGGCCGACTGCGCAGGCTCAGATTCCACGCAGGTGTGGTTTCGCTCCAGAATCTTGCATCACCTGCGATTTGTATGGCTTGCCACATTCGGCGTGAAGCCATAGAGTACCGTACTGTCTTACCCGAACTTCAACGTCTTCGACTTGCCCAATCACGAGCGCTTGTTATCTGCCACGGCGTTCTTGCACTTGATGTCCACTGAATCGCAGCCGGCGCTCCTTATCAGATGAAGTTCATAGGAACGTGCCACAATAATCCCAATTTCCATCTTCCTTTCATCCAACCACACAACACTTGTGCATCGCGATGGTCGCACTGCAGCGGCTGGCGTCGGATTGATTCGACTCGCGCGACGCTTCGTAGCAGATAAACTCGTGAGAGAAGCGTTCCCATCCGAAGCATGTAGCGAACCATGGTATGTTCACGCACTCGATGAGATCACGGCGAAAGAGTACGATAAGTTTGAACAGGGCTCATTTCAGAGGGAGACCCTCTCAGAGGTACTGGTTGCTTCTGTCCAACATCCATGGGTCGGAGTTGGACTCGAACGGATATTCCGTCAGTGTATGTTAACAGTGCATTCGTGGTTGAATCCGGTCATGCAATCCTGCATCAACACAAGTCTTATGCGCAATGGAAAGCGACGCAGCTGTCATACGAACAGCGTTGTTGGGCTCTTCGTGCAGTCCAGAAAGCACACAGAAAGCACCGGCGGGTTCCGGCTATTGCGTTTTCCGCTTCTCACCCTGATCCACCAACGTGTGTTTGCACAAACTTTGCAATGTTCAGTTATAAGTTGTCACTACGACTTTGCTTCATCGGTCTGATTGAATTCGTTGTGTTCCAAGGATAATCAATAATGGCTCGTCATCTCCCGCATCTCAACCATCACGTTGCCCATTAGCAAAGGAAGAGAGCCATTGGATCTAGCAATTTCACTGAAGAGGACATGCGAACAAATCCTCAGTTTTGGAAGTTTGGAACTCGATTCAATTGATTTAGCAGGTTCCGAGCAGCCACCTGTGAGTATTTTTGCAGTGATCAAGGTCGGCCCAAAGATCGCCGGATTTTTGCTGCCCCCCAAGGCTGTCAGGGCCTTTCACCCTTTCTAATGTGGGCCACCTTGTTTCCTGTGGAAATCAGTGTGGTGCACCTCAATCATGATTACAAACTTCAGTCGCCGGTGCGAGAGACCCAACTCTTGGTCAACAGGTCCCGCCGGAAGCCGACCCTCACGCCGTAAGCATGGCGGCAGCTGATGCGCCGAGCACGAAGAGCTCCCCAGCGGACCCGTCGATCGAATCGATCAGTGCCGCTGGGCATGCGAACGGAGAGGGCTCGTTCGCGCAGGGAATGTACGTGTCGATCTGGCCCAAGATCGAGCGGTGCCACAACTACGTTGCGGTCTTGTTGGCGGCGCAAGAACAGTTACAGGAGACGGTGGACCAACTCATTGCCGGTACTGTTCCAGTTGCTCAGATATACTTGAGCATGGGTAATTCACTGATGGTGGCCCCCCTTAACAATGAAGGCCTGAGAGAAGCAGAGCAAGCCGAGTCGAGTTCCCTTGTTGGATACGCCGATCGTTTGAAGCACTTCCCTGGACGTGTGGAGCGGCTACAACATAAACTGGAGATCATTGAAGACCGACTTATTGAGCTGAGAGAGTCTCGAGCTCGCGCCACGGGTCGATCTGTGGAACCGAACAACTTGTCTCCACTCTTTTGACGGAGTAATGTCGTCTCTACCTAAGAACTCACTGACTGAGGGTTGTCAGTTTACGAATCCTGTGCATATTTAATACGAGTGGGTACACTCAATCGAAAAATGATCCATTTGAGGCCGCAGCATCGATCTAGATATTTCTGCTTTCACTTGGTTACCTTTTGCTTGCTCCTCATGGTGGCTTCGGTGTTCCACGCCCTGATAACTCATCCGGTGTCAACGAATCCGACCGAACTGGAGGTGAGAAATATACCATGAATCACATACCCTCGATCTTCGGTTGACACGTTAGGTCTTTTTAACTGAGGAGGAGCAAACGACCTCGTGGTTAATGCTGCGGTTGCCGTGGATGACTTGGGCTGGCCTTCTCCCCCCTTGAGCCGTTTGGCGTCCGTATCGTCTGAGCCAACATGTGCTGGCCTCTTCTTATTTGAGTGCTGCTGCCTATTTGATTGTTGCTGTACTCGCAGCGCACTTGAAACGTTCGGCGCGCTAGGGCCGCCAGAAGCGAAGAGGTCGTCCACACTTGGAAGTTCCTAAGGTATGCAAGTGCTCGACTAGGAGGAAAGCATGCTGCTTCATAGGGGCGTCGCGTACCTCGCCAACAGCCGCTGCGTTTATTGCGCTCGGCTGGTGAGTATCTACCTCATCCTCTGAGGCTGATGACGCTGAAGAATCGGAGTAGTCGCAGAGCAACGACATGGTACCAATCACTTCACGTGGTTCCTGTCATCAAAAGCAAACCATGGTGTGGTGTACACAACTAGAGAGCTGTCACTCCGGTCGTCAAGACGAGGACACCGCTGAGACAGCGCATGAACTCGGTGTCGTGAACCGTGGAGAAGGCTTCAACAATAGCCACGGCACTAATCTAATCCGTTCGATTTCCTCTTATGCCTAGTTCTGTGTTTCTACGTTTGCTCCATCGAGGCGAAAACGCAAGCTCGTTAGATCGCCTTGAAAGCCTCTTGGGCTAGATGGGACAATGTCGTTAGCGCATACAATAATCTGCACTGTAAGCCAACAAACTCACCAATCTCTGAAAGCTCAGGAGTTGCCTTGGCGGAGTAGAACCGCGTAAGGTAGTCGAGAGCGAAGTTGTACACTCGCTCGTTTAAAGCATTGTCTTCGGCGTCTCCACCTCGTTGATTGTTGCGGTGGGCAGCGATAGCACGCGTACAGGAAACGAGACCTGCGTATGCCCGCGTATTGCGGTCCTTGTTCAACTCAATCGAACGACAGTAGTGCTTCCGCGCGACGCGAAGGTTGTCGAGACCACCGATGGTGGCATAGATCTGCTCGAAGAAATTCACGCTCAGAGATCTTGGATAATTCCAGTAAGCATTCGATACTTACATCGGCAAGGCGGCTGTGTAAGAAGGAATCCATCGGGTTGAACATCACCATCTCTTCGAAGCAAAATGCTCCATACTTGTAGGCCCCGATGGACAAGTATGTCTCCGCGAGTTCCATCCACTGCACGCACCATTCAGCGGGTCAGGGCGGACTTGACTGTGTTGATATGTATCAAGACTTACCGCAGCCTGATCCACCGTGAAGTTTCGCAAGAATTCATTCAGAGCAGCAATGAGCTCTTGCGTCTTGTTTAGAGCCTTCAACACCGCGATCCGTCGCTTCATGGCCAGTGCATTCGCCGAGTTGGCAGCCAAGATATCAGTGTATACTTGCTCAGCTTTTGCGTACTCGCCCTTTTGTTCCTTTTCCCCACAACCATTTCAGACAATCCGCGTAAACGATAGACTCGCGTTGAGACCCACCAACTGCATGCCTTCAAGGCGGCCAACTCGCCAGCTTTTCGGAAACTTTCCTTGCAACGCCTACGCAGATCTTAGATTCCATTCCATCGTCAAGCTCCGCATCCGTAGTCATGTTACCGTAAGGCATTTCTACGTGCGATCCAGTGGCGAGGTCAGCATGGTCAGATCCATTCCATCCTCTCAAAAACCTGCAACGCACCTCTGCCACACCATCCTCGTGCTCGTCCAGCGCGGCAATGAACACTTGTTCGTAGATGGTCCAGACTAGAAAGCACCGTGTGAGCCCAGCGCCTCTCGATCCGCTCGCGTCTGCGTACTGTCGCTGCCGAGACGCCACTTGAAATTGTCGATCAGCTCTCGTCCGTAGCGCAGCACGACGCGCGACACGCGGAGCTTCTCCTTGCGGATGATGGCGAGCAGCTCCACGTAGCTTGTGAAGCTGCCGCTCTTCTCCGCCAGCGCCAGCTTCTCCTCATACTCGACGATCCCCATGGTCTCTCGTCTCTCACTCGGCCGGCCAGGTGGACCTCCCCTTGCACAAAACCCTTCATTTATGATGATTCAAGAGTCTCAGAAAACGGTGCAACGCGACCTAGAAGAAGGTCGGAATTGAACGTCTATTTCATAAAAGGGTTGGTCGCCGTTACGAGCTGTTCATGAGGCAACGAGATCCGCTCGGGGTAGAACGTGTGACTTGACGGGTACTCGAGCAAGTTCTCGAGGCGAGCCGAGTAAATATCGACGTATCGTTGCACGAAGAATGCGAACTGCGAAGGATAGTTGTCTGCTCGGAAGACAGAGCCGAAGTTTGCGTTGATCATCTGCTCCATCCTGTTCTGGAGCTGCTCATGGATTTCAACGAACTGCCACACGAACTCGGGGCTCTGCACGCGCGCTGCATTGTCGCCACGGGATCTTAGGTCATTTTGAACCTTTCGCATCAGTTCCTCAAGTGCGCTGATCTGCAAAACCGAGCATTATACAGCAAGATCATTAGTCGTTGACGTCAAGGTGTCATCCCAGAAAGGCTCACTTGAAACGCAAGGAACTGATACTCTGGCGTACGCTGAACTCTGATCTCATCCTCGAGTTCGCTACGTGCAATCGATCTGATGATTAGGCAGACAAAGATACCGCGCAGTATCGACTTCATACCGGATGATTGCTCCGGTGCGCCACCCATTAATTCTTGATGGCTCCACGAGGTCTGAGAAAAGACTGTCTCTAAATGAAACCAACGTGTTAACACCGCAAATCATCCCCATCATCTCGATCACGACTCACCCGATGTACAAGACGCGATTGCCGCCCCACCCAGTTAGCCGGGTGAGATGATGGAGACTCCCTTGAGTGTAGACTTGATTCTTCTTCAGCTCTCGGACTGCTTGCCACTGTGGTGTCGACCATTGAGTGTTAAAAAAATCGCTGCTTCCATGTTCATCCAGAACTCCCCACACCTGGACTTGCTTGCGCTCAGGATCAAAAAGGCGGAAGGAACGGTGCCGGGTGTAGAAATTGGGTTTACGGGCGCTCACGAGCACAACGTCAAACAGCTATCGAGTAGACTCTCAATCAACCGGAAAAATTGCAAGACAACCACACAAGCATGGCAACAAACCTGGCGCCAATCCTTTCCAATCATAAATTGGAGTCCTGCGTCGATGTACTGGAATGAACTGTTCGTACATAAGAACATCTTCTTATCGTTCCGCTGGTAGAAGAAGCGACAATTTGTTAGCTCGGACCTGTGGTACGTGCGCACGAAGAAAAACGTACACGAATGCGTTCAAGCAGCGGTAACAACGTTTCACTCGGCTCAATGTAGCGCGATAGGTCTTGAGCAACTGCTTTGTGCATGTTGCCGCTGACGTGAACTTGGGTGACAGCCGCATGAACGTCCTCGACAATAGCGATAGGCTCGTATTCGATGTCCTCATCAATAAGGAACTGCACCACATCCGCAAACAGACACGCATGCGCCACGCTGAAGAGATCATTCAGTGGCTCCATCTTGTGGTCCCGATAGGCGACGGATATGTGTCGAGAACCCTTGTACTCGTCCATGATCTGATCACGTGTGAGACGCTTACGGCCGCGAAAGACGCCAGTGTTGCAAAGTTTTTGGTGAGAGCTGACTTTGCAGAGTAATCCTTTCTCCTTGTCGATAGTGAGTCCACGAATCGCAAACGTAGCGTCAAACTTTAAAGACTGGAGACCAGCTGGGTAGCGGAATTTGTCAACCTGATTCAACACCAAGTTTAGGAATCTGGTTCGTGATCAACCGCGGAAGCATTCACGAACCAAATAATCACGAGCCATGGAGTAGATGAGATGCTGCAATTCCTCAGTGTAATGGCATAGTGTATAGTCGTAATCTGAAATGTCGTGCCTACGATGAGTGCCGCTCACATTACACTTGCTAATACACCAAAATCGACCTACCGAATCCGACGACATCAATATTCGAGAGCCTGACAGAACACGACTGGCATTATTTGCATCGGTCACGATTCTCACTCTCGCGGCATCTATCTCACCGCAGATGGTTGTTCGCAAACACTTCGTTGGAGTCGGCTCGTGGATTCGGCTTGAACTTGGCCACAGTATCCTAATCACTCAATAAAAGGAATGCTAAGCCATTGATTAAACGAAGAGTAGCCCTTGGCCACGAATACGCACCTCGTACTCATGGACCATAGCGTGTACGTTCGAGAACGTCGGGGGAATGTTCACCTTGAGCTTTGCCATGTGTGGCAACGTGGACAGCGTTCGCGCCTCGACTCTTGCTCCTGCGTGTCTACACATCGCTGCGTCGCCGGCTAAGCGCCAAGCACCGTGCTGACGCCCGAGACGCAGTGCATGGACCATGGCGGCCATTCTCGTCCGTCCAAGACTGCGTGTCGACTTGCCGTGATGACAAGGATGACAGGCGATCGTCACTCCTGCATCATCTCAATAATGGGCTGTCAACCAGTCGAACGAGGGACTCGAGCTCCATTCGGAACGAGCGTCCAACAAGGATCATCATGGGCGACGAGAACGAGATGTTGCTCCGCTCGCCCCTGCGCTCGCTCTCGAAGACTCTGCATTCATCATCCTCGCTAGTCCACTCGGCAGCTACCAATCAGGCAGTACCGTCTAGTCTGGCGCTCGGAGCAGAGAGCAGAGAGCATGTGAAGAGCAGTGTTCTTGACAAGCGAGATTTGTGATCGCCACGACGTGCCCGACCATCCCGAGTGCTTCCAGCGCACGCAAGTCATTCGCGAACGCATACGAAAAGAGTTCCCGGAGATGGACGTTGTCACAGATATCAAACGTGTAACCAAGGAGCAGTTACTGCTTTTCCACTCGGCAAAACACGTTGAGTCGATCACAGGACTTTGCAACCAAGCAACCACAAGATTTAACCGTCCCGACTCCAACGGCAAGTCAGTAATGATCAATATTGACGGCGACACGACAATCATGGAAGGCACCGGAGAAGCTGCAATAGTCGCTGCTGGTGCTGTGTGCCACGCAATCGATCTCGTCATGGATGACTCCACCGAGTTTGTCAACGCCTTCTGTGGCGTCCGGCCGCCAGGCCATCACGCGGAGCCCCATCAAGCGATGGGTTTCTGTTTCTTCAATAATATTGGAATAGGCGCGTGTCATTTGCTGAAAGCATACTCCGAACGGATCAAGAAAGTGCTTATCCTCGACTTTGACGTCCATCACGGGAATGGGACGCAGGCAAAGTTTTCCAACAACTTCCCCGGAGTATGCTTTATCTCAACTCACCAAGGCCAGTTCTATCCATTTACAGGCTTCGAGAGTGAGAAAGGCAATCACGACAATATCCTCAACGTTCCACTCGCTGCTCGCACGAGCTCGCAGGCTTATCGCACTCATTTTGAGAACAAAGTGCTACCGGCGATGCATGCATTCGCACCAGATTTTATCCTCGTGTCGGCCGGATTCGACGCGCATCGCCTCGACCCACTCGCTGACATCAAGCTGGAGACAGATGACTACTACTGGATCACGAAGCACGTCACAGCTGTCGCATGGAAGTACGCGAAAGGAAGGGTAGTCTCGACGTTAGAAGGAGGTTTGCCGTTCGTTCCATATACACACGATTTCAATGGGCTCACGGTTGCCATCTCATTCACAGGTTACCACCTCGAAGCTCTCGCGGCAAGTGCTGCAGCTCATGTTCGCGCTCTCCGCGAAGGAGCTACCCCACCTCAACCATCCGACTCGGAAGAATCGTGTGCATTTGGTGGAGATGCGGAAATCGACGCTCTCGCGAAATCATTCGCCGTATCAACGATTATCGATGCTCGGCCGGTACAATGCGGTCTCTTGTTTCCCCTCCTGCACTGGTCCTCATCCGTGTCGCGTAGGAACTCCGTGTGACGGTTCATTTTGAAGCCAAGGACAAGCTTCTGGTCCTCAAAGAGAGATCCGTTCAGACGCTGCTTCAGAGCTGCAAGCACAAGTTCCCGAGCCTGAAAAAGAAGGCCAAGACCATCTCAATCCAGGATTCCCACGGCACGGTCGTCACCGACGACATTCTGGCCGCGATGGCCGCCGACCAGCATCTCTACCTGCGGTGATAATATACCTCCCATGTTGGTCGTCGCAGCCACTCATTTCCACGCCACACCACCGCGCCACACCATATTCCAGGACCTGCTCGCTCCCCATCTGCGCGCTTCCCGGCAAATTCGGGAAAGAGAGACATAGAGCACCGCTGCCTCGTCGACGTTGGCTGGCCAATCTTTTGCTCGTCGGCCTGGCGCTGCACGGGCTGCCTCCACCAGTCCCTCTCCTCCGCTGACTCGTTTCCAACAGTTGGATTCGTTTGCAACACCATATGACTTGAAGTCAGTATGTTAAACAACAAAATGGGTTGAAAACACTCGCGCGGCACCGCACACGGCGCATCCCCCCGCTCCACCCGGTTCTGGAAACGCGTCCCCTCTTGCGTCCACTATGCTAACCGCATCTGATTGGGTGGTCACCTACCTTGTTTTGGTTCAGTTTCAGCGAGATCTTCAAAAGGGAACTGTTGACGGACGGGCGGTTGCCGCGGCTTCTCGCAGCAGAGACTTCGCAATTTGCCGCCGCGCCCCCAAGCCTCCTCCTCCTGCTCTCCGCCATGGCGCTCTCCCCCGTGGCCTCCGACATGGTCTCCGACATGCTCAGCCAGGAGCGAGGCCAGCTCGTGCTCGCCGACGGCTCGGCCTACACCGGCTACTCGTTCGGCGCGCACAAGTCCATGTCGGGCGAAGTCGTCTTCAACACGGGCATGGTCGGCTACCCAGAGGCGCTCTCGGACCCGTCGTACCGCGGGCAGATCCTCGTGCTCACGTACCCGCTCATCGGCAACTACGGCGTGCCCAGCTTCGACGTCAAGGATGAGTTCGGTCTGCCCAAGTACTTTGAGTCGAGCCACGTCCAGATCTCGGGACTGATCGTCTCAGAGTACTCGTTCCAACACTCGCACTGGAACGCCGTCACGTCGCTCGGAGAGTGGCTCAAAGAGCACAACATCCCGGCGCTTTTCGGCATTGACACGCGTATGATCACCAAGCGTATCCGCTCGCAAGGCGCGGTACTCGGCAAGATCGAGTTCGAAGGCCAAGAGGTGCCACTTGATGACCCGAACAAGCAAAATCTTGTGGCCATGGTCTCCCCCAAGGAGGTCAAGGTGTACAACAAAGGCGGGGCCACGAAGATCATCGCGTTTGACTGTGGCATGAAGCACAACATCGTGCGTTACCTCGCAGGCAAGGGTGTCCAGCTGACGGTCGTGCCTTACGACTACGACCTTCCCAACTCAGACCTCGAATACGATGGCATCTTCATCAGCAACGGCCCAGGCGACCCGGTTATGGCAGAGAAGACTATCCAGAGCATCCGCTGGGCGATTTCACTGGACAACCCGAAGCCGATTTTTGGGATCTGTCTCGGCAACCAGATTTTGGCGCTCGCCGCAGGAGCGACAACGTACAAGATGAAGTACGGTAACCGAGGTATGAATCAGCCATGTATCGATATGCGCACAACGAGGTGTTACATCACTCCTCAGAACCATGGCTTCGCTGTTGACTCCAAATCCCTCCCGATTGGCTGGAAGACATTTTTCATGAATGCGAACGATCACTCAAACGAAGGAATCATTCACGAGACGAAGCCATTCTTCTCGGTGCAGTTCCACCCGGAGGCCTGCGGTGGCCCTACGGATACAGCGTTCCTCTTCGACATGTTCCTGGAGAAGGTCACAGGGGCACCGCAGAAGCTGACGCTTTTGGATACTACTCTGTACGATCGCCCACGATTCACCAAGGTGCTCCTGCTCGGATCAGGTGGTCTTTCGATTGGCCAGGCTGGTGAATTCGATTACTCAGGCTCGCAAGCCATCAAGGCCCTCAAGGAAGAGGGAGTACAGGTCATTCTTGTGAATCCAAACATTGCGACAGTGCAGACTTCTAAGGGTCTTGCAGACAAGGTGTACTTTGTCCCTGTGCGCCGTTCGACAGTGTTGGAAATCATTAAGAAGGAGAAGCCCGATGGAATTCTTGTCAGCATGGGCGGACAGACGGCGTTGAGCGTCGGAATCGAGCTGTACGAGAATGGCGACTTGGAGAAACACAATGTGCGTGTAATGGGAACGCAAATCCCAGCGATTATCGACACGGAAGATCGCGAAAAGTTTGCGCAAAAGCTGGCAGAAATCAACGAAACCATTGCGCTTAGCAAGTCGGCCACAACAGTCGAAGATGCCCTTGCTGCTGCCAAGGAGATTGGCTACCCAGTGCTTGTACGTTCGGCATTTGCTCTTGGTGGCCTCGGCTCCGGTTTCGCCTCGAATGAAGAAGAACTCCGAGTGCTTGCGACCAAGGCCCTCCACGGCTCATCCACAGACAACAGTCCCAAGCAGATTCTGATTGACCAAGACTTGCGTGGCTGGAAAGAAGTTGAGTACGAGGTTGTCCGTGACGCGAAGGATAACTGCATCACCGTTTGCAACATGGAGAACTTCGACCCCCTCGGCATCCATACGGGCGACTCCATTGTCGTCGCACCATCTCAGACATTGTCCAACAGTGAATACTTCAAGTTGCGTTCGACTGCGCAGAAGGTTGTGCGTCACTTGGGCATTGTTGGAGAGTGCAACATCCAGTACGCGCTGGACCCGTACTCGGAGCGATACTGCATCATTGAAGTTAATGCGCGCCTCTCGCGCTCGTCCGCACTCGCCTCGAAGGCCACTGGTTACCCTCTTGCCTATGTTGCAACAAAAATCTCGCTGGGCATCGACCTTGTCAACATCAAGAACTCCGTGACGAAGACGACTACAGCTTGCTTTGAGCCATCACTTGATTACTGTGTCGTGAAGATGCCACGTTGGGATCTGAAGAAGTTCTCTCGAGTCTCAAACGATCTCGGAAGTTTCATGTTGTCGGTTGGAGAGGTCATGTCAGTTGGTCGCAACTTCGAGGAGTGTATTCAGAAGGCTGTGCGCATGGTGAATCCGGTCCTTGATGGTCTTAACGCCAATGTCATCGACAACGAGACTAGCACGGCGATCATTGACGAGAAGCTAAAGCATCCGACAGACGAGCGTCTCTTTTACGTCATGGCCGCACTTGATGTTGGATACTCGGTTGATAAGGTCCACGAGTTGACCAAGATTGACCGCTGGTTCCTGTCCAAGCTCATGCGTATTTCCACGCTACGCAAGTCTCTCTCGAGCTACACACTTCCTGGTCTCGACGAACGTTATCTGAAGCTGCTCAAGGTGAACGGCTTCTCAGATCGACAGATCGCCGCTGAGATCAAGGGAGCAACAGAACTTGACGTTCGAAACCGCCGTAAGGAGCTTGGTGTTGTGCCATGCGTCAAGCAGATCGATACGCTCGCTGCCGAGTTCCCAGCTCAAACCAATTACCTCTACATGACATACTCTGGATCAGAGGACGACATTCCAAACAGCGACGATGGTGTGATTGTGCTTGGCTGTGGTCCATACTGTATCGGTTCATCGGTTGAGTTTGATTGGTGCGCGGTGAGTGCCGTGCGTACCATTCGCGAGCTGGAAAAGCCCGCGATTGTGATCAACTACAACCCTGAGACCGTGAGCACCGACTACGATGAAAGCGACCGTCTTTACTTCGAAGAGCTTAGTCTCGAGCGCGTTCTCGACATTTACGACCGCGAGCATCCGGAAGGCGTTATCGTCTCAGTGGGTGGCCAGATTCCAAACAACCTGGCCATGCCGCTATACAAGAACGGAGTCAACATTCTCGGAACCCACCCGGAGAGCATCGACCGCTGCGAGGATCGCAACAAGTTCTCGGCTCTGCTCGACTCGATTGGTGTTGATCAACCTCGTTGGGCTCAAGTTCAGGGCCACGATTCCGCCATGACTTTCTCTCGCGAAGTCGGATTTCCTGTGCTCGTTAGACCGAGCTACGTGCTGTCCGGTGCAGGGATGATCGTCGCTTCCGATGAAGCTCAATTGCAGACTTACCTTGCGAGCGATGCAGTCAAGATGTCCAACTCAATCTGTATCTCCAAGTTCATTTTGAATGCGAAGGAAGTCGAGTTCGACGGTGTCGCGAAGGATGGTCACATCGTCAACTACGCAATCTCCGAGCACGTGGAGAACGCTGGTGTTCACTCTGGTGATGCAACGCTCGTGCTCCCAGCACAAAAGCTTTACGTGGGTACAATCAAGGCTGTCAAGCGAATCGCCAGTTCCATCGCTCACGCGCTCAATATCACGGGACCGTTCAACATTCAGCTCATGGCCCGCGACAACGACGTCAAGGTCATCGAATGCAACTTGCGCGCCTCCCGTACGTTCCCGTTCATCTCGAAGACCTTCGACCTCAACTTTATCAACCTCGCGACGAAAGCGATGCTTGGTTTGCCGGTGAAGTCTGTGCCAATTGCACTCACGGATATCGATTACGTTGGTGTCAAGGCTCCTCAGTTTTCATTCACTCGTCTTCACGGCGCTGATCCTACACTCGGCGTTGAGATGGCCTCGACGGGTGAGGTTGCTTGCTTCGGCACCGACATGCATGAGGCGTACCTCAAGGCGCTTCTCAGCGCAGGCTTCAAGATGCCAAAACAGAAGAAGGTTCTGATCTCGATCGGCAACGCTGACATCAAGCGGGAATTTGGTGACAGTGCGCTTATTCTTCAGTCACTCGGTTACGATATCTACGCAACCCCTGGCACGGCTTCGTACTTGGAGTCGCTCGGTATCGAGGCTACAGTGTTGCACAAGCCTCTCGCAAAGGACAAGCGCAGCCAACAGCAGTCGCCCAATGCAGTTGACTACATCTCGACGGGCAAGATTGAGCTGGTCATTAACGTCCCAGAAGGTTCAAACCATGACGAAATCTCGGCCGGTTACCTCATCCGCCGTGCCGCCGTGGACTTTGGGGTCTCACTCATCAACAACGTCAAGTGCGCCGTGCTCTTCGCCCAAGCTATCCAGAAGGTGCGCAAGCTTGAAATCTGCAACATCTCCGAGTACTACGCGATGCCGACGGTCGGGTGGCGCCCTGGGCAGAAGCTGACGGCTCGCAAAATGTCGATTTGCTAGGCTCGGTTTTACATTCATCTCAGCGCAATATTTCCATTAGTTTTAGTATTACCATACCTAATCGTTCACACTTGCAACCGCTTCGCGATTTTTTGATCCATCCAAAATCGAACCAGTATTTATGACTCATTGTTCGATATTTTGGTTCTTTTCTTCGTCGTTACCGAAAAGCTTCGATATTCCCGTTAGAATCAGCCATCGTGGAAGAATACCAGTCTTCTCCACCCCAAGCGAGACTGTCAGCACGATACAACCGCACCTTAGGTGTGCTGCCCGTTACGCAATTGCAGAGAGTGTCGTTGGGCCGACGGCAAATGGTTCTTTGCTCCTAGTAGAGATTGACGCTTCTTCAAAATCACACTGCAACATTTGCCTCTGATTAACGGCGATTCTTGGGCTTCGGTTTGGGCACATGATCCTTCCACCAATGAAAGAGCTAGCGTAGCCAGGCAAATAGCGTAGCCAAGTAAATACCGTCCGAGAAGAGAATACATTAATGTGTGGCTGACGCACCGCTTTCCTCGCTCAGCTGCATTTTCCGATACATACAGTACATTAGTAGCAGCTACAACATGAGATCCAAGTCAGCATCGACACCGGTGAGTAATAAACACAGCTTCAGCGTCCAGCGAATGATATGTCGTGCGACGACGTGCAATATCCGCGTTGTCAGTGTTATCTGGGGAGAAGTTTTTCGGATACGACGTAGAGGAATTAATTTATTTGCTTCGTTGCCAATCCTCGGGAAAAGCCGTACTTTTCGTCTCTTTGGCGCAATCCCGTGCGTGATCGTGAGAATGTCCACGAAGAGTCCTCTTGGTGTCCACACCGGAAGACGAGCCAGCGCGCAGTGGGATAATTGAACTCACCGACGAGTACATTGTGTCCTCGGTTGTCCTCCACAAAATCGTTAGCATCTCACATCATCGAGGACAAGATTCCTTGGATATTGCATGGACTCTGAGCTGAAATTTTCACTGACGGTTGGGGATCTATTTCTCTCCATTCTCTTTTACTGAAGATGGCCGAGAGAAGCAAGATGGAGTATTGGACTGGCTGGAGTGTTGCGTGCGGCTGCGCATCCTTGAGCCATCAGAAGAGGCAGGCACTCTTTCTGGCCACCTGTCACGACATGCCTACTAGTCAGTTTGCGTGGGATGATCAGGTCACACTTCATGGAGCACAAACAATGCGACGTAATTCCAGTCGCGTGTCAATACGTGGACAACTTCGACGTCCCATCGTGTGTGCATTCTCTTCGCGACCTTCGAGCCATCCACGGACGACTCTTCATCAGCTGTGCGCCTTGAGGCAGCTCTCCGGTGGGCCACAGCAGAGCGCACGTATGCGCTTCGTTGGCTTCGCGCCTCTTAGAGAACCGCGCTCGGCGCCGGAGACGGCGCATCATGGTCGATCCCATGGGCACCGCTCAGTCGGCCACCATCAATGCAGAATTTAAATTCGGGACGGAGGACATAAGATTAGGAACATTCGGGACACATTGGGCAAGACAAGACCTTGAAGACGACTCTGGCATGAAAACAAATCGGACCAAGAAGCCGAGAACAGAGAGAGCGAGGAAGAGTGAGGGAGAGTGCGGGAGAGTGAATGAGAGTGAGGGTGAGAGTGAGAGAGGGAGGGCAGGGAGAGTAAGCGAGAGAGAGAGCTGATCCAGTCGTTGACGAGAGACAAAATTTTTATCAACTTCTAACGCGACTCTGTTTTGTTGACACTGTCGCCTGAAACTGATCGAGTGAAAGAGATTGGATACTCGGTCAGCAGAACTCTTCGATTGGAGCACACCGTCGCTCTGGAGCACTGGATTTCACAGTTGGCATGCAGCTGCCGTCGATCTCCAGCGTCTGACCGACGAGGGGTAGCGTTAGCAAGGATTACGTGTCGAAACCGCCAGATGAATAGGCTTGGGGCTTTATGGGATGATGGTCGTGACATGCGACAGCGTTTGTTGCTTCACACATGGCCTTTTCTCTCGGGCCTCACCGTGTGGCAGCATCATGATGACAAGGCCGATGCCAGGACGAGTCTGAGTTCGGCTGGTGCGTCCCTCGTTTGGGAGGTCGAATTCGGATCTGTTCGGAACGTGGCTGCTGGACACCTTGGTGGAGTGTCCACGTTAAGTTCGCACGGCTCTAACCGTTGCGAACCTCTCCTCTCCTCTCGCGGTAGCTCCCACGGTCTCCACCCCCAACGCCACCAGCTCAGCAGGGTGGTGCCTCTCGGCGCTGGTCACACCAATCGGAGCCGAGCCAGTCAGTCGCGAGTGTAGAAAGATCCCGCCTCGACGCTCTCTCGGGCGTCGCGACGGAAATAAGTCGGCAGGCTTCCTCTACGTCCCGTGGCTCGCGTGGGGTTGTGGGCCCCCTAGGTTTGGACTGCACACAGCCACGGCGAGTGCGTGTCGAGAGGAGTGCTCAGCTGGTCCGCCCTGGGGCTCGGGGTTCTCGCTCTGTCGACCTCCCAATTACAGCAGCCTTGTTCTCCAGCTGCAGCCGCTCAGACTCGGCACCCACCTGACTGGGGCTATTGGAGTTCGAGCTAGGGCCGGACGATGGAGAGTAGCAGACCGAGGAAGTGGAGCGGGTTTTTTGTTTTGCATTCGTGAGCGAGAGCCAAAGGAAAGACTGAGAGGCAGTGGAGAGGCCTTCCCACAACCACTTGCTTTGGCAGAACTCTACACAGCAGCCGCCCATCGCGCTCAAGCCAAAGACTACACACTCGCCGACTTAACACGCCACCAACCACCGCATCGCGACTTGTTGGGTGACGAGTTGCCGCCCAGCAGACGCGACGGACGCGTAGTACATCACTCTCGCGTGGGGACGACGGACGCGCAGACGCCCGACTCGACAGACAAGCCACATAAGATGCAAGTCCAGTCTGTGTTCCGCGTGCTCGAATGTCCACACGACGGACAACCCATGTTCTCTTCCGAGTATAAGCGAAGCAACCGCACGCGCATGTCCAAGGTGGGCCCTGACGGCGTGTCGTTTTGGCTCTTCTCACGTATGAAACTGATCATTTCGTGGATGCATTTAGATCCTCCGGTGTTTCCCGCATTGCTGTCCGACCCACCGACCGCGCAGCTACTGTGGATCAGCATTGCACGTCCATGTGACTCTAATCGGCGACGACAGTGAAGAGAAGGAAGGCGAGGATAACGTCAGCGGTGACGACGAACAGCAACCGTTGTGGAAACTGGATGTTCTGTCCCCTGCTCAGGCCTTAAGTGATTTCGTGGTGTTCGGACGATTTGAAGTTCACGACCCGGACGACCCTTTGAGGTCTGAGTTGCGTCTAGGCCAGCACGTCCGGGCCTCGGATATCACTGAGAACCGTGATCCAGATGTTATCTGGGTCCCTGGAGGCCAGGCTACGAGCCAGCGAGCCCTTGAGCTCGCAGAGGGGAGAGACTCGGGTCCTTCGCGTGTGTTCGTCTTAAACGAAGGTGATGGCGAGAGCCACCACTGGGAGTACGATTGGCGTAGTGGTACAAGCCAGCGCAAGCGCGCCAGTCAACACAAGTTTCGGGCCTACGTCTTCCTTCCGGATGTAGTGGATCCATCTATGTGGCAGGTGGTAGCTATCACCTCTTCGACTCCTTTCACACTCTCGTCGTATCGGAAGCAAGATGACGACGATTACGAAGGTGGAGGGGAACTTTCCCTTATTCAGGAGTTATCGGCAGTTGTGACTTCCGGCGGTATTTTACAACCACCTCCATCTGCGGCCCCTGTCAACGAGATCATGTTACTGCGTCAGAATCAGTTAGTGGTGCGTGACACGACTAAACTGGCCGTGGTGATCAATCTGCTTTCGGTCATTGATGTCAGTTGGGTGGATGGAGATGTGCTGGCATCGCATGTCGTATCAATACTCCGAACCAATCCAGACACAGCCACCACGTCCCTCGCTCAATACCCCGCTCTTGACCAAGAGCTCCACCAGTACGCGACCTCAGTTGTGTTACCTTGCCTAACCGCCCTCAGGGCTGCGTCGCCGCCACCGACATCGGACGCCTGGCTCACGAAATGGAGTGGGCTGCTGCAGCTTTGCGTGGACATGTTTTGTCAGCTCATTAAAGATGGGACTCTCGCCGAGTTGCAGGCTCTCGTCCGACGAGCTTCTCGAGTACAAACAATCACAGACGCGCAAGCTATCACGTCGTTCGTTGATTTCGCGGCCGAATTGGCGCGCCATACTGAACTTGTCGTTCGTCAACTTAGTGACCACGCTTCACTGGATTTGTTAGTGGACGATATCGTCTCGTGCCTTTTCGAGGAAGACCCAGAGTTCGAATGGGTGCCAAGGTTCACAAGGGAAGAGGCTCTGCGCTTGCTGCGAAACACAAGCCTGCTGGGACTGGACAGTTACAGAGAACAGCTTCGACTTTGTGCCGCTGCTACGATCCCAACGCCTGGACTGCAGAGCGAAGTATCGAGACTCTTCACAGGCACTTGGTGTTGCACATCGGCCGATACGTCTTCTTCTCTATCATTGCCTGCACCCCCTCAGGACTTTGGTTTCTCTGCTTTGACCGCCATTCAAATACTGACTGCCGCTCAAAGAATTGATATGATCATGGATGCCGACGCGACTGCTTTGCGAGTACGCACCAATTGGAGCTTCTTCTCAGAGCTTTGGAGCTCCTACGTGTTGGACGGTCGGCAGTATGCCGCTGCACTGCTTCCCAACGGTCTCAGCACCAGCATCTGGAACCAACTTGGAGCAGGATCAATTGTTGGCGATTACCGTGGGGGTGTGCGTCAAGCCGAAGACGGATCGATTGTCCTCGATCTGGACGTCTTCGTGTACAGTGTTAATGCACCTTCGTACTTCATCCAGATCGCCATGGTCCCGGCCGTTTCCTCTGGAGAAAGTCCACTTCAGTTGCTCATGCATGTACGAGTCTATCGCAGTCGCTTTGTCGCCGAAGCGCAGGTGGTGAGAAGAGACGAGCTGTCTCTCATGGCCCCAACTCAGCGCAGCGCACTGGTCGACTTCACTGCTGATGATCTTTTGCTCGCTGCGACGATGGTTTACGAGCAGACGCCGTGAGGCCGGGCGAAGTTTTGGTACACCGATTTGTTTCTTGTGTGGATCAGCAGCCAAGCAGACAGTAGAAGGAAAGTGTACTTGTAGAATAGATTTGCGACTGTTGCCTTTCCTCTTTAACCTAAGCAGGTCCACCCTTTGATCGGATGGAAACTTCAATATTGGGCAGTTCCACTTATTACTTATGACAGGCAAAGCTGGCGGGACGAAAGCACTTCCAGTCAGAAATGAGTTTCGAATATTTTTTCTGAGAGTTTTTGGGGATTAACGAACTTGGCAGTCAACATACTACTACTAGTATCACTTAGTACTTCAGACGACGAACAATCCAGGGCCAGGAGGAGCCGGTGCAATTCTCATCGAGGCAGACAATTAAGGCGAGCAGCTACGATCCTACGGAGCGCTGCCGTGAGCCTTGTTGCCAAGCACGCGACCAAAATCTAGGGGAATATCATGGCTTTATAGCCGCTACTCAGCTCGGCCTTAGCAGTCTCACTGTCATTGGCGAGAACGCCATAATCATCTACCAACCCAGCAAGCGTATGCTGCCCAAGAACGCCACCCTCCGCGCAAGGCGCCTCGCCGATAAACTCGACATAACACAGTGGACACGCCACAAGATGGCATATTCACTCGCCACCCTCGCGATGGACTCGGAACACAGCAGCCGAGTGCAGACCGGGATGGTTGCCCCGATCTCCCGGATATGTTACATAACGATATCGCTTTGTGGCTAGGCCTTTTCGGCGACATAGTAGAGTATTAGTATATCGAGCGCGCAGAAAGACATCTATTAGGAGTCACCAAGATGAACTCAACAGACTCCCACTTACATCAATCATCACTTCCTACGATAAACAGCTGATTCAACCTCGCCTCAAATACAGTGTATCTTTTCTAGATTTCACACCATTTTGAGCCAGTTCAGACGGATAACTCTTGTGACGAAGGCCGATGCCGCTAGCGATGTTATTTTTTAAAAAATGATGACGATTCAGGGAGGCTATGTACATCTTCTGCGCAAAATGTTGCGGAAGAGTCAGAGAGATACGTCAAATACGTCAAATAAAGAGTCCGTGCAGGTTGGTTTAGTATGAGCTGAACGGTGGTTGTGGAATACTTGGTATGCCCTTCGTCAGGTAGAGTTGGTCTTGAACGAGGCACAGAGGTTTTCGTGGTTTGTTGGGCATAACAGTCGAGTCAGAAGGTCGCGTGCTTGGTATGGCAGCTGATAGTCCACGAGGTGGTGAAACGGTCATACTGACGTCTAAAAGAAAGAGTCGAGGTTAGCTGCTCACTTTGGTGGGTTATAGGCGGGGAGGGGGGTGAAGATTTTTGGGTCGTCAAAGCTGGGGCCCACCACCATAAAAAGCGCCAATATGCAGTGAATCAATTGATGTGAGTTCACCACAGGCCACCCGGCAACTACATATCTCCGGTGTCTACAAATATCGCGTTGAGAATTTGTTTTCGACTTTGGCACATCCTGATCTTCGATCCCTTGTGCGGCTGTCGCCCTGGATGGAGGCTCTTCAGAAGCCATCGCAACGAACCGCATGCGATTCGAGCATTCATTGAAGGTAACAGTGGTGCCAATTTTTGTCGCGACCAATGATAGCTTGAGTGGTAGCTTGGTGAGTTTGGAAATGACCGTGTGGCTGAAGAGCAAATGGAGACAGAACGAAGAGAAAGAATGACGCGTGCGAGTTATTGGAGTATGATGATATGGCAGTCTTGACGGAAGATCAGAAACATGCCGATCAGATTTTCACCCAATCATTGCACAAAATTGAGTTTGAAATCTCAGATTTAAGGCGAGAATCGCCTCAAAGTCCAATCCGCAGTCAGGTTTTGAGAACGGATCTGAGGTATTCCTCGACAGTTGGCTGGAAGTGGGGGCGAATGGATCAGCAATATCGCCCAACCCTTACAACGGCAAAATAGCCATCGCGCGCGTGGGCTGTCGTGAAAGGCTCTTTGATCGCTGGTAAATGGTTTGGTTGACCCAAATTTTGAGGACCCTCTTGCTCTAGCAACGAGCCAGGCGCATACGTCAAGAGAAAGGAGTCGGTCCAGACGATTGATTCCGTAGTTCGCTCATCGATGGTGAAGTTGAAGTGCTCATTTTCTGAGTCACTGATGATGATCCAAAATGAGCACCAATAATTGGCCAACAGTGACTGAGGACCAACCAATTATACTGGTGTGCATCGTGGCCGTTGATACCTCTCGTACCATTTCCATCTTTCTTTCGGGAGTCGCGGCAGTTTTAAAGCTGGTTAGTTTCCGACGATGTGCTCACCAGGCAGAGTCCTGTGGTGAGTGCGCAAAGAAATTCTGATCTGACCAAACTATTCAGTCCACCGCATCAAGTGGTTTAGTGCTGAACAGATAATATGGGCATTTCGTGCTGAGGAAGACCGTGCTTTTTGTGGAGAAGTATCGTGCTCAAAATACATTTCCCGAATTCCCATGCCACGACCTGATACCTGGCTGGAAGGCACGCGCAGTTGTGGTATTGGACTAACTCCCAGCATCTTCAACGCGGGCGTGAGAACTCTTGTGGCCACACAGCCTACAGCGTTCACGCTCTAGAAGAATGACTCATACTGCCACTAGTGAAGAGACGATGACACCTCTAACAACGACCGTTCCGTCGCTTGAAGTGATAAGCAATGTGAGCGTTGATGACGAAGATCTGTTTGTGGCGGAAAGTCCAAGCAGCTCCCATAGCATCGGTACACCACCAACACCAGAGAATCGCAAGTTCGACTGGCCCCGGTACACAAACGAAATGGTTGCTGCCTCTGAACTTCGAAGCTGTGAACTGACACAGCCAGATCTATCTATCAATGTTTGCACTGGATATGACCCAACAAGTGCTGGTAAGGTCGAGGTTGAAAGGAATCCTTGCAGCGTGAGTGAGCTGGCGAATTCTCACGAAGGGGAACTCCTGGCGCTGGCCCCGATTGGTGAGGATCTTCGAGCCGATGCTGAATACTCCACTTATCCATCTTCCTCATCTATGTCAGCGCCAGAGGGTAAACTCATAACAGAGCGTGGTGAGACTCCAACAAACCACAACTCAAGCCTCCTGGGGGACTTCTCATCTCACTTTCAGCTGGGAGGAGGGCTAGTGAGTTGGCTACATGGTGACTTAGAACGCGTACACGGCAACAAAGAACACAGTGCTCAATCCCCCGGTGATGCGGCTGGAGCCGACACAAAAGTTCTCAGTACCCAGCGGGACAGTGGGAATCCTTCGTCTGGTGAACTGTCGAAGAAACGAGGCAGCTCTTTGTTCGTCAATCTTTATGACAAAATCAAACAGAAACACGAAGAGCTCGAACTCAAACTACAATTGTTCGATGAGCCACCTTATGGAACCACTCAAAGCGCAACACATATTCCTGCATCAACCACAACTCGTTGTTTGGGTGCTCAAGAAACCGACGCTGCAACTAATCTTGCTTTCGCCAGTGAAATAGCAGCATCTTCCCAACCAAGCAAACACGGATTCCGTCGCGACGTTCGCATCCGATCAGCATCATCGAACGGAGTCTCCAATACCACACATTCTGAAGCACCAGCCATCCCAAGAACAAGACTGCGCTCTTTATCATTCGTAGCTCGCAGCCCGAACGTACCCACCGCAACAGACAATGTCTTGGCATCGGCGGCTGCTTCTCTGTGTGATCCCTTCACTGTTGAGGAGTGCCTAGCTGATCCCAAACTCGCTGCTGAGTTTATCAGCTCAACCTTTCCAGGCGATGAGTGGCTACTCGCGCTATTATATTCCATCGAAGAGTATGAGGCACTTACCACTGACCTCTCTTCGTCAATGGAGCATCGCCCCGACACCCAAACAAGGATGGCAACGGCAATTCTAGAGCGCTTCTTATCTATCAAGACTCGTCCAGAGTATTCTGTCCTCCAATTGATGGGAAACGATGTCCGTGACATTATTTCCCAGTGTCACCGCATCGATTCGGTTCGCCCATCCGTCGGCGTTGAACATGACGTGGGTTTGACGAAGTCTCAAGGAAGGATGCTTCCTCTGAACTTGTTTGAGGGCGTTTACACCTTTGTGTTTGAGATGCTTCGAAACTCATTCTACAGCAAGTTCAGGCTCACAAGTGAGTATAAACAGTTACTCATTCAGCGTATACGGCAACCGCAACAAGCTGTGAAGGAGAATTCGTTGCAGCATCTCGTACCGACGTTCGACCAAGTGATTGGGAGCGAATGGTCCTGCACGGTGTTTTGGGTATACCTCTTTCGTACGTCTCATCACCACCCTCTCAGTTTCATCATGGATGTCAGCTTCAAATTGCGTCATCTCCAACTCTCAGCGCGCGAGGCACAGTCAGGAAGCATCGAGTCCGAAAATGCGCTACGGAATTTGAAGAGCGAGCTTCTTCTGGTTTGTCGGCGCTATCTCGGTTGTCAAGCTGCAGTATTGGCTTTGCCGTTGACCTCATTCATGCTAGTTCGACTGAGAGATGAACTTCTTGCGGACGCGGCAGCATTGCAAGAGTTAGACCACCCTGATGACTTGGTTATCCAGCACATGATCGAAAAACTCGATAGACTACTGACGCACATTCGTGTTGACTTCAAACGTATGAGCTTCGATAGGTTTGCTAGTTTCCGCACGAGCACGCTGTATCGCGACTTCGTCATCGATGCAGGATCCACGACCTCGGCACAGCGCGCCAGAGCAGATGAACTTACTCAGCTACTTCGCATCAGCCGGATTCCTTTTCATCAGACTGCAGTGAGATCTCCCAGCATACCTGATCTACGTGAGCTTTGCTGTGATGCTGATGATTACCTCTTTGACAACGCAATATCGTGCGTCTTCAGCTTCCTCGGAGGCGTTGTAAAGAAACAGGGCAATGGCTTACACCATCCTGCCAACCACAAGCTCATCTACGTATCACCAAGAGAAGAGTCCAGTACCTTCGATGCCTCGTTGAAGAAAGTACTGAGTCTCCTAACTCCAAACCAAGACGTGGATACTTGCTCGGCGCCAGAATTGCTCCCCACATGCTTCAATTTTTTAGCGGGCAGTGGTGATACTATAGTCTATGGCGCAGTGTGGCGCTTCTCAAGACTTGATCAGGAGCCGCTTGGTGGAGAATGCGATACAGATACGGCGCCTGATGAGACTCAGAATGGTGTCTGTGTCTTGTCTCGATACCCGCTGATTGATGGTCTTCGTGAGTGCATACGCGTTATTGCTTCACAACAGAATATACAATACCACCTAGCAGCCGTAGAATCAGATCCCTCTGGCGAAGATCCTACCATGCGCCAGATTTTGTCTGCTATGCGCGATGCACTTGAACACCATCGCCGCCGACTACTTTCTTGTTCAACTTCACCTTCGAGAGCTCCAATGTTGGACACTTCACTCCAAGATCTGTTCGATTGCCTATCCGTCTCACACGCAGTGCAGCTCTTCTCGCTCATCCTGCAAGAGAAGAGTATCGTTCTCGTTTCTTCCAGTTACTCCGTGCTGCTGTCAGTCGGCGAATCCCTTCGGGCCATCATCTACCCGCTTGCGTGGAGCCACGTGTATGTCCCTGTGCTGCCGGCATCGATGAAAGCCTATCTGGATTGCCCGACACCGTTCATATTCGGTCTACATACGAGCTGCGCCCGCCACTGCGGACTCCTTCAGTATGGTGAGGACCTCGCAGTCGTCAACCTCGACCGAGACTCTATCACGGGCGGCGGGGACGTACACTTGCCTCCCGAGCGCGCAGCGAGCCTCGGCGACACGCTGTGGCGCCTCTGCAAGCCACGACTGTGCGCGCGTGACCAAATCGAGTTCGATCCCGGCGCGCAGTCGACCGCACCGTTCCCATCGGACGCGGTGCGCCGGGCCTTCCAGGATGAGCTGCTCAGCATTTTGGGTCACCTGGAGACGTTCGCGTTCCGCTTCGAGTGCGCCGACCGCACAGTCGCAGTCGTGGACACGAGCAACAAGTCGCGCCAGTGGCCTCCCGACGCCGCTCGCTTCTACTCGGCGGTTCTCCAGACGCAGGCCTTCTCCACGTATCTTGGAGGGAGACCCCTCCTAAGTTAGTTCCCTCTCTTGGCGAGAGATGGCTACAGTAGTACTCAGATTCTGAGCCAGGAATTTGCCATTCTCTCCTCGCGCGACCTTCGTGCAACATAGCCCGTACTCTCTGTCACTCCCGTGTCGTGTGTCTCGCGCTGACCACATTGAGGAGGGAGGAAGTTCCGGCGGAAACGACGGAAAGGAAAGTGGCCAGAAGAAGCCTCCGCGCTGGACGACTCCCGCCACGCACGGAGATACGCGCGGTGAGAGGAGGTGCGCGAGACCGAGAGGCCGCTGGACTCGCCTTCCGCGGCTCCGAGACCGGCCGACGAGCCGAGCAATCACTCTGGCGCCATGGAGTCTATTGGACGCTCCTACAGCCGCCATTTCTCAGCGTTTCTCGTCGACGAGAACCAGCCGCAGATGCCCTCGCAGCCTGTGCATCAGCCACGACCCTCACGCTCATTCGAGGGCCCTCCGGCAGTGCGCCAGCGGCCTGCGATCAACGCGAGGACCACCCGCACGCCCTCGGTCGACGACATCCCCGTGCTCGAAGGCGGCTCATCAACCAAGATGGGTTTCTGCTCGGACGACGACGATGATGACGACGAAGACGATGATGATGAAGGTGATGACGATGCCGAGGAGGAGGAGGATGACGATGGTGTTGGCGACGATGGCGACGTTCCTGTTCTCCAAACAGCCGAGGATGCTGGGAAGCCCAAGAAGAGCAAACGCAAACAGGCAGCTGGTACCCTGCGAAAACTGCGCGATGCCGCAACAACGACGCGTCGGTCACCTGAGAAGCCGACGAATGGTGGATCGCCCGTCGTTCTGGACCGTAAATCGTCACAGTTGACCACCTCTTCGTCCAATCTGTCGATAACTTCGGTGGGAGATGCAGCCGTTTTTACTCGATCGTCTATGGCGGGTAATCCAACAATGAATCGCGTGATGGTTCGTAGTGGATGGCTAATTCGCCAAGGTCAGCACCTCAAGACATGGAAACGGCGATATTTCGTGCTCATCAAACGGACCAATTTGCTTACCGGAGAGTACACTGCATCGCTACAATATTACAAGGGAAGCAATTTCGGCAAACTGCGTGGTGAAATTCATTTGCATGAGGGTGGACCTCTGACCATTCGATTCGTTGATGCCAGCGAGAGCAAAAAGCCTTTTTGCTTTGGCATTTCACGTGGAGAGTTCTCGCTCTATTGTCAAGGAAAAGATGACGAAGACGTGAGCGCCTGGGTTTGGCATTTGCAGAGTCTAGCTTCTCCCACGGCATTAGATGGAAGTGTGCTCGGTGGTAGCGGCTCGTTCAACTCATCGGGGGGGCGAAGCACGTTCGCGGGGATTGGGCTGGCATCTCTTGGAAATCGCGGGATTTTCATCACAGCCGAGCTTCGGCGGTTACTACACAATTCGAAGTCTCCCGAGGCTTCGAAGTGCAAGAGCTTTGTGAAGAACTTCGAATGTCAGAGCTCGAGTTCATTGCGGCAGTTACGGGATCTGCATGCTTCTGTAACCGAGTCGATAATGCGCATTCACGGGGCTAGAATTATTGCGATGACCGAAGAAAAGGCACAGATCGAACAACAATCAGGGTACGCGAATGGAGGTCACCCTTTAAAACTTTCTGATCTTCGTAGGGTTACCTCTCGTCACGTGGAGGATGTCCTCTACTCTCCTGTTCAAGATGCTGTATCATCGTTTCTACGGCGTGCGTTTGCTGAAGACGATGCAACATTGAATCGAAAGCTTCGATGGCTTCAAGGCAAGGATCAAACATACTACAATATCCCTCTTCATCAAGCTTCATGGAAGGATTGGAGAAAAGCATCGAAGTTATTGGCTCAGGCTGCTCAAGTCTCGTCACCAACAGCGAAGTACGAAATTCTTGTGGCGACCATGAAGGAAATCCAACTGACCTATGCGGAGGAACACGATCAGATCCTTGAGACAGAGAACCCTCTTGAAACCGACGACCTGATACCAATCTTCACCTACGTTCTGGCAAACAGTGGGCTGGATAATCTGCTCGCGATGAAGTTGCTGCTGAGCGAATTGAACGGTGCATGGGCAGTTGGTGGATCACTTGATAATGGCGCTGCTCTGAACGTGTTCAAGTATGCAGTGGATTTCATCGGGACGGTAAGCATCCCTGCTGTTCTAGAGGACATTTTCAAAGACCAGATTACTCTCTCCATCGACGGGGAATGGCGTCAAGTTCTTGAGCTCGAACTCGAACCCACATATCGTTACGGTGCGGTTGTGCGGCAAATTTCTCAACACGGCATGAGTACAATCGGCTCGAGCGTTTCGCGGGGCCATGTTCTTGTGACTGTTAATGGACAGAACGTTGTATTGTGGCCATACACAAACATAGCAGCATTACTCAAGGAATCGTCACCACCACATCGCCTCGCATTCATCCCGTCGAATAGTTACTTCAAGATTCTGACTTCGAACAAAGCGCTATGGAACGTCGCCCTTGTTCATGCCTGCCAGCGAGGAGATATTGCGAGCGTACAGATGCTTCTTGCGAATGGCGCCGACGTCAACTACGTAGCCCATGAATCTGGAGGAAACACACCTCTGCACATCGCCGTCAGTGCACTCCACTTTAATGTTGTGTCTTACATACTGCAACACGGTGCGAAGCCTAGAGCTGTGGGCGAGTACGGCAGGACAGCTCTTCACATGGTTGGTTCTCCGTGCACACTACCATCTTCCTCTCCGTCTGCTTCTTCCACTACCGTGAGTGGAGGGAACTCTCTTCGGCACAGCACAATGAGCAAGTTCCAACCCACTGACAAAGTCGTGATGATCATCAAGAAGCTGCTAAATCATGGAACTCCAATCGAAGCGCCGGACATTTTCGGCTATACCCCCCTCATGCTGCTGTGCAAGAAAGGTCTCGTGAACGGGGTGGATGTTTTGGTGGAGCATAGCGGTGGAGATCTTGACTTGAATGCTCGGAATTGGCAGCATGGTATGTGCGCACTTGCTCTCGCTGCACGAAATGGCCATCTAGATGTTGTAGAAGCATTGCTCGACTATGGTGTCCAACCTGACGTCGTTGATCTGCAAGGAAATACAGCCCTACACTTTGCAGCGGCGATCGCTGCAAAGGATATATGCCGGGCTTTAATTCAGCGCGATTGCGACGTCGACGTGCGCAATAGAAACGGTGTGACACCGTTGATGATTGCTGCAGCAAGAACCACAGATCTGTCGACCGTGAATATGACCAAGAGCAAACCGCGCAATCAGGTACCTTCGAGTCGTGTGGACGAACTAACAGTTCATGAGACGATCGATTATCTCATTGAAGCCCAAGCAGATCTGTATGCGGTTTGCAATCTATACCGACTTCCGCTCCATTACGCTGCAAAATTTGGAGGCAAAGAGATATACGAGTTTATTGCGAAGAAGATGAACAGCGCTGATGTACAACGAAGGGATATATCGGGAACAACAGCTGCAGCTATGGCTGAAGGAACAAAAGACATCAGTGTGAGCAATGATAGCAGTGAAGACCCTTCATTAGGCGATGAGAACGAAACCCGCGAGTCTCAGATCGAGTCCCAGTCGGATTTCCAGTTGTTGCTCAGTAGTACGTCCCAAAAGCCCGACGAAAAGATTGAACGGAGAGATGACTTGATTGTGGAAGTGACATCTGACGAACGACATATCGTTGCCGGAACCCTCATCGCGATATGCAACGAACTGTATCAGGCTGAGTGTTACGATGTGGATGACGTCGCGGCCCTTATCAGCACGTGCACTGTATCGTCGTACCGCGTTCTGATCGATTACATGCGGGATGCGCTACGAAAAACGGCAAGTTCGCCGGATGAAGCTCTTTATGTACGTCGGATGGTATTACATTCTGTCGATCTCATGGTTCAAAGCTTCATGCAAAAAGTTGAGCTCGACACGGAGATTTGCAGCTGCATCTACAACTTCTGCAATGAATTGTTCCCGTTCAAGTTGGATGATGACCCAGCTTGTGGACAGTGGTTAGCTTCATCACTGTTACCCATGTTTGCTGAAGCTGTTCGAATGGGTCGCTTGTTTGATTTGCGAGTGGGATCCCCGTGCGAGGCTGCATATACATCTCTCCAATCATACCTAAAGACGGCCAAGAAGTTGAATCCCGCTTTAAAGTTTCTCGATGACGATTTATTCGCATCAACATTTGGAGTAGAAGTTATCACAGAAAGCATGCGCCGGCGTCTGTCCATTGCCGGAGTGTGGAAGGGTGATGCAAACAAGTCTTTCCTCGTCCGTTCTGAATCGAGCGAGTCACCATCAGTTGCTCTATCCAGAAAAACTCTCGCTTCCGTACCTCTGGCGCGTAATCGATCGGGTGTCATTGAGCGAGCGAGCCGTGTGTGGTAAGATCCGTAACGTGTCTGACGAAAATGAATTAAAGGACGAAATCCTAACCCGAATGAATCTAGGCTCCTAGACATTGATGTGAGTGTTCTGGCCGACCAGATCACACTCTTCCAGCACTACTTGTTCAGTCAGATTCGAGGTGCGCCTCGCCCAATATGCATCTTGCAATTTTGATGAGCTCACACCCCTGACTTGGTCAGTATCGGAGATGCTCGAGTCGAAGCGCTCAGCTGAGAAGACTCCAGCATACGATCGTCTACGGCAGTTCCACAATCACATATCTGTATGGGTCGTGAATCAGATTTTGGCTCGCGAAGACGTCGACCAACGAGTTCAGATTCTGTCCCATTTTATCAAGGTATGTGGTAAACTGGTGAACGCGCGATGCCTGGGCAGCACAATCATTCTATTTTATTTGTGATGAGTTCAGGTCGCCGGGGTTTGCCTCCAGCCCTTGCAAAACTTCGACGGTTTCATGGCAATCATGAATGCAACGAATGACTCTTCAGTATTTCGGCTGAAGAAGACTTGGAACCGACTATCTCCTCAAGTGCGCGAGCTGTGGCACGAGCTCAAAAAGTTCACCGAGAGCGGGGCTCGGTACGGAGAGTTGTCGAATGCTCCTGCTCTGGTATAAACTGATTTGTATTCTTGTGTTTCCAGGTCACTCCATAGGCTGATGAGAGATGCAGTGCCTCCGATGATACCCTATTTAGGAGTGGTGATGCAAAATATCATCGCTATCCAAGAGTTTCCCGACCGCGTTGAAGGAGACCTAATTAATTTCAAGAAGGTGAGGAGGCCTTATATTTCGCTGGAAGCCAACAGATATTCATTTCGAATTGTGTAGATTCGCCTACTAGGTGGTGTAGTCAAACGATTTTCGTCTCTCCAGTCCTCTCCATATCTATTGCAGATAGACAAGCGCGTTCTGGTACGTGCAACGATTTCTGATTGACAGCAAGAGTGGACGTTTTAATAGTCACGTTGAATTTCTGCAGGATCAGATATCGTCTCCACTCCTGTTTCCAGACGCTGACGCTTGCTTCAACCGCTCTCTCAAGGTTGAGCCGCGTATTCCCACCTCGTGAGGCAACTCTCCAATGTTGAAATGAGTTACTGCAAATCAAGTTCGAGAACTTCTGTGTTTCCGTCGTGTTGAATTGCTGCCCACGAGCATCCATTGAAGAGCACATTAGTCGATTGTAGCGCTTTGAAGCTGCGAGTTCGATCGGTAGACTTGGTATCGAGCGTTTGTTCACAGTCTAATCTCCTGTCGAGACTGGTCCATCAGGCTGCTGATCAGGAGAATAGCTGTGCTAGGATCCATCTGTATCGAGCGCAGGCATTGGCAGCCAAGGAAAGTGGACCGACGACAAGTAGTTCAGATGGGTGCTCCGGTCTACAGCGTTGATGAGATCGATTGGTTCAGAAAGGTGCTAAATTAACGCTAGATCCACACGATTACAGTAGTACGTAGTAAGACCAATGGTTATGGTGACGCTGAGATTCCATAACGCATCTCATTAGATTAAAGTTGCCCGGATTCAAAACCATTTCGGAACAATACGCATCCCGTTGGACACACCGAGAGTTATCTGCGGCTGCGCAGTCTTGCTCAAACGTTGACACCCACAACGGACTTGGGCGTATCGCACATTGCGACGCTGATTAACAAATCCACAATGAGATACCTTCTTAAAACAAATATGCGAGAGGTACCAAGTGGCGCAAAAAACCCTGTAGAAACGAATGCAATCATTGACTCTTCTTCCCGGGAGGTGCCACGACAAGACTTGCCGAAAGTGGCCACCATGCCTGCCACGACTCTTCGCACATCCCACTAGATGTCACACTCGAATTTGATCAGACCGATCAAGACCAGAGCTTATGGGACTACGACGATGGGTGTTCTTGGCGTGGACCACCATGGTGCTGCAGATACGAGTTGTTCGCTCACTTGCGCTGGACCCGACGATTGTGACGGATCTTCGTGTCGTTCAAGGAAAGACCGATGCTGAGGCGAGAGACGCATGCGCATCGATGTGCCCGTGCCGTGATACCCTCACTAAATACGTGACGACGAATTGGTTCACAGTCGGAGCTAACCTTAACACCAACAATGATGGAGAAGCCACCTACCTGTGTATGCGTCAAGACCGTCGATCAGCAGTGGAGCGCGACGGCGGGACACCGTTCGTACTCCAGTCAATCGTAGTCGTGGAAGACGCGTGTCCAGGCTCGATGACGACGCTATTCGAGCCGAGACCCGGTGTTTTCGTGTGTCTACAATTGATTTCAGCGACACATGCGCTTGCGACGGGGACATACGTGAGCGAAGTGGACGTAGTCGTCACTACATCGGACAACTCGACAAGCTGGATCATGGTCCCGACAAGTGTACATACAACTTCATCTAGCACCTCCTTCGTGCACATTCGTTATAAGCGCCCTGTTCGCCCGATCATCGACTTGAGGGTGCTGACCGACCTGAACCCCACGACAAGTAGTGCAACGGCGTGCAGGACTCACTTCAATGCGTCGTGGGAGCCGGCAGGTGCAGGTTTTATCCAGAATATGAAAGACAACAAGCGGAGCATCATCTGCGTCGAACGCGCGTACGCACCAATCGAGGGAGACGTGGGAAGTGTCGTGGCCCCCCGCGTACTCACGGAAATCCGCATCACCTCATCGGAAGATAGCTGTGGGACAGAGTTTCGCACGCTAAGTGATCGTTGGAATCTCTGCCTCAGCTTCGCTGCCGGATCGTCGTCGCGGTTTATTAGTTACTTGTCGCTCGTCTCGAGTACCTCGCTGTTATCTCCACCCACACTCCCGGGTTATGGTGCTGTTTCTACAGCGGATCTCAATGGTGGTCTCGGCGGCTGGTCGGCGTATCTCGTGGCCCAAGAAGCGGAAGCATATTCAAGCTCACAGACGAATGGACCTGCTCCAAAGACAATTTCTCCACAGGTCAATGCGTTGCCACTCCGTGAGAAGGCACCGCTGCGTGCACGGCAGGTGATCGATACCAGAGACCCAAACGCAAATCCCCAGCTGGCTTTTAAGATCCTGCAGATCGCTGACCTCCACATCACCGGGGATCCTGATCGATATTGTCTCAACCCACCGGTCGATCGCTCAGCGTGCGGGATGCAATGCACCGAGAACCTCACGGTCGCGTTTCTGAACGATTTACTAGACGAGGAGTCCCCTGATCTGGTCGTCTTTAGTGGGGACACAATCACCGTCCGCAAGTGGGAGCTGAAGGATGCTGCGTTGAACGCTGCGCTGTCGCCACTTGAGCAACGCAACATCCCGTATGCATGGATCATGGGCAACCACGATGATGACTACGTATACAATCGCCATGAGATTATGGACAAGCTTCTCCAGCGAGACCTTGCCTACGTTGAGAAAGGGCCTTCGGCGATTCAAGGTGTGGGAAACTATGAGCTCAATATCATACCACCGGTGAACAGTTCGTGGGGACTCGAGAACGAGACGATTTTCCGTATCTACTTGTTGGACTCGAACAAGAAGCGCAACTCAACATTGTTTCCCCACATCGACTCAACATACGACTGGATTCGAGAAGACCAGATCGAGTTTTATAGGAAATTATCAATTGGACACAAGAACGAGGCCCCAGACAACAACAGTACAGTGCCTGCTGTCATGTTTTTCCATATCCCAATCCCCGAGTATGCTTCAGCGGGCTCCATTTTTGCTCGACACGGGGCCAAGAACGAGAAGACCGAAGGTCCAGGCTATAACAGCCACTTGCTAAAGACACTCTCCGAACTCGGCGAGGTCAAGGCCACGTTTGTTGGTCACGACCACACCAACGAGTACTGCTACAAGACAGAGGGCGTGCAGCTCTGCTACGGCGGTGGTACGGGGTTTGGCGCAGCGCTGGGCGACAGCTACGTCGCGCGACGTGCCCGCGTCATCGAGTGGACCGCCAGTGCCGACAAAAAGCGCGAGATCAAAAGTTGGAAGCGGCATTTTGGCGCGAAATTCAGCACACGTCAGCTTGAAGAAGTATTGTTCAGCGAAGACTAACGAAGTAGGAGAGGTCTCAGTCGGGGACGACGAATGGATGGCTCTCTCTCTCTCCCGAGGTTTACGTAATTCGTGCGAGGAGCGCCGCCTTGCGTGTGACACACTTCAAGAGCCGACATGGATGGAACAGTCGGCTGATTAGTGGCGACGAGTAACTGTTGATAGGTGCCGCGCTGTCGCAGAGAGCGATTTAATCTGGTGAAAAAAAAAGAACCCACTGGGAAACCTCTGAAACGGAATGTTTAGATGGCTTCGAGAGCCGCCAGTAAACACAGAAGAGACAAAAAAGTCTCTGAAAAGTAATTCGCGGTTGTCCGACGATCTTGAAGACCTTCACTCCTGCCCGGGAAGCGTGTCCCAAGGAATGCCGCAGATGATTCTTCTCTTGTGGAGCCACCCTCCGCCTCCGCGCGACGCCCGCGCAGACGACGGGCCCACGAGCGCGTGGCGTGAGAAGAGGGCGCAGCGTGCTGGTTCATTCCGCAAGCTTCGCACCAGCACCAACAGCATGATGATCCGGAGCTCCTGGCGCCTGGTGGCGATTGCCGTGGTCGTTGCCACGTGCCTGGTTGTCGCGATCACCATCGCACTCTTGGCTGGCAGCGACAACGAAGCCAAAGGATCGACGACGCCAGCATCGCTCGGTCAGGCGCTTTCCGTAGACGCTGATCCACTCGTGGTGACGGAAGTGCGGATCGTCCAAGCCGCAACGGACGACGCTGCAAGAAACGCATGCAACGAGCTCGCAGGCTCTTCGGCATCTGCAGCATCGGCTGAGTGGATCATAGCTGGAAGGAACTTGAACACCACAACGGCCACCGTGAACCAGCCGTCGAGCAACACAGCCTTCACGTACTTGTGCATGCATCAAGAGCGAACGAAATCCATCACCTCGGGTAACACGACCTCTAACGCAACATCAGTCCTACACTCCTTGCGCGTTATTGATGGCACCAACTGTCCCGGAACTCTGAAGCTCGTGTTTTCTCCTCGCTCGAATGTTGCCATCTGTGCGCAGTCCATCGATGCTGAAATCGCGATTGAAACAGGCATGTACGTAAGTGACGTGACTGTGACGGCTGAGAGCACGTACTTCAGCGCAGTCCCCGGGTGGATCACTGAAGGCAAGAACATTGCTACGACTGGCGACTCGAGCTCAGTAAATCCTGTTTACTTGAGCTACAAGAGACCAGTGCGCCCAATCATAGCAACTCGGGTTGTTAATGGTGTTGCAACCAATCAATCATCCGCGTGCGACTCGCGTCTTGGTGCTGGGTGGGAGCAGGCTGGATACGGAGCAATCAGCACGGACAGTTCCAACACCAACCAGACGATCTTGTGCGTCCAACGAGCCAGGCTGAACGACATACAACTAGCAAACCCGCAGCTAGCTCTTCCGACGATGCTCGTTGATATTGCATTCGTCGATGTGCAAGCGAGCTGCAGCGATGGATTTACGGATCGTCAGGAGCTCACAGCCAAGTGGGCTCTTTGTTTGAAGTTTGCCAACAGCTCTTCGTCCGTAAGCTATATTGGGGAGCTGCGACTGAAAGAGCTACGTACGAATGCAGCTGCAGCTGCTGCGCAGCTGAATCAAAGAGTCTCGGGCGCAAACTACCGCGTCCAGCCGATCGACACGTCCAATTCAGATGCACCAGTTATTGTTATCTACCGCCAGCACAGGGGTATCGAGGTGCTTACTTCATCGACGGATTCTTCCTCGTCAAGGAATGCTTCGACTTCTATATCGACACTCAACGCAGCTAGCACTTCGAAGCCAGCAGTCAGAGCTCGTGTAGCAAGCTCGACCAGCTCTCTGACCTTCAAAGTTCTTCAGCTTGCTGATCTGCATTATACGGGAAACCCTTCGCATGAGTGCCGCAACCCACCACAAGAGATGATCGACGCTGGCCAGCTCTGCACGGAGGCTGACACAACCAGGTTCGTTGAAAGCGTACTGGATGCTGAAACGCCAGACTTTGTCGTCTTTAGCGGCGATAATGTCGAGGTGCCGAACGGCGGAAGTATGGCTGCGGCCATCTCGAGCCTTGTCGCTCCTGTAGAAGCGCGGAAGATCAAGTACGCAGTTGTTTTCGGCAACCACGATGACGAAAACGGCCAGTCTCGAGAAAGCATGGCGAGCATGCTTATCGGTCGCGAGTACTCTTACATGCAGTGGGGCCCAACGTCAATTCACGGCGTAGGCAACTACGAAGTCAACGTTCAAGCTCCCAGCGCAGGGCCGTGGGGATCCGAGGGCGACAACGTCTTTCGCATTTACCTTCTTGACTCCCTCGGATATCCGCGCAGCGCTGATTATCCAGGTATCAAATCAAGCTACGACTGGATCAAGCCGGATCAAGTCGAATACTACAAAGAGATGGCCCTAGCGAATCGAGCTAACTCATCAAACGCCTCCACCGCAGTACCAGCCATTATGTTCTTCCACATTCCGATTCCAGAGTATGCAAGTGTCGGCACGAGGAGCTTCCGCAGCGGGGAGAAGAATGAGGCGATAATGTCGTCTGAGATCAACTCCAACCTGTTCTCTGCTCTGGTGGAGATGGGCGACGTGAAGGCCACGTTCGTTGGGCATGATCACGTGAACGAATACTGCTACGAACGCCAAGGCATCCAGTTGTGTTATGGCGGCGGGGCTGGCTTTGCGCAGGCGTACGGAAGTTCATCGTTCGCCCGTCGTGCTCGTGTGATAGAGTGGAGCCTCGGTGCTGACAACAAGCGACGCATCACTAGCTGGAAGCGACATCACGGGACGGCCTTCGCGACACGACAAACCGAAGAAGTTCTGTACACTGAGTCGAGATAATAAGCTTAATTTATCTAGATCCTCTGGGATAGCAATCAACACTGGAGAAAAATCGCCTTCCAAGGCACTCACCACAGCAATGACAACGATCTGGCCATGATATGAAGTGACCATAGCAACACCTGACGGGTTCAAACCCTCGACTTAGCAATGTGGCCACACCAATGTAGACCTTTTTCGCCTTGGGCAGTTCGAGCACCAAGTTGGCGCGTTCGTCGAGTCGATTGGTCCAATTCTTATCAAGGCATTTCTTCAAGAGGTAAATTTGTCAGCGGTGCATCTGCTTTTACTGAAGCGAAGAGTCAATCCTCTTTGCCGGGTCGAAAACAGTAGCCAACCGTCCATGATTCGGTGACTCCAGCCTCAAGCGCCCGATTCACACAATCATGGCATTTTGAGCGCTAAAGCCAACGAAGATCAAGATATCACAGCACACCTCGTCGTTGGAGTGATCAATCTTTGCTCACGGGAAATAATGGCTTCAGCTGCAACTTCCCAGTCCCTCGCCAACACACCTCTAGGAGCTGTTGTTACAAATAATGCCTCCCTGATCATGACGTCAAGTCGACGAACTAGTAGTCTTCGATAACTACTGGTTTCCGAACTATCGCTAGGAGTTATCGATCAAAACCAACTCACTTTATCTATCGTACCGTTTCGTGACCGTGGTGGAACACAACTATCAATCATCTTCTACGGTGGGTTCTTGCATTTGTGTCGTGCCAATCGTGTCACCGGTAGCGTCCGCAGATAATGCTCTGATCGCCGTGTCTAGTTGATTGCATGTACACATTGACTCTTTTTCCAAAGCTACAAAACGTGCAATCGGGCCTTGTAAGGGCGGAAGGATACAAACAATGCACAGCCCCCCCCCCCCCCCCCCCCTATTTCAGCGAGGTGTAATCATGAGAGATTCGTGGGCGGCGCGACGACATCAGTTGCTTGGGATATGTACGGGGTGAGTACGCCACGAAGACTCATAAACTTCGAGAATAATGTCAGATTCACCGTCGGCTGCTTAGTGACCGTAGCTTATACGTGAAATGGGGACTATGAGATATCCAACACCTACACACCTGTGTCATCTTTGCAGCTTTGTTTAGAGGACGGGATGAGTCCATGATCAGGCTCTCATCCTACATCCATCTTTAGCACACTGCCGCTCCATCAGTCGGCAGATCCGTTTTGTAAACAAGCATCACCTGATCCTGTAGATCCAAGTGCCCATCGAAGCAAGTTCCACGACAATCATAAGACTGCCACGTGGTCTAGGTCGCTTCTCTGTAGCTTTGGATTGTGCGCTCCTAGCGCTCGACCGAGCCGCCATTGGTTTCGAGGCGTAGTTCTAATCGGAATGGCCAGCAGACCTGCCTGGTGCCATTCGAACTCGTATATTGAATCGTGATTCGATGTCGGACCAATGCATCGCTCAAGTTGTACCGGCAAGCAAAGTGAAAGAGACAACTATCGCAGACGTACAGCTCAACGATGACGGCGCACCCAGTCAAGTCAACGGCTATCGAGTCCTCAAGCAACTGGGTGAAGGCACGACGTCAAAAGTTTACCACTGCACCGACGACGTTGGACACGAATACGTATAAAACGTCAATTCGCCTATCTGGCGCCAACTTTGGCGGTCTAACTACCCCAATAATTACCCTAGGCTCTCAAGATCCTCAATAAGTCATTTCTCAAACGCAAACGCGAGTACAAGAAAGTTGACGGGAAAATGGTCTTCTCGAACGCCTTCCAAAAAGTTCAAAAAGAGGTCGCGATAATGAAGAAGCTATCGCACAATAATCTTGTCAAGCTCCACGAGGTAAGTCCACCCGCTGTTTGCTTTGAGGTGTTCATTGCTTTGAGATCTTCCTACCTCCAACATTCATTAGATCATCGACAGCCCCGCTGACGACAAGATGGTTCTGGTGTTGGAGCTAATTACCGGAGGACAAGTGATGAAGTGGGAAGAGAAAGGCTTTCATTATCGCTGTCCGCGAACGGCATCAGGAGTGCTTACGGAAGAGGATACTAGGCGATGTATGCGAAATGTCGTCGATGCGCTAGAATATTGTACGTAGCACCAAATGAAGAGGAGGCTAGATGCTACGCTCAATCAACCTGTAGTACACAGAAACTTCATCTGCCATCGCGACATAAAACCGGAGAACATTCTTCTAGCTGGCGAACACACATACAAGTTGGCTGACTTTGGAGTTGCTCACATGCTGGACGAAGGTGAAGACAAGAAGTCGCTGCGCAACACTGAAGGCACGTACCACTTCCTTGCCCCAGAGTGTACTACAGGCAATCTATATGATCCGTATCGCGTGGATATTTGGGCGTTGGGTGTGACGATGTTCACACTCCTGTTCGGCACATTGCCATTTGGTACGAAAGCGGCATCGCTTTCTGATGTGATGGACTCTATTCGACTCGATCCGCTTGAATTAGACTCAAGCGCCCTCGATGTAGACTGTGAGGACATTTTACGAGCCATGATGACTAAAGATCCAGATGAAAGAATCACGATCGAGCAACTCAAGTGCCACCCTTGGATGAATCGCGGAGTTTCTCTTCCAGACTCCGAAGTCGCAGCAGAGCCTCTGCGGATCGAGGTGACACGTGAGGAGATCGAGGCCGCGTTCACACCAGTCAATAACTTTATTTTGATGGTGCGAATCAAGATGAAGATGGCTGGACGTCTCGCGAGAGCAAGAAATTCAATCGATGTCGCAAAGAAACGGCCATCACCTGTGGCGAGAGGTAATGAAGTCACTACTCTCGAACAAAAACACTTGGTTGCTTTTGGGCCAGCAGTGATAGAGGATTTGCCAGCTCTGGATTGTACCACCAAGACTGATGGGCTACGTATGGATGGATTGAAAACCACCACTGTAGCTTCTTCGATTGCGTCGTCAATCCCAGCGATGGGATCAATACTGACCAGACGATTTTCACTGACAGAAGATGCCGAGAACACCTCGCCCCCAAAGTTGTACGATGCGGTAGCACCAGTTCTTGAAGCTACCTCAATTTCGAAATCGACGGGCCATTTGAAGGTCAAAAGTGTTCTGAAGGACAAGTTGAGCATTCTAGAACCGACTCAATTGGAAGGAGCACCTCTTTCTGAAAGTCAACGCGATGTCGAAGAAGGAACAAGTACGCAGGCTTGTGACAGTCAATGTCCGGCGCGAGTACAACCTGCTCGTCCCATCCACCATCTCTCAGCTGAGTGTTTGCCAAAACTGGACGTGACAACTGCCAGCAGGAGCCCTTCGACATCACCTTTGTCGTCTCCCACTAACCGCCGGCTAACACCTCGTTTCTCGAGCAATCATATTGCAGAAACGGAGGATGAAAAGTGTGAAGATTCTGCTATCGTGAAAAAATCGCCCATCGAGAAGCGTAACAGGGGAGGGAAGTTCCATCAAGGTAGTGTTCATCCGGCTCCCTCGTCCGGTTTAGTCGCATATGACACACTCGGTACGAATGGAGATAGAGACGAAGACCTCGGACTTGTTTTTTCATCAACTCCACTACCTCCAACAGCAAGTTTTGTCATGAAGAAAAAAACTCAGAACGAAGCCAAAGCGGCAATCGTTGGAATTGTAAACAGAACGACAACCGATTCCTCATGTCCTAATACGAGTCCAGTGAAGGAACCGTCGGTGATGCTTCATCGACGTAAAAGCAGCAACACGGAGAGTGCCTACCATGCAAGTATCCCCGGCACAGAACATGGCATATCAAATCATCCGAGTGCCTCACCCCTCCCTATACTGTCGGACCAAGCCAGAAGAAAGCTCAGGCCTGCTGATCACACGTACGCGAGGGTAAAGTCACTTGCCCCTATCCCCAAGGATGACGAGACTGCACTGAAATCGAACCCGACTGCTTCACAAGGCTATCATCGGCCACTCCGTACTGAAGCGGAAATCTTTCACCCAAACGAAAGAAGTTTCTGCAGGAATGGGAGGGCCAGCACATACGCGACGGAACACCTGGTCTCTACAGGGTTCGATGACGATGAACAGGAAGTGAGCGATAGTGAAGGATGTATGCGTTCAGATAACAGCGAAGACCGCATATCCGCAGTCTCACAGGGGCAAGACCTTGTCTCAATGCAAGGTTGCAAATCAACTCATCGGAAGCCCCACTCTGACTGGAATGAGATGGCAATCGACAAATCCATCGTTCACGCGGGGTCATCAGCTGCTGGAGCTCATAGAACCGACGGGAGCAGCTCGGCAAAGCTCTTTGGAATTCTCCGGAAGAATAGCAACAGCAATGTGGTGCCCCTTGAAGCGAATCTTGACACAGTCGATGAAGAGATTGCCGGAACTAGACCAAAGCCGAACGAATGTGAACGCTGCAATGGTCACCAATCTTCCACGGCTCTGCACGGCAGCATAGATCTTCCTCTTGAATCGGTTGATGGCGGTCGCGGGCGCCGAGACAGTGCTGGAAGGTCGTCGCCAACGAAGAAGGATTTACCGCAACATCGGTCTCCAGCTAAGAGAATGCTGTCGAATCGGCGATCCATTCTCGATTCTCAGGATTCAATCAGGCTGATGATAATGCGCCGCTCAGAATCAGTCAAGGCTCTACTTGGTGGGAAGAAGCTTGACCAGCACTTAGTTGACGGAGCTGTAGCTCGCCATCCGAGTGTGGCTGATCTTCCTCACAGCCACTCCTCCATGGCCAAGCCCGGTTCACTGCACCGACGCCAACAGCGCAGCACCTCAGTAAAGTCTGCGTCATGCGCAATACAGTAGCGTCCATTTGTGCACTCGCTTCAGTCGCTCGTGACAAGCCATTGGTGTGCTTGTGCTGTCGCAATACGCTGGGGTTTTAGTCGATTGGGTGACCCACACCCTCCGATCTTCTCCAAACGACTTTGCGCGCCACCGCAAGCGCAGCAATCGAACGACCGGTGGATGGCAAGAACGAAGCTGTCTCACGTGTCCACGACGCTACTGCCAAGGCACGGGTTCCGCCGTTGTGTGTCCGTCCGATCAAGTTCTGGCTGTGAGAAACGCCAAAGATCGCAACGGTTGACAAGATGGATGAGGTTATATGTCGCACCCAATATGAACGAGGTGAAAATAGAAAAACCCTCTTTCCAATTGTTTATCTGGGGCGCGAAATCGGTAAACACTAGGAATTTGTATGGAGATGCCGGGATTGAGCCGTCGGGTCTGTGTGCGCGAGTAAAACCTCGTTCAGCTTTGTTTATTCGGGGCTCACTCCTTGTAAACACTTGGAGTTTGTATGGGCGGCAGCATCCGACCTCTTCGTGATGGCCGCTGCTCCGTCTCTCGGACGAATCCAATCGATCGCCCCGACAATCACACTCGATCGCCCCGACAATCACACTTGTGTACTTTCTTGACAACGCACAAGTGACCAATTCAGTAGCTATCGGACACCATGGCCAGCAGTACCACATTGCCACCGACGACTAAGACCGCGTCCATCGCGACCGCATTCACCCGCAAGCTCTACCGCATGCTCGATATCGAAGACCCCGCGGTCATCGGCTGGGATGTCTCCGGTCTCTCGTTCTCGATCCGCGACGAAGAGCAGCTCGACGAAAATGTCTTGCCGCGTTACTACCGAGGTCGAGTCGACGTATTCCGGCAGCACCTTAGCGAGCACGGCTTCCAGCGGACACTAGTGACAGGAGGATCCAGACAAATTGAGACTTTCACGCACCAACACTTCATTCGCGGCGAGCCAAACCGATTGAGCCAAATTGTGCGCGTACCGACCAACAAGCGACGGAGATCAAGAATGGGGAAGAAGCGATCGGCTCCAGGTCCCGCTGCTCCACTATCACAAAAGCGCGAAGAGGTTGCGACCGCAACTCCTTCCTTCGTCGATGACGATGGTTTCGATCTAGACAAGTTTCTCCACGAATCTACAACCATGACCCCGCACGCAGCGCCCGGCGTTCAGCAACAGAACAGCGGTTCCAGCGACGATTTGCACGAAAGTCTAGCTCGGATTCTCGCTCTTCACGCGACAAACCCTGTCGTGGCGTCAAAGGCGATGCTTGACTCCGAGCCAGGGAATTTAACCAAATCCCCCCAGATCGACACCCCTCTTTTCTCGTTCGACATGATGGCCTCAATGGTTGAGTGGCTCGACACAAGTGCTTGAATCCCCACCAACTAGCAACAGAGAGCGTCATTGCATATAGAGTAGCTACTTCTTGACTGTACCTTCTAAACCAACATGCCCGTTCCTTCACCGATTTTACAGCTCTGCAGCGATCTCATTCGTACACGTACTAACGACACGGACACTGGTGGCACTCGCCCCTGTCAACACTCCGACGCCCCACTCGGCGAGTGGTCAGTCAGTCAGTCCGCAACAACAGCTGCCTCAACTTCAGAGAGCAAAGGTTGTACGTAATGAAATAGGATAAAACCACGTTAATACCAGTAAGGAACCGGTTTACTGTGGTAGAGTCGGTTTGAACATTCCCAGATCGAGTCGTGGGTTGATTTTTGACTGGCGTTCAGAATGCAAAATTGAATCGACTTGGTCTTCGTATAGCGCTCATCTCCTTTTGGCGCCGCTGCCGCGACGAAATGGCTGTCGTTGGCGCGAAGCCTGCCATGACATCCGTCCTCACGGCCGCTCGCGTTTCGCTTCGAGAATGCGCTTCTCGCGCATTCTCGAAACGAGTCCGCGGCTGACACGACTAGGTGACGTTGCGACTGACGACTGGCTGCCAGCGAGGAGGGGTGGTATAGTAGGGCTGAGAGTCGGCTAGCGACGCGGAGGGCTGAGCTTTGGTAGTGGGAAGCTGCCCCCGAGTGGTTCGCCTCTGGGAGGCAAAGAGGAGACTTTGGTCAGTGTAGTTCGCGCCTGGGTGCAGCTGTGCGCGGAGGTTCGCGCACGGCTGCGGCTTTGCGAATCGGTGGTGTTGCGCCCGCGTCACTCGTGGTTTTGCTGCGGAGGCGCTCGATCAACACGCACCCGACAAGCGCAGGCTCCCGGTCTAGAAAGCGAGCAAGCGAAAGCGATTTGTGCCAACTCTCTCGTCTTTCCTTGTTGATTCTGTCCCTTCGACGCCATGGCGACGTCCACGATGTTGCCGCCAATCGCGTCCGGCTTCGTGCGCAAGCTCTACTCGATCCTGAACGGCAACCATGCCTCGATCATCTGCTGGAACGAGCTCGGCACGGCGTTCTCCGTACTCGACTTCGAGCTCCTCGTCGAGCGCGTTCTACCGCTCTACTTTCGTGGCCGGCTGGATGCGTTTCGTCAGCAACTACGCGAGCACGGATTCCAGCGAGTCGCCGCCAGCGGTCTGCTTGTAGCCCGGCCCGGAGCAGTCGAGACCTACCGCCACGCCCACTTCTTGCGAGGGAATCCAAACGAGCTGAGCTTCATTGTGCGCACCCCTCTCCCGAGGAAGCGAACGCGGCGCAAGAAGCCGGGTGTGACTGTCAAAGTGGAGGTAAAGACGGAAGAGGTTCCGTATTCAGATCCGGTCAAGGCTGAGCCGCTGCCCTTGGAGCCCATGGACACATCGCCAGCGGCCAAAGTCTTGCAAGATCTTGAGATAATTAGCGCTGGAAACAGCACGAATCCGTTGTTCACCGACGACGAACGATTCGACATCCTGCAGTGGCTTGAGTTGCCTGCAGTTGATGCCCAGGCATCCCTCTCCAGCAGCTACGGCAGCATGGACGAGTTGGATCTCTTACTGGCTGACGCCGAGTGCGAAGGAAACACTCTGGATAGGGGCGTGGAACAGTTGACAGAAGATCAGCTCGAGATGTTTATGCGCCTCTTGGCGTCGCCAGCTTCGGTCGGCGAATGTACACATACGCACGCCACTAAAAGCTCGGCAGTGCCCGCATCTGCAACGTATGTGCGATCTCCTTTGTGGGACGGGCATCAGTTCTCAGAGGACACTCTCTTTTCGATGATGGAGTGTTTCTCGACAGTGCCGACATAGGAGATCTGTTCTTGCAGGCACATTGTGAGCCATCTCCCGTGAGCTGCGTATGCTGCCCACACATACCTTCGAGCAAAGGTACTGACGTTTCTCGCCTCCGTAGACGAGCTGCTTCATGCAGTCAAGATAGTCAGAGGAGACTTCGATCGAGTCGACCAAGTGGGTTTATCGTCATTGCAGTCATCCCTTCTGTCCATATCATCTCGACGAGACTGCAAAAGACCAATCTCCAAGAAAAAACAACCAAGTGCGTTGAAGGTGCCACTACGAAATCCAAAAGAAGCCGCGTCACAAGCCGGTAGCACCATCTCAAGTAGGGGTAGAAGTAGTTAGTTTATCATTGTGAATAAGTTATCGTTGGTGCGTTGGACCTCAAGAACATCAAACCGTTGCTGTCGTGGAGAGGCCCAAAACGCGGTGGGGGTTGTAGCCAATGGAAGACAGAGTTCCAGATTCAGGTGGTTGCCCGTCTTCTAATCTGACTCTTTTCGGAGAGACAAGAGTGAGGCAGCACCCCTCTTAGTCACGGCTTTCCCGACACAAATGGAGTGGTCAGACGTCTCCGCCGAGTTCGACGCGTGGCCTGATGCGATCCATTCACTCAGCTTTCTCGAGAGCAGCGAGGAGCTGCTGGGGCTGCTGACTGGGGATCTTGTTCCTGCCAACGCTGAAGCCGACGATTCCAGCGGCTCAGATGCCGTGAACGAGAGGCCAAATGTCGCTGTCGACAAAGACATGAGGATCCCGTATTCCCTCAATGGCGTGGATGCGTTGCGCAATACCAGGCTAGATTCACAGACCGAGGATACTCTCCCACGCGCGCAGAAGAAGCCGAAGAAGAGACGCACTAGTAATCCCGTCAAGCAAAACATTGATCGACTTCGCGATGCTGCGAAAGAAGCTGAAGCTCAACTTGCCCTTTTGCGCTCTCGTCGCCACCAGTTCGTAAGATCTCGAGTGGAAGGAGATAAGACCGATAGAATACCCGAGCTCGAGGCGATTTCCGTGTGGAAAGATGTCGCTGCGCGGCAGTACCGTTGGCGAAGGGAAAGCGAGGTACTGAATGAGAAGCTGCGTCGAGTTTTACAAGAGCAGGACAAGACTCTCCATCGCCTCCAGCGACTCGTGAAACGCAGTCATGCATTGGTGAGTCCTCAATATGTGCGTTTTTCTATTTCCTCTTACTAATGGTGACGCCGAACTCTAGCTCAAATCGTGCACTCCAGTCACATACTTTCCGTTTGATGCAGAGGGCACTCGATTCGCCCGCAGAATCAATGAATTGATGAGCATTACAGTTGAAATGCAAACTCATGCGGAGAGCGTCATGCTCTCCGAAGTCAGTCCCAGCAGTCATGGCGGAGATATCGTGAATCTGCAGCAACGAATCGTGCCTTGTTCTCCACAGACAGTTGCAGCCGCTGTTTGGGGATACCTTTCCCAGCCATCGGGCAATCACGACTCGTATTTTCGAGAGGTGAGTGAGCAAACTCCATCGACCATTAATCTTTGGGTATCTGATGTGTGACCTGTTGTGTCAAGCAAATTGAGTGTTCTAGTGACTGCATCGTCAAGAGCTTCTTCGTGCACTGGGACTCGGTTGATATGTCTGCCAACCATCGAGGTATCATCGTAGCTCGGCGCGTTCGGAGGGAAAGCGGGCTCGAGTTTGTTGTGTATACTGCTGAGCTAGAAGGAGTCACTCCGAGCCATCCACACACGGACGTCGTGACGAGCCCGCACGGGTTTCGTACACACGGGTGGATTGTTGCTCGGCGTTGTAAAGGTTTGTCAGCGAGTCTCGAGACGAGCGAAGTGTCGACGAAGAACGTTGTAAAACCACTGGGAGTGCTCAATACGTCTCACATGTCAGCAGACCCATTTACTTCCGGGAACGCATTGGCTCGCTTCAGTCTCGTTCGACACAACGAGCGGGTCCACAGGGCAATTGATAGCGCGTTTATCAGTGTCCCCAGTCAAGTGTGTTGAACTGCACAACCCCCGGCAATATTCATAATCCAATGCATCACATTATGGTTTCCTTTAAATTTCATGCCGTTGACGTCATCAGGAAACCCTTGTCTCATGGCCCCGACCGCGTCAGTTCAAATCTGGTGAGGAGGTCTGCAATGGGCCCCCACGCGCCTTCGACGCGGTTCGCGTTCCCGAGTGCGCTCGAGCGTCCGGAGCTTCGCACCCCCTACGCGTGGTTCCGACGCAACGTGCTTCTCTTCATTCTCTACTTTCTCTGGATCTGCGGCGTTGGAAGCTTCACAGGCATGTGGGTCTTCTCAGCGCTCTGCGCGGCCCGAGCGGTTGCAACGTTTGGCGCCGAGCCGTTACCGGCGACTGTGGTCTCGTTCTTGTTATTCATGGCCCTTTACTACTCGTTCCACTACATCGTTTACCACTCAAAACCTCAGGGTGAATGGAAGAGCCTCCGAGCATTCGCTCGCCACTCGATGGTTCAGTTCCCGTACTTTCGCCACGTGGTGTGCATATTTGATGGCCGCGAAGAAGAAAGTCTTCAGAATCCGCTCAAGTCAATGGTACCAGTGAATGACAAGTCCCTGTTCGCCTACCATCCGCACGGTGTGCTGTCGACAGGCATGGCCTACAATGGTGTCCACGCGAAACGTTTTGAGGAGAGCGACACGCGTTGGTTGGTCGCAGAGAACCTGTTTTGGTTCCCCCTGTTGCGTGATGTTTTGCGCTGGCTTAACTTTGACGACGTCAGCAAGCAAACTTTCGTCAGACACATGAAGCAAAATCGCAACGTGGCACTCATTCCAGGTGGCTTCGAGGAAGCTACGATATACGAACGGGGTAAGCACCGCGTGTTCATCAAGAAGCGTTTTGGATTCATCAAACTGGCCCTTCAGTTCGGCTACAAGGTCTACCCTGCTTACACATTTGGAGAAGAAGAGACGTTTCATGCTCTCCCGTATTTTCTAAAGCAGCGCATGCTCATGAACAAGTGGAAGATTCCTGGAGTTGTGTTCTTCGGTCGGCTGCTGTGCTTCTTCATGCCGCTCGAGGATGTCGAATTGACAACCGTAATTGGCAAACCAATCCAGATGCCTACGATTCCTCACCCAACGAAGGAAGACGTCGCCAAGTATCACAAGATCTACGTGGACGCCCTGAGCGATCTATTCGAGAGGTACAAGCACAAGTACGCGAAGAACCCAGCTGCTCAGCTAGAGATTTTCTGAGGTAATTGCGAAGTCTCTCACTCGCATTGTGTATAATTGATCTGGATAGCACAAAGTCCACGAGATCGCTCTGCAAGCAAATAGAGTTGCCCTTCAACATGACAAAAAAAATGAACTTGCGTTCTCGATATTTCAAAAATATTGATGACATTTCGAGAAATATCCTCCGTAGGCACGACCTCTTCCTCATCACCATTCTGCGACGAGCACCCCAGAGGCAACGGCGCAGACTAACGCGACGGAACTGGTGGTTGGGACCCTCGGGCGAGAGCGAGTGCCGAAAGAGGAAGAGTTCGGAAGATGGAAGGCGCGGGGATCAACACCGGGCTATGGGAACCGGAGGAGCACGAGCGGTATTTGGCAGCCCTGAACCCGTTCGTGTCGTGGGAAGACGTAGCACGTCGCGTCGGCACTCGCTCTCGCCTCCAGTGTCGCACCCACCACCAGAAAATTGAGAAGAAGCTACGCAAAGCGAAAGAGAAAGGTCTGCGCAAGTCAGTGACGCCCCGTGTCGAGCATCGCTTGCCGGCGGAGCACGGTGAGTAGATCGCCTGGGCTGAGTGGATCGGCTGCTGTTTAACCAAGTTGAATTTTACATGGCAGAGATGCTCACACTATCGGTGCGCTCTAAGATGTGCATCGCGTCGGATCCGACTCATATGAAGCAGCCTATAAGCCCTTCCGGAGTGGATGAGAAGACTCCGAGTGTCATGTTGACCCTTCCTACCGCAGATGTCCCTACGGTTGACTCGGTCGCCAACGAGGCCATGTTCGATGACTTCACCTTATCCGTCGACGACCTGTTTGTCGGCTTTGATGAAGCCCAAGTCCTCGAGACCATCCCTCCCTTTGCCTGACAACGACAGTTTCTTCATCGCATCAACGAGAGACTCAGCAAGACCTGCTCTTGGATCGATCAGTATCTCTGCACAGTGTCCACTGAAAGCTGGTACACCCCCCTAGGATAGCTTGGCGGGTTTACCAGCTTTGAATGGACACTGCTCAGATAGTGCATCTATCCAACCAAGAAAAAAGTAAAAACAATGTAATCTTCTGTGCTCGAGGGTTGGACGACCGGTCCGCGTTTTAACCTATATTCTGTGATTGACAGTCAATATGATCACCTGAGTCATCATTTCTAGATCCAACTTGCCCCAACAAGATGGCATCGATACGGCGTTGTTCCTGCTCAACGATGAAGTGGTGGGCTTGAACAATGAAGAACTGGAGGACAGAAGCTTGCTCGCTTGTGAGGCTTGCAGGTGCTCCTCTGTGCGAAGGCCTCGACGTCTCGAACTTCACAAGCACTCGCTTTTGCACGTGGTCGTGCTCATGAGGCTGCACGACTGTCCACTCTCGAAAGTCATAAGCTAGCGCATTGAGTGGAAACGGTGAGTTTGGGTAAGGCCACATTGAGCCTGTCGTTATTACGACATCGCGATCTTCCTCTCGAAAACGAGCACGAATACCCACACCTTGACAGAGAGTGGAGCCGTACGGCGTTGCAATGTGCACCGAGTACACAAAGGATTGACTTGACTCGGTTTCGTCGCGGTGCTGGGACGAAAATGAATAGAGTGAGGAGCCGTGACAAAAACGCAGAACAGAGATCCTACCTCGACTTTAAAAGCTTCGCGTGCAGCCTGCTCACTTTGATTGACGTTCCAGAGAAGATCAGCGAGTCCTAACACTGGTTGTGGCACAAGTCTTCCGACGCAGGTCGTCGCCAGAATCGAGCCCGGAGGAATGTCCTCGCCATCGTACTTGTTAATTGTAACCTCTCGGAATTCTGGCTCCGCCGTCGTGAACGGACTTTTTTCGAATACTGAGTCCAGTTCCGTGTACATCTCTGATGTGAGCGAAAAGAGACTTGTTCGTCTCTCTGTGATCATGTCCGTATCGAGGCCAGCTCTTGATCGAGGGATTACTGACGACGGCAACTACAGTGACGAACAGAAAAGCATTCCTAAGTACCAAATCCAAGTCATCGCCAAGTGAGCAGAATCGCCGAACCCCCATTTGTGCGCGCTGCACAAGCCGTATCATGCTCTTAATAATTCCCACTTGCCGTTGAACTTGGTCACGGAGCCGCTGATTCTCGGCCTGCACCTCTCGAAGGTACTTGAACTGGCGTGCAGCCACGCTCTCCCAGATGCCGACTGGAGCAGATGCTGCTTGTGTGGAACCAGCATCATTCCCAACAAGCGCGCGCGCCACCACTTGCCGTTGTCTGTGAAGTGCAATTAGTGTCTCGAGGTCTTGGACAGACTGGCGAAGTCGTTGGATCTCGTGGTTTGGTCGAGAGGTCCGGACGCGCTTTCGCTTCACCGGCGTCCTAGATGGAGCGGGCGGTCCGTCGCTGTCGAGTGACGAGTCTGGTGTCGTTGTCGCAGAAGGCGACCCTCCCGCAAGTATCGAAGGGGTTTTCTCAGCAAATAGCGCATCCACCAGCTCATCGCTCGTGTCGAACTGGTCCAGCAGAGCGACAAGGGAAAGCCATGCTGTGTCCTTTTCGGTTGGAGCTGAAGACTCGATTCACCGTGACGTCCCAAATACTGGCTCGTTTCATCTCTTCTTCCACATCACTTGAACCGAACTCTCAACAATATCGTCACCAAACAACTTGAAGTATATTTTGTCTAACCACGGATTTCATTAAGTCTGCCATCGAGTTGCTGCTGCAATTGGAAGTGGAGGAAATGGAGCGTATCGCTGATAAACCGCCGAAGAATCCCGGCTGGGCCTCCTGAAAGTGCTGGAACTAGAGGCGCGTCAGGCCTCGTCGCCGTGGTTTTGACGGTGATCTGAGAAAACTCTTCGGATCCCTCAACTGATTGAATCAGCGATACTGTCTCCATGCGGTATTCTATCGCAGTCATGGGGAACGCGGTGTTCTCTGTTGGGCGCAACTCGTGCACACCGAGGAAAATGATGCCCACGCCATCTCGTTCAACTCTTCGGCTCATTGCAAGACCGGAATATGTAGCTGAGCCTAAAGGTGTACACAAACCGATAGAGTAACTAACAGTCTCGCAATTGCCGGATCGATCTACGTCCTAGGAAGAGCATAACAACGTTGAGCAGTTCATCGAGCTGTCAGCGTGGAGATCGCAGTTTTACCTTGAAATGAAGGTCTTGGACACGAGAGGTACCTTTGCGGATGCGCTCCCACCAACCGTCAGCTATTGACTGCTGGGAGCGGGGTGCTAAGTATCCTGCGTCTGAGGTCGCAAGTAGAGCTCCTGCAAGAATTTCGACGTCATCGGTATGCAATTGCGTATCACGGAAATCTTCATCGACAACTCGCAAAAACAGGTCGTCGTGAAGCGTCAGCGCGAGCTCTCCCTCCATCCTGTCGATTGCTGCAACCAGACGGCGCCGACGCAAGCTGCGCATCTCTGTGGGGTCTTCACGAAGGCTGTGCGGAGCAGAGCTCAGCGGTAACTAAAAGGTCGTATGTTTAGAAAGAGGGATATGATAGATGTGAAGATGGCGGAACTTACACCAGCCCGCGCGCGTCGGATGAGCCGAATAAAGTTTTGGATGATGTTAACTTGAGTCTGAAGCTCCAAGCGCAGCTTGCGGTTCATTGTTTGGGAATCACGCAAATACTGGTACTGTCGCGCTGCAGCCGCTTTCCATACTTTGGCCGTCGCAGGGGAGCAGTTTGTCTGGGTCTGTGCGACAGAACCGCACAGACGTCGTGACTCTCGGCGCTTGAGCAACCGGAGAAGCGCCGAGAGCTCTTCGAACGAATGCCGCAACCGGTCAATCTCCTCCTTCGGTCGCGTCTGGGGATATCGTCGCCGAGGTTTCTTCTTCTCGAGTTGCACGGTGTCGGTCGAGCTCGCCGTCGATGACGAAGTCCTTGGAGCATTCCCCGCAGTTTGGTTGCGTCGCCTGACCAATTGGAGAGTGCTCGCAGGCGGCGTCGCCGGGTGGAGTAGCGACTCATTGTGTCTATCGCTGAGCAGCGCCTCCAGGAGCTCCTCACCGGTCTCGTAACGTTCGATCGAAGCGAGCACGGCGCGCCAGGCGGCCTCGCTCACCTCCATGACGTCGCCCCACCGACAGACTCTTACCTGGCTTTCACCCACTGAGTCTGATCAATTACCAGAGTAAGGTGCGACACATATCTCTGTCTTATTTCAAGGTATACCTAGAATCGCGAGAGCAAAGCGACTTCCTGCCCACATTTGGAAGGGCGTCCTTGCGTCCAAAAAATCAAACATGAAGGTCGCAGCGATCTAAAACCATTCAGGAACCTAATTGACTTGAGGCCTGAGGCTGACCCAAAGTTTTGTTGCGATCCAGTGAGTCTTCCGGATATTTGTGACGAGCATAGAACCGTAATGGGCGTACGCAGAAAACCTTTGAGGGTGAGCCAATGCCGCGAGCTCAAGCTCAGGACCGATTGGGCTCATCTGGGGTTGAAGACAGAAGCGTGGCATTTCGTGTTTGGTTTGAGAACGTAGAAGAATACCCACAATCCTACGGTAGTGTCTACTACGTCGTACCTTCAGCAGTTCTTAATGGCTCACTGTCGCTCACCACTCTCCTTGATCGCGGCTTGCTTGGCCTGCCGCTTGGCCTCTGCCTCACCAAACGCGGTCTGCTTCCACGCCGATTCAAATTCCTCAATGCTGGCGCCATTCTCTTGACCCAGTAGTGTCTGCTCGTGCTTGCCTTCGTCGCCTTTGTGCATCTTGTTCCACACAGTGCGCAGCTTCTTGTCGCCGATCTGGCGCTCGTGGACGGCCTTGAGTCGGCCACTCGAGTCTTCGTAGCGGCGCCGAGTACTGGTGATGCGTTGACCCTTGTCGTCGAAAATCGTTGAGCTGGAGAACGAGTAACCAGAGTAGGTGGTGGAAGGAGTCTGGTCGGATTGCCGTTGTTGTTGTTGTTGTTGTTGCTGCTGCTGCTGCTGCTGCTGTTGCTGCGGCTCCGGTTGTAGTCGTTCTTGGTGCGACTCGCCGTGCTGTGCTTGCTGCTGAGGCGAAGAACGCCGCCGCACGGGTAGATCGTTGAAGAAGTCGTCGTCGTCGTGGATATCATGGTCGTGCAACGAGAAATGAGGTGGGGTGGCGAAGATGCTTTCGGTCATACGATCGAAATCCATCATGGACTGTTCGATCGAGGCCATTGGGTGCCAGATGCGTGGTCGGACGAGTTCCCAGGGAGTGAACATGATGAACACGATCTCGGTTGCAGTTGTGTACTTGTAGGTTTTGTGCAGTGCCTTGATACCAGCAAATTGCAAACTGAGCGGAGCGGAGAAGAACACACTTGGAGATGAATCCACTCGTTCAAGGCTGCCGCCACGAGTGTGCGCCAGAGCAACGCGAAAGTTTCGAGAGTCTGCGGTAGATAGATTTGTGAGTGTGAGAGACCATGTCTCAGCACTGCAGGTTGAAGTTCTACCCTAATCTGGAAACTTCCCGAAAATATCGAAGGAGATGGTGGTGAAGAGATGCATAGTATCGTTGGTTCGATCTCGTCGAAGGTTCCGTAAGTCTGTGATCAGAGGAGAACTTGGGACAAACCAACGCTTTGAAAGGAGAAAGGGGGCAGCAAAGGCAACCGCGGAATCATAGGGTATGCTGGACGTGCATCTACGAAGCTGCACTAGCGAAAAAAAATCGCTTAGTAGACTCTAGACGATTCCATGGCATCCCTTCACCACCATCTCCTTCGATATTTTCGGGAAGTTTCCAGATTAGGGTAGAACTTCAACCTGCAGTGCTGAGACATGGTCTCTCACACTCACAAATCTATCTACCGCAGACTCTCGAAACTTTCGCGTTGCTCTGGCGCACACTCGTGGCGGCAGCCTTGAACGAGTGGATTCATCTCCAAGTGTGTTCTTCTCCGCTCCGCTCAGTTTGCAATTTGCTGGTATCAAGGCACTGCACAAAACCTACAAGTACACAACTGCAACCGAGATCGTGTTCATCATGTTCACTCCCTGGGAACTCGTCCGACCACGCATCTGGCACCCAATGGCCTCGATCGAACAGTCCATGATGGATTTCGATCGTATGACCGAAAGCATCTTCGCCACCCCACCTCATTTCTCGTTGCACGACCATGATATCCACGACGACGACGACTTCTTCAACGATCTACCCGTGCGGCGGCGTTCTTCGCCTCAGCAGCAAGCACAGCACGGCGAGTCGCACCAAGAACGACTACAACCGGAGCCGCAGCAACAGCAGCAGCAGCAGCAGCAGCAACAACAACAACAACAACAACGGCAATCCGACCAGACTCCTTCCACCACCTACTCTGGTTACTCGTTCTCCAGCTCAACGATTTTCGACGACAAGGGTCAACGCATCACCAGTACTCGGCGCCGCTACGAAGACTCGAGTGGCCGACTCAAGGCCGTCCACGAGCGCCAGATCGGCGACAAGAAGCTGCGCACTGTGTGGAACAAGATGCACAAAGGCGACGAAGGCAAGCACGAGCAGACACTACTGGGTCAAGAGAATGGCGCCAGCATCGAGGAATTTGAATCGGCGTGGAAGCAGACCGCGTTTGGTGAGGCAGAGGCCAAGCGGCAGGCCAAGCAAGCCGCGATCAAGGAGAGTGGTGAGAGACAGTGAGCGAATTCTATGGTTACACATGGAGTTTATGTAGTGTAGGGAGACTAAGCACTACGTACAATTGAAGCTGCATCTTTAAACTAAGGATCGTGTCTCGCTTTTCTGTGATCATGGTGTACGGACGCGGACGTTAAGTGGATGCTTCATGACATGAGTGGGGGCATGTATGTAACTGCCATCGTTGTCCGGATCTACCTCGAACCGGAAACGGTGAAGGAGATTTGCTACAACGACACGGAGCTCAAGCATCGCAAGATTCATGCCGATGCACGTTCGCGGATCTGCATGGAACGTGAAGAACTTGGACGGAGGAACTTGGATGAGTTCACCTGTGGTCGGGTTGATCCAACGCTCCGGCTTGAACTCTGCGGCGTCTGGTCCCCAGACCCGTGGGTTCCGCGCCATTGTGTATGCACTCAGCAGAACAACTTGACCTTTGTAAAGCGGAATATCGCCGCACACTACTGTGTCCCTCACAACACTTTTCACTGTTGTTGGCGCGGCCGGACGCAAACGCAAGATTTCTTTGATAGTCGCCTCCAAATAGACCAGATTCCGCGTATGATCCGTCGTCAAGTAGGCTGCCTTGTCGGTGGCAATAGACTCGGGCAGGCGAGATGTCATCTCTTCTCGTAACGCTTTTTCCACTCGAGGGTTCTTGCTGAGTTCGTAGAACAACCATGTGAGGGTCGTGGCTGTGGTGTCGCGAGCAGCGATGACAAAGGTCAGGAGAAAGTCAACAAGATCCTCCGAACGAAGTCCATCTGTGTCTGCTTCACTGTTCTGCACAAACAGCTCCACAACGCTTTTGATCTCGTCTTCTTTAGATGCTTGCTTCTTCACAGAGGCTTCGAGGCTTTGTTGGGTGACTTCATGAAGCCAAGCATAAACCGTCTTCATGTGCATAGCGAACTCGGCCTCGTGACCGATGTTCAACCATCGGTACAGTTTCCAAACCCATTGCGGTTTACGAAAGCGTTTGACGAGGAGTGGTGATGCCGTGTCGATAGCGTGCTGGAATGGATGTGGATTCTCAGCTCCGATCCAATGTAATTCGATCCCAAGACCCATCTCCACGAAAGTCTGTAGTGTGAACTCGTGGAAGAGCTTCTTGAGATCGACCATCTTGCCCTCCGTGTGGCCCTTCTCGATCACCTCGCACACTTGCTCCATGTTCTTGTGCATGCTCTTGGTCATGAAGGCGCGGAGCGAACGAGCTGAGAAAAATTTGGCGGCGGTTTTCCGCTGATGGTACCAGCGCTCGCCGTCCGAGGCTAAGAGTCCTTCGCCGAAGAGACCAATGATGATATCGAGCTGAAATTGCCCTTTCTCGAAGTTCTCGAACTGGGTCACTGTGATCTCCTCGATCGGCTCAGGGGTCGAGAACAAGATGAGCTCTGGTTGTCCGGGGATCTTCCGCACCCAGGGCTCGTTGTTTAGCTCGAGTGACTGTTCCACGACCCAGTCGAGAACGCGGTGGGCATTCTTGAGGATGTCGAGCGCATTGCCGAGCAGTGGCAGCGTCGACTTGGGTCGCGGGAGTCGTCGCAGCGGCACCACGTTGCCGTCCTGGTCGCGCCCCTGGAGTCGCGGGCGGGTGAGCCATTTATGCGTGAAGCCCACGAGCAGCAGAGCGAGCGCGCCGCCGGTGACGAGGTAGGAGTCGTCTCGAGTGGGCACGCGCATCGTGGCGTCGGTCGCCTAATGGCACTCGGCTGCGTGGTCGTCTCTCCACCGAAGACGGAGGAAGAGACCGCCATCATCAGGACGACGGCACTCGAGCGTGGCATAATCGCCGTGTTCCCCCACCAGCTGGCCGCTCGGCACCAGAAACGGGGCCGCATCGCGATCTGCAATCACCGCCCATCACTCGGCTCTTTTGACCACGACGAATCATACCTGAGTCGGCGACAGTGGTCCATGGAGCTTCTCACCAGACAGTCCTCTTCATGGAGAGAACGATCGCAATTACGGTAGCAGCACTCGGATCGTGGGTTCAGTCGGAGAACCCCGAATCAACACCCCGTACTCTTCTCCCGAGCAGTCAGTTGTCGAATGAGAGGCCCGTCCGGGGCGTCGAGAAGGCAGCAGAATCTCAATCGCCATGGTGCCGGAGACGCCGCTGCCACTCGCCTTCCAGTGGGTCCTGGCTGGTGGCGTTCTCTTCGTCGTCTACACGCTGGCGAATCGTTCGCGAGACTCGGATGGGAGCATCAAGAAACCACTGAAACCGCGCAAGATCCATCGACTGGGAACCAGGATCCCCTTCATCGGCGACCTCATCGTGGCCTCACGCAACGCACACCGCAAGCACGACATGATGCTTGCTATGTGTCTTCGCGTCAAGGGCGAGCCGTGGCAGGTCCACGTTCTAGGAATGCCCACGTTCATCAACATCTCAGAACCACGCGCGATCGAGGAGATCACGACCACCCACTTCGACCACTTTGCAAAAGGACCATTCCAGATCGGCGTGCTCGCAGATCTCTTGGGGACAGGTATCGTTGCAAGCGACGGAGAGAGATGGTACCACCAGCGTAAAGCTGCGGTGAAGTTCTTTTCGGCGCGGTCGCTGCGAGAGTGCATTGCCGAGACCATGGAACGCAACATGGCCCAAGTTTGCCATGTGCTTGACAGGCACGTAGAAGGCGAACTCGTGAATCTGTCCCAAGTTTTCCACCAGTTTACCCTTCAAACCTTCGCGGAAGCTGGTCTTGGTGTGGAAATTCCGCTGATCGGCCAGAACGAGGCCAACAAATTTGAGACTGCAATGGACGCGGCGATGCCCATCGTGTCTCGGCGTGGGCGCTTGCCGCCATTTGTGTGGAAATTCGAGCGTTGGATGGGGATCGGCCAAGAGAAAATCCTTGCCGATTCGATGAAGACTATTCGAAGCTGGCTTCGCGAGACGATCGACCTCAGCCTCGAAGTTATTGGGCGCCGCCAACGAGAAGGACAAACCACCGGTAGGTCAAAGAGTATTGTCGCTCTCTTCGCAGAGAATAGTGACGAGCATAAAGCTGGGATGCGTGCGGAGGACCTGGTCGACTTCATCCTCAACTTTGTGTTTGCTGCCCGTGACACCTCTGCGCTCACGCTGAGCTGGTTCTTCTATGCGTTAAGCAAGAACCCAGACGTTGAGAAAAACATCAGAGCGGAAATGGTCAAGAAGATCTCCCCTGACGCCACATACGTCACCCCAGACGATGTCAAGAAGTTGACGTATTTGGAAGCAACAATCAAGGAAACGTTGCGACTCTACCCGGGTGCACCAAACACCGTCAAACAGGTAATGCGCGATACAGTCATCTGTGACGATATACTCTTGCGTAAAGGCCAAATGATTGGTATCTCTGCCTACGTGCTCGCACGCAACCCACTTGTGTGGGGTTCGGATGCAGCTGAGTTCAAGCCAGAGCGATGGATCGATGCTGCAAGTGAAATCATTCAGTTCCCGGCAGCGAAATTCTTCACCTTTCACGCGGGGCCTCGATCATGTGTAGGTATGAAGCTTGCGATGCTAAACTTGCGAGTCGTGACAGCAAACTTGCTGCATCGCTTCAAGTTCGAAGTGGATCCTGCCAACGATGGTAGTTATATCAACGCACCAACTCTGGTCATGAAACATCCACTCCTCGCTACCGTTACCCATGCCTGACTCAAGCCTGGGAATCTCCGCACTCCTTCATCGGTCAAGCCGCTTGGCCGATGAGGGTGCGCGAATATTCTTTGCGCATTGCTAGCATGTTCAATCCTCTTACTACCAATTCCAGAACATGCAACGACCGTATCAAACAACCGCTAGTTGCCAAGAATATCTATCACGAGTGGCTCGTTGGCTTCAAACAGTCGTTTTGTGAATTTGAACCGTTGTAGTATCCCATTTCACGCTCGACCCGTGAACATTTGGTTCCACGCTGCTGCCCCGCGCATTCGCCGTTGGTACGGTAACGCCGCTAGCAGCAGGACGCACATCAGCCCCCAACGGACGATACAAGCCAGCCAGAGGCAACTCCTATGTTCAGGCGGGTGGTCATTATCCAACCTTCCGATTCCTTCGGACTGAGCGAGAAAGCGAGCCATGGCGTATAGGCATCTATCAGTGCTCTCCATATTTACGGTCTGGTGCTTGTTGGGTATCGTGCATGGCATTCAGTACCCAACCCTGAGGGGACGGGTCCTTGCGGTGCTTCCGGTCATCGCAGACTCTTGGCAGGAGGATCTGTTGACAGCAGTGAATGCGGAGCGATCAAATGCAGGTCTCCCAACTCTCTGTATGAACGAGTAAGTTTGAGCATTCTGGTTTTGGAAGCTGGAAGTGTCTGACGATGTGTTAAATGGAAACCAGTAAGTTGACCAACGCCGCACAGAAGCACACAACCGATATGGCACAGAACAACTTGTTTACCCATGACGGTTCTGATCTGTCAACACCAGCTACTCGCGTCATGAGTGAAGGCTTCCAATACTCTGCAGTTGCTGAGAATATCGCTGCCGGTCAGCAATCGGTGGTGGCGGTGATGGACTCATGGATGCGCTCTCCAGGCCACAAAGCAAACATTTTGGGCGACTACCAGTATCTAGGTGTCGGTCTAGCGCAGAACCCAAAATCCGAGTACGGCACCTACTGGACACTGACCTTCGGTTCAAGCTTATCGGAGTCCTGCGCGTGCATACTTCAGAGTTAAAGCCTATGTAGTGTAACATTGGATGCGTTAACTACCCACAGATGCCGTCCAACATTTCTCTGGTCAATTCTTTCGTCCGCAGTCGTGTCGGTCGAACAGAGATGCAGCATCTTTCACGGCGAGGCTGCGTTTTTTGAACAGGGTACAAGGGACAGCGTCATCACAGGGCGAACTCCACACTCACTCTCTATTGATGACATGTTTGCTTCACGAAGCAATCGCCGCCTATAGGATTACATCCCGAATCACCGAAGACTCGCGATAAAGTTTGACCTGATGGCGACTGCAATTTAGCTGTCGCTGCTGGCTGCACCATCTTCAGTAGAGCAGATGACTGATACCCACACGCGACATAGGCATTAAATTCTCTTAGTCAGTGACCACTATATTAAAGCATCGCTGCGTATCGACCACCGCCACGACCGCTGTCGTGGACTCGTATCGATGGACTGTATCTCCCCCATTCGGAATAAATGTTCTCTCAACAAGGCCACATGGTGATGCGCGGGCTGAGGTGGAACATGACGCCAGTGTAGGATGAGCTAGACCTCCACGTGACAAGGTAATTTGCGTAACTATTGTACACGAAGCCGCCATCCTTCGACGTCACGGAAGATGAGACTCGAGACGACGCAATTCCAGCCCGTGATTGGCGTTGCTTCGGAGAAGTAGGTATGCTCGTAATCTTTGCACAGACCCAGAGAAGATAATCGATCCCAGTTGGGATTACGTGAAGCTTGAGATGGCCCACACGCCAAGATCCTTGTTAGTTAGGTTCTGAGGCTCGTGGGCATGTTTCCTCCGCTCCTAGTAGACGTTCGAATTCGACTTCGAGGGCGAAGTGAGCTACATGAACATGATGGATGTGTTCGTGGCGAATTTGTTCCGGATCAGTGATTGCTTAGGCAGGAATCTTGGCACCGATCAATTCACTATCGTCTCACGGAGAATCCTTGGAAGCAATAACCATTACAAAGTGTTAATCAGTCTTTATCTTAGATCTCAAGAATCAACTACCAGCCAAGATTCCTCCTCAGATTTACTTGCGGGACAAAGAAAACCGAGATCCTCTCGAAGGAAAAGATAACGATCCAATACTGAAGATGAAATCGGTGACTGGAGCTACCTCGCCGATACCTCTGTGTGATGCTCCGAGGGGGTCCGCACCATCCTCGGGCGGCTATTTGTCGAACGGAAAGGTTGCTCAACTCGCTCCCTTAGATCGCGCGACACATTATCCGCCGCTTGCCTGGTCGGATTGAAGCCGACGATTTGAGACTTCGGAGTTCTCACAATCCAACCTACTCCTTGCTAGCACCAACTTCATCGGCCTTCGCAACCTTCTCCGCCTTCAGTCATGTTCGTCCTGGATCCAGCGGTGCTGTCTGTCGCTTGGCCCGTCGTCCTTGGCGCAGCGTTTGCCGTCTGTGCCTGGCTTTCCAAGTCACCACCGCCAACACTCGGGTCCTCGACCAAGCCACAAAAACTTCACTCACTTGGTACCAAGATTCCTTTCATCGGCGACGTCCTCGAGGTCGTCAAGAATGCCCACGTCTGCCATGACTGGCTCTCCATCCAAAGCGCACGTTTCAACTACGAGCCATGGGCAATCAACATCCCGGGTACACCAGCCGTCATCGTTGTGACTGACCCGTCGGCTGTCGAAGCCATCATGACGACTCAGTTCAACAACTTTGTCAAAGGCCCTTTGCACACCGACATCCTTCATGATCTCTTCGGCGACGGCCTCGTGGTAACGGATGGAGACCAATGGTACCATCAGCGCAAAACCGCGGCCAAGTTCTTCTCCACGAAGACATTACGGGTCTGTATGATGAAGACGATGCAACGCAACATGCGGCAGGTCTACACCGCACTGGATGCCCAAAGCGCCAATGGCCAGTTCGTCGACATAGCACTCGTCTTTCATCAGTTTACATTGCAGAGTTTCGTGGAAGTCGGCGTTGGCATCGAGTTCCCCCTCATTGGCAGGACGGATCCGCATCCGTTCGAGAAGGCAATCGACACGGCTGTTCCTTTGATCTCCCGTCGCCGGTTATTGCCGCCATTCGTGTGGAAACTCCGTCGCTGGCTCAACATCGGACCAGAAAAAGCTCTTAAAGACGCAATGGTTGTTGTCCATGGCTACATCAACGACATGATCTCCCAGAGCCTTCAGGACATCGGAGGCAACGCAATCCACAGTGACACTGTGGAAGACCCTACCACGATTCGCAGTGCTGTGAGTCTCTTCGTTGAGCACAGCAATGAAGACAAGGCTGGCCTGCGACCTCGAGATATTGTTGATTTCGTGCTCAATTTCGTTGTGGCCGCGCGCGATACATCGTCCACGACGATCCAGTGGTTTTTTTACGCAGTGGGTACGAACCCTCGTGTTGAAGACTTGATTCGGAAAGAGTTCACCGAAAAATTGCCCGCCCTCGGCGTTGGTCCGGACGGTTACATCACTGCCGATCGCGTCAAGCAACTCGTTTATCTGGATGCCACAATCATGGAAACCCTCCGCTTGTACCCAGCTGGCCCGTTCCTCATGCGTCAGGCAGTGGACGACACGATTCTCAATGGTGACGTCTTCATTCGGAAACACCAGGAAGTTGCTATCTCGATCTATGCCATGGCTCGTAACCAGAACGTCTGGGGACCTGATGCCTCCGAGTTCATGCCCGAGCGATGGATCGACCCCAAGACTGGCCAACTGATTCCAATTTCCGGGACCAAGTTCTTCAGCTTTAGCACTGGACCGCGGGCTTGCATCGGCATGAAGCTCGCGATGCTCAATCTTCGAGTTGTCACGGCCAACTTGATGCATCGGTACAAGTTTGAGATCGATCCCAATAACGATGGGAGCTACTTGAACGCGGCCACGCTTATTATGAAGCACGAGCTGCTGGCTAAAGTTCATCGCCTGAAGTGAGGTCTTGTAGCGTAATCTCCAGCTTATCCGGTTGCTGACCTTATCCGGTTGCCTTCCGTTCAGTCGAGTGTACAACGCTCACGAGACAATGAGTATTAGATTATGCCAGAAAACCTTTCAGTGGCCAGCCATGATTTTAAGACAAAGTTGCCTCCGACGAGCAAGTCTTTTGTGTGTGAACATGAGAATGCGAGCTTTTGTTAGACGTTTGTTAGCTAATCGCTCGATTTGGCGGACTTCTCGGTAGCTGATACTTCAAGTTCGGTCCACTTTAGCAAGCAGAGGGTTTTTCATGAGGAGGGTAATCGAGTTGAGGTAACTGCCATCATTGCTAGGATCGAGCTCGAACTTGTACCGATGCAACAGATTAGCAATCATGACACGAAGATTGATCATCGCGAGGTTCATGCCGACGCAAATGCGAGGTCCTGAACTGAAAGTTGCGAACTTCGTTGATGGAACCGACAGCAACTCACCGGAAGTCGGGTCAATCCACCTTTCGGGCTTAAACTCGGCGGCATCCGGACCCCAGACAGTTGGGTTACGGGCCATGGCGTAAACGGACACAGCCACAACCTGTCCTCGGCGGATGAATAGGTTCTCATCAATCACGGTATCTTTTAGAGACTGGCGGATGAGGAGAGGACCTGAGGGATAGTATCGTAGAGACTCCTTGATTGCTGCTTCAAGATACACGAGTTGCTTCACGTGGTCGGCGGTGACGTAGCCGTCGACGTCAACACCAAGAGACGGCAGCTTCGCTGCGAGCTCTTCCCGAATCTTAGCTTCAACTAGGGGGTGCTTGCTGAGTGCGTAGAAGAACCATGCTGTCGCTACTGAAGATGTATCACGTGCTGCGATGACGAAGTTGACGACAAAATCAACCAGATCTCTTGGTTCGAACCCAACTTGGTCGGCTTGGTTGTGTTCAACAAAAAGTTCGATTGCGCTGCGAACACGCTCACCGGATTCGTCGGATTCTGCTTCAGCGTCAGATTGCCTGTTGAGACTCTTCGTGATCAACTCATTGAGCTGGCTGTGGATCGTAGCCATCGCCTCTTTCAATCGTTTCTCCCTACCGATATTGAACCAGCGCTCGAGCTTCCAGATAAAAGGGGGCAGCAGGCGACGGCGGGTAACGATGGGCAATGAATCCTCTAGAGCAATCTCGAAAGGAAGTGCCTCAGCGTTACCGATTATCGGGAAGTCAACCCCCACGCCGACCTCCATGAAGGTCTGGAGTGTGAACTGGTGGAACAAAAGTGACAAATCCACCAGATTCCCTTTCCCACTTTGGCTGTCTAGCACGTTGTACACTTTCTTCATGTTGCGTTTCATTGTCCGCATCATCATGAGGCGTAGCGTCTTGGCCGAGAAAAATTTAGCAGCAGTCTTCCGCTGGTGGTACCAATGCTCACCATCGGAGTTGACAATGCCGCCGCCCAGCACGTCCTGCAGCACGTATCGGTGCGTGGGTCCTTTCACAAAATTGTCGAATTGGGATGTTGTGACAGCCTCGAGGCCAGCAGGATTCGCCAACACGACCATAGCCGGCGTGCCCGGGATGTTAATTTGCCACGGCTCGAAATTGAATCGGCGACTCTGCGCTGTCATCCAATCGTGGCGCACGCCTGCGTTCTTAAGCACCTCGAGGACATCACCAATAATCGGAACGCTTGTCCCCAGCGAGTGGATCAATCGGGGCTTGACTGGTACAGCCTTGCCATCTCCTTGCGCCTTCTTGGAAGCCGCCCGGCCGAGCAGCACAACTCCGAGGATCGCGCCACCACCAATGACGACAGCCCATGGTAGTGAGAGCTCTGCGGGGTCCACGATGATCATGGCGACCTTTCTGCTGCCTGCGTCTCAGAAGAGGAATTTGGTTGTGGCATGGCGGTCCTCGAGTTGAAGGCGTCAGCGTTGGGGCTGATATTGGAGTGATCAGGAGGATTCCGCCAGCCACAACGAGGTCCGTGGTGGGAGGAGGAGGACTTCTTCTCCCGCTGCGGGACATCTTGGGAAAGAGTCCCACGCTTTGGCATGGCGGAGAGGTCCAAGTAAACTTGGACAAGCAAAAAGTGCACAATCCCCTGAGTGGACTCTTTACCGGTGGACCACCGGTACTTTTCCTCTACTGAAATGAAAGAGGACAAGATCAACAAAGCAGATGTGTGCATTGTGATCCCTGTGGCTCTTAAAATGACCTCTTAGATGCTCTCCTCGCGGATCTCTCATACGACACTGGCCACTAAGGACTACAAAGCCTCCACACGAGCAAGCAAAGGCTTCTTCATGAACAATGTCACCGCATTTAGGTAGCTCCCGTCATTCTCAGGATCAACAGCGAATTTGTACCGTCGGAGCAAGTTTGCGATCACCACACGAAGACTTTGCATGGCGAGATTCATCCCGATGCAATTGCGGGGACCGGCACTAAATGCAACAAACTTTGTCGAAGATACAGACAATAACTCGCCAGTTGACTGGTGAATCCACCGCTCTGGCTTGAACTCGGCCGCATCGGGGCCCCACAGCTTGGGGTTGCGAGCCATGACATACGATGAATAAGCAACTCTCTGTCCTTTCCGAATGAACAGGTCACCACCAATGACTGTATCGCAAGCTGCCTGTCGCATGAAGAATGGCACTGGTGGATACAGGCGCAGAGTCTCTTTGATTGTCGCTTCAAGGTACACTAGATGTTTTACTTGGTCGCCAGTTACGTACGAGCCGCCATCGACTAGCGGCGGTAGCTTGTCATGGAGCTCCTTACGAAGCTTATCTTCCACATCGCGGTTCTGGCTCAGCGCGTAAAACAACCACGACATCGCCACAGATGAAGTATCTCGAGCTGCCAACACGAAGTTGATAACAAAATCGACGAGATTTGCGGCTCGAAGACCACTCTTCTCATCGTTGCTATGCTGAGCAAATAGATCTATAGCACTGCGGATCGCACCCTCACCGTCGGCTCCGGAAGATGAAGTCGCTCCACCCCTTAAGCTTTGCTGGACAAGCGCTCCAACTTCGTTGCGGATGATGGTCATCGATTCCCGAATCAGCCTCTCTTGGCCGAGGTTGAGCCAGCGCTGCAACCTCCATACAAACGGAGGTAACAACCTTCTCCGGATGACGTGCTCGATCGATTCGTCCATCGCTTTTTCGAAAGGAAGTTCGTCTGCTCGTCCGATGAGCGGGAACTCAACTCCCACGCCGACCTCCAGAAACGTCTGGAGAGTGAACCGATGAAACAAACGCGTTAAGTTGACGAAAGTCTCTCCGTGACTATAGGTGTCAAGCACCTCATTCATCTGCTCCATGCCTCTCTTCATTGTGTGCATCATCATGAGTCGGAGAGTTTTTGCCGTGAAGAACTTCGCAGCTGTCTTTCGTTGGTGGTACCACTGCTCACCGTCTGAGTTGATGATGCCGTCACCGAAGACATCGTGCAATAGGTATAAGTGGGAAGGCCCTTTGACGAAGTTGTCGAATTGGGACGTGGTCACCTCTTCAACAATACCAGGATCTGCTATCACAACCATCACAGGAGATCCAAAGATCTTGATTTGCCATGGCTCGAAGTTGAAACGGCTGCTTTGTGCCGTTAGCCAGTCGTGGCGAAGACTTGCGTTCTTGATCACTTCCAACGAGTCGCCAAGAATCGGCTTCGACGTGTCGAGTGAATGGACCATGCGCGCTTGAGACGTTATTTTACCGTGCGTTCTTGGTTTCTCCCTACCTCTCGCTAACAAGGCACCCACAATCGCTCCGGTGCTGATGATAAGAACCCACGGAATCGAGATCCTGTTCGGATTGATGACGATCATCTGGTGTTGCTGCTGAGCGGAACGAATCCAGCCAAACTGGTGTCGAGACTTCTTGCTTTGTTTCGTCTGCGTGCTTTGCTTATGTGGAGGTTCGTTCAGCTGATGAGCCGAACGGTCGCGATCCCCAAGCAAGCTCCTGATGGGTCGCGTCGTTATATCATGTTGACCGAGAGGGTCCTCGATAAAGAGCGGATCGAATTTGTGAGGGTCGTGATCTCACCTTCATGCATAGCTCAATGCAGTTCATGTAATCCATGGATGAAGCACACCGAGACCTTAGCTGTCTTCTTAGTCTTTGGTTGGTTGCGGAGAAGTACCAACGTGACAGTTCAAGACTGATATAAGTGTACGTCACGTCGATCTGCCAGTTTATGATCATCACATAGCTAATAACCCTTCGGCGTTCTGTGCAACAATGTCACAGTCATCATCAGCGTTTCATTACACTGTTTTCGACGACACCCAAATACCTCAGTCTTCGCCGTGTGACCCCTGCACACGAGACTCATTCAGCTCATCATTACTTCACTGGATTCCATTATTTCCAAATTCCTCGCCGTCACCAAGATCATCACCAGATCTTGATCCCACGTCATCGTCAAGACCAAAATCTGAATCTCGTTGGTTTTGATCACCTGTGGAGTATGGGTCACTCCCGATCCACCGGGATCGAGGTTCGGCACCTTCAATCTCTTGATTGGCATCACCATCCCATTCCCCTTCCTCCGCATCATCTTGAAACAACCGTGAAGTCACCTGACGAAGTCGCTTGTGGCTGGTAAAACCGTGAGGAGAGGGATTGAAATCCTCCATATCGTCTTCACTATCGAGTATAGCACGTGCCCGCTTGAAACCATTCCTCTGTCCTGGCTGCAAGGTCGGACTATCTGTTCGATCGTGAGCGTTGTCATCTTCTTCACTTTCATCGTCGTCATCAATGATTCGTGTACGCTTCGTTGAACGATTACTAGATACCGACGAAGGAATATCTTCTTCGTCAGGCTCAGACTCAGCACCGCCATCAGCACTAGCACCTTCAAGGTCACTCCGGCTAGATCCGTCGTGATTTCGGTGATTTTCGTCACTGAAACTCATGTTGTGTCTGTCTCTTCGGCTGTGCAGCCTTATGGCGCTTTCAGACCGAGCAAACCTTTCTTGGAGATCCTCTTCATCGTCGCTGTTTGCTTGCGACCACTCAGCTTCACTTTCTTCACTCCCAGAGAAATCAGCACCATAATTGTCCTCTACAATACCGTCATCGTCATCAACAATGAATGAATCATCAGAATCCGAGTAGCCTTCTCCAGACTCCTCATCTTCGTCCGAACCACGATGCCGTCTTGATCTACTCCGCTCTCCAGCTTGGTCTAGCACAAGGTTTCGCGGACGCCGAGACATTCTCGCCTCCAGAAGATCCGCTGCCGATCCGTCGTCTTCGTTTTGTATGTTGCGCAACTCCGTTCGAACATTGAGGTTCAAGCCGTAATAATCATCAGAGAACTGGAAGTTATACATCCCTAGATACACACAGATATTCAGTTCGCATAAAAAACAATGCATGAGAGTGGATTGATCACCGGCAGGAACGTCCAAGCGGAGACCAGGGAAGTTTGCAATGCCTTGCGTGGAACCTCGAACTCGCTCCAGGACTGTGTTTCCCTGAATATTAAAAGACATCCTCGATTTAGACGATCTTGCAATACACCGTGTCATAAGGATCGATTTTTCACACCTCATCATCCATCACACGAAGTCGAATCTCGTTGTAGTAGGAAGGTATGATGAAACCATCGTCTTCGCCGTCGTCACTAGTGAAAAATGGGATCCCGCCATCCATATCTTCGTCTTCTTCACACTTTAGAACGGCAATAGAGCATTCTTGGTGCTCATTGACAGGCCGCAAGAGGCTCGGAAACTCCATTATGGCCAAACTCACCCTCATACCTTCGTAACCGTCCTCGTTTGCATCGTCTCTGTCCAAAACCACATTCCGCGAGACTTCTAAATCGCCGTCAACTGTAGTTTCCTGGCGAAGTTCTGGATACTGCTCGCGAACGCGTTCGTTCAGGGCATCTTCATGATCACTGCTTTCTCTCCCGTCGTCCAATTCTTCATCCGAACTCTCAATTTCATCTTGAGCTTGTTGCCTTCGGCGACGTCCGCGTGTCGCCGATTCTTGAAGGGCAGCAATTCGCCACTTGGCGTCATACTGGTCGTACTTGAGGGCGTAGTCGGCTTCTTCCCCTGCAGGATCTCGAACTCGCAGGTCAGGGACAAGAAGCTGAAATGAACTTACCGTTTAGCTCAGGATGTAAGTTGTTTCAGTCAGAGACAAGGTCGTACCTGAACCAGGTTCCAAAGCGTGACATTGATGCTGAAGATCGGTGCAGCACCGTCGGGTGTGGAGTTCTTGAGTGAGGAGTGGAGAACGAGACCACGGCAGATCGGGCACTGGGTGTCCTCCACTTCTTTTGATAGCAAGTATTCGACGAGGCACACTCGGCAAAACGAATGTCCACACGGTGTAGTCACAGGCTAACATAAACATGTCGGGGCATTTTAGCTCAAGTTGTGTCGGTGCTCCCTTTGCGCTCGAATCAGCACCTTCCATAGCACTTCGTGGCACAACGTGCACTGGATTTCAGCCTTGATCTCGACCGACGTCGTGAGTTCTCGCAGGATGCTTGCCACTGGTTCGGTCGGTTCTGCGTTGGCTGCACCCGCGCGATGGCTCCCCACCGCAACCTGCAGCGAAGCGGAGGCCTCCGTTGTATCGACGCCACTGGACCCGCTGGCAGCGCCGCTCGTGTCCGTCGCTGGGCGCGGTGAAGCCCCGTCGGCGAGCGTCTCGACTCGGCCCACCTCCATCTTGGTGTTGGAGCGAAGGGAAACAAACAACGCGACAGTTGCAATACGCTACTGTCGCCGACGGAAAACATTGTTTTGTCCTCGTTGGCTCTATTAATTTATCTAAACCGTCTCGACTTGACTCCGAGGCTGCTCGGGCAATGTCCAGAATAGAGAGAAGAGATTCGTGATGATCTTGTCGGCCACAGAATACTCATCCTCTCGCATTTCCCCGGATGAACCCATTCCTGAAGCACTCGAAAAGGAGCTGCTGGCAGAGCGTTGGGGACGTTGCAGGAAAGAATCTTCAACGGCATCGGAACTACTACCGAGACGTCTCCCGCGACCATCCTGCTCGATTTCATCAACGACGACCTCTTCATCGAGATGCACAGCAGCTTGGACAGAAGCCATTAATTGCTGCGGTCTTCGTCGAGGATCCCGCTCAAATTTCAATGTTAAGGGTCGGAGCCCACCTTGAAGCAGCAGCATGACATATCGGAACGGAGCGGAATCGACAGGATTCTTGTTCACGGCAACGAGACGGTCAAAAGGTTCGATGACTTGAGCGCGCGAAGCAGCCATTCGGGGAAGTAGGCGGCGTACAACTGCACCAGAGTCAGGCACGTTCGCCTGAAAGTGGATACCTATAGGTCCTTTCTCTTCGAAGACAACATCGAATGTTTGAACACCACTCTCAGATTCGCTGACAATAGTTGATGCCGTGGTGAAGTGAGTGAGGTCGCCAAGGGACGCACGCCGCTCAGGGGCTTTAGTGCCCACGTTAGATCCTTGCACCAAACCGTGAGGTGCACTCGCACGCTTCGTCAATGTTGACCCTCCTCGCTTCATTCGTCGAGGATCCTTCCAAGTAGTCACGTTAGTGTTGCGATTCACGAAGAAAACTGACCCTGCAGTCGTGACTCGCATTTCCCACCCTTCAGGCAATGGTGTCTCAAAGTCATCAACCTCATGCTTCAGGCCGTCTTCGGGGGGTATGGCAATGTCCTCGCAGCTAACTGTGGAATCAAATGAGGATGACGAGTACTTCCGGTCGGCGGATCGCGCAGCGTGCGCTGATTTCTCCATTCTACCACCAGCAGACCGAGGTGAGGAGGATCCTGACGGAGAAATCGGAAGTTTCTCTAGCACGAGAGGAACACGAGGGTCCTCTAGCTCTGGCGCACACGCACGATCATTCTGTCGGTAGTAGATAATCCCATTCTCATCAGTCACACGCTCCCAGAATGGTGGGAGGTCCACATCCTTGCACAGTTGATCCAGTTGTTTTGCTTTCACTAAGTACGCTCGCCTCAGGAGTGTCCGTTTGTCCGAGGCAGCCTTTTGCATCTGCTCCATCTCGCCCTCTAACCTTTCAATTGTAGCACGAGATATCGTAAGTTCTTCACTCAGCCTAGCGTGCTCTTGGACGACATTCTCCAACGAAGATCGCAGCGATACCAATAGTTCATCCTTCTCTTGCACTCGATTTTGGAGCTTTGCAACCTCATCGACAACAGGGGATTGGGCAAATTTGTCTGGATTTGAACCGGAGACCAGTAGCTGGGCTCGATACACGTTCACCTTCTCGTTTAGCTCCGAAATCAGCATCTTTGCTTCCTGAAGCTCGTCCTCCAGCTCGGATTTATTCCGTTTGTGTTTTTCATTCGACTCTTTCTTGACCTCCTCTCGTTTGACGTCGGCACTTTGCGTTGCGGTTTGGTTTGTGGTAACAATAGTGCCGTCAATCTTCCGCTTTCCTTGTATCAATGTAGACAGAGTATCACGGAGAGGCTCGATCACATCCTCGTGAGCGGAGTCGTGTTGCAACGCATCGCATAGCTCTTCGAGCCGCTTCTCCAGAGCATCGAGGAGTTGTGCTCGAGTTCGGTCCTGCGGCTCAACTTCTGCTGTCCTCGGATGTGCATTGGCGTCATCAGTGATCACTGATTTGGCCAACCAGTTGACTTCACTGTCAACCGACGCAGCAGCGGCAGCCGCATGTCCGTTGTTGGCGCGGTGAAGCTTCTGGTTCTTGGCAAACCCGTTGCTCGCGCCTTCGGTTGTGAGCTGCTCGCGAATGGTCGAGTAGAGCACCCCATCGAACGACCCCCGCTTCTCGCGCTTCTTCTGCTGGTACGAGTACAGCAAATATCGCCCTCTTGCGATGAGCTTCTGCTCGCTCGCGCTGCGCACTCGTCGCGTCACCTCGCTACCGCTGGGCGGCGCTTGCAGGGGCGAGACGGCGCCGCTCGACGGCTCGCGAGCGCCCGCGTCGGACGCGTGGGGGTCGCCGTGGACAGCGCTCTCCGCAGCCATTTCCGCGGCGCTCATCCGCAGTGCCGTGTGCGATTGTGGCTCGGTTTCTTTCCGAGGAACGAGACTCCTCACAAAATAACCCGCTCTATGAACCTCCGATAGGAGATGGGAGACCCGCGACAATCGATACGTCTCGATCACGAAACGACACAATGCAATCATGGAAGAGCACCAGGTTCGACTCGAGTTCGTCGCGTCCGTGAAGGTCGACGCGCACCGCGCGCTGAGATTTGTGCGCGGGCTCCACGCGATCGCTGCGGACGCGTGGTGCGAGGTGCGCAGCGTGAGCAGCCAGCCGGAGCGCGCCGGCGCGAGAGAAGCGGTCGTGACGACCGTGCTCTTGAGCTGCGAGCGGAGCATTGCCGACTTGTTGTGCCAGCGGTTCGCGATACAGACGCGGCTCGTGTCACAAGGAGAAATATTGCTCGTGCGCTGCTGCAGAACGCTCCTCCGTAAGGCTGAGGTATTCGGAGGATGTTTGACACGACGTGCTGATCGAGTTACCCACTCCGCAAGCAGGATTACTGGCGACGGCAGCTTCAGGCCTCCGCAACGCTCCAAACCACGATGACGAAGTCCATCTAGAGTCAACTACTCGCGCCATCGGAGTAGACGAAAGAAACAGGCCAGCGGCGTTGCCAAGGTCCACGATGGTGGATCTATTGGACTGTATCGGCGACAGAATTGCAGACGTCTTTGACGCGTTCCAAACAAGCGCGCTCCCGTGTGAGAACGGGAAAATCGGATTAACAATCGTGGGCGTTTCACATGCGCTGAGGTCGCTTGAGTATGATAGTTTTCTTGGGTGGACTGGACGTTTCCATACTAACAGAGAAACGACCTATCGTTCTGCATAGACTACAAGGCACAAACTCAAGATTGACAGCTATGGCCGCAAGATCTGAGGAATCCAAGAAGGGAAGTTGCAGCAACCAGAGGGAGCCTTCAGTTACTAGTGATGTGCAGCTCACTAGAAACCTATTGACTCAGTTAGTTGCTCACGGCGCGATTGCGCTATCGACTTTACCAGAGAGAAACGATACTCCATTTCTCGTGTACACAGATTTTGTTTCCTGCTATGTTGCCCACCTCAGTCGCGCACGTTCGGCGTCTCGTCAACCGGCTGTTGGACCATCTCCAAATGAAACGCAGTGTATGTCGCGCAACAATTGCGCATGACGCTTCTCGTGCACACTATCTTTAGCAATCAAGATAACAATGTCTATTTCTTGCGAGACCCAGGAGAATGATCGCAACCGGAACCAAGCAAAAACGGTAGTTAGGAGCGTTGGTGATATTCTTCTCGTCGACCGATAAGCGATTCAGTCTCTCTCCTCTCTGTAGCACCAAAAAAGCAAACGCTGTCGACTTCTATCTTGTACGAACATGTTTTTTGGCGTAGCGGACCTCGCGGACTGCGAAGCATCACAAAGACCTGAACATGATGATGGGAGGTCCAGCCAAAATTCTGGACGTTCCCGTAAATCGCGGCTCGCAAGACAGGGACATCGTGCGAGTTCGCGACATGAGTCACTTCCAGACAATATGCCTGCGCACGCACTACTTGCTGATGGAGAAGCCTTGTTTCTGCGAGAGAATACAACGTTGGCGCGTCAGGCACTTACTTCATCTGCATCACGAGTACGGCCGGGCAAGCAGCAAGCTGTACAGCCTCGATCTTTGCATCCACATGCAAACCAGCTACCAGATCATCTATGCGATCGGTGTCCGGTCAGATGCTGCGACAACAACAGCGAAGGCTGCGATGATCCTGTTCTGGAAGAATCTACTCGGGTCGGAATACGGGGAGCATTCAGTAATCAGTTTAGCCGGAACCGAGGCGAGTGGGAGATCGTTCATGGCATAACTCCTGAAGGTCAGTTGCCTGCTCGGAGCCGTAGCTATCTGAACCACTGCAACACGACGCGACTCGCAGACTGTTCCCCCGGAAGCTGTACATCAGGTCCTTTGGTCAACAAAAGCATCACTGATCGACCTCCTTCGCGCCAACGACACGCCTTCCCAACGCATCTTTTAGATGCACGGGAATTTTGTTCACCTACGAAGAATCACGAAAATGTGAGCATCACGCCTTGGCATGCAGAGATTGAGGAATCGGGAGACGCTGAACAAACGCACCCGGACGACGATCTGCCAAGGGATCGAGTAGTTTATATAAATAACGGACGGCCTCCTTCGCGTTACATGGTAAAAGCCTCTCGGGGTGGAAACTCATCGTCTCCTGCATCCAGCCCCCCTCAAAACGCTGAATCATGTTCTTTTCGGCGTGGAGCACCAGGATCCTGGAGCCAAGTCGCTATACGCCACCATCACGATCCCAAGAGAGACGGATTCTTGGAAGTGGACGAAAGTGTTCCGCCTCCGTTTAAAGTTGAGATATCGACCGAACCTTACAATCAACGTTCGACAGCAAGCCATACCAAAAATGTTCATGAACGCCAGCACCGTCAGTCAGCAAGAATTACTGGTAACCAGAGTGGAATCTCACGTTATGAGTATCGGAACCCTATTTCCACCCACCGGAGCGAAATGTAAGGTTATGATGCCTCCCTTTCGAACTAACACTAAGGATATATTCTGTTTTGGTAAAGCCTTCCAGAACCAGATAGTCAAGAGGTCATCAGCATGGCTCGAGGAGTTGACGTTGACAGTGGGATTCGGCTAATAGTGAACACACGAACTTCCAACAAAGCTGAGCAAGAAGCATCACTCAGCAACGGGAAAAGCGGCTACGAGCGAAATTCATCCGACCAGTGGTTTCACTCGAGCGACAACCCATTCTTTGTCTTTCACGGCGCAGTCGCTACTACGTTCGATGACATGGATTCCGATGCTGCCATTGCAAGCACACCTCTGTTTACTGAAGAAGATTGCCTTACGCGCATGGCACAGCTATCCGATCTTCATCTAGACGATTTTATGGGTGAATCTTATACAACGAACGCGCCAATGTTAGTCTCGAAAACTTCGACGTCGACGAACACAATCAATGGCAAAGTATCTAGCCGATTAGGATCTCTCAACACCTCACTAGGCCGCGACTTTTTGAGCTTGTTCGCTCAAAATTGACAGGGCCGAGAAGTTCTCTCCGAAGAAGATGGTGAAGGTTTATACCTTCGAAAGTGGTTGAAGATGTGGCTATCGCTGCTAGGGATCATGTGCTATTATTTAGATTAGGGGGTTCATAAGCCTGAGGCCCTTCGCTGCGTTCCATCTCTTCAATGAAGGTAAGCGTGGACATAATTGTTGCGCCAAATACACCAATACACAGTATGCACCCCATGCAGCAGCATGCAAGAGCAATACGTGCACACATTTTCGGTCCCACGAGTTCTTTAAGCATCATGAACGGGTTTGCAGTCAGTCGGATGCGCCCCACAGGAGGCGGAAGGTATGGGTTCACATTCGGCGCTTCTTGTCCTTTGCCCACTGGGTTCATCTGAGCCTCTTTTTCCGGCACAATTTGAACAGAGATACCGATGCGACCCTAGAGAGTTTACCCGAACTCAGGCGTCAGCATGTTGTCATATCGTGCTGCAGCTTAGTTTTATGCTCACCATGTCCATGGATGATGCTGACTCTCGGTCAGTGTAGTAGATTGTAATCCACTCAGCATCATCGGGTAGTCTACCCATCCCCATGAAATCCTACAGAACGATTTTATTTGACGTGAAGAGGACTGTCGACAATGATACCAACTCACCAAGAGTCCATTGAGGGCAAGTCTAGCCTCATTGGATTCACGAGCTTGTTTTGTCTTCCGTTTATCTTCCTTCGCTTGCTGTTGATACTGTTTGTCCAAAAATTTTGGCTTCTTGGGTTTCATTCTTAGGTTGACTTGCTTCTTCTCCTTGCCTTTGACGTTATTACGCTGCAAAAGCGCCGCATTCTCCTTTTTTCCACTCCCTCTATTCACTTCATTGTCCTCGAGATCTTCCTCTTCTTCCTCTTCATCCACACCAGTGTCGCTAGTCGCTGAGGTATCGTAAGGACCACCAGAGTCCACTGTACCCTCCACTCCATCTACTCTTGCTTTCGCAAGCTTCTTCAGCTCTAGAAACGGTGCCACTGAACGATTGGTTTCGTAAGCCCGCCGGAGCCACTTATAGAGATCTAGCTGGGCTTCCCCAATCACATCATTCCACTTGATGACGTCTTTGTCCCAGAGCTGGACGTGTAAACGAGCAAACTCGGCTGCTCGTAGAGGGTACTCGGTAGTGAATTTGAAGCGCCAATTCCAACATGGTTTTCCGTTGGAACATCGCCAATGAACATCTGTATTCTCGGCCCTGCCACCCTCCATCCAGACTTTGACGAAGTAATCGTTCACTTCGCTTTGATCTTTGTCCGTCACATTCTCCGCTCTCCAGATAATTACTCGAACTTCAAATTTCCTTGGAGTAGGCGGCTCAATTTTAATTGGAGGGAGTAGTGCGGCTTGCTGAGCAGTCAGTATGTCTACCCAAACTTCGAGGATGCCTTGCGACGTGGTTCGCGTCGGTACGTATATATGACGGTTTTCAATTGGCTTGAGGGGCGCAGAGCTGCCTCCATCACCAAGTCGTTGCCACTCTCGATGAAACCATCGGTCCTCCAGATCAATTGTCGTACTCCCGATAAAATCGTCTCGCGCAATTAGGTCATGATCCCAAACGCCAATCTCAAGCTGCGAGGGGCCGGGAAGTGTGGTGTTGAATGTAAACACCCGAAAGAATTCAGGGTTAAGAGTCTTCTTCTTGTGGTTTGCACGGTCAGATTGAATTTCTTTGCCTAACTTGATCCGTAGATATGGATCGGAGTACCCATTAACGTCCTTGGATTGCAAGCTGCGACCGCGAAGCACGTACAGTCGCACCACGACGGCTTGAGGCTCTTTCAGTCGATCGAGATCCACGATGCTACTAGCTGATTTTGTACTATCGTGTTTTTTGCGCTTCTCTACGATGGTGATCAAGCCTTTAAAGATACCCGCGTTGACTTGTACTCGCACACGCCCACGCTTGAGCAAAGATGGTCGTGTTAAAACCGAGCGATAAAGTGGGTACGTCTCGAGAGCTTTCACTTTTAGATATTGCTCAAGTTCTTCTCCTCTCTGATTGATCCACCACTCACGACCTTTTAGATACGACGCAGTACCATGAGTTTGGTCGCCACTCTCTGCGTCTCCTGCTTTTGAACTGTCGTATGGAAACTGGAATAGCTTTCCATCTGTCCCGCCACGCAAGAGATCCGCTTGACCTGCGAGATATCTCCGGTATTCCTCCTGAGCAAGTTGATCTTGTATCGCTGGATCATCAGCCCCTCTATCATATGTATAGCCACAAAGCGAAGGCTCTACAGCGCGATTAAGTGTGCCGACTCCAATACCGTCATCAATCTCGCTTCCTACATCGTCAACCGCTCTATTTTGTCCTCCTTCATCTTCTTCCTCGACTTCTTCTCCTTCCATTGGTTCGTCATTAGAATACAGTGCCTGAACCTCGTGTTCAGACTTCCGTCGTAGTCGACTGAGACTCAAGAGGTCAAGGACCGACTTTCGTTTCTTGTTGGTATCTACACCTCCTGTTGTATGCGCACTTGTGGTATTCGGATTGACGAAGACATCCCTTCGTCGTTGCTGCGGTGCGAACGATGAGCTCCAAGGCAGCTTGTCACACAGATCCACCGCACACGAGGCGATGACTGACTTTCGCAAGCCACCCATGGTCACCTCTAACACCCGAATATTCAATTGTGGTGCGTATAGAGTATCAATTGGCAATTTAGCTGGAAGTACAACCCGCTCAAGAAAATTGGCATTCTTGCCATTTGCCCCTGAAGATGATAGTGACGGCTTTGTTGTGCGTGTGCTAGCACCATCAGAGAAGAGAGCGCCGGTGAGCTCAAACTCAATTTGAGGGTTGCGTATGCCAAAAAGGCTTCGTGGCTTCAGCTTTCGGACACCGAGCGCAACAATCTCAAGGTTCGCGTCTTCATACTCGGGAATCAGAGCCTTCGGATCGGGTGGGAAAACGTTTTGGATCGGTCCTTGATGATCGATGTACTGAACCGAGATCAACGCATCGCCATGCGGTTCCTCAACCGTGAAGGCGGTTACTTCACCGTCACGGCCAACTGATCGTGGCAAAAGCGGATACCAACTTGGGCGAGAAGGACTTGCATTTGCCACGGCGCGCTGGGCTTTCGTCATCGAGAGTCGTAATTCTGCAAGAATTGCTCCTTGAATGTTATTGGATGTCGATGCTGAAACATTTGCATCGTGAACGTAGAAGATGAGATCAGGTGAGTACTCCACGTCATGCGGCACATGGGTGGTAAATACGAGTGTCTCGTAGAAGAGTGGGTCGAGAGTTTTTGTCTTGCTCGAAGTCTTCTTCACTTGCCCACAACAACGGACACTCACGAATGGGTTTGGGGGCTTCATCTTGCCCGCAGGCAGCAACAGTTTCCGGAACTGGAAAATGTGAACACGGACCTCCCGGTAGACTTTGTGATGGCGGAATGATGAGAACAGAGACGCTTCGTCTCCCCACGGAGTCCGAACAGCGACCTCCTCGCGTCCAAAGCCAAGACGAAGAAGCAGGCTTCCCGGTGAATGGGTCTTATCTAGTGCGTACCGCGTCTGCCGTCGTGCAACCTCCTCTTGAAGACGGACCCACTGGCATTTAGCACTGAAGCCTTGTCGAAAGTATTCTGCTGCAGAGAAGCGTGCAAACGAGATACTCACGTACGTATCCTTGTCGATTTGACGACTAAGTGTGATAATGATATCCGGCAATTGCGTGAGATCGATAGGGAGAATAATCGGCCACTTCTCTTTACACTCCTCCCAGTTGATACGGCCATCTTTTCCAACTGTCAATGTCTCAAAAGACAACTCGAAAGCTCCGATACTTACGACAACCCGAACTTTCGTGGTGGATATCGACGGTCCAGTGAAGGAGGATGTAAACACTGGCAGGTCCGTCCCACAGAACAGTGCACATCTTAGTACATATTTCACCATCTTCGGAAATCGCGGTTCCAGGCTCGCGAGAGATATCTCTTTCATGCGCTTTGTGTGGAACATCTCGCTCTCTTCGGGAAGGGGCTGTTCTACACGCTCCATCGATAGCAGTACGCGACCTCGATAGGTTGAACCGAACTCTGGATTCTGGGCAATCCACATTGACCGTCTCTTGTTAACTCGTCGAAGAGGAGGTCCGTATAAGTTATACCACCGCAGTTCTACTACGTCATCAGGCGCGGAAGATTTCTCATCAGTGTCGAAAAGCTCGAGCTGTCTTTGCTGATTTGTCACGACTAACCCACTCTCCTCAGGAGCGAAGATTCCACCCTGTGAAGTCGCAGGCACGACACGGAGATAGTCAAACGATGTACAGCCGACGAGCTCGTCTTTTCGTCCGATGTCACGATCCCAAACCGAAATTGCAATGTGGCGACATAGTGTCGGGGCCATCACGGGAATCCAAAGCTCCTCTAGAAACTCAGGTGCTAAGTGAGATGCCCCCTTTACCGTAACTACCGATGTCTTGCAGGCTGTGTTTGCCCCGAATCCGAGCTGAACAAATGCATCTATTCCGCTTGCCATGATGAGTCCGCCCTGGTCCATCGCTGGGAGATCCTCGGCCTTAATGACCTTAACGACAAGGTAGTGTAGGTTCAATTCGATTGTCGGGGGCATCAATACTAGAGAATGACCTTCAGGATTTAGCGGTGTCTGTGACGCGGCTGAAAAGGTCGCAGCAGAACCTCTGTGGCTCTCTGATAATGCACCACCAGCTGCCGTATCTGAAAGCTCTTTCGCGATTTCAGCTTCGCGATTGTGGACGAGAAAGGTATCCCCTGGCCCGATAACAGTGATACTCACGAGTAGAAAACCCTGAACACCTCGATCTCTCTCGTTCAAATGATCGTGGACAGCAACCCACTGGCGATAAAGCTCGTGATGGGGCTGTACACACGAAGATAGTGAGACCGATGCAATCATTCCAAACGGAAGGATACAAGGCGTACGCGGAAGTACACAGAGAGACAATCCAGCTGGTAGGATCCAATGAAGTTATCCTTCATCACTGTCTCTTTGTCATAGATGGAAAGCTGTTAACAAGAAAGTGTGAGAAGTGAGGTACGGCCCCCTTCGTCAGCAACTTCCCAACCTTTATGGATGCCTGCCTGAGTTCATTTCGCCCTATGTTTTTAAAATGGAAGAACATCATTTCGTCGAACACACACCCAAGCGTCTCATATTTGGTCGATGTTTTCTTCTTTTGGCCCATGATTTCAGCTTGTACGTAAGGATCCGATGTCCCACTCAGCTAGAACCCACAGCAACAATGAGCACATCTCTATGGTTCGCGCCTATTAGCGTACTTACGTTCTCGCCTTTCAAATCCCTTGCCTCAATTACGTGCACCTGAACTTGGTATTCGCCCTGCCGCAAGTTGGCGTACACAGTGCTCTTGCGCTCGCTTTCGAGTCGCTCGAGTTCGTGCCTCCGAGCCATCGCCTCCTCCTCAGTTTCATCATCTTGGTCCGCGACAATGCCGACAACTTCATCCTCTACATCCACGCCTGCAACGATATCCTTGGCGATGTTCGGGTCGTTCTTCTTCGTGTACACAAGCGCCACCTTGAGCTCTAGTTCGGCATCCATCCCAGGCTTGCGCTCCCAGTTCTTGTCGCGCAGTCGGAACCAGCTCTGCGTAGCCATACCAGGCAGCGCGGCGACATCGGTGCATGAAATTCGTAACTGGCCGAGAAATCGCATCTTGACGTTGATCTTATCGCGAACAGAAAGCGTCACGCTGGCCGCCCAGTCGATTGCGCGGAAGCTGAACGTCTCGTTCCAGTACGGCTCATCGCTCTTGCTGACCACGCTTGTCTTGAACTCGCGCCCCAGAGATGAGACTTTGACGTAGCAGCTTAGCGTAGATCGTAGCGCTGCGGTCTGCAAATTCCGAGCCTGGATGACAGTCACGACGAGCGTGTTCGCAAGCTTCTCGTCCGCGTCGCCTGAGAGGTTGATCTCCTTGGGCAGGATTTCGACAGGCGCACTCTGGAATGCCTCATCAGCATCGTCTTCTCCACCCGCTCGACCGCTGAGAGGGCTTGCGATCGACGCGCGTCGCATTGCCGGCGGTCTCTTTCTCCAACGCAACGCTTGGCGTTGGATCGCGGATCTTCTTGTCAAGCGTGAATACCTCTTCAAATCAAAGTTAAACAGTACATGGCTACATCCTGCCAAAATTGCTTCTTCGAATTGTTTGGTCATGTTGGCTCCTGACCAAACAGGTCTTTCCACTCGCGACCATGGTGACCTGAGAATTACGCACGTGGATGACGAATCGCCTATCCCAATTTCGAATGCGAAGGTTCGGACCCCGAAGTTGTACAGTGTACTCATCAACAGTGATTGCGATAAAGACAGTTGACGGCCCCAACAGTCAACTCCGAACCACGCGATGTTGATGGCAGGACTGGAGCTTTGACCCAACTCGCTCAACTCTCCTCACTTTCAAAACCTCCCCTTCTTCGATGCTCTCGGCCTCCACATTCGAAATGCTCCGGCTCGGAAGCGACAACCACGCAGCCCTTGCCGTCGCCGCAGTTGCTGTCCTCGGCGCTGCCGCATGGATCCGCACATCATCGTCGTCGAAGCAAACAGTGGTGGTGGATGGCAAGCAGGTCCACCCTAGGGACATCCCGTATCCACCCGGGACGTCTCTCCTGTTTGGGAACATGGTGGAGCTAGCCAGGAACAGCGAGCGATTCCAGTCGTGGTTGTTGGACAACTGCACGTTGTTCGATTTCCAGCCATGGCAGATGAAAGTTCCAGGCCAACCCAAGTTCACCATCTTCAGCTCACCGGAGGCCTTTGACGAGATCTGCACGAAGCAGTTCGATCACTTCGAGAAGGGCAAGTACCAGCGGGAGATGATCTCAACATTTATGGGAAACAGTCTAGCTGCAGCTGATGGTGAGAGGTGGTATCACCAGCGCAAGACGGTCACGAAGTTTTTCTCCGCGAGGGCACTGCGAGCATACATGTCATCGGCAGTCAGGCAGAACCTCGAACAAGTCATGGACATGATCGATAATCAACGCATCAAGGGGGAGTCAGTCAATCTCACCAAGATATTCCACGACTTCACGATGCAGACTATTGTTGAGACTGGTCTTGGCATCAAGCTAGATTGGATTGGTCGAGATGAGCCACATCCGTTCTCGCTCGCGATAGACGAAGCCTCTGAGCTTATGGCCCAGCGCTTCACGTTGCCAGGATTCGTGTGGAAGATGAAGCGCGCTCTGAACGTTGGGTCCGAGGCTAAGCTAGCGGCTCACATGGACTATGTCGTATCGTGGCTGTCCGACATTGTCAACAAGGGACTCGCTGCTGGAGTTGCCAAAAGTGAAAAGCAGGTCACTGGCGATGAACCGAAGAGTATGCTCGAGCTCTTTGCAGAGGCCAGCAGGGAAGATGCTGATGGTATCCGCCCTGACGATATTGTCGATTTCATCCAGGTCATTGTAATTGGGGCGCGTGACTCAACAGCGATTGCGCTGACATGGTTCTTTTACGAGATCAGCCGAAATCCAGAGGTTGAAGCGAAGATCCGCGATGAGTTGAACACTTCTTTTCCTGATCGTGTGGGGAAGAAGGGTACGTTTTTCACGGCGGATGATGCTCGCTCGCTTGTGTATCTTGAGGCAGCAATCAAAGAGGTCCTACGCCTTCACCCACCAGGCCCGTTCATCTTCAAAGAGGTTATCGAAGACTCAGTGGTGTTAGAGGACGTCTTGCTCCGCAAGAAAGAGCTAATTGGGTTGTCCCTGTACTGCACCGCACGTAACCCGAAGGTGTGGGGAGAAGACGCGTCCCAGTTCAAGCCAGAGCGTTGGATCGATGGCTCGACCGGACAGCTGAAGCCATCAGCGATGTCGAAGTTTGTCTCGTTCAGCACTGGTCCTCGGGCGTGTGTGGGGATGAGCCTCGCCATGCTCGAGCTGCGAGTCGTCGCGCTGAACTTGATCAGTCGTTTCCACTTTGACGTGGACCCAAGTGTGGATGGGTCGTACGGGACAGCAGCGCTTCTTGTGATGAAGCAAGAACTGATTGCGAGAGTGCAGGTTGCGTGATTGCTATTAGTACCTTCGCTCCCACCGCGTCAGATCGAACGAAGATTGTATTTTGGCCAGCGTAAGCTTTGTGTTCTTCTTGCAAGGAAATTCAGTTTCAAAATATAAACTTCAGGGTACAGTCGGTAACAAAAAAGTATTGGTAAGACTACGCGTGTACGCGTGTACTGTCGGTAACAACCAAGTATTGGTAAGACTACACGTGCTCTTTGATGTATCTATCGTTTTGACGAAAGTTACGCTTCTGTCGCCTCCGTGTGCATGCTGACGTTGGTACCGACGAACTTCGGCTCGGTGGTGGCGAGTTGCGTGCTCAGTACCGTCAGGCGTGTGTTATACTTCACCCCTAGACTCTTATTGAAGAGCTTCGCGTCTGGATTTGGTCCATCTTGTAGATCCCTTCAGCCCCGCTACAAACCATAGTTGAGGAGTCCGAGGTCGCGCATTTCCTCTTCTTTGACGGAGGTTCAGCAGGGAACCAGGGCTTGGTGGCGCTGGAGCAGTGCTTCGGGTCCTCCGGCCATCCTATGGAGCTCCGCGACAAGCCACAAGACTCCAACTACGACCAACAATCGAGCAGAATAGAAGAGCCTTCTCGCAGGTCTCGAAGCTGCTCGACCCTGCATCTTCCCACTCGGGGAGCCATCGGGAGTAACTGCTTCATACTCCGCCAGCTTAAAGCTCAGCTCCCATCGCGCAACAGACACACCTCAGCAGATCACTGGCCGTCTTATTTCCACCCATGAACTCAAGGAGTCATACGAAGGTGTTTGTGCGAAAACTTTTCTCCAGAGCTCCAGCTATTAGACTTCATCTTCGTCATCATCATCGAAAACTTTTCTCACTTATTTCATAGAGTAACACATACTACGGTGTCTTGTACCACAGAAGCTCCGTCGTAATCGCCGAAAGCAATGCTACGGCATCATCATAAATGTGACGAAGTTGCCTTTGAACTTCGCCACACTTTGGGGTAGTAATTCCAGTTCATAGTGTTTGATTGAAGGCGTCATCGTCAATCAAAAATGCGCATTTGCGTGATGTCAATTTCTTCGAGAACGAACCTGTGGCAGATGCATTGGCACGAAGTTCTGAGATCCAATGTCAATACAAATTCATAGCGGTGCATGAATGGGCATTATCCAAAATCAAAAACGACATACAGCCGACTTGTGAGAGATCTGAGATCTCACGGTTTGTAATTGTACTGTATTGAATTGCACCCATGTCAATCCGGACTATTATTGGGCCATTCAGCATGTATTACGAGAAACCCGGGGACCGCTGGGATTGGAGCAGTTTTCATCAGGCTGTTTATGCCGAACCCTCTACGACCAACAACTAGGTAGAGTTCGAAGAACTCCTCACTGGCCTCACCGCTGCGGGGGTGAACAACTGGACCCCCTCGCCGTCATCGGAGACAGTATACTTGTCTTTCGGGACATGAAGACGTACAAGCCCCCACTCAATATCACGTTGCAGAGCAAATGCCTCGAGCACGTCCACTCACGACTCCCTCGGGATCCGGTGCTGGAATCACCATTCCAGACCGGCAATCGAAATGGCAGATGCGGCAGCTAACCTCACAGTGGACACCAACGCAAGCAGCAATGCACTTCACCCGACTGGGCTCAAACGACACTAGCGCATTGCAAAGCTCTCTGAGACATCTAGCGCACCGAAGAGAAGATACAACGTAAACAGGGCGCAACGCCGGGTTTTCGTTTCAAAATGCATGTAAGCAAACCAATAGAGCTTTTAAGGTCTACTTTCTTATAAGAGGTGTCCGTTAACTCAACTTTACTTTGTTGACTCACTGTCAACATTACCAGTGGGCTCTGTTCTCTGAAGCGCGAATCGACAGCTTGCTACACATCATTCACCGGGCGAGGGAGAAATGTCAAAACAAAGCTTACGCTGGCCAAAATACAATCTTCGTTCGATCTGACGCGGTGGGAGCGAAGGTACTAATAGCAATCACGCAACCTGCACTCTCGCAATCAGTTCTTGCTTCATCACAAGAAGCGCTGCTGTCCCGTACGACCCATCCACACTTGGGTCCACGTCAAAGTGGAAACGACTGATCAAGTTCAGCGCGACGACTCGCAGCTCGAGCATGGCGAGGCTCATCCCCACACACGCCCGAGGACCAGTGCTGAACGAGACAAACTTCGACATCGCTGATGGCTTCAGCTGTCCGGTCGAGCCATCGATCCAACGCTCTGGCTTGAACTGGGACGCGTCTTCTCCCCACACCTTCGGGTTACGTGCGGTGCAGTACAGGGACAACCCAATTAGCTCTTTCTTGCGGAGCAAGACGTCCTCTAACACCACTGAGTCTTCGATAACCTCTTTGAAGATGAACGGGCCTGGTGGGTGAAGGCGTAGGACCTCTTTGATTGCTGCCTCAAGATACACAAGCGAGCGAGCATCATCCGCCGTGAAAAACGTACCCTTCTTCCCCACACGATCAGGAAAAGAAGTGTTCAACTCATCGCGGATCTTCGCTTCAACCTCTGGATTTCGGCTGATCTCGTAAAAGAACCATGTCAGCGCAATCGCTGTTGAGTCACGCGCCCCAATTACAATGACCTGGATGAAATCGACAATATCGTCAGGGCGGATACCATCAGCATCTTCCCTGCTGGCCTCTGCAAAGAGCTCGAGCATACTCTTCGGTTCATCGCCAGTGACCTGCTTTTCACTTTTGGCAACTCCAGCAGCGAGTCCCTTGTTGACAATGTCGGACAGCCACGATACGACATAGTCCATGTGAGCCGCTAGCTTAGCCTCGGACCCAACGTTCAGAGCGCGCTTCATCTTCCACACGAATCCTGGCAACGTGAAGCGCTGGGCCATAAGCTCAGAGGCTTCGTCTATCGCGAGCGAGAACGGATGTGGCTCATCTCGACCAATCCAATCTAGCTTGATGCCAAGACCAGTCTCAACAATAGTCTGCATCGTGAAGTCGTGGAATATCTTGGTGAGATTGACTGACTCCCCCTTGATGCGTTGATTATCGATCATGTCCATGACTTGTTCGAGGTTCTGCCTGACTGCCGATGACATGTATGCTCGCAGTGCCCTCGCGGAGAAAAACTTCGTGACCGTCTTGCGCTGGTGATACCACCTCTCACCATCAGCTGCAGCTAGACTGTTTCCCATAAATGTTGAGATCATCTCCCGCTGGTACTTGCCCTTCTCGAAGTGATCGAACTGCTTCGTGCAGATCTCGTCAAAGGCCTCCGGTGAGCTGAAGATGGTGAACTTGGGTTGGCCTGGAACTTTCATCTGCCATGGCTGGAAATCGAACAACGTGCAGTTGTCCAACAACCACGACTGGAATCGCTCGCTGTTCCTGGCTAGCTCCACCATGTTCCCAAACAGGAGAGACGTCCCGGGTGGATACGGGATGTCCCTAGGGTGGACCTGCTTGCCATCCACCACCACTGTTTGCTTCGACGACGATGATGTGCGGATCCATGCGGCAGCGCCGAGGACAGCAACTGCGGCGACGGCAAGGGCTGCGTGGTTGTCGCTTCCGAGCCGGAGCATTTCGAATGTGGAGGCCGAGAGCATCGAAGACAAACAAAATGGAAATGATTGAGCAAAAGAGTGAGGTTGTGAGGGAATGAGGCAGTCGTGGAAGTCCCTTTCGGATGGGATTGTCCTTCGTAATCGAGGGTTTCTGGCTCTCCCTCGTAATCTAGGCTTTCGATCTCGTGAAGTAATTCTCAGTCCACCACGGAGGACATGTTTGGTCCGGTTTACTCAACCGGACCAAACATGTTAGAGTTGCTCTGATACTTTTGGGTGGAGCCGTGTTCGGCTCAACTCTGTGATCTTCATTAAGAGCCAGTCATATCCAGCTAGCGAGGTCTGGGATCCAACACCATGCATGTGGTCTGTGACAACGGCAGCTTCGGGAACGCGCCGATGAACCACCACACGTCATCGCTGGCTGGAGTTCAGCACAGTGGACTGACGATCTTGGAGATTAATTGGTCACCCTCTTTTGACAAAAGAAGCCGAGTGTGATATGGAATTCTCAGATCACACGATTCGAGGGGGTCCATCGAGGACCCTCTGCATGAGCGAACGGCCTCCGCGTAGAGATGGTTGTACTGCCCCCGCTAGAGGAGCATATGGCGGCACTTCTTACGGCGGCTGCGGCAGCTATCGGCCTACTCTATCTGTACACGGCGAGAGAGAAGTCGACGCCGAGTGTGAAGCTCCGCGAGATCCACCGACCACGAGACACGCTGCCACTCATCGGCAACGCGCTAGCGTACTACAGATATCGCCACAACTTGCGCGAGTGGGGTGTTGCCCAGTGCCTCGAGTTCAAGGGGGAACCGTGGCTGCGCAAGATCCCGGGTCAGCCCGAGATGATCACGTTTGCGTTGCCAGAACTGATAGAGGAAATCACGACCACGCAGTTTGACAACTTCGAGAAGGGCCAGTTCCAGATTGATATCATTGCGACTCTTTTCGGACGAGGAATTGTGGCCTCAGATGGAGAGCGGTGGTTCCACCAGCGAAAGGCAGGTGTCAAGTTCTTCTCTGCTCGCTCCCTACGTGCGTTGATGAATAAGAGCCTCCATAAGAATCTCGAGCAAGTTTGCGCCGTTTTAGACAACAGTGAGAAGTCTGGCGAGCAGGTGGATTTGAAGAAGCTATTCCTCGAGTTTACGCTCCAGACCTTTGTTGAGATGGGGCTCGGCGTCCAGCTTGATTGGATTGGAGCTGAGAATCCGCATCCATTCCAAGAGGCGATTGACCGGGCGTCACCGCTACTAGTTTCGCGTTTCAAGCTCCCCGCGTGGGTGTGGAGGCTTCAACGTTGGTTGAACGTCGGAACCGAGGCGGAACTTGCAAAGCAAATGTCCATTGTCTACGCATGGTTACGCGAGGTTATTGGGAAAAGTCTTGACAATCAGAGGGCTGTCCGCGACACGGCTGACGACGAGAACGACACAAAGAGTGTGATCGACCTGTTTATGACTCATGGAGAAGAAGAGAAAGACGGCTTACGACCCGAAGATTTGGTGGACTTCGTTCTGACATTTGTGATTGGAGCGCGAGATACGACGGCGACCACGCTGGGATGGCTATTTTACGCTTTGAGCAAGCACCCAGAGGTCGAACAAAAGCTTCGCGAAGAGTTGCAGAGAAAATTTCCAGATCAGGTGGGGCGTAAAGATGTTCTTATCACAGCAGATCAGGTAAAAGAGCTCACTTACATGGAAGCGACTATTCGGGAGGCTTTGCGTCTGTACCCTGCAGCCCCGTCGACCGTCAAACAAGTGGTTCGAGACACCATTATTGGCGGCGATATTCCACTACGCAAGGGCCAACTCTGTATTCTCCACGCATATGCGATGGCTCGCAACCCTGCTGTATGGGGTGACGATGCAGCTGAGTTCAAACCAGAGAGGTGGATTGATTCGGAAAACAACGGACAGATCCGTCACATTCATCCGTCGAAGTTCTTTACGTTCCATGCAGGACCACGCACCTGTATTGGCATGAACTTAGCTCTACTGGAGCTCCGTTCTGTCACAGCTAATCTCATCAGTCGCTACACCTTCAAGATTGATCCCTCTAACGATGGAAGCACTACTCAAGGACCAACTTTGATCATGAAGATGCCGTTGTACGCTTCAATCACCAGCTGGGGCATGTAGTGAGTTGGTAGTCTAGCTCTCATTGTCTATATCATGCAATGTTTTACACCACGTACACTTTCGTACTTTGTCGTCAGACCAACAGGGCAGACCGGATGAGGCCGACTCACTCACTGACTCTATGGTGGTTGTCTTCTCGAACGCTGATTTTGTCGTAACATTCATTACCTGACTCAGAAGTTTCCCAGCAAACGCAGTGCTTCCGTATGCAATTGTAGAATGTATGCCCTCAGCCCGTGCTAGTAGTAGTTTTCTGTCCTCGCTTAGAGGGCAGTCTCAACAAGGCTAATTAAGCAGCATGCATTACTCATCGGGCCGTAATATAAAAAACGAATAGCAAAGCGGAGTCAAGTAGAGATTGGCCCACCAAGGTAGGCTACTTAATGACTGTAGCGGCGACGCGAGAGATCCGACTCCCAGTTGGGAGCGTTCTCGAAGCCATTCTTGCCACCGTGAAAGTCGAAGATTGTCTGGCGAATCTCGTCCTGGGTGGTCATCACGAACGGGCCATGCTGGACAACCGGTTCATTCAGTGGCTGGCCACTGATAATGATGAACTCAAAGCTCTCGTCGGCCACGACTTCGACGCCATCACCGTCAACTTCAAGTACGACAGCTTCGTGGGCTGTAACCTTCTTACCAGCAACCAATGCAGTTCCTTCCAGTGAATAGATGAACCCGTTGTGGCCTTGCGGGATGTTGTATTCGAGCTTGGATCCCTTCTGCATGATGAAGTGCACGTACGTCACAGGTGCCTCCGTTTCGATAGGGCCCTTCTTGCCGAAGACCTCGCCGGCGAACAAAATCGCCTCGACAGACTTGTCTTCGTTAAAGACATGCGGCACGCTTTCGCGGTTAACTTCCTGGTACCGCGGCTCCATGATCTTGCGCGCCTTCGGAAGGTTGATCCAGAGCTGGAGGCCATGCGCAGGGTCAGCAGTCGCAGGCATCTCGGCATGGAGGATGCCGCGGCCCGGCGTCATCCACTGGAGATCCCCGGGACGGAGGTCGCCCTTGTTGCCAAGGAAATCTTCATGAAGCATGTGGCCCTTCGACGTGGGCAGCACGTACGTCACCGTCTCGAAGCCACGATGCGGATGGTCGGGGAAACCGCCCGGGAGGCCGACGTTAAACTCATCGAGCATGAGGAAAGGGTCGAGGTTGCGGAGCTTGAAAGAGCCAAGGGAGCGACGCACACGCGCGCCGACGCCCTCCGACTGCTCCTTGGCAACGAACTGGAACGCGATCTGTCGGGTGCGGAACATGTCTGTTGTCTGAGACTGGAACGACTGGTCGAGTGATTGGATCTCTGCAGCGCACACGCCATACTCATCGTCAGCGCTACATCCCACTTCAGCCACTTCGCTCGCGGCCGCTGAAGCAGTCGTCTTGAGTGCCGACGCCACCGCGGCAGTCACAGCGAGCGCTGTTGCGATTCTCAGCCACCGAGGCGCGCGCATGGTTGGTCTGGTCGATCTGTGCACACGGGATCGGCGCGTCACTCTCTGTGGACTGCTTCGGCGGCGAGACGGCGGCGTGCTGCTGGGCGTCGGAGGCACTCACCTTGCGCTTGGCCGGGGAAGTTGGCGAATGCTCTCCTTCCTTCAAGCTCCCAATTGATCTCCTGGGTTTCCGGTGGCGAAGACCCATTGACTAATCACCGGCGCCGCGTCACCCGAACGAGATCTTGTGATTGGGTAAAATGGGAGACCGCGATGCCATAATCGAGTGAGAGTTGGTGTGGCACCACATCACATTGACGTGGTCCACCGAAATCTAATTCCAGGACTCTGATTGGAGGATGAGTTTTCACCAATCGGTTCTCACTACAGATTACTCCCTCCGATTGCCAAAACGTGAGTACGGTTTCTTCCTTCCTTTTTTCTCTTCCCGAAGTGACTGAGGCTCATGGGCCGAGGGAAAGACCCCCATTCCCGATTCGTTCCGCCCGGCGAAAGCGCGCCTGCGACAGGCCGGTCTCTTGCGAGCGCGACACAGAAGCAGATTCTGTGTTCGGGGAAGGCGGCCGCGCGCTCGCGTCGGCTCATGGCCGCGGCCCTGCGCACGACTTGAGAGACACGAGCGTCAAGACACGGGAACAGCTAGTATCAGACAAGCCAGATAAATCGCATCGCAAACTGCAGGCGCGATGGAGACGACCGTGGCCACAGGTAGCAGCAGCGGCGGTCTGCGCAGCACGTTGCCCGCGATTGAAGAGCTTCATGTTCGGCGCAGCAGCACCAATGGCTCCCAAGCGATGATGATGCGCGCGGCCTCGTATGGGTCGATCAACACTTTGGACGGAGCGTGGCATGCAGAGCTGGCGACTGTGCATGGCGACGATGACGACGAGGACGAAGACCCTTCTGGCGACGAGCACACAACGCTGGCTAGCCTCAAGTCTAAGGTTCAGGGAAACAGGGCAGATGGGTACGGACCGACCGGCCTGATGCATCCGTTGCACGTGCGTCGTCGTTTCCACAGCTCTGATGTTGTCCTGCGCACAACCCCTATGAGAGGCGGCCTGGACAGTCCTACAATGGCGTTGCGCCAGTGGATCGCGGAAGGTGGGTCTTCAAGGCCAGGCTTGTCGCCTGCTCAAATCCATCGACATCGTCAACGTCGCCGTGCCCAATCCACGGACTTGGCGGAAAAGATGACAAGGCATGGCGTACAGAAGGAGCGCGTGATGCGGCGGAGCTTTGAACGGCCGTACCACTCAACTTACTCTCAAAACGTGATTGCGGAAGAGATCCTCCACGATGATGGGGACAACGAGTTGACTAGCGGCCCTGAGGAAGACGAGGCTGACAGCAGTAGTGAAGACGAATTTGATGAAGATGATGACGAGGATGATTCGGGGAATCTGCTGAAGACTCGATCCCAGCGTACCAGCAGTGACGACTCGAACCGATCATTGCCCTCCGACTCTAGCATGTATTCAAACAACGTTTCGCGCTCATACGAGTCAATCCACCATGAGGACCCCCCGAGTGTTGAAAAACTTCGCAACCTTCAAAAGCTCTTTCAAGAAGGCTTCATCACAGTCACCGAATACAAGGATCGGCGTCTGCAACTTGTCGATGAACTTACTTTGACAAATGCCAACAAAAGTGAGTTCAGGAAATGGTTGATGGCTCCTATTTTCGGTGAGAAGTGCTAACGTCTTGGTTTTCCAATCGCAGCAATCAACCGCACAACAGATCTTATCCAGACCTCCTTCCCGGTGATCCATAGAGAGCCACCAGATTTCACTGTTCTCCGTGAGCGCGACGCTATCAAACACGTGTTTGACTCGGAAAAGCGTAAATGGACGTCGTCCAGAATCAAGATCAAGATTGATCCCCAACCTTTCGCACGAGGTGGTCTCCGACAGGTTTTCCATCTTCAAGATCTGAGTGTGATCCCGCGTTTAGCACCAGAAGGCCGTCCAGTCAGTTACGTAGCGAAGATTGCCATCGATGTAAACGAAGATCCAGACACGTACTTTCGTGATGTTGAAATGCAAGCTGTGGCCTCAAAGTTCGCGAAGCTGTACAACACATACAACCCACCCCGAAGAGTCGAGTTCTTGGACGCATGGATTTTACAACTCATTCCGGGAAGCAATGTAGAAGACGAAGACAATCTAACCATGACCGGAACGATCTGCGGCGTCGAACCCTACATTGCTGGGGAGTACCACAAGCATAACAACAACTTCGGCTATGTCAGTGACCTGGAGCGAAACACCCCACAAGCATTTTCACACTTCACCTACGAGGCCTCTGGGCAACAAATGCTTGTTGTGGACATCCAAGGCGTGTCTGACCACTATACTGACCCACAGATCCACACAAGGAGCGGAAAAGAGTTTGGCAAGGGCAACCTGGCAACCCGGGGCTTTGAACGTTTCCTGGCGTCTCATCGCTGCAACCCCATCTGCAGGTACCTGAAGTTGCCGTTGATCAACCCCAAAGACGAAACGCATGACTACGGTACGCAAAACGGCGCGAAGACTGGACAAGGAACCATACCTGCACAGACATACATGAGTCAACCCAGCGTAAGCATTAATCGGGTTGATTCGGAGTTGTGTCATTACTATGGGGACTCAAAGGCTTTCAAGAAATACCAAGCCAAGTATCAGAACCAGGACAGCTCAGACGCCGCCTCCGTCGCCTTCGCTGCTACACTCAAAGACCAGCGCAATTGCTCATCTTGTTGTGGTGTTGGGTCGTGCTCAATTATGTAAAGCGTCTCCACTACACTACATCCTATAGACTCGTTCATACAATACAGTACATATACATAGCCTACATATTCATAATACAAGGTGAGACTTAGATCAAACCCATGCATCCCCTTTCCTTTCATTCATTTTGATACTCGACTTGATCGCCGCCAGATACTAATGTCTACTGCGGCAATCCGGCGTGATAGGACATCAATACGCTCATTAACTGAGAGGTGACGCAGTTCTTCACGAAGTGGATTGGAGAATGTGAGGTGGTAGGGTGGTGCCTCCTCGGTACCGCCGACAATTGCTACAAATGGAGGCCGGCCGATCGCGCGACCATACGCTGCAGCATTCTCTGCTGTGTCAAACAACATCAGCTCTTTGAGAATTGATTTGATGACGGTGTCCTTGAGATCTTCGTAACCCTCAACAACTTCAACGTGATCGAACGCATAGCCCAGGAAACCTGGGAAATCCACTCGTGGTAAATCAAACTGAGGCCAGTGGGGGTTGTCGAATGGCACGAATGCGATCGGCCCAGCATCTGGGCAAGCCTGACGGAACGCTTGCACATGTTTGGGTGTCGCTGTTAGCACCATATTCAGAGCACCGGTGCGTTGTTCTGCCACGAATCTAGCGATCCGTGGATCCCGGAAGCGTACGATATCGCAAAACATGGCCACGAATCCGTGATTATCCGGCTCAATCTCAGTGCAGTAGTGCTCCAAGGCTGCGTGTGCGTGTTGAATATAACGACAGTGGGCGAGTTCCCGGTCGAGTTCGTTTCTCAGCGAAAAAAGGTAGGACTTGAGCGCTGTTGAAGACGTAATGGTGGTGTCGAATTCGCACTGTAGTAGGCTTTTAAACAGTTTTTCCTCGTGGACGTTGACGGAAGCATGCCACGACTTGTTCACGAGCATCATGCGGCCTATTGAACGGCCATCTAGGAAGGAAGCGACGAGGACTGAAACGTCCTCGAGACCCGTGACCGTCACCACCAGATCGGACCGGTCCTGAAGAGATTTCAGCGTGGCTTGACGCGCAGGTTCATCTTCCTTCTTTTGAATCTGGTCTCGGGATCGTGAACATGGGCGTACGAACATGGATTGGTACGGGCAAGAGGCGTTGGGTAGTGAATTTGGCGATGCAGTCTTCCTGACCACTCGGTGCATGCGCGAAACTCCGTGCTGAAATCGCGATAACAGGCTGCCGCTGTCGAAGAGATCGCGGGGAGCAGTTGGAGTGCGTCCGAGCATGACTATTTGTTGCTGGGAGGCGATGGTCGCCTCGAGGTGATTTGGAATATGAGCTCGAGAAGCGTTGGGAGTGCTCAGTGTTTACCCAGCGTGCCATGCGATGTGTTAACCCAGCTTTTTTGTGCCATGCCTTGCGATGTGGCCGTAACGTGGGTTAGAACATGTTTTGCCATGACTCTGGCGTGGGAACTGTAAGAACTGTAAATAACGGCAACTCCGTAAGTTTAACGTGTTTTTTATCTATGTACCATGGTGCTGTAGTAAACTTTACCATGACTTGACCTCTTGAATTACGCCTGGCATGTAAGTTACAGTTGCGGCGGGCTAGAATCTAGCAGGGTTAAAATACGACATAGACACCACATAAAGACGAAACCCTCATGATTGGCCACTCAGAAGCGACCGGGTGACGAGGCACGGTATGACTGTGGGAGCTTGGGTCAATAATACGTACTAATAGGGTCTTCGCGTGTTGTGATTGGCCGATCATATTTGTAGCAACCAATGAAATCGTGCCAACTCGGAAAGTGCGTCCTTGACATGGCACATGCGAGGACGAACTCGCCGAGTTGTGCCATGTCCTTTGCACCGAAACCGTTCCGTAATTTCGATATCGTTATTACCTATTGGGAAGACGACGATAAAACCACAAGCGAGGCGTTCAACTCCATGTATCGGTAAGAGCGCAGTCTGCTTGAAAGTCAGCGGCAGCCTTGTTTCGCAATGTATCTGAAGCACTCAGTACTGCATTCACGATGTGTATGCCTTCCCGTGAATTCCACATGAAGGTGCTGGGTACCCTCAGTGAAGAGGAACTCAACAGCTGAATCCAATTCCTACACGGGTGTATTACACCCGTGCACTGTTGGCTACAGTCGCACACACCTTCACTAACATGACACGCCGAAACAGATAGACGCATCTTTTGCTGCTGACACAGCCGACGCAGTCCACTCGGAAACCCAACCGTCCTCATACCGCCAGATCACACGCCGCGTACCTTGAGCTTCCACAATTTCCTGCAGTACATCACGATTCTTGACTGGATGACCGTCACCTTTGCGCCAGTCGTTCAGCAGCCACTTATCCATCCACTCGGTCATCGCCCTCACAAGAAGTTGGTTTCGTGTGTAAATGTAGAGAACTTGGTCCTGAGCAGGATTTTCATTGTTTGCTCGTCGAATCGCTGCGAGTGCGCTCTTCGCTGTAGCACGATAAGCTGTACAATAGGCGTCCTGGCATGTGTACACCACATCCCACGCCGAATTGTGTGGGAATATGCAAGCCACACCAGTTTGATGGCTCCAGTTCCGTTTGTCCTGTGTGACACCGTCACAAAAAGCTACCAGTGTGGATCGATGGCGGGGATCTGGATCATATCGCCGTCCTTGAGTTATGTCGAGATAGCGATCAATGAACTGTTCGGCTTCACGTCGACTCTCGCACAGTCTGTACACACAGTAGTCGTACCCGTCCGTCTCTTCGTAGACCTCCGTGATTGTGTTATATACGCCAATCCTTCTGCCGCGGGCTACAGCATAGAATTGAGTTGGACTAGGCGACACGGGCACAGTAGCGGCATTCGAGTCCACGTCGCTGCGCAACACTGGCGACGGCGTCGTTACGTCGATTTCGGAATAGTCCAGGAAGCGCGGCGCTAACTGTTGCCTTGATCGCCCTACTCGACTCGGTTTTGACCAGCGTCCTCCAGTCGACAAAGAAAGTGAATGGACGGATCCTGAAGTAGATGGCGTAACAGCAGCCGGCGGGGGGCGGGGAGGCGTCGTTTGAGAAGCCACTGTGTCTCGGGTGCCTGGCAGGGGGCCTCCTGGAGAGACTTTCGCAGTTCGCGTCTCGCGTAATAGAAAGGACGCCACGGCGTCGTCGAACGCGCTCGCGCTGGCCATTGATGCGCGCTGCTCCTGGGATCTCGTCCTTGGCTTCTCGAGTTGGGAGCTCTTCACAGGTTCAACATTCCCCGCGAATCCCCTCCGAGACCCGATGCCCTGCAACATCGAAGTTGCCTTCAGAGGACCTCTCGAATAGAATGGCCCCCTCATCCATTCTCTAGTAGAGGTTGTCGTGGGTCGAAAATGGCTCGGTAACCCCCAACAGCAACTTCGAGCATCATCGAGAGAATGGGGAAAAGCGGCGGCTTCTACGCTGTGGCTATTGGCCGCAGCACCGGTGTCTACACTTCCTGGGGAGACGCGGAGGCTCAAGTCAAAGGCTTCGCCGGCGCGCGGTATAAGAAGTTCCCCACGCAAGTGCAGGCCGAAGCATTTGTTGTGTCGCAGGGAAGAGGCAGCGCCCCCGTAAAGCCCGTGCATCATGAGGCTGCTTCGTCGAATGGGCGGAAGCGTGAATGGGCAGAGTGTGGTGCATCCAGCGAAAGTGGAGATGGAACGGATGGCACGATTTCGCCCCCCGACACGAAGCGGCGAGTTACAGTCGCTGATGCTGAGGTCAAGGCGGTGTCAAAGCAACTTGTCCAAGTAGATACAATTGATTTACCCAGCGCATCTGATGGGTGCGAAGCCTCATCGGTTAGCAGTGGCAAGATCTCGTACTGGTATGCAGTGGCGAAGGGACGGAAGACTGGTGTGTACGATAACTGGGCCGATGCGAGAGTCCAAATTGAAGGTCTCTTTAGCGCCAAGTTCAAGAAGTTCCCAACCAAAGCTGAAGCTGAAGCGTTCATTCGTGACCACCAAGAAGCAACACAGTCTCAGAACGGAGATCCAGACCCCAAGCATCCCGATTCGCTTGTTGCTTTCTGTGACGGCAGTGCGCTACAGAACGGCCGGTTCGGATGCCAAGCGGGATTTGCGTGCATTTTCCCTCACAACCCTTCGTGGAATGTGGCAAAAAAACTCGTGGAGGATCGAGCGACCAACAACCGTGCCGAGTATCTTGCTGCGCTAGAGGCTATGAAGCGTGCAAATCAGGAAGATAGCTCCCAAACACGCCCACTGTACATCTTCTCAGACAGTATGCTACTTATTCGATCTATGACCGAGTGGATCACTGGTTGGCAGAAGAAGAATTGGACGAAGGCTGATGGAAATCCTGTACTCAACCGTGACCTACTTGAACTTCTTTTGAAGGAAAAAGGATCTCGACGCGTGATCTGGCGTCACGTTAAGGCGCACACCGGGAGGAAGGACTGGCATTCGAAGTGGAATGATGTTGCTGACCATGCTGCGAGAAACGCGGCGGCTGGTTGGGAGCCGACTTCCTCCGCCTAGCTTTATGAGAGCACGCTATCAGACTCAAAAATAAAGTGTACGAATACAAGTCGAAGGGCTAAAATAGACTGTATTCTTATCTCTGGTGTTGGCATTTTGCTACTTCAGAAGCGAAGTCGTCGATTATATGCCATGAAGAAGAGTTCACTCGCGCCAGCTTCACCTCTGTTGGCTGCACCTCGCAGCGCTTCGCGCTGTGAAGCAGGAGCAACAAGGCGAACCCTCTTAAACTCAGTCACCAACGATATCATCGGTGGTCGAGGCTCTATTGACCCCATCTCCTCTGAGCCTCATATTCCTCAGAACGAGTTTGGCGGAGTACTTGTCACTCCAGAACAGATCCGATCCGCATTCCAGTTTCTCGACGTGGATAAGAAGAATCGGGTGACTCCAGAAAACCTTCGTGCACGACTGGGTATTTTTTACGATCAAATCGCGCTGAAAGATGTGAAACTCCTGCTCTTCGACCACAATGAGCTCACCGAAGAGTATTTGACTACATTACTGCTCACAAACGAGGTCAAGAACTTTGATCCAGTTGCAGAAGCTTTCAAGGCTTACGACCCCGAGGAGTCAGGTTTCGTTGCGCGAGATATGCTGCGCCACGTCTTCGAACGATTGGGCTTTGGTTCCCTCACAGAAGAAGACATCAATGTGTTAGTAGCTTGTGCAGACGTAGATGGCGACGGTCGGATCGGGCTCTCAGACTTTCGCAGCCTGCTCCAGCCATTCGACTAGCAGCATTATTAAAGCGCATCTTGTACTAGATAAGCCGCCCATGATTTCTTCTCCAGCAACGATTATATGCCTGCCGTGGAATCTAGTGGGAGGACAGTAAGCATGTTGGAGCTTCATTTTTCTCTTCTCACTTTGTAATCATACAACGTCTACCGTTTCCGTATTGACCCCAAATGCTACTGTGAGCTGCCTTCCCATCTGTGTTGGCTTCGCACACATGCAAACGCTCAGCCCCCACCATTCTCGTTGAACAAAGCAATTCTCGCGGCCACGAGTGGGCATGCGCGATCGATTCGCAATCCATCATCTTCTACCCGCAGCGTTGCTCTCCTTGCGATCCGTCTACTTCTTCTTGGCGTTTGCCTGAGTCGCGCCGCCAGCGTCTTTCATGGCGGCCTTCTTCGCGATTTTCTCCTGCAAAGCCTTGGCGTCGGCCTCGCGACGCGCGTTCGGATCGCCCTTGGCGCCGCTCTTGGCGTTCTGCTTCGCGCGGGCTTGCGCGCGCTACAAAGCCAAGTCAGTCAGTCTCCTTGAAGTGCGCGGTCGGTCGTGCTCATTCGCGAAGCCACGAACCGCGCGATCGACGTCTCGCTGGTTGCCGCGCGACATGGATTCTCGTCAACGACAAAGCTATCTGCGACCAACACAGCGAACGAATCAGCACCTAACGAAGGCGGAGGTGACTGCATCGCGAACGCGACGACGACTTACAGGGAGGGCGGTCTCCTTGGGAGTTGGGAACGGGATGGAGAATGGGGAGCCGACATCGGTCGGTCGGGTTATTTTTCGGGACCTTCTCGAACCGACTTCTCTATCACCAGAATCAGTGCGAGGAAATAATACCGGAATTTTTCTTCCACTAGGTTCGGGGAAACTTAGGGTCTCGTTGAGATTGTTAACATGAATTAGTACACAGCATCTTCATTAGCACTGCTGGAAGTTGCCTGCTTTCAACGATCAAGCAGGCAAGCGGTGAAGTAGAGCTGGGCTAGATTTTTGCCGTCCTACTCAATAGACCTCCCAGAAGGAGCAGCAATTTTTCAAATATATGAGAGACACAAAACCGCTCCGCTATGATCAACAACTTGGCCACATGTTACCCTAAGTTGTCGAGTATGAAACCACTCTTGAAGAACATGCGCCGTGAGTCTGGGTTGCGCCAATGCCACTTAAATTGATTTGCTGCGCCATTTATCTCGGTGGACTTTGTTGAGTGGGTCTCGATGGTGGCGGGCCATGGATATCGGAACCTTTCAAAACAGATATGGCTGTACTCCTGCTCCGGAAGAGTGATGCTCGGCACGCCTCTATTCAAGCATATTCACCTCGATTGTTGCATATGTTCCCCGACACGAACCAACTCCTCAACAACAGAGAACCCAACCAAGAAGCAAGAGATGGCGTCTATGGCAACGCAGGGGCGTCGAGGAAATGTGTGTATCCTTCGTGCTGCGATCATACACTGTGCATTGCTAAGTATCTTCTAATCCGACACTAGGCTCGCCTTCCGCCGGAGGTTAATCGCGTCTTGTACGTCCGCAACTTGCCGTTCAAAATTTCGTCGGAGGAGATGTACGACATCTTCGGCAAGTACGGCGCGATTCGCCAGATCCGCTTGGGCGTCAACAACGACACGCGCGGGACAGCATTCGTGGTCTACGAGGATATTTATGACGCGAAGAATGCGGTTGACCATCTTTCAGGCTTCAACGTCGGCGGGCGCTATTTAATCGTTCTCTACTATCAACCGAACAAGATGCAGACAAAGAAAGGAGCTGGGAGCGCCGCCGCCGAGATCGAGAAGCAGAAAATCGAACTACAACAGCTGAAGCAGAAGTATGGCGTCGAATAAAACCCTACATTGACGGTGACTAGGCCAGTGCAAGCGGATTCAGGGGAGTCATCGTCAGAGAAACGTGTCGGACGGGAGTTCAAACTCAGCAGAATAGTTCAAGTCTTTGCGCTTAGGAGTTTGGATACGGATGCTTGCGACGTCTGGGCCGAGTTCGCCACCGTGCCGGGTCCTTGGATAGATTCGTCATCGGTCATCGTTGCCTGTTCCTTTTCAGTAAAATCTAGAAACCAAATGAGTCTGTCGGCAAAGCCGTTGCTACAACGTCTTTGCGGCAACGGTGTTGCTCACGTGCAGTGATTTTGCACCAGCAGAGCAGCTCAATTTCTTGACTCATACGTGTCCACAAATGAGCCTGTTGCAGTTCTGCATTGCCTAGGATGAAACAAAACACTATACAAAAAGAAACTCGAGTCAAGATCGCACTTCAATAGCACATTGAGGTTTTCGGGCTTTTGTCTGTATTCGGAAAATGGCTTGACTGTATCACAATAGCAGCTGCAAAGGGGCTGACAGAAACAACGGAAAGTTGTAGCTGATAGTTAGACCCTGCTCTTGATGTGCAACGCGCACGTCTCGTTTACACAACGCCAGCCTCGTTCTTGAGCTTGTCCACCAACTCGTTCACATCGGCGACCTTGATACCGGCCTTACGCTGAGCTGGCTCCTTGACTTCGATGACCTCATGACGAGGCGTGAGATCAACACCCAAGCTATCCGCGGAAAGGACATCAATCTTCTTCTTCTTCGCCTTCATAATGTTCGGCAGAGTGGCGTAACGCGGCTCGTTCAGACGAAGATCAGCCGTGACAACCGCTGGCAGGTTGAGCTTGAGCGTCTCAATGCCCGAATCCGTCTCACGCGTGACCGTGACGGCCTCGCCTTCGATGGCCACCTCCGACGCGAACGTGGCCTGGCTCCAATCAAGCAGACCAGCGAGAAGAGGTCCAGTCTGAGCGGCATCGGCGTCGATCGACTGCTTGCCCGTAATCACAAGGTTCGGGTTCTCCTTGGCGACAATCTCCTTGAGGAGCTTAGCGACGGCGAGCGGCTGGAGCTCCTGGTCCGTGCGGAGGTCGGTCTCAATGTGAATGCCACGGTCCGCGCCCATTGCGAGCGCCGTGCGAATGGTCTCCTGGCTCTGCTTGGGGCCAATGGAGACCGCCACGACTTCGGTCGCGATCTTCTTCTCCTTGAGACGGATGGCCTCCTCGACGGCAATCTCGCAGAACGGGTTCATGCTCATCTTGACATTGTTGAGCTCGACACCCTTCGGGGCCACGCGGATCTTGACCGCGTAGTCCACCACTCGCTTCACGGGCACCAACACCTTCATCGTGATCTGTCTCCGGAGGATCGCTGTATGTGGGCGGCACGTGCCCGACCCAAGAACTCGTGCATGACCGACGCACGTGGATCGCACCAACGTTCAAGGTGTTTTAAACACCTTCCGATTTTACCATTGGACAAAATATTGCAAATCTTCCACACCATTGGTTGTAAACAAAACCGCAGCCTCGTGCGAATCTATGTGCGGCCCCAACGTGGAGAGTGTAACCCCTCCACCTCGTACCCTGGCCCAGCAGTTACGAATTAATATTGTGTGGTTCAGAGTCAACCACACGATTTTCGGATTGCAGATCTCGTTTTGGGTCAAAGACACGGGGCTGCCCATTGGCTCCGCGCATCCCCAATGGGCGAAGAGCTCCGGCTGCGCCTACTGAAACGATTGCGCCACAACCGAGATTCGCCGTCACTTGGCCATCTCTCCTGCCCCGCTGGCTGCGGCCCCCGCACCTCTCCTTCTCTCGGCAGAATGAGCCGCCTGCTGCTGCGTCTTCCTCGCCCGTCGACTGCGAGAAGCTCACTGCAGGCCCCGTGGCGGCAGCTCAGCCAGCAGGCGCACATGGAGGATGAGTACAAGGACAAGGGCCACACAGGCGCCGTCTCGAACACCTACGTGCTCCCAGAGCCATTCGTGCTGGAGAACGGAGAGGTGCTCCACGACGTGGAGGTTGCATACACAGCTTACGGCACGCTGAATGCCAGCAAGGACAATGCAATCGTGCTGTGCCACGCACTCACCGGCCACTCGCTCGTCCACCAGTGGTGGGACTCGATCGTCACCCCCGAATGGACAGACAAGTACTTCCTCGTGTGTGCCAATGTGCTGGGTTCATGCTACGGCTCGACAGGCCCGGCGTCGACCAATCCTCTCACCAAGCAGCGGTATGGCGCTGACTTTCCGGCCGTCACGGTGCGCGACGCTGTACGACTCCAGAAGAAACTCCTTCAAGACGAACTCGGCGTGACGCAGGTCCGGTCAGTTATCGGCGGATCAATGGGCGGAATGCAGGCTCTGGAATGGGCATTTATTGGGGGTCCGGATTATGTGCGCAGTTTCATCCCGATCGCCAGCAACTCGCATCACACGGCTTGGCAAATCGGTATCAGTGAAGTTCAGCGCCAAGCTATCTTGATGGACCCACGCTTCGAGGACGGGCACTATGATCCAGCAAACCCACCACACCAAGGCCTCGCCCTTGCCCGGCAAATCGCGATGATTAGCTACCGCACACATGCGGCATACCGAGACAAGTACGGTCGCGAACTGGTGCGCGATGATCCGGCTGACAAGCACCCAAGTCGCTATCCTCGTTACCAAGTGCAGTCGTACTTGGATTACCAGGGACAGAAGTTCTTGTCTCGCTTCGACGTCAACTCATACTTGACGCTTACACACTTGATGGACTCTCATGACGTGGGCCGCGGACGCGGTGGAGTCGCACGGGCGCTCTCAACGCTCACGGATCAGCCAGCGCTGGTTGTGGGTGTTGAGTCCGACGTGCTATATCCGCTCGCCGAGCAAAAAGAGCTCGCCGAGCAACTCCCAAACGCCGAGTTCCACGTCATCGCGTCTCCCCATGGCCACGATGCCTTCTTGCTTGAGCAGGAAGCCATCTCGGCGCTTGCCGCAGAATTTCTGGACAAGCACGTTAACAATTAGTTCGATATACGCACAGTCGATGACGTTTGACTACAATGGCCTCTATCGAGAATTCTCCATTGTCATATTGTGAGATTTTATCTACTTGTACAGGAGTGATGACAACTGTGTGACCCTCTTGTTCGCGTACAAAAAGCGTGTGGCAACTTGGTCGTTTACAATCTTCATGACAGCAACCGCCGAGTGCGGCACTTTGCTCTCCACGTCCTCCATTGCCTTGGGGCTTAGCCGCAGTAGCACGCAATCAGAAGTCGCAATATACTGATAGAGATCTGCCGATATCTCCCCAATCGTATCAGGCGTAATGATTGATCCGGGACCAATCTTTCTCAGACGCTCGTTTGCAGTACTAAACCGCTGCCACTTGGATTCTTCAGAAACAATCCACGAGTCGAGGCGACCTCGACCCGAGGCTGTGCCACTCGTAGTCTCTTGCTGACGATGGCCCGGAGAACCATTTCCCTCGAGCTGAATACCTGGGATACCACTGCTTGCATGCTCTGACTCAATCATGATGTTGATGTAACCAAAACAGATGAAGTAGGTGTCTGTCAGGACGCCGTGACTGTTGAGGCGTCCATCTTTCGGTACGATCAGTTTGTCCATGTAAGCAGCAAGAGGTAGTAATTTCTTCATGCGTGTGCTCGCACTGTTGTCAACTGGAATACCAGCCAACGACTTGTTTTCCTGTAGCCCGATAAAGTGCTCCCATAGTGCGAGCTGATTCATACGTTTCCATTCTTCTGGAGTTCCGATAAGTTGTGTCCGCAGTTCCGCCGGGAGCAACAAATTTTCACACTGCTCAAGGGCAAGATCAACATTGCCACTGAGATAGTGCACTTTTGTAGTGTTCGCTGTGGCTGGAGATGCGGCAGCGTTGCGTTTCAACTCACGCGAAATGTGTGGCTTAAGTCCACAAAAGAAGATTTCGAAACCAAAACGCTCGGCAAAAACGGTGGCCTTGCGGAAATTGAGCAGTGCGGTTGCATCACAATCGGGAACGAGCCCAAAGTCGATTATGACATACTGGAGCTTGGTAGAATCGAGGGCACGCATTCTTGTTTCGATTCGCTCGAGAATATTGACCGACGTACCGAAGAACAAATACCCTTGTAGGCGCAACACGTACACTGCACTCCCATTGTAGTCCAAATATGCGAGTTGATCAGGAGTTCGGTCGACGGAACTACGCGTCATCTGCCCGGTTGTTTCGTGATGAACACAGCCAACTTGGTGAATGCGGTAGATTAGATCAATCATCGAAATGATGACACCCAGACCTACGGCTTGGAGCATCCCAACGACGAGAAAACTGACTGTGATGAGCACGACAATTCCCTTCTCAAACCGCTTAAGAAATGCGAAAGGGGCAAGGAAGTATGCCTCGAGGAAATGGAGTCCAACGCTAAGGATCAGACCACCGAACACAAACTTCGGTACGTACTGCAACAAGCGGATACCTTGGACCCACAGAAGCAACAGCAACGCGGCGCAGACAAGTGCGGGGACTTTTTCATGAGCTTCGAACTGCTTCATAATACCCATCGCAGAAAGGTAGTGGCACCCACCGCAGCATCCGAGCAGTCCACTGGCAATATTGGCGAGACCAATAACTCGCATTTCATTGTCTGGGGAGATATCTCTGCCGAAGAGCGTGGAGAGGGATGTCGTGGAAACACTGTACTTGAGCGCGCCGAGAATGATTAAGGATACGAGATACCCGAAGCACTCAAACGTGAGCACATGCCAGTTCACCATGCTCAGGTCGATCTTCGCCCAAGGGTACCACATTGGCGTTGCTCGCACAACGTCAGCCGGCCATGGGAAAATCCATCCTGCAACTTCAAGATCGCTCATCTTGTACCCCATGAGTGTCCTGGCAATGAAGTGAAAACCAGCCAGAGACGCGACTAGTAGGCACGGAAAAGAAATAGCCACGGGCACACGAAGATACTGGCCGAGGCGAGCGAGCGCAGCAAACACAATGGCAGGCCACATCAAAAACTGCTGATCCCAGGTGAAGAAGAGCGCGGAGAAGGCGTCCTCAGCGGCCATGTGAATCCCGTTTCGCATGAGTTCAGCTCCAATGCCTGAAAGGAAACCTGCGATGACAGGGTAAGGCATGTAGTTCGCTATTGACGTCACACGAAGCACCCCCATCGTGAAAAACATGGTCCCGAGAATGAATGATACGAGAGCCACCATGACGACTGTAGTCGGGACGACTCGTTCCATGTCTCCGTCAAGATGCTTGGTGATCTTCTTGGCCATAGTCCCCATGACAGGAACACTGCTCATTCGACAAGTCAGACATAACGTACCGAAAGGTCAATCGACAAAACTTACACGAATACGTCGATCGCTCCAAGGGTCCATGGGGCACAACTTTGCCATGCGAGCACGATGCACAGCACGGCGGTCCCAATAAAGTTCATGTCGATGAAGTGTGCGATGTAATCGTCGAGTGGGGTACCGTGGCCAACAATAACGCTGGCACAAGAGACTGCGAGGGTCGACGACAACAGAAACGCAATCACACCCGACGTCAAGTTCACCATCACGCCAAGAAATTGTTCTTGAAGGCGCTTGCGCATTGATCCGGATGGGTGACCTGAAAGAGACGCTTCAGCCTCAAGGCGAGCACGCTGGTACTTCAGACTCTCCTCGCGCAACAGTGCTCTTGTTTCTGCAGCCGATCCTCCGTATGCGCCCTGTTTCTTGAGCCTCTTCTTGTGTGCGTAACTGCCCTCAAATGCTTGAGAGGACCCCACTTGATAACTCTGGACGCGGCGCATCAGAGACCCCGGCGTGAGCTGGTTGGGGTCATTGGCACCCGTGTTGGCGGGAGACCGCGCCGGCGAAGGCGAATCCAAGCCGTATTCGATGTCATCCATGAATAGCAACTGGTAGGAAGACCGTGGCGATAGCGACTGTGCTGAGGTCGGGATCGACCGGAGACGCAGCGTCCCTGAGGAGTCGGAGAGATCGCGCATCTCCACAACCGCACCGCGCTCGAGCGGCAGCGCGTCGATCTCCATTGCAACAGCAGGGGGAACTGGGTCCTCGAGGTACCTTGCGAAGTGGGCTTCCTTGGCCGGCGCTCGCTTTGTCACACTGTCGCACCGGGCGACGACGAGCAGATGATGGGCGAGCCTTCTCCGCCCAAACCGCCGAATCTGCACGCCAATTTTGACCAGGGTCTCAGGTGGGAAGTCGGCGTGGGATGAGATCTGAAACTGAGAACAACTCCATTCTCGCACCTGGTTCAGGAAGTGATCCATATTTAGACCCAAAACCCACCAGGAAAACATGCAGATACATTGCAATGCACCCTGAATTGATAAAACTTTGTTGGCGTTGAAGTACCGTAGAGGCGAACTTGGCTTCGAAGTCAATGCGGCCATGCGAAGAGGGAGGAGGACAGCAGACTGGCCGCCCTGGCTGGCCACCATGCACCAACTGACGCACTGGCGACCGTTTCGTGTGCGAAGCATGTGCTTCCTGATGATCTCGAAGTCCGCCTGGCCATGAATTCGCACACTTGCCTCGGTCTCCGTGATGAGCACGACGCGGTCGCACCATGACAATCCACTCCAGCCCAACGGCTGGCTGGAACGGAACCAAATACACGACGGCATCCCATTCTCTTTGCTTCAACAAAGAATTTGCGCTGACCATGAGCTTGGCGATCATTCCGTTTGCATAGGGCTCCGCTTCGAGGTTATGGAGATCTTGCAAGGCAGGCCGACCGCCAAAATCCACCAATGAGCCGATCGCGCACAACTACAACGCCTCGTTTTCGCATCTTTCGCAATCGGATTCCGTGGAGATCGTTGCCGAGGGACACGCGCGCTGGACTCCAAGTGCGGGTACTGTTGAAAGAAGCGAGTTAATAGCAGTGGACCACAAGAACTGGAGTGGATCTCGGGCACGGGAACAGCAGCTCACAACTGGCGAGCCGCATGCTCAACCCCCCGAGGCTGATGTAGTTTGGAGAAACTCAGCCAAGCGGACGAGGCCTGGGTAAGACCCGAATGTAGATGGCGGCGTTTGCGTCGAGTTCACTAGACAAGCGTAAGTGTGATGCAAATCGGTTGGGGGTGTATACTCAAAGTCATATAAAGGTACAGAGGGTAACCTCTAATAGATACGTGCGTTGACCTAGCCAGCTCGCGCAACAGGCTTCTCCTCGCTCTCGTATAGCATGATCCAACTATCGCACTCACCATCGCCGAACCTTGTTCGATACACATGCTTGAAGACAATTTTGAAGCCGGATCTTTCATACAAGCCAAGGTTTCTGACCGTCTGTGTGGTCAGCACCACTCGCTCACTCGTCTTTGTCACGAATGTCTTCAAAATGTGGAACCCGACTCCTCGGCCACGCCAATCACTCCGTATTGTGAACCATTCCAGCATGGCAGCTGGAGGCAATGTCTTTAAAAACGGCTCCGTTTGAGAATCGATGCTGTGCAACATGTCGAGCAACTTGACGGTGAACGTGACGCCGAAACGGATGGGGAGGGACCAGCAAAGTTTCAAGACATCAATCATGGGGGGCACGACCTTCGAACCTGATGGAGTCACGCTAACATGACCGATCACTTCGCCATCGTAGATGATAAGATACGAGTGTCCAAGCATAAACTTGGCGAGCGCCTCAAAAACAAAACGTTCGCCTTCCTGGTTGTCGTGAAGGTGAATCATATCGCAGGCTTCATTGTTCCAGAATCCATCCACAAGAAGATCTCGAACAATTCCGATTTCGTCCGGCCGTGTCTTTCGAACTTGGAGCTTTGACATATCGATCTTCCAGTTCTCTCGATCGGGGCTCGGGAGCTTTGCTGTCGCGACCATAGTAGTGTTGGATGTGTCGATCTTGTAGTGAAGATGCTATTTGCAGAATGAGAAGTGTTTGGCAGTCCGAGAAGGGTCTGTGGAGAGCCACCTGGAGGTTGATTTGGTCTGCACAAGAGAGGACATCTCGAATCCAATCACCTCAGTTCTCAATGAGAACGACGGCTTCACAGATGAGAAATTCTCATACGTAAAGCCGTTATTTTCTCAGTCACTCTCTCACTTTCGCACGCACACACACACGCGCAAACCAAAGATATACGTGTACACACATACAGCACACGCATGCTGCGTGGACGCTTAAATGAATCGCAATTGGATTTCAAGTCCGAATTCGGACACGAAAGTGCTTGACCGTGATATCTTTCATCGAGCGTCCTCTACTGTTATGGGTTGGGCGTGTGATCTACATCGAACAGTATCTCGCGTGATCAACATCATCTCTTCCAGAGAAGACTTCGCAGAAAGCGCTCTGAACTGCAATGTTCTCTGAGATGGGTTCGAGAGATGTGAGTGTCAGTGTCCTTGGGTGCTAGCAGGTACAGTACAGTACGGGAGTCTGCGCATTCCACTTTCGAGAATTCTTGAGGTGGTCAGACTGAGAGAGTGAGTTATAAGTGATTGGTATGTGTGGAAGAGTGGTGTGGCCAGTGATCGTTGAACTGTAGTTCGGGTGTGAAGACTCAAGTCCCCACGAGAGTGGTGGACTTTCTCGATTGTATGAGTGATGGTGCAGCTGGAATGATGGCGACAACAGCATTCAGATTGGCTGAAATCAGTGTCTCGGACTTCTAGCCAATCGAGGCGCGGAGTCTAAGGCGGTTCAGCGAATATCTCGCATTCCAAAGGTGCTCTCCGCCACTTCGACAGCCATGGAATCCGCGCGCCTTATGGGCGATGACAACGCAACTGCACTCGCTGCTCTTTCCTCGAACGCCCCAGGGAGACTTGCTTCGTTTGCGCCAACGCGTGGGACGATGTCCCCGTGTCCGCACTGCCACGAGGGTTTCGGGTCGGCGTCGCTTCCAATCCACATTCGCCGGTGTCGGGCGCTGCTGCCTGATCCGGAGGCTGAAGCCGCAGCTGTCGCCGCGAAATCAGCCAGGAAGCAAAAGAGATACCAAGTTCCTGCGCTTGTCGATCTGTACGTGAACGTTGCTCCTCCGCACACCCGAGCCGCTGTGCTCATCAACCTCTAGTTGTCTACGGTTGATCACCCGAAATTTTCAGGCGGTATGCATGGACAAGATCATGGCGGCACCTGAGCATGAAGGTATTGCCATGCACATTTCACTTTGGCTTTGGTTTAGCTGATGGTGGAGTAATGCCATTTCAGCGTACTTGATCGAGTCACTGCCGACAGGCCTCGTGCACAGGATCATCACCAACCTCGTGTTTGAGAACAAGAAGGTTTCTGTGTACATCTCCTTGGCAGCCGTTCCATCCTTCTAAACAAGAATTCGATGTCAGATCGCAGAGAAAGAAGATAAGCAACGTGCAAAAATACGCCAGTTACAGCGTGATCGTGAAGATACGAAGGTCCAGAAGGGCCAACTCGACAACTTTAGGAGTCAGGCAGCTGTATTTCGCAGTCGTCTAACTGAACAAGACGTGCAGATTGAAGATTTGCGTCGGGATCTGGAAGCCACGAGAAATGAACTCGCGAACGCGAAACAAGAGAACCGTCATCTGCAAACTCGTTTCTCGGGCATGCACATGTCCCAACTTCGGCTCGATAGTCGAGTGAGTAATCAGCTGCCTTGCGCAATTCGGCTGGCGTGTTCACATAATCGTTTGTTTGCGAAGATTAACAGCCTTCTCGCAGAGAACGACAAGCTGAAAGGCAACCTGCGTGCAGCGGCGAAGAAGGAGTCTGAGGCATTCAAGCTGCTTGCAAGCGCAGCGAAGTCTGGGAAACCGATCGATCAGGCAAAAGCACTCGCTCTCCAGGCCTCGATGCCTCGAGATGAGCCGCAATCGCGATCAAACAAGCGCCCAGCCTCATTAGAAAGGCGACCATTGGCTCCACGCCCTCGCACAGAGGGGTCCAAGATTCCGTTTCCTGCTAGTCTCCCAGATTCATATGTAGCCATGTGTGTACCTGTCACTCAAACGAAGTAGTCACAATACTAAGGTTTGGGAGATTGTCAAGTCTTCTGCCGACAAGGAAACCGGACACAGATGCCCACGGGACTGTTGCCCACGGCGGGCACGTTGGCGGCCAATGCGATCCGCCGAGAGGAAGAGAAGGTGTCAGAGCATCGCTACGTGCTTGAGCAGGTACGGTGCGCAAGAGCTGACGCTTCGGTTGAAGGAAACTGACGTGTGAAAGTTTGGTGCTCCTAGGTGCACCAAGTCTTGGATGAGATGGTCTACGATATCGAGACTTGCGAGTACGAATGCGAGATCGCACGTTTGAGGCATGAACTTCATGTTGCGAAGAGCGCAGTCAATGAATACCAGCAGCGGGAAAGTGTCTTGATTCAGGAGCGTCAGCAGGTACCAATTTCTGTTGGGTTTGATCGAGGAGCAGAGAGACTTCCGGCACCCTCACGGTTCACATCATGGCTTAGGCATTCGAATACGCTGTAGCAGTTGAGCAAGAGGGCAGAGCGATTGTCCAGCGATTGGAACAACACTTGGTTATCTTGGTCGACGAAATTGCGAAGAAGGACTCGCTCGATAAAGAACTAGCTCTCGCTCGAGAACAACTTCAGTTATCAGCTCAACTGTCAAAAGAGCTTGCCAGTGCCCAGCGCGAGATCCGAGAACTGCATCGAAGAAACAGTATCCAGAATTTGTTAAAGACCACGAGCGCTTCTGGACGGGTCACTACCGGAGCAAACGCCAGCTTCAAACTGGACCGTGCTGTCAGCTCACCAAAACGCGTCAACACTCCTCGTGTCAGTCAACAACAGACACCAACGTCAAATCAGCAAGAGACTGTAGAGATGTCGAATCCGCTCCAACTTTGCTCTGACGCCGTCTTGATGAATGTGTTCTCTCATCTGGATGCAAACAGTGTGTTTGTGGTGAGCCTTACGAATCGGATTCTGATGACTCGGGTCCACACACTTTTCGGTATGACACCAAATTCTGTTGTCAGCAAGAGAGAAAAGAACACGGTCGCCCATACCCAACACCAGCCTCCTCCATCAGCGCTCAGGCAGGGAGTGATGAAAACTCGAAGCCAGAGCAACGTCAACTCCAGCGAGAGAGGCCGCTCGCAACTCGCGAAGGCAGAGCAGATCGTGAAGGCCCTGAAGAAGGACGAGATCAAGCTCTTTCACGATATGTCTACTCGTGTGAAGTCTCTCGAGGTGGGTCCGTCAACCACCATGTACTGCTACTTCCCTAAATCTGAGCTGGATTTGTTAGACGCTGCTGTCGCAAACTCAGGCAGAGAAGGAGGATATCGCAGCACGGCTCCACAGCGCTGAAAGTGTTCGGGACTTCCTGATGGACAAACTGAAGGATTTGGAAGATCGCCTCACCTCGATGATGGAAGCTTCCTCTAAGAAAGAGGAGCAGAACGCCATGGACCGCGAGATCATCGGCTTCTTGGACGCTCGGATACACGAGTACGAGATAATGGTCAAGCGCTTCACAGCACAGAGCGAGGAGCTGCAGCGCGAGCTTGCTCAAGCAAGACAGGAACACGCATCCAAAATCACGGTAATACTTCCATGGATCACGAGTATGGTATTGAAAATCTAAATTTCGACCGACAGATCGTACAAGACATGGTGAGCTTGCTAACAGACGAGAAGCGAGATCTCGACATGCAACTGAAGGTACGGGCACATGTCGACCATACCCGAGTATTCCTTGCTCACGACGCAAATATGCAGTCACAGCGCAAGGTTCTTGTGCGAGAAGTGAAAGCTCTTCGTGCCCAGAATCAACAACTCAGCCATGAGAAAGATCGCTACTTCAAGCAGCTCAAACAGCTTCGTCAGGCGCTCCAGCATCTCGACGATCTGGCGTAGATAGTGACACAACTTTCTGTTACTAATTCGAGGGGAAGTGCATTGTATTCGACGTCAGCGGATGTCACCACACCACCATCACTCTCTCTTCCCGCCTTGAAACTCGAGGCTTCGATCGCATTCGAGATCATCAACTCAGCCATCAGGTCGCGGCGGGTTCAAAAACGACCGGAAACCCGTTTGACGGACTCCAGCAAGCCGTCCACTATGGCTCTTCCTCCCAAACGGGTTGACGACTCAACCCGTATGGTGTGGACTACACTATTGGTTTTGCTCGACAGCATGGCACGGCAACCTCCAGAAGTCAACTCGGCGATCTCGACCTGGAGACCATGGCCACAGCGGCCATGCTGCGCAGGCTCTCGAGCTCCACGCGCCACGTGCACCACTTGGGCGGAGGCCTGAGCAGCTCCGCACTGGCGAAGCGCCCGCTGCTCGTGGCTGCACACGCGAGTCCTCGGGCGGTCGCTGGATCGGGTCCGGTGCTGCGTTCGACGTCGTTCGCTGTGCGCTGCTTCGCCAACGAGGCTGGTGACGACGGCGAGAACCCGCAAGGAGGCAACGATGAACCGGCTCCGGAGAATCGAGGAACGGGTAACCACCATCGCAAGAAACACCGCCGTGGGTGGCGCAAGCAGACAGATGAGGCCACATCGCCGAGTGGTGGTGACGCCAAGGTTGAGGTCGTCGAGAACTCGGTGGCCCGGCTCGGAGAAGGTGACAACGCACCGAACTACCCTCACGTGCTTGCGATTCCAGCGCATCGACGACCGTTCTTTCCCGGCGTCGTCCTGCCAATGACTATCACGAACCCTGACGTCACCAAGGCGCTTCTTGCGCTAAAAGAGAGCGGTCAACAGTACGTCGGGGTCTTTCTCAAGAAAGCGACTGCGACTAGTGCGACTGCGGCCGCCTCGGCTGCACTGATGGGCCAACCTGTCGACTCCAGACAAGGAGGTGAAGATCTCATTAAAGATCTGAGTGAGATCCACCACGTCGGCAGTTTCGCGCGAATCGACAATATGCTTCCTTTCGACGCTAATTCCGTTCAGGTTCTCATGGTCTCTCAGCGTCGCATTATCATTGATGGTGTCCACGATGTTGGCCCGCCTCTCCGCGTATCTATCAACCCACTGGATAACCCCGATTTTGATCCGAAGAGCAAACTTATCCGCGCCTATTCGAATGAAATTGTTGCAACGCTGCGTGAAATTGTCAAGATGAACCCTCTCTTCAAGGAGCACATGCAGTACTTCTCACAACGCATCGATATTCACAATCCCTACAAGCTCGCCGATTTTGCTGCGTCCGTCACGACCGCTGATGGCGAAGAACTGCAACAGGTCATGGAAGAAATGAACTGTGAACTTCGGTTGAAGAAAGCACTTGAACTTATTACAAAAGAGCTCGAGCTCAGCAAGGTCCAGCAAGTGATCAAAGAGCAAGTTGAAGAGAAAGTTTCAAAGAACCAACGCCAATACCTTCTCATGGAGCAGCTTAAAGCGATCAAGAAAGAGCTAGGCATGGAAAAGGATGACAAAGAAGCAATGACTCAAAAGTATCGGGAACGACTTGACTCGTTCGAGCCAGGAAGCATTCCTCCAAATGTCATGGAGGTTGTGGAAGAGGAGTTAGCGAAAATGTCAATGCTCGAGAAGAACTCGTCCGAATTCAACGTTACGCGTAACTACTTGGACTGGCTCACGCAGTTGCCGTGGGGGAAATCGACACAGGAGAACTTTGACCTAACGAAGGCCAAGCAAATTCTTGATGAAGATCATTACGGCCTCACCGACATCAAGGAGCGGATCCTCGAGTTTATTGCTGTCTCCAAGCTCAAGGGCGGGGTACAGGGTAAGATTCTCTGCTTTGTTGGCCCCCCAGGTGTTGGAAAGACCAGCATTGGCCAATCAATCGCTCGCTCACTTAACCGGGAGTTCTACCGCTTTTCTGTCGGTGGATTAAGCGACGTTGCTGAGATCAAGGGTCATCGCCGAACATACGTTGGAGCAATGCCTGGCAAGGTGATCCAGTGCCTGAAGACAACTCAAAGCTCGAATCCTCTTATTCTAATTGATGAGATTGATAAGCTTGGACGAGGATACCAAGGTGATCCTGCATCTGCGCTACTTGAACTTCTTGATCCTGGCCAGCATAGTGCCTTTGTCGACCACTACATGGATGTTCCAGTCGATCTTTCGCGAGTGCTCTTTATCTGTACCGCAAATGTGACAGATACGATTCCTGGACCGTTGCTAGACCGAATGGAGGTTATTCGTCTGTCTGGATACGATTCTCCCGAGAAGCTTGCGATTGCGAAGCAATACCTTGTGCCAAAAATTATCGAAAGGACAGGCCTGGGGAAGGATTCGAAGATGACCACCCCCGAATCGCTTGGTTTGACTGATGAGGCTATTTTAACGCTGGTAAAGCAATACTGCCGAGAGAGTGGTGTGCGTAATTTGGAGAAGCATGTTGAACGCATATTCCGAAAGATTGCCTTGGAAGTTGTTGAAGACATCGAACGTTCTCAAGGCGAAGTGAACTCAGATGGTGCCGTTGCTTCAAGCGAGGACGTAAATACCGATGATGACCACGATCGCTTCACGATCACCCCAGACAAGCTGCAAAAATACGTTGGCAAACCAATTTTCCAGTCGTAAGTTCTGCTCTGATCAGCTCTGATTAATGAATGACAACCTCTAACTGTGGCTGCATTTCAAGGGACCGGATGTACGACAAATTGGTTCCTGGCGTCGTGATGGGTCTCGCGTGGACTGCGATGGGCGGTTCTTCTTTGTATATCGAGACGACCGAGGTGTTGTCGAAGGGTGAGAAGTCGGGGCTCCTGACAACTGGACAAATGGGATCAGTGATGGAAGAGAGCACCAAAATCGCGTACACCTATGCGCGTCACAAGCTGCAAAGCATCGACTCGGAAAACGATTTCTTCAACGAGTCGCAAATCCATCTCCATGTTCCTGAAGGCGCGACACCAAAGGACGGTCCATCAGCAGGCTGTACTATGGTCACGGCGCTGCTGTCACTTGCAACGAAGAAGTACGTGGCATTTACTACCCATGGTTTTGCGCAAACTGATCTAACTTTACTCGTGCCAATTGTTAAAGGAGTGTGAAGCCAGATCTTGCCATGACTGGTGAGCTGTCGCTGGTTGGCAAGGTTCTTCCAGTTGGTGGCATCAAGGAGAAAGTCATTGCTGCCAAACGAGCAGGGGTGAAGACCATTGTGCTGCCAATCGGAAACCGCCGCGACTTTGATGAGTTGGACGAGTACCTTCGCGAGGGCCTTGACGCCCACTTTGCCGATTATTATGACGACGTCTTTAAGGTCGCCTTCGAACAGGACGAGAAGGTCTAGAGATTTGGTAGCTCTTGCTCGTTAGATCGACTCATGCTGAAGTCAATAGACGTCTTGGATCCCAGTTCCTCTCCATAACAAGGTTGCCCATCCGGCAGCCGTTACCTCCTACTCTTTTCGTCCAATCACCAGCCGCCCGAGGTCGCGTCTCGGCGATCGTCGTCACTTCCGCTTGAACCGCCACGAGTTGAAAGTCGACGTGAGCTCACCACGAAGGCGCCTCGGCCTCCACACAACTCCCCAGTCGCTGCCCCTCTAGACCCTTCTCACTGACGCCATGGTCTTGCGCATCTTCTGGAACGTCGGCGCGGGCTTCGTGCACCGCGCGCTCAACAAGAACACCATGAAGCCCGGCATGGGCGTGATCTACCCGGCTGTGTGGCGGGCCCGACCAGGCTTTCTCGACTGCGATATCAACCTCCACCTCAACAACGCGTCCTATCTGTTCAACATGGAGCTTGCGCGGTGGCATTTCTCAGCGTAAGCAGAATGGGAGCATGTTGAAGATGACAGGCAACTGACGATAGTGGTGGTGGACAGAGCGACCGGCATCATGACGGAGGCGCTGAAAAAACGCCAAATGTTCCTCGTTGGCTCGCAGTCGATCCGCTACCGTCACCCGATCCCGCCTTTCCGTCCTTATGAAATCCACACGCAGGCGGTCTACTGGGACGATCAGTGGGTCTACTTCCTGCATCAGTTCCAGTGCCCAACCACTGGAAAGTTGTATGCCGAGGCGCTTTGTCGTGCCACGGTCAAGCAGGGAAGCGCTCGCGTCGCTGCGAGTGAGATCTTCTACGCCACTAGTGGGATCGAGCTCGAGCAACCCAAGGAAATGCCCGAAGTTGTGAAAGAATTCCTCAAGTGGGATGGAGCCTCCAAGCACAGCATGGAGACGTCTGAGGAGCGTGAGCGCCGAGCGAAGGTTACGGGCTACGCAGGCGATCCGCCCAAAGGATTGCTTGCTCGACTCACGCGCACGTGGAACTTGCCATTCTAATGCCCAAGTTGCCTTCTGTTTAGTAAGCGATGAGTACGGCCTCGTAGGTTTCCATTGGGTGAAAATGATAAACATTGACCGCTGAACGAATTCGTTCCACGTCAGCTTCACGTGCGAAGCGGCGCGGTGTCCACATCGACTCGAGCCATGGTCCTGCGCGTCTTCTGGAATCTTGGCTCAGGCATCGCTCGCCATGCTTTCGCCAAGAAACCCGAACCGGGCCTCGGCGTGCTCTACCCGGTCGTGTGGCGCGCTCGCGCGGGGTTTCTTGATTGCGACGTCAACTTGCATCTCAACAACGCGTCCTACCTGTACACGATGGAACTAGCGCGGTGGCACTTCGCCGGGTGCGTCTGTTGACTTGCACGATGCCCTGATATGCTTGCTCACATGACCTCCCACAGCGCTATCGGCATGATGCCCATGTACGTCAAGAAACGGATGGTGTTCTTGGCGGCGGCGAACACAATCCGGTACCGCCACCCGATTCCACCGTTCGCAGCGTACGAGATCCAAACACGAATCGTCTCGTGGGACGACGACTGGATGTACTTCCTTCAGCAATTCGTGTGCCCTTCGACTGGCAAGATTTTCGCCGAGGGTCTCTGTCGCGCCACCGTCAAGCAGGGTCGCCACCGAGTGCCAATGCGGGATATCTATCGCGAAACAACAGGAGTGGACGTGGTCCCAGAGAAGACGGCGCCGCCAATCGTGGAGGAGTTTTTAAAGCTGGATGCGGCCTCTCGCAAGAGCATGGAAACGAGCGAGAAGCTGTTGAAGAGCGCCGCGGCGAAGCAAGAGCCCTCAAGCTTCTGGAAGGAGATGACGCTCTCATGGAACAATCCATGGCGAGCAGCTAAATGATCTCGCGTCAGCTGCGCAGACCGCACCTGGTTATTCAGTGCTTCAGCGGAAACGAACGCCGCGTAGACGTGAGTTTGCAATAGACAACTCGGAGTTCTGCCTGCCCCAAACAGTGCATATCTGTTTGGCGATGTTTATCACTTGTGTTTACGACAGAAACACATGTGGTCTCAGTTCCATTGGGTGAAAATGGACAGCAACCAGATCCAAGGGGATGCACACCCATCAAAGACGCAGTTCCGACGTGACCTCATTTGCAGCAACGTTCTTCGCAGTTGACAAGTTGAGGTGGACGATGGTCTTGCGCATCTTCTGGAACCTCGGCTCAGGCATCGTCCATCATGCTCTCGCCAAGAAACCGAAGCCCGGCGTTGGTGTCCTATACCCTATCGTTTGGCGTGGCCGCACAGGATTCCTCGACTGCGACGCCAACATGCACCTCAACAACGCATCCTACCTGTACTCCATGGAGCTGGCTCGTTGGCATTTCGCTGGGTGCGTGGTGCATCTACTGGTTGACTGACAGCGAACGTCTAACGATGGTGTCGATTGTACACAACAGCGCAATAGGAATGATGCCGACGTACATCAAGAAGGGCCAAGTCTTCTTGGTGGCTGCCAGCACCATCCGGTACCGCCAACCGATCCCCCCGTTCGCCGCGTACGAGATCCACTCACGCATGGTCTACTGGGACGACGACTGGGTCTACTTCCTCCAACAGTTCGTCTCGCCGAAGACTGGGCAGATCTACGCCGAAGGCGTGTGCCGAGGAACGGTGAAGCAGGGGCGTAAGCGAGTGCCTATGAGCGAGATATATCGCGATGCCACGGGTTTTGATGGAAACCCGGATCAAACGCTTTCGCCCGTCGTCGAAGAATTCATCAAGTGGACGGAGGCCTCCAAGTCAAACACCGAGAAAGCAGAGGTGCATTTTCGAGAGGAGAAGCAGGACTCTCGCCAGCCAGAGACTCTCTGGAGCAGACTTGCCCAGTCTTGGAACAACCCCTTCCGTGCACCTCCTCAGTAGAGTAAACTCATGATCACTCAGTCTTTCATAGAGATCGCAATTGGATGACTCAAGTGACATTGATGAGAAGCCTATCGTTCTACTGTAAATATGATGTCCTAAACTGTGAGGGGGCCGGGTGAGAAGCTGTCGGGTCTCCGGCATGAAATGCACACTACGTTCTAATGGCTCTGAAAATCTGCAACGGAACCGATGCAGCAGCACAGAGATTGCCACTTCGTCGGCAAGACGAAGGCCGCGTTCAAGGCTATCGGTCCGAGACTGGGTTTACGACGCCGAGCACCCAATCAAGGTGCAGCGATGGCGGTCGTCCACTCGAGCGAGCGCACGGGAAATGGGGCAAAATCGAAGGATGCTGTCGGTGACGTTGACGAGACGTCGGCAGATGGTAGCTCAGCTAGTTGATGCGGGCGACTTTGGCTGGCACAACGCGAGGGTTCTCGTCTTCTAGCTTCCGCTTTGCGGATGCCTTGAAGTTGAAACGGCAGTTGTGTTCCTCCGCGTAGCGGTGCTTGTTGCAGAACGTGTAGTCACACCGACATGTTACTGCGGTGAGTCCGACCTTGGCCTTGCACTCCCAGCATCGACGGCGATTCTTCTGAACGGGCGCTTCCGGTTCCTTCTTCTCCTCGGCGCTCGGGCCGATCTCGACCTTCTCGACCTTGAGAGCGTCATGAATAGCACTCAACGAGGAGGGGAGGAACGACGACGATCGCTTGAGACAGCTCTTGCGGAAGACCATCGTGGCCTTGGCTTCGTCGAGCCCGACGGGTGCGACACGCGCGAAGCGGAGACTGGCGCCGACGTCGCTCGGGTCGCTGGCGAGCGCCTCGTTCTCCTCGATCGTGGGCTCCATCTTCGGGGCGACCTGTTTGGACGAGCAGTCGGCGGCGGTGGTCACGGAGGCGGTCGCGGCCGTGACCGTGGGGCGCGCGTCGGCCGTGGAGGAGAGCGGCGTCTCGGTGGCGGTGGCCGAGGGCTTGGCCTCGGTCGGGGCTTCGTTGAATAGCGACGAGTTGGGGGCCATGGCGCGGAGAGGGAAGCGGAGCGAGGTGGAGGATGTACAGGCGAGGAAATTCGCGAATGCGCCTCGCTGTTTTCTTTGCGTTCTCGTGGGGTTTCTTTCCGACGGAGATGGAACGGAGGGAAAGAAAACGCCCGGGCCAGCTCACGAGACGGTCCGGGTCGGGGGAGCGGCGGCGGCGCTGGAGTGAGTGTGTGCTTCGAAGCAATCAGAAGCCGAAGTGAGCGAAAGACACGGGCGACAGGAAGGCAGGGGGGAGGGAGGGCTTGTGTTGGCGTGCCCAACGGGCACCAGAGAGAATGCAGAAGCGCAGGGCCGTTGTGTTGTAGCTGCTGTTTTTTTTTTTTTCTTCGCCCGGCTGGACTGTGATGTTGCGCCCTCTTCGCTCTTGGGCGTCTCCTCCCCCCGCGGGCGTTCTCTTGGTTTCTGTATGCGTCGGCCAACCCAGAATTTGTTTGAAGGTTCGACGCGCCAACCGGATGAGAGAGTGGCGTGATAGGGTTGGGTTATATTTCCGACTTTGTCTTTTCTTGCAGCACTTTTCTCAGGGGATGTGGGATGGTTCCTTGGAAGGTTTGGAATAGGCGGCGAATAGTCTCGCCGTCCTCGCGGTAACTTACCGGTGGATGCGGCACAATCCGCGCTGTTAGCAACGGGACCGCCCGGGGGAACTCCAGTTCGGATGGTTAGTTTCTGCGCCCGTTGGCCATCATCTTCGCGATGGAGGAAAGCTAAGCCGCGCTGCAACGCCACGGCGGCCTCCCTTCCACCTGGAACTCCCGTCCTTCCACGTGGAAACCATTGAGCGGTTCACTGATCCCACGAGGCGGGCGGCAGAATTAGCTCAAATCTGGAAGGATTCCCCCACGCGAAAGCTCGAAATAGAAGACGACGGTTGGGACCGCGCGAGCAGGTGACGTCCACCATCGCGTGGAACTGGCCAGCTCAACTCCCGGTCGCTGGAGTGATGGTGAAGTCCCCCCCTTGGAGCCTGAGGCTGAGGAGCTCCTCCTGTGACAACGACGGTGGAGAAGGCGACAGGCTCAGACGCCCCAGCTTCTCCATGGTCTCCGCGGACGCAGCTGCGACGCCGCCATGCTTTCGATGGCATCGCGCGCCATCAGCGACCGGGAGGGGACGGGAGGCAGTACGGTACAGTATTACCGAAGTGTGCGAGCGTGTGTAGCATCATGGGCCGTTTCTTGGCTGCGGCGAGTGTTGTTGAGTTGCTGGGAAGGCTGGCAGATGGTGGGCAGCCACTCGCGTTACCCACGCCCCAGCCACTGCAAAAAATAGGAAAGAAAAAAAAGAAAAACAGGAAAGTTACCCTCGCCCGCGCCCGGCGCAATCACCCAAAAATGCCCTTTTGGAGGTTTGGGTGTTTCCCTGTCGGGACTCGTGTGGTCCACATTACACATCAACCTCTTTTCCCGGGCAACTTTCTGTTCCCGAAGCCCTGCCCCGATGGCGTCCTCGCGGGCGGCGCCGATCGACGTCGATCGAGGCTCCGACGGCACGCTCTCGTCCGACAGCGACGTCGACATGGAGCCAGAGCGCCACGCGCAGCCGCGCAGCAGAAACGTCCAGCCAGTGTCGAGAACGGCGGCGGCGTCGCCACAAGAAGCGCCAACGGCAACATTCAGCGCCTCCATGGCAGCGGCTCGCGACAGTTTGCTGACGGCAGTGTCCGTGGGTGGAAAGCCCGCAGAGGCGCCCAGCGCTCGGTCCTCGTTAGCAGTCACGACGAACTCGGGGAAAAAGCGACGGTTGAGCAGTCCGCCGGTGTTCCGTCGGTCGGTTGACGAAGCCAAAAAGAGATCGCCGCTTGACTTCCGGCTCTCTCCGTTTGCCAAACCCGTTGACAGAACAGCGCAACTCGTCGGTGTTGACGATGGCGAGGACGAGGACGACGAGGACGAGGAAACAAAGACGGACTCTCAGAGTGCAACGCGCGAATACGGCAAAGTGGACTCGGCAGTCCCTAGAGGCATCGACACAGCAGGATCAGGGATACATCACGTCGAGTCTGTGCGTACGTGGGTTTGTGGCCAATGGTTTGGCCGTTGTGTGCTCGATATCCACATGGTGTACGTGAGAATATCGGTATGGTCACTGCCGACAGCTGACGGTAGAACCAAGCAAGAGTTCAATGGATCCATCCAAAATCAGTTGCTTGAGCGCTTCAGGTGAGAGCGTTGGCCACACAGCCTCATTCTCGTAGATGCAGCAGATTCATATTCATTATATGCCTCGCAGTTTATCGCGTGGCGAAGCACCATACTTTGCAATTCTTCAGTTGGCGCGACGCAACTCTTTCGAGCCAGCTTTTTCGGGCTTCTACGATGCAATTTTTGCACGAGTTACAGAGCAGAATGGGCCCTCTGTGGTTCCCGGTATGTACCATTATCAATCGCATAGACTATGTGCCTCAAACAAGATGTGGGTTGAAACAGATGTCTATGGATTGGTACTCTTTTTCGACGATGATTTGGAACTTGCTCGGTGTCAAAGCCTCGGTGATGTATCCAAGACGTTGCGCTCTTTAGTTGGAGTTCCAGTATCGTAGGTGTTTCTTTGATTTTTTTATCTGCTACGCTGAACTCACGGATTTCAACAATGTCTATGTAGCGATGAGGAGACTACCCAAGTCAAGTCGCTTGTTTTGACACATTCATCGCCCCAACGAAGCAGTACGGGCGTCTTATCGATGATATCTGGCAAAGTTAAAGGCACGATTGACATGATCTCTAATCTATTCTCCCCAGATCGATCTCCACAGAAGCTGCGACAGTCGAAGCTCCAGCTCAGTAAGAACGAGGAAAGCGACTCGGATTCTACAGCAATGTCATCACGATTTCGCACAAGTTCGCGCCGCCAGTCATTGCTCCAACAGTCTGGGAGGGATGTCGAGGTTGTGGTCCAGCTGAGCGGAGACACGGATAGAGAATCCGGTGACACCGGAAATACAGGAAACGCTTCAGATAGGCGTTCGACGCGAGGGGTTGTGGAGCTTTTGCGCCAGCACCAGAAACAAGAGACGCAACGTCTTTCGGTGGAACGCAGGGCGAAGGTATTGCTCTCGTACCCGTTTGAGGACTGTGCTCGTCCAGGTCAAATCACCATTACGTATGGGGATATCGATCGTCTAAAACCTGGCGAATTTTTGAACGACTCAATCATTGACTTCTACCTACGGTAAGCAGAAGTTCGGCTACCTTCAGGGCATGACTGGCTCTCAGAGTACTTCTCCATAGGTACCTGTGGCGGCATATCGAGCCATGGCAGCAACAGCAAATCTACTTCTTCAGTTCCCATTTTTTCACTCAGTTGTGCGGAGGAAAACTGTCCGGTAGTGTTTCTCTTTCGGAAGAGCGCTTGATTCGACTCGCACGTTGGACACAGAAGGAAAATCTTTTCCAAAAGCGATTCATTTTTGTCCCAATAAACGACAGGTAGGTCAAACGTCCCCTGGATTGTATGCGGACGTTGTTCTCACTGCCTTATCAGCTGTCACTGGAGTATTGCTGTCATCTGTAATCCAGGATCAGCAATTGTTCACAGGCGAAGACGGCGATCAAGATGCAAAGCAGAAAGCGGCACTTCCAACGTGGTCATCCACGTTGATGCATCTGATGAGCCTTTGATTGTCGACACCACAGAGGATGCCTCGGACTCGGAGGAGGAAGAAGCTCTGCATAAAGAGCGGATAGAGAATCCCCCGTGCATTCTATTTCTCGATTCTCTGCGTTGCCATCAAAAGAAGAAGATTTGCAGCTTGTTGAAGAGGTACGCGATGTCCCTTCGTTATAAGCTAGGTAGTCGCCTAGCTCATGCGATTATGTGAATCTGATCGCAGCTACATTGAATACGAGTACAAGTCGAGAGTTGAAAATCACCATAGGTTGGATACAAGTCAATCGGGACCACTTACTACCGCGTTATTCGACATAGAAGCCATTCGTGTCATCGAGCCTGAGGTAAACGCTGCTTCGTGGCAAACTGAAGAATCGGAAACGCTGACTCTTCTGGTGTCGCCAGGTTCCTTTACAATCGAACTCTTCAGATTGCGGTGTCTTTTTGCTCATGTATACGACTCAGATCCTCCAACGCTTTCCGGCTGGAATCGGCAAAGATGATGTGGACTCAAGATTGTCTTTGTCAATGTCGAAGCAGATGTTCGATGACGGCCACGTCCTAGAGTTTCGTGACTACTTGCATCAACTCATCTTCATGCTGCAGAAGATCGAACGGCGAGGAGGTAATGAATTGGCGATCAAGACGGAAGGACTTGAGTTCTTCTCGGTTGAGAACTATTGATTTACCACAAAATAGAGAGGACGGTGATTGAACGTCAAACTAGCTTCCTATTTATTGTACAGCGGGGTAGATGCAGCTTCTCACTTCTTGGGGTGCTTACTCCTATACAGATCCAGAGCGTTTTTCAAGCCAATGACAACAAATTCGCGTTGAGACGTAGCTTTTACTGCGAAGTCGAGAGTTCGCCAGGATGCGACTACCGAAACGCACAAACCAGCTACCGGAGCATCTCGACCGGTTTGCGTGATTGAGCGAAACGCCTCAGTTGTATGCCCGATTCGAATATCTTCCACATCATTGAATGAAATGACTCGAGCGCTGCGCTTTGACGACATTGAAGCGTTTGTTGTGTCCGTCACTTTGCGACTGGAGACGGATCCACCGATACCGAGAACCCCACCACGTGCAGTCCATGATATCGTCCCGTGCACAAAATCAACAACAAGCGTGGTCAGATGTGGAGAGGTATTGCCAGCCTTGCCGAACTTTGTCACATCAAGACCCCGACTAAGGAGTTCAGTGAAACCTTTGGCACGACAGTCCCGAACTCTCTCCAATTCGCACTCCTCAAAGCTCGTGAAACTGGTATCCAGATCACTGTCCTGTCGAAAAGTTGGCCTGTCGTCATTTCCTGCACGTGACGAAACCGTTCGGGCCGAGTCAAACCAAGGATGGGTGAGAAGCTCTTTTGCCGAGGCACGCTCTTTGTCGTTTACAGACAGCATGCGCAGTAGCACATCTTGTGCTAGACTGCTTACTTGTTTCCACTGAGCATTGTCTCGATTCAAACAACTCATATCGCGCACATCGACCCCGTCGGGGAAGCGCTCCATCCGTTGAAGTGCTGCAGCAGATTCGATGGTGAAAGGGAAAGCCCCAAACAAGAGCACGTATAACACGACTCCCAAACTGAAGATGTCCGATTTGAGCCCGTACGCATGACCACGAAGGAGTTCAGGAGCTGCATACTCGAGGGTGCCGCAGCTACGTTTTAGCATTGACGTCGCCGTTGGTAATTGTCGAGCTAAACCGAAGTCAGCAATTTTGACTATCCCGCCATGGAGGAGGATGTTCTCTGGTTTGATGTCACGGTGCAAAATGTTGTTACGGTGCAAATGCTCCAGACCACGAAGAACTTGGGTGATCACGACCCTGGCCTCATTCTCGGTGAAGCGCTGGCGTTGGATAAGTCGCTCGCAAAGATCACCTTCCTCCATGTAATCCATGACAACATAATACATTTCGTCTTGTACGTAAACGCCCTCAAGCGCCACCAGGTTCGGATGAGAGACGCGTCTCATGATTGCAACTTCTTCATCCAAAGCATTTGAGCGCTTGCAGCATTTCACTGCACACAGCTGCCCCGTCAAACGATTAACTGCGCGATGGACAATAGAGAAAGAACCTTCACCGATCTCCTTCATGAGTAAATATTTGCTTCGAAATGTAGCAAACTCAGCAGGGTCTGGTGTTGATCCTGCGACAAACAAGAGTTTGTTTTTGACCGCTGAGTCAGTTTTCGTGTCTCCGAGTGGCGCGAGAGTGTGCACTGACGCCCTTCGTTCCTGTGACAAGGATGTTGGTTCAGCCGGAACGCTCGGGCCTTGCAGCGATCCGTGTCGCTCGGTAAAGGATACTGAGTCTCCAGTAGCTCCAATTTTCGGGCGTGGAGGGAAGGGACCCGTTGACTCATTTGCACCACTCGCTTCGTTGGTTAAACCATCGTCGACTCCTGACAACGCTGCATTGACCGCTTCCTGAGTAGATGCACGTTTGCGCGCTTCAATTTTGAGCCTCACGTTCTCCAGCCATGCGTAGAACTCGGTCTCGTCCTCTGCCTTGAGGTATACGGGAACATCAACTTTGTTTGCAGGCGTTTGGTGTCCTTGCACTTCTATGTGTTTGAGGATCAATAGCAGCGAGGCGTTGACTTTTCCTTTAGTGGTCGACAACATCGTTGCTTCGTCGACGCCACCTCCTCCGTTTGGTCCGGCAGCAGTTCCGACGCCAGGCTTATCGACGAGGAGCACCGACTGCGGCCTAAAGTGGATTTCAAACAACGGGCTCGTGTCGTCCTGGTCTTTGAAGCAGAGGATACCATGATCCCGCAGCCGAAAGTACTTTCGCTTCCACGACTTGAGGAACCCACCGGCCATTGATACGCGGTGGAAGAGATACCCGCCGAGGTAACGCTTGCCTTTTTGATGGCGAGGACTCATGATCTCCTCAAACGTGAAGCTACCCCCGCCTGCCGACTTTGGCGACTGCAACTGCAACGCGTGCCCGAGTCCGACGGTGCTCGGCTCGAGTGTTGAGGTCTCTGATACCGAGGAATGGTCGGATTCGGACACGGACATGGACGACGAGAGCTCGTACGCCGGCGGCTTGATGGTGAGCCCAAGCGCCTCGGCGGGCGTGTCGCTCAGGTACGGGAGCACGGGCATGCCGTGGTCGTTGAGATCGGAGGACGCGGAGGAGGCCGAGCTGCGTCGGTTCGCCGCGGCGTTCTCGGAGGCGAGCGCCAGCGCCGAGGGCGTGGAGAGCACGCTCGCGCTCATGCTCGCGGAGACCGTGGTGCTATTTATCGACTCGGGAAGTGTCGAGGAGAGAACACGCAGCGCTTCCGGCTTGGGCGAATGGATGCGGCCCACGACACAGAGACCGTGATTCGTATCGAGACAGACCAGTTATGATATGACACAGGTTTTTATAGGTACAATTAGTCAGATTAGTGTATGTACTTTCAGAAAATATGAATTAAAGAGGTGCGTTTCACATTCAGGAACATGGCCAGGCGACCTCAATACTGTAGAATTGATACATTGTTCAAATCAAATGAAGCCCGATTGTAGCAATATCAGTGTTTGCGTCGAACATGAAACTACGAAAATGAATATTCATCGAGTTGGCTGAGAACATCCCGTGAATGCGAACGGGAGAGCAGGTGCAAGAAATGGGGCACCGGAACCGCCGATCCCTCGCTCCATCGTCGCTCATCTCTCTCTTCCCAGGGTCTCATCTCGGCGATCTCCGATGGAGCTTCCGGCGGAATGCGCCGCCGTCCAATTGGCCCCGTCCACGGCTTCTCCGCCCCGAGAGTGTTGGTGGACAAATCCCAAATCCACGCGACGGCCGGCAGCGCCCAAATGGACCCGACGCTCGTGAGTCTCCGCAAGGCGCGGCCGGAGGACGTGGCGCTCGTGCGCGACATGCTCGTGGACGGCATGCGCGAGAGCCCCTTCTGGAAGACCGTGGATCTCTACGAGGCCCATCCGCTCGCAGCGCGCGACGTGTTTCTGCAGCGCGCGCGCGCCCTGCTGCCGCACTCGTTCCTCATCATGTACGACGGCCAAGTCGTCGGCCACGTCGCGCTGACGCCGCCAGGGTTCAATGCGTCGCCCAGTGCATGGGAGATCCTCACGAACGGCATTTGGCTCCTGCCCTTCTACCACGGGTTCGGCTTCTTCCGCAGCGTGCTGCAGCTGGTGGAGTCCGAGGCGGAGGCCACGCAGCCAGTGCTAGCTCCTTACAAGCCGTATCAAATGCTCGAGGCGTTCGTTGTCGCGGAAGGCTGGCGCGGACGAGGAATCGGCCGCCATGTGCTGGAGCACCACGTGCTCGTGCCAGAGAACCTGGACACGAACATGGTTCTGCTGACTCAGGAGGAGGCGAACGTGCGACTCTACGAGCGCGTGGGCTTCCGCACCGTCGACGACCGCGTCGTCCACACGCACAACAATCGCGAGTTCCGCGAGTGGTTCATGTTGAGGCCCGCCGCTCAAGATCACCGTTGATGATTGACTCAAAGTCGTAGTGAGCGTGGTTTTCTACCAATCAATAATCAAAGGGTCTTGCCATCTCCTCCACCCGCAGACATGGGCGACGCTGAGCAGCTCCGCGCTCGCGGCAACGCGCTCTACAGCGAGGGCCGCTTCGAGGAGGCGCGCGCGCTGTACGACCAAGCCATCGAGGCGCTGGCCCCGTCGCCCGCCGAAGCGCAGAGCCGATCGCTGATCGCACAACTGTACTCGAATCGCGCGCAGACTTTCGTCCAGGAGCGCAGCTTTGCGCTGGCGCTGCAAGGTGCGACGACAAAGCTCTTAGTGGCTCCACTACGCTCGTTATAACCGTATACGCGTGTGGTAGACGCTGTCCGTGCGCTGGAGTACGACCCCGAGAACGAGAAGGCCCAGCTACGACGACTCGTGGCGCTCGAAAACCTCGAGCGGTTCGAGACGGCGCTTCAACTCGTGGAGACCGTTCTCGACAACGTCGAGTCGCGCACGAAGCATCATGCGCTGTTTGATTATGCTATCGCCGCACGGCGGCGTCTGAGAAAGAATCTGCAGCAAGACAAGCTCGCGGCCAAGCAAGAGTCCCATGCGATTGGCCGTATGGTACACGACAACCAGAAGCTGCGTATTAATTTTGGGTGAGTCGCCATGTGTTAGCTTGTGGTGCAGCAGGAATCTCTGTTCCTTTCGTAGGAGCTGACATGATTGTTTAGCTGTTTGATCCCTTCTCGGGTAGCCATCGGTGAGTTCTTTGATGTGTCGGTCAACATTGGCAACGAGTTCGGACTCTTCCGTCGAGATTATCTCCGGGACAGCGCACCTATCAAGCTGCAGTGCGAGCTTCGAAACAACCTCGACAACAGTCTACGTTTGGTGTTTCGAACGGCCCGGAGCACTGCTTCAGCCTCAGCTCTAGATGAATCCGACGGCAACGCCCCAACGGATGGTGTGGTGACACTGAACGATCGAGGCAAGGCTCACTTTCAGCTCGCGATCGTGTTTGCTGATAGTGGACTGACCCAGTTGGACTTCCGAACGGACATGGCGATCGGGCTTTCTGTCCACAGCGACTCGGCTGTGCGCTGGAATCTCTTACCGGTTGTCTCACTTCCATTCTCGTTGGTCGCAAGCCCTTCCGTGCTTGAGACCATGAACCAGGAGCCCCTCGACTCTGTCAGCTCATCCCTTGGTATCCACTGCTGTCGACCAGTGTGGTTGCCGTCGATAGAGCGCGAGCTTCTGCTCGCTGAATCACCAGGAAACCTCGGGATTGGTGGTAAACTCTGGGATTCGTGTCTTGTGCTCACTCGCTATCTCTCCAGACACAGCGGTGAGATCCACGGAAAGACAGTGCTTGAGCTTGGCAGTGGCCTCGGTCTAGTCGGAATGTTTTGTGGTTTGCTTGGAGCCAAGCACGTGACTCTAACCGACATTGATGAAGTCGTGCCGCTGCTCGCTTATAACATCCGCCTCAACTTTCGTGACGAAGTCCAACCCTCGTTGGCAGCAGTGCCTCACTTTTGGGGAACCTCGACTGAGAGTCTCCCAGTGCAACACCCTGAAGTTCTCGTGCTCTCCGACGTCGTCTACGATCCTGAAGGCTACGCACCACTAGTGGCGTCGCTGAACGCTCTCTCAATCTCAAGTGCAACGACAATTTTCATGGCCCACAGGTCGCGGAATCCGATGGAGCACTTATTCTTCGAGTTGCTTGCCCAGACGTTTGAGTACGAGCAGGTTGACTGGGCCACGGAGGAGTCTGATCTCCGATCGCAAGCCGGAGCTTCTTCCCCAGAGGGGAAAGACGAGCTTACGTTGCAGGATGTCAAGATCTTTCGAATCGTGCGCAGGGCTTGAACACAATCGAAGATCGAACCCATGCCAGATCATTCAGAACCCACCAGCACATCAAACGGCTAAACCGATCGCATCCAACGAGGAACCTTTTCGTCATTGCGGCCCACTACAAGCTTGCCTGTCTTTGGAGATCCGGGCTGTCGTAGGCATCTAACGACAGGTCGGAAGCTGCACGTCCAGAAACATATACAAGAGCGAGCCTCTTAGAACTTGACCTGGTTTCTTCTCGGCACTTCAAAGTGGCCAACCTGTCGTTGGGTAGGGTGCTCTTCTCTTTGCAAGGGTTGCTTCTTCGTTTCTGGATTTCTTCGGATCGGCAGTGAGATCTACTTTGTTACTGCCGAGGCGCTGCTTACAGAATCCACTGGAGGACAGTTGCAACTTATCCTCCTGGCACTGGAGTTTCAGTGGGGAACGTGTTGCAGTGTGTGCAGCAGAGGCGCGGCGGCGGCCCCCGCTGAGCTTCAACAGCAATCTTGGCCGACACATGTCCGAAACAGAAGCGCGACCTGACTACTCCAGACTGGAGTGGTCAGGTTAGGTCGCAGCAACTGGACTCCAGTTGCTGTGAGTGAATCAAGTAGACTCCTGTCCTTGTGTACGCGCTCTTGCTCCGGTGGCTACATGGTCATCCGAATGGAAGGTGTCCGGCTTGCTTCAGGATATCAATCATCCTCATCAAGCAGACAACCGCCCTGGCTGCCGCTCGGCGACAGATCCGGGCGCGTATCTTGAACTGACCTTTGCGGGTGCCAGACGCGACTGTGCGAAACTGTCGCTTCTCGATGGGGAACCGACTCACCAAAGTCGTATCAGTCTTGGGAAGGAAGGTCTTTGTTTACAGTGGGGATTGATGAGTGCCGAAAAGTCAGAATGGCCAAGCAGCTGGCGCGTGAGTTACGAACAAAGCCGAGCGCTTGGAGACTTACGACCACTTTGCTGAATGGGGCGACACCGACATGGATACAGTGCGAGAGATCCGGACGTGAGGGCGTTCACGATTAGTTGCCGTCTTAGGCGCCACCGCCTGGATCGAAACCCGAGAACGTCAATTGTATGACGGCGGTTCGGCGTGTTGGACGAAAGAAAGCCGGTCGCCCCGACCTCCTTTACAGAATCACGTATCGAGGAGGAGTGGATTACTTCGTAATAATGACAGGTCGGCTTTCCACACAAAATGGCACGGGGAATGGCACTACTCTATGAGGAACGGGAACGTGGCATGCCAAGTCAGGCCCTCACGCGCACACATCTCGTCAGCTCGGGGATTTGAAGTGGAAGCGAGAAGCAGCGATTGAGAATCGAGAATACACCAGGATGTAAAGGCAGCCACCTCAACAACAAAATGGCTACCGCCCGGGGTGGCGAATCTGCGCACTGGGCGATCTTCCTGAAGAGCTCAGCTGCGTGGGCTTTGAAGAAAAGCCTCAGCTGGGCTGCTGGTCAGATCCGGAATCGTCGATTATAATCTCGCAAATTTTGGGTCCCAGCCGAGCCTTTGCAGTGCGCACTGTACATCGCACGTTCTCATGAGGATTATTGTGCTGACTGACGGCACGGCGGGCGTTGTCTCGGACGTCCGGCTCGCACTGGTGTAAGGCAAGACAGATGTGGGACGTCCACCTAGCATCCGCTCCCACGGAACGGGTCCGGATTTGTGTGGTTTGCGTGACCGGCTTGACGTTTCAGCCCATCATTTCGTCCTGCGATTGGCTGAAAGTGCCGTTTGGAAATGAATCAGCCAATGAGCGTCGACTAGTCGGATCGCAAGGTGAAGCGGTGCAGCTGGTCCCGAGGACCGCCGCCACTACTTTCCCGGACTTGGCTACCAATTGGTTACGCTGCGCGATCTTGCGTGCAGTATGCTGCCACTTGTTCTGTCTGTGTTCCATGTCTACCTCCGCGGATGATGTACACGGCCGGGCGATGGGCCGTGCATGGACTGCCCGTCGGCTGGAGGCAGTACGTTCGCAAAACAGCATGCTGGGTCGCGAGCCCGCCCCCTGCTTCTCCATTTCGACTTGCACCGTCGGCAAGTCAGCGTCTGCGCAGAAATAGATCCGGCGTGTCGGTCGGTGTGTTCGTTCCATCTCTCTCGCCGACCCGCAGCGTCAACTCGAGACAGCCCCGGCTGGCCCCTCCCACTATCACCATCCTTGACCCACCGCCTGACTTCTCTCTCATTTGAGAACTTGCTCACTCCGGAATGAGTGTGATCATGCCTCACGACGAGGAGAAGCCGCGCAACAGCATCGATGAGCGCGCCATCGAGAAACCCACTGAGACCACCGGGACAGCCGACGCGCTCTACGACAGCGACAGCGACAACGAGCTCAAGACCAAAGACAACAGCGACAGCGATGACCAGGACGACGATGACGAAGATACCATCCGCCTGGACCCCAAGGATATGCTGATCGTCAAGGACGGCACCATCAAGGTCGCACACCCTTACCAGGAACCGGAGCCCCAGTACGACGCCAACGGGGAACTCATCAAGGCCTCGGGCACGTGGACCCAGGTGGAGCACGAACGGTTCCTCAAGGCCATCCAGACCTACCCCAAGGGCCCGTGGAAGGCCATCGCGGCCATGGTCGGCTCGCGCACCGTCCGTCAAACGCAGACGCACGCGCAGAAGTACCGGGAGAAGATGGCTCGACGACTTCGCGGCCTTCGTAACCGCAACGGCACTCTGCAGACGCCGCCGATGCGGCTTTCTCAGCTCGTTGCGACCTCGCCCATGTATGGTCAGCTCGTGATGCCGGCCATGCAGTACACGCACCGCCCCCAGTCTCTCGGGATGAACGGTGTCGAGTACCTGCCCATGCCTCAGACGTACATGACGACGTCGCCGACCCACACCATGGTCGAGACTCCTCATGGCATGCGTCCGGCACTCCCGACGGATATTTATTACTCGCCGACGCATGGCTACCACCAGTACCACCACGTGCAGCAGCACCCCCACTCCCACGTGGCCAGCCCTCCCGGGGTTGCCATGGAGTACGAGAGCTCGTACAAGCATCACCACCACAACCAGCAACAGCACCATCACCACTCATCCATGCCACCCAAGACGCCACCGACGCCGGCATCAGACCTTCAGCCGACTCCTTGGACGGAGAACGCCCCGAAAGTGCTCGTGCCGGCTCCTGACTACGCCGAGTCCATGGACTTCCTGATGAACTTCTACTCCATCGATCCGAACCATCCAGCTGCCCACGCCCACCTTCTTCAGGCACAGCAGCAACACTACGCTAACTCCCAGGCCCAGCAGAGCAGCCATGCAGCTTCCACGACGTCATGAGAGGAAGCGCCGTTGTGTGTTTCAAGTAGTTAAATACGCGAGGGCGGAGATAGATGCCGACCTCGTCGTCCTAGTTTTCCGTGTCCAAGCGCGTCCAGAAGCGTACCTCGATGTCAAACCACTGTAATATCACTAACTTCAACCACGATTTCTCCCACGCAGTCATCGCTTCCGTCGCGGCATTTGGCGTCGCCGCCGGAAGCTTGATGGTTCTTCCCCGCAGAGGTCCGGCGCGAACGGGATGGCTCCGCCTCTCTGCGATAGGCGATGGGCGCACGCAGTTCCGTACGCTTCGAGATCTTGTAGAGATCAGCGCAGTTCCATGTGGAGAAGGCAGCCATGTGTGAGGCCGTGGGAGCCACACGTCGCGAACCGGATCGAATTGGATCGACGCGACGACCATCTGAGATCTGTCAGCACGACCAGTGTAGCCATCTCGGGCCTGTCTCGTGCACGAAACCGTCAAATTGTTGACATGTCAACACCCAGTCACTCCGGCGAGAAATGGGTCCGGCGGACAGACCTGCTCAGGTTGAAAAGCCTCTTCCCGGTGCCTTTCGTTAAAGTCGCCCCCGCAAGGCGCTGTCTTCGTCTTCTCCACGGTCTCCATGAAAGAACGAAACGCCTGTGCTTAAAGACTCGTCGGCGATGGTAGTACAGCACTGGCTCCAGCAACGAGCTCGAGGGAGCAGAAGAACCGCCCGCGCAGACATTAACGACAGACATTTCATTAAGACAGGCCGACGGCGAAAGGCTGCCGGTGGTGGTAGGAGCGGCTCGTTTACAGGATCGTCCTCGGAGGCGACTTTGTTATGGCTCAATGACGAACGAGGCACGTTAAGAAGATCATCTCGCTCAACAGCATCAGTTGTTGAAGCCTCGTCGTTCCTCCGCATATCATGAAGTGCCAGAGCACGCTGAGAACCTCGGCAAACAGCCACCTCTCGTGGTAAGCTGGATGTGAAGGAATGGATCAGTCAAATATTGGTCTCAACGGTGCTCTTTACCGATCAATGCGACTTGAAAATTTACTCACGAGGCAGACACGCAGCAATTCGCCGTCATGAACGGCGCTCGACTCGACACACATCCACTCACGTGTTTCGGGGCGTGATCGCGATCTTCTGCGACGTGTGCGAACAAGTTGAAGTCCTTCTGTGAATTCATACACCATGTTTGGTGTCGTCAAATGGGAGCCCAAATGAATCCAATTTTGGCCAATCCCATGATACCAGCACATCGCACCTCACCGATTACGAATTGCCATCATCTTCATGCCCCGAGCCCCCGGCCTCGAACCTACTTCAGTGTTCTCGCCAAACTGGCGATCTGAGCCGACGAAGAGAGCCTCGAGCCCAGCCTCTCTCAACTGCCTCCCCCCCTGGCCCCTCCTGGCCCTCCATCCTTCTCTGGCTCTGGTTTGGATTCGCCCCACAGCTTTTTGCTCAGGCATTTGGTTTCGCACAAAAGAAGAGCGTCTCACCCCAGCACTAGCCAAGATGAAGTGGCTCCGGTCGGAAGAGATGGAGTACATCTCGCTCATCGTGAACGAGGACGCGGCCCACGACTGCGTGCAGAAGCTGGGCGACCTGGGCGTCATGGAGTTCACGGACCTGAACCCGGAGCTGACGCCGTTCCAGCGGCGGTACGTGTCGTACGTCAAGCGGTGCGACGAGATGGAGCGCAAGATCCGGTACTTTGACGGCGAGCTGGCCAAGTTCTCGATCACGCCCAAGTCGGCCGGCACGATCGACCTCTTCCTCGCGGGCTCGGCTGACATCCGGTACGGCTCGCAGGACACGGCGGTGCGCGCGCTGGACACGCTCGAGCGCATCCTCGAGGACAAGGAGCAGGAGCTGCTGCAGCTCAACTCGATGCACGAGAAGCTCACGCGCGAGTACAACGAGCGCAAGGAGCTGCAGGAGATCATCTCGCGCGCGGGCGAGTTCTTCGAGATCGACCTGCCGAGCGCCGACTCGGTGGCGCGGCAGCGCACTGCGAGCTCGCGCACGTCGTCTCGCGCGCTGGGCGCCGGCGGGTACGGCTTCAGCGCCTCCACGCCGTCCCCTGCGGTGGGCGGCGAGCAGGAGAGCTCGCTGCGGTTCCGCAACATCACGGGCGTGGTGCCGGCCGACGAGCGACTCAAGTTCGAGCGCATGATCTTCCGCACGACGCGAGGCAACTGCTTCACGCGGTTCTCGCCCATCGAGGAGCTGATCACAGACCCGACGAGTGGCACAGCCGTCGAGAAGCACGCGTTCGTGATCTTTTTCCAGTCGCAGTTCATCGAGAACAAGCTCCGCAAGATCTGCGACGCGTTCCACGCGCGACTGTACACGCTGCCGCCGATGGACGACCGCACGGCGATCGCCAACTTGATCCAGAGCAACAACGCCGAGCTGAACCAGGCGTCGCACATCTTGCGCCGCAACCGCGAGAGCTGCGTGCTGCTCTGCCGCGACCTGGCCGAGAATCTCGAGTCATGGAAGTGGTCGGTGTTGCAGGAGAAGGCGACGTACCACACGCTTAACATGTTCCGCGCGGACGTGAGCGGCATGCTGCGCGCCGAGGGCTGGGTCATCAAGTCGGCACTCGAGAGCGTGCGACGCGAGGTGACGCGCGCACACAACGCTGACGACAAGTCGATGCCGTCGCTCGTGGACAAGGTGCCGAAGCCGTGGCCCGTGCCGCCGACGTACTTTGAGACCAACAAGTACACGGAAGCGTTCCAGGCGTTCGTGGAAACGTACGGTTGTCCGCGGTACCGCGAGATCAATCCGTCTGTGTTCACGACGGTGACGTTCCCGTTCCTGTTCGGCGTCATGTACGGCGACATCGGTCACGGTTTCTGTGTGCTGCTGTTTGGCGCGTACCTGATCATGACGGAGAAGAAGCTGGAGAAGGGCAACTTAGGCGAGATGCTGACATCGATCTACGGCGGTCGGTACATGCTGACGGCGATGGGTGCGTTCGCGATCTACGCTGGGTTGGTGTACAATGATTTCTTCTCGCTTGCGCTCAACTTGTTCGGGTCCAAGTTCGCGTACCCTGACTGTCTCGAGAACGAGCACGCGGACGCCAAGTGCGAGGCAATGTTCAACATCAACGGCAAGTTGTCGTACGTGAACGCGACGGACGTGTCGAACGGCGCGAACGTGTACGGGTTTGGTCTGGACCCGATCTGGAAGACATCGGAGAACGAGTTGCTGTTCTTCAACTCGTTCAAGATGAAGCTGTCGGTGATTCTGGGCATCATCCAGATGATCTTCGGTATCTTCTTGAAGGGTCTGAACTGTTTGTACTTCAAGGACTACTCGGGTTTCTTGTTCGAGTTTGTTCCGCAGCTGGTGTTCGCGGTATCGTTGTTCTTCTACATGATCATCTTGATCGTGATGAAGTGGGGCATCAACTGGACCGAACGCATGAAGCACGAGGTGTGTCCGTACAACTTCGAAGGTCCGCGCACTGGTTGCCGTCCTCCGTCGCTGGTCAACACGCTGATCAACATCGCGTTGGATCCGGGCCGTGTGATCGATCCGATGTACGAAGGGCAGCTCAAGACGCAGCAGACGCTTTTGATGCTCGCGTTCCTGTCGGTGCCTGCAATGCTTGCGATCAAGCCAATCTACTTGAAGTTCACGAAGTCGGCGCCGCCTCCGGTTCGCCACCACGTCGATGATGAAGAAGAGAGTGAGCGCATGGTGCCTGCTGCCCATGGTCATGGTGGTGGCCACGGGCATGGAGGCCACGGTGAGGAGTTCGACTTTGGCGAGGTGTTCATCCATCAAGCAATCGAGACGATCGAGTTTGTATTGAGCATGATCTCGAACACAGCCTCCTACTTACGCCTTTGGGCGTTGAGTCTCGCGCATGCTGGTACGTTGCTTCGTGAATCATTTCGGCACACGCGATACCTGATACTCCAATTTATTGTTCGTAGAACTGTCAACTGTGTTTTGGGAGAAGGCGATGCTCTCGTCCATAAACAGCGACAATCCGATTACGATCGTCATCGGCTTCGCGGTCTTCGCTGCCGTGACGTTCGCTGTGATTCTCAGCATGGACGTGTTGGAGTGCTTCCTGCACGCTCTCCGTCTGCACTGGGTGGAGTTCCAGAGCAAGTTCTACAAGGCGGACGGGCACAAGTTCCATCCGTTCTCGTTCAAGCAAGTCATCAGTGACTCGAGGGTCGAGTGAGCATGTTTGTGACATATAGTTGTATGTCACTATATGGCGGTACATATATCCCATCTTTAATTGTGACATCTATGTCATTCTACAGGAGTATCCCGCTATTTTCGGCCCGGCAAGTCGCCCAGAGAGTTCCGAGCTCCATTGACACGCGAGTGGGTGCCGACAATGAGCGACTCTGCCTCGCCTCGCGCGCCGCCGGCCGTGCGCCTGACGCTCGAGGAGAAACTGTGGATGGATCGGCGCAAGGAAGACCTCAAGACCTACTCGGCCTTCGGCGGCGGCGTCGGCGCCATGGTCGCCACGGCCATCACGAGTGCGGGTTCGCGTCGATTCCAATTGTTGCTGCTCTAACTGACGCCGCTGTCTCGTAGCGTTTGGGCCGTTCAACCGCCGCATGCAAGCCGCGACGATCGTCGGTGCACTGCTCATTGGCGGCTCCGCTGGCTACTTGTACGCAGACACGAAGGCTCTTGAGCGGATCCAGGACCTGAGTGCGCAGAGCCGCCTGCGCAAGGAATACCAGCAACTGTGCGTTCGCGTTGGGTGTGACGAGACGAAATTAACAAGCACTGATTGTGTGCATGGTGTAGGGTGATGGAGAAGAAGGCCTCGAAGAAAGAGTGATTCGATCAGACCAACTAAATAGGAAAAGAGAGAATGAGTGCTTCCATTGCAACTTGTATTATGCCCATCATTCACTTGGAGAAGAGCAGCGTGAAGACATCTCGAGAGAGACGCCTGCAGGAAGCACAATGTTGAGGAGTGTGGAGCACATGCAGTCGACATCAGAATGTCTATCCGAGGGACGTCGCGATCCATCTGTGATCGGAGCTTACTGGCCCTGTGAATCCTTGATGACTTGCTTGAACGAGAACGGATGGAACTTGTGCCCGTCCGCCTTGTAGAACTTGCTCTGGAACTCCACCCAGTGCAGACGGAGAGCGTGCAAGAAGCACTCCAACACGTCCATGCTGAGAATCACAGCGAACGTCACGGCAGCGAAGACCGCGAAGCCGATGACGATCGTAATCGGATTGTCGCTGTTTATGGACGAGAGCATCGCCTTCTCCCAAAACACAGTTGACAGTTCTACGAACAATAAATTGGAGTATCAGGTATCGCGTGTGCCGAAATGATTCACGAAGCAACGTACCAGCATGCGCGAGACTCAACGCCCAAAGGCGTAAGTACGAAGCCGTGTTGGAGATCATTCCCAGCACGAACTCGATCGTCTCGATTGCTTGATGGATGAACACCTCGCCAAAGTCGAACTCCTCACCGTGGCCTCCATGCCCGTGGCCACCACCATGACCATGGGCAGCAGGCACCATGCGCTCACTCTCTTCTTCATCATCGACGTGGTGGCGAACCGGAGGCGGCGCCGACTGCGTGAACTTCAAGTAGATTGGCTTGATCGCAAGCATTGCAGGCACCGACAGGAACGCGAGCATCAAAAGCGTCTGCTGCGTCTTGAGCTGCCCTTCGTACATCGGATCGATCACACGGCCCGGATCCAACGCGATGTTGATCAGCGTGTTGACCAGCGACGGAGGACGGCAACCAGTGCGCGGACCTTCGAAGTTGTACGGACACACCTCGTGCTTCATGCGTTCGGTCCAGTTGATGCCCCACTTCATCACGATCAAGATGATCATGTAGAAGAACAACGATACCGCGAACACCAGCTGCGGAACAAACTCGAACAAGAAACCCGAGTAGTCCTTGAAGTACAAACAGTTCAGACCCTTCAAGAAGATACCGAAGATCATCTGGATGATGCCCAGAATCACCGACAGCTTCATCTTGAACGAGTTGAAGAACAGCAACTCGTTCTCCGATGTCTTCCAGATCGGGTCCAGACCAAACCCGTACACGTTCGCGCCGTTCGACACGTCCGTCGCGTTCACGTACGACAACTTGCCGTTGATGTTGAACATTGCCTCGCACTTGGCGTCCGCGTGCTCGTTCTCGAGACAGTCAGGGTACGCGAACTTGGACCCGAACAAGTTGAGCGCAAGCGAGAAGAAATCATTGTACACCAACCCAGCGTAGATCGCGAACGCACCCATCGCCGTCAGCATGTACCGACCGCCGTAGATCGATGTCAGCATCTCGCCTAAGTTGCCCTTCTCCAGCTTCTTCTCCGTCATGATCAGGTACGCGCCAAACAGCAGCACACAGAAACCGTGACCGATGTCGCCGTACATGACGCCGAACAGGAACGGGAACGTCACCGTCGTGAACACAGACGGATTGATCTCGCGGTACCGCGGACAACCGTACGTTTCCACGAACGCCTGGAACGCTTCCGTGTACTTGTTGGTCTCAAAGTACGTCGGCGGCACGGGCCACGGCTTCGGCACCTTGTCCACGAGCGACGGCATCGACTTGTCGTCAGCGTTGTGTGCGCGCGTCACCTCGCGTCGCACGCTCTCGAGTGCCGACTTGATGACCCAGCCCTCGGCGCGCAGCATGCCGCTCACGTCCGCGCGGAACATGTTAAGCGTGTGGTACGTCGCCTTCTCCTGCAACACCGACCACTTCCATGACTCGAGATTCTCGGCCAGGTCGCGGCAGAGCAGCACGCAGCTCTCGCGGTTGCGGCGCAAGATGTGCGACGCCTGGTTCAGCTCGGCGTTGTTGCTCTGGATCAAGTTGGCGATCGCCGTGCGGTCGTCCATCGGCGGCAGCGTGTACAGTCGCGCGTGGAACGCGTCGCAGATCTTGCGGAGCTTGTTCTCGATGAACTGCGACTGGAAAAAGATCACGAACGCGTGCTTCTCGACGGCTGTGCCACTCGTCGGGTCTGTGATCAGCTCCTCGATGGGCGAGAACCGCGTGAAGCAGTTGCCTCGCGTCGTGCGGAAGATCATGCGCTCGAACTTGAGTCGCTCGTCGGCCGGCACCACGCCCGTGATGTTGCGGAACCGCAGCGAGCTCTCCTGCTCGCCGCCCACCGCAGGGGACGGCGTGGAGGCGCTGAAGCCGTACCCGCCGGCGCCCAGCGCGCGAGACGACGTGCGCGAGCTCGCAGTGCGCTGCCGCGCCACCGAGTCGGCGCTCGGCAGGTCGATCTCGAAGAACTCGCCCGCGCGCGAGATGATCTCCTGCAGCTCCTTGCGCTCGTTGTACTCGCGCGTGAGCTTCTCGTGCATCGAGTTGAGCTGCAGCAGCTCCTGCTCCTTGTCCTCGAGGATGCGCTCGAGCGTGTCCAGCGCGCGCACCGCCGTGTCCTGCGAGCCGTACCGGATGTCAGCCGAGCCCGCGAGGAAGAGGTCGATCGTGCCGGCCGACTTGGGCGTGATCGAGAACTTGGCCAGCTCGCCGTCAAAGTACCGGATCTTGCGCTCCATCTCGTCGCACCGCTTGACGTACGACACGTACCGCCGCTGGAACGGCGTCAGCTCCGGGTTCAGGTCCGTGAACTCCATGACGCCCAGGTCGCCCAGCTTCTGCACGCAGTCGTGGGCCGCGTCCTCGTTCACGATGAGCGAGATGTACTCCATCTCTTCCGACCGGAGCCACTTCATCTTGGCCAGCGCGCCGTCGCCAATTGAGCCGGAGGAACGAGGAATCGCGCGAAGTGAGATCCAGATAAGGCCGCAGGGGGAGTTTTGCCTCGGCTTCTCCCAAATGAGGTTTTTTATAGACTGGCTGCCCGACAACTATTTTGGGAGGGAGAGAAACGTCAGTTCGTACTTAAGGAGACAGACGCAGTACGGTACTGCTGAGTCGGGAGAGAGATGGGTACAGCAGACACGCAACTAAATTAATGCATGCAGACGAGCTGGTCGTGTCTATGGAGCTTAGGGCCTTGCGCGCATGCGCTCGAGTCGCTCGCGGAGGGATCGCGACGTTGCCGGCTGGGAAGATTCGCTCGCAAAGTCTCCCAACGAAGAGATGGAAGCTCGAGTTCCGTTGCCGTTGGTGTGGCTTGACGCCGATCCGAGACCATTCGATCGATAACTGGCAAGACGGCTCGATGTCGCTGTTGTCGCGCCTCCAACTGGTGCCGCAGATGAGCCACCTGCATCAAACAAACGCCGAGTGATGGATTCGGTCGGCTGGGGAACAGAGGATGCGGTGGAGCCGTATGAAGGAGCACCTTCATACCCACCCAACCGAGAAGACGCAAAGCTTCTTGAATTCGAAGGGACGGATCCGAACGAATGACCCATGCGACCCAGCATTTCACGAATGGGCGAACCTGGAGGCAAGTCGTTGACGGCCTTTTCGAACTCCGAACGACGAGTATTGGTCATGCATTCAGCGATAATCTTCAACGCTTGCTGGACGTTGTCGTTCGCGATTTGAACTGCAAAAACGTCACTTTGCGGGAGGGTACCGAAGAATGAGTGCATCTGCATCAGCACACCAAACAAGTCGATGCCTTCGAATGGGATCAGAGCGTCTGCTTGGATTCTCGTAATCTTCAACAGAAGGCGGCCAACGACTTGATCCAGAGAATCCTTGTGCATCAGGTGATTGAAGCTGTCGCGCGAGTTGTATTCGCCAACATCATTCCGTACTATCCGCTGGAGAAGGTTGATGATCGACGGGTAGAGGTCGCCAGCTTTTACGCGCTTCGTGGATATTGCCAGGATGGCGTTGAGACCCTTCTGCATATAAATGAGACGGCGACGCTCGGCAGGAATGGATCCGAACTCAGTTGACTTGATGTCTGTATGAATTGGAGTGTCCTCGAACCGTGCGTCAAGCAGTTTGGATGTTGTTTCCAGCAAAATTCGCTCAACAACATATCGTTGAATATCTTCGACAGCCGAGCTCTCAAGGAGCTGGCGAAGAGTCGAAAGAGAGATAGTGAGTGGTAACATCGCCAACGGCTTGTTGGGATCTCCGCGACCCATACTCCCATGAATGCATTCACAGAGGCGCATAGCGATTTCGTTGACGTGCTTGCGTAAGAACTCACGTTCAGCTGGGTCAGATGCATCGAGAAGAAGAGTATACAATCCTTTTAGAGCTTGAATGCCAGGTTCGTACGCAGGTGACTGTTCACTGACAATATCCCTTTCTTCCGTAAACATATCTTCAATGGGGCGCAAGACCATATCGTGTATGATTGCAACATGGTCTAGGGGTTCTTCGTCTCGTTCTGGGGTTTCCATTTCGACGTCTTCATCAGGAGCACTCAGACTGACATGTGACGATGCTTGCTGCACTCCAAACGAAGGAGTCGTGACAGGCACATTATTAAAGCTTTTCAGTCCGGACATTGGCGTTGCAGCGTTGTCACTTGATGGAAATCGCGTTGGCGTACGCGTACCAAACGTAGGCGCGGAAGGAAGTCCACCTCCAGGTTTCTGGGTGGGAGCAGCAGAGGCTGCAGGGGTCGAAGAGTCAGCAACTGAACCCGGAGGGAGGTACTTAATCTTTGTCATGAGCAAGTCCATTCCTTGTTGCGTAGTGACACCAGTGAAGCGGAAAAACTTGTCAACGTCACCGCCAGTCTGAGTGTATACGGCCATCAACGCGTTTATTGCACTCTCTCGAATCTCCTTTTCATGGGCTGTGACATACTTCCCAATCTCCTTGACAGACCGTTTTCCGACAGAGTTCACTCCGTGTACCTTCACAATGTGTTCAATTAAGTCGATGCACTCACAGCGACTTCGAATGTTCTTCGACGTATTAAAGCATTCGATGAGATAGTTAACGTAGCTGTCCACAACGTATACGTCGACAATCAGTCTCATGATGTCACGGAACCGAACACGGAAGCGAGGCTTCGGGTTTCCACTTTCCTGTAGCAAGTAAGGTAGCAAAATCGACGCTTCGACGTCATCAAGATGATAGCCATTTGACTTCAAAAACTCGAACAGCTTCACAAGCAATTCGAGGAGCTTCGCAAGAGCCTGGACATTGTTGTCGACGACACGTAGTGTGCACCACTTCAAGATCAAATCTAGGCAGGCCAACACTTCTTGGGGCTGGCTTGAGATGCAGTTCATAAGATCCGACATGGCAGCCATCATTCCTTTTTCGAGAGTCGGAGCAAAGAGCTTCGCATGCATCTGTGGCGACAGGAAAGGTCGCCATTCTGCTTCAATCTCGCTCTTCCGGTTATTGATTTCGCTCTGCGAAATTGGATCGAAAATCCACTTGTTGAATTGTCCCTTTGCCAGCCTGGAACTTTTCCCGTTGTTCATCTTCAATAGACCTCCCGCTGGAGATGATTCTTCCTGTATGGCCTCACTACCGGCACCTTCCACGGCGGACGTTCCGGTTGGTCGAGAGATCTGAGGACGAGAAGCACTAGCCACACCAGGACGAGTAGACAAAGAAGTTGTTCGGCTAACACGGGCTCCAATCGGCCCTCCGCTTTCGGGTGTGTTTGCAGTTTGCAATGGCGCTTGAGCTGGAGAAGGGGCAGACTGAGCATTTCCGGGAGTTTTAGAGTTGCCATTCGATGCTGCAGCAATCTCAGCGGCTTTGTCGAACATGGGTTTTAAAGACCTCATTTGTGCGGGCTTGATATCTCTGCAGCCAGAGGTGACAGCGACATCTTTCCCAACCGATTTCATGACCTCCGCAAGAACTTGAACAGCCTTTTCACGAGCTTCTGACGATTTGTCCAACAAGCCCCCTTGAACAGTAGGTGTGGTCAAACATGACAAGTCGAGGCGCTGCTCACACGCTTGAAGGTGCTCGGCCAGCCATCCGAGAAGTTCAGCACGACCGACTGGGTTACCCAGAGCCTCAGCCACCGAAGATAACACGCTCTCTAGACATTGGGCAGATGTCTGGTTATTGTGGCGAACCCACTTGTGTAGCGCATCTACAGATGCAAGCTGCATATTCTTCTTGTTGTCCGAGACACCGCCCAAGAGGCTTGGCACGATCATCTTAGACATCTTGCTAACATCAGGCCCAATGCTCGTTGCAAGCACGCCGATAACTTGAGCTGCTTTCACTTTTAAATTTGCGTTTGAGTCAGTCAATCGAGCTTTCATGGACTTCATCAACTCTGCCACACTCTTCGAGTTCTCAATAGCGCAGCCTGCACCTTCACAAATGCTTTGCACAGCCTCCATCGCGGCGAGTCGCTTCTTCCATGCTGTCTTGTCTTCTTCACATTTCAAATCCGCCATTAATTCCTTGGTGATCTGGGCACTGATATCCACACGGCCGAAGAGCGCGCCAGCATCAGCCTTCGCTCCAGCTGCAATCGCGTCTGCATCCTTGATTTGGCGCTTTACATTCGCTGCAGCGGTCGCGGGGTCAAACCCGACCTTCTTGAACTCTGACTCGACAGTCGAAGCAAGTGCAGGCTTCCAACTCGCAAGATCGAGAATTGGTAATAACGCAGGACCTAGCTGAGAGTACATCTTTCCGAGTAATCCGATCGCACTAGTTCGAACTTTCGGGTTTGCGGATTCCAACCCGAAACCTCCTTTCGCGTAGTCGACTATCAAGCGCGGACTACACAAGCTCACACCGAAGTCTGTGACGCACTCACTCAACGCTGTAAGAACCTCAGCGTGAGCAAGTGGTGCTTTTACATTGCCCATGTGGTTGACAATGCACCCAAGAACGTAGGTTGGACCGACGGCCTCGCAAAGCTGAAGTATCATTCCTCGAATAGTATCGCTTGCCTTTCGATCCGAAATTTTGTCCAGGCCACTCGGAACTGCAAGGCAAACAACACCACGCGGGAATTTCCCAGCAGCATTCTCAGCAAAAGTTCCAACTGCTTGAAAGGCACTCTTGAGAACATTGATGTTGCTGTCCTTGAAATCTTTGACTTGTTTGGCCAAGAACAGAGTCATAGCTTCGATGACACGAACATTCATCATACTCGAATTCTCCTTGGCGTAGCTCTCCAAGCGCTCGACAGCTTCTTTTCTTTCCATCCATTTTGAACTGGCAAAACCTTGCTTAACTTCTTCCCAGCCACCCAAGTTCAAGTCAACGAGAACACTCTCCGCTTCCTCTGGATCCACCCCAATCGAGAATGGCGCGAAGTCGCCTCCACCTCCACCTCCATTACCACCAGCATTACCTGCAGGGGGAGCTGGCTTTCGTGCGGCAGCGGGGGGTTTTGACGGGCCATCAGATGGCTTCCCAGCAAGGCGAGACGGAGGAGGACGGGTAGGCTTTGCCGGCGGTGGTCGAGAAGCAGCGACAGGCCCAGATTGCGCGGGTCCAGCGTCAGCCATTTCGGTATCAGGCATTTCGGGGGCAACGCGGCCAGTTGACCCGGCACTAGACGGTCGACTCGGTGGTGCGCTTCCCAAGCCAGACCCACCAAGGAGTTGTTGCACCGACTTGTGTGACCGTGGATTCTTTTTGGAGAGTTCCTCCATCAGTCCGTTAGTCCACTCCGGTGTCTGCTGCGTTGCCTTGACCAGACTGACGAATGAGTCAACTGCGGCCTTCCGAACTGTCGGGTCCACATCATCCATCCCATTTACAAAGAAGGTTCCAAAATCGGTCATGAGGGTCCGGTCACCAACATTCACCATCTTCTTTTCCACACATCTGGCGAGAAACCCAAGAGTTTGAACACGAGCTTGTGGCGCCTTATTCTTTGACGGATCTAATCCGACGCGGATTTCCTCAATCATCATGTCGATTGTCATCGAGTGCTGAAGAAACAGATCGAGCGTGTTGTTCACAGCGTTCAGAATAACTGATTTCTTGTCGGACAACTTCTTCATCAGTTCAGGATACATAAGACGAGCGTACTGGGTGAAGTTCTTCCGCAAGCCATCAGATAGTGCTCCAAGAACTTCGATAGCATTCGCCACAATGTTGACGTTAGAGTCGTTTGTGAGAAGCTTCAGAGTATTGACGAGCTCATAGTAGTCGCCATTGGCCAACTTAGGAACGGGGCCAATTATGTCGAGCACAATTTTCAGCGCTGCAACCTTCTCACTCCATTTCGGCAATGCTAACTTCGCGCGAAACTCGGTCTTCGGAAGCTTATCGAGGAGGTTCACAGTCTCCGCGAACTCTCTGGGATCGAAACCGCCGCCAGGAGCTCCTCCCCCTGAAGACCCCCCTGCTGACTTAGCGCCAGGACGACCAGTAGGTGCAAGAGGCTTAGCGCCTCTAATAAATTTCGTTGGTTGCGCTTGCCCCACAACAATATCCTTCGTCAAAGTTTCATACTCGGTCTTCTGGGCTTGACGAAGATTCCCAACTACATCCTGCACGAGACTTGGCCCTGTCCACCGATGTATCTCCACAAGAATATTTAGTGCAACTGGTCGGACGCCATTCACCGTAGATTCGCATAACGCTGGTAAGCAAGCCTTCACAGTTTGAACTGGTATCACTCGTGGGCCAAACGCCTTCACACCTTCAAGGATACAAGTTGCGCAAGCAGGAGGTACCTTTGGCTTCTTGTTTTTAGTTCCTTCAATCAGCGCTGCCACAGTATCCTCGGCTGCACCAACCTCGATGAACATGGATACGAGCTCTTCGCAAAGCTTCACTGTACCAGGACGCCCAGCAAAACCTTTGTCCACAATACGCTTCATTACGCCAGCAACTATACCTTTCTGGAATGGCTCAACGTGCTGAGTATACGACAGAACTGCTTGGATACCGGCCTCCATAGCACTAGCATTTGCGTCCTCACACATCTTCGTGAACAAATCAAGCAGTGGTGCAACCACGTCGCCGTTTGTACCTGGCTTCTCACACAGCGCTTTCACAAACTCATACGCTTGCTTGCGTACTTTCCAATTCTTATCGACGATCTGCTCGAGGAGTACCTCGACTGGTGGAATATCTCCAACGGGTGCTGCTGCGTCTGATGCTGAAGGTGCTGTTTCCGCCACAGGGATCGGTGCTGAGGTCAGAGGAGGTGGGGGAGCGATCGCCATCTCAGTGTCCATATCCTGCGGAGTTGATGAAACCATGGGAGGTGTCTGCACGGATATTGCAGGCGGTTGGGAGGCCACGGGCACCGTGTCTTCTGCCATGGCGACGTCTTCATCTGGCGCTGTGGTCTTTGGCTCTTCGCGAGGTGGTGGCTTCTGGAACGGAGGAGGCCGACGAGAAGGCAGCCCAGATCGCTTAGCGGCGGGCAGTGGCGGCGAATTCGCGACCGTTCGCCTTGCGGATGGCAAGGGCGGTGAGTTGGCGACACCTCGGCCCATGGGTGGCGGCGGCGGCGGTGGCGCCTCGCCATCCTCTCCTGCCTCTTCGTACTGGATGTTGGAGGAGATGCTCTTGGAAATGTTCAGCAGCATCGAGATGTCCTCGCCCGCGCAGAGGCGGCACTTGCAGCTCATGTTGCGCAGGCATTTCTCCTCCATGGCGCCGGTCTCTCGCTCTCGTCCAGCGGGCGATCAATCGTTGCACTTGGTCCAAGGGGATCGCCGTGAAATCTCCGTCCGCTGATGACACCCTGCCGTTCTTTCTCGTGGACACCGGAATTTAACCGACAAAGAAACTGTGTTTAAAACCACTTCGCCAGCATAACAGATCTCTTTATCTTATTTTGAATGAATGATTATTTCTAACTGATATCATGTTTGAAACATATTTTAAATATTCCAAACAACTTCAAATTTGCCGGACATTTTGGCGCGGAAACTCATGGAGTGTTGGTCTTCCCACTCGGCTGACGAGCAGCAACGGAAGATGGCGTCGCCGGAAGCGACGAGCGTGCTCGCGTGGTTCGAGTTCTACACGCGCCTCTACGAAGATGACGTGAGCGTCGCACGGCCCTCGCGCACGCTGCTGCAGTTGCTTCAGTCGGCGTATGTGAGCGAACGTGGATGCGTGGCGTATAGCAATCGACTGACCCTTCTCCCTCTCAGCTTCCCCTCGCTGTATGAAGAGTTCGTTGCGCGTAGACTGATGCTCGGGACAGACGAATGGACCTGCATCGTCGTCCTCCTTGAAGCGTTCTATGAGGTACGGGTGCATTCGCCTGAATGGAACGGTTCAAAAAGCAGTCATTAACTTAAATGCCGGTGGGACAGATTGAGCTAAGTGTTGACCGTTCCGCGCTTGATGATGCCATGACACTCGAGTCGGCGTGCGAACATACTTCGTTTGGGCGAATTTTGGAGTTTGCGGTTTGTGCTTTGGTCCAAAGTGATAGCAAAGCGCGATTTGTTGGAGACATTATGACCATGGATGACTCTGTGCAAGTGGACATCATGGCCGTGATTGAGCGCATGCTCAGACACACTTCTAACCTAGCCTCGTCGACTGGAAATGTCCAAGATAATGGTGACCTCGGTCCGACATGTACGCAGACAAGTTTGGACGAGGACGACCAAATCCATTCTTCATCATCTCAATCGTCGTCGGAACGGTTACAGGCTTCACCTGCATCACCCACATCTTCTGGATCCCAGTCGCCAATGCACCTTGCAAGACACACAGAACTTGAGAGGTTGCAGCGCGCAAACGACATTCTCAAGGAAGACAACGTAACGTGGTTTCCTTCTTGCTTTGGATTGGGCCATTAGCTGAGCATCTCCATTGAAATGTAGATCCACATCTCGAGAGAACTTGAAGAAGTAAGGTCCAAGCTGAGCCATGCAGAAATCCAGAACGCGAGTCTCCAGGAGGCTATCGAGAATGTTCGTCTCCAAGCAGAAATGTCTTCCCTCAAGAAGGAAAGAACCATTAGAAGCTATTTCGACGAGCGCGTTCATTCTCTCCAACGTGAGCTGGATCGCACTACCAGCGAACTCGAGGAGAAAACGGCCATCGTAAAGGAAGTGGAAGAACTACGAGATGAGATTGACCTTCTGCGACCGGCTGCCGAGAAACTGGCGAAAGCTGAGACCACTTTGGGGAAGTACAAGATGAAAATCGAGGAGCTCACGTCTGTAAAAGAGAAGCTTCGGGTGCGTGGTATTTGATCTGCTACAAAATTGCTAAAATACTTACCCGACGATAAATCCATAGAGAATAGAGGAAGCGAACGCAGACCTCGTGGAGAAGAACTTGGTTCTGGAGAGCCAGGCTGCGAAGAGTGCTACGCTGCAAAGGAAACTCGCAGAATCAAAAGAGGCGAACACCACGATTGTGAGTACTTCAACGACAAGTCTAGCTTTCGAATATGCTAAGCGAGTTTTGGTGGCAGCAATTTCACGTCTCAGAACTCGAAACCAAAGTCTCAAGGTTAAACTCCGAGCTTGAAGCAAGACGTGCGGAAAGCGAGGCATCAAAAGCTGCGCTATTGGAAGCAACAACTCTAAACAAACAACTCCAGGAGACTATTGACCAGCAGGTTGATACAAGAAGCGGCATCTCTTCTTCTTCAACAGGAATCGTCGAGGGAATATGCGAGCTCAATCCAGAACTCATGGAGAAAATGGCTCGCCTTGAACACGACAATGCGACCTTGAGAAGTCAGGTAGACGGAACAACTACTGAGCGCATTGATGCCCTCCTCGATGAGATTGACGATCTGAAACGGATGAAGAAATCGTTTGAGACGAAGTACTTTGATACCTTCGAGAATCTTAGCCAAACAAAGGTTACTCTTACAAGCACCGAAGAACACGTCGTGGCGATTGAAGGCATGCTTAATGCATGCAAACAAGATCTGGTATCGATGACTGACGAACGCGATGCCCTCAAGCAGTCTCTCGAGTTATCGGAACAAGAGGTTCGCAATTTAAACAGTCTCGTTCATGACCGCGAAGATGAGATAATCCAACGGCGCGAACACGAGGCCCAGCTTACAGCTCAGGTTGACGAACACTCTAAAACGATCACATCTCTTAATCAATCTCTACAGGAAGCTCTTCGGCTTCTGCGCCTATCAAATGAGCGTCGTGAAGCACTCCAAGAAGATGTCACAGCTAATGAGCAGGAGAGAAGTTCATTGGTTGCCTCTCGCAAAAAGTTAGCCGAAAATTTCCGAATTCTAAGTTCACACTGTGAGGCCCAGGTCTGTCGAATTAAGGACTTGGAAACCGAGGTGGAACAATTTATTCGTGGATTGGAGACTGCTCAAGCCACAATTGCTCTGCTCAAGGAAAGTGAAGCTCGTTACGCCATGCGATGTGAAGACGTTGAGGCCGAATTGAAAACGAAGACCGATCAAATTAATGATCAAGACGAGGAAATTCGTGAGTTGCGTACACGAACAAAAACCCTTGAAATCGAAGTCAATGAACTCCAGATCGGAGAACGGCATGCTGCTGATAGCATTCGACTACTTACCGAGCGGCTCCACTGCACACGCGAAGACCTCGCGATGATTCAGAGCAGAAGACAGACTCTGATGGAAGAGGTTGACGCACTGGTGGAACAAGAGAAAACTCGACAGTGCCAAATTCAAGAGTCCCACGAGTTGAATCTTGCCTTAGTTGAAGATTTTAGGCAACAACTCGTCATCGCCGAAGAGCAAAAGTTATCTGAGCTGCAACAATTAGAATGTGCTCAAGCTCAAGAACGAGAGAGGCTTACGAAATACCAAGATCGATTGATTGCTTCCCATGAGGATCAACTTCAGGTTTTGACGACGCAGCACGCAGAAACTGTTGCCAACATGACCAGGCTTATCGACGAGAAGTGTAATCTTCTCCAGCGTGCGATGGATGACATTGCAGATTTGCGAGTAAAACACGAGGATGATGTGGGGAAGATGCATCGTCAGTTTGATCTGGCCAACGCTAAGCTTGTGGGTGAGAGAGAATCCGTTGCTATGGCTCTGGCAGAGTATGAGTTGAAGCACAACTTCAGTGACGAAGAGGTCTTAAACAGACAGGCGATATTCCAGAAGGAGCTGTCTGATCTAACGGCTAAATTCGAAGAGGAGCGATCCAAACTCCACGAGCAACGAGATTCCTTGAGTGCTCAAGTTGATCGCCTCCACGGCGCGAACCGCGACATGAAACTTCGTTTCGAAGGCCAGGAGTCGAAGCTCCGCGAGGCTGTTAGGATTCAACTCGAGACAAACCGAAAATTGGTAGAGGCTAACCACGCCGTTAAAAGCGAGCTGACGAAAAAGGAGGCACAGGTCATCCAGCTTGAGAATGCTGTTACGAGACTCGACTCCAAGATAGTTGTTCTTGAGCGAGAGCGCAACCATTACTCTTCGGAAGAGGGCAAGCATCGAGATAACGATGATTCGAGCACTTCGTACTCTTCTCAACTCAGCATCCACGTGACACAGATTGTAGAAGAACTGGACTCGCTTCGGAAGGAGAATAAACGGCTTCAAGAACAGCTATCTCTTCAGGTCAACGGGGATGTTGGACATGACGACACCACGCCGCAGAGCTCAAAATCTTATTTGCTGGAACGTATTCGCCATCTTGAACATGCCAAAGCTTTGGAGGAAGACAAAAAACGCGAGCTTTTGCTGATGAATGCCAAGCTCATCCAGGACCAAAAGCAGATTCAGGTCCGAACGGCTTTAGATCTGAAAGAGGTCAATTCCCTCAAGGAGAAGTTAAATATGTGGATGCTACGCGATGAGCGTCGCAAAAAGGAGCACGAAACAATTGTTCAGCGTGTTCAAACCCTCGAGTTGGAGAATCGACAATTGCGGTCAAAACTCGAAGGTGAGGTCTCAGATGCCTCGGGGAGTCGTGCATCACAATCTTCTCAAGAGTCGATAGACCGCGTGCAGTCTATTCGGCCTGCCACTTTCAACGACCAAGAAAATATCCCACCAACTGATGGACCAGCGATCGCATCGAAGAAACGCAAGTTTGAAGACAACTCCATACCTGAGGATCTGCCAAAGGAAGTTGGGGCACCCAGTGACAAACAGAACAATTGCACGCGAGACACCGATAGATTTGGCACGTCCATACCCGCTCCCCAGCCAGCGTCCTCGCAGTCTCGTACGAAGCGCCGCATGTCTCATTTCATTTCCAATCGGCCACTGCCAGTGGCTCAAAGCGACGAAAAGCCCTCCGAATGCCAGCAACAGTGAGATAATGTAGCCAAATTGCCCACAACATTAAGTTCGTTTAACGGGTCTTGTAAGTTCGCGTGCGTGGACCCTCCATCTCATCCACGAGAAGAATGCCACGCAAGAACACCAAGAGCAAGTCTTCCGCGCCAGCGTCGGGAGAGACGATACACCAGCGACAGTGGGAGTATGTTCCGCGCCTCGTGGTCTTCGATCTCGATTTCACGCTTTGGTTTCCGGAGATGTACGAGCTCGACGGCGCGCCGTTCAAGAAAAACCCGAAGACGGGTGCAGTGACGGATCGCAGTGGCGAGGAAGTCCACTTCTTCCCTGCAGTCCACACAGTATTGGGTTTGCTCGAGACGCACCCGCAGTTTAAAGATACGTGCGAAGTCGCAGTGGCTTCGCGCACAACGGAGCCGCAGTGGGCGAAGACATGCATGCGGCTGATGGACGTGACAGTGGACGAAGGTAGCGACGACAAGAAGAGTCTGCAAAGCATCGTGGACTACGAGGCAATCTATCCTCGCAATAAGCGCGTGCACTTTGCACAGATCAAAGAGCAGAGCGGTATTGAGTATGAAGACATGCTGTTCTTTGATAACGAGTACTACAACATCACCGACGTTGGGAAGCTCGGTGTGGTCTGCGCGTACTGCCCTCGGGGGCTGAGCGAAGGCTCGTGGGTTCAAGGTATGGAGGCATTCCAAGAGGCGAAGCGCAAAGCTGCGGCGGGGGAAGCCAGGCGAGCGAGCCATAGTGCAGATGATGCAGACTATTGAGTACTCGTAGCACTACGGAGGCGAGGCAGTCCCCTCTTGGCGACGGTAGCTTTCTTTATACTGGGAGTATGGTAGATCCGCTGGCTCTTGACAAGTATCTCCGAGATTTATCGATCCTTCGGACCTTTCGAGCTCACGGAGCGATCGCGCGTGAGCTTTGGATGTTTGACCTGTTGTTGAGCTGGGGCACAAACCGGAGTGAGCCTTCCTTGGATCAAACAGCGAGTTTCATTTGCAGCTCACTATTTCTCCCCTAGAAGATATTCATGGAATGCTTCGTAATTCACGCCATCCACATAGTTCGCTGCTATAGCTATTGTCTACAGTTTCAATATCAGTCCATTCTCCTGCGGATATATCGTACTCCACACTCACCTTCTCCAGATTTTGAACCTGGTGCGGACTCCCTGCAGGGATGAAAAGCACTTCACCAGCCACCAAAACATCGTCGAAGAGCTCGCCAGGTTTCAGTAACGGAGGGGCCCTGCTACCGAGCAGAGTCCCGTTGAATCGTCCCTGTGATGGTGACATGGCAGTGGGAACGATGCTATTCAGTGCGGCTGCAGCGGATGGCTTAGCAATTGTCCAACGCTTCCTCCCTGATATTAAACCCATCCATGCAGCAGTTGAGGCCCAGTCTGCATGTAGTGCTGACGATGTATACTTGTCACCAATAAACAAACTTGGCCAGTAACTGGCCTGCTTCGACCAATTCAGGAGCTGCAGTCTATCGTCGATGAAGTAACGAGGGATGGTGACCTCTGAGAGGATTTCGGGGCAGAATTCACGAATACTTGCATCATGGAGGTATAGATCGGCGTATCCAAAAGGCCTACGAAACAGGAATGCATGAAGAATCATGAAGGTTTGGCAAAGCAAAGTCTTTTCGTACCACATCATTCTTGGCTCATCCGATGCGAAATCGCGAAGAAAGTGTCTCAAAGTCGCTTTAGCTACTGGTTTGATTCCTGCCCAATCGCTCAAATCCTCTTCTGTGGACGTAGCATTAAGACTGCTCGCTACGCGAGGTTTTTTGAGGGTTACTGTCGCGTTTCCGCACGCGGAAGCAAGCGATGAAATTGTCCACTTGGGCAAACCGGGAGATCCTGGGAAGTCGCCTAATCCTTGGATGATCACTGGGGTTGACGTTCTTGCGAACGCGAGATACTGAGCATATGATAATTTCTCGGCTCGCACCCGAGGTATGCGCAGAGATTCAGGACGGAATACCAGATTCGACTCACTTGATGATGTTTCTGGTTGTGGTGGAGTCTTGGTACCCTCAGATGATATTCCTTCAACGGCTTTGCCTTCTAGCTGCCGCACACGTCGCTCAAGTGCCTCAATTCGTTCTTTCGATCGGAGTTGTAACTCCCTATAGCCCATAGCTCTCTCTTTTACCTCATCTCGTAACTCTCCGATTTGTCTCAGTAGCCCATCGATCATCCGATCGATCGAAGAGAACACTTGTCCAATCCGATCCGAGTCTTGGGAATATTGAAGGACTGTTTCCTTGTGCAGCTTCATCTCCAACTTACGAGAGCGAGCTCGCATCATTTCACTTAGATTGGAACAGGCGTCGACATCGAGCTCCAATTTCTCGCAAATTGAATCCAGCCGAGCGTCCAAAACGGCAAAATCTCCATCGTGAATGGCCAATTTGACCCACTGCCTGCGGCTCAAGTCAGTGCGAACAACTTCGATGGATACCGTATCCAGTTTCTTGGCAACTGCGTCCGTCGAAAGTATTGCTCCTCTAGGGCATTCGCACACTGGATTAGCACTCGGAGTGAGGTGCATATATCTTAGAAGCCGTTCACAATCGTCGGGCGGAACCTTGAATTCATTGCTTCAGGCAATTCTTGGTTAATGCGTCTTAGGCACATCCCACGAAACTTACGCGTACGCATCGTACCAAAACTGCTTTGTTGATTCATCAGCCGAGTGACAGCAGTGGCGACGCAGCTCAACCTGCACTGGATCGCCACTGACGGCCGTGAGCTCTACAAACGTCTCGAGTGCCCATTCGAGGCTCAGGGATTTAGTTGCAGAGACCGCGCCAAGAAGTGCCGTTGCCGCGAGATAGAGGGTTACAGCCCGCATCTTTCTCCATTCGATGAACGAATGGGCGCTGTCCCGGAGGTGACTCGAAGGTAAATTGTGTATCCTTTCAGAAAACGAGAACGCATCCAACCCAAGACCATATTGCAACAGCGTAGTCATTTCATTAAAGTCCCAAAACTGTTGGGTCTGGATGAGTCAGCAATCTAGTCCAGTGCTCAATCGCAAGTTGCATCGAGTGATCGAGAATCTCCTTCTCAATCACAAGGGCTCGAAGGATTTGGAGGCGTGTGTCGGCTACACCAGGACGTCGGTCGCGATAGCGAGATTCGAGGTTGCTTAAGCTCAAACGATCCTGTTCCAGCGTGGTTGGGTAGTTCGCCAAGAGGTTCTTGCACGCGAACACAATTGCGCGGGTAAAGACGTACTCGTTGCGGAGACTCACGTATCGGGATTCGCCATTAGCTTCAAGAAGCGTGGGGAACTTGTCCAGTTCGGCTGGTGACAGAAGCTTCAGCTTTAGTGAGCGAACCATGTGGCTGTCGAGATATTTGCTCTTGTATCGCAACGTGTAGCTGCTCTCAATGCTCATGTTGTGGGTTTCTAGGAGATGGCTCTTGACAGATAGCAGTGTATCATTCGGGTCGAGAAGGATTGATAAATCGAACGTCTCTGCCTCGGCGTGTGGCTGCGACCGCGCGAACCCGTGGTTTAGCATGAGTAAAGTTGACGGCTTGTTATTACCGAAATCGAAAAGGACTTCTTCGCCGGGAGCATAGTTTCGGGTCGCATACGCGATCAACCGCTGGAATTCTCGGTCCCATTCGATTCTTGTGCTCGAACAGTCACTATCGACGCAAGCACCGATGGTGTCGAGAATCGGTGCAATCATTGCGTCATCCTCCTTTCCGGACGGGGAAAATGCTCGAGCCCAAACAGTGCCCATCGCCCACGCGAAGTTCTCTTGAGAGAACTCTTCCCTCGAGAAAAGCGGTGGATCGATAGCTAGCGATGTTACAGGACCAACTAAGGCATCGTAAAAGTTGTTCAACCCTTGAATTCGTGCCACTGTTGCCCGATGCAAGCTCGATCCTTGCAGCATCTTCATCTCGGCTTCAGAGTAGAAGATGGTGCTGTTGATTCCAGCACTGCTGGGAAAAGAATCGATGAGATCATGGAACCTCGAGGATTCTCCACGGAACTTCTCCTCGAGAAGATGAAGCGCAAGTCCGATTGTCGGAGGTAGGTCTGGGTTTGCGTCAAGCAGAGCCTTTACTCGCCCCATACGAGCAGACTCCAGATTCATGACCTCCACGATTGGAATCAAGAATAGCACTTCACCCTCAGCCACATCCTTCGCCGTAACATAGCGTGTTCCGCGACCGTAGTTGAAACCCGATGGGATCACTTTCTATATGGGAGGACAGAAGCGGTGAGTTCTCGAGTGTGGTGAGAGTGCTCGTCTAACGCGCGCACCGTTGACACATCGAATGGCTGCGTCCACTTGCGTGTATCTCCATCCAGCAAAGGCTCGATAAAGTTGTCTCCATCTGCATTACGATGCAATCGGTCGAGCTTTTCCTTGGATGCCACGTCCAAGTCGAATTCGAACTCGTCGTCTGTGCCGTCGAACGCGAACCTCGTCGCATGGGAAGTGAGTGCAGCGGCCGCCGTCGAACGCGCGGCAGCAGTCGCCACGTCTGCACATGCATACGTGGCCAGCAGCATCAATACAGCACCACAGCGCATGTTGGCTCTCAATGCAAAATGGTCCTCGTGGATGATGGACGCCAAACGACGCGATCTTTCGATTTTCTGTCCCTCGCGTCCCTTGCTGGAACCCAGCAACTTCGGTTCGTCAAATCCCCGGAAGCGTCACTACCGACCAGCTCCGCCACATGTCGCAGACGGCGAGCTTCGGAAAAAGAAGCGAGAAGCCATGTTGAAGCCACTGGTCCCTGCTCAGCGAGAGTCCGGTGCAGCGAGCGGTTGCCAGTCGGGAAGCCGCCCGTCGGGAAGTCGCGGATCCTCGCGGAACGGACGCGACGCGATGGAGCGCGTGACGTCTGCGAAGCGTGTGAAGGAGGGCAAATGGTGTCGCGTCGTGAAGGGGCAACGAGGGAGATGGATTCATCCTGTTCAGACCGCGTTTTTACAACTCCCAGTTGACGGTGTCTTCACCCAAGACTTGGCGTCTCTTTCGATCTTTTTGATATGCACTATGAGAGGCAATAAGTAAAGACAATGGCTTGATCTAGATCTCTCGTGGTCAGTGGATATTCATTTACACAAGTCCATCCCTCGGATTAGAATCACTCATACGCGGTTTTACGGCGGCTGCTCCATCCCCCCTCCTTACTCAACGAAAAAATTGATAGGGATAGGCGTTGTCGAAGCGAGGCCCGACCTCTGCCGCCACCATTTTAGTTCCTCGGCTCTCTCGGCGACGACCATGGCGGGGCAGAGCGTCTTCAAGGGCGCGCTCGGCTGGGACGACTGGATCTGGTGGTCGGGCATCGGCGGCCTCGGGCTGCTGCTGCTCATGCTCATCCTCTGCTGCGTCGTCTGCGTGCAGCGCGCCAAGCGCAAGGGCCGCGAGGAGGCGCTGGCCGCCGTGCAGGCGCGCGAGCGCGAGCGCCAGACCCAGGAGCAGGCGCAGCTCCGCTACGCGCAGGCCCAGCAGGCGCGCTACCCGGCGCGCGAGTCCTCGTACAAGTTTTCCAAGCCCGAGCCGCCGCAGCCGGCGTACAACCCGTACGGCCACGACGACCACGGCGTCCACCGCAACTCGTACTTGGCCAACGCGCCAGTCCCCAAGCCCAAGCAACGCCGTGACTCGCAGCAACCGTACGACCCATCGCAGCAGGCTTACCAACAACAACCGCAGCAGCCCTACGACCAGCAAGCGCCGCCGCAGCAGGGCCAGTACTACTCGATGCCGAGACGCGACGATCTGCAGCAGCCACCTCCACAGCCGCAACAGACGTACAGATACTCCAAGCCCGAAGAGCCCGTCGCGCCGCCGCGGCTCGAGCCCGAGGAGCTGCCGCAAGTCGCAGCGTACTATGGGCGCAAACCCAAGCCGCAGGCTGAACCCACGCCACCGCCTCGACCGTCCGGTCCTGTCGTCAGCCAGCAGTACCAGCGGCAGACCCAAGTGAACCCGAACCAGCCTCCTCTCATGCAGTACCGCAAGATGTCAGCTCGTTCGGACACCAATGCGACCTCTATCCAGGAAGAGCCGCTGTACCAGACTGGGGCCGATGTGCCATTTGTCCAGATCTCCTCTCCACGAGGCAGTGTCGCATCCACTGTGTCGACTGCGTACTCAGCCGCTCCTGCTGTAGCACCAAGTGCTAACCAAGCTACGCCAGGTGCTGTGGGACGCCAGTCGGGCGCATCTTCAGTCTCCTCGACTATGTTGCGCCAGGGAGGGACTCTGCGAGATCGCATTGATGCGCTACGAGACGGTTCAGCACCTGGACCGGAGAACTTCACACGTATCAGCGGCGGATCAGCCGCGAGTGTTGGCGTCCCGCAGCCGGCGCCCCAGCGCTATTCTTCCCCACCGAAGAACGCATCTCCCATGGCGTCGGCTAAACCTGCACCCCGCCGTATGGATGTCGTCTCAGGAACTGTGCTCTCAGATGCATCATCTACCGAGAACGAGTTCGCCCGGTACGACAACGCATTCGACGAAGAAGCGTTCAACACTGCACGCAGCAACCAGGGCCTTCAGCGAGAAGACTCGGACCGTTCCTTCGGCGTCGACTCCGAGCGTCATAACCCTCCCGTCTTGCGTGACAACGATCGAAGGGGCGCTCGAGGCCGCAGCGGGACGGATGACTCGACTGGATCGATCGAGTTCTAACGCGGCGGTTTGAAGTCCGAGTCATAGATAAGGCATGGGGAGCGAACCCATACTGGATATAATAGGCGGCTGTTGAGTGCACTAAGTAAATAATTGTCAGTACGTACGTTTAGCGCCACCAACCGCTAGCTCCTCCTCCTCCTCCTGAACTGTTTGGTGGCTTCGTAGCGGTGAGAGAGGGAGACACCGGCCGGGCCTTGGTCTGACGTAATCCGTCCGAGAATGCCGCGTTGCCTGCACTAACGAAGTCGCTGCTTCCATTTACTGCCCCGACGTCGTTACCATTGAAACCTTGCGAATTGGCGAAAGTGACCACCCGGTCTAGAAAACCGTAGAAGACATTTGTATCAAGAGAGTACGGCTCCGCGCTCTGCATCGTCAGTTCCAACGGTGTCAGCGCTTGTTGACCCACCGAAACTCAAAGAGCCCTCACCGATTCCATAGCCTCTATGCCCCTTAGTTCGGGTGCCCCACTTGGTCGCTTTGTATGAATGGAGATTTGGTCGCGCTTGTTGCCGATCACAAGCTTGGGCATCGAGGCTAGCTGTCGATTGAGTTTCCTGTCAGATCGTGGGGACTGCAAAACTCTTATCCGCCGCACGTACCGTTGGATATTCGGAACTGCGCTGGGAATAGGGCGCCGGTAGAACGCTTCCTTTCGTTCGTTGTGCATCGTTGATCTCGCTCATCCACTGCCGCAAATGGTCGTAGCTCTTGGCGTTCGTGAGGTCATAGACCAAAACAATGCCTTGAACGTCGTGGTAGAACATGGCACGGCTCAGCTCGTACTTCGTGTGGCCACCGACATCGATAAACTCGATGTACATGTCCTTCATCGTCCCGTAACTCTCTCGGTGCTGATACAACTGCTGGCCTCCGTTAGTGCAGCTCTCTCGAAATCAACCTCCTCAGGTCTACCCACCAAGACGTGGACGTCGCAGCCGACTGTCCAGCGATGCGGCTTGGCGACCGCGTCCGCGTCTCCCATCGCTGCATCTCGGCACGCTCTCTGCAGCAGCGTCGTCTTGCCCACGCCCGAGTCGCCGACGACCAGCACCCGGACCGCAGGGATCTCCATTACTGCTTGTGCGTGTCAACTCACCTGCTTCCAAAGGCGACCCGCTTTCTGCGATAGAAACCCTCTTTAAATAGCTTAAACCTTCCACATCAAATACTTTTGATGTAGAGTTACAAGATCATCGCCTCTGTTGTTTGATAGATAGGGATTCCCCCAAGTCGAAGTGAGAAGCACGCAGCACGAGAGGCGGAGCGCACGATGGCGGACGAGTACGCGTACGAGGAAGAGGCCACGGACGAGGAGAAGCTGCGCATCGCGCAGCACTTTCTGCTCTCGAGTCCGCCGGGACAGGTCCACGAGGTGCTGCGCGACGTCGCCAAGCTCGTGTCGCCCGACGTGCTCACGGACGCGGCGCTGCGGGGCGCGCTGCATGCGTACAACCTCAAGAACTTCGTGCCTGTGGATGTGCCGGACGCCGACTACAAGGTGGGAGACGTGTCGAAGCGAACGACGGACAGAGCTGACACGGCGTGCGCCACTGGGTAGATCCTGATCTGCGAGGACGCGCAGGTGGACGCCTCGCACTACGTGGACCCGATCGGCCGCCGCGTGCTGGGCTTCGACCACATCAAACAGCAGATCGTGCCTGACGATATCTCTGATCTCCCGCCGGGGTTCTCGGGAGACTTTGAGTCGGAACGGTGCGTGGGTCTTCAGCCATTGTGGATGGATCGCGACTCTAACTGAGGTTCTCCGCAGCGCGCAGCTCCAGAAGAACCTTCAATCGTACATCCAGTTCGAATACATGCACCAGTTGAGTCTCTGTTCTCAAGCCAAGGGTGCTTTCAGGAGGGACTAACAGAGTTTGTTCTCGGGGCGCAGGGGCACCGTGGGTGTTTTTGTCAAGGGGTCGCATCTCGTGGTGAACTTGTGTACCGAGCGAGTGAACTTGCGCAACTTTTGGAGCGGGCGGTGGAAGTCGCGGTGGGAAGTGGACATCACCTCGAACCCCGTTAAAGTGTCCGGTAAGATGGAGCTCCATGTGCACTACTTCGAGAACGGGAACTTGCAGCTGCAGTGTGAGAAGCTTGTCTCGGAAGAGGCGGGTTTCGACCGAGCGAACGGAATGAGCGACGCTGTGCTCAAGATCATCAAAGAAGCGGAAGATGTGCTGCAAAGCAACCTAGAGGATATGTACATCAACATGTCCCAGGAGACGTTCAAGGAGATGCGTCGTGTTATGCCAGGTAGGTTTCGGTGGCAGCGACGTTGTCGGAAGGGTTGTTCTTGACACAAGTTCTGGAATGTCCTTAGTGACTCAAACGAAGATGGAGTGGACTCTCCACGCGCACCGCACTGCGCGCGACCTGGCTCGCAAGTAATCAAAGATGGTAGCTGTGGGGCGTTAGAAGTTTTGTCCGGCAACTTTTAAACAATTACATTCCGCAGCAATTTTTCATGCAGTGTGCAATCTCTGCGTTCTTTGTTCAGCATTTGCCATTGTAGCCAGCTAAGAATATGGCTCACGGTCCTTTATGCACGATCTTCGAGCACTTCCAACAGCGAGACCTCGCCAGACTGCAAGGTTGCAAGCTGCCACGATAGTTTCCAAATGTGAGTCCGCCCATGTGCATCTCCTGCTGCGAGAAAGTTGCGCTGCCGCGGATTGAAATCGAGTGCAAACATCGCTGGTTTTTGTGTTGCGGACGATCCACCTTTTGCCTTAGAGTTTGACGAGGATATTGGTTTGGATGATGCCGAGGCACTCTTCGCGGCGTTTTCGTTGTCGCTTGTCAACACTGCGACCGGTCCAGTGCGGTCGATTTTCAGATCGTAAATGTACACGTTTCCGTCCTCGGCACTAGTCCCAAATACCATTGGCCGTGTTTTACTCCACGATATTGCGTACAAGTACGATGACGTCGGAGCGACTTCGATCGTCAGCACAGGTTCACGCTCCCGCGACCGATACACACGGACAGTACCGTCGGAGGAGGACGAGAGAAACATGCCCCGGCAAAATGGCGAGAAGCTGAGGTCGTAAATGGGACCACCATGCGGTGCGAAGACAAAGTCACTTGCACTTGGATACAGCACGTACGGGTCCACCTTAGCTTCGTAAACTGTGGCAAGTGAGATGCCTTTAGCTTGCTTCTCTGCTGCATATTTCTCGACCTGGCGCCGCACAGTTGCTAGGGACTGGGTCGGCAGGTTTGAAACTAGACGTGCCGCTGCCGGTGTCCACTTCTTTAGCTCAGGCGGGCGCAGAGGGCTGCTCGCATTGCAGCGAACGACCATACCACCTTCAGAGCCGGCAACAAAGGCGCGACTGGGTCGCTCAAGCTCGCTGAATGCGACTGCTTTGCCTCCAGCGACCACCGGGCGAGACCCAACCTTAGTGTTACTTTGGATCTGTAAGGTGTAGCCTTCAACAGGGCTCGCGAGCTTGTCTTTGAGACGCCAATATAACACCTTTCCGTCGCCGCTTACACTTGCGATGTTGTATTCGGTCTCGCTGACATCGTAGACCCACGCGACTTTGGTTACAGGCTCACAATGGAAGTATTCCCCAATGCCGGACGAATAAAACCTGTACTCCTCGTTCTTGAGATCCCAGAGCAAGACTTCGCCGCTAAACGAGCCTGCTGCGACTAGTGATGGGTTCTTGGGGTGAAACGCAACACACATGAGGCCACTCTACAATCGCCACAAAGCCCATAAGTCACTGGTGAGGAGTTATCGAGACAATGAGTAAAACGTACAGAAGTCTCAAGAACGGTGTGTGGTTTACTTGGATTGAAATCCGACTGAAAAACACGCCAGAGACAAAGTGCTGAGCGATAATTGCACCAGCCACTGTGGTCGAATCGGCCATACGCAACGCCTATAACTGCACCGGTGGCGTTCCAAGAGACTCCCGTGCACGAAAGGTTGAGTGATTTCGGCTTCGTATCGTACTCTTCGTCATCATCATCTCGAGATGGGGAGTTTTTCGTCGACTGCACGTTAGACTTCGTACCAGGTGGGGCGGCAGGTTTTGGCGTGAAGTATGCATCGTAGTCGAAGCTCAGCGTGTGAAGCTTTATGATGTCCGTGTCGCTCGAGGCCTCAAGGTACTTCTCGAAGCCTGCGAAAAGTGTACTTTGCCTGGTGCTCTTGCTCATCTCACGAAGCATGAGTGGGCCCACTTTGTCGAGAAACGCGCGTGTCTTCTCGACGTTCTCGATCTCGATCTCGGCTGCCGAGGCACCTTTGGTCTTGGTCGTCACGACGGACGTGGCATCCGTCTGCGCCTCGCTATCGTTTCGCTGAACGACTGTCTGAACCTCCGAGTCGTTCCAGTGGATCGCACGTGCGTCATTGAAGCCGTCGCTTCGCGGCTTGAGGTGCTTGCTGCGGAAGCTTGTCTTGCTGAGAGACACATCCTTGAACATGGTAATAGTGCTGCTGAGCAAAAACTCTTCACCAGGATCGCGACGTTTCAAGATCGCGCTTGATTCATCATGCACGTGGAATATTACAGTTCATGGAATATGCACTAACATTAGCCACTATCTTTACCAGGAGAGTTCCGAGGTTGCTGCTGTGGAGCCACATCCATCCTCGCTGCTACCACATCCAACGTCCGGCGTGGAGATGGCCTGCGGCGCCTTGCCTCGCATGGCAGCGCGGAAGAGATCCGCCTTGTACTTTTGGAAAAGCGTCTTGAGGCCGCCACCGTTGAGGAAGTTTTCCTCTAGTTGAGTGAGCGTGAAGTTGACGCGGTGGCCCTGCACTTCCACAAAGCGGTTGCGCAGGTCCACAGTGACCTCGGCACCTTCCTGGGCCAGCTCATGGAACTTCTCGTCCGTCACCACAATACCCAAAAGAGCGTTGTTGGGTTGGTTGCGAGCATAAATGTAGGCGAAAGACTTGGCAATCACGGCCTGGACACCCACAGCCTTGAGACAGATAGCAGCCTCTTCACGAGACGAGCCCGAGCCGAAGGCATGGCCAGCCACGATGATGTTGAAGCCTTCCTTGACCTTGGGCACGAACTCGGGGCGCACGTACGCGAACGACTTCTCACCCAAGAACTCCTCTTCAGTCTTGCAGTGCGGTAGCCACAGCGGCGAAGACGGGTTCAGACCCATAAACTGCGCCGGGATCACAGCGTCCGTGTCGATGTTATCACCAAAGACCTGCGCTTTGCCCGAAAAGCGTGGTGGGAGAGCAGACTCAAGTGCAGCCACAGCCGCCTGCTCGGCAGCGATCTGCGGGTCTGGCTCGCTGCCAGCAAGCTTTGGGGACGGCTCGACAACCGTGAACGTCACGGCTTCCTCGACTGACGTGGAATCTTTGCGGGTGACCCAGTTGCGGTATCGATCAAAGTCGTCTCGGTTTACCTTAGCCATGTATGGCGTAGGGTCCACTACCTCCATGTCGAAGCTGGAGGCTGCCACGACAGCGGCAGAGCTCAGGTTACCGATCGAACCCTTGCCCATTCGATTGCGGAAGTTGCGGTTCTGACTGGAGAGCCAGACCTCACCTTCGCCAGCAACGTCGGCACCGATGCCGACACAGTAGCTGCATGCAGGCATACCAACCGCGAACCCAGCTTCCTCGAAAACGCGGATAAGACCAAGCTGTCGCAGGCGCTCGATGATCTCAAGACTGCCGGGCGTGACTCGGCGGTTGCCGTGTGCCACAGGGCGCTTGCCTTCGAGCATCATTTGCTGAAGCAGCATTGCGCTGAAGATCAGGTCCTCCTGCGTCGTCGTGCAAGCACCAATGAAACATCCATCAAGCTTCATGCCAATCTTCTCCTCGACCGATACACAGTTGTCCGGCGAAGGGTACAGTGCGATCAGCGGCTTGACCGTCGACAAATCAATCACGTGGTGCGCAGCGTAGTTGCATCCGGGGTCGGCGCGGAAGAAGAGAGCCTCGTCGAAGTGCGAGTCACGGCCGTCCAGCACGCGCTTAGTGATCTCGTCGGCCTCGAAGACGCCGGCAATACCACCAAATTCGGTCGACATGTTGGCGATGGCGAAGCGGGCATCATCCGAGAGGTACTTGAGGCCGCTGCCGCCGTAGTAGACAGCACGCTCAAAGGCGACGGTGTTTCGCTTGAGCTCGCCGAGGATGTGGAGAATGACGTCCTTTCCGCCGATGCCGAACGCTGGCTCCCCCACAAACTCGATAAAGCACACTTCAGGCACTTTGAACCACGTCTGGCCTGTCACGAGAGGCATGACGACGTCGCCGGCGCCGAGGCCAGCCGCGAACGAGCCCATACCACCTGCACTGCACGTGTGCGAGTCAGCACCGATCACGATCTGGCCAGGCTGCGCGCGCTTGCGAGCAAACTCGGTGTGCATGATGGTCGTGTTGGGCCCCCAGAAATCGGTGAGGCCTTGCTCCTTCGCGAACTCCGTCGAGAGCTTGATGAGCGCCTTCTGCTTGGGCTGGTCGTTCACGCGCGGGTCCACCGTGTGGTCGATGGCGAGCCAGAAGCGGTCGGGGCGGTGGACCTTGGGGCGGCCGATGGAGCGGTGCATCGTGTCCATGGCCTGGAAGGTGAGCTCGCTGGCGATGGTCCAGTCGGCCTGCACGCAGATGACGTCGCCCACGCGCACGAAGGGCTCGGAGAGCCCCACGGCGTGGTGGCAGAGGATCTTCTCGATCACGTTCATCGGCGGCTTGGCGGCCATGGTGCGGATGCCCAAATGAGCTGCTCGCGAGCTCTCGGCTTGAATCCCACTCTGCCCGCCGGAAACGGTCTTTTTACGAGCGGTTTTTACGACTGTTTGCGCAACTGCAGTTTTGGTGGTGCATTGGGTTTGTCTACTGTATTAAGATAACCTAATTTAAGCACAATTGGTAGGTTACTACGACCGTAACCCCCGATCGAATAGAGGACGGTGTCGGTGGTTTTTTACGTGTCAGTAAATACGGCGTCTTCTGATTGGCTCCCGTCCCGTGCGGTGCCGCACGCACGCGACCTTGAAGAGCTCGTGGGTGGCCACGAGGCTGGCTCATTACCACCGATTCCACGCGCCCGCCATGAGCGCCGCCCCGACTGCCGGCCGCAAGGTCGACGCCGGCGAGATCGCCGAGCCCTTCAGCGTCGCCGTGCGCAAGTACATCGCCGAGGAGATGCACGGCCACGGCCCCAAGCTCGTCGGTCTGCTCGCGCACGGCGACCCGTCGGCCAAGAAGTACGCCGAGTGGACGGGCAAGGCCTGCCGCCGCGACGGCATCCGCTACGAGCTGCGCGAGGTCGAGAAGGACGACCTCCAGGAGGCGCTCGAGAGCGCCAACAACGACCCGGACGTGCACGGCATCATCGTTTACTACCCGTGCTTCGGCGCCTTCCCGTCGTTCTACGGCGGCACCATGGATGACTTCCTGCGCGACTCGATCTCGATCAAAAAGGACGTCGAGGGACTCTGCCAGTTCTACCGCGGCAACCTCTACCGAAACATCCGCTACGTGGACGACGACCACACGCAGAAGTGCGTGCTGCCCTGCACGCCGCTCGCGATCGTCAAGATCCTCGAGCACCTCCAGGTCTACGACATGACGCGCGCGCGCGGCGAGCAACTGAGTGGTGTTAACATCACGGTCATCAACCGCAGTGACATTGTCGGCCGCCCGCTCGCCGCCATGCTTGCCAACGACGGTGCCGACGTCTACAGTGTCGATATCGAGTCGCTCTACTTGTTCCGCCGCGGCAAGCTCATCAAGGTGCGCTTTTGCTGTCAAGTCACTAGGATTGGTGAATGAGGCTCATAGTCTGACTCCAATTGTGTGGATGTGCCCTGCAGACTGAGGAGACCCCGGAGACGGCGTGTAAGAAGTCGCAGGTCATCATCACCGGCGTGCCGGTCAAGAGCTACAAGTTGCCGCTCGAGTGGGTCTCGGAGAACACGGTAGTCATCAACGTTGCCTCGTTCAAGAACGTTGACGAGGAAGGCCTGCTGCAAATTAAGGGCGTCCAGTACGTGCCGCTGGTTGGCAAGGTCACGGTCGCGATGCTGCAGCGCAACCTGTTGCGTCTCTACGAGAACTTCCACATGAAACCGAAGAAGTTCTGGCAGTAGAGTTCGCGAATGACGTTTCCTGTTCCTACTATAAACAAAACTCTCACAAACATGCTATCGCCCAATAGACAACTTTTCCCAGTCAGACGAAGAATCCATCATTATCTTGTAAATCAGTTCGACACTCCACGCAACTACTACGACCACATCCACACCAAGCCGCGTTCTACATCGGAAGTGGGTCGACATAAGTGAAGCCCTTGAACTCGTTGCGCATGCCGATTGGCGCCGGCTGATCCGGTGCCGAGTCCATTACATCTTGACGCTTGAAGAACTCGGGGATGTTTGTGAGTTCACCGTCGCGCTTGACCGTCGGCTTAAATGGTACCGCCACTTCGCGCTTGTAGAGCCGCTCCCAGTCAATACTAGAGAAGAACGGGTGTTCCATGATCTCATTGGGGCCTGTAGGACCTGAACCGAGGCGCTTCGTTGGGTCCTTGGTCATGAGTCCGCGGAGGACCGACTTCGCCTCGTCCGAGAACGTATCGGAAGGGAACCGTAGAGGCATGCGCACGATATTCTCGAAGTTTCGCTTGCGATTGGAGTTGAAGAATGGCGTGTAACCGGCGATCATCTCGAAGAGCATAACACCGAGACTCCAATAATCCACTGACTTCCCGTACGGCATCCGGCGAATGAGTTCTGGCGCAATGTATTCGGGCGTGCCACAGAAGGTCTTCAGGCCTTCACCTTTGGCATCGAAGTGGTCACTTGAGAGACCGAAGTCAGTGATCGCAATGAAGCCTTGGTCGTCCATAAGAATGTTTTCAGGCTTGAGGTCGCGGTAGACAACGTTGTATGTGTGTAAATGGGACAACGCAAGCACGCACTGAGCTGCGTAAAAGCGAGCACGCTCTTCGTCGAATCGACGGGCCTGCTTCAAGTGGAAGTGTAGCGTACCGCCATTGTAATAGTCCATGACGAAGAAAAGCTTGGCTTCGTTCTGAAACGCGTACCGCAGCTTGACAGCGAACGGGTGATCAATGCCTTCCAGGATACGACGCTCAGTCTTCGTGTGCTCCACTTGGTTTTTGGCGAACACTGCAGCTTTCTTGATTACCTTCATTGCGTAAATCTTGCCGCCACTCGAACTGCTGCTACTCGCGCTGTTGAAGCCCGAATAGTTCGATGCGTCGGCTCGCGAGCTACCGTGAGAAGATGGTCGCTTGGATCGTTTCTTCTTCACAAGCATGACTTTGCCGAACGCTCCGCGACCAACAACACGGAGAAGCTGGAAATCATCCAGACCCACAGTCTCTTTCGGAGGCTGGGTTCGTGAGTGACTCCTTACCCGTGTGCTTCCGCGGCCATTCGCCTGCCGTTCCCCCAATCCCGCAAGACCGGTCATCGTCGCAGCGAGTTGGTCGTCTCCTCCTGCCGCACGCAGTGCGTTCATGCGGACCTCGCGGTTGATCAGACGGTGGAACTCGTACGCGCTAGGTGTTGCGAGGAACTTGAACACTGATTCCAAAGCGTCTTTCGTGGTATAAGCCGGGCTGTTGGACACACTGCTATCCGGGCCTGCAGAGAGGCACATGCAGCCAACAATAGACGAGTCAGAGCCCAGTGGCGGTGAAACTCCGCGACCGGATCCTGGAGGCGACGAGGCACTGTTCTCATCGTCCGTGACAGGGTGCCTAGGACTATCCATCTTGGATGCTTCTCCGTTAACATTACCACCGATCTCGACGTTCAGCGGTTCAGCGGATCGCTTCCAACAAATGCTGTGCTGCGAGAACCATCGTTTGAACCCGGAGCTCCATTTCGGGTCGACTTTGTGGCTCGATTCCACGAACGCAACGTTTCCCAGTCGGTTTTTGAGTTCGTACCGATATTTCTCGATGAGGTTCGTCACCAAAATACCACCATAGCCGTACGCGATGAAGTGGATCTTGTGGGCTGCTGAAGGGAATATGTACTGTTTCCACACGTGGTCACAATGCTCCTCTTGTGTCGATGATCCCTGGATCGGCAGCTTGCGCTCGACGCCGTCGGGGCCGACCATCGTTTGTGTGTTCATGTTCGGGTTCATCACGAGGATCCCATACCCGGCCTCTCGGGCTTTGCGAAAGTACGGAATCATCGAACCCACCTGGACGCCCTCCTGAAGCAGAAGTGTTCGGCTCCAGATACCGCAGCTCAGCCCCCGCGAACTGCACACGAAAACGAGCAGTTTCTCCGCGATAGCGTAGTTCTCGGATGTGTGGAAAATGCAGCGCGGCACGTCCGAATCAATCATGGTACGGAAACCATCGGCCGTGGAGCAAATACTAGATGACGACGAGCGCACGCTGCTACCCGTCTGACCGGAGCTCGCATAGGACGAGGCGACCGAGACAGTCGAGCTGCCGTCGTACGCGCCATCGAGCGCCGGAATCGCCTGCTCCACGAACTGGAACTCGCGCAGCATCTTGGAGTGCACGTGCTCGATGAGTCCTCTGAGGAGGCCTTCGCCAAACGTGCGCATCTCGTCCTTGGTGATCTTCTGGTTGGTGTCGCGGTGGCAGACCTCGCCTTTGTCGTTGAGTCGGAACTGCTCGTGCTGCCACTCGGGCGCGAAGGCGGGCGGCGCCGAGACCTCGCAGATGGTGTCCATCTCCGGGATGGCGCCTCCGTAGAGAAGCACGGGCGACGGCAAGTGCGACTTGTGGGGCGGCGGGGGCGGCGGCCGCCTCCGCGGGTGGCTGCCGGCGCCATTTCGGTGATGCGGCGGCAGTCCGGCGGCGGGCGCGGCGCTGCGCAGGAAGGCGCCGCCCTCGACCTCGTCCTGCGAGCTGCCGTAGGCGCCCGTGCGGTCCCACTTGACGCGGATCATGGCTCGGGGGCAGTCGGGGCGCGAGATATACGAGTGAGCACGCGGACTTGTCGCGAGCGGCCACGACACCTCGAGATGGGCGGCTCAAAGAATGCGGCGGCCGCGCTGTACCCACCGGCGGGCCGAAGAGGGAGTCGGTGACTAAGAGATCCAGTGACAGCGGCACTCAGCCATAGACGGCGAGAGATCCAGTTCACGAGGGAGGGGGCTCCCCCACGCGAATGCCTCGCTGACAAGGACGAGCAAACGGGTGCTCTTCTCCCGGTCGAGCCAGCTGGCACGCCCAGGGAGAGAGTCAGACCAGCCCCGCTTTAGCGATCTTGACGGAGGTAAACGAAACTGTTTACAATATCGAGAAAGACGTTGAAGAGTTCGTAAAGAGAGGGAGTTAAGTGGCGCTGACCAAGACAGAAGGAGAAGCACCCCACGGCTATCCGTTAATGGTACAACATGCGTTACGTTAACTCCAACATGGCTCCATGACACCTATCCGATCAGCGACGCCACGCGATCCCAGATCGTGGCGCCGCTCGTCGGGTTGTGGTTGTTGTGGGAAAGCGACGAGCGATCCGAGAACTCACTAAAGCCGTGGGGCTTGAAGCCCGCCGGGCTCGAGTGGTCGCTCCCGTCGTCGTCGTCCTTTTGGTTGTTGCCATTTCGATTCTTCATGCCCGACGACGAGGCGCCACCGTAGCCGTTGTGCGCACCCGCGACATAGTTCTTCTCCGACGTGCGATAAGTCCGTGAGCTGCTGTTGCTGGAAAAGGGCGAGTCTGCCGGGAAGCCGAAGCGACTGCGCTGGAAATCGTACGGGTTTGTGCCCTGATTAATCATCGACGCGTAGTTACGCTTCTCGGCTTCGGTGAGGACTTCCACTTGATGGCGCCACACAGCGACTTGTTGGCTCAAACTCTCCACTTCCTCGGAATGTTCCTCAGCCAACTTCTGTAGGTACTCCTCGTGCTTGCGTTGCATGTCGTCAAGAGCAGCATCGAGTTCCTTTTGCATCTTGCGCTCGGCCAGTGCTTTAGCGCTCTCGATCGATTTGTTGGACTCCTTGACGAGCCGTTCCTCGTACTCCGCAATCTTCTGGATGGCATTCGCGTGAGCCTTTTCGATCAATTTTTGGTGCTCCACTTTTGCCTGAGAGAGTTCATCTTGAGACGCTTTCAGTTGTTGCTTCGCTTGGTTGTTGTCGAGCTTCGAATCAGCGACTTCTTGAAGCAAGCTAGCGATTCGATCACGCTGTTCTTGGAGCTGCTCTTCCAACTTGGCTTTTTCCTTTGCTGCTAATTCCTGTTGAAGTCGAAGCTCTCGATTTGCGTCGTGCAAGGTGCCGATTTCGTTGCGGATTGACGCGTTCTCGACCAGAGCTAAGTGCAAGCTACTGCACAAGTCAGCTTGAGCTTCGGAGACGCAATCGAGGCTACTCTCGAAAGTTTTGCGTGGGTCGTGTCGATGACCGCGGCGACGCGACTCTGATGACGGGTCTTGCTCTGCGAGGTCAGTTTCGAGGAACGGGCTGTAGTCTAATCCACACATATCCACAGGTTAGTGTTATGAATAAATGGATAACTTGGAGGACTCGGATTACCTTTGAACCACCGAAAGCAAATAGACGTTGGTCGAGACGCCTTGGTCAGGGCTTTCATCACTTCCGCGAAACTCATTCCGAAAGTACTCTCGTTATTGATCGACACCAACACGAAACCCTTCGCCAACCGTTTCTCCGTGCCGATGTGACCGACCCGAGATGAGAAGAACTACACCCACGGTTATTGATCGACAAGGCAGATCGCAGCACACCCAACTTACCACTGGCGGAATCTCAAGCATAGCGGCTTCCACATCTCGCAACTTGCAAGCACCGAGTGCAAACCCCATTGGCCCGTCCGTCGTGCTCCAAATGCCTTGCCCCTTTCGTTTATCAAGCCTCCTCCACTCCTTCTCGTCCAGTTTATCATCATCCATTATCGCGTCTCCAGCCAACGTCTTCCGCCGCAGACGTAAATCATGGAGCATAGACTGCGAGAGAAAGGTGAAGAAACCTCGAGAGATGAGATCCTGAAAATCACCACCCACGTCGTCCCACGAAAAGATCTCTTCGATCTGGTTGTCCAATAGTGTATCAGCGGTCTCACCTCGGCGTCGGCCGAATAAGTCTGAAAAGACCGACCCGAAGATACCACCAACGCTCGCAGCTGTTGATTTCCGCGAGTCCACACTGTGGAAGCGCTTTTGACTCACCACGTCAGCAGAACTGCTTGGAGCTCTGTTTGGTGCAGCGTTCGATCTTAGTGTCGCGAGCGACGCAGGTGTCGACGGCGTCACGTCAACACTACCCTGGAATGGCGTTGATGTCGAATCACGTCGACCGTGTTTCTCACTGATTCCAGGAGTGGCATTGCTGCTGTTCCCAGCATCATTCGGCTGCAAATACACGCTCCGGCCTCGCGGTCGACGTTGGATCTGTGGGTTATAGACGAATCGGAGGCGCAGGGGCATGCCGGCCGTGCGGAGATGCGAAAGAACCTTGTCAAACGGCTCGTCTGCAACATCCACCCCATTTATGCGAACGAGCTTGGAGCCAATATTCAGCTGCGCGAGATTCTGATCGAGTTCTGAGACGTCACGAAGAAAGCCACTGACCATGGCACCGATGTACTTGCCTTCTTGCTCGTGGCTCGCCGTGAGCCGCAGTCCTAGGCCTGAGTTGGTGTCGAGTGATGACCGCAGCTTGGACGGATAGACCGGGGCCTTGGCCAATTGAATATTGATTTCTTCCATCGCGAAGGCAAACGAGGGCATTCCACGGAAGACATGTGGGAAAGGTAGATTCGCTCCTGCGAAGAGAAAGCTCGCGAGGATCATGGCGGGAACGGACTCCTTGGAATCAATCCCATGGCCGAGGCCATCGAACACGCCTTTCTGGACGCAATAGGTCTGCGTATTGTCGATCACCCCTGTGAGCCATGAGCGAAGCTCGACGATTCGGTCACTGCATGATTTTGCTGAGAAAATTTTCATGTACGCCTGCGATAGACGTGGAACGACCATGGAGCTGAGCAACTCGGACGAGTGGGCCACGTAGCGTTGGAAGTGGCTGTACCGCCGGTAAATCTTCCATCTACGAACCTCGCAGCGTTAGCATTTCTCCCATGCAGCTGATCACGACGTGTGACTCACGTTTTCTTCTCCGTGTCGTTCTTGCCGATCGAGCACTCGAACACGTATCTGTGGCGAAACAATCAATCCATCAGCGCTGCGACCAGCAGTTGCGAGGTGCCCAAACAGCCGTCTTCACTCACATGTCAACGTCATCTGGTGTGCGGTAGTATCCCAGTGGCTTGACGAAGATCGGTTGCGCGGCCACGAGCTCGACGAGCTGCGGCCATTCTTCGATGAGCGTGAAGGAGCGGTTGGGCTCGTGGAGGTGGGGCCGCGGCAGCTTGAGCGCGCGGCTGATGCTGTCGACGAGCACGTGGGCCATTGTCGGCACTCTGCGCCGTCTCAGTCGCCGAGAGCCGGGTGTCGACGCGGTCGGGAGTCGCCGCGCGCGCCGGCGCCGAGGTGTCCGCTGAGCAGCTCTTTTTCGAAGGAAACCGCCGCGGACGGACACGGTCCGTGTGACGACGTCTCTACGTTAAGTGCGAAGTGACGAGAACATCGAACTTAGGGAAGTGTAGCTCCGTCAGTGTGCTGAAAGTTGATAGTATATTCGTTTTAGAGATTCATTTCGTTTCCTCGTGATTGCTGACACGTTCGACTGAGATTGGCACCCGCCGGTCAGCCCGCAGCGACTGTACGCAGGTTCGCAGTGAAAAGAAAGAAAAAAAGAAAGAAAAAAAAACTAGGAAAACGGAATAAATTCCCCGACGGGTTAAGTTCACCCCGCGGCGCCGCCCGGTCTGCTCCAAGATCGCACGTCAGCGTCGTGAGGTCGTGGGCGGTTCCTCGCCAGTCACGAGCTCCTTCGCCGAGGGTTCCGAGGAGGCGGCGAGCGAAAGATCGACGCGGAGAGAAATGCTCACGACCGGCTCCTCCAGCTGGCGGCGGCGAAATCTTCCGACGGAAGGCGATCGCGAGTGCGACATCTCGCTCCGGTGGATCTTCCAGGAGCGGCGCGAGCCCACGCGGCCCGAGAAGCGAGCGGCCGTTGGGACTTGGGAGGCTTGGAGCTGCTCCCAGTCGCAGCCATTGTGGACGCTCGGCCATGTGACTGGAGAACGGTTCTGATTTGGTGTGCATGGGGCCAGTCAAGCGCCGAGGTTTTATTCTCTGCCGCCGGGGCGGCGGATGAGGTTTTGAGGTTTGGAAGAGTCCGCGCGCGAGGTGGAATCCGGCGCTGTCCGAACCGGGGAGGAGTTCAGGCTTTGTGCCATTCCGCTTGTGATTGAGCTCCTGGCTGGGGCCAGCCAGAGATCCGGCGACACCAGCGCGCGACAGACACCCCACCCGACGACCGAGGCCTCTCCCCTCGAGGCGACGCGACCACCGAGCGCGCAGTTCCCAAGACGGTCGAGAGCCGCGCGAGGTGTCCAGCGAGAGGCAACGCTTTTCCCGCGCTCTCTGCCGCGGCCATTGGTAACGCCCGGTTCCGCGAGACTTCCGAGAAGCCGAAGCGCGTGCGGAAAAGCGAATAAGAAAGTCGGCGCCGCGGATTGGGAGCGCTCGCCGATCACGCCAGTCAGTTGGAACCACTTCGACCGACTCCAAGTGACTGCAGAACCAACTTCGACCCTCGCCAGCGACCGCGAGCATGGACTTCTCGGCCCCTTCCGAAGCCGATGTCGACATGGCCATCCATGATGATGCGCTGCTCGACATCAACCTCGCCGCGCAGTACGGCGCGCCCGGCAGCGGCCACGGCGGCGCGCTCATGGGCAACGGCCTCGCGGATGCCTTCATCGCCGGGATGATCCCGGGCGTGGCGCCGCTCGGCGGCCACGCGCAGCAGCAGGGCCACCACCAGCAACAGCAGCCCAACCAGCTCCACGCGCAGCAGCAAGGCTACGGATCCGTGGAAGAATACGCTGCGCTCATGGGCATCAAGCTCGAGAACAACCAGGACGACATCGCCGGCGCGCCCATGGGCCACCTGCAGTCACCCATGAACCAGTTCGGCGTCCAGTCGAACGCGGATCCGGCCAAGATCCAGGCCAACGCCGCCTACTTCGAGAACCTCTACCGCGAGCGTGTGGGCATGATGAATGGCGATGTGAATGGCAACGTCACGTCCATGACGCTGCCAGCGGGCGTGGGCAGTGGCGTGAACCCACAGGCGATGTTTCAGCCGGGGCCGGGCCACCACAGCGGAGGCGTCTACGATCGCTCCACGGAGCTGGCCTACAACCAGATGAACCAGCGCATGTACGATCCATCGTCTGGATTCGCGGGCAGCGGGCCCGCCCCCGTGCCGGTGGCGATGCACAAGCCCGCGGCGCATCGCGTTGTCCAGCAGCACGGAATGCACGACCTCGGGGCGCAGACGCTGTCGCCCGAGATCCTGTCTGCGATGATCAAGAACAACAACCAGACCATGCACAACTATGGTAAGTGGCACGGCGGTGGCATGGCGAGCGCGACTCCGCCTTCGATGGCGGACGCGCGTCTTGAACGCATTTCTGAAGCCGCCTTCCTCGATGTGGATGCAGAGAACATGAGCGAGGACGAGCGCGCAGCACTTCTCAAGGAAGAGAAGAGCCGAGAGCGTAACCGTGACCATTCGCGCAAGTCTCGTCTGCGCAAGAAAGAATACGTGGAGAACTTGAAGCAGGAAGTGCAGCAGCTGCAGATCTACCAGCAGATCTGCGAACACAGCCAGGATCTCATCGCGATGATCACGGCCGACCCAAAGGCGCTCTTCATCTACACGTCTGCTGCCCACGCCCGCGTCATTGGCTTCCAGACGCAGCACTTGGTGCCTGGGCAGACGAGTTTCTATGATCTCGTGCATCCGGTGAGTAGCCGACCAACCGACGCGCTGGCAGCGAGACCATGGACTGACGTTTGAGCGTGTCTGCTAGGACCACGTCGCGGACGTTCGATCCATTCTCCAACGACTGGAGAACGTGGGCGACTCGAATCGATGTAGGTCCAGTTGGGTGTCTGTTGGGGTGTGTCTTGTGCTGACCACACGCTTGCTTGCATAGTCCGCTTCCGGATAAAGTCGGTGGAGGGCGAGTACTTCGACGCCGAGACAGTCGTGCGGATGGCTGACACGGGCATCGTGTGCTCCACACGAGTGAACCGCGACTTCTAGATGTTGTTGCATAAGAACGATCGTTCTTTCCAGTCGAGGCGCTCGAACGAACGAGCGAAGCAAGTGAGCGAGGGAGGGAGGAAGGGAAGGAGACAGGCGAGGGGTGGAAAGGAGCGTTGAAGGGAAGTACTAGTACTACATTGTACGAAGCGAGTGAACGGAACGAGATGAAAGTGATCAGGAGCAAACAAAGAGCGACGTCTACCGCCTCATGGAGGGCAGAAAAACACCTCGCAATGAGGACCGTACAAAAATCGATTACAATATATACATGGCAATCCAGAAGTCGCTGTCTTGGCTAGAGGGACCACTTGGACGGGAAGCTCAAGTCCGATTCCCGAGCTTCAACCTTCCCAGCTTGTTGAAGCTCTTGCCTTCCGAGCTGCTGCAGTACTACAATAGTAAACACCAAGCTCTCCACACGTTGGTACACACTGTCCAACGTCAAAAGAAGTTCAGAGGGGAGCGAACTCAGTCGACTCGCGCAACGTGCAATGCACGTCACGCCACGGCAGGACGCGGACAGCCTGGTCTGGCTTTGGGGTCACCGCATCCCAGTCGTTGGGGTCAGCGTGGCAGCCCCCACCCCTCGTGTCAGAGTGGGACCCACGGTGGCGGCACCGCCGTCAGTCAGCTCGGTCTCTCGGAGACTAGAGCGCGCGATGGGATTGGAGATGGCGAGCGCCAGGTGGTCCGCCTGTCTCGGTTCACTGCCAAGAGGCACTCGCAGATCGCTTGACCAGCTGGCCAGAATGGAATCTGAGGCGCATCTCCTCCATCACGGCGGGAAGAGTGGCGACGCCGAGAGCTTGGAGGGAACGCGGGGCTGCCCACGAGAGCAGCCCAGATGGCCGACAGCGACAGCGCCATCTCTCGCTGCAGAGTCCGGGCTGACCTGCTTCAGCTGCGCAGTGTTCAACGAGTGCAGCGCGACGGGAAGCGCTGCTTCGCCCGCATACCCAGATCGACACCCACGAACTCACACGACCGACTTCGGGAACACCGAGCAACTGACTCACAATTGCGAGAGACATCCACGTGAGCGACTGCAGTAACTGCCCACGCGAGTTTGTCCAGAGTCCACGAGGACCGAGCCGTCGATTCACAAAATGAACAAGACCCGCACGACGCGCTCCCACTCGCACTCGCCGTTCGTCGCGGCCACCGGCTCCCACACAAGTTTCTCCAGCGCCAAGCATGGCCCCAATGAATTTGGCCTGTGGCCAGTGAACCATGCTGGCGCGCTACGCACTAATCTGCCCTCGGCAGCGTCAGTGGTCATGGTCCGAGAGGATGGCCAGTGCGAGCTCTCGATCGATGACTCCTACGTTATTGACTACCAAGCCACGCCAGTCATGGGCGCACCACCACGGTACGTGGCTGGCAACGCCTTCTTCAACTACGACCTCTACGGAGGCTTGCGCAAGGGCGGCTCGGTGAGCTTTCTCGCGCCCTCTTACCGCGGTTACGCGCTCGCAGCCTTCCTGTCCGGATACGTGTATGTCGTCGTTATGTACTTGTTGCTTCGGCTCCCGGACAAAGACCTCTATCTGCAAGAATCGACAAGCCTCAAGAATGTCATGTCTCTTCAGTGGACCGTCGTGCTGCTCGTGGGCTTCGTCTCTGACTCTTACGCGCCATTTCGGCAGCGGCGGAAGTCTTACGTGATTGCCGGTTGGGCGGCTAGCTCTGTTTTCTGGATCGTGCTGTTCTTGGTCTTCCGATTTGCGTCGCCGCCACCGCACGCCGCGACTGTTGTGCTGTTGATCCTCGCGTTTCTCTCGGTGGTCGTCGCCACCAATGCTATGGATATTCGCATTATCGAGCTTTCCCAACAAGAGGAGCTGCAGCTGCGAGGCCGCCTCATCGGCTCCTACGAAGTAATCCGTATTGGTGCTCAGCTCGTCACCCATTCGTTGATCGCGATCATCGTACACCCCGACGAGAGGAACCTCGACATTCACTTGCCCTTCCGAGTTGACTTCGTCTTCCTCCACCTCGCAGTCGTGTGCGCTGCACCAATCTACTGGCTCTTCAAGAACGCCTACGAGGAGCCCACTCCAGCACGGGGAACTGCTGTAGCTGCAGTCGCTCCTGCTGTGGCCACTGCGGATCTGCCACGACTTCCGACCGCGCCGGCCTCCCAGTTCCGCGTCGTGTTACAGACGTTCTGGCAGTGTGCACAGCAACGAGTCGTGTGGCAGCTCATACTGTTCAACTGTGTCATCATCTTCTTCGGCATGTTCGAGCTCAGCGACACGCGGCGAGCACTTCAACTCTGGACAAGAGAGTCAGCGACTGTACGGCTAGTCCGGAACTGTGTAGGAGACCTCGCGTTTGTCGTGGCACTGATGGTATGGCGAGTATTTGGTATCAACGCAAACTGGCGGAAGGTCACTGTTGGGGCTCTCGTATCGGGCTGCCTGGCGTTCTTTGCCACCTCCTCGCTAGTCATCTACGACGTCATTCGCGCGCCATGGATTTGCACTCTTGGATGGGCACTGAAAGCTCCGTTGAGAGTTCTCATCCTGCTAGCGGCATTTGTTCCGACCATTGAGATAGCTCCAGCGGGTACAGAGGGAACGACGTACGCTTTGTTGGCGGCCTTTCAATCCGTTGTCAAGCTCCTTGCAGCAGAGATAGCTCGTGGTATTGTGAAGAGCTGGCCAGACATCCAGTATAACTACAAGGCTATCAAGCAAAGCTCACAGCACACCGAGAACGCCCAGTTCTATGGGTCGATTGTGGTGACGATTTGGATGCTCTGTGGTGTAAGTGGTGTGTTTCTCCTACCAAAGCAAAAGCTTGACGCACAGCAACTTCGTGCGTACGGAGGTTACAGCACACTCCCTCTTGTGGTGCTCATTGTCGGCTTCACGGCTGCCTTCCCCTACGTATTCTACTCGCAAATATTGCGTGTGTAAAACTCCGACACATGAACGTTTATTTAACTGCGTACCGTCGAATCGACATTCGAATCATAACGTTGTTTTCATTGGTAAGCCTGGAACTCGCTTTGCACGAAACGAAGTGCGTCCAATTTGAGCATCACCTTCCTTTGCGCGTTGAGAGCAAGCTCGCCGACACACTCCACGATATCTCCCTTATGGAGAAGACGAATGACATCGTCCAAACCATACGTAGTCTTCCATCTTGCGAGTCGTTCACTGTCCATCGAGATCTGGAGATAATCTCGGAATGCAGTTGGGGTGGCGAGTGGAGCAATCGAAAAGAACGAAGGGCCAGTGGTGTAGCGTCTCATGTGCTGGATAACACCGCGCACTCTTACGACCGTTGACTTGTCGCGTTCATCTTGGTCAACGGGGTGCGAATTAGCATCTTCGAGTGTGATTGGGACTGCGGCACCGAACAAAGCAAAATCCTCCTCCAAGGCAGTTTTCAGTTGGAGTGCGAACAGCTTCTTTTGCGCTTGTATGCTCGCCAATTCATTGGCATCTGGAAGACTGGGTTCTTCCGGCTGTGGCTTGCAGCAATAGGCAAAGAGAGGCGATGAAGCCGAGCTGTCAGCTACGACTGCTTTTGTTGAGAATACGATTTGAAGACTAGGGTTTGCTAGATACTCCGCCTTTCGCCAGTCTTTTCGCGGAGTCAACGTGATAAATCGTGTTGATAAGCGTCTCGAATCTGTGAAGCTCATTACAAGGTGAACAAGGCGCTCGAACACAACCCCACAAGACTTCTTCGGTTGACTCCGTAGACTCCGAAAGAGGATGCCGCAGTCTATCACGCAATCAAACAAATCGGTCGATTCATAAGGGCTTGTTTCCACTGCAGTTTCGTATACGCCATTGCTGACAGAGCGGAGACTGGCAACGATGGAAGACGATGAGATTGAATGTTTGATGACATCGCATAGAAGGATATCATCACGGCCGCCAGGAGAGTTCACTTTCGGTGATGGCTGAAGGGTAAACACGTTCTCCAGCCCATGGCGGACGAAGGCTTCAGCGAGGTCGCGGTCAGATGAGAGGAGTAACAATCGGGCTCTACGAGAGATTCCTTCGGAGTCCATCAGGCCGAGAACCGTCGCCACTTGACTAGCCGATATGAATGGTGAAGAATTCGATTGCTTGGGGAGATCGGAATATCGAGCGTTCTCGGAGATCGCATCACTGAATAAGATGGTGGCAGAGCTTTGCTCTCCACTTCTGGTTCTCCCAGCACTCGTGGTTTGATCGAGAAGTGGTTCCACTTCCTTAGCGACAAAAACTTTTCGCACACATCCCTTCCCAAACCCTGAGCTCTGATCAAGATCGATAATGTCGGACTCATTTTCTCCGCGAGGATTGATCCACACACGCAACTGAACAGCAACCGAATTAGCACGATTAGACGTGACATTCCAGTTATCACGTACCTCTCTGTGGTCTGACAGAATGCTAAAGTCGTCGTAAACAACGCTCGGTCGTTTGCCAAATAGCTCTTCCTGCTTTCCGTACCAGTTGCAGCACGGCATTGTGACGACCCCCACCAGTTCATCACATTCAATAGCACCCAATGCCTGATCTAGTGTCACGTGCGCATGAACTAAGACCACAACTGCACGGCGCAACTTGATATGGACGTTCTCGATCTTATTGCGGATCACGACAAGGTTCTCAATCGCCTGCCAGCCTTCGGCACGGGCGGATGACGCGGCCATTTCCATTGCCGGATCAACTGAGTAACACTTCCACTGCTTCAAGCGGTACGCGAATAGCGCTGCCGATCGAGCTATTGAGGACAGTTCTTGATAAGTACCACGAAACGAAGACACTGGTACTTTGATGCCACGTACGAGTGTTGCCGTCGCCAACAACGACGATACCGTCGGCCAATCCCGAAGAGCTGGACGTCTCGTCACCTTTCACGACATACCGGCGGACTGCATTGAATAGACCCATGCTCTAGATTGCAGCGGGTTGGAAGAGATCAGAACCAACGGAGCTCCGATTTCTCGTACCTCAGTGATCTCTTTGGCATCTGGAAAGAGCTGGTGGGCAAGAAGCGACGGCGCGCACTGTAGCTTGCGAACGAATTCATCCAGATAGCGTAGAGACACGGCGCCTGGATCGCCAGCCGCACGACTTGAAGACGCCGCTGGTGCAGAGGCCGGAGTCGTCGCGAGAGTCGCCTGCTCGGCCGGAATGCGCCATCGCGAGACGTGGCGTTGGGCCATATCGGAGCTCATCCACTTTGGTTGGCCGCATCAGCAGTTCACTGCAATGTACCAGAAAGATGGCACAATCACTGATGACTTCGTGCTTGAAGTGGTCTTCAGGATTGTGGCAAAGCTCAAGCTCGTTTACGGCGTGGCATCACCATTATTGTGTGATTCCCGAAAGAGTGAAGTGGTGCTCGAGGTGATCGTGAGGAAAATGGGACGGGTTCACCATTGAAGTTGGCGATCCCAGCCGCCTGCTCTCAGGCGTCTGTCTGCTAGAGGCGAGTGCGAACGAGGAAAAAGGGACGGATGTAGACTACGAAAAAGAACTCATATGTGTACTCCTTATCACGCTTCGAGTATGCTGCATGAACATGTACCGACGGCATCCTTGGTGTGCCGACCAAGGCTACGCGACCGGAGCCACGGGGTTGGCTTCTTCACTTCCTTTCTTCTCCAAAACGTTGCTCGTTGTCTTACGTGAGTCTGCAGCACCCCATTCCTGCAGAAAAAGCAGCATTACCAGTGAATTGTCTGATGAGTAAAGCGCATTGCACGGGGACTGACCGGAACGAGCGGACCGAGGTTGTCGACATTGTAGTCGAGCACATCTGGAGTAAGGCTTCTTGGGAGAATGGCGAGGGCGGCGGCACATGCTCTACCGACAATGTCGTCGCCCTGGCTCACAGCCCACTCCATCACGTTTGACGCCATTGCCTAGTGTTCGTTCTTGTCTTGATTCCTTGGCAGTGAGAATTCACAAATGAAGGAGAGCTCGAGAGGTTGCGTGGAGGCCTTCTTCGAGCTTTTGGGCCTGAGCGAGTGCACGCAGCTCGCCATCAGCAAGAAGCCACCAAAATACGTACCGCGTATATCTCGACTTTCCTGTCTTTTCAGCCAATTTGGCGAGCATACTTTTTGTTCCGCGGAACCAATGAGAGGGGTTGATTAGAAAATCGAACCTTTGCAAAAAATTCGAACAAGTCTTTGCGTGGGATCTTCGCCAGACAAGGGTTCAAAGTGAGAATCTCAAAGACAAGATCTGCACTGTCCATTGTGCGGACGCTCTTGGTACTATGTACTACCCACGCAGCATGCGTCATTCAAGCCACTTGAGTTCCTGGGTCCACGACGTGAATATTGCGGGTTACGACCACCAACACATCATCAGAAGTCGCCTTCACAACAATGGTATGCCTTCCAGCCCCAAGCCCTCGCAATAGGAGGTTCCCATCGGTGATATGGGTTTTTCTGAAGCGCCACTTGTCGTCCAGGATAACATCAAGTGATCGGATGTTGTGCGCTGCATACTCGACGACCACTGAGCCACCCACGACAGCTGAGCCTTCGGGAGGAGACAGGATGGAAAGACTTGGTTTTGTCGACAGAGGGGCCGAGAATATGAACTCGGTTTCATCCGTAATGGTTCGAAGCTCGTCATCGCTTCCGGGGATCGGGAACGTGACATCTAGTCGTAAGATGTGTGAGCCAAAATTCGAAATGTCGCGAGGACGAAGGCGGTATCTCATGGTCTTCTTGATGAGCACTTCGTCGCTAGACTCCACTGACCAGTAGCCAATGTCAAAAAGTAATTGGTGCCCATCGAGAAGTAATCGGTACTCGAAAGGCTCGGGCCCATGCTTCCGGAGGGCATCGGCTGGAAATTGATCAATTTCCCATTCGATCTGAAGTGCACCAGTGGTTTCCTCATGGTCTATGGGGGAAAGGAAACGCACGGAGACGTTGGATACGTCCCATGGCTCGAACAAATCGTCAACGTTGGGTATCGGGTAGCTAATTGGGTGACAGTATCGATAGATGATCGCGATGCAGTAGCCGAGGAGAATAACCACGACGGAGGCAATTAACACCATGTCTGACCGAGCCGACCAGCGGGAATCTATCGATGGGCTGTGGGGAGTCTGAGTACCTTCATTTCTTGGACTTCTTGGAAAAGAAGAGTGACCATTGGGCTGTGTCAAGCTCAGTGGCTTTCGTTGTCGAATATGGCAAGTTTCGCGATTTTTCTCAGTATCTTCACCTTCCGGTTCACTCGTATCGGCTTGGACTCTTTGCGCTACACGCTGTGACTGCGATAGAAGAATCTTGAGCGAACAGTTCCTAATTTCGAGCGTTGATGGACCTTCGCCATCAAATTCGTTTGTTGGTCGAGTCTCTAGTGAGTGCGCTTTGATCGTGTCTTCATCGCTTTCGGTTTCCGACATGGGCTCTAGTTGTGGATTCTTACCCAATTCGCCCCTACCAACGTTTTTCTTCATCGTGGTAATCCTCTTGTGTGGATGTTCAGGTGTTGCCGAGGGCGATCTGCCCTTCGACATGGTTGGGTTCGACTCATCTGTCTGGATCATTCGAGTCTTACCCAGTAAGAACCGAAGCACCTCGTTCTGCCTGCTCTTTTCGTCGATCTGATTGACATCCGAAGACTGGTTGTATAGAGGACGATCGACCCACAGCTCAGGAACCGCAAGATTGGCGTTGTCCATCGCGTTGGGCTCGGCGCAATGAATCGAAGATCGACGGCAGAAATATCGAAAGGATACGCGGGTCAGTCCATGCGGGCCAAGCCCACGGGTCAGATCTTGCCAATGGGTCAAGTCAGATGATCGAGTCCCAGAGGGACGAACAAGTCGCAAATCTAGAGATCAGCAGAGGATTTGCACAGTTGTTCAAACTGTCCAGATCGAGCCATTCCCAGGATTTCGTGGGTGCTGCGAAGGAGGGGTGGGGTGACCCTTGGCATTACGGTACATTCTGGATCAGGCAGTGAAACCACTGAGAGCGACGGGGCGACTGTATTTCTCAGCCGACTTTGAAGCATTTCACAATCCCCCCCTTCCGGAATCCAACATGCTGCTTCTCCAGCGCGCGATCGATGACGTTTGCTGGAACGCGCTCGAAGGCGTGATCGACCTCGCGGAGTCTCTCTTTCCAGCACTACGCAGCTACCTCAGCTGGGACGCAATGGTGGCGTCTCTGGTGACAGAATCGGAGGTGGGTATCGTCGTAATGTCATTTTCAGTTCCAGGACACTCATGGTTGGAAAGGAGTCAATGCTGCTCCATGAATCACAGAGAGCAGACATCCGCGGGGGAAATGATAGTGTCGGCGGAGAGTTCAAGGTCGGCGAGGCCGCGCGCGCTGCGTAGTCCATGGGAGTTACTGCCCGCTGCATCTTGTCTTCGGCTCAAGTCGACCAAGATCTCCACGACAACGTGTAGCCATGTTGTACCATCATCCACTTCAATATGAGCCCTACCCTGGGTTACACTTACCAACATTCCATACGTAACCTTGGTGGCATCGACTAACCTGGCCCACCAACGTCATTCGTCGAGTCGACATGACATTGAAGAGCTCCAGACTGCGAGACACGCGCGATCTACGTACGGTTGCGACGAGAGGCCTCTATGCAACGGCTGTCCACCAGTCGCGCTGCTTGGTGAGGCGTGGCGGGTGCGTCGTTTGTTCTCGAAGGGGCACCGCACTCGCGAATTTTCTCGCCACCAGCTATTCCCAAACGACCAGCAACCATGACGCAGGCCTCGCCACGAACAATACCCACCAAGAAGGATCTCTGGTCGCGCTTCATCGAGGGCGCTGTGCGTGCGGTGGAGACGCTGTGCCCGCCGCTCGAACGCATGCTTCGGTGGGACTTCAGTGACTGTGGCGCAATGTTTTCTCTCGAGGTACGACGACCACGTATTTCTTGCTGAGCATTTCGTACAGATCAGCGGCTCACTCTCACGTCGGTTGTAGGACGAATGCGAAGACCGCGAAGCGGAAGGGACGATCATCCCGCGAACGGCGCACGTGCGTGATATTCACCAGGAAATGGGCGATTTCCTGCCCCATGCTGCTAGCGCCGCGTAGTCGCTGGCAGAGACACGGCTTACGGCGGGGCGACGAAATGATCAGTACGGTAGACTCATTGACACTCAATATTATTTATGTATCTCTTGCCTCTCCATGTTGATGCTGGCGAGTTTCATCATTGGGATGCTGAACGAGAGCATTTAGTGCGACGTTTTCTGCATACGTAAACGATTTTTCAGGCACGATGTTTCCTACAGCAACGTACACACCCAGATTGCTTTAAATCCAACCAACCAAGGGACGACACCTGCAGCTCGATGAGCAACAGCAACTTGTTGACTATACATTGTGTAGATGTCGTCACCTCACTCAGAACCCATGACGCGAATGTGTCGACGACGTCACACTGCACCAGTTAAGCAACAGATTGTGCCGACCATGTCCACTTCTCTTTTCTTCGGGAAGTGTGACTCGCTCAGAATGTTCGACGAGATGCAAACGGCGCTCGACGAGATCGTTGGGCAAGCAGTAGAAGGTGTTGTGGACCTCGCCGAAGCGATATGCCCCGCCATCGGCGATTACCTGAGTTGGGAGCTGACCGAGCCCTCTCTGCATTTCGCGTTTGAGGTACGTCTGAACTCGGAGAATCAGCAAATGGGCCAGTACTGAGGCTGCGTTCAATGCTAGGAGGAAGTTCTGCCACCGAATATCGCAACAGTGTTCACCACGACTCCAAGTGTTCTCCTTGACTGGATTTCTGCTGCGCAAGAGATTGTCGTGGAACACGCTGCACGTGCTGCCTGAGGTCCAAGAGACGTGAATAACTCCTGTATTATATCGAACACCTGTAGCGGCAACCTTGTATGTTCCAATTGATTGAATATCGGTTTCAGTACCTCCTCAATGTGGTATGGCAACTTACCGTGTTTGTGTTGATGCGGTGCTTGGGGAAAAGTCGCCCAATGTGTGGTGCATGTCTAGTTCGCTGGTGGTCTTTTTCTCCGACTTCAACTTGAATGTCGTCGGTCGAGACATGCCGTTGACGTGTACATCTGTGACGTGCACGAGGTTTCTAACATCCACACCAAGAGAACTGCCTCGAACCCACAAAAACATACCGCCCAGAGAGTTGGCTTGGGCACCCGTTCGCTTGTTGCGTGTCCTTGTCGCTGCTTCGAGAAGGCCATGGCAACATTGAAGTGGACAGCACTTCGTCATCTTGCTCCAACCATGTAAGACCTTGAACGAGGTCATTCATTGGTCAAGAAATGCACCCGCAAACCCGATTGGTTAGGAGGCTCAAGTGTTGGACCTCAACGACCACCACTCCCATTGCTACATGGGTTTGAGATTTTTGGGGTACCCTCAGGGAGGCTCTGGTGAAAACCAAACGTTGGCCGTGTCTTTGCGTGCGCGACCAGGAAAATTCGGACGTAGAGGCATGATGATCCCCAACACTTCAGTGCTCGAATCCTTCAGTCAGAGATTTACCTCATCACAAGCAAGAGCCAAAGATCAAGAGCGTGAGCTTCTAAAAAAAAAAAAAAAGCAAGAACCAATGCTATCGCCACTCCAAGTCGGAGATGCAGCCCTCGGCCAGGTTTGCGAAGCAGCCGTGCACATCGTAGACCATGTGCTACCAAGTGTGTCCAAGTATTGGCTGCACTGGGAGACGAGCGACGACAACTTGGGACCAATAATCCCAGAGTGGGCCGGTGATATGCACACACAAGCAAAAACATCATCCAAGCCAATGGCAATGCCTGTCGCCGCGCCAAGTGCGTAGTTAATTACAAGAACGCGAGCGTGAATGTATAATACACATGGATTCATGAATCGAACATCTCTGAGTGGCAATCTTGCGATGCGCCTGGGTCGACGACAAAACTGTCATGCTGATATGACTCAGATGAGATGCGTATCCGTCATATCAAATGGATGCTGTGGCAGTAGAACTTGAAATTGAGTTATAGCGATTCAACGCGAAACAGGGTTTCGGAGCATGACCAAGTATGGATGCACAATAGCACACTGTCCATCAGAAACTCGCACAAGTCACAGATGAGCGTCAGATCTGACTCGTGGCGTGGACCACATTTCACTCCTAAATAACAACTTGTCCCGAACATTGCGTCGCGCAAAACACTCTGAACTTGCAACAAATCCCTCGACTCTTTTGGTTGGCCGCAGCTCCTCCAGCCATTCACACGCTTGGTCTTGTCTCCGCCGTCACAACCGATTCCTGTGGAGCCGTTCATTAGCTGAGAAGCAAGAATCAAGCAAAATGGTTGCCTCTAAGAAGACGGTATGGAAGAGACTCGCTTTGTCTTGATGGCGCCCGTCGCTGTCGGCTCCTCGCTGCTGCCTACACCTCTCTTCCATCCGTTGGACGAGGATCGAAATGAATGAGCAAAGCGCTGGAGCGATCGCCTCCTCACTGTCACGGAGAGTCGAGGCCTCGCTCCGGAGCGGCGCTCACAACCATTGCGACCCACGATAACTGGTTACAGAGACTTTGCCCGTGGTTGAGCTCCATCTACAGCATAGAGCTCCTGCGAGGCAGAAGGCGGAAGTCGACCTGCTAGCAGCGACGGCGGCGACATCTCACCGAAACATGACAGGAAGCGCTGACATCGTATGCGTATTATTCGTGATGCCGAGAACAGAAGAAGACCACGGAGAACATCAACTCGCGTCTGCAGTTGGTGATGCGCTCGGGTAAGGTCGCGCTTGGCTACAAGCAGACCCTGAAGAGCCTCCGCTCCACCAAGGGTAAGTTCTCAACATGCTCAGTGCCAGGAAGGAGAAAGTTCTTATTCATGTGTTCTCCATAGCCAAGCTCGTGATCATCGCCTCGAACACGCCCCCGCTCGTCAAGTCGGAGGTTGAGTACTACTCGATGCTTGCCAAGACGCCTGTGCACCACTTCGCCGGTACCAACAACGACCTTGGTACGGCCTGTGGTAAGTACTTCCGCGTCGGTGTCATGACCGTCCTCGACGCCGGTGACTCGGACATCCTCCGCTCGGCCTCGGAGTAAATCTTTCGTCAGATGACAACGGATCAACTTTAGCTTAGTCTTTCGCTCAGCCAAGTTAATACCATGTCTTCTTGAGGCATCAATGGGTTGTATCTGCTTCGTAAAGTCGGTGGGCACAGTGATCCAGGTTTGGAGTCCTTCTCTCAGTCCTTTAATTCACATGTCCCAAAGAATCGGTACTACTATGTTCACTTCAACAAGGAAAATTGTTGTGTCTATTCTGGCTTGAACTTGTTCGCTTTTTTGAGTTTCTCGACAATTTGTCGATCCTCTTCGAAACGTTCTCGCAGAGACTTCAATTCTACACCGCCGCAAAACAGAGGTCAGCTCAGCACGACTTGGTACAATGATAAAACGTAAAAGATACGTACGCCCTCTCTTCTTCTCGCGCATCTGGAAACGGTAGAAGTTCTCCAGCTCCTTTGACTTCTGCTTCTTGATCGGCTGAGCGAACTCCTCTGGCAAAGGCTTCTTTCTCTTGGAGCTTACAACCGTGACGAAACCATCTTCATCTACCTGATTCTTCAGTTCTTCGAGCCGGCGCGTCTCCTATGATTTTTACAGCAACGATCTATCAGTTCTAGGAGAAGACTCAGGAAAAATAGTAAGGCCGTACCTCCTCTTCTTCTGCATCGAAGTTGGCCATGAATCGATCAGCGATGTTCTTGACGGCTTCAAGGCCGGGTTTGTTGGCACGGTACTGCTCCAAATAGGCTTAAACATACACACAGAGAATTAGTGTCAACTTGTCGTAACAATGCTGACCGCGAGCTTGTAGCAGTACCTTGAAGCCCTGTCGTCTCGAAGGGCATATCGCATTCCAACTGAGTAACCTTGAGCAGTTCCTCCACGGCCTTTTCGGACTTGAAAACGACATGCGCCGTCTTTGCAAGAAGCGGGTCGCTCTCGTCAGGAACTGATCCCGACACGATGTGCTGAACAGATCCAACGCTCGACAAACACTTGCGCAGCCAGTCGTCGTCACTGTTGGTCGGCAGATTCACGATGTAGACCGTGCGCCCCGCAGCGAAGATCGACTCGCCGCCTTTCTCGCCCTCTTTCGTGTGGTGCTTCTTGACGTAAATGTATCGCTGGAACGGGCCGCGCGCCAGTGGCAGCGCGATCGCGTGGTACCCGCCGACAGAAGTTGCCATCGATGTTGCTTGGACCTGCTTGACGCCGATTTGGCTGGGCAGCAGCATGTGCGAACTTAACAAATCAAATGATACTAAATCATTACACCAAATGTACCATATTTATGGTACTATCTGCAAGGACACGCTCAAAATGGCACTTGTCGAAAGTGGAGCCATGGATGGTCTGCTTGCTCCGTGATGAGCTCGCGGTTGACTCCGAGCCCCAATCCAGCTTGGGAGAGTCGAAGTCTCGTACCGCGCTCGCTGGACGCGCCACTTGGTGTATTGGATGTCTCCACGCTCCGGTTGTTGCTCAGCTCAACCCAATCGTCCAGCCTTGAAGACGAAGCCCAACAAGACAATTCTCGACCAACGTCCTCTGAGCTGGCGCGAGCCTATGGCGTCGATAGCTCAAGTATCTCAGAGAAATTTCGAAGTCCACGCGGGCACAAACGTGGGAAGGAGAAGCGAGCACGCCGACCGGTGGCAGCTGTGCTGGAGCCCATCAAAGTTCGCGTGCCACCATTTCGAGGTCGCCACACGGTCCACTTGAATCAACAAGGAAATCACGAAAGCTCGGAACTTGTTCATTCAAGGCGAGATGCACTTTGTTCCCAGGGTTACGATCATGTCGATGGCAGTGTTCGTTTGAAGATGCCTAAGGCTGCATACCGTCCCAGTCACTGCCTCCAACGTAGATGTGGAGATGACGAGCTGCGCCAAGAAATCCAGTGGATCCAGACCCACTTTCCTGTGAGGCGACTTGCGAATCCCAAATGCTCTCTTGCACTGAGGTGTGAGTTGTTTGTGAATACGCTGAGCACGAATTTGAATCGATTCGCAATGCGTCGTACGATATCCCAATGGAAGTCGTTCATACAGAAACAGAAGAAAGCAGAAGCCACGAAGCTCCGTGCCTTCAATCGGATCGTTAAATCGGTTGAGCACATGGTTAGAGATCGTGTCGCCAATTCTTTCTTTGTTTGGTTTCGCTGGGTTCTCACGTGCCAAGAACTGGAGCGTCTCGCTGCTGCTATCAGCCTTCAAGACTGGTTACTATTGTACCGATCCCGTCGAGAAGCGCGTGTGCGGCGAACAGAGATTGCTACCGCCCGAGCTGTTGCAATTGCGAATGCTCATGCTAGGACCATTCAAAGGTACCTTCGAGCTCACATGACCCGGCTGCATCTGACAAAGATTGTAAACTCAGTGAGCACGATCCAGAGGTTTTATCGCTCCGTCAGAAGGCGACACTGTGCTTATAGAGAGCAAATGAAGATGAGGCAGCTAGAAGACGTGTTAGCTCACGTGCGGAGAGAGGAACAGCTTCAGTTCATTATCGAGCGAACACGCAACTCGCTTACGTGCAGAATTACCCAACAATGGAGGCGGTACGCAGCTTGGCGTGAGCAACTCGCGGTTGATTATGTGGCTAGTATCGTGGATCAAATTGAGTTCCACGCTGCAGTTATGTCTATACAAAGTCATATCCGAGGATACCAATGCAGATTTCGTATGAAACGCGAGGTCAAGGCTGTGGGTTCAATCCAGAAAGCGTGGAGGCAACACATTTCGCGACTTAGGGCAAGAGAAGCACGAATGATTCTAAACTTACGTCGAAACATGGCTGCTAGATGTCTACAGCAAACTTTTCGACGCAACCACGATTGGAAGAAGTACCGCACCGTGATGGCAAAGTCTTCGAGGCCCATGTTTCTTCGGGCCCTCCACGAATCCCAGTCCTTTCGAACCAAGTACCTCATTCCCATCATTAAGAGTGCCGTTTCTGTAATTCAATCGGCATGGAGACAACACTTGCGTCACGTGAAGTGGAAAAGCAAACGCGATTCTGCGGTGAGGCGGATTCAGCATTGGTTTCGCCGAGTTTGGGTGGTGCTCAGATGGCAATCTCTGGTACAAGCAATATGGAATAACTACACAGAGACGCGGAGGCAGATTGCGGCTTCAGTAATCCAGCGATGGCACAAACAGCGTCGTCAACACAGGGCTAGCCTATCTGCCTTCCAGTTCATGGAATTGATAAGATCGGTGGTGGTTATTCAGCAATTCTTTCGCCGAAAGACAGATCGTTGGCGCCGCTTGTCTAAACTTGTACTGACCCAGCTTCTTCCTCTTGCTCGCGTAGCGGTGAACAAAATCCAGAAATGCTGGCGTGCGTATTTAAGCAAGAAGCGAGAGCTCTTGGCCCAATTCCGCCTTAGCCGTAACTGCACCTTTTCACCTCTCCCTAAAGGCATACATGAACTACAGAGCTTCCTCCTGAACCAACGACGAGAGTTTGTTCGCCGTGAGGCAGCTGCCACAACAATTCAAAAGGCAACAAAGCAATGGGTCGCAAGGCGAGAGGGCAAACTGTTGATGAAACGGTATCGGGTTCTTTTCCAAAAGGAGTTGCGACGCAAGGCCCAGCGCCAGATCATCCACGCCAATCTCGCCGAGAAGCAGCACGAACGCACGAAGCGGAAGAAGCCAGAGGTTGAACTTCCGAGTCCTGCGGCATTGTCGACGCATTCGACGACAACTCCATCACCCACAGAAGCCGGTGCCGCAAGTGCAACTAGCCGCTCCACGTCGCCAATGACAACGCGCGCAAGAGAGCCGACAACTGAGCCCAGTGACGGCTCCGACGTGGTCAGGTGCTGGAGCGAGGAGCATCAGTGCTTTTACTGGTACAACCCACGGACTGGGGAGTCTTCCTGGTGCTAGAGAAGAGGTCCGCGGGGACAGGGGATTCTTCCTTGGGGAAATCCCAAGGATCCACAGGGCCAAGATGCATCCGAAGACGTTGGCGTTTGGGAGGGACCATGAGCGTCTGGGTTTGCTCGCCACATTCCCCTAATGGCACGTCAACTTGAACCTCGAGCGCGAGCTGCCGTCGCAATGATTCACGTGTCGTGCCGTCTCCCCGTTCTGTGTGTACTTCGCCCAATGGCAGACTGGTTTAGGATACTCGATCTGATCGGTCGGAAGGTGAGGAAGGAGCTCTTGTGATCTGCTTAGAACGCTGACACCATGCTGAAGGAGAGCACACTCGTGCAATGGTGCCAACCGAGGTCTTAGCAATCCTATGGTCAATGCATGTGTGCAGAACAGTCGCAGCTCAACGACTGGGATGACGGGCGGTGGTGATCAGAGGGACCGCAGTCGCACTGGGAGGTGAACTGAACCAGAGGTGTGATCTCCCTTCTTCAACACCCTTCTTGTGGACAGGAACCCCCTCAGACGTGCGTGGATTCCGTCGTGGCTCCGAGGTGGTGCTCTTGAAATCTGGTTTTCTGTTTCACGTGCACACTCCCTCGTCTTCCATTCTCCACATCCCACGATTGCAAAGGCTCGACCAGAAGGGCCGGCCGTGCCGTGAAGGCGACCCACTCACCCAACCAACCATCCCATGGCTTTGCCTGCGGATCCGTTGCAAGTCCATTGAGGAGGTCTTCTCCCATTTCAGTACATTTTGCTGCTTGGTTGCGTGAACGTTCACCAACTTCAACCTCGTGTGCTTGGGGTCTGGCTCATTTCTCCAAGTGCAACCTCCCCATTGAGTGGTGACGCGTCCCCCTGAGGACGGTTTCTGATTGGCCGACCCAAGCAGCCTTTGCCGAAAGTGTCTCGTCGGGCGTGTCATCGCTTGCACTTGAAGCTCCCGCGACCTGAGATCCGACCAATCAGATCCACGAACAAAGAGGGTTCGGGTTGTCCGTTGACAGGGCCACGAACGTGAACGGGCGCGACTGCATGAACGGGCGCGGACGTCGGGAGAGTTCAGCTGCCGGCGGCGCCGAAGCAGCCTCCGGCTCTGCGGGGAAGAAGACACGCGAGGGCGACGAGGGTGGGCACGGCGTTTGCGCGACGCAAGTCAGCCAGTAAAGTGGTTTGGTGTCGCACGAAAAAAAGATGCGAGAGCCACCAAGCAGCGCGCCGCCAAGAGAGACGGAGTGGATGGTCATCCTTTCGAGAGGGATCACCAAGCAGGCCGACGGCGATGGATGGATGGATATCGATGCATGGAGACGTGTCAAAAATGGAGAATGGATATTCGAGGGGATAAATAAGGCTAAGCTACGATCACTTGAACACCCAGTGGATGTGCCCTTGGTTGAGGAGGGGAGGGACGGGATAAATATGCTGCGCAGGCTAGTGGCTTACTTCTTCATCTTGCCGCCGTGCGACCAGCAGTAGCCACCCGACTTGGGGCCCTTGTTGCATCCTTCCAGCTTGCAGAGGCGCTTGCCGCCGTGGCTCCAGCAGACGCCGTTCTTGCGCGAGGCGTTGAGGCAGCCTTCGACCGTGCAGCGCTTGCCACCGCCGTGGCTGATGCACAATCCGAGGCTGACGGCGTGCTTCTGGCAGCCTTCTTCAGCACAACGAAGGCCGCCACCGTGGGCGATGCAGTAGCCACCCGCCTTGGCACGCTTCTTGCAGTCGTGCATGCCGCAGAGCTTGGCGCTGTTGGAGCGCTTGTGTCGGTCGTTCGAGTCGCAGGCGCCTTCGCTGTCCGAGTAGTCACTCGCGGGGCTCATCTGCGAGAGCTGGCTGAGGGCCGCGCCGGCGAGGATGTTCTTGAGGGCAGTCTCGGAGCACGTTGGGGTCTGAAGCTGTTTGTAGATCTCCATGCAGCTCTGCTTCTGCGCGGGGCTCATGGATTGCGCGTGCGCTTCGCACTTGGGGCTCGCGCACGGGCTCTCGTCGCGGCGCATGATCGAGCCGATGGACGGGAGCCGCGTGATCGTTGGAAGCGGCGACACGGCGCGCGGCTGAGCGGCGCTGAGCACGTCACTCATGCCGAGCGTGCGCGGCGGCGAGGCCGTGCTGACGAAGAGCGACGGGAGGCGCACGGCCGGCTTGTCGTGCGCGTAGTGGTCGTCGAGGGGCGCGAGGAGCAGTTCCATCGTGGACGGGGAGACGTCACGGACGAAAGGAGGGGAATTACGGAATGAGCGCTGTCAAACCCGGGGCACTGCGGGCGAGAAAAAAGCGCGGTCCGCCCCATAGTGAATCCGAGAGGCGGCGGCTGTCTGTCGACGCACAGTGGTGCACGCACATGGACGAACCAGCGGCCGCGCGCCCTAGCCCTCACGTCTATTTTTCCGAGCGAGGTGTTGAGATGCCGGTGTGTTGAGAGGTGCTTGGTGTGTCGTGCGTCGGCACCAGGCAGAACTTCAAACGCGTCTCATTGGTGGATTCCGACGCCGACCGCGGCGCTGATTGGGCCCCGTCTTGTCGTGTTTGCCGTTCTTCAAGTGGTGGCGGCGGGCGCAATTTGAAGATCCGGAGCCGCCCGACTGACTGGCCAGTCGAGCGACGTGGCTTTCGCGGTCAAGGGACGAAAATGGAACATTCCCCGGGCCCGGTTGAAGCTCGGAATAGTCGGCGCTGACAGGGCGGAGCGAAGCGGAAGGCCGCGGGAAGACACGCAAGGACTCGGCCCAGCCGAGTGGAACGCGCGGGCCAAGTTCAAGCTGATGGCGCCAGCATCAGCGAGAACGGTCCGACGGGCGCCAGGGATTCCGGCGTGATGGATGCGCGCCGCTTGGATCGACCGAGACGGTGACACGCCAAGCGCCAGCGCCTCGACGATACTGCAACATCAGCTGCAAGAGACGCCCCGAGAGTCCAGTTCCGCGAGCGCAATCATGGTATCCACTCGGTAGAGAAACACGGAGACCATGTTCAGGTCTCTGGAGAGACAGCTAGTATCCTGGTTGTAGAGGGATGACTGAGGTGGGAGAATCCCAACCTCTGCATGGTCCGGATGGTGACCGATTCTCTTGAGCTCGGTGACATGTTCATCTGGTCGGCTCAACCTGGTTGAGCTCATGGACGGCTGGTTTACTTGCTCGAAGCTCATCCAAAATAATCACACGTGCGGAAACTGTGGGTTCTCGGGATGAGATTGATGCAGGCGGGAGAGGAAACGATCCCAACAGAGTTCCGATCAGGCCATAGTACAGTAAAATACATGTACATAGTTGGTCATGACATTCAGTGTATCCTGTTGTGACTCGCGTGGTGGCGCGAAATCAAAGAACAAGGAGAGTATTCTTCTTATCATGTCGCGCCGACCAGGTCGAAGTTGACGTTTCAAACAAGCAGAGTGTGGCGGAGGAGGGAACGTCGCTGGCTTCTTGGTCATGTGGAAGCTACGAACTGTCCAATTCTAGGTTCTGAGCCAGACCTGTGGGCCTGCATGCGAGACTCTTCAAGTGTCGCGAGTCAGAGTCGCCAGCCCTTGCGAATGGAACGACACATGTGTAGCACCGGCACTACTCTGCGGACCACTCCAGTCATCAAAGATGAACTTGCATGACCACTGGCCTTCGAAACCACGCCCTGGTAAAGTGTGGGCAACTCAATTTTACCTTTCTAGCTGCTTTGATGGCATATCCAGTGTACACAGCTTTCACAGGTGCAGGCACCGAGTCGCGCATCGTCACACTCTGCACCATCTTGCCGTCTGAACTGGAAACGCGCAAAGTGATAAAGGTGGGAGGGCGAAGAGAGCCAGCAATAGCCTCTCAGCCAAACGTTGTGGCGAGGTACGAACGAATTTCCAGTGAAACTCTTCGCGTTGTGCACAATGGATTCTACTTTGTTCAACCGGATTCTCATGCTGGATTTTGTGCAGGATTTCTCAGAACACGGGCGTGCACAGCCACCATCTCAGCTACCCTTGCTTCGACAGCCTGAAATGAGAGGCGCTCTCTTCCAGACCCACTTCCTTTCGCTGTAGAAGACATGCACAATGTTGCCTCAGGATTCGCGCTCTTCGGTGTCAAACTGCACGTGAGAGACCACCGAGAACACGGCAAAGTCAGGAGGTGTCCCGATTGAGATGGGTTCATTCGTTTGACACCCTGGCTCTTCTCTTGCCGTTGAACTTGCTCGACACGTCACGAACTCGCCCAGAAAGTCGGACCGCCTCGTCTGCTGCACTTGAACTTTCGAAGGCCACGTCGGACTGGCTCGTGACACGTCTGACGCGAAGGCGAGTGATTGGCTGTCTTCAAGTGTGACGAAGCAGAGGGTTAGGGTTGCCGTCTGCGAAGACTCATCGCTGGGTGCGAGAGTGCCTTCATAACCAGATGTCGTCCAACGAAAATGTTGACGCTGACACTCTTGGAAATCTGGTGGTTGCTCCCCAATCGTTTTACACTCCGCCATGGGGTCCAATTGACGCGTTCACAGTACGCGTCAGTGGTGACGACCAAAGGTTTCCATGGATCGGGTGACCTTTGAAGATCGCTTTCCGTGTCCCCAGTGACAACCCAAAGGGATCGATCGGCAATGCTTCGGCGCAAGAGACTCTCGCGTGCTCATGGGCCCGAGCGTTGCGATGGAAGGCGGGAACACTCTGCGCCGGCGAGCGCAGCCGGAGAAGACCAACCGCACGAGGCGGCTGAAGCTATTGAGGATACTCGGGAGAAGAGCTCGGGCGGGGAACGACTTGTGGAAATACTGCTGGCTGTTCTTATCATGGGCGTGTACATAGCGACGCTCTATCCATCTGTCGCTGGTGGCGACAGTGGCGAGCTCGTGGCCGAGTCCTGTCACTTGGGTGTCTCCCATCCGCCAGGCTACCCGCTCTTCAATATGCTTGTGTACTTGATCACAACGTACATGCCCACCGAAAAGTCGAAAGCGTGGAAGGCCAACGCGTTTTCCGCTGGTAAGATGTGTTGTGGAGATGCACTCCCTCCTGGTACTTTCGAGCTGAGTTGTCCACGTGTAGCCTGCGACACGATTGCTGCAGTCGTGATGTATCGTACCATTTTGCTGTGGACATCAAGAAGTGCTTACACTGAACACAGGAAAACCTCTGCGTTTGTTGCATCGGTACACAGTTGGTTGATCTCTTGCCATGATGAAGTCTAATGCTGATCCGTAGGCTCTGTTTGCGTTCTCGCCACTGATTTGGACCTACGCTGTCGGCGCCGAAGTGTTCGCGTTGAACAATCTCTTCGCGGCGTCCTTGATTTACACATTACTTCAATATTCTATCGAACGGTCAATGCGCTTAGCAAAAAGAGGAGCGCTGCTTTGCGGACTCGCGATGTGCAACCAGCACACAATTGTGTTGTTTGAGATTCCAATCATCATCTGGGTCATTTGGTCGAGACGGTCGACAATTTTATGGGGAGAACTTCGAATGCTGGCAACGTCATTCTTTGTCGGGCTGATGCCGTGAGTTTCGTGGCACTTAATTAAGCTGCTTGGAGACCGACCTGATGAATTGTGCTTCTAGGTATGCGTACATGCCGATCACCGCAACGTGGAATGCCCAGCCCGGATCGTGGGGAGATGTAACTTCTGTTTCAGGTTTCTTCCGCCACCTCAGACGAGCAGACTACGGAACCTTTCGGCTTTTCTCGACCAACCAGAAGACGGAAGATCTCTTGACTCGATTGCGTCTTTACTTTATCGATTTATCAGGTCGTGAGGTACCATTTCATTTGGCATTACCTCTCGTGCTTGCTGGAATTCTCGCTTCAGTATCTCTGAAATACGTTCAGCAGCATTCTTTGGCACAATCATCGCAAGGTAACGGGTTTGGACGGCTCATGGTGTTCGTTTTCGCGTTCTATATGGTAGTCTTCCACGCGTTGGCCAACTTGCCGCTGAACGAAGGCCTCTTGTATGGCGTACACATGCGATTTTGGCAGCAGCCCAACATCGTAGTTTTCATGTGGATCGGCCTCGGCCTGAACACTATCCTTCACCAAACAACTCGACTGAGCAAACGAAAGCTCTCATCAGTTCTAACTCGTTTCGTGATACTCGCCCTCCCCGCGTACCAGCTCATGAGATGGTACTCATTTTGCGACCAAAGCGAAGCTCTCTACATCCGCGACTATGCTTCTGCGCTCCTCGATCCACTTCCACCTAGTGCGATCCTTTTTGTCAATTTTGATCTCCAGTGGACCTCTCTCCGATATCTTCAACGTTGCGAGAACCGGCGCACGGATGTCACGATTATAAACTTTTCGATGATGACCTACAAGTGGTTCGCATCCAAGCACGCCCATTACCCTCGCTTAAGATTTCCTGGAACTCGGCTGGTTTCTTATGGATCAACGGTGCGTTTTCCTTCCAACAAATTCACGCACAATCACTTACTAACATTCTCGTCAGAATGGCTTCACGTTCGCTGAATTTCTTAGTGCAAACCAGCACTTGATAAGCACAACCGGGGTCTTTTTTGGAGGCAAGCTGAACTATGACGACGCAGACTTCCGATCTTCGTTTACATTCGTGCCATTCGGCTTGTTGGATATGATTCGCCCATTGTCATCATCCCCGCAGCCACTTCACTTGTGGTACTCACACCAAACACGTGTACGACAAATGGTCGGTATGCGGCTACCAAAACTGCCTCCACCACACAAATACGATGACGAGACCTGGGAGTGGACAATAGTTAGTGACGTTAATGATCGAGCGCATAATGCAGAGATCTAACTTGGACCACGTGACTAGGCTCGGGATCACGCGATGAAGCAGCTGAGTTGGTCGACCTACTTGCTGGAACGAACAATCGAAGAAGACCCCCAAAATCTGACCCTCCTCGTAGAGGCCACCCACGCTATGGAACACTCATTCCAGTATGAGCCTTCGCAGTTCTGGAGTGCAAGCGCTAACTTGAAGAACCTTGGCCTCGCCTACGCACAAATCATCAAATCCAAAGAGGAGTTTACCGGCGGACAAGATCCATTCTTCAACAGCGCCGTTGGCAGCGCAATCGAAGATCCCACGAAGTACGTTTCGACTGCAGCATCATTCTGAGCGGCAGTGCTAACAACTCTTTACACCCTAGATATAAGGATAGAGCGTCGTCACGGATGCTAGAAGTGTGGAATAAGTGGTTGGATGTTCCAGACGCACAACAAGATCCTGGTTACAAAGCGATCGAAGGAGTCGTCCGGAGGTTTCTCCCGCAGACTGTAAACCCCAACTCATTCAAAGCTCAGGCGACGTCAAGAGCGAAAACGACGAAGAAGACGAAGAAGTTGAAGACAAAGACAAAGAAGCGAGTCCACGGCTCTGTTCAATCCCGTTTAGGATCTTGACAGATTTTATTTGCGCTGTGGAAGTATTTCACATTTCATCCTTCGAGCCGGGCGGTAAACGAGGGTTCAACCACTAACCCCGATTTGTCCCTATTTGATTTGATACCAACGACGTAGTACAGAATGCCCGATACAGTGTCATTGCCCATCCAAGGGAGCAATGATAAGGATAGAGGGTGCGTAGGGTTGCATGCAAATGTTCAGCGAGTCCATTGTGACTCCTACGAAAAGCATGGTGTTGATATCGCTGGTCAAACACCCTAGCATAAATCGAACATACACTCTCGGGCCGTCATACGAGCACAAAGCAATCCGGAATGGGGGAATCGGCTCATCAGGACTTTGCTGTTCTTCCAGCACAACTCATTATTTGCGGAATACTCCAACAGCGAAGCGCAACGCGTATGCAGCTTCAACGCGCTCGGCGTAGAATTGGTCGATTTGGGGATTACACTGAAATCATATCTCGATAGAGTCGAGTACATTGTGTTCCCGATCAATGGGTATTGCGTGAATGAGCAGTTATCCACAGCCATCGGACTCCACCGAATGAGAAACGGGTTTGAATTCATCACGCTGGATACAACGTAGAGCACTTCCTTTGGACTGGAGGTTACGTCGTGGAGTTGACAAGATCTGTGGGCGTTTTCTGTAACAGAATGCATCTCCAGCCAAAAAAACTCAGAAGCATTAAGACCTTTATAAGAACATGTGAGAAACATCAGCATGAGTTCATTCGTCACTGGTACAACTTGATCAGTTCATCCGATACAGCCGACGGCGTCAACACTCCCAAGTCCGTGAACATGAGTGCGATGTAGTCTGGAGGTGTGTAGTCATAAAACGGGTTGTCAAACGACACATTCTTAAGAATCTCGGGTGAGTTCTTGTGTTTCTCAGTCCACGAAACTGGCGCAAAGGACGACTTCTGGGTTTGTGGCAAGTCTCGTTGAGTGAGTGGGTAGAGCCGAGCAAACTTGTAGCTCTCCGCAGCAACGTAGAATGGCTTCTTCATCGCCTTCGCGATCACAGCTGTCGAGTACGTTCCAATCTAGATCCACCATAAAAATGAATATCAACACAGTGGCCGAACTGGGGAACTAGGATAGACTTACCGAGTTGACGATCCCGCCGTTTTCGACGACACCTTCGGCACCGACAACAACCATATCGATCTGTTCCATGTAGTAGCCGACAGCCGAGTCGAGGATCACGGTCACAGGAATACCAGCCTCGGCGAGTTTCTCCGCCGTCGCAGCTCTGAATCCAAAAGTCAATACCAACCGCCGAGCAAGTGTTCTGGGATGTTGACGTACCCCGATTCGTTGCTACGACCTTCTGTGACAAGAACAGAGAAGTGCTTGGTCTTGGCAGCTTCACGCAGCAGTGCGATCACGACGCGAGACGTGCCGTGCGTCAACACGCGCTGCACCAGCAACAGCTACTCAGCACTAAATCCACATCCCCATGAACTGACTGAATCTCACCATGCCGTTGCGGATGAAGCTGTGGCCGACCTCGGCAATGCGCTTCCGGCTGGAGAGCGACGTCTCTGCGAATAGCTTTCCGCGGTCGATAAGCTGCGACTTGCAGAGCTCGAAATCCTGTCGATAAGACCCCGTCAGTTCTCCCGTACACATGACGAGCAAGACTCACCGCCTTACATCAAACTCGAGGAACGAGCGAGTCACGAAACGCAGGAACAACTCGCAGCCGGCGGTCGTCGCGATTGAGTTCTGGTAGCGGTTCGAGAGCGCCGAGCCTTGCTTGCCGAAGTGGCAGGTCTTGAGCTGCTGAGCAGCCTCTTGCAGCTCACCTTCCATCTGCATCATGGTGGTGGCCTCACTGCGGTAGATGACGCCCGTCAGCGCCTTGATCACGGCCACGGCGATGGCTACATCGGCGTCGTTCAGGTACTGCAGGAAGTCCTGCACAGCCACATGCTGGGTCGCCATCCTCGTTCCGTCAGCTCTTGATGGCAAGACACACTGGCATCGTCGCCACCCAATCAAGCATCACGATGAATTCAATCCACTTTATTAGAAGGCTTTTGATGAAACTCAGGTCGCATACAAGGTGCCCAGGCCATCTCAACACAAGACGATATGATTTAGGTGAAGTTCCTTGTGTCTGCAGCGTACACGACGCCGAGTTGCGCGCGAATCTCGTCCATGATCGTGGCAATAGCGAGAGATTCGTCGTGTGGATACTCGTTCAAGCATGTGGTCTTGCCGTGGATCGCCCGGCCCACAGCCTCGATTTCGTACAAGAAACCAGCCATTGGCTCCCCGAAGCTGAACGGCGTACTGTCTCGATGAGGCTGCACGATGGGGAACTCGGAATGGGAAGTCGTCGTGGAGCCATCCGCGGCGTACAAGAACGTGGCCACCTTAGTCGGAACGTGGGCGAATGGCTCAATCAGAATTCGGCCTTTCGAGCCGAGAATGACTACTGTCTCATGAAGAAGAGCAAGGCATGAGTACTGGATGGTGCCAAATCGATTGCCACCATACTGGAGTGTCACGAAGCCGTAGGCGTCAACTCCACCGCTCGAAAGCCCGCCGACCGCGGAGATCTTCTCGGGTTTGTAGCCAAGAGCCATGGTCACGAAGGCTAGGGGATAGATTCCGATATCAAGAAGCCCGCCGCCTCCGAGCTTCACGTCCCACATGCGTTCGTAATCCGGCGGAAACGGGTATCCAATGCTCGCGGATACGTGGTGGATATCTCCAATGTCGCCTTGCGTGATGAGATCACGAACATGTTTTACAGCTGGGAAGAACCGTGTCCACATGCCTGAAGTGGGGTGTTTGCGTCAGCCAATCTTTGTGCTACCCACGTGAACTCGCTTCCTCACCTTCGAGAAAGAAAACGCCCTTCTCGTTTGCTAGGGCAATGACTTTAGTGGCCTCTTTTGCATTCATCGCCATCGGCTTCTCGACGAGTACATGCTTGCCATGCTGCAGCGCCACCAGGGAATGCTCGTAGTGGGAGGTGTGGATTGTGCTGATGTAGACAACGTCAACACCAGCATCCGATACTAGAGCTTCGTAGGACCCGTAAGCCCTGTCGAAGCCTGTTGATGTGGAGATTATTGGTCGCCCTCAATACTAACCGTGTAAGAAGATAAGGGACTCACCATGTAACTGGGCAAAATCTTGTGCAGTCGTGAGAGCTCTTGCCGCACAGGCCCATGGTACGGCACTTGGAACGTTCTTCATGGCATTGGCGAAGTCATTAGCAATTTTGCCACACCCTAGGAAACCCCAGCGCAGCGGTGATTCTGAAGCGCTCATTGCTATTCACTGGATCAAACAGCAAAAACGGAAGTGCAAGGAAGACGTGGTCAGGCGATTGTGCTGAAGTGCAAGGTTCATCAGCGTAATCGCTACGACTTCAATTACGGTCGTTTATGCAGACACCTTCATTTTGGCTTGCAGTAAAGTTGCAATCAGTGGTGGATTCTATTACGCCAAGTTGACCGGATACTGCAATACCACCTTTACTTGGCAATATCGGCCTCGTATACAACACCAATCTGCTTTCGGATCTCGTCCATGATCCTCGCGATCGCAACCGATTCTTCCGGTGGATACTCATGCTGGACTGTGAGTTTTGCCTGAATTGCTTGTGTGACGGCCTCAATCTCGTAAAAGAAACCCACAGAGCCTCCAAAGTTTGATGGGGTCGCTGTGGAGTGTTCCTCGATGACTGGAAAGTGCGACTCTTGGGTCTGAGTCGTTCCGTCGTCGAGCTGTCGAATGGTAGTCACCTTCGTGGGCACGTGGGCTTGTGACTGTATGAGAATTCGACCTCTCGTCCCAACGATTGTCACGGCTTCTTGGAATTCGGCGAGACATGAATACTGGATGGTCCCAAAGCGATCTCCGGCATACTCAAGCGTTGCGGATCCGTAAATATCGACGCCGTCATCCGAGAGCTTTCCTATCGCTGAGATCTTCGAAGGTGATCCACCAAGCACCATCGTCACGAACGCAAGTGGGTAGATGCCAATGTCGAGCAAGCCACCACCTCCAAGCTTCCGCTCCCACATTCGGGCGTTGTCCGGAGCAAATTTGAATCCGATGTCAGCTGCTACATAGTGCGGCTCTCCAATGGCCCCTCGCGCGAGCACCTCTCGGATGTAGCGCGTTGCAGGGAAGAATCGTGTCCACATGCCTAAACATCGCTGGCGTTGAGATGAACATCCATGAAACCAGATAGAGAGTTACAACCCGACCTTCCATGAAAAACAAGTGCTTTTCTTTGGCGAGCGACACAACATGTGCTGCTTGGCGGGAGTTCATCGACATTGGCTTCTCCACAACAACGTGCTTGCCGTGGGATAGCGCCAAGACCGAATGCTCGTAGTGCGAGATGTGGAGCGTGCCGATGTACACAACGTCGACCTCTGGGTCCGACACGAGCTCTTCGTACGATCCGTACGCTTGAGCAAAGCCTACACCGAAAAGCGTGATCAACCAAGTCCAAGATCGCGGCACGAGTGGTCAGGCGTACCGTGGACTTTCGCAAACTCCTGCGCGCTCGCGAGTGAGCGAGCAGCGCACGCCTGGAAGAGAGCGCTCGGGACGTTCTTCATGGCATTGGCAAAGTCGCTGGAGATCTTACCGCAGCCCAGGAAGCCCCAGCGCAGCGGCGCGGCTGGCGGTGGCGAGCTGCTCATGGTGATCCGTCGTCAATTGGATCCTCTTTGTCGGGGGGATCGCGTGGGACGAGTAAAACCTCAGTCGGGCGAACCGAAATCCGCCAAAAACCTCACCTCGCAAGGCAAGTGAGCTCGTCACTAGCTTCGACAACGCAGCAGAGCACAGCGAGCGCCACCACGCCCACGACCGCCCACAGGCGAGTCGGTGGCCACTGCGTCACTTGCATCGCAGCCTCCGTATCCTCTGGAAACTGTCGAGGACGCTTCGGATGGGGAGTGGTGCAAGTGCAACGTGTGCGTGTTCAGCAGCTCGACAAAGGCGAGTGGGTCAGAATGGACAGCGCGCTGCAAGGACGTGTACGTGGTCGTCCCTTGGAGACACTGTGGAACGCCGCGGCAAAGCCGTCCTCGGTCAGATGGAGCGACGCGCTTCGGTGGGGAGGAGTTGGTGAGGGTCTGGCGCGCCGCCTCTTTCCAAATTGCAAATCGCACTGCTTTAAATCGGTAGATCACCCATGCATCAAGTGATGGAATTGACTATATGTACTGACGTAACTGTCTATTCAAATTAATCAGGTGGGTGAGACCGGCAGTCCTCTGACAGTCGCTGGAAACTCGTTGACCATGCGGCAGTCACCAAATCCGGCAACGCACCGGCCCTCACTGCCTGAACTCTTCGCACCTCTCACGATTGTCGTGTCTCCCTCACTTGGTCGAACGCAGCCATGGTGACTCAACGATCACTGCGAGGGCCATGGACGCTCGTGGCTGCTGTGGTGGCGCTACTCGTCAGCTACACGGCCTTGCCGCTCGCGCTCGCACAGGACGCTCACTCAATGCACGGATCGTCTGACCACGACCATGCTAGCCATGCCGAGACTCCGACAGCGCCACAGGACTCGGCGACCTCGATCTGGAAGCGAATAACTCTCTACGAGTTCAATGGTGGCTCGGCAGAACAGTCCCTCTCCTTTTGCACTGCCAAGAGCTCGATCACGTCTATGGTCTTCACATTTCTCCCTGTAAATTCGACCGCCAAGGATCAGCTCGAGCGAGTCTCTAGAGATGCAAACCGCATGGCCAGTGCATTTGATTCAGCTGTCGTCACAAGACGAGACGTCGTTAAGGGTAGCACGGTTCAAGTCTACTCCCTTGCTGAACAAGCCGCGAAGGCAAACAGCAGCTCCAAGATCCCCACAGAGTACTTCGATGTTCTTTACCGTGCCAGGTTATCGCCAAAACAGTCCACCAGCCCGACGCGCTGCATCGACGCTGTTCTCACGGTTGCTGGGACCGGCATGTTTGTGTTCTTCGCAGAGCATTCGCAGGCAAACGTCTCTGTCAGCATTATTGACTCGCTTCAGCGAGAAGTCTCCTACAATTCGTGCATATCTGGTTGTGATGATGCAAAGAAAGATGCGGATGGAATCAATGAACTCCAAGACGCCAGTACGAAGAGTTCGAGTTCCCACGAGTCGACGAACTGGGGTGGGCCGGTATTAGCCTCGGTCGTGATCGCGCTGACATCCCTACTGGGTGTGCTTGTGTTGAGTCTTGGGAAGAAGCACGTGGACGTGATTGTGGATTACATGATGAGCTTCGCGGCAGGGTGCCTTCTCGCAGTCACAGTCTTCCACTTGTATCCGGAAGGTTCGGGCTATGTGGAGGATATGGGCGAGTGGGTCAGTGGAGCGTGCGTTCTGGCAGGCATTGCGTTCTCCATGGGCTTTGAGCAATCTCTTCATCTTCTCTTGTCATCGTTTGGTGGAGGAGGTCACAGCCACGGCCACGGTCATGGCCACGGGGAGGGAGAGGTCAAACCTCAAGACAAGGAAGAGTTCAAGCACGAAATTGACATGCTCGAGAGTGTCACGAGCCGAGCAAGCCAGCATGTTTCAGTGTTGCTGCAAAGCATCAATAGCGCGGCACTTGCTCAACGCAACCAACAACAGCGGATGATGATATCGCAAGATGTAGCTATGTTGGACCTGAACGACGGCGAGAGAGATTCTGAGAAATCAGTGGAAGAGCCCCAGTCATTTCACCAGAAGTACATCTCTTCGCTCCGTTCCGTTGCACCGATCGCATGGATCACAGCAATGGGCGACTTTTTCCACGCATTCACTGATGGTGTCGTTATTGCCGTCGCGTTCAAAAGCTGCAGCTCCTCTCTTGGCTGGGCTGTCGCCCTGGGTGTTGTTCTTCATGAAGTGCCTCACCGTGTGGGCGACTACTTCATCTTTCTGAAAGCCGGTATGCTAGTGGCACAAGCACTGGCGCTAAACTTTCTTGCGTCGCTCGCGTCTTTGCTCGCCGTTCTCATCGTTTTATCAGTCGGACATGTGAGTGATCACACCCTCGGGATCATGCTCTCGGTTGGTGCTGGCGCGCTGTTGTTCATCGCGATGGTCAAGCTACTGCCCCCGATGCTTGACGTACGCGATCGCGGGAGAGCGATCCTGCACTTTCTCGCTTTTGCTTTAGGGTGCATCGTGATAGGTTTGTCTATGTTGCAGCACGCACATTGTGAAGTCTCGTCAAGTGAATCCGCACGTGGCCATCAGGGCCACGCACATTGATTATTAGAATAGCTCATCTAACTGAGCAGAATATGGACAACGCTTATTTCGCTGCGTATTCTTTACCCAATTGAGTGTCGTCGACCAGTCGCAGAATCGAACGCCAAGAACCAATTGTCAAATCACCATGAAGCTATGAAATAAAAGGCAACCGCCCGTCACAGCTGCCAAAATCATCCAACTAACGATGGTACATGATACTCGTGCATTCGTTGCGGTGGGGTCGTTTGCCTGTGCTAGATCGATCTCGCTGGCTATGTCATTCCGTCGCACTTCCATTGTGTAGAGTGGTAGAGTGCAGTAGTTACGCTTGCTGTACGTGTAGACCCGTTACACTCGATGTCGTCGCGAGCTCCGGATTCAACGCACTGAGGTTTCAGCTGAAAGACACCGACTAACGCTGTGTGCTTGGCGCAAACGACTTGTCATCAAAGAGGCGTTTGTCAGTCATTATCAGGCTGTACTCATGCTTACCGCAACAAATTGCGATAAATTCTGGTCTTGGCATACCGAATAGTCTCCAAGTCTGCTCTTTTCCAGCATGTGCACGTCGATTCCAGGCTGCCACTTCCGTATTCTAAATGACCACGTGATGAGTGCGGTACGTTCGACTCATCAAACGGCCGCGAATGAGTTCCTTGGTATTGGAATGTCATCAAACTCCAGCAGTTGCTGACTTCGATTGGATTCCGATTAAATGTCCTGCACCAAAACCTGACGAATTCTTCGGACTGTACTACCTACTGCAAAACTACAGTGCGGAGATAACTGGCAAAACTGGCACACGAGCTTACGCGTCGTAGCACGTGTTCTTGAAGAGAGGGCCGAGCTTCTCGGTGATGACCTGGTTGATCAGCGTCGTGCCGAGCTTGTCGACCGTCTCGATGACAGCATTGTAGAGGTCGCCCTTCTTGTTGATCTCCGAGGTCGAGAACTTAAGGATTGACTTGCCGAGCTCCTGGAGCAGCGATCCAGCCTTGGGGAAGTTGAAGACGAGCTTGTCGATCTTGTCGAAACCGAGCTTGACAGTAGTGATGGAGACGGTGTTGACGCGGTTGAGGATGCGGTTGAGTAGGCCCTGGAAGTCCTGCATAATAGCAGCCTGAACGATCGCGACCGAGGTCAGGTCCGAGCACGTGCCTGCGGCAGCAGCGGCCGGGGAGCACTTGACCATGTTCACGTTGGCGTTGGTGAAGAGCGAGAAGTTCTCGAGGCCGACACCAAGATCGACGATGACCGTGGACGGCGGGCACTCGGCTGGCTTCCAGATGTTCGTCCAGCAAATCTGCCACCACTGGTGGTTGAGCTGCGAGATCTCAAAGCCGAGAGTCGCGTCCAGCGAGAGGTTGCCTGGGAAGTCGGCGCCGATGTCGAGCGCCTGCGGGGCCGTGGCGTTGAGGTGGCGCGGCACGACGTGGGCGATGCCGTTGACATTGAGGGTCTGGATGAGTGGCGTGAGCGTGAAGTCCATGCCGAGCACAGAGAACGGCACGGGGTCGAGACGCTTGTTAGTGATCACGAGCGGGTCCACCGCGGCGAGGCTGGTTCCCAGGATGCCCTTGGCGATATCGATGATGAGGTTGAAGTTCGTGAGATCAGCGGCGCCTTCGTTCGTGAACGTCAATGGCGCACACGGTGCCTTGTCGGCAGCGATAGCACTTCCGAAGAAGGTGGCGAGGGCGGCAGTCGCAACGGCGAGGAACTTGACCATGTTGATGTGGGGAGACTTGAGCTCGGGAAGGCAAGTTTAGTAGTGAGAGGAGACTTGTCACCGCCAGTCGATTAGGCGGTCACCGGTGGACCCCGGGACTGACAGTCACTGATGTTCTTGACCAATCGGTAGTCCCTCGACGATTGGGCTGCGACGTCACGCAAGCGCTGGTGCTTGTGTGATACCTTCGCCGCCCCATCCAAAGACGCTTCATCTCTGGTTCATCCGATGACTTGACGCCAATGTTGACCCAATCCTCAAATCTTCGTTATGGCTACACTTCGAAAAGAACCAATCTGATAAACACAATGGAGACTCGGACGAATCACCACGCACTTCGAGAATCGGTCAGGCGATGCGAATCCTCTGCAAGGGGGGACTCATTGTGAGTCGTGGATGCCAACCCTTGGCATCCATAATGTCGCGCGCGGGTCTCTTGCCCCGAGCACGACGATCCGCCTCGATGGGCCAAGGAGGCGGATCGGTTGTGCTCAGGGCAAGAGACCCGCGCGCGACTGTTCTGGAACTGCCTCTCTGGCATCAGGGGATCGCTTGGCGTTGAGTTACTCTTGAAACCAAGCAGACCGCATAAACCTCATTTGAGGCAAATTTGCACTCCTCGCATTCGAAACACTTCGAGGTGAACGGGAACGTAAACTTCACACAGTGTACGTGCAGTATCCTGGACTTTCCCGCAAGAAACTGCGTGTTCATGTGATGTTCACTCGATCGGTTAGCGCTTTGAGTGGGTTCGCAAACAACTGATCGGTCGTGGTTGCTGAATTCGACTGCACCAAAGATGGTAGGCATGATAAAGAGTTACCATGTTGATACGCGAAGTTGACAGGATGAGCATTGTATACAGTACGACTCGTACAAGTCGCGAACCATAGCAGTTCATTCGACTGGTGAACACGAAGAACTTCCAGACGAAAGAGAAGGAGGTAAACTCGACTAGATCAGCAAGGAGGTCCTTCAAGTCTAATGCTGGGGTGTTGGTCCCTGGCGATCCTGTCGCGCCCTCTCATTGTGTGACCTCTCCACGTATTGAACCGTGAATCTCTTTCGCAAGCTCTTTTTTTCTCGGGTGAAACTCGCCTCATGATGCCCAAACACCGGGTGGGACCACATTGAGAGAGTCTGAACTTTCATTTGTGTTTGTCTAGTTTTACGAAACCTCGCGGCTAACTCAAGTTCCAACGGCTAGCAGCGCGAGAGAGAAAGCTTAATGCATCCAGCTGGCCAGTAGGCGCGCCATTACTTGGCACTTTCTGCAGCACCACCGTTCAGGTTCGCAGCCTTGATGAATCCATTCATCTGGACGTGAATCTCGTCGTGCAGCGGCTGCTGCTTCATGCGAGCGAGCCAGGCAGCGGTCTTCGGGAACTTCTCCAGGTTGAGGAGCCCGATAGCCTCAAGCTGGTCGTACTCGCAGTAGAGCGCGAAGTCAGCGAGCGTCGGAGCGTCCGAGTTCGCGACGTAATCCTTCACCAAGAACTTTTCCACCAGGGCCGTGTTCTTTTCGATCGTCTCGTCGATCTGCTTAATGAACTCGTGGTCTTCGGGCGTCGCGGCGCCGAAAGCACGGCGCGCAAGCGGCCGCACGATCTTGATCGTGAAGTTACGCACAGCCGTGTGGTGCCAATGGAGGTACTCGTTGATCTTGGCGCGTGCCTGAATGTCGTCCTTGGGGTACAGGTCGTCCCAGCCGTACTTCTCGGCGAGGTACGTCAAGATCGCATTCGACTCGAAGAGCACAAAGTCGCCATCGACGATGACGGGGACGAAGCCGTTCGGGTTGAGCTTGAGGAAGGCCTCCGACTGGGCGATGTCGGTCGTGCGATCAACGACGATGAACTCGTGGTCGACGTTCTTGATCTTGAGAAGCCATGCGACGGCGCGCGACGGCTGGCTGACGAGGTTAGCGTAGAGCTTGAGCGTGGTCATCGTTGGAGAATGCGGCGAAATGCGAAGTGATCATCCAGAGCTGCAGGCGGGAGGCGCCTTCGCTATCTTATTTAGCGAAGACGAAGTGTTGACGCGTGGATCCTCCTTCAGGATTTCCCATTATCCATTGTTGATCTGATCCGATTGGAGGACGGACTCACAGATTCGTCATCAGCAAGGAGCCTTTCCCCATCGAATCTAGTAGAAAATGTGACGTGAGAGCACAAGGAAATCAGCTTGTTATCTGATCTCATAGAAATGTGACATTGTTTGACAAGGCTTGGTCGGACAAGATCGCTGAGATTGTGCCATCGGTCCGCTTACTCACGTGAACCAAACAGCCCAAGCAACAAGAGAATTGCCGCATCGCTTTCGCCCTTATATACTCTGCAGAGGCTAGAAACAAACAACCAAAACTTTGCCCCTGCGTCTTAAATCATCCACATCATCATCCCGTCCTCAGACAGCCCTGGATCACCCATGTTGAAATCGGGCAGTGCGTTCTGGAAATCACCGACGCGATTGTTTGTGAACTGTGTGTCATTGATTGTCGTGAACGCGAGTCGTCTCATGTCGTCAAAGCTGAGCTTGTTTCTTCGACTTGACTGGACCAGCGTAGCCTTGCACAACGATTTCTCCGAAGCCACACTTGACGGCGCGAGAGAAAAGAGTGTCAGTGCAAGCTGCTTCAGGTGCGGCCACTCATCCGCCTCAGCCTGCCAAAATTGCAGCGGGGTGCGAGTACCCTTCTCCAACATTTCCCACTTGAACGTTTCATTTGCGCGCTGATTCTTGGCGTAAATAACATAGTCGGTGTATTCAGCCGAGATCGCACGTTTTCGCTCTTCGTTCACGTAGATGTCAGCATCGGTCTCCGGGAACTTGAAGATAAGTTCTTCGATGTGTTCACGGTACTCGCGCGTCATTGATTTGCCAATGTAACGAGGATCCAAGAGAAACGCCAGTGCGTGGGCCTCGCCCAGGACGTATTGCCACCGATCTGTCACCACCTTTTTGATATACTCGAGCTCAACCGCAGAAAGACCAAACACGGCGTCAAAGTCGGTGAGCAAGTGCTTCGACTCGAAGTAGACTTCCGAAATGGGCGCTTTATCGTCCTGAAACTTGTAGAGTATCAGCTCGATGGGCTCCAGGATGTTGATGGCCTTTTGGAGAGTGATCTTCCAGTTCAACGACATGACAACGTCCTTCATGCTTTGACGTGTAGCGCGCTGGTTCAGTGGCGCACCAGCGATGAAATCAGGGTCACTCACGATGCTTTGAATGATGTCTTCACTTTGCTGAAGCACTCGGAACCTCGCCGCCAGCGTCCCCCACTGCATTGTTGACGACGCATTCGAGAAGCTCTTCATGGTTTGCAGTGTTTGCGAGTCCAGCATCTTGAACTTGGGCGCGTACTGGTAGCTGCTGAAGAACGAGATAAGCTCGTTGCAGTTATTCGTGAAATCCACAAGCTCCTGGAAAGGGAAGTCCATCGGAAGTTGTGGCGTCATCCGTCGCGGATCGTTCTCGAGCGACTTTTCTGGGCCGAAAATATCCATAATCGCGAGGTGGAGCGCGTGCGAGATGCAGCCATAAAAGAACTTCGTCGGGTACTCCGCTTTGAGCATCTCCCAAGCGCGCGCATGGAACTGAGTGCTGCCAGTGACCACTCCACTAACCGAGCTGACGATTGGCGCCATGACGCGCTTGATATCTTGTGCGATTAAGATGGAGTTGTACTGCGCGTCATCGCTCACTTTTTCGGATTCCAGGAAAAAACGCTTCTCGCTGTTCACGGCCATGTACGTGACGTAAACATCCTCTGGGTTGTTCGTGTTGTACAAGTTCATGTTGGACCACGCGTCGCGCTTGATACAGACGCGCGTGGAGCTCATGGTCAGATACCCCCACACACGCTTGTACATCTTGTCGTAACAGCGCAGCAGCAGCTCGCCCTCGAGTCGCTTCTTATCTGGCAGCTTGGCGTTGCCCTTCAGGATCAGCAACGCGCGCTGGAGATGGGTCTCTTCCATCGCATCAAACGCCATGCCGGTCACGTACGCGTGCATGGCGAGGGCGTCCTCGAAACGCTCTTGCTGCACCTTGGTGAGAGCGCCGCCGCTCTTGGTCTTGCGCTCCTTGGGCAGCGGCGCCTTGTCCTTGCCGTCATCGCGTGCGCCCGTTGGTCCAACGCCAGTCGAGGCGCCAAGCCCGTGCATCACTGAGGCATCAATGAGGTTATCGGCCATGCCCTGTTGCATCGCGAGCGAGTTCATGACAGTCGCGTGGTGGTGCGCGGCCGCCGCCGCTGCGGCCGCGGCAGCTGCCTGGTGGTCGCCGAGCACGTTCATGTTGACATTCGCCGCCGAGTTGACGGCGGCGTTGACCGCCGCCGCGTTCGCTGCGGCCTGCGCTGCTGCTGCTGCGGCGGCGGCGGCTGCCTGCTTCTGGCGCTTCTTGGTCGAGGACTTTTGCGTGATCTTCTGCTGGTAGAGCGGCAGGATGTCCTGGAACTGGGCGATGAATCCGTACTGGTGCTGGTTGCTCTGGAAGACGCTGCATTTCTTCAAGTGGCGCACGGCCTGCTCCGACTTTTTGTAGTAGAGCACCTGCTGCTTGCAGTGCTTGCAGGCGGCGGCGTTGCGTCGCTGCGGGTTGGGCTCGTCCGTGAGCAGGAGCCAGATCTGGCTCGGACTGCGCCCGGGCTTTTTCTTCTTGAGCGACTGCGCGACGGCGGCGTCGGGCGCGCCGTTGGCCGTGAGCGAGGCCGGCGGCGGCAGCGGCTGCGGCGGCGCGGCGGCGGCCACGGCGGGCGCCATGCCGGCGTCCTGCATGCCGACGCTCACGCTCACGGGCAGCATGGCGCCGACGCCCATGGCGCCCGAGGCCGTCGGGAGGGCGGCCATGCAAGTTGCCGTGAGAGGAGAATGGATACGCTGCCGGAAAAAAACCTTCGGCGACGCTGTTGGGGCGCAGAGCGAAGGCTTTCAACCTCGTCGGCGGCGGCGGAAGTGAAGCCCCCGCGAGAACAAAAACCTCTGGGCGCGCTTCCGCGCCCTTCGTCTGGGTTTTTTTCTTTTTTTGATTTCTGGGAAGAGGTTTTTTACGCGCGTCACGAAAACCCGTCAGGAAAAGCAAAAAAAAAAAAAAACACACATAAATGACCGACTCCCTCGCGAGTGTGCCTAGGCGAGTTTTGTGGCATCTCATGTTGAAGTGGACGAAGAGGCTCTCCGCACGAGCTTCTCTTTGCAGAGAGGGCAGAGGCACCGGCCGTCCACGGCGGGGCAGCTCAGAGCCTTCGTGTGGTGCACTTCGCCCTTGTGGTAGTGGCAGAACTCGCGGTCGCAGCGAGAGCAGAAGTGGAGAATGTGGCGATCGAGCTTGGCGAACAGCGGCACGGCCTTGCGCTTCTCCGCGTCGAGGCACACGTAGCACGCGTTGCGCACGATGCGGGCTTCTTGGATCGACCGCTGAGGCAGTAACTTGCCCTTGAGCTCCGGCACGGGCACCATGTACGTCGACCGACTCGACTTGGTCACGAGCCCGAACGCGTTCGTAGCCTCCACGACAAACTTGTACGTCTCCCCGTGGCACAGATGCTCAACTGTGACCGTCGTCGGGAGCGGAATCGTCAGCAATTTGACCCATTTCATCTCTTCAGTCTTGAGCCGCGTCCACCGCACGCAGTAGCAGACGATGGGAACGCCGTTGTCGACGGGTTTCTCCCAGGAGACTGTCACTGCAGCATCCGTCACGGTTGTCTTCGCGCGGTCGCATTCGACAGTCACTCTTGTGGGCATGTTCGGTGGCAGCCGACGGAAAAGTTTGAGAACGTAGTTGGCGTCGCCGTAGATGTAACCACGAATCGGTAGCACGACAAAAAACGTCAAAAGAAGAACTTCGTCCAGCCACCACAGGTAGCACTTTAGTGTCTCCCACACAGTTGCGTTGGTGCCGCAACTCCCAGATTCTTGGTTGGAAGTCGAATAGCTACCAATATTCATTCCCGAAGCTGCATTGTAGTGGAGATCACCACTTCTCGATAAGGTTGGCGAGGGTCGCGGAACGCCACTTCCACTGCCGGCAGATACTTCATCGATCACAGGTACGACAGCTGCAACCAATGGTACGATAGGCCGATCGCATCGGATAAATGTGTGAGGACTCCGGCCATACGAGTTCCACGTCGCTAGTCGATAAATCACGTGCTGGTCAGCATCCACGACATCCATGAACTCGCTATCTGAGCCGGTGTAGACAAGCTTCCACGATGACTCCCCGGGGCTTCGACGCTGCAGCTGATACCGAAGAGGAACGTTATCTCCGACAGGCTCCCAAGAAACGTAGAGCACTGTCTTTCGCGAACCGCCAGTCAGGCCTGGAGTGACATCTGCACTGCACTGAGTTGTCTTGACCGCGTCTGGCTTTCGTCCCATACCCAAATATTTCAACTTGAGAAACATAGCAAGTTGTTGTCTGTGCATATCCTGGGTGACCCCAATATCTTGGAGAAGTCGACCATCATCTTGCATAAGCAACGGAAATGTGTATCCCGATATTGAGTGCTTCCGGAACATCTCACTGTATTGAGGTAGCTGGACGGAGTACGCAACCCAGTCAGCGACTTCGCCAACCGTCATCTCAGCGCCGACTGCTTCCCAACGGGCGTCCAATTCTTGTAGCGAGATGACAGAGTCCTGATCTCGATCCAGCTTTTGAAATGCCGTCTGCACGTCCTTTTCGTTCTTTGCCATCTATAGGCAGTCCTCCAAGCAGACGTTAATGAAACCCAAACTAGTGCCAGCCTCAACATGCGAACTCACGGAAGTGATTTCTTTCGTGTCGATGTCTCCACTGGCATCCACGTCGAAGATATGATGAAGATTTTCCTTGATGATGTTGATCTCACTCGATCCAACGTGGCCATCTTGGTCGAAGTCTGCGATCAGACTCTCTGTCCAAACCACCCATCAGAATCCTCCATTTTCCGTCGACATATTTGCGAAACGTACCCACAGCGGGTTCGTCCCGTTTAGGGGCAAGCTCAGCCTGCTCCTCCGCTCGTGCTGCCTTCTCTAACTCATCGAGCGAGTGTTGCGAAGGGACCGTGCGAGCATCTCCTAACACTTCGAGCTCGACGACCTTGACCGCGTCATCCGGGGCGGCGGCACTGTGCGGCAACCACAGCAGTGCCAGAACTGCGAGTTCCACGATCGTGATCAGCGAACGCGCAGCGACACGTCGAGATCTCTTCCCCCCGACCCGCAGTTCTCTGTGAGACGCCATGGCCGTCGGAAGCGACGCCGCGTCGAGCTCAGATCTTCTCGACGGCACGAAATGACGTGGAGAAAGGAGCTCAGAGAAAATTATCCCCGCTGGAGTGACTAGTCACTGACGTGGGAAAAGCGAGCCTTGTCTCACTGGTGATTAGTGCCATTTGAGCTGGAGCCTAATCTGCGAAGTTGAAGTGGAGCTTCTAGAAGCGCGACGCTTTGGAGGACGAACGACGGGTTAGAACATGGCGGAGCGCAAGTGCTTGGTCTTGTTCTTAGGGCGGATCTGCTCGGGCACTTGGTCGTACGGGGAGCTGTACGCTTGGGGTGGAGGAGCTGCGGCCTCCTGGGACTCCTTCGTGAACTTGAACGCGGTCCGCGTGGGTGGCGGCGACGGCGGACGGAAGACACGCGACTGAGACGCCTTGCCTGACGCGGACCCGGGAGTGTGAGGCCGAGCGATGGACGGAAGCTTGGAGGTTGAGGAGGAGGACGCGATGCCCGAGCTCGATTTCGGTCGCGCTGACTTGGTCGGGGACGGCGACGCATTGGGTGACTTCCCGCCCATGACTTTCTCGATCGTCTTCGTGGCTTGACTCCACTTCTTGGTGATTTTGGCATTCTCCATTGTACGCATGATCAAATCACGCTGGATCTTGGACTGCACAGAGAGTTGTTTGCGACGCTTCACGAGCTCCTCTTTCTCTTGTAGCATCGTTTGTGTACGCTCCTCAGTCTCCTGGAGCTTACGGAGAGTCTCTAATCGTTTATATTCCTGAACACGACGCATACGATCGACTTTGTCAAGCTTCAGTTGCTGTTGGATCCGTCGGTACTCTTTCTTGAGCTCCAGTTGGTGTTGTTGAGTATGCTGCACGTGCTGTACATTCGCTTCGATCTCTCGCTGGCGTTGGAGGAGAAGCTCTTTCCGTCGCTCCTCTTCCCGCTTCGTCTCTTCCAAAACCATCTTTCGCTTACGCTCCATCAGCTCTTGCTCTTGTTGCTGGAGCTGGCGGTGGTAGGCGAGTTCTTCTTCGTGCTGACGCCGAAGCATCTCACTCTGTTCCTGCTTCCGTTGGAACTCTTTCTTGCGGCGCTGCTCGACACGTCTTGCCTGCTTGAGGTTCTTTCGAATACGAAGTAGTACCTTGTGGCGCCGCTCCTCCATTTGAACTGCCCGATCTTGCCTCTGTTCCTCGAGCATGTCGTTTCGGGTTTTCTCTGCGATCTCTAGTTGCTTTAATCGCTCTTGGATCTCGCTCTGCTGCTGCTTAAGAATCAGTTCGGTCTGTTGGCGATGCTCTTCCGCCTTTTGCTTGCGTTCTTCTTCACGTTGGCGAGCTTCAATTCTTCGAATTCGATCTTGCTTGGCTTTTTGCTCGGCGAGTTCGTGGTCTCGCGCAGCCATCTCTGCAGCTACAAGCCTTCGTCTCTCTTCCTCAGCATCCATTTGAGCTTTTTTCTTAATCTCTCGCTGACGTTTTCCTTCAGCCATCTCTTGCGCCATCCGCACACGCTCCCGTTCACGTTGTTCTGCGAGGCGACGCTCTCGCTCCAATTTCTCATTGGCTTCCTCTTGAATTTTGCTCATTTTGAATTCAAACTCCAGCATTTGCTCCAGTTCTCGCTCTTGTCGACGCTTGACTTTCTCAAGCCGTCTTTTTTCAATCTCCAAAAGCGACAGACCCTCTTTCTCTGGTGTCAAAGAGCCTTGTGACAACGATTTTCCTTTTGGCTGAGGAGAAGTCGACTTCGGCGAGTCGATCTTCTCGTCGTCTGCTATGAGTTTCTTCTTCTCGGCACGCACCGCCTTCATCTGTTCGTGCCTTCTCATCGAGTACGCCTCGTGCCGCATCCGCTGCACTGCTGGCGTGATATCGGGATCGTAGAAAGACTCAAGATCACGAATTTTCAGTGTCTCGGGGTTTACACCACAACGGAGACAAGCTTCGGCCGAACGAGGCGATAGTACGATGTGTTCTGCTGGTGGATTAAGACCAGAAGACCGCACAGTGCTAATCGTCGCAAAGATCTCCTCAATGGATTGCGCTCGTCCACCACCTTTTCGTTTCTTCCCTTTGGTTTTCTTGGGGTTGGATGTCATCGTTGTCGTGGTGTCGTCGTTCGCCACTGGCACATCATCTTGGTCATCGGCATTGACGGATGTCAACTGCAATCCGTCCTCCATACCATCGCCGTTCCCGCCCATCAGAACTGCCGAAAGAACTCGCTGTATCCAGCAGGCAGCTTTCCGCTACGCCAGCAGGCGATGATCTCGTGCAACTCTCACGGTCAGACATGCTTGATCACAGCTCCCACAATTAGGCGCACTCTGATCCGAGCGAGCAGTGGAAAATAGCTTGTTTGCATGATCTCAGCTCAACCCAATTTAACGAAGGCTGTAAGAATATGTATTGTACGGTGGCATCACATGGCATGCCACTTTATGTGCCCTCTGCAATCAGCACCCAGAGGCCCCCTAATATGTTCTCACGCTCGGCGCGTACTCTGAATCAGTCAAGTGCACCGCTCGCACGACTTTTCCGACAGCGTACGTGCATGCCTCACGCAGCACGACGGGAATATCGGGACGCAAGTATTCTGGCCAGTACATGAACTCAAAGCGGCAGATCGCGCGAGGCGAGTCCTGCTTGTCCAGTGTCTCTACACTGACAACCTTGGCCATTTGGCGTACTCGACCAGCGTGGATGACTGCTTGGGCGTTCGCCTTTAACGCTCGAACGTCCTCTCTAAGCAAATGCACTTCGGCATCGAACTGGAGAGTAGCCATCGGACAGACACTCGGGTGGATGAGCATCATACCCTTACGAATGCGCGACGCAGGCATTGTGATTGGGTCTTCACCGTTGCCATTTGGAAATGATATCGACAGTGCTCCGCTTTCTCCAGCGCTGAGAGATGCAATTGCTCTCCGCTGGACCTCGATGCTGTCCACGACTACCTCCGAGAACTTGCCGTCGTTGTCTGGCCCAAGCAACATCGTCTCGCCGACTGTAATATTTCCACTTTGTACAAGCCCGGTGACGATTGTGCCAGTGTCTTCCAGGTCGTAGGCCTTGTTGATTTGAAACTCCGGAGCAGTTGCGCTGGCTGAACACCACGCACGTTTCGGGGACAATTCAGCTAGATAGCTCTGGAGAGTTGTCAGACCGTAGCCTGACACACTTGATACGGCCATAAGCGGGATAACGTGAACACCATCGGCTTCCCCAACATCACCGGCGGAACCGTCTAAACAGCACTGAATTCTCTTGCTTGGAGCAATCGACTGCAAGAACTCAGTCACCTCGGCAACGGTCTGCTCTATCCGCTCACGCGGAACTGCATCAATCTTGGTGAGAACAACGAAGACTGCGACTTCGAACGCCATCGCGATCTTTATGTGTTCCTTGGCCATAGCCTGGACACCCTTGGCGCTGTCGACTACAAGCATGGCGTAATCGGGGAACTGGCTTGCCAAGCCTGAAGCCGTTACTTTGAAGTATTTCTTGTGTCCGGCCAAGTCGCTAAAAGTGATCAGACTTTTGATATCGACGGCTTCATCATCATCGCGCAGGTCGCAGTCGTCCATAACATCCGTCAAGCAGAAACGGCCCTCCTGAGTGATCCCAATCGTGTGCTCGCTGATACTGGATGTGCGTCCGTTCTCAATCTCGTGGCGATGACGAAAGACTTGCATACGAGCAAGTCCGCAACCGTCATCCAGACATCCACGGGTGAGAACGCCAACGAGTGTGGACTTGCCACTTTCAAAGTCGCCAATCACAGACACGCGAAGTTGCTGCTTGACTTTGTTGTCAACTATCCGTGTTACACGTACGCGAACCGCTCGAAGAGCTGGCTCACGACCGCGTCGAAAGCGGACAATCTCCAAATCAGCATTGAGCACCTGGCACATTCGTGCAAGTGTTCGAATCGACTTGATCATGGAAGGCACTGGAATGCCGATGGCCTCGCCATTGTCCCGCACTCCGATCTCGTAAAACGCTACACCTTTGCCCTCATTCAGGCGCCAGTGGAGCTGCGTCGTCAAATGTTTGACACGCTCTGCGAGATTCGAAGAGTTTGAGATGAGAACGCTGACTCGCGCTCGGGCAACTACCACTGACGTCTACTCACCCGGCGCGGGGTCGAGTAGCTGCAGCTTATACTCGACGTTGCCCTCCTCGACCTCATGCGGCAGATCGCCAGCGTCCGTGCCGACTCCGGCCTTGCGCTTGTACTCGGCCTGGACCTCGCGACAGAGCTCTCGTATCCTATCCATCGTGGTTCTCTATCGAATCTCAGTGTGAGGCACTCGGTTCGCAGTCCATCCAGAGCAGTCGGATCGCCGCCGAGGACCGTCACTCACAGCGAGTGGATGGCTTCGCGCTCGCGCCGAGGAGAAGAGCTGCAGCGGCGACGGCGGCCGGGGCGAGATGCGCGAGTGTGGTGACGCCGGGCGTGCGTGAGGCGTTGCGGTCGTTGTAACGCGAAAAAGAGCTGCTCACGGGATAAAACCTCGCGGTCGCCGAGGGTAAAACCCAATCGGACGCTGGCTACATGTCACTCTGTTGAAATAACGTTTTTACGACGGGGCAACATCCGTGGTTGGGACCTTCACTCACTCGTGGAGAATCAGAAATCTCAGGAACTGGAGGTTGCGGTGGGGTTCTTGTGGGGCCAGGAACTGCCGAGGCTCACCACAAGAACGCGCGCGGTAGTTGGAGGAAACGCAGACAGTGAGGCTGCGACTTCAGGCGTTTGGCGCTGGGAGTTGCAGGCGGTCGGAAGGGTCTGAGTGGATGGGACCGTGTCATGTTGAAGTTGGAATGCTGCCACGAGGATCCTCGTCCTCTCCTCTCGGTTCTATTCGTGGCACCATACCCATTCCCATCATCAGTCGTCAAAACAATCGCCTTTTGGTGTTCACTCTTGGTCATGTCAGCGATGCCATTGCATCGTTACAGGTGGGTCGCATATATGGGATTTTTGGTGGGATGTCGATACGCGCTGCACTCCTGACTCCCTTCCACTTCTAAACAAATGAAGCTAGTCTCGGCAACTGCATAGGATCCCAGCAACGGTGACCTTCGGTGTCCTGTTTGGTGGCTCGCAGCTCCGAGAAGCGAAGTTGGAGCTGAGCTGATTAAAGTTTGATGCGGTAGCTGTCGTTCGGAAAGCAAATGTATCCGCATACTCCACTTACGGCCCTCGCTTTGCCGAAAACGATACGGGTGAATCTGTGCGCGACGAAACCGTGTATACGGCCGAAGAGCACCAATGACTACTGACAAGCGGTTGAAATTGCGTGGGCCTTCTGACAGGTATGTATTGTTGCTTGCTGGTGTTGAGGCAATATCGCGCAGTGATCTCAATACTGTACTAGAAAAGAAGGCGCGATGAATACAACAGCTCAACAGTTGCATGACTTCTCATGCGTGCGCCGTGCCGTTGCTCCAGGTTGAAGTGTCTGAGACCATCCAAGCGACAAATCAGAGGGAACTGTTGCTGGTCGATTTGATAGCTGCACTTCCCTCTGATTTGGTTTGGATGGTGCATACTCTTCAAGCGCATTATGGTTCATCGGACTACGATTTAGTATGTACGGCATCCAATACCACTTCAGCCGATTCCAAGGGACGGTACACTGATGGAGCCGAGCGCCTTCATCCAACCCACAGAGTCGGTCAAGCGATGGCTGACTTTGGTTCAAGAGGGCTCAAGAGGCAGGGACGGACTCAGTCCCTGCCTCGACCGTGGTTGCAGTTCTCAGTTATCTTGGGCATTCTGTATCAGAACAACTTGATGGATTGCCCACAGGCAATGGACCCTGATACGAATGCCCCGTCTATGGTAATCTGTACGGTGTTGTTGACGGGAAGCTCGCCAAGGTCTTCACCATCGGAGGGCACGAAGGTGTTTCGAAGGAGCTCTCTTTCCGCCGGCCATAGAGAATCGATGCGCTTGTAAAATTGCGCAGCACCTCGTAGACGGTCTAGGATGTGCTGTGGGATACGGTGTAGAGCACAGCACCCTTCGTCATCGACGAGAGATCTGTCCGTCCCATAGGCATGCAGCTTACTCGAACGCTGACAACTTACTCGAACGCTGATTACTGTCCATTTAGAAGGCCTAGCGGCTAGTCAACAGACCGACAAGTGGAAAGTCGAGTGGTTCTAACTCCATCTCGTAGATCTGCCTCTCAGGCATGTCGATCGAAAGCCTTTGCGCCCAGTGGAACTCTTGCAGGTCCACGGTGACTGACTGAGCAATTGATCGATTCCAGCGGAACTTCCGTTGCACTCCACCCACTGAATAGTGTCGGTACTCTTAGATGATCTTGCAGTGCCACTGGATCATCTTATCCAGTCGTCGACCAAACGTGCGGTTCATCCCACTACACGCCAGACCATTGCCCTGGGGACAGGATCCCTCGGAACCTTAGTGTAAGCCCTTTATTCTCCATTTGTCCACAATCGAGACACGTGTCAAGCAAGAACAAATCTTTTCGCGCTGGATGCGACCCCACGTTCCGCAGGTGAAAGCTGTGGCGACGGCTTTCGTGGTTCTCGTCGCCAAAAATAGTACCCTCCCTTGGGTTGCTGCCTCAGATGTTATCCATAACGGGGCGTGGCCCAGTGGCAACGACTGCGTTGACCACTCGTGGGATACCGATCTTGTCTACGTCTTTCGCTGTCATGGCGAGACAAACCAGCAGTGGCAGATAACATCGGAGGACCAGATTATCTCAGTGTGGGGGAAATGCCTTGAATACTTTGACGATCAGGACAAGGTCGTTGCCGTGCCGTGCGACAACAGGCGAAGACAGAAGTGGTACGCAACGAACGGGCTGATCAAGCCTCAAGGCTTCCGTCTCCCGGACGGCTCGTGGTCTATGCGTGTGGGCTTCTGTCTCGACGCAGCTCAGCCCGATGGTCACCTCACTCTGTTCGGATGCCACGGTAATGTCAACCAGAAGTTCTCAGCCTCGTTCCTCCCAGCGCTCCTGGAAGACGTCGTCCAGGTCGGTGGGTCTTGGGCCAAGAACGGCAACTGTATAGACTATGACTACTCGTCCAATGTTGCGTACGTCTACTCGTGTCACGGTCAGTGGAACCAGCGCTGGCGCTTCTCCAGCGAAGACGAGCTTCGCGTGGGCGACAACAAGTGCCTCGAGTATAACACCAAGGACCAAGTCCTCGTGAACGACTGTAACAAGGCAGAGACGCAGAAGTGGGCTGTGCTGGATGACGGCCACGTCCAACCGAAAGCGTTACCCTCTAAATGTCTTGATGCGGCCTATGCTACTTCAAAACTCGGGCTTGCTGCGTGTGTGGCTGACAAGGCGAACCAGAGGTTCTCTTCCCCCGCGATCAAGCCCAAGAATCGCGATTTGTTGCAAGTGAGGGGGCCGTGGGCCGACCCAGTGACTTGTGTAGACTATGCGTGGGGAACCGACTACGCGTACGTGTACAACTGCCACGGTCAGGCCAATCAGCTTTGGGAGTTCACGAACGACGAGCAGATCCGCACGACAGAAAAAAAGTGTCTCGAGTTCGACGGAGACGGATCAAAGCGCGTATCCGTCAAGCCATGCAACAGCCAATTGGCGACTCAGAGGTGGCATCCCAAGGCGACAGGCGAAATTGTGCCGCGTGGCTACTTCGACTCGAAAAACTCTTGGCGCGTGCCAAACAAGTGTCTCGATGCGGCGCTCGAAGACAAGAAGCTGCAGCTCTGGGACTGTGTAGACTCGGCGTTGAACCAGAAGTATCATTCTAATGCGATGCCGACGCGTAACCGCGACTATTTGTTCGCTGATGGCTCATCGACAACCCCCGGGACAAATTGTGTACGAGCAGTGGACAGTTTTGTCGTCGTGGCCACGTGTAGCGCGACGCGCGAGATGTTGTGGGAGTTCAAGTCAGATGGATCTTTGATGTTAGATGTGGACGGAGGTCTCTGCCTCACTGCATCGAACGGAGGTAGCACTGGAAAACTCGAGCTGACCAAATGTTCAGGCGTTGCGAGCCAGAAATGGGAGCGTACAGCAACCGGGGCTATAGCTCTCCAAGCTGGGGCGACTGGTTGGGGAAAATGCCTCGACTGGGTCGGTGTGCCGTCGTTGTCGCTGGTGGCATGCGGCACCGGTACTTCGGCTCTCACACAGAAATTTTCGTCGAGCATCTTCACAACTGTGTCATCTGGAGCTCTCAATACACTGTTCGAAAAGGCGGCTGCACTGTCCAGCACGATTAAGACCGATGCATTCTTGTCGTCAAAGGTGCTGGCATCGGCCTCAGAGGTTGTTGTCGAGGCGGGTCGCGTGCTGAGTACTGGTGAGAAGGCTGACAAGCAGCGTGCGATCGAGTTTTTACGGCAGTTCATAAGCAAGAACGATAACGCTACTGACTTCAGTGTTCAGACTGCTGCTCTGTACGAGACCAGCACATCAGAAGAGTTTCTCGTGTCACTTGCGTTATTACTCCAAACGGCTTCAATAACTGCTGATGGTGCGGAGGCGAGTGTGCTTAATGCGATTATACCCGCTATTACGATGTTCAGTGAACAGCTCTACGAGGCACGCTACGAAGCACTGCTAGATCACGTTGTGCGTGGCGACATCAGCCGCGTAGAGGCTTTTAGCGACGGTACACTTAGTGATTTCAACGAGGTTGGAGGCATCCTCACGGCTGCTTGTGATCAACTGGCAGCGTCTCCATCCGCACCCTCTGTTTTGAGCCCAGCCTCATCCATGTGCAAGCTCGCATCGTATTTCAAACTGATCGACGAGTTCTTCCAACTCAAATACCGTCTCCTTGTTGAGGGCCCTCGTGGTGTTAGTGACAAGTCACGTAATCTCGCTCGCGCCGTAGCTGGACTGTTCAAAAGTAACCAGTCGCTACTCGAGACAGATCCGCTATGGAAGAGATTGATGACGCTGTTGGTCTTCGGTGCCCCATTCATCGATGCGCTTCCGACGCAGACCCTCGCACGAGCCAGTCGCGGTGACGCGTTTCTACCGACCTTCGTGGTCTACAATGCTCTCGGGAACGACAAGTATGCGGTCGAATTGACACCGATGGTGAGATTCTTGAGTGACCAGATTACAACCTTACACGTCAACAACGCGAGACGTACATGGCTGAACCGTTCAACACGTACTCGGTGTTGACCGACACGTCAGCGTCGAGCGACTTTGCGATGGTAGCGCTCTACATCGTGCCTCTGGTGTGTGGCGATCCGGCTCGCGCACCGCTCTCGCTGTGTCAGCTCGAAGAGGTGTACGACGGACTGCAGACCGTACTGAGTTTTGAGCACTCGCGCCGTAGCAGTATCGTCTCACTCGACGATGTGCTGGAGGTCGACGTGCGCAAAAAATTAGACGTGATCGACCAGGAGAAGAAGCAATTCGAACTCATGTCGACGCTCCAGGAGGTGGCGAACAAAATCGGTACTACTCTGCTGAAGGGTTTTGCTGACCTCCGGACCCAGATTGCGACGAGCACGGCGACAATCCGCAGCGATATTGAGGCTACTCGTAAGGATCTGCGAGATGCGATCGGTTCGGTTGGTGAGCAACTACAGACTTCCATCGAGCAGAGCACCGACCTGCTCTACACCCAAGTCGGTCAGCAGGCCAAGAACATTCGCCAAGACATCTTCGACAGCTCGCAACGCCTTGAGCAGCGCCTGGATGACGCTGGTCGAGCGATCTTAGGCTCGATTGAGCAAAGCAAACAAGAACTGAAGTGTCAGATCGGTGCTGAGGCTGAACGCACTCGCAATCACATTTCGGCGAAGACGGCAGAGCTCAAAGACTACATGAGCAGGGAAACTCAGGGCCTGCGCGAGTTTGTAGACGTCAAGACAAACCAAGTGATCGGCGTCGTTAGAGAAGAAGGTGCGACTACCCGCGAAGAAGTGAATAAGGCGACGAACCAAATCGTCCGTGTCGTCCAGCAAGAAGGTGCGATTACCCGTGCATTTGTCGACACTAAAACGAACGAGGTGAAGGAAGTAGTGCGATCTGAGAGCCAGAAGACACGCGAGTACGTGGACATGAAGACGAATCAAGTTATCAACGTGGTTCGAGAAGAAGGCCAGACAACGAGGTCGTATGTGGATGAAAAGGGGAACCAGGTCATTGGTATTGTAAAGGAGGAGGGGGACAAGACACGTAAAGAGGTGCGTGCTGAGGGAATGAAGATCCGGGAGCACGTCGACGAGAAGTCGAAAGAGATTGTGAGGGTTGTGAAAGACGAAGGTGCGAAGACACGGTCAAAGGTGAACGAAAAGGCGGCCGAACTGAAGAAGCACGTCACCAAAGAAGCAGTAGGTGTGAAGAATCAGGTTGCGAAGGCGCGAAAGGAGATTATCAAGAAGGGCGAGGAGCAGTTTGCGATACTGAACGATGAAATTGGGCGAAGTGATTCAACCATTGGAGCGATTGTTGGAAACATTGTTGACACACAGAGCATCTTGTTGGCGTCTTCAACGGACAACTGTGCGGATATGTGGAGCGCATCCTCTGGGTTCCGTTCTACTCTCCTCGAATACCGGGACGCAAAAAAAGCGCTCGGGGACTTTCTCGAGACCAGAGAAGGCTTCAGCGACGACGTGATGTTCATCTTCGACAAGCTTGGCTTTTTCAAGATCAAAGGACTGGACAACTTACCTGGGATGTACTTGAAAGTTCGCACAGCCAGATTCCTACTAGAGATGGATTTCGATCGCGCGCTCGCCCCGACAATCTTCGACCAATACCTTAAGTCAGGCCGCAACCCGATGCAATCGGAGTGCAGTGCGATTGTTGCACTGGCCCAGACAATGCAAACCATGGCGAGGCAAGACGATAAGTGGAGTGACTACAAGTCACTACTGAGTGGCCAGAGCGTTGAGTTCATGAGCACACGATGGGAATCGTTCCGGCTCACGCTGCCGTTCTCGGGAAAGAGGAGTCAATGGGATGCCAAGAACCAATAGGTGGTTAAGGCGTGCAGTCAGCTTGGTGACTGGGCAAAATCTTGTCTTGACATGTTCTCTACCAAAGACGCATATGGTGGCGTGTACAACCATATTATGCTCGCTCAAGACACCTTGGAGCGTGTGCGACTAGCTGCTCGAAAGTATGCAACCCAGGCGACAGGTTGCAAGGTGGCGAAGAACATTCAGGCCGCAGCAGCCAAACAAGATCGATCCCGCTTGCGACGAGCATTGGCAACCAGCGACACTCGTATCAACTGGCCATTCTATGCGATGACTTACACGACGCTCACCAAGGTGCTGCTCGACTATCGCCTTCAACAAGCTGCGGATCAGTTTTGCAAGTACTACGAGTTCCGCGGCGGCGGAATTCCGCCGCCAATGTGCATTAGCAGTACTCAAGGATCAACGCGTCCATACTACTCACTGTCCAAGATTGGAGAGATGCGGTCGTGGCAACCGGCGGTCTATCCACGTATTACATCCCGAATCTTGATCCCGACCCAACCTGCAGGTCAATTGGACACGGGCCTCGCGTACCCGTACGTTGATCTAGTGGCGCTGGGTCGAGGCGAAGCCGTGAACTTTGACGTACCACTCTGGGATTTTGACTGGCTAAAACGGTACTTGTGGGTGCCTTCGAATGCCAAACCTAACACTTTAGCGAGCTACTACGTCGAGTCGATGCGGCTGTACTTGCCGATCGAGGCTCGCAGTGGCTTTCAACCGACTGTGCCTCTCGCTGCGACGGTATATGCAGATTCGTCTTTTGCACAGTTTGCAAACTGGCAACAGCGTGGTCGCTTGTACCAGTTGCCACCACAGACATTCCAATTCGATGTGGCCTTCAATATGCCTGTGTGTCCAACGGCGAACCGAGCAATCAACCCGTATCACGAGTCAGCCGATTGTGTTTCGACGAACGACCGGTCATCTCAGATCTGCGTGACGCAGGAGGCCACGGAGAGCTCGCCCCGATTGCTACCGAACTTATTCTCAAGCTGGCGTTTCCGAGCAGATTTTGACTCGAACAACGCTCAGTTTCGCCTGTTGGCGCCTCTGCCTTCACCAGCCAATGCCTCAAACTCGCTCGTGGAGTTCAATCTGTTTGCAGACGTGACGCTTGTGCGAGTTACTGCGAGTGTTCCGCGTTCGATTTCATCCATCGGCGACGAGTCAGTGCCGCGAGCTGCTGCGGCCAGCTCCTGCTGTGCGCGAGACGAGTTCCGTAATCTGCAAACAAGTGTGTGCGCCAAGTGTCCGGAGGGTACCGTAGCTGCGTTGAACGGCTACACCTGCGCTACCGCATGAACAGGAACTGGTGCAGGAGGATCCTAATCACAACCAAGCAGAGAACACATGACTTGTAAACGTCTATCGAAATACCAAAGAAGTACCAAACACTCATACGACTCGTTTCCGAATGAAAATGCACAGATCTAGCCGATCACATCCAAGACGACTTCTCCGGATGAAAATGCACAAATCAAGCCGATCACGTCGAAGATGCACTTTTGCGGCAAGCCATCAATATTTTTACCCAATCCAATTAGGATTTCATGACTATCTACCAATGAAATCGGAGTTGATTCTGTGTTTCCCGGAATCTCAGTGAACTCCAGTCGATCCATTCGTCCATTTGCCCCCATGGCCAACCCGTCTCCGAGCGTGGCGTTCACACGCCACGTGCTGTCGGCGTGGTCGCGCTGGTCGCAGCGCCATGCGCGCAGCGGTGCGCAGGCCACACTCTCGCCGGCAAAGCTACAGGCCCAGTACGAGCTGCTCGCGGCCGGCGTCGCCGCGACGCTCTCGGACGACCTGGTGCAGCTCATCTGGCGCGACGAGCAGGAAGCCGACGGCGAGACGATCTGGACGCTGCTGCTGCCACTGCAAGAGCGCGTGGAAGACGACCGCGAGCGCGTGCACTTCCTCTTGGTAGTCGTCGCCGAGTTGTTGTCGCTCGGAGGCGATGCGTTGACGCAGGGCAACGGCGTGCGCGGCACTGCGCGAGCGGTGTGGCTTGTGGAGACGCTCGTGATGCCACTCGTCAAGTCACAGGCCTTCTCACGTCTCCACGCGATCGCGCTCGTACTGGTCGAGAGGCTGGTTCGCATCAGCAGCGACCGCGTCGCGACACTACTCAGCCAGCGCGTGTACGATGCACTCTTGGCCGAGCCGGACGAGTCTGAGACAGATGATAGCGCCGCCAGTAAGGTCAGTTACGTGTCGCTCTGCCGCGCCTTCCAAACTGTGCTCCAGTCCACCGAAGCGTTCGTGCGAGTCGCTGAACTCAACGAGCAGATCAAGAGCGTGTGTGTCGACGCCATCGAGAAGTTTGACCGCCAGCCACGATACTTGCGTGCAGTATCAGTCCATCTCATGCCAGCGCTGGTTGCGTCGGCGCCAACTTCAGTCGAGGAGCTCGTTCAAACGGCCATAGCAACGTGGAAATCATCAGCCAGCGTTGCTGCTATCGCTTCGCAAGGAGCAAAGATGCGCTCATCGAGCCGTCCCTCGCAAGGAGGTTATGCCGGCTCCCAGGTGTCCAACTTGCTGTATATGTTATGTCTGTTGCTACCCAAGGACCCGACGCTGATGCGTGAGGAAGGTTTGCAAGAACTCATCGCATTCGCGCTAACCCATGATGACCCATTGCTGCGCAAGCAAGCGCTACATTTACTCAAGATTTCGTTCTCTCACTATGCTATCGAAACCACCGCCACAGCTTCTGGCGAACCGAAGAGTGCTAGTGGGAACAAAGAGTTGGAGATTTGGCAAAGCTTCATTCTGGCATCGGACGTCATTCAGCTCCATCATGAGCTGCATTTACTGGAGCAAGTTTGGCCTCAAGTGGAGCACTTGTTGCAGTCGCTTCTCATTGTGCCTGCTAGTCGTGATGGCCCTCTCAACCAGATTCCGCAGCTCCGTCATTCCACTTCATCTTCGGTGTCGTCTTCTTCGTCATCGTCAAGTATCGCACCGATTTGGCCGGTGAAGTTCACGTTCCCATGGATTCAGAGTTTGTTGATGCGTGTATTTCGGCATGAGAATCCGATTGTGCGTCGCATGTTCCTTTCCAACTTCATGGAGGCTTGTGTCAACCAGCTGACCAATCCCGCGTGGGCACTCGATCAAATTCAACCCAAAACGGTCGGAATCAGCTCCTTCATTTGTGATCCACAGTTCGAAGTCTTCGTATTCCAGCATGTGTTGCAAGCGTGTAATGATCCCCTCATGTACAAGAGTTCTCGGCGCGAACCGTTTCAGGCCATCACTACTCAGTTCCTTTCGCTGTTTCTAGCTTTCAAAGTGGTCGTTGCCCCTCGAAAGTCCTCCCCAGCTTCGCCGGGGCTCTTCAATACGTTTGTGCGTAGTGCATGCGATGCAGTGTTTGGTCCAGGCAGTGGTGTTCACTCTCCCGAAGCTATAGTGAGCTCGTTACAGGTTTTCGGGGATGAGACACTCCAGCTTGCCGTGAGAGCAAACTCAGATCGAGTCGACATGCTGGACGAGACCTCATTCGAGAGAATGCGATTCATTCTGGAGGTGTATGTCCTGCGGTCGTTTCCTCTTTCAATGCGGACGAAGCTACTCCAGTCGTTACAGCAGGCTCTCACCACAGGCTTTTCGCGCTGCGACGAGGTATCGCTAGACTGCCTTGCACGAACGGTTGCAATCTTCCCTCCGAGCCACCTACTTCTTTCTCGCGGCTCGGCATTGTTGGAGCTCCGACAATGGCTTGCTTCAACTGGTTCATTTCGAGCGTCGATGTTTGATCGAGTGAAGGAATACCTAGCTTCTAGCACGGTGGAGGTATCACCGAGTGTCATAACTGCAAAGCAGTTTGCACGTCTACTTTTGCTCACTGCAGACGTAGACTCATCGTTGACATCTACGAGATTGGTTCTCCAGCGCCCGGTGTCAGATCTCGTGGGTGATGTGTCTCTCTTCGACCCATCTAGGCTCGATAGACTGCTGATGCTTTTGGGGTCATTGGAGATCGAGTTGGGGGAACTTCAAGCCGACGTCTTCACGGGAGCTGGGTTGTCTCCGCGCCCCGAGGGAGTCGCTCCAGTTGTCTTCCATCCGACAGGTTTCTATGGCGACCATGGATTGAGTTGTGAGGATTTGTATCATGCTGCTTTGCTCCGTGCACAGAAGTGGCTTCTTGGTACTGATTACAAGACTCGCTTCGAGGACCTTGAAGACGACGAAATGTTGTTTGAGCAAGACCTTTTGAATTGTTGCGGAGTCTTATCAGTTCAACTAGCAACTTTTGCGATGGAAGAAACGGGTGATCTTGCGCTAATTCACGAACTTGGTGAATTCTGCGAGCTCATCAAGAGTTTTCTAACGAATGCTACAACGAAGCAGTGTGTGGTCAGTGGAGCCAAGAAGCAACTGCATGACCAAGCTCTTGCGCTGCGGTTTCTGTCAGTCGTATCTTCCCAACCCTTAGCACATGATGCGATCGATGCATTTGAGTGCAAGTCAGTGCTCACCATACTTCTCGGGCTCGAGCCAAATCGACAAGGGACAAATAGCTCTAGATACATGTCGGACTGCATGTTTTTGTTCGCATCCAGCAAGTGGAGATTGATTCGGAACGTCATCGAGGCGTCTGCTTACATACCCACAACATTGCTTAAAGAAGTCTTCGAAAAGGCTGTAGATTCGCTTTTCTCAGCTGGTGCCGACCCTCAGATGTTGACTGACATGGTGCAAGTTATTTCAATGGCTATGTCTCGTATGGGGGGCCTCGTCGTGCAAGGAGATGCAAGTGGCGGTGAAGATCGGCTGAACGAAATTTTCAACGAGATATGGAATGCGTATGGTCATGCAAAACCAAAGTCTGATAGCCTTACGAGGACTGTCATTTTCTGCATATTCCAGCCCGCATTCATGTGTTCTCGCGAACTCGTTGACGGGATCGAAACCTCACTGATGAAGAGGTGGTTTCGTACCATTGTGGAGTTTGGTGAAGTCTATCGTCCGAATGTATTATTCCATCTGGCGTGCCGCGTGGTGCAAATCTGGCGAGTCGAGCCTCGAGCTGCACTACCATTTGCGGATGAGATTGTCGAGCTATTGCTCTATCGCGAACCAATCATTGCCGATAAGCAGAAATCTCCCGCCATTCCTGATATGCATTCTAAGGACGTGACGTCTGATGTACTCCTAGCCAGGGAGGGTGGGTTTGACGGGCGAGGAAAGAAGAATGCGCTATCAGCCAAGGACCGATTCGTGCGATTTATAGTCTTGTCTTTCTTGGATGAGATGAATCTTGACGACCAGGGTACCAAGACGAGTGACGAACACCGGCTGCTGGACATTGTCCTCACGAAGTTGCTTGAAATGAACTTCGGAGATGATGCGCAAAAGCAGCAAATGCTGAATAGCGACGGGTTTGGACGACGTCTTCGCAGCTGGCAGGCAGTGACAGTATTGAGCAAGCACATCACGTCGTCAAATGTATCAACGCTGAGTGACTCTATTTGGCGTGCGTTTTCTATGACCCAGTTACCAATGGTTCGCTTCTACATGGAGGTACTTGGAATGCGCCTCGCAATGCGATTCCCAGAAGTCACACTCGATCGTCATATTTTGCCTCTACTCCGAAATTACAACTTGACGCCTCAGGTTGGTGCTTCAGTTCTGCTTATTTCTGGGTTCTTCATCAACCACACGATGCTGGGGTCGAACTCCGAAGCTAACCGCGGCGATCAGAACCAGATATATGCTAATTTGTTGCTGGAGGCGTTGTTGCCGTGGCTCAACGCCTCTCATGGCCACACACGCGTCATGGTACAGTTTCTACTGGGTGTACTTTTGCCTCGGCATTTACACGCGCTCGAGTCTGCTGGATCTAGAGATTCAGAGATAAGGTTCTACCAAGGCATCGCAAACTTCCTCAGCGAGAATAAAGAGACTAAGCGCATGTTCCGGCGTCAGGCGAAACAGTTTGATACATTCCAGCCCGACTTTCAGTGTACAATGTTCGGAATGCTCACGACGGCTGGGCTGAACGAGTTCAACGAACTCTTTCCTGATGAAGACTCGGCGTCTTTATCGGCCCAACTCAAGGAGACAATGAACATATTGTATGAGCAGTTCCAACGTGAGCACTTTGCTGTAGAACAAGCAGTGAGGCAGTCAAAACCGTGCGGTTCCAAGGATGGTGATTTAACCTCAAATGATGCGAGAGCTGTCACTTCCTCGATCAATGTTCAGCGGAAGATCGATACGAGCGCCATTCTGCTTGACGAGTCAGTTCTTCCTGTAGCAATGCGAGATCGAGACGAACTCGTCGAAATCAACATTCGTCAGAAGCGACGCCAGGAAGTGATCCTTTGTGCCTCGCTGGTAGACAAAGTTCCGAATTTGGCGGGTCTTGCAAGAACCTGTGAAATTTTCAACGCACAAAAACTTGTTGTGCCGAATATCCGAGTGTGCGACGACGAAGTGTTCCAAACGATCTCCGTCACCGCTAACAAGTGGATTCCAATCGAGGAAGTGAAAGAAGAGGGTCTTGTGGAGGCGCTCAAGCGTTGGAAAGGAGATGGGTATACAATCGTTGCAGTGGAGCAAACTGCGTCCAGTCGATGCCTGTCACGTTTCGAGTTCCCCGAGAAGATTGTGATCGTTTTGGGCAAGGAGAAAGAAGGCATTCCTGTGGATGTGCTGCAGATGGTAGACGTCTGCGTGGAGATTCCCCAGTTCGGCCTCATCCGCTCGCTCAACGTCCACGTCAGTGGCGCGATTCTCCTCTGGGAGTACACCCAGCAACGTCTGACTGCCGACAACTAGAGAAAACTTCCAAGCGCGATTTGTCTGCGTCGTTTATGCACAAGTCGCGCTCCTGGTTGTACATAGAAGTAGCATTTATGCAAATTCAATACCTGTGACTTCACGCACATAAAGAATCAAATTCCACAGGTCCACAGTACTGTACTCTCGAGCTTAGGAGGCCACGTCACACGAGGAAGATGGCGCCGGCGCACGATGCCTCCGCCCCCAAGGGCTCGCCGAACGTGCTCGGGCGCGCTCTGCGCGGCAGCTCGTACCTCTTCCTCCAGAAGATCTTCACGTTCGCGATCAACTCGTTCATTCTCCGGCGTCTCCACCTGAGCGTCACAGGCGCCGTGACTGTGCAGTTCGAGCTCGCGCTCGCGACCGTGTTCCTCTTCCGCGACAGCTTCCGGCTTGCGTTTCTGCGCATGCCGTCGCTGGTCGATGCAGCGTCATCGCCGAGCGAGCGAAAGCAACGGCTCGTGAACGTCGCGTGGATCTCGACATTCATCAGCTGGATCCTCGGCTTGCTCATCGCGGTCACGATGACAATGGGCGGCGGCATGAGCGACCAGAAAGGACTGGAGGGCTACACTCGATCACTCGTAATGTACTGCGCGGCAGCGATGATCGAAGCTGTCGCAGAGCCGATGTATCTGCTGGCACACAGCTCCGTGCTTGTTGGTTGGCAAGTATCCGCACAAGGCATGGCGTTCATCGTGCGCGCCATGGTTCAGTACATCGGGATTTTCGCTTTCCAGCTGGAAGGACTCCTGTGCTATGGACTAGCCGAGCTGGCGTACGCGGTGACGCTGGTGACGGTGTTCCTTTGGTTCTTTTATTGGAAGCTTCGCGAGAACAGATCCACAAGCAGTAGTGGGATACACAGCATGACCGAGCTACTCCCATCCCTTAGCGATGGCTCTTTTTCATCGCGTACACTCTTCGATCCAGAGCTTTTGTCCATCTTGATGCCTCTCGGGGTGCAAAGCGTTGTCAAGTATTTGCTCACAGAAGGTGACAAGTGGGTGCTTTCTCTGTTCACAACACTTCAGCAAATGGGCGTTTATGGCATTGTTTTCCACTTGGGTTCGCTTGTCCCAAGAATCGTGTTTTTCCCTCTCGAAGAAGCCACAAAAACTGTGATCAGCAAATTGAACAAAGACGACGCTGATGAAGTCGCGCAGGCCAAACGATTCGTGTTGGTGTTACTCAAGCTGATGCATTTGATCGGGCTAGTCTTTGTGTGCTTCGGGACCAACTACGCGTACACACTTGTCATGATTCTTTACGGAGTAGAGAAAGCTCAAGGTGGTGTCGGGTCTTCGCTTGCAGCTTACTGTGTGTATATCCCCTTTTTAGGATTGAACGGAATATGCGAAGCCTTCGTTCACGCAGTCGGTGACAAGAGCCAGCTCATGCGCTTGAACCAGCTTATGGGCATATTCTTTGTCATCTACGCAATTTCTTCGATGGTGTTTATGTGGGGGCTCGATTGGGGAACAGTTGGCATCATTTCCTCGAACTGCATAAACATGAGCTGCCGCATCTGCTATTGTATCACATTCATCGCCGAGTACTTCCAGAGCCGGAATAACCCAACAGCAAAGCCTGTTAAGGGTTCATCCGCCGCATCTAGTGTTGTTCGTTTCTGGCGGGAGGCTTTGCCAGATCGATTGGTGTTGGCTGCATTCGGGCTGTCTTTTGCCGTGGGTGCGGTGTCTCAGCAAGTTGTGCTCGTCAACGACTCGTGGATTCGTCACGGCGTTCACGTCCTGATCGGAGGTGCATCATTCGTAATAGTACTGGTGGCACTCTACGTTCGTGAAAGAAAGCTTGTTCAAGAGGAGTTGCGACATCTCAGAAGTCGCAGTGTTGCTTCAAGACCCGCGGACGGCAAGAAGCACCAATAACTTCGAACCTACGAAAGTGCAAATTATGTACTGGAAATAAACGGAAAGTACCCGAAAGGTCGTCGCAAACCAACTCTCAACTGAGGAAATGACAGACAGATCGCGCAGGATAGCAGAATCGATTCCTGATCAGTCGTCGAGCGCAGGTGATATCATTCAAGGAGATCTCTTACGCGATGAGATTCGACAGCTCCATTTGTTGGCTCCCTGGACAAGTTATGTCGCTCACGAACCATCTTTCACAGACGAAATGAATCGGTAGGCGCTCGCAGTTCATCACCTGAGACGACACTCATGAAGATGTTGCGAGCAGTGAGCTTGCAGCTCGAGTACAGAATCTTATCTTCGACGAGCTGGAGCGATCTTATGTGAGATTCAAGAAACTGCGAGATGAGAGCTTTTCAACAGGTGTCATGACAACGAGCGCTTCAGGAGCTTTGCTCGAGAGCCGTATGGTAGTCGACGCCAAGCGTAAGATTGATACCCATCGCCTCACTCGAGATGTTCGTGAATAGAGTTGAACCTCGAGAAGAGTTGAGCTCACTTTGTTTATCCGATTTGATTGTAGATGGTAACTGCAATGAAGACAGCGATTGCGATGATAAATTCACCAAACTTTGCACCGCGTCGAGCAACATCTCCAGGGAAAGTGTCGCGGCCGACAAGTCTGCTAGGTCAGCTGCTAACTGAAAAAGAGGCTGAGAAAGCAATCGCATCCACTGCTGCCGCAGACACCGCGACTGCTGCAAGGGCGTATCGACAACAGGTGGATAGGGGGCACGATCAAGGTGCTAGCGGGATCTCGGTCCATCGTGGACCATTGTACGTTGAATTCCCCCAATCGCAACCGAGGTTGAGCGACTTGGTCGCTCAAGCCGACGCTGAGATTACTGCTGAGGATGCTGAGAATCAAGTAACGAATTTTCGACATAGACCAGTCAGTGAGAACGCAATTGAAGACGCTGGTAGTCCTGTATCTCGACGAGACCGTAAGCCCAATCGTGTGCGATACATCATGTCTACACACATGGGGGCACTTCCGCCGACGAAGAATATTCTTGAAGAGTATCCCATCCCCAAAGAAATTCTTGATGCACTTGAGGCCCATCGACACTTTCACATAGACGAATCTTCCCTCATGTCATCGTTCGAAGCAATCAAGGCCGGCAGCACGGGTGACTGGGAATGTTACTTCCGTCGGTCTGTCCCACTAGAACGCAAGCCTGTCTCGTTCGTATTATCATCCCTTGAAATCGCACATGAGCGTCCGGTTCCTCCACCAAGCGATGTTTTTCAACAGCACCTGCTCGAGTCAGCCACGAACGAAGATATAATGCTGACCGAAGTTAGGCAGTTGTACGATCATACCCACGAATCGTATCGTGATTTTCGGGCAAGTCTACACCGACATCTTGATCTTCCGTACTTGGTGGATTTGTCGCTACGAAGTTCACTCAACAGCACCAGTTACTTCCTGGAGGATGAGCTCGTATCTTCTGAACCCACGGTGGAAATCCCAGAGCGGCTACGTCGGCGTTCCAATGCTCTGATATCCAAGTGGCGCTTCGCCAAAAAGGGTGCAGTGGGGCGGATCAACACGCGACGCGGGGCCATTGCACTGCAAGTCAAAGTCGAACTATCCAAAGCACAAAGGAATGAGTTGATATCCAAGATCTGCCATTTCACGCCGAACGAAGTGCAGCTCATGGATCTTTGGTATAGCTATGATGCTGATGCGATTGAGACCATACCGTTTGATCCGATCCCGATGATGCCCGACTTGAGCAACCGATTTGATGCCGTTTGGAAGGACTTATCCATGCCGCCAAAGGAACGCCTTGACCTCGCGATCAAGTACAGCTCTCTGGAGAATTCTTCGCGACTACCGGATGCTGTTGCGTTATGGGAGGTGACGGCTGCTCTAATCAAAGAGCGGGAAGATCTACTTCGACTTGTTCGAGTTGCGATTGCAGCTCCCAAGAAAACGGTGGCTATGGTTTCAGAAGAAACAGCTCTGCTGCAAGATCTGGCTCAGACAACTTCCCACTTGAAGGAGGCATTGCTTCTAACTTACATCGAGGTTGGGGATTTTGTGACTTTCGGTGGCAATTTCTACCTTGTCAAGATGGAGCACGAGGCTGCGGAGCTTCAACAGAGTATTGTCGATAGTATTGAAGCGGCAAAACGCCGAGCATCACCCGATGGTAGCGCTGCTGATGATGTGAATGAGATAGTCGCCGCGGCTGCGGCAGCAGCTCATGCGAACGATCGTGAATCCGCTCACCGGGATACGTGGGTCTGAGTGCAAGATCAAGGAAGAAAATTGGATATCATTACATAGCTTAAGAGTCTGAGGCTTGGAAAACATGCAGTTACTATCCGTCAATGTCGGTCTTGCTCTTCTTGCTAGACTTCTTACTCTTCTTGCTCTTCTTCGACTTCGTCGACTCCTTCTCGTCAGCGCTGCTTGCTGAATCACTACTTCTCGCCACATTGGCGGTTTTTAGTTCCCCCTTGAGAAGTAGTTCGTCACGCTTCAGTTTGCCCTTGCAGGATCCGTAGGCGCGACGACCGAAGAGTTTGCCGCCAGTTGCGGCGAATAGCTCTTCATCAGTTGGCACTCGGAACTTCCGATCCTGTTCACTTGCTGCTTCCTCGCTAGAGGAGTCACTCTCTCGTGCGCGCTTTTTGCTCTTTTTGCTCTTCTTTTTGCTCTCCTTCTTCTTCTTCTTGCTCTTCTTCGCTGACTCGTCGTCGTCATCCGAGTCGGGCGCGATCTTGATCTTGCTTGCCAGCTTGTCATATGCGTTATACCACCACTGGCTCTGCTGCTCCTCGACCTTGAGCGTCTCGACGCCGATACCCATGGCCTCTTCGCGCTTCTTGACGCGCACGTAGGTGGCCATGCCCTGCTCTTCCTTGCCGAGGCCTTTGCCCTCGGTCCAGCCCATTTTCGCCATGTGGCGTCTGGCAAAGTCCGACATGGCTCCGGCCGCGCTCTCGTTCACCATGGAGCCCAGCTTCGCCATGTACTTCTTGCCCACGATCGGCACCGCCGGCGCGGCCTCCGCCGTCGCCGTCGCCGTCGCCATCGTCGTTCGGTGAGCTGGTTCCGACGGAAATGGTGGCAGGCCGCCAAGACCATCAACGCTTTCTCCTGTTCATTGGATAAAATCCGACATCATGTATTCTGTTAATACCACCAAACCACGGCTGTGGTTTTTGCCGGGCACTTTTCCACAAATTTCGACTGTCGATAGTTTTCCTAAATGTAGAGAAACCCAGCTTCAAAACGCGCGCCAATTTCTTCGAAGCGGCAAGACGCCTGCGACGGCGCGACGAGCAGCACGGCCATGCAGAGCGCGCGCGCGCGACCGCACGAGTCGCTCTTCCGCGTGCCCCTCGCGCGCGAAATCGCCGGCGACATCGGCCCCGGGGCGGCGCGGAAATGGTCGGCGATGGCTCCGACGGGCTCGCGCAGCGCCGTCCGAACGGCAACGACGCGCCTGCAGATCGTCGACCACGCGCCGGACGGCAGCGGCAGCGGCAGCGCCGTAGACGGCGCGACGATCGAACTGGCAAGCGGGATCGTGGACTTCGCGTTCAGCGGTTGTGGCGAGTTCCTCGCCGTCGCCGACGAAAGTGGGCAGCTGCATCTTATCAAAAGCCAGAGCGGGCGAGCGCTCTTCGCGTACCCGATCGTGGCGCCCAGTGCAGCAGCGAGTGATAGAATCCAGGTCGTGGCGTTCGCGACGCGGTCGCGCATCGCAGTAGATGGGAACACTCGAGAGCTCCAAGAGGACTTGATTGTGCTAACCAAGTCGGGGGTACTGATTCGGCTCGGAAGTCTCCGCTTGACGCACATTGAACGAACGCTGGCTGAGGAGGCGTCCAATAATGCGGCTCTTCGCAAGATCATGGCGTCGATCCAGTTGCAGCAAGTGAACGTGGGGAAACTGAACGGGGGAGCTGTATCCGTTCTGGTGGTACGACGAGTCAACCCTCTCCACATCTTAGCACGACTCACACACACTTATTCTCGTAGGCCCGCCGATATCCATCTTCTCTATTCGTCACGATTGCAAACCATGGAGTCGCGCTAAGTTTGTGGCGCGCTGATACAAGTGGACGGAGTAAAGATTCATCAATCAAGCGACATGCTGTTTACGAGAGCCTCGTGGGAGGGTGTGGTGTCAGAGATGCCCAGCTTGCTCTTGGAGACCGATGCCTCACGGTTCTCTCTGACGATGGAACGCTGACCTGGTTAGTTAGCGCTACTGAGAGACTTCATTTTAAGGTGACTGACGACAGGATTCTTCTCGTGCCCAGGTGGGACTGGCGTCAACTCGTTTTACTCACTCGAGTGCGCGATGTCTCGATCGACAAGTTTACTATTGTTGAGAACTATGATGACTGCAGCTCCGTTCATTCGTCTTGTCTGGTTGTCGCATCATCCAGCTGCAATCTGGGACAGATTCAACTAATTCGTGTTCAGCTCTCCTCTTCATCAAGCGCTGCAGCACTGGATGTAGCTCACCTCGAATATCAACAACCTCCCTCACGGTGTGTTGTGGGGCTTGCCACTGTCCAATTCGAAGGCAGTGGTGAGAATCTCTTGATCACTGAAGTCGACGACAACGGCTTTGAAGCCGTAATGTTCAATCTGTGCACTCCCGACGACGAAAGTGATGGGATGGAACTCGATTTGACTGAAAATTCTATGGGCAGTAGTGGATTGCAATGCAAACAGGTGCTTGATGCAGTCGACCTCTCCCAACTGACAGAGTCGCAGTTCGCTCTGGACTTTGATGAGAAGATGAAGACTTGGCTCGGCTCCATTGGCCAAGATCTCGATGATTCACGGATAATTGTCGAAAGTCTGGTTGGTTTTGCAAAACGACTTCGTCATGCGCAACATTCTGGCCAGCAAGCTCAATCATCACCACTTGTGTCAACCTGGCTTGAAAGTATCGAGTCCTCGTCTTATAGGTGGACAACTTTCACGCTTCTCTTACCCACGTCAAGTACTGCGTTAGCGAACTCACAGCTGCTTAACAATCGTTGGCGCGAGTTTTTGAAGGCCAACCTTCTCGACCTGATGTGTAATTATTTGAAGCGAGGAATGATGCGAGCAGTCAGTATATTGTGGCAACGCCACGCCCGAGAAGATGCTCTTCAACGAATCGAATCTATCCTCGACTCGGTTCCGGAAACTCTTCCATTTCTTACATACGAGAAGTGGCTCCAGCATGATGTTGTCCCGGGAGTTGTGAAGTTCGTCGAGCGCCAAGTGAATCAAGCATCCTCGAGCGCCTCAAGAACAGTACAAATCCTAGGTCGCTGGATTCTTCGAGGTGTTCAACGCTTTGCCAATGAAGACGATGTTGAGACAGCTCTCAAGCTCTGCAGCTTATTGAAGCCACGTGAAAGCGTGACTCATCCTGACGGAGGTCTACGATGGGTCTCGCTGCGACTACTGAGCTCAAATCATTCCAAGTCATCTGAAGCCGAGTGTGAGGACCCACTTGAACAGATCGAGAAGGTCTCTCAACAGCTCGAACACGTGAAGTATCTGGACGACCATCATGGCTTCAAAATCTCCCTGGCCGTGTTCGCACAGGTAGGAGCCCTAGGATGCTCTGATTGTTTTGAAACGTTGCTGATGACGAATTGTTTAGGAGACACCTATGACCATTGCGATGAGTATGCTTGATCGCTGCCACTCGGCCGAAACTGTATCATCGGAAGTGCAGCATCACGTGGCTGCATACCTTAATTACTGCGGGAAAACCGCTGACCCAGTTTTGCTCGACTATATCAAAGAAGCCATCGACTCCGTTCCAAAAACTTCAAATACTTCCGAGCAATCAAGACTGATAGCAATTCTCCGCGAGATCCTTGATGTGGAGATTCGAGCATCGGCAACATTACTCTTCCTGGGAGCACTTTTACCACCATTCTCACCCCAAGTGAAGCAGTTCACAAAAGAGTGTGTTCAATGGGATACACGGCAAATCGACGCCATTCAAGAACACGCTCGTCTCATGGAAATTCAGGATATGCTGACAAGCTATGGGATAGCTCGGTTCCAGTTCGGTGACGCCCGGAGTGGTTCACGCTTGGTATCGCATATTCTCTCTCAAGTCTCTCGTGACTCAGCGTTTGATGACGCATTGCAGCTTGTACGTGCATACAGTCACCTAAGTCTTGAGCGCGCTGGACTCGAGTACTTCGAGAACATGCTTACCATTGAGCCTCTTCCAGCGGGTGGCAACCTCGATGCTGTGGTTGCGCGGCGATCAAGATGCATACGATCTGCTGTTGCTCTGATGAAAGATCATTTCTCAATACGAGGAGAACTTTGGAGAATTACCTCAGTGATGGAAGAAGCAACATTGCTTGGTCTCGCGGTCTTAGAACTTCGAGAAGCTGAAGCAGAACGCAACCTTGCAAAAGATTCAAGGCGGCATAGTTCTACGAGCTTGCTCTCTGTGGACCTCTTTCTTAAAGTTTTCCAGGCAGCTGTCGATGTGTTTATTTCTGAGCTGGACGATTCACTCTACAATTCGAATGATAGTGGGATGGGATCGAGTCTATCGAAAGAAGGAATGCTTCTATGCGGACAACTGGTGTCTGACCTCCAGCGTGTCCAGCGAATGCACAGTGAATGGGGAATTGTAGTCTCTGTGAAGACAATACGTTGTCCAGATCGAGTATCTGAGCGCGTGAAGGCATTCATGAAGCCAAGCACGATGTTTGCAGGAAAGGAGACGGTTCAAGTAGGGACAAAGTCATCTCGCCAACCTCAAACTGGCAAGGGAAAGAAAAGGGCACTTGGGGCATCGGTTTTGAGTGATGTAAGCGCGCCAAACAAGAAACCCAAGTCCATTCCATCTGGGAGCATGACCAGCCTGCGCGACGATGAACAGCAAGACGACTGCCAAACAAAACTCGAGTTTGATTTACATCGATTCGCTACGCACTTGGGAATGAGTGGGGATGTATATCATTCCCTCGTTGCTCAAACTGCCGCCGAGCACGGTGATATCATCAAGGCAGTCAAATACTCGCGGGATTTGTTTTCTCGGCGACGTGGATTGTCAACTGCGACTAAAAACTCTGACAATAATTACCTCAGCGTTATGACCAGTGCTTCAGGACTTGCCCTCAAGAACATCTCTCTTTCGATGTCGAAATACACAGCGATGCACACAGACAACATTTACAGCCTCGCTGTCCAGGGACAGCATGCTTTGGCCCCAATTCAGATTGCACGAATGCAAGCTCCACTCTTTTCACTCGAACTGCTGCAATACGCGATCTGTTTTTGCGATATCGAATCATTCGAGGAGACATTCCTTCTTCTAAAGACAGCCACTCTGTCGAATGATATCCTAAGATTTACTCATCTGGGGGGCTTTGGTGGACACAAGCGTCTCAACGAAGAGGAGACGACAATTTACGACCGGTGGTTTCGAGAGAGCTCTATGTGTGTGCTTGACAGTGCTCAAACAATGAGCCTCGTGACTCGCTTCGCAATCTCTGAGCACAGACTACTCGTCGAGTACGGAAACGTTGTGCCGCTTGGTGTCGTGGACTCAAATTCGCCCATTTTACACCAGGAGTTTCTTGCCTCCAAGCGGTTTGTGACGTTCTTAGTTGAAAACAACGCTGATTTACTCAGCTTGCAGGTGATTCTTTCGATGCGTTGGCTTCCAGACGATGCGATTGCCTTAGCGCAAACCCAGATTGACAAGTTGATCTCCACGGTGTTTCAGTCTCGTAAGATCGACAGCTTTCTTGCTCTCGGTCTAATGCTCTCTATGGATCAACGCGATGCGTTTCATGCTTTCCGTCGGCAGATCTCCAGAGAGAACGTAGCAAAAGACTTCAACCGCTTTCAGCAGCTAGCCAAAATTGGGTCGGATTCGGCTCGCGCATGGCAACAGATTGCGTTTCTCAACCAGTGCATGGAGCTCGAGGGCAATGCTCGTTGGTGGCACTTCCTCAACCTCCTGGATATTGAGTGCGATCAGAAGGCGTTCCAGAGCGAGCGCCGCGACCTAAACTATATTCGGGACTTAGTTCCAATTCTGCTTGTAAAGAGCAGCTTCGATTATTATACGATTCAAGAGTTCACTCGACACTACCAGATCGATGACAGCTTTCCAGCACTTGTCTATGTGGAAGCTTTGTTGACAAAGCCAGAGGCGTCAACTTCCAGTAGTTTGGAATACCAGGACAAGATCGTAGGAGTGCTCGAGGATATTCACGAGCAGCGCCTCATGTCCTTGCTGTTAAAAACGCTCCCCAAGGTTGATGGAACGGATTATGATCGTCTAATCTTCATCTTCCAACTCTTGCTCGAACAACCCTCTTACGCAGACAACGAAGAGGTTGAGAGACGAATCCAAGTGTTGCACGTTCTAAAGGCTTTTGGATCTAATACTCGCGCACATGTTGAGAGAAAGTTCATAGGAAAGGATGACGATCTCGACCCGAACGAAAACGACGAGGCGAAGATGAAGTCGAAACGAGTCTGCTTTCATCGATTAATGTCAAAACCGCGAGAAGTGCTGGCCGAGATTCTGACGACGCGAAGTTTCGAGATTTTAACGAATTTGGTTTTGCCATTGCGGCTTGAGCCTGACGAGTTACTGATGTTGCTTCTCAAGAATGTCGTAGCGTACCACCGCTCAGAGTTATCGTCTTCTCCTAACAATGGCACGAGGCCGATGTCTGGGTCTGAGTTGGAGCGTCTCTTTGACATTCTGACAAGTTTAAAGGCCGCAGAGAGCAAGATTACTGCTGGCGAATGGCTTGCAGAGAATCTACCGGTCTCCTCTCATAAACTGCGAGCACTTGAGTTTGCTCTGCAAGCCGCACTCGCATCGTCAGGGGAGCATACGGGACGAGTGAACAATAATACCTTCGTTGGCGTCGAAGCCCTGACAAGGATTGAGCACAAAGTTCTGCGGACGAAGGTCCAACTAGTTCTTGCAGACAGTGCCACTGACCGATCCACACCCGTGATAGAAGAGGAACTACTCAAATTTCTCCCTAACCAGCCGAGGGAGGTGTTTTATGAGCTCTACCGAGGATTGGAGGATGTGGTTACTTCCACCTCGCTTCGATTCACTCAGCACAGTAACTCTATGGTTCATAAGATTGCTGATCGAGTCGCGTCTGTGCTGGGTTTACCAGCCAACGAGCTGCGTGTCGAGATGATACGCGAGCTTTTGGTCAAAGACGCAGTATACAGCGTTCCCCAGAGGAGGGACGACCGTCGCAATGGTGGGCTTGTGCACGAAGAAAGCGTATTTGTTTCAATGGAACATGAGGAACAGGAAAAACGAGATGAAGAGATCATGCGCAGGATATTCTCCATCTCCTCTGTTGTTGCGAGCAATTTTTGTCACCAAAGCAAGTCACCTCACGCGATCTCGATGATCCAATACCTTGTCAAGTTTGCACAAGACACGAAACCTCGCGCTGGGGTAACCTATCGTGCCAAGCTTCGAGCTGCTCGAACTGCCCTTCACCTCGCGCAGTCACACCCAACGGTTGTTCTGGCAACTGTCGAAACGGAGATGCAGCTCGGAAAATTCGAGGAAGTGGTGAAAGAACTTGTTGACTATGTTCGCCACTGCAAGCACATGATCGTCTTCGAAGAATACCGCGTTCCGTATGAAATGGGCTTCATAATGAGAGCAAAGAAAGAAGCTCTCGTTCGTAGTTTACTTCGACAACACTCAGGGACGGATGGTTGGGTTCTGAGGTGCGCTACAAACTTGATGCTAGACTTTGACGTTCAAGCGCCAGATCTGTGGGAGTTTGTATTGAAAACGATGAACCAGCTACGAATGTACCGTTCGCTCTCCCGAGCTCTGAATGGTTTGAGTGAACTATCGTTCTTGAGAAGTATCACGGGTGTGGACGATGTCTGGGAGTCAACATTACTGTCGCCTCTGCTTCAGCTCAAAGCCTTGGGTCAAGACCAGGCTGCTAAGATGGAGAGAGGTTTCGGGGACTCAATTCCACACCCCGAGGGAAATTCAAGTGGGAAGTTTGGAGATGTGCCAGTGACAGCTATTCGCACGGAGCTGGAATTGATGGTGACGATGCTCCAGAAGTGCCCGTTCCTTGACCAGATTGACGTGGGATCTTTCGTGATACACCTTCGGGACCTCACAGTCAAATACTCGGACACCAGTTTATCAGAAGTTGACCTATCCAGCTACGCTGTGCGATGCGCAATGTTAATCCCTCGGCCGAGTGCTCGACTACAAGCAATTTACCGAATCATTCAGAGTGGTGCGTACATGCAAGTACTGGACCAAGTTTGCGACTCGTCAACTCTCAGCGACGACTCATCTGGACAAGATATGCTCAACCGAAATGATAGTGACGAAGATGATGAACAGTTCGCTGTGCTAGAGGCGACGTTTAAAGAGTCGGTCCGTCGTGACGAGCATGAGAAGCTTCTTGGATCTCCGTATGAGCCTGCATTTCTTGAATTTTTGGCTCTCACCGGAGCCATCGATCGAGCTCTCGGTTTGATGTAAGTTCCTTTCTGTTTTGGACGCTTGATCAATTGAGAGCTAGTGCTGAAGGTTCTTGTCACGTAGGCTGAAGACCAAGCGCCTCGAAGCAGCATCGATGCTTGTGGAGTTGTATTATGAGTCGAATCCTGAGCGCGCCCCACCAGATTGGTCTGTGGATGCATCAAACTCAGGGGCACACATTCGGTGGAAGTTTCTTCAGCAGTATGTTGCGCGCTCGACTTCACATCACCTCGCTGAATATCGCCAGCCAACAGAATCATGATGAGCACTCAACTCGTCTATTCTATCCACGTGATGGGCGCACCTAGCATGATTATCTACTGTGGGGTGTCGATTCGTTCCTCAGCGAACATAATACGCAAATAAACCCACAAGCCGAAGAGGACTACAATGTAGCCGACCATGAGCATCAACGATTGCGTCGACATTGGGGCGTCTTCTGAATCATGGTGAATACCCGCCTGCACCTGAAGCACTCCACTTGCATTCATTGTGATCGTCACAGGGTGTTGGAACTCCCCAGCCTTTCCAATCTTGTCTCTCGGTATTGGGAAGTTGAAGTCAGAGATGTGGTCGTTTTCCTGAGCAATGTCGGACTCTCCTTCATATACTTGGATAGTAAGACCGCGTTGGCCATCTTCGAATGTCTCGAAGTACTTCGTCACAGAAACCGGAATACGGCTATTCTTTGGGAGCAGCACTTCCATTTTGCCGTCAGCCTTCTCTAAACCGATAGACAGGGGAATCACATCCATCATCAGAACATCTCGAAACACTCGCTTGTCCAGCCCGCTTAAGATCGCGGCCTGGATCGCAGCACCTTCGCAGACCACCTCGTCAGCATTCACCGACACGCATAGTTCCTTGTTGTTGAATAGCGCTGACACTTTGGAGCGGACGATCGGAATCCGCGTGGACCCACCAACCATTATGACTTCATCGATATCAATTGCTTCCACGCCGGCCTCTTCCAGTACGTCACTGACGATGTCAAGACAACGCGTCCAGATTGACGAACATAGTGATTCAAACTTCGTCCGTGATAACGTCAATTTGAATGAAGTCTGTTTTCCGAGTGCTGCAATGTGCTCGAGCTCAATCTCGACGGATTCGTTGCTGGATAAATCCAGTTTGGCTTGTTCGACGTGGCGCTTGATCTGGATGAGATCGGCTTGCGACAAAGCCGAGCGCCCCACACCCCTCAGCTTCTGCAGATTCTCGAGCACGTAGCCTATCACCAGGTCGTTGATATCTTCTCCTCCCAGGTTTGTATCGCCACCGATGCCGAGCACTTCGAACTTGCCGTCATGGATGGCAAGGAGCGAGACATCAAGCGTACCGCCACCAAAATCCACGACGACAACGTGCTTCTCCCCTGAGAGAAACAGTCCATAGGCCATGGCCGCAGCCGTCGGCTCATTCAGCAGTCGGATAGCCTTGAAGCCAGCCATCTGCGCACTCAGAATCGTCGCCTTGCGTTGCGAGTCGTTAAAGTACGCCGGGACCGTGATCACGACGTTCTCAATCCGCTTTTTGTCCCAGTAGGCCTCAGCCGAGGCCTTGAGTTCTTGTAAAATGGCTGCCGAGACTTCCTCAGGCTGCACGACGACGGACTCGCCACTTCGGCGCACCTGAACAGCGGCATTGCCTTGCTTCGTCGCCACAATCGCGTGGGTGGCAAACTTTTTCGAGATCTCCACGGCCTTGGAGTCGAACCGCTGGCCCATGAGCCTCTTGATCGTCCGCACGGTGTTGCCTACCGGTTCGTACTCCTTAGCGACTGCAGCATTCCCGACTGCGACCTCGTGGCTGTCAGGCTTGAAGTGGACGACCGACGGCGTCGTGCGGCCGCGGTCTTCGCGGTTCTTGAGGATCTTGACGTGGTTGCGATCCACGAGCCACATACCCACGCCTGCACACACGGAGATCAGGCGCTCGGAGAGAGGAAGCAGAGAAGGCCAATCGTCGCGTACATGAGTTGGTCGTGCCCAGGTCGATGCCGATGCACAGCGAGCCGTCCTGGAAGCGGTCGGCATCGCTGCCCCAGCTGTCGTACGTGTGGTCGTCCATCTTGTCTCGCCACTTTGGTCTCCTCTGTCAACCAAGGCAGAATCTTTTCAACCAATCACCACTAGATTCTTAATGTTTTAACCAATCAAATGACAAAATTGTTGCTTGTACGTGGTTTCCCGCCAAAGCAGCAACTCCGACGACGTCGAAAGCGGCCGATTTCGGACGTCTCCTCGGCTGCCTCAGTATGAGTCGCCGCGCGCCGTTCCGCCCCATCCACGAGCATTTCCAGAGGCCGAGCCACGCGGCCGTCGCGTTCGCGAACGAAACGATCGATTTGACCGAAGAGGACGCCGGCTTCGCGCCGTCCAAGTCGGCGTCGCGACCGCGGTCTTTCTACGAAGACGACGACGATCTGGAGGAGAAAGACACCTATAACGCGAACGTCTGGCAGAGCAACACCACCGACGAGAACAGGGAGCCTAATACTGCACTCGACTTGATCCGAGGCGCAGCACGGGACGCCTCGCCGCTGTGGACAGCGCGTAAACGCGACCGCCCAAACGATTTGCTGGATGAGCCGCGGAGACAGAAAAAGAAACCCGGAGCCCCCTTCAGAACGCTCGAATTCCCGACATCGTCGTCCGCAGCGACCGCGCCGACGCCTGCGGCACACCCGTTCTTCAGGAAGCAAGCCCAACCAGCGGAGCCGACCAGCAGTGGATCCGATGCCAAGGATCAGATAGCTCGCGCAAACAAAATCATCTTCGGGAACTCGTCCTTCCGCAAGAATCAGCGCGAAGTAATTGAATGCACGATGCGCAGACAGGACTGCTTCGTGCTCATGCCCACTGGTGGCGGCAAGAGTCTGTGCTATCAGGTACGCTCTCGTGTCGAATGGATAGCTGCGTTCCTCATCATTGTGGACTAAGGTGACTCGATCTGTACCTAGCTCCCCGCGGTGCTTTCGGCAGGTGTGACTATTGTCGTGTCTCCGCTCTTATCCCTCATCCAAGATCAGGTCACTTCACTCATCCGGAATCCCCGTTACGGCATTCCAGCAGGATTTCTCTCGAGCCAGACGGGAATCACGCTCAAGCGAGCTATAACTTCGGAACTGAGGAGAAAACACCCAACGATCAAGCTGCTGTACGTGACACCCGAGAAGCTCGCGAACTCCCAGGAAATGATGGAGCTGTTAGAAATTCTTCACAAAAATGTGAGTGTTGGCGATCCCGAGTGCGATTTCTGGGCCAACTGAACGTCGAATCTACTTGTACGTGATAGGGAAATCTTGCGCGGTTTGTGATCGATGAAGCCCATTGCGTGAGTCAGTGGGGGCACGATTTTCGTCCTGACTACAGCAGACTAGGACTTCTCAAGTCAACGTTCCCAGATGTGCCACTGATGGCGCTGACTGCTACTGCTCCTCCAAAGGTCATTCAAGCAGTACAACGATCACTCAAGATCTCGAAGGCCCCCGTGTTCTCGATGAACTTCAACCGCCCAAACTTATCCTTTGAGGTGCGCGACAAGCCCATACCAGAGGCAAAGGCTTTGGAAGCCCTTCACACAATGATCACGACCGATTTTCGAAAAGACGCCGCTGGAATCGTGTATTGCATGACAAAGCAAGAGTGCGAAGACGTTGCGAACTACTTGTTTGACAGAGGGGTGAGTGCCGACTTCTACCATGCTGGCCAGTCCAACACCGACCGTCAACTAGTCCAGGAGGCATGGCAGAATGGCCAAGTGAACGTCGTGTGCGCGACCATCGCGTATGGAATGGGTATCAATAAGGCTGACGTGCGGTTTGTGATCCACTACTCGGTGGCGAAATCGATCGAGGGTTACTACCAGGAGGCGGGTCGGGCAGGAAGAGACGGCAAGCCGTCCAAATGTGTTCTATTCTATAGCAGCAAAGATGTATCTAAGATGCGTAGCATCCTGTATTTACCGTCCAAGGGCATGACTGCTAAGACACGCGCCGTGCATCTGGAGAAGCTGCGCGACATGGCAGAATATTCTGAAGACGAGACAACCTGCCGCAGAAAGTTTTTGGTCTCCTACTTCGGCCAGACCTTCAACAAGCAGGACTGTGGCGCAACGTGTGATAACTGCAGGCGATACCAGAGCGTGAGTGATGCCGTCCGCGGAAGAGGTGCTCAGGATGGTGGCAGCGGTGTTGCACTGAGTCGGCGAGCTTAAATGAAGGAAACTTTTTCGGTTGTATTGGTGTATGATCTAATCATTCCACTGCTTCTTACACGACACACACTTGTAGAACGTCGTAGATGGCTCATCGGCAGAGCGGATCTGAATCTGCATGAAGTACGCCTGGGTATGCTCACAGTGAGGGCAGCGCGCTGTTGGCGCAAGACATTCAGTGAGGAGTCTGTGAGACTTGGCGCATCCAGTCCGTCTCTCGTACCTTCAGTTTGATCCACGTTTTCCCAGGCCTCTTCTCCGCCGAGAACGTCGTCGACCTGCTTGCGCTGAAGCGGCACCTTCTTCTCGACCTTGTCGTTGATCTTGAACAGGTACGGACAGGCTTGACAGAAGAAGCGCATGCCGTCGGCCTAATGAGAGTCCGCATTCAAGATGAGACCAAGTGCACTCGAGAGAGCAAAGCACGGCGCGTGGCTTACGTCGGGCTCGACGAGCAGGATGTTACCGCACGAGGGACAGAAGTGCATGGCGAGTGTCGGCGCGGCGAGGAGCTGGTGGTCGAGGGGATGCCAATGGTGGTGGCGACCAAAACATTCTCCAAAGATCAATTGATTGGCTAAAACAACGATAAGAGCGAACTGGATTGGATAAAACTGTGTGCAACCGTTGCTACAGGGATCGCAAGGCATCGCCGCCACTCGCGAAAGACTTGATGGTGTTCTCCAGCACCTTGAACGACATGACAGACTTATCGTAGATCGCTTCGAGGCCCCCACACTGGCGTTCGACGGTGATCTGACGACCAGGTCACGGGCGTCAGTTAGGAAGCTCGAGAAACCTAGTTCACAGAATCGACTTACGGTCCCGTGGACATCCTTGAAGTAGCCACTCGGAAGTGGAGCAACAGTGATTACAACTGTGGCAAGCTCGGCGAGAGCGGGTGTCTGCAGCCACGTGAGAGTGAGAACTGTGAATCGCGAGTTGAAGAGCTCACCAGGGTGCATACAAGAGCGGATGATTCACTTGAGCCGTCCGCGTCCGCATGACTTAGAACAACCGTATTCACGTTGCCTTGAGACGCGGGCGCGAGTGCACGGCAGCAACGCAAGAACTGGATGAGCTGTTCACGTCCCCATTGCCACTTAAACGTGCTGAGGTCGTCAACCACGATCGACAAAGGAAGCGAAGCTCGTGCTGCAGCTGAGACTTCGTCGCGAATCTTCGCAAACAGGGATGAGCTCGAGAGACTGCCGGTTGATGCGTCTGAGAAGCAATCGATGACACGTAGTGTTTGTTTCTCAATGGAAGCGTTCAGGTTGACACCCTGCGATCAGAGCGCGATGCCACATCAGAGCAAATCCACGGGCTCACAATAGATCAAACACACACCAGTTTGCGTCCGACAGCACAATAGTGCTCGACAGAGTGGGTTGTCGTTATAAAGCAAACCCGGTGGCCTACCACACACAGCTAAGGCTCAGATGACAATCGATCGCTGGGAGCGCACGCATCCCACGCACCCGCCTTGAGGAAAAGAGCGACGAAGTGGTGCACGAGGAACGCGCCGCCCGCTTCCACGCAGTCGTGGATCGCCACGAACTGCCCGCGCGGCGCCGCCGCCGGCGTCCAGTGGAGCCCTTCGCCCAGCGCATACAGCGGCTCGGCCATTTCTCGTGGGTGGTCTCACTTGAATGACATGACAAGTCACATTTTGTGATCATCAGCAACACATTCTGTGACACAAGAATGCCACGCCACGCTGGACAATGTGAGCTTCATTCTCGCAGCATCAACTGAATCCATGTTGTCGCCACTGCACTGTCCTTGGCAACAACAAACTGCTCGATTGTGTTCCACGACTGCTAGTCTGCGACCATCGCGATCTGAAAGGCGACACCTCATTGCGCGATTTCCCAGTGTCCGCTCAAGTCAAACGTCAACTACCAAGTTTCATCACCGCGATGTCGTTGCCAGCAGTCCCACCCACATACAAGGCCTTCGTCTATGAGTCCTACGGCAAAATCGACGATGTGCTGAAGCTCCAAGAGGTCAAAACCGAGCCGCTCGCCGCAAACTGTGTGCGCGTCCGAGTTCACAGCGTGGCTCTGAATCCGATCGATTACAAGGTTGTCGAGTTTCTCGGTCAGCTGTTCACAGGTGGATCTCCCAGCGCAGAGAAACCGTACCGTATCGGATTCGATTTTGCTGGTGTTGTGTCCGAAGTCGGCAGCGATGTCCTGAAGAATGGCAAGTTCCAAGTGGGGGACGAAGTGTTTGGTATGGCGCCATCCAATGGCGTGGGGTCACTGGGAGAGTACTTCACAGTGGACGCATCCCTGGTCGTTCCCAAGCCTCCTCAGTTGAGCTTTGATGAGGCCGCAGCGATCCCGTTGGTATCTCTGACAAGTTACCAAGCACTTGTCGATCACGCTAAAATCAAGTCCGGCGACCGCGTCTTGATCCTTGGGGGCTCGACATCGGTCGGCATCTTTGCGATTCAATACGCGAAGGCGATCGGCTCGTTCGTGGCAACGACGGCGAGCACAACTAAAGTCAACCTGGTGAAGTCGCTCGGTGCTGACCAAGTCATTGATTACACACAAGAGACATGGAGCGACTTGCTAGCGCCGCACTCGTTCGACGTTGTATACGACTGTGCGGTTGAGCCTACATCGTGGGATTCGGCTGCCCAGGTCGTTCTCAAGAAAGAGACAGGAAGATTTGTGACGCTGATGGGGCGTGGGCCTGCACCGGCCGAGAGCAAGTTTGGCGCAACTCGCCACAAAGTGTTTGCGCGAGCAAGTGGAGAACAGCTCACAACGATTGCAGAGCACGTCAATCGAGGCCAGATCCGTCCAGTGTTGGACTCTACGTTCGATTCAAACCACCTGATGGAGGCATTTGCCCGAGTGAAATCGGGTCGTGCTGTTGGTAAAGTCGTCGTGAATCTACGCGATCTTATTCACGGGTGACGTAGGATCCTGATGAACCCATCTCGTGATTCGGCCAAGAAGAAACAGAAAGCCCAGATAACGCAGGTTCGATTGAGCGAACGTAACTATGGATAGAATCGATTCAACTACAGGCTACTGTTGGAAATTCCATGATTATCACGTTAGGGGCCTTTCTGAGTCAAAGACAACCTTCTCAGCGAAAGAGAGAGAGAGAGAATCGATGAGAACAAACTCACGTATCCGATGACAGCGTGTCAGCTTCATTCCTCTCAATGATTATCACGTGTGCATTTTGTCAGCGTGAAGGACAATCATGCAACTCTCCTCTTGTCTGTCCGAGCGAGCTGAGCTCAGTCTCCAAATTCCGAAGAAGACAAGATACAATCAACTGATGCCGCAACTTCCGTCGAGGTACCAGACGTTCACATACGAGCGCTATGGTGCGATTAGAGATGTTCTTGAGTTGAAGCACGTCGTCACCGAGGCACTCGAGCCAACGGGATATCCGCATTAAGGTTGCTTACGCAGCGCTGAACCCAGCTGACCATCTCATAGTCGAAGGAGCGGGTGAACGCGTCATCGGAGGGTTTCCGTCACCAGACAAACCATACCGTATCGGCTTTGACGTAGCCGGAGTAGTCGTCGAAGTGGGAGAAAGAGCCACGAACAAGTTCAAGGTCGGAGACGAGGTCTTCGCCTTGACTTCGATTGAAGGGATCAGCACTCTCAGTGAATACGTAACGATTGATCCGAGCTTTGTAGCACACAAACCTCAGTCGCTCGATCTCAAGCATGTCGCTCGATCAGCATGCCGCGGCGGTTCCAGCAGTCTCGTTAACAAGTTACCAGGGCATCGTGGAGCATGCCAAGCTCCAAAAGGACGAGAGAATCCTGGTCGTGGGAGGGTCGACTTCGGCTGGCATGTACGCAATCCAGCACGCGAAGACCATCGGTGCGTACGTCATTGCTACTGCCAGCACCGCGAAAATGGACTTCATCAAGTCAATCGGTGCTGGTGAGGTGATCGACTACACGACGACCAAGTGGAGCGATGCCATTCCACCCCACTCGTTGGACGTGTTTTACGACTGTGGGATCGAGCCGGCATCATGGGATGGGGATGCTCAGATGGTGTTGAAAAAGGGTGGGAGTCGTTTCGTGACACTGGTGCCTGGACTTCCAATCTCTAAGAGCAAGTTTGGGGCGACACACTCGGCAGTTTTCTGCTACCCGTCTGGTGAGCAACTCACTGAGATCGGCAAACTAATCGACGCTGGGAACATCACTGTGGTTGTGGACTCGGTCTTCCCGTTTGAGAAGACACTTGAGGCGCTAGAGAAGGTGAAAAGTCGTCGCGTGCTCGGCAAGGTCGTCATCGAGATGTGAGGCCTCCAGCTCAGGTCATTGAATTCGATATGGCTACAGTGAGCAGTTGTGAAGTGTAGCTTGTCAAGGTCAACAGTGCCAATAAAACAGTTGAGTTCACTGACTTTTCCATCCACACAAAAGTACACGCCTCTCCTCCGTGAATCGCGTCTCACTCAGCAAACAGACTAGAAAAGCAGCCATGGCAACCGTGCCCCAGACGTACAAGGCATACGTGTATTCTCGCTATGGGAAGATCGACGACGTGCTCAAGCTCGCAGACGTTGCGACTGAGCCCTTGCCTGCGTCTCATGTGCGGGTCCGCTTGCGCAGCGCGTCGCTGAACCCGATTGACTACAAGGTCGTCGAGGTGTACGGCGCCGCGTTCACCGGAAGCACTCCATCCGAAGACAAGCCCTTCCGCATCGGCTTCGATTTCGCGGGCGTGGTTGCTGAAGTCGGAGCGGAAGTCACAAGCTATCGTGTTGGGGACGAGGTATTTGGGAAAGGATCCCGAAACATCGCAGGATCGCTCGGCGAGTTCTTCGCGATCGACGCTTCTCTGATCGCCCTCAAGCCCAAGACGACCGACTTTGACGGTGCTGCAGGAGTACCGGGTGTCGGACTCACTAGCTACCAGGCTCTCACGGAGCACGCAAAGCTCCAGCCAGGAGAGCGCCTTCTTGTGCTCGGAGGCTCTTCTTCCTGCGGCATCTTCGCGATTCAGCACGCAAAGGCTATCGGAGCTCATGTCGTCGCGACGACGAGCACGAAGAACGTCGAGTTTGTCAAGGCTCTCGGCGCAGACCAGGTCATCAACTACCGTACGCAGCAATGGGGCGACATTCTGGAGAAGCACTCGATCGACGTGATCTACGACTGCGGCGTGGAGCCCACGTCGTGGGAAGACCGAGCCCAGGATGTGCTCAAGCAGGACACAGGTCGTTTCGTCACGCTGCGACGCGGCCTCACGCCGAGCGCGGCAAAGTTCGGCGCCACGTACGCGTCGCCGCTGACCAAGCCGTCCGGCGAGGACCTCACTGCCATCGCGGAGCTCGTGGACGCCGGCAAGATCCGACTCTTTACAGACTCGGTCTTCTCGTTCGACAAGGTGCTGGAGGCGTTCGCGCGCGTCAAGACCGAGCGCGCCGTCGGTAAGGTCATCGTGCAGGTGGCGACGGGGCCGTGAGATCACGTTGCGCTGTCTGTCACGTCATCAGCGAGGATTGGCTTGCGCTCCGTCCAATGGCGAGACCATCTCCCTCGCTGTCGATTCCTCCACTGCTTGGCTTCAACATAGCAGATTCGTAATCTCTCCATGTAAAAAACCACCAAACCACGGCAACAATGATCCCCTCAATAGTTTACACCCGTCGAAACAGACCGGAGCTCTTTGCTTCATGCATCCAGATCTACTTTTTCGAACTCGATCGAACATCCCACCATGGCATCGATCCCAGCATCCTACAAGGCCTTTGTCTACGAGAGCTTTGGCACGGTCGAGGACATCCTCCAGCTCAAGGAGGTGTCCACCGAGCCACTCCCAGCGACCCACGTGCGGGTCCAGGTCCACAGCGCCGCGCTCAACCCGATCGACTTCAAGGTCCCGGAGATCTACCAGTCGGCCTTCGCCAAGTCCGCGCCAACGCCTGAGAATCCGAGCCGCATCGGCTTCGATGTCGCTGGTGTCGTTGTCGAGGTCGGCAGCGACGTCACCGAGTTCAAGATTGGTGACGAGGTTTACGCTATGGCTGGCAAGGGCAAGTTCGGATCGCTGGCCGAGTACTACTCGCTCGACAAAGAGTTTTTCGCCCTCAAGCCCAAGAACCTGGACTTTGACCACGCCGCCGGTGTCCCGCTCGCCGCGCTGACCAGCTACCAGGGTCTGCTGGAGCACGCCAAGCTGCAGCCAGGAGAGCGGATTCTCGTGATCGGCGGATCTTCGTCGACGGGCATCTACGCGATCCAGCACGCGAAGGCCCTCGGTGCCTACGTCACCGCCACTACGAGTACCAAGAATGTGGAGACTGTCAAGTCCCTCGGGGCCGACGAAGTGATCGACTACCGCTCGGTGAAGTGGGGCGAGCAGATCGAGAAGCACTCGCTCGATGTCGTCTACGACTGCGGCGTGGAGCCGCTTTCCTGGGAGGACGAAGCGCAGGTCGTGCTCAAACAGCAGACTGGCCGCTTCGTCACGCTCAAGCGCGGGCTCAAGCCGAGTCCGGCCAAGTTCGGGGCTTCCTACGCTGAGGTGTTTACGACTCCGTCGGGGCGAGACCTCGCGGAGATCACCAAGCTCTACGAGCGTGGAGAGGCTCGCATCGTGATCGACTCGGTCTTCCCGTTGGAGAAGACCAAGGATGCCTTCACGCGGCTCAAGACGGGCCGAGCTGTCGGCAAGATCATCGTCAAAGTGCTGTAAAGTGCGAGTGCACAGTGGACATGTTTTGACTGGTGTGCATTTTGGGGTATTTCGTCTCTGATTGGCTCAGTGATTAACCACCAAAGTATTCGCACAGACCTGATGAGTCACACCATTGGATGTGTGACTCATCCCGTCTTCACACGCTCAACTAGTTAGACGACCTGTGTTCGCTGGACTTCCATTCGTGAAAAGGACTCAAGCTGATCAGAGAGCCATGGCGACCATCCCTTCAAGCTACAAGGCTGTCATCTACGAGCGCTTCGGCAAGACCGAAGACATTATCCAGCTCAAGGAGGTCGCGACGGAGCCACTGCCGGCGGGCCACGTGCGCGTGCGCGTCCACTCGGCAGGGCTCAACCCCATCGACTGGAAGGTGCCCGAGATCTTCAAGGCGCCGTTCCTTAGCCGCCCCGAACCGACGCCGGAGGCTCCCTACCGCTTTGGCTGGGACGTCGCCGGTGTCGTCGCGCAGGTCGCCGCAGATGTCGAAGGCTTCAAGGTCGGTGACGAGGTTTACGCTATGGTGGGCGAGCGCAAGTTCGGATCCGTGGCTGAGTACTTAGCCGTCGGCGCGCAGTATCTTGCGTACAAGCCCAAGATGCTGAGCCTTGACCAGGCTGGTGCAGTTCCTTTGTCTGCACTGACGAGCTTCCAGGCGGTGACGACTCACGGCAAGGTGCAGGCTGGCGAGAAGGTGCTGATCCTCGGAGGTTCCTCATCGACCGGCATTTTTGCCATCCAGTTTGCCAAGTCTATTGGAGCTTACGTGATCTCAACTACGAGCGCGAAGAACGCCGACTTCGTGAAGTCTTTGGGTGCGGATGAGGTGGTTGACTACACGACCCAGCAGTGGCGCGAAGTGGTTGCCAAGCACTCAGTCGATGTGCTACTTGACTGCGGGATGGAGCCGCTGTCGTGGGAAGACGGCGCGCAGGAAGTTCTAAAGCAAACGACAGGACGATTCGTCACCCTCGAACCCGGCCACGCATACACGAAGGCAAAGTACGGAGCTTCGACCACCGCTGTGATCGGCCTGCCGTCGGGCGGCGACCTCGCTCAAATCGCAGAGCTCTACGATTCGGGGAAAGTGAAGCTCGTCGTAGACTCGACATTCCCGATCGAAAAAACCGCCGAGGCAATCGCACGCATCAAGACGAACCGAGCCGTGGGCAAGGTCATCGTCAAGGTGCTCTAGATTCACCGCGCATCCTGACATGGCTACATTTTACAACGGAGACTTCTGGCCGTGCCATTAGTATTGACTGATTGCGTAGTCAAAATAGTCGCTCACTTTTGCGTTCGTCCTCTCTTCCGTTCAAAAGTTTACACCACAGTCCACTTCAAGTAGCCTTCCAGAAGCCTCACCACTCGCCAACTCGACTTCTCCTGCAAGCATCTCTTTCAACGCCATGGCCTCTGTCTCAGCCACCTACAAAGCATTTGTCTACGACCGTCTCGGTCCAGTGAGCGAGACTCTCCAACTGCGCGAGGTCCCGACTGAGCCACTCGCTGCCTCCCAAGTGCGCATCAAGGTCCACAGCGCGGCGCTCAACCCCGTGGACTGGAAAGTCGCGGAGATCTACGGCGGCAAGATCCTCAAAATCTCCGATCCAACGCCCGAGAATCCGTTTCGAATCGGCTTTGACGTGGCCGGCGTGATCGCCGAAGTCGCGGATGGCGTCGATGGCTTCAAGGTTGGCGATGAAGTCTACGCGATGGCGGGCGCGTGGAAGTTCGGGTCGATCGCCGAGTACTTCTCCATCGGCGTGCAGTTCGTCGCCCACAAACCTAAGAACTTGGACTTCGACCACGCTGCAGGGATCCCGCTTGCTGCCTTGACGAGCTACCAAGCCTTATCTGAGCCTGCCCAAGGAAACTTGCAGGCTGGTCAACGAGTGCTCATCCTCGGAGGTTCTTCGGGCACGGGCGTCTTTGCGATTCAGCATGCCAAGGCCGTTGGCGCCCACGTCATCGCCACCACCAGCACCAAGAACGTCGACTTCGTCAAGTCACTTGGCGCCGATGAGGTCATCGACTACCGCACCCAGAAGTGGGGTGAGGTGCTTCCGGCGCACTCTGTGGATGTGATCTACGACTGTGGTTTCGAGCCGGACTCGTGGGCGGACGTTGCGCAGGAGGTGTTGAAGAAGGAAACGGGTCGCTTCGTGTCGATCGGTGGCAAGAACGCGACGCCGTCGAAGTACGGCGCCGTCAACACTTTTTACATGACTAACTCATCTGGCGCAGACCTGACGAAGATCACCGAGTTGATCGAAAGCAACAAAGTCAAGTCCATCGTCGACTCGGTTTTTTCGTTTGATAAGACTGTGGATGCATTTGAGAGACTCAAGACGGGCCGCGCGGTCGGCAAGGTCATTGTGAAGGTCCAGTAAGGCCACAATACACATTCCCATGCAATTGTACACATAGCGGATTCGGCCTGGTCTGGAGCGAGGCGAACATCAGCCACGTTTCCCCGTCGATCTTTTCCCAGGCTGTACTAAACAACCCAGCTGGGGAAGGTCACGTGCAAGTTGCACTTGAGGTGGCAGTGTTAAAAGTGCCCAATCGCGCATGGGATCTCGAATCACGTGGCGATTCTTCGAACAAGACACCCCAAACAAGTCTGAGCGGGGAAGAAAGACTTCCTGGCGAATCAAAGTGGTGAACACACCCACGTTCCCGAGCTCCAAACCCAAGGCGAGTGGGTCTGACTTGCCTCGGATTTGGCTGAGAACCCAGTGAGTGCTGCAACTGCACAATAGATGCATCCACACAGGCTTGCGCCAAAAGATCGCTACGAAATGTGTTGCCGACAACCCAGAAATCCGGGCACACATGTGGTCCACCTCCACCACCACATTGGACGTAGAAGGCCGTTGATCCGAAGCCGCATGGTGGCCTCAGCTCGTCGTCTCCCTGTGATTTCGTCGACATGTGAGTGAGACGGACCGTGGACAACTTGTCGACGTCACCTGAGCTCTTCATCAACATTGAACTGAGCAAACAAACCCAGTGCTCATTTATTTTTGTGGCTTCCAAGATCTCACAGGAATCTCCATTTCTTCAAAAGTATTAGCCGTTGCAGAATCCAGTCTCCTGGTCGCGCGACCAGATCCATTCCCATTCCGCATTCTGCTCGCGACTCGCCACCATGACCGCCGTCCCTGCCACCTACCGCGCTTTCCTCCAAGACCGTCTCGGCCCCGTGAACGAAGTGCTCGAGCTTCGCGAGATCCCGACCGAGCCGCTCGCGGCCGGACACGTGCGCATCCAGATCCACAGCGCGGCGATCAACCCCGTGGACTACAAGATCGCCGAGATCTACGGCGGCAAGATTTCCAACAACCCGGACCCGACGCCTGAGAACCCGTACCGCATCGGCCTCGATGTGGCCGGTGTGGTCGCAGAGGTGGCGAGCGACGTCGACAGCTTCAAGGTCGGCGACGAGGTCTATGCGATGGCGGGTAACCGCAAGTTTGGTTCGCTTGCCGAGTACCTCTCTGTCGGCGCGCAGTTCGTGGCCCACAAGCCAAAGAACCTCGACTTCGAGAAGGCTGCGGGCATCCCTCTTGTTTCGCTGACCAGCTACCAGGCGCTGAAGCAAGCGGACCAGGGCAACCTCAAGGCTGGCGAGCGCGTGCTTATCCTCGGTGGTACCTCTGGCACCGGCGTCATCGCTGTCCAGTACGCTAAGGCTATCGGTGCCCACGTCATCGCCACCACCAGCACCAAGAACGTCGACTTCGTCAAGTCACTCGGCGCTGATGAGGTCATCGACTACCGCACCCAGAAGTGGGGTGAGGTGCTTCCGGCGCACTCAGTGGATGTGATCTACGACTGTGGTTTCGAGCCGGACTCGTGGGCGGACGTTGCGCAGGAGGTGTTGAAGAAGGAAACGGGCCGCTTCGTGTCGATCGGTGGCAAGAACGCGACGCCGTCGAAGTACGGCGCCGTCAACTCGTTTTGGTTCACGAACCCGTCGGGCAAGGATCTCGCTGAGATTACCACCCTCGTGGAGGAAGGTAAGATCAAGCCGGTCGTCGACTCGGTTTTCCCTCTCGAGAAGACTATCGATGCCTTTGAGCGACTCAAGACGGGCCGCGCGGTCGGCAAGGTCATTGTGAAGGTCCTGTAGGTGACACGCACCTCAACACCTCGCTAGATTACTCGGCACCTAGGAGAATGAATCGTTTCTTGTCGTGAGTGAGCTTGTTTTCCACTTCGATTGACTTGTCTAGGACTTCGTCTGAGTTCTTGACTCCGTGATCCCTTTGGATTCCGAATGGATCCCTTCGGCCTCCAAATTGGAGGCCGAGGGACGACCCCCGACGACATCTGGATCACTCACTGGCTCGGAAACTGATAATTCCTGAGGAGCTCCAGAGGGTGAAAGAGCGTGGAGACGTCCGTCAACTGAAGGTCTCAAAAGGAATCCTTGCAAGATTTGTTGTCTCCTTGGCCCCCGTCGGGAGGTTGGCATTTGCGCCTACATAATATAATATGGCTACATCCAACGGTGTTTCCAACAATAAAATTTCTCGGCTTGCTGCCGTTCCAACGCAATGCACAGCTGACTGATAGGCTAGCTGAGGCGTTGTTTACGAAACCCGAGCAATGAGTTTTGTGGATATCAAAGCTGGTTTGGGGTGGAATGTGTAAGCTGAGAGCCTTACACGACCACGCTGTTGTCTCTTTGGGTGCTGAGTCATCACCACGTCGCATGGAGCACCGAAGCACCAGGATCTCGCCTCAACACCACGTGTCGCATCAACGGGCTCAACCGTCCACAACAGAAGCTCATTTCCCCATTTTCAGCCTCCAGCGAACGACGATGACTTCCGTGCCCACAACCTACAAGGCCTTCCTCCACGACCGACTCGGCCCTCTGGACCAAGTGCTCGAGCTGCGCGAGATCCCGACAGAGCCGCTGCCTCCCTCGCACGTGCGCATCCAAGTCCACAGCGCCGCGCTCAACCCGGTGGATTGGAAGGTCGCGGAGATCTTTGGCTCCAAGTTCTCCACCAAGCCTGACCCAACGCCCGAGAACCCGTACCGCATCGGCTGGGATGTTGCCGGCGTCGTTGTCGAGGTTGCCAGCGATGTCGACGGCTTCAAGGTCGGCGACGAGGTCTACGCCATGACGGGAGAGCGCAAGTTCGGGTCGCTCGCCGAGTATTTTGCGGTCGGTGCTCGGTTCGTGGCCCATAAGCCCAAGAACTTGGACTTCGAGCATGCTGCTGGCGTCCCGCTCGCCGGACTAACGAGCTATCAAGCCCTCGTGCAGCCTGATCTGGGAAACCTCAAGGCCGGCGAGCGCGTACTCATCCTCGGAGGTTCTTCCGGTACTGGGATCTTTGCGATTCAGCATGCCAAGGCCGTTGGCGCCCACGTCATCGCCACCACCAGCACCAAGAACGTCGACTTCGTCAAGTCACTCGGCGCTGATGAGGTCGTCGACTACCGCACCCAGAAGTGGGGCGAAGTGCTTCCGGCGCACTCAGTGGATGTGATCTACGACTGTGGTTTCGAGCCGGATTCGTGGAACGATGCAGCGCAGCATGTGCTGAAGAAAGACAGTGGTCGCTTCGTTACTATCGCACTCGGAGAGAACCCGAGCCCCGCTAAGTTCGGTGCAAAGCACAGTTTCTGGATCACGAACCCGTGCGGTAAGGATCTTGCCGAGATCACCAAGTTGGTGGAAGCAGGAAAGATCAAGCTCATCGTCGACTCGGTGTATCCTCTGGAGAAGACAGTCGATGCGTTTGAGCGCCTCAAAACAGGTCGTGCCGTTGGCAAGGTGATTGTCAAAGTCTTGTAAAGCTGGGACGAATTTCAAATCATCACTGCGTCTTGCTTGCACATTACGTGTCCAATCTTTGCAGCGTTTTCTGGTGTTTCTTGACTTGCTGATCTGAGAAAGTCACACATACAAAGACCTCCCCTCCTAATAGCGTGGTCTTGATGGATTCTTCAGCTTCATCTGCAGGATTGACCGAGTTCAGGCGCGAATTAGACAAACAGTCATCAGAGTATTTTCTCCCCACAGATCAACAGGAAGAGCACCTACAAAGCCCAATGATCTCGTGGCACGGCTTCCCATCAGGTGATGGAGGATCGGGTACCAATGCGTCATAGCTCTCTGGAGATCTGCCAATGCGTCAAAACTAGGTTCTTCCAGCACTTACAACCGTGAGAAGCATCCTAGGCGTGTGTTTGCTGCAAGCACATCAAAACGAGATCTTGAACTTCAGTAAGGCTAGTTGAAGTTTCCAACACTAAAATTTCTCGGCTTGCTGCCGTTCCAACGCAATGCACAGCTGACTGATAGGCTAGCTGAGGCGTTGCCGCTCTGCATACAGTTCGAGATTTGATGTTTATTAGCATCAAGGACCAACAAGTAACTCCTATCGCTTTGCTAGTGAGCAACGCTGTAAACATCATTAAGCAAATCTTTCGCCAAAATTTCGTTGATCCGTACGATATGTTTTGCCGATCATTGTCGAACGGAGCTGGGAATGTATTCGCTGTTGATGGCCAGGCCGATCTCAACCCCACGAGTGACCGGAATGATAACTTCGACAGGGTTCATGAGCTGTTGACTGAGAGTCTACACATCCTCCACACATCCTCCACACGGAACCGTCATCCGGTTGCCAAGGGGGGGGGGGAGGTGCTCTCCTGTGCAAGATGCTATGCTATTTGCTCTCCATTGTCCTCGATGTCCACCCGGACTGAGCCATAGATCCACTCATTCTCCAATTCTCCTCGCCAAAACCAAGCGAACCCCCCAGGCCTCCCTTTCCAAGCCAGCTATGAAGTTCTCTCTCGTTGCTCTCGTCGGTGCTGTTGTCGCCACGGTCGCCTCAGCCGCCGATTTTTGTGACCAGTGGGGTACGGCCACCACCGACAAGTTCATCCTCTACAACAACCTTTGGGGCAAGGGCTCTGCTACGTCCGGCAGCCAGTGCACGGGTCTGGACTCGGCGAGTGGCAACACGATCGCCTGGCACACTTCCTACAGCTGGGCGGGCGGTCCGTACAACGTCAAGTCGTACGCCAACGCCAACCTCAAGTTCACGCCGCTTCAGCTCAAGAACGTAACGTCGATCCCGTCCAAGATCAAGTACTCGTACTCGTACTCGGGTACCCTCGTGGCCAACGTCGCGTATGACCTCTTCACGGCGTCGACGCCCACTGCCAGCAACGAATACGAGATCATGATCTGGCTCGCGGCACTTGGGGGCGCAGGCCCGATTTCGAGCTCCGGCTCGCCCATCGCCACGCTCACGGTCGCGGGCGTGCCGTTTAACCTCTACAAAGGACCCAACGGCAGCATGACCGTGTTTTCGTTCGTCGCCACCAAGCAGATCACGGACTTCTCGGCCGATCTCGTCACGTTCATCAACTACTTGACCAAGAACCAGGGCCTCTCGACGAACCAGTACCTCAACACTGTTCAGTGCGGCACTGAGCCATTCGTCGGCACCAACGCCAAGCTCACCGTCTCGAGCTACTCGGTGCAGATCAAGTAATCGACCAATTCCTTTTTCTCGACTGTGCGCGACAAGTGGTCAAGTGCAATGAATTGCGACACCGTTTCCTGAATGTGGCTGTTCGCAACGTGAGTGGATGTAAATAATCGCACAGAACTTTGTTTTGGCAGATTGGTTGGCATTGACATTTATTCGTCGTTTCATGCTGCTTGGTCAAAAGGTTGCGGTGACTCGTCTCCAATTGAAACTGCCAACTTCAACTAGTGGTGAGATGGGCATTTGGCACATCGTCACAGATCCGTTCACTGGCTCTTCTGCGACGAGCTCTCACACGGGGATTTGGATCTTGAGCGCTGGACACGAGCAACTTTCGTTCCTATGATAAGCAGATTCTCTTGAGGAATAGGTGGAGCCATTTTCTTTGGGCGTGGCTTCATTGAAGGAAGAGGCTGCCTCACGGACAATTGACTTGGGTTCAAGCTCTCCATCTAAGTTGGTGCAAGTTTGTCAGAATGATAAAGTAGGCTTGACTCACGCGCACAGGGACAAACTCACTACAGGCACACAGGAGAGAAACGTCGTGCTCGTTGGATTGGCAAGTCTCTCCCGATGGGCGCTGATACGTTCTATGGATATGATCTGCAAGAACCACCACGATCAACGAATGCCCGCGAGAAGAGAGACAGAACCAACATTTGCGATGCTTGCCCGAGTGTTGGGGAAAATAGGTCGAGACTTCCGACTTGCTGTCTGCTTACAATCGGGAGTTCTTACAGGTGGCGGTGGAGGGAGTGTCTTTGAATCATCCGTGGTGGTATGAAGCTGAGGCGGCTGCAGTGGTGGAGGAAGGCAGTTACACGGCTCAACGACTTCATCCGAGCCAAGATCGGGAGCGGTGGCATCAATTCTACTTGAACCTGTATCGACCTGAAGTGGTTGTCCTTCACTCCCACTCTCCTCCTTGACGTTCCCAGATCTGACAGTTGGATAGTGGATGGAGCTCTGGAGTGCCTCCTCCTCCAGAATATCTTCCAGAGTCGGGCGATGGGACGGAGCGCGTTGCAGCATTCTTGCGACGAGATCCTGGATCTGGGCTGGCGTGGATGCTGGGAGCGGATCGTAGGCACCCTTTGTGATCTTCATCACAACTGCGGGGTAGGATGTGGCACAGAACGGGGTTTTTCCTGTAAAGAGTTCGTACAAAAGACATCCAAGAGACCACACATCGGAGGAGAAACTGTACGGGTGGCTATCCAACTGCTCAGGGCTCATGTAGAGTGGTGAGCCGACGAGTGTGTTTAGCAGGACATCTTCATTGAGTAAACTCTTGCTTGTTCCGAAGTCTCCAATTACAACCCGACCATCTTTGAAACGAAATATGTTCTTGCTCTTGATGTCGCGGTGAATTATTCGATGTTGATGGAGAAATGCTAATCCCGATACAATCTGCGAAATCGAGTAAATCCTGTAATTTGAATTCACAGAGCGATAACAATGTGTTGCTACAAAGTACCTGGGTAAATAGTGGCAACATCACTTCCGCAGACAACCTTTTGTGCTCCATTTCGCTCTGTATGAATGTCTCTAGATCTCCTGCATCGCCATACTCAAGCACAAGTACCAATCTGTGATTTTCCCCATTGGCATTCGAGTCGTCCCAGAAAGCATCATAACATGCGACAACGTTTGGGTGAGGAGGAAGAGATCGGAGAAGTCGCACCTCGGAAAGGCAACCAAGCCTAGAGGAAAGAGTACCTCAGTACATATCATTTTTCGGGTTGGTTGAATCATTACGCACCTCTCCTGGGAAGACAAGAGTTCGAGGTCCACCAGCTTCAGGCACACTTGACGTCCGTCTTGAGTTCGCTTGGCTCGATAGACCTAGTTTGGAATTACGATTTCAACGCCGGTACGCGCGAGTGCCGAAGGAAATAGGAAGGACCAGGGCGTTACCACGTACCTCGCCGTAAGATCCTCTGTTGATCTGATTCAGCTCACAAAATTCTTCGTAAATGCTACCGCGCCGGATCGAGAAGGGTTCCTCGACACTTGCCATCTTTCCAGCATGAAGCTCTATGGAATCAAGCCCAGAGAAACAACGACTCAGGCCCTTGCAAATATAGAACTCGGGTGAAGCAGAATTTGGGCAATTTTACATCATTAGTGGAAGTTCTTTCTTCTGTCAATGTGGTCTAGAACATAGTCCAAAACGCTGCGGTACATCGGGTCGTTGTGTGTTTTTGCCTTACAAATCGTCATGTGGTCTGCGTCTGGTAGGACGAAGAAACTACCGATACCAGGGTTCGCTGATTCTGGCTTGACGACGATTGCAGACAGTCCAAAGCCCAACGGCGCCGGTTTCTGTTCGGCTATGCTTAGGCAGTCGATGTGTAGTTCAGCAAATGAATCGTTCAAGTTCTCGAGGCGTCGATCGTGGCTCGAGCATAAATCTTGGATTGCCGGGTGTGTGCGTAGTAGGGATCGAACTGCCTCCGAGCGTGCACCTCGCGCGAGGTCAGATCCGAAATGAGGCACGGCTAGGAAGACGACACCTTTCGTGGTGTCAGCAAGGGTTGGCAATGACTCGTGGCGCTCGCTCTCTGCCTTCGACTGAAGCAGCATTTTCTTGACGAGTAATCCACCCATGGAATGCGTCACAAACACAACTGGGCGTGAAGTTGCTTCAACGCTATTGCGACCAACATGGGCAGCATAGAGAGCTTCGAGCATCAGCTTGGCGCGCTCCTGAAGAGTCAGTGAAGGCCAAGGGCTTGACCAACTCACCATACCAGCTTCATACCCGAGTGAAATCACTCGAGCTCGAATTCCCTGAGCCTTCAAGTCTTCATGCAGCAATATGTCTGGCCAAACATCCGTTCTCGCATCGATCGAATCGCTCATGTCGGTTCTCCAAGTCCCGAATGCATCTCCACGCAAACCATGAACGAAGATTACATCGACGTCTGACGCTTCTGGAGCAGATACTTCACCAGTATCGGCACCGTGCGGAACTATCGGATGAACCCCTTCTGCGTAAATTGGGATCGTTCTCTTCCCAGTTAGAGCAAGTTCTCTGTAAGCAGCCATGTTGTTCAGAGCTCGGTATAGCTGTGATCTTTCATAGGGATCATCTCGATCTTTCCAGGACTGCAATACTTCAAGAAGCTGCTGTCCAGAAGGTGATTCTTCTAACATTTGACCGACATCGAAGACTTCACCGAAGAAAGTCTTCCACAATGGGTGTCTGAAACTGAATGGCTCAACGCCAGTACTCGACTTTGTGAAGTCAGGGGCCAAGTGAATGCCACTGCCACGTTGCTGCTGATGGTCCTCCACAGTTTTTGAGCACGCTGCCACTAGGTTTGCGACCACACGAGCACTTTGCGTCTGAAAGTCGAACCGAGAGTTGTGTGCACACTTGACCGCGAGTAGAGACATAAGCTGCACAACACCAAAGTGGATCAGCTCGTCGGAATGCTGTTCTGCAAGAATCGCCAAGGCGGAAGCCCCCGCATCGACAACTGCTGGATTGAAAAGTACTTGTTCGTTCCCTGGTGTGAGTTCATCTGAAACGCGTGCAATCTCTTCTACTTGCTTGATCGCCAAAATCTCTTCGCCACCAGTGACATTACGAACGTGTTGAAGCATACTTGTCAACCAAGCCTGTAATAAGTGGCGTTGAGTCTGTGTCCCACTTGCGTTGTCAGGTTCTTGCTCGACGAGGTACACGAGACTATCAATCGCATTACGCCGAATATCACGGTCACTGCTTCCTGTCCAGTGTGTCAGTATGTCAACCCAGCCAAACTCGGTACTTGCATCGTATTCGTCTGCTCCATAGATGGGAAGGTCCATGAGGTCTTGTGTCCCTCGAAAGACTTCAGACATAGGTAACGTCCGCTTCGAGTGGAATAAGCCCGATTTTGAAGTCATCGTCTCAAGAATTGCAGTCCCACCGCTCTTGTAACTGGTACAGACATTAACAAACGCCTTGGACAAGTGCTTCTGGATTAGTGCCTGTTCCACCTGGTCATACACGTTGGGGACGCTTGCGGCTATCTTGACCTTTTTATTCAGAATTTTGCTCCGTTTTCTCCGAGCCGGAGCTTGCACTTGTACTTCATGTAGATGGCGAGCTAGCAGGTAGAGGGTCTCCATTGTGTCGGGAGAATCTCGTACAAAATGCCGTGTTCGAGGATGGCCGCTTAGCATCCGGAGGCAATTTGCACTTGCCAGTTGTAGCCCGGAACTTGATGCAGCATCCGCCCAAGTCCGAACCAACTGCATCCACTGTTCATAGATATCTTCATGGACAGGAACAGATAGGACTTGTGAAACCTGAATCAAAGGGCTGATCAAACCTGCCGCTCTGGATTGCAACTGCTCACTGGATCGAGGGAGCGTGGCGAGAAGTGCCGCGCATTTACGCGAAAGAACATCATCAAGTTGGCGAGTCGAGGTGCAATCACTCAGCCGAGTTGCTGTCTGAACCATGTCTGACAAGGCAACAAGAGCAAACTAATACATCATGAAGTGTGACGTGACTGCCTGGAGAAGAGAGTTAATGATCCAATCCGCCTTACCTCTTTAGTGGAAGACGGCATCTCGGGTGAGAGTAATCGGACATAGCACTGAATTGCTTCGCCGAACATGTCATCAAGGCGCCTTGGGGTTGAGATCGATCTTCCTGTGAAGCTTGTGGCATCCTCGGCATGGGCACTGAGGCGCTCGAATTGAAGTAGAGAGTGGCCAAGCCGAACCATGTCGCCATACCTGGGCATAGCGACATCTAGAACATGTCCCAGCGCTAAACCCAACGTGACAGTCGAAAGGTGCACACACGGAGCTGAAGCGGCGTCCTGTGTTGCGCTGGCCAAAGCGACTTCAAGGCACTGGCGGATTTCTGTCATCACGACACCTTTAGCCCATGAGTTCGAGCGAACAACAACCTCCTATCACACGTACTCTCAAGGAGGTCTGGATCAGTCGGCTTAGTTAGGGCAACGTAATCGACGAGAAGTTCCACGGCACCACGTTCGACCAACACGCGAATGAGACGCGCGCGGTCGTCAGGTGGACTCGACTCATCGCTCTCACTGGGTACCATAAGATCCAGCAGAATTCGAACCATTCGATCCAATACCGAGCCAGCGTCTTGCGTGTCGGGGTTTAATCGCCCGGTTCTCTGAATCGCATCCCACCATTGGATTCGCAACGCAGCGCGAGCATCGTCGTCCAACTCGTCGTTTCCGCCAAAGAGATCGCGCTCAACATTTGTGTACGCGATAAAAGAAGAGCCGAGCATCCACCCTGAGCGCAGGAATAGCAACTGCCGAGTGATCGGGCTGGCGGCGACGTCGTCGGGCGAGAGACCCCAGAGCAGCCACAATGACGCTCCCGTGACCGCGAGTCTTCGCCATGTCGAGCGCAAGCGCCGTGGCGCCGGAGAGGCCGAGGATGCGCTGAACGAGCGAGCGAGTGCCGAGGCCAGACGGACGCCCGGCGGCCCACCTCCACGAGGATACCTGCGCCGGAGAGCGTGGGATCGGATCATGGTGTTGCGCATTGGCCCTCGATGGGCATCTCAAAAGTTAACAAGAAGTACCGTGGTATTTCTCTAGGTTGCCTCTCAAGGTTGGAGGGCATTGTCGCCAATCATCAGAATGAGGATGATTTCCCGAATCAGATGGTTTACGAGAATGTTGTTCGTGAAACCGTCTGGCAGCAGAATGAGGTTGAAGTTATGACTGGACCCTGAAACTGTCCGGTGATAGAGATGAAACCACCCGAACAAGAAAACAGAAACGGGGGAGGGGAGAAAAATGAGGAAAAGTCACTATCACGAAGATCAGCTATTGTCACAACGGCGAACTCTACTACTTGGCGGTCGGTGGCTCTGGCCACCGAATAAATATGCGCTCACCCTAAAACTACACCAGGCCAGACCCTCTAGCGACGGTTCTCCTGCTGGATGGTGGCCCACTCCTGGTTCTGCTGGAGCGAGGCCCAAAACTCACGCTCGAGATGGCAGAGCTGCTCGAGAGCTTGACGCTTGGCCTCCGGATCGCACTTGCCAGCGGCAATGCGGTACCAGTGGTACTTGCGCACGTAGCCGACAAACTTCTTGCTGATCCGCATAGGATGGCACACCAGCACTTCGGAGAGGAACTTGCGGAGAGACACGTTGCCGTGGAGAGGGAGGTAGCCGTTCTTAAAGGCTTCAATCATGGCCTTCGCGTAGTTCTCCTCCTCGACCGACCAGCGACCGCTACGAACAGCACCGTGCTGCGAGTAGTCCGAGCGCTTGAGGGTCTTGGACGATTGCTTCGGGCTCGCGGCCTCGATCTCGTCCTCGAGCGAATCCAGGTCGGCGTCATCATTCATGATGCTGTGGAGGCTGAGAGGGTTGAACTTGCGTTCCTCTGTCGATCCATCTGGGCTCTGGCAAGCACGAAGGCTGCGGAACTTCTTGCTGACCCGCATAGCTTTGCACTGCAGTGACTCCGCGATGAACTTCCGCAGGGACATGTTCGGTGGCAGCGAGACTTCTCCGTTCCGGACCTGCTGGATGAGGTTCTCAGCAAACTCCTTCTCGTCGTTCGTCCAGCGACCTTGCTTGACTGGGTTACCCATGGCCTCAGAAGGCTTGGAGCAACAAGACGGGTTCTCACTCAGGCAGATGTCATCCGGGAAGGTGCCAGTCGTGAGAACCGTCTCCCACACGTTCTTGGTGTCGACGTAGCTTCCAGTTTGGCTGCTTACTTCGTCCTGTGAACCGTTGGGCGTAATGTGCATGTACGAAGGAGTGTTGTCCTGGTACACCGGTGTCACAGCCTCATAGTGTTCCTGGGTGTAGGCAGCTTGTGGGGAGTGCTGATATTGATGTGCCACCGACGGCGTGGAGTAGTGGTAGGTAAGGTTAGCGTCCAGGGACAGATTTGGGCGCGTCCTCTTGGCTGGGTGCTCCTCTTCTGAAGGGCCATTGATCAAGTAGTCAATGGAATGGAGTCGGCTCTTAATGGCAGACATGTTCTCCAGAGGAGATTGTGACTGAGTGATTGCGTCGCCGCTGAGCGAGCGCTTTCTTGTTGGATTGTGAACGTCGGACGTCGACAGAGAATGGCAGTGCTGGGCAGCTTCTAGAAGATGGGCGAGGCCAAACTGCAAGGCAGAGAACGGAATCAGTCAGCTTGTCCGTGGAGCAGCCATCCAGCCACCCAGCCACCCACTCATCCCACGAGGCCCCAGCAGTCCTGCACGAGGCAGGCAGCTTGCTTGGACTCAACAGAGAGGAGAAAGGGGGGTTTTCCCTGTGGCGTTCGTACCTTGGGTTGCGGGTTCTCTGAGAACGAGGCCGGCGAGGACGGGGACCCATTCATGCTGAGGAACGAAGGTGAGGCTGCCGATCCCAGCGGCTTGACACCGGACGCGAAAATTTCGGGCCGAGCGAGCTCCTCTCGATGCCGGAGGCTGTGATATGCCGGTCGAGCTGCGTCGTTGGCGAGCTGGAGGCGCGGGAGCGTGATGACGGACGAGCCTGTGGGCGGCGTCGCGAGCAGCGAGGGCAGCGGGGCCGTCGTGGGCGAGCCCCGCGAGAGCATGGTGATCGCGGTCATGGCGGAGCGGGCAAATCTCGAAATGCCGAGGAACTGACTGCGCGAGAGACCGAGAACGCGTTCTCGCCCATGAGTGGCGCGGAGCCAGAAAGGACAGGCGAACGAAAAGCGATGTTGAGTTTGCTGCCGAGCGGGTTAGGAGAGGAGGAACTTAGGTGGCCCGTCTCGTGCGCGCCGTCGTCAAACCCGGCCGGGAACTGGCACGTTTGAACCTGGTCAAACTCGGTCCCTTGCTCTGAGTCGGCGGGTCACAGACCCGGCAAGTCCTGCATAAACAGCAGCGAACCAGATAATCAGGATCACGCGGTCATCGGCCGATGATGCAAGAGCCTCCTCTCGACCTGATGCGCCGTTCACCCACGGGTATGTATTGATACCTCGCTTTGCTCGCGTGCTCTGCTCGTTTGGTCCGAGGGCCAAAACGACGAAAACGCCCTCTACGGCACGGCGGAAAAACCTCGTGGCTGCTGGAGCGCTGTTGAACCTCGGCATCGGTCGGTGCACGGGAAGTGCAGCAACCCTAGCCACGGCTCTACTGCAACTGAAGTTTGCATAGCCCGGGCCGGCGGGCCCCAGTGTCAACTTCAAGCGAGGGAAGTCGTCCGATCGCAAGTTCAAAGAGAGAACGAAGTTCCTTCGCTGCTTCAGATTCCGGCCGCGGCGGAAGAAACCTGTAAACGAGCCCCGAGGCGGTGGGCGGGCAGCCCCTCGCGGAGATTCGTTGGCGGCGGCGTGAGGATGAATGCGCCCGCCTGAGAAGGCGAGGGAAAACAAAAAATAAAATAGAGAGAACGGAGGGAGCTTCTGGTTTGAACCATCAGTACGGTACTTCACTATGGTGGACGACCGGAAGCTTCCGTCGCGACACCGGATGGCGCTGTGCTTGGAGACTGCAGCAGCCAGCAAGCACCTGGACCACAGAGAGAGTTTCCTGTGGGATTGGGCTGTAGGTACAGTTTCTCGAAAAGCTCGCAATCGCAATTGGGATTAGACGGCACCGCCGCAAAACTTCAATTTGAACCTGAGGTTGTTCCTCTCAGAATCGGTTCTTCCTTCCACGGTGCCACGCTCCTGACAGCCTCCTTTCTGAGTGGCGAAGGCTTCTCGAGGGAGTTGAACCTCCGGACTGTGAAATGGCGAGCTGGCTGCCGGCACCTGCCTTCCGAGAAAGCCACGCGGCACCGAGAAAGGTCGGCCAGTCGACGACGCGACGAACACTCGGGTGGCTTCTCGATTCAGAAACCAGCACCTTCCGAAGAAGCCGGCGGTTCAACTTGAAGCCGGGGGCGGTGATTCCTAAAGTTTAGGAATCGGTGGCATAAACGAGGATATTTCCCTGTGACAGCGGTCTAGACAACTGAATGCACTGGAGGAGGATGACCGTCTTCGTCTCGTTGCCGGCACGCTGAATCTTTTGCGTCACCCACGTTGGGTTTCCAATCCACGTGCTGTCTGTCTCACCCACGGCCGAGAGCATGCGCATTCAGTCGGCGCCGGCACCAGTGCTGCCTGGAGCCAACCGCCGTGTTCGTCTCCACACGGTCACGCGATACTAGCCAACCAGATCGCCTCGCGCTGGCGTGCTGTTAGGCGCCCAACTTGCAGTTGCACTGACCTCGCCACCTGGGCCTAGCCTGGCTGGCTGGTCGCATATCAGTCAGTCTCGCGTTGGCGACAGCGGAAACCTCAAGGATGCGCAGACACGTCGCCACCATCATCTGGCTGGCGCATCCGGTGGCCGCCTTTGCAAGCGCCGTTCGGCGATTCAATTTTCGATAACTTTGGCTCAACTGCAACGTGCAACAGTCTTACGATTGCGTTCGTGATCCATTCGTCCGCGGGAGAGTCCAGCATCTTCAAGCCACTCTGTCGGTTGGGACCGCATCTTCAAGTCGTGCACACGCCACTCAAAATCCGAACGACAGTGTCCTTCAAGTCTGAATCATCAGCTGATCAGCTGGCGAGGCACGGAGGCCCGCCCCTTGCGGAACTGCAACCTGCGAAGGTGCAGAACTGCGACAGAGGACGGGGAGTGATATGGAGAAGGGCAGTGCTTGGATCCGCATCTTTCTACGCTGTTCCGGACAGATACTCAGGAGTTTCATTACCTCCCAAACTGGACGTCCCTCTTGGCCCTCTCGGCCAGCCATTCGTAGAAGCTTGTTGGACGCAACGCCGTTCTTCAAGCTTGAATCTGGGCCAACGATCAACCATTGCAGTTCACCCACTCCTCTTCTGAGGTTCCGGTGCCACGAACCTGAGGTTGTCTCAACCCCTGGGCTGGGGCGAATCTCTTTAGTTCAACCTCAATCAGTCGACGCTGGCGATCGTTTGCAACTGCAATCGCAAAAATCTGTGACGCTCTCTGTCACAGACGATGACGCGTGCCAACCGCTGGTCGCTCGCCGTGAGGTCTCCGCACTTGCGACTTGCTCGTTTCAATCGGCTGTCCATAGTAGAACTAGATGTAGTCCTTGCTGTGTGGTTTCGGTCAAACCTCTGGGAGCAAGATAAACTCCGACTCCGTCAATTGGCTGTTGCGACAGCTTCACAGACTGTCGACCCCACGCCCGAACCTATCAACCACCGGCTCTCATACACGTCCCTCACAAAATCACACCAATAAAAGCGCGTGCCTGGTAAACGTGCCTCGCAATACTGCTCTTACTATGTGGATAGAAGACTCAGGCGCTTGATGTGCTTTTCTGCTCGTGGGGTCTGGTGATCAATATCCTCGAGAATGCTGTATCTAGCAATTATTGAGACCTATCCCAAGCTGATGAACAAAAATAGATCGGTCTCCAAGAGACCCCTCGACTTCGGGCTCGGAGTTCGCGGGCGATGATGGCAGACACGCGTCAGGCGATTATAGACGCAGTTCCGGCGACTGAAGATGACCATGAAGGCACAACAGCCCAACGTTCACCCAGCCTTGTCGCACGATTTGCCACCGTTCGTGGTCTGGGGCTAGCGAAGCCTACACAAGTCCTGATGAGCTTGAAATCGTTTCAACAGGAAGTGTCTTCGACCATGTCTCGTTCGAAGTCACGGCCAGCATGGCACGGATACACAAAACGCTTATATGGAGATCGAATTGATTCCTATCGTCGGGCATTGAAAGTTCCAGATGAAAGCTACAGCGAAAGCTCCGATGTGTACAACCCCAAGAAGCGAGCTACGCGATTCATAAAGATTCACGAAGAAGCTGACAGCGTGAATCGCGAGTTCAACTACCGCACTCGATGCATCTTCTTTCAAAGAGAAGTCGTTGATCGACCTGTGTGTGATCTACTCGATAACCAAAAACGATACGATGAAGAACTCGACAAAATAAACGAGGAGCTTGATGACCCAATCTCGTCTGCCACTATATCCTCGTGACCAGTTTGCTACGTCGCGCCGTTTGCTCTCCGCTCATCTGCTATGTATTGCCAAGGGGGTGAATGAAGCAAATTCATGTGAACGATCCAGGCGGTTACCCCCCCCCCCCCTAAATGCAGAACACACATCTAACTCTTATCCACCCACTTGCCTAGTAATGAGAGACGTGGGTATCGTAATGGACACAACTGCTAGCGGTATTACATCGCAACTCAGCACAGGCCACTTGAAACAAAAGAATTTACTCTGGAGATTCATGATGCACACTCTTGGCACAGTGTAGTGGTAATAAATCGACTAGCGTGGATATCAGGAGTCCAAGTGAATAGATTACTTTACCGACTATCCATGACTCTATATACGCAATTCATTCCCGACTTTCATCGATACGTGCTGATCGCGTTACGACATTATATCATATGCGCCGAGGATACCAGATAGGATAGGATATCCGAGCCGAAGAGAGGGGTATCAGTGCATTTAATCGCCTCATTAAATTTTTGGCATTGACGCAGATGACAGCAGTTGGGGTCGATTCTTGTGTTCAGAGAGTTCATGTGCTGTTCTGCCAGCTGCTATGGTTAGAATAGGCTTTGAATGAGATTCTTTCTCGAATCTCATGTTGATCCACTACATAGTAGGGCCTGTGTGCCCCAACTGGTTTCTCTTGCATCACAGTGTGTGCAATAGGGTTCCTCAGGAAAGACCTCAGTGAAAACATGTTCACTAATGAAAAAGGCGCGGCTATGCACGACTGGATCCGTTCGCCCCTTCCAGTTGCATATAATTGGTGAAAATTTTAATTTTGGCCAATCAAAACACTCTTTCGGATTCGGTGACTATCATTCACGATGATGTGTTTGTTCAGAAAGCCTCGTCACAGCAATTCGAGTACCGTATTATCACTAACTTGGCTGAACCTGGACGCCAGTGTGCACCCATGTGAACGGTATCCTGAATCAAATCTTGCCGAAACCATCGGCACTGGTTGCATTCGACGTACAAAACCTCTACTTTTCGCCCCGATGATCTTCAGGAGTGTCGAATTTGTTTGCTTCGATCGTCATCTGTAAAAAGTGAAAAGATCCATCCTTTTGTTTCACAACTTCAAGTGTTCGATATATTAAAGTTATGGGGCTGATTGGTAAGAAGTGGTTCTACATGGAACCATGGGACCGCGTCATCCGCGGGTGATGTGATGGAACAAGAGGGAAATCACTCGCTGAGGGCTTCATTCAGTTTTCAACGTTCCACCACGCAAGCACAACTGACTATGTCCATCAATATTGCAGAAGCGCAGTCCCGCGTCCCAAAGTGGCGCCAGTGGCTAGAGTTCCTCGAGAAATTCAAAAGCCATCCTGATTTTATCTACTTGGAGCGCTAGGGTAGAGGTGCAGACCGAGTAATGAAGCAACTACTTGAAGTGTTGTGTCCGCAAGATGCCAAGCGCTTGGACACAATCGTAAAAGAAAACGAGGGTGGCTCAATTCGAGGAAGCATTCAACGCGCTATCGAGGCTCTCACGGATCAGTATTGCCCTACCGGGATCCACGACAAACTCCGACGCGAAATGGAGGAGTTGTTCAAGCACCAAGATATGACCGTCCATGAGTACACGCGCGAGTTTCGCCATCTCTACTCATTGTATTCCTTGGTGCCGACACCTCCTACGCGACCACTCACACCCTCGGAGATAAGCCATCTATACAGTGTTGGGATGGCGCGCGAGTGGCAAGAGCAAGCAACCAGAGACGGAAAGGTCGAAGCAACCGTTGGCGAGCTTGAGTCGTTGTTCAAGCACTTGGAGCGGACCGAACAGGCCGAGGACTATCATCGCCAGAAATTGCGACGACGAGGTCATCTCGATACGATTAAACGCGAGTGCAATTACTGCCGCGAGCATACCTATGGTCACGGTTACAAGACTCATTCGGATGACCGATGCTATCGCAATCCAAGCAACACACACTGCTATAGACAACCCCGTGCTGCCCCTCGCGGGAAGTACACTGCGGTATTTGGTCCCGTGAAAGATGAACCACCTCAGGATGAATCTTGCTCTGCCCGACAGTGTAACCCCGAGACTTCTGAACGAAACTCAGAAAATGCACCGGTTCTGCCTTCACACCAAAATCATGGTAAAGATTCGGAGAGTAACGACCCAAAAGCTGCAGAATTGGAAACATTTGAGAGTGCCAATGTTGGCATAACTAATCAGCCTCAGCGTTGCGAAGACCACAAATCATCAAACGACAGGATCTTCTCCGCGTGTTCAGAAAATTTACCTCATGCACCTCTCATGAAGCCGTGCGAGCCACAAGAACTGACTGAGTCATTGCCAAGACCATGGGTGGATGTTTTTCTGTCTCTTGTCGGCCCTTTTGGACAAACGGACTGGTGCGTTTTAGCGATCGTAGACGCGGCAACTCAGTTCGTCGCTTTAAGTGTCCTGGCCGAGTGCTCAAGTGAAGAAGTTACTCGAGCAGTCGGTCAAGAGTGGCTCTCGCGATATCCGTGGCCGTTGCGCTTCATTTATTCAAACCGGGTTCCAGCGTATGACCCAGATTGCTCAACGCTGAAGTCACACGCCCCCAACAATGGCTGTCTTCCTCGAGTCGAGCCTGCTCCATCAAACATGATGAGCATGCTACTCCTCCAACTCTACATCATCATTGAGATGAAGGTGATCGACCTGCAACCACAGTCCCAGACGGACTGGGATAACCTTGTTTGCGTCGTGCGTTTGCTCATACAAACGGCTAGACCTTTCGCCTTGCCCTCCAATACTACGGATAGCGGCTCGAGCAAAGAAGTGAACACACCAGAAACCATCCCGTCCAAGCTAATTGAGGTGCCGTTGAATAAGAATGATTCGACGCAGGTGACGGGTCCACCTGATGTTGACCAAAGCTTCAATGCAACCCACCCAGGAGGGTTCGGGCCGGACGACTTTGTGTTTATCACTTACGGAGATGCAAAAGGCTGTCGCAGGAAATCTCGGCGTGAACCGAGTGGAGGCAGTGCGCGATAATGGCACCGTTGTGGTTGACAAGGGCAAGTATATGGAACAAATCCACGCAAAGAGGCTGAAACGCGTGCTATGCTGACTGCTACATTGATCGTGAATCGAAGTAATGTTCATGGTACCTGCTGGGAGAGGAGGAAAACTCGTCACATGAGCTCGAGAGTCAGGTCGTCGAGCGACGACTAGAAATATTTAGGCTTTGAAGACTTCGTGAAGTCTGGATGATTCCAATTTTTACTGGCGTTTAGCACCCTGTCGTGTAGCAAAATCTGATTGGTGGTCATAACTCACAGATCATATCTGATTTATGGATTTAGAGTTCACCATGAAGCGCCTTGTGCAGGCTTGCTTCGTCAAAAATTTAATTGGCAGAGAGTCTCTGGCTCGATTCGAGTCTCCGGAAACCGTCATGGCCAACATTCGCAGATTGAAAGAACAGAACTCATTGCTGATCTGTGCGTAGGGGCCATTGAGTCAAAGCTTATTGTCGACAGCAAAGAAGTTGCAGCTGCAAGTACGGACGGTCTAGCGCAATGATCTGTCTTCACGCGCAATACAGCCATTGTAATCTTCCTGCAAGACAAGAGAGCCGCTGATGAGAAAAGAATCGACCGGAACAAATCTTCGCGCAACATCTCTAGACTGCAGTCAAGTCACATAATTGACCTTCACACCCGACGCGGAGACTGTAATTACAGTAGATACGGATTCGTCACTCGTTTGCTCTCGTGTTAGAAGGGGAATCGTGGCATACGGCCTGCGATGATCGTTGAAGACCACGTGACGCTGCGATACAACGGGGGCGGGGCCGCAAACTCGAGAATGGACGCCTTGATCTTGGGATTGAGCGAAGATCCTACTGAGTCCCGGCGCAACCCTCCGAGGAATGACAACCACCGCTTTTGTTCTTTGATGGATAGTCCTGGGACCAACTGACCGTGAAATCGATCTACCAGTAGGCGGGTGTGACGTGATTGTTCCACAGAGACGTAATGAGAAGCATGTGTAATCGTCTTGCTCTCCTCGAGGACCTTGCGAAAAATCTTCACAGTTTCGTTTGATAGCTGATAAGGCCAGTAACGTCCAAATCGCAGTCGCTCCAGCGTTATGCCGAGCTTCGTCGGCTGTATCAGCGATCGTAGAAATTCCTGGAAGCTAGCTTCTGGCACGTTGAGTTTTTCAAGATCAAGTGACGACAGCTCGAGTCCGTGCACGTCATACGCTCGCGAGATAGTGTCCATGGAAGACACAGTTGCCCCACTCACAGCAAAATTTTTCAGCTTCGGACACATAGTAAAGACATGATCAAGGACGGCATCGTCTAAACCGGGAAATTCGATGCTTAGACTTTGTAAGCTCTCTCCGAGAACACGAAGCAGGCCGTAGAAAGCAGTAGTCGAGCCTTCGACGGATCGACCATTCCGAAGAATCAGCGATTTTAATCGTGGCCGTTCGCAGTTCGGAGCACATGACTCCTCAGGAGAAATCGCCACCTCTCGTCGCTTGGTGTCATCACCTCTTGACGGAATATCTACAAAGCCGATCCCAGGTACGAACAACACTATCTTGGGCTCTTCTTCATCATCATGCTCGCCCACTTGGACGATCTGAGCTCGAACTGGGGGTCTGCCTCTAGCAAGTCCAAAGTAGCTAATGTCGTTCACACCATCTCGAAACTCGAGCAAGCCGTTTAATTCCACTTCGATCACCGGACGGGCATCTCTTTGCGTGTCGTGGAGATTTGAAGCATTCGATGTCTGACCGCGACGCCGACGACGCCGACTCGAGTGGGCGTGCTCGCATAGCATTGCAAGTGGGTCCGAGTTCTTGACGACAGACTGAATCACGGCGACATCAAACGGCGAAAATGTATCTCCATCTATCACAAGCGTTTCCACAGAGCTTGTCGACACCGGGCTCAACAACGCAAATGCAAGCCACGAGAGTACGTGGCGGCGAGTCTTGTTGTCCGCACCAAATCCTGGGGACGGAGTCTGGCTTCCTCGATCACTCTCGAATTCTAAAATCTTCAGAAACTTTGCATTCGCCAAAGCAGAGCAAAATGGCGCAAACATTGGACTACAAGTGTAATCCATTGGCATTACAATGTGTCGTACTCGCGTGAGTTCGCCCTTTGTGTTTGGTTCGATGCCGAAGAGCGTTCGCATGAAACGACCCACAATCTCGATACCTTCCGCTGTGTCATTTAGTTCTGTCCGACCAATTGACGGTAGATCCAGATATGTCACGTCTATGCCGTGCAGAAGCAGCTCGTGGAGAGCTTCGAACAGAGGCGTGGTCAGCTGAACGCCAGCAAGCTCTACTTCAAGCGCCACCACCTTGAACAACACACCGAGTCCCACGCTTTCGCCAGCTTCCATTGCAATTTCTCGGACACGTTGGATTTCTTCGACTGCACGAGATATGCAGTCGATGGCGACCTTTGGCTTGTCACAGTGCGACAGAATGCCTCGCAGCATGATCGGAATTGGTTCGACCTGGCTCCATTCGACGCCGTGGCGCTTGAGAAGCTGCTGCACCTGAAGCAGGTCGCGCTTGAAGTAGTCGCTGTAGCCGCCAGAGCCGAGCAGCCACTCGAGCGAGTTGTCCCACTGCAGAAACGCCACGTCGTGCTCTTCCGAGAACTCGAATGCGTATTTGAATTCGATGCGGTGGACGTGGCGGATGAACCACGTGGGGAGGTAGATGCGCTCCTGCACGACCATCCACTCGAACCAGAGGTCGTACTTGACGCTCGCCATGAGATGCGTGAGCACGACGGCCTCGCGGCACTGGCGCAGAGCGGCCACCTCGCCCTCCGGGTGCTGCTGGAGAACGTCCTCGCGCTCGAGCCCGACGCTGAGCCAGAACTTCTCGTCGGCGTCGCCGCCCACGCGCACGCGCGCCGAGGCCTCGTCCTCAATCTGCGTGATGCTCAGGCAGTCGAACCAGCCGAGCAGGAACTCCCACTCGTCGTCGCGCGTCCCCATGGCGCCGTCCGCCGTCGCGCAGGGAGGCGAGACTTTGGCGTGGGGAGCTGCTCGCGAAACGATTGGCGAAGAACGGATTATACTCAGATGGAGACCTGAGAATCGAACGACGGGATAATGGATATGATGTACCTATATCGATTTCGACGGGGTGCTGAACTCGTGGATTTTGCTGTTTTGCTGCATTCTTCACAAGCTGTCGCCAGCTTCTTTGACGCAACGGCGAGAACGTTCTTAGTCCATTTTCCAGTTCGCGACATCGAACACGTTGCATCGCGGACAGAAACTCATGGGGCAGTCATCTTTGCCGACATACCGACAACATGACTAGCCAGCATCTTTGTCTCTTTTCGTCGCTCTTCTGGACGTGGCAGCGAAAGGGAACAAGGATCGTTTGGATCATGGGAGTTTGTCTGGACGAGACGACCACGATGAATGGGACTGTGTGGCCATCGAAAAACTCTGAGATCGGCGAGCGCTAGATTATTACTCCTCTTGCTTTTTCTCGGCAAATGCCGCTAACCTTAGTGACTTGGCGGATTGCACGACTTTTAATACTTTCGCGAAGAGTATCGCACCTTCGGATGCTGGTGACTGTTTTGCTTCAACTGGATCAAGCAGTCGGCACTCAATGCTCACTCGTGTGTGTCGTTTGTTGAAGTAGGAGATCATGAACCGCAAGCCTTGGTAGTCAACGTGGATCTTGTCCTTCACAGTGTAACCTCGAACAAAGCGATTGCTTGGCATTGATGGCAGCGCAGAAGCCGTCGAGAGAAAATGCGAGCCAGACGCTGACGGTGACACTTGTAGGTGTTCGTGGAGGGAAATCCCTTCTAACAGAGAGTAAGCTCGAACTCGGAGTCCTGTGCTGTCATCAACTCCGACATCGTACTGCGCTAAGACACACCTCAGGAGACGCGGAGTTTGCGATAGCACCCACGTATTGTTCTCGAGCCTGTACTTCACGACATCGTCCGCGTTGTTCTTCGCATGTCTAGTGCCCACGTAAACTGTCATCGTGGTTCTCATAGAAGCAGCTTGCTCCTCTGCGCGACCTATAAGAGTGCGAAGTAACGAGCTTATTTCATGGGAATTTTCTGGCCACACAGTCGACCACCGTGGCTGGATCTGCTCAACGAGATGTAGCGACAGTAATTGATTTAGTGAGAAGACTCGGGGAACGAGTGCCTGGTCGCGGAGGGCAAAACAAGTTACTCCGATGGAGACCTTGAGCCGAATCTGCTGGAACGTGTTCGCTCCGATTCTCTCTAAGTCTCCACTCATGTGATTGCAAAAAGATGCATCGAATGGCTTCAGCCATGCCTTTCCGAAATTGAAGTCAGATGTGGGTGATTTTGCTTCCCCCTCTCGAACCAGCACGTATTCATAGTGATTCGTGTGCTTGTCTGCTTTCAATGAATCTCGGTCTCGACGAGCAAAGCGCCACATTTTGCCGGCTGGTACAAGTCGAAGGTGAATAAACGCCTGCCCAGCGATATTGCGTGGCTCGTGCTGCGTAGACTCAGCCGAACCATCAAGAAGTCGCTGGAAGAGTTCATGAAAATCGCCCACAGCGTTCGCAACATCCTCTTGTGCCCCCAAGAACGCGATCTCGCGTTGTGGAGGGTTCACAACGCACCGAACATTATGGCGTAGGCCGATCAAACGCACATTGCATCCACCTGCACCAATCGCAGCCCCTGCGCTCACACCTTTTGGTAATGAAAGCATCTGTGTGGGTTTCTTCGGCATCGCAAATGTATGTCCGTGTTCACGAAATCCTCAGCCCAGCGCAGATTGGAGAATGGCAGCTACATGCTCGTTTTGTCATGAAGTCACGTTCCATCTGATCTTGTGGGGGACCACGAAGTCTCTTGAACTGCTGAACAGGGTGATGTTTCGTGACAAACCGCCGTTGTCAAGTCTATCAGTGCCAAAAAATTAGCGAGGAGTACAAACACGAGAGATAAACTCGTGGAATCGACTGCCAACCATGGCGTGGGAGCCAAATTGCCAAAAGACACCATTATGTCTCTCCATGAAATCACCTTCACGAACCAAAAGGCTCGTGAGGATGCTCGATTTATTCTCAGGGGTTGTAGTATCGAGCAAGCTAGCGTGACATGCACACATTGTCGTCAATATAGCCACTCGTGGTTTATTCAAATTGACGGTGTGGATCAGTTCGCGATATCTGAGATTGAGAGAAAATCGAAATCTCTCAGGTATCTTGAGGATACTCCCTTCAACACGAGTTTTTCCGCTCATTCGCCAACCGTCTCTCACGTGATGAGTCGCTCACAGTCCACAAGGTCGATATCTGCTCGCTTGCCGATCCCCAAAGACCTGCATGTTGGCGCTGTGATCGGTCAAGGTGGCAGCAACGTCAAGAAACTCCGTTCTCAGACAGGGGTGTTCTGTAATATTGACAGCAAGAGACATGAGGCTATCGTGTCTGGTTCCCGCGAAGGTGTGGATAGAGCGATTGACAAGCTCCAAGACCTCTTCCATCGCCTTCAACTTGAACGCTTGCAGCGACTTGAGAAACTACGACAGCAACGTTGGCAGCAACAGGAAATCCCGCCGGGACAACATCGAATTTATCGTGTGGCTGTAACCACGGACTCAAACAGCGATTCGTGGCTCTTTCAACGGCGTTTGGATAACGACGATGACAGCAATTCCCACGAGAACCGTTTGGTTCGGCTCGAGACATTTGACGCCGAGGATGATAACTCGGAGGTTGGGGACGACTGTAGAGATTCTTGGATCAGCAAATTCACACCAGCTTTTCTTCAGCAAATTAATGAAGACCTCTCGGGGTTTTCGACGCGCTCCGACATTAAGATTAAGGCCACGCTTGGCATGACGTGCTACGGCTTTCCTAATCCTCAAGCAGCGAGCCGTTTGTACACCTGGGGTCAGTTGCAGGGCCTACGGGTACATGAGGATATTCGACGACGCTGGGAAAACTACGCGAACATGCGCTCAGCCTCGGTGTCGTCATTTATGCACATGCTTGAGCCTCTCATTCAGCCAAACACGAGCTACGAAACGTTGCTTACCGTATACATTGGTCAAGGTCTGGTTGGCAACGACTTGTCGTTCAAGTTTCAGCTGGTGGACGGAGTGTGGAACTGGGTCCCGGATCGCCCACCGATAAGGAAAGCACTCGCGCTGTACAACATTGGGCTAGATGATGATACAGCCTTCCGTATCCGGGTCTATTCGAGAGCTTCTATGGGCTCGATCGAAGCGCTCACAGAGGTATGGAGCTATATCGACGTGATTGAGCACCCCAGCGGAGATCCTTTTCGAACTGAAGTCAAGCTGACGAACGACGCTCCAGTTCTATGTTCATCCGGAGTTTGGCTTTGCGACAGAAAACTAGCGTTGATCTTCAAGGGTTACGCGTTTCAATCTCCTACTGCGATTATGAACACAAGCAGGCAACGGTGCAATGCCAGGCATTGAACGATGGTTCGATCAGCAGCGTCTCAGAGCGTGTGCAGAACTTGATTGACAAAATGCTCGAGGCATTTCAAGTCCCTGCATGAGTACCTAGTTGAAGTAGTTGAAACAGGCTTGCATCGTTCAGACTAAGCAACATTCATATTGTGTATTCCTGCTGTTCGCGTAGTCTTCAATGCAAAACTAGTCGCGCCAAGGGGAGTTACAGGACCTTAACGACAACCTTGCCCACAGCACGGCGTGACTTCACACGTTCGACGCCCTCAACGAGTTTCTCGAATGGCACAACCGAGTCGACAACCGGCTTCACCTTACCAGCTTCAATAAACTCGCCAATCTTCACGAGATCTTCACCTGAAGACTTGCAGAACATGAAATATTGCGTCGCGCCAATGGGCGACTCAATCGGGTTCGGGATGTCGAGAAGCGACACATAGCGACCAGTCTCCTTCTTCAACACGATCTGAGCGTCGTTGTTCCACGAGTTCGGCTCCATGCCGCAATCGTAGATGAGGTCGATCGAGTGGTTCTCGAGCACCTCAACCCACTTCTGGGTGTGGTAGTCGATGGTCTGGTCAGCGCCGATGGACTTGACGAAGTCCGAGTTCTTGGCGCTGGTGGTGGCGACGACGTATGCGCCAACGGCCTTGGCGAACTGGACGGCGTAAATTCCAGTGGAGCTGCTGCCGCCAAGGATGAGCACGCGCTGACCAGCCGTGAGGGTGGCGTGCTGGAAGAGACCCTGGTACGAGGTCAGCGCCACGAGCGGCACACTCGCCGCCTGGTCGTGGTCGATGTTCTTTGGCTTGGGCGCGACGTACTTCTCCTCAATGTCAACGTATTCCGCGACAGTCCCCCAGTTCGGGATCTCCGCACGGGAGTAAACCTCCTGGCCGACCTTGAAGGCGGTGACGGCCGAGCCAACCTCGGCCACGACGCCCGAGACATCGAAGCCGAACTTGTACGGCTTGTCGACGCTCGGCTTGCCACCCGTGAGGGACTCTCCCCACGTTTCGGTGGCCAAGTAGTCGATCGGGTTGATGGACGCGCTGTGGACCTTGATGCGCACACCATCGGCCGCGAGAGTGCCCGTGGGCAGCTCACGGATCTTGAGCACGTCGGCGGGCTTGCCGTACTGCTCGTAGACAAAGGCCTTGTAGGTGGCGGGAACGGTCGACATGGTGGTTGGTGAGAAGACTTGTGGGCTTGGCGGAGAATCGCAGAATGAGAGAGCGAGCAGCAGGAGTCCGAGTTTCGATGAGACGTTCGGTTAGTTGGCATCGTGTAATCCACGTTCATGTTGAAGCATTCGAAGCTCTATTTCAGCCAATGGAAACGACCGAGGATGAAGCTGTTACCTCCAATATGTGATATATGTACCTATGGAAATGTATATGCTGGGGTCTTTGTTTACGTCCAGAACCAGACTTCAGCTTGTCTATGGGCCTTTCCCAAGCCGAGATTCGCTGTTGACACGCAGCTGTGTTTTCATCATCGCAGTCGCCCACCACTCAAACTCGCGGGGTGTGGGGGGGGGGGGGGGCGAGATGTTGACGATGAGGCCGAGATTACAGGACCGAGCACAAGCACGACGTCGCAAGTGACCTTCATTTCGTCCCAACCCAGCGGACCCTCTGGCCATGGAAGGAGACGCGGACTGTCCCCCCAATACACTCGACCGCCTCAGCCAGCGCCACTGTGTTCACTCCAGTACGGTACATGAAGCCTGGGAATCTAATCGTCGTCATGCAAGATCTGCTGAGCTCTTCAACACTTTACACAACTCCGATTGGTTCAAAATTTATGAACAGCACGATATGATTGGTTGAAATTTAAAACTTCGCCACCGAATTTTGGTTACGTCAACACCATGAGCAAGATCTTTTCGAGACGGTCTCACCTGAGCCGTCCACCCCGCCGTCTCCCGCTCACTCTTCGATTCGCTCGACTCCCTCCAGCCCCTCTTCTCCCTCCACAAGATGTCCGCCGTCCCAGCCACCTACAAGGCCTTTGTCTACGAGCAGTACGGCAAGCCCGCCGACGTGCTCAAGATCGCCGAGGTGCCTGCGGGCGAGCTCGCCGCCGGCTCGGTGCGCATCAAGGTCCACAGCGCGTCGATCAACCCGATCGACTACCTCGTCGTCGAACTCTACGGCCCATACCTCACGGGCGGCTCCCCGAGCGCCGAGAAGCCTTACAAGATTGGTTTCGACGTGGCCGGTGTCGTGGCCGAGGTCGGCGCGGGTGTCACCGACTTCAAGGTTGGCGATGAGGTCTACTCGCGCGCCGAGAACCCCAACTTCGGCACCGTCGCTGAGTACGTCGACATTGAGTCCAAGTTCGTGGCCATCAAGCCCAAGAACATCGACTTTGACCAGGCCGCCAGTGTGCCACTCGTCGCCCTGACCTCGTACCAGGGCCTCTTTGAGCACGGCGCGATCCAGGCCGGCCAGCGCGTGCTCGTGCTCGGCGGCAGCAGCTCGTGCGGCATCTACGCTATTCAGTTCGCCAAGGCCGTTGGCGCATACGTCGTCGCCACCACCAGCGCCAAGAACTCGGACTTCGTCAAGTCCATCGGCGCTGACCAGACCATCGACTACCACACCCAGAAGTGGGTTGAGGTGCTCGAGAACCACTCGATCGACCTCATCTACGATTGCGGCATGGAGCCGAACTCGTGGAACAACGACGCTCAGATCGTGTTGAAGAAGGAGACTGGTCGCTATGTGTCGCTTCTCGACATCCCGAACCCGATTGAGTCGCCCATCGGCGCCTCCAAGGTCTACATGTTCTGCAAGTCCTCGGGCGAGCACCTCGTTAAGATCCGCGAGCTCATCGAGGCTGGCAAGGTGAAGCCGGTCGTTGATTCGGTTGTGCCATTCGAGAAGCTCGTCGACGGTATCGCCCGTGTCCAGTCGCGCCGTGCTGTGGGCAAGGTCGTCGTCAAGGTCTTGTAAGCAACAATTGCTAGCTAGGATGCGATGGAGAACATCGCACTATCAGTCAGAAGAATACGAACTTTTCATTGTAAAAAGCTGTGTCAACTCTACGCTTCTTGTCTTGGATTGCCTTCGACGGCATTGTTGTCTTGTTGACGTGAGTGGTGCTGAAGGCGATTCGCGGGAGGAATGTCGCTTCAGCAACGTTTCGTTGTCGTGCTGAAGAGAGCGGGTGTTTGGCGTTGTGTCATTCTTCCACAGGAATCCACTTGCAATTACATAGATTTGAACTTGGACGTGGTCGCAGATCTGAATTTGATTTCGCTCTCACGTCCCAGGGCAGGAACACAGTAGCGCTGCACTTGAACTCGGTGTCTTCACTGATTTGGTTTTGGAGCCGCATGGTAATAAGGTTTATAACCACGAGATTTGCGTTCAAATGAAAGGGGTGAGGGTGCACAAAATCGACTGCAGACAGCCACGAGCCGCGATCAAACAAACGGCGAGGTCTCACCGCGTCAGCACTTTTCTCGGCTTCAAAGATCAGTCAATGGTTGGAAACCGTACAATTTGAATCAAATGACGGCTCTTCGTCAGGGCGCTGGACAAAAATCCATCGTGCAATCTGATCCGGAACTCGAACAGCTACATCCTTTATTGGTAGGGTCCAACAGGTCGATCTCCGGATACACGAATGGTTTAAAACAGGTTGTAAGAGCATCTTCCATTAGACTTCGTAGCTCAGTGACAACGACTTCATTAGTATTAGCGCCGATACAAGACATCATCGGGCTCCACGCCCCTAATGACGTCGGGAGCAGGTCTGGGGCCCAACTTGAAAGTCAGACGCGATAGGTTATGAGTGTAAAAGTCGAGTGACTCGGTGGGGGTAGACTGGAACACAGCTTATTCAAGGTCAGAACAGATGACAATTCTTGTGTCAGGGGTTGATGCCAAGAAGCATATCATGGCCTTCATCTCATCGGTCAGGACAATACCTAGGTTCGTAAAGTGATGCATGGCTTCCAGAAATGCAACCTTTGACGAATTTGGCAGTGGCACACGAACTTTGCCCGTTGATTCGGAATGGTGGTAGCTCACCAGGGCCTCAAACGATGGTGGAGCAGGTCGTGAGCTCTCACAGTGTAAATAACGTAGAGAAGAAACCTTCAATAGCGTTCCAAGCTTCTCCAGCGTTGATTCTGCGAGCGGACCGAGACGCAGTTTTTGAAGTCGTGTTTTGGAGTCATGACTAAGAGCCTTGTCCAGAAATGCGTTCAAGTTGTCTTCCGCAACGGAAAGCTTGGAAAGAGCGAGCGATTGGAGAGGGACTCCTGACTGGATAGCATCTTCAATAAATGCCATAGATGTCAACGATAAATGGGAGACAACGAGGTGCTCCAAGTGGGGGTTTGTCGACATAATCGCGCGAAGAGTCTCTTCACTCAGGTTTGGGACTCGCAGTTTCAGACATCGAAGTGTGAGGCCACCGGCATTGTCAACAAAGTCGGCTATATGGCTCGGTGAAATGGCATCGTTCCGGGAAGTTACAATCTCAATGAACTTCAACAAAGCTGAAGTACCATGGTTCGGCTCTCGTTTAAGCCGAGTAAATCTTGCTCGCTTCGATGGGAGTTCTGATGAGGGTACGTAGCAAAACCCTCGACCACGAATGAACAGATAGCTCAGCTCTCCTTCTTCACGAACGCTCAAGGCTTCAGTAGCGTCGTTGATGGTGAAGCTGTACTCTTCTTCATCGAAACCGTAGTGACCAGTGAGCGTAGTGCCTGCTGTTACGCGAACTGTCCTGGGGGCCCTTGATTCAGGTCTTCGACTTGGATTGTCGTCCATTACCCATTGCGCCGCAAACTCGCTGAGTGGAAACGAATAGGTGACCATGTCTGTGATGCCACCAACGTCTTCATCACTGATGGGGATACCACGAATCGTCAGCGCTTCGACGGAAGTTGTCGAGTCGTTGCTCATCAAGGTGAGCGAAATCAAATCCCAAATGCCTGGAGGAAGGGCATCGGGAATGTCTTCGTCCAGATCTTCGACAAAGTCATGGCCAACAACCAGGTGCTTGACGTTTCGAGCGAGCTGGAGCGCTGAGCAAAGCATCACGAAGTCTGGATGCGCAATCTCGCTGCTGTCCACGGTAATCCTGTTCACTGGTGTTGAATTGGTCTCGCAATTGGCACATAATGAGCATACGAAGAGGGCCCACTCTTCACGCCATGGGGGCAACATTCGATCGCCCATGTTGCTTGTGCCGTCTGGGAGCTGGATGTGGTCGATTGGTACACCAAGTTCTACGATGCCCCGCAGGACTTTGAGAGCGCTCGAGTCTCCGAACATCCTCGTCGCATCCAGGTCTAGTGAGTCGAGGATGAATCCCGGAGTACTAAGTGAGAATTTTCGATCCCGCATCTCTTTAGCGACACTTTCGACGAGCTCGAGAAAGGTAGTGTGATCCCCAGTAAAGTAAGCGGCAAGTCGGACCCTTGGCATTGTCACTAACTCGCTGCTGAGAGCAGTCAATCGCGTGAAGTCCCGCATGAACTCGTCGCTAAAGTCTGTCAACAGGCAGAAATCGCGTAGACCGACACCGTACACTTGCATGAGTCTGCAAAGCTGCTCGGTGGCGGTTACCTCAATGCGGGGAAGAAGCGCATGGGTTTTCAGCTCCATGAATGCCGCTGGCAGAAAGCCGCTCAGCGTGCACAGTTTGCCGACGAAGACAGTATTATTCACGCTCGCGAACGCACCGACGAGGAGCAAGGCCTCTCTCCAACGCAAAAGCTGCCGATGGCCCTGTTCGCGGTCGCCGACTAGCATCGTGAAGGCTTTCTGCCACGAAACGCGCAGCCACCAGTCGGTCTCTGGATCGCGCCCAAGCGCGATCATCCCATCCGAGTCCATGCGGTGACGGTCTGCGACAACGAGGAGCCCATCGAGAGCGGTGAACCACGGGTCCAGGAACTCGAACGGATCCGGCGCCATTGGTGTCTTGTTCTTGTCGGGGGTATTTTGTGTTTTCCAGATATCAATTTTACATATTTAGATCAGCTCTTTGACGACAACAAAACCTCCCTCTTGTTGTCGATCTGTGTACCCATACCGCCTACGAACAGAAAGTCAGGAAGAGTCCGTGTACCAGTGGGTCTTTCCTCTGGTGATCTCACCGCAGAGCACCAAAATAAACAGCGCTGAGACCGGCTGCAGGTTCTAGATGACCAAACCAAGACATCACTTTGTTGTTCTTTGGGGTCTCGATTTCCTTTCTGAACTGCTCAGCTCTCGCTTCGACTGTACGACGCAAGGTTGGTGAGAAAAACGTCTTCGTGATGATTTGGTCTTGCTCATTCGATCGAGTTGCGAATACCACGCTTACCGTTACACTTTTCTCCCTCGAACCCTCACGGCTCCTCGACAGAACAGTTCACAGCTACGTGTCTGCGTGTGCATTCACCTGCAAACGCGAAGATCAGCATCAACACGTTGGTATCCGGGGAACCGAAAGTTCTGGTCCGGGATAGAACACTCAGAAACGCAGTCTTCGCATTTCGATCGATCGGCCGTCTGCAAATAGGAATAAGAGCGCCGTCATGTGCGCGAGTGATACGAGAAATGTGAGTTTGATCAACGCTTTGAACATGGTGCGCAAATGATATGCCGATATCGAGTTGTAGCAGCACACGATTGCATTCAAGCATAGCCTCAATTGCCGGTAGGAGACGTGGCATGGGAACACGCACGAACTCTTCTTCGTACGTGAACACTTGGAGCTTACTGGCAATAGAAGATGAATCATTACCGATAGCCGAGATGAATTCCACTACACTTTCTTTATCATTCACGCGAACACCCGTAAGCTTCAGCTGGCTGAGTTGGCACTCATCTCGATCAAATACCTCAGAAAACAACATTAGTGAATCAATCTGACCGCCGTTCGTCAAGTGAAGTTCTTTGAGGAGTGGGCACGCTCGGAAGATCTCGGACAACCAACCGTCCAGCGGCTCGATTGTGTTGATCCCAAGCAATTTGATGATCGTAAAGTGGGCCCCAACAGCTTGGAACAGTCGTAACAACGAATATTTCCCCGTGTCGTCCAAGTTGCACATGGAGAAAGACTGGGTTGACTGAAGCAGCTGACCTGAGGGTAGGCGATTTCTCTCAATCGTGCATCTCGGAACCCAAGCGAGGCCATATCCAGGAAGCAATACTTCTTGAAACTCCCCGTGCGATGCACCTGACGATAATGCGAGAACTCGTCGCGGTGTGTTTTCGATAAACTCCGTCGCAGATTCGCTCGCCTTATGCAGGCCTGGTGGCCGCAAGTGGAATCTGGATGCGTCAACAGACCCAACGATGGGAACTGAGACAACTCCGTTACTGTGGGAATATACGGGGACAGTGCGTGGATTATTAATTTGCTGGCAAAATGCTTCCACATCTTCGGCACTCAAGCAGTCTTCGTAGATAACGATATCTCGAATACACCGCGATCTATAGGGACCGAACAGAGCAAACGCAGCCCAACGCCAAAAGTAGTCTCGCTCTGCTCGGCCTACAAGTAGCCCTCGATCTGGATCCGGCTGCACGTTGTTGCTCACCGCCAAAAGATTCACCGAAAGTGCCGCGTGCAGAGCCGAAAAAGCAGCCTCTACAACGTTGGGCGCAAGCCTCACTGGAATATTAATGGATCCAACTGGCCCAGGCATCTCAGCAGCTCCACAGCTTCCTGTCCGTAACAAGGTCTGCAGTCCTCGAATAACAGTATCTGCCATTGAATCGGTCATGTCGAGATCTTTCACAGAGACACGGTCAATTGCGATGCTCGAGGAGGATATTTGAGTCAAATATCTTAGTGCTATCGGTGTCAACCGTGGCGAGAACGGCGTCGTAATGCCAGTAACGCGAAAGAAGGGCTTCCAGTTACTAGATATGAATGGGTCAAACACATCGAAGAGACCACATCCGCTCTGGATAGATGCAATATGGATAACGTGCTGGAGCTGCTGCTCAAAGCCTCGGTAGAAAAGTCGGACCTGCACAGGAACCACTGGTCGGTCTGGCGTCTCCACCACGGCGGAGCCTCGAGACGCCGCCTGAAGCACGCATTGTTGGATCAAACGGTGTCGAATGACCCAAAAGGCGTCCGAGACGGAGTCTGTATCTGGACGCGGCCGACAACGAGCTGAGATTGTCATCGCATCGTCTCTGTTGCTGAAGTAGACCACGCAGCCGACCGGACACGCCCTGCCTCGCTCCGGTATGGTCATCTGCTCGGACCGAGCTGTCGCCGCGAGCAGAGCCGCGCGCCAGAGCGAGAAGTCGGCGCGCTGAGCGAGCGCGAGCAGCTCCAGCGCTTCGAAGGCTTGCGTGGGGATGTGTCCGGCGGGCGACTTGGCGCTCAGCCAGACGACGTCGTCGCTGGTCACGTCTTCAAAGTCCGGGAGGCCGGTCGAGTGGACGGCCATGGCGCCGCCCAGAGCGTCCAGCCACGGCCGCAGCACCGCCAGCAGCGCGAGCCGCGCGTGGTCGTCCATGGAGGGGATGGCGAGCTCTGATTGCTCGCCGCTTTGATTCCAGTGAGAAGACCAGGTTCAAGGTGGGATTAGTCAATATGGACATGTGGATTTGGAGTGAAGGATCAACATCCATTTGGAACGCGTACTTTTTTTTCGGAGAATCTTGGGTTTCTGTGAGGAAGCTTTGCATGCCAAATTCCAGGGCTTAAATTAGCCACAACCCCCATGCCGTGCTTCTCCGTTTCCTCCCACAACTACTGGGTAACGACCATGGAACGGCAAAGAACATGAGCATGAATTGATTCGTCGCAGCCGAAGTCGTGACGCCTTTTAACGTTCATAAAAGAATTGGTGATGTCGAGAGTCATGACCAAGGACACGGAAAACGCGGATACAACGTATATCATCGAGTTCGACGCGGAGAATGGCAAAAAGTACATGATATGCCAGGCGTGTTGCATGCTTCCACTCGTCACGTCGTGTTTGGTGCTGCCGTGCTTGCCATGCCTACCATACTGCCAGATTAAAGAGTTCGAATCGCAAAAGTGCAAGGTCACAGACAAGCGGATCGAGTATGAAGGCGGGTGGCTCAATCACGTTGCCAAGAACGTCCCGCTCGACCGCGTTCAAGATGTCAGCATCAGCCAGGGCTGTATTCAACGATATTGTAACATCCAAAGCGTGAGCGTCCAAACAGCCGGGGGAACGGACACAGGGGGTGCGGAAGTCACGTTGCTGGCGCCCAAGAACGCTGAAATGATCCGAGAAGTGATTCTTCAGCGCCGCGATCACTTTGTCTTGGGCCCGGGCGCAGCCTCCGGTAACGGGATTGCGGCTGGAGCCGGGATCGATGATATTTGTAAGAACAAGTCGAGCAATGCAGTGGTTGGGGCCCGCGCAACCGCCAACACAGTAAGCAACGACCAGTTGGTGCTGGAGGTTCGAGAGCTCAAAGAAGCCGTGCAACGCATTGAGCTGCACGTGGAAGAAGGACTGAAGAAGATGAATGGTGCTCAATATTGAGTCTCAAGCAACGAGTATGAAGCAGCTAGGGTCGCATCGATACCGAGTGCAAGATGCATTTTTTAAATGTGAAACTCGCTACACCAGTGCTAGTATTTCAGAAATACACGATACTGGGTTCTATTTCTCGATGACAGCTCATATGGTAGTATTTGTAGCCTTCACATATAAAGATACACTTGTTGCAAGACTGTCAGACCAGTATGACTCATGTACACTTTGAAAAGAAGTAGAAAAACAGCTTCGGTCAGAAAGGAGATGAACGGGGATCATACTCGATAGAGACTGTTCGTCGACGCGGCGTGGCTGCGTAGCTGAATATCTGGGAGATCACATCCGAATTCAACGCTGTTATAGCGGAGTGTGTCGCGGAAGTGCTGATCCCATGCAAAAAGGCAAGCTTGCTTTCCATTGAGAGCGGAGCCTCAAGAGAGGAGATGAAACTGCCATCGTGGGCCTTGATGATGTCCCACTCAAGACCAGAACGCGAGTTCGGTAGGTCGATTGGTCTGAAAACATGCAAGTGCGAGAGGCTCTGGTTCACGCGAAGACTACTGATGAGTGCTCCTCGGACCGAAGGGGCCATTCGATTACTCCAACCTTGTCCAATTCGAAGGCTCTTGAGCTTAGTATCCTGGGCTAACACCGCGATAAACGACTGCAACGTATCTCGCGAAACCTCAACGAAACCTAGATCAAGTGATGTAACGCAGCCGAAGACGAAGCTCAATGATGATAATTCAGCTCCTGTTACCCGGAGATTTTCCAGACGGGGGCACATTCGAAGCCATTTGAAAAGAGCCGCATCGCGTACATTTGCTCCATCGATGGCGAGGTCAGTCAACCGATCTGCGGCGAACCGAATAAGCTGAGGAATCCAACCCACCGGACTCATCATCTCACTTGAGTTTGGGATCTCAGTAGAAGTGACTTTCAAGATAATCTTGTATAGAGCACGCTTCGATCGCCGATTTGAATAAGAATCCGCGATATACCGATTTGTCTGAGTCAAGTCTGTTGCTGGAAGTCTGACTTCAGAGTCTTGTTCGTACACGATTGTTTTGAGCGTGCGGAAGGGATCTTCAGAGCTTGCAACCCGACAAAATGCGTGCAGCGAATGCCGCGAGATCTCACCGAAACCGCTCATGCTGAGAGTTTGGACTTCACTCCACGCATTGTCACTAAAAAGAGCGTAAGCAAGTGCAGCCCATGAGATAATCGACAAAGACGACACCTCAGGCACCATGACACGGCCCTGAATGAAGACCGATCGCACGTTCGTGGACCTCGACAGTGCAATCATCCACGAAACAGCGAAAGGCGCGACGAAGTACGCTGGGGGTAGTTCAAGTCGATCGATCGTGGAGAACGTTGACCCCCACACTGAAGTCGTCTGGGTGCGGAAAATGTTCATCAGGAGTGGCTCACAAGCGTCGACGGGTCCATTCGGAGTGGTTGTATCAGCTCGGCCCGGTAGACTCAACGTTTTGATGAGTATACCAGTGTCGATGACTCGATTAATCTCCTCGAACAGCAAGGGATGCATCTCGTGGCGAGCTAGACGCAGTTCAAGGGATTCAGCTCTGAGCATTGGGAACTCTTTCACCTTTGATTTGCGTAGCGCAATGACAGAATCCACAACCACACGGAGTGACTCGATGTCGTGATTCACTGAAGATCCGAGTTGCGAGAATTCAAGTCGGACAGGGATCGGCGAAGTCATCGTTTGTCTTTGACTGGGTATGGCTTTCTGTATTAGCTGGTCGTAGCTGAAGAGAAACTCGTCGCTGAAGTTGTCAACCGCCTCTTCCCCGAATACTTTCCCAAGCAACCGACTTTGAAAACTCGATTCTGTCGTTAAATCGCCACTGAGTACAAGTCCAAATCTACACGGTAAAACCGCATCGTGCATGAATCGCAGCCCACTTCTGGTCTTCATGCCTCGTAACCAACCATTGTAGTCGATGCGTGAGTACATTGACAAGAGGAGAAGTGCCTCTCGCAGTTCACGGAGTCCCTTGACTTGGTCTGCCTCGCTCGGCTCTTCATGGGTCGCGAAAAAGCCGCAACTCGGGCATCGGTCTAATGGGGCTGGCTGGACCTGAATCCACCAGTCCGCTGGACAACTAGCTTCGACTCGGACAACGCTTGGGTCGAGCGAGTGGCGGTCTGACAAGAAAACTCGGTTTCTTAGGACCTCGAACCACTTGCTCAAGAACTGCTGGTCGTTCGTGTCTGCGTGACTCGACGTCAGTGAGACTTCCAACGGCGGCATGCTGCTCAAGTGGCTTCAGCCTGGAGAATTGTCGAGTGAGTCCAAATGCTGCAGTGTTCCATCTCGTGATGGACTCCAAGGTGGCGACCACCTCAAGCGTTCTCTCCAGACGGCCAGTAGGATTCGCCTCCTGGAGTGTGTCACTTCAAGATGAAGACTTGGAGCCAATTGTCATTGGTTCGAATTTCCATTTTGCGCCCGAACCCTACCAAATCAAGCTCCAGCTCCAATTCATCGCATAATCATTTCGCCCATCTGATGACGATTTCAGCGGATTGATGACGCTGTTGAGAAAGTCCTCCAGATCCAAGCATCATACTCTACCGCACGATGGATGCCCAACCACGTCGAGACACAAGAGGCACCACGTGGCCGTTCATTGGGCTCCCTCTTCATCCTCAACGTTGACTTCTGGGGCTCCATCTTCACCGTCAGCCCCATTGGCGACGGGATCGTCCTCTTCCTCTTCAGCAGGTTGATCAGTGTGGATCCAAACAGAAACCTCGCGAGTCTTGCATTCGGCAGCGAACTGGAAGATCAAAGAAATGACGTGATTGTCGAGCCTCTTCAAAACACCACGAGATCCTGACCCGGAGTTCTCATCGACGACTCCAGCAGGTGACGTGATAGTACTGATGAACGATATCTTGTGAGCAAGACTCAACGGGCCCTTCCGCACGGCAACAGGCTCGCCCCGGTGCCTCGCACAAACGCTCTCGATTGCCTCGAAGGAGTTTGATACAACACCTGCTTGGTACGTCACTAGCATGTTCAACTGCTGAAGGCCGTGGTTCTTACTGAGCACCGAGTCAAGAATCAGACCGATATCGACTAAAGGTGATGGTACTCCACGGACATGAAGCGAAAACGTTTGAAGAGTCTTGGATAATCGCAATGATTCATCACCCAATGACCGGATGAACAGCGTGATACTCTCGGAGTTTTGGACAATCACATCATTCAGTGTGATTGAACGAATCTGGCAGTCGGTGTTGCTCAGGATTTGCGTAAACACGTCCATCGAAGCAATATGAACCTCCCCGGCGATATCCAAACGCGTGATATGAGGGCAAGCTTGAACAGCACTGAGCAACCAATCGTCCAGCGGGCCTTCCAAGTTGCTGTTTACCAAGTGGAGATCTTGGAGACTTGAGCCAATAAGCTGGAGTAGCGCATGCACTGGTGCCTTGGAGCCCTCAGCCATGTCGGCTATCGTTATCGCCGGGCACGGAGATACTCGGATTGGGTCACTGTCAAGTTTCTGCGCCTCCCTAGTGTGTACCCATGCTGGGCCACACCCAGCAAGAATGACGGGAATCCAGTCCAAGCCTTCTGCAGATGGGCTTGTTACGGATCCTAGAACAACTTGCGCAGGAAGTTCTATGTCATTCCCAAATCGTGGAAGTTCGATGGAGGGAGGTGGTGTGAGCATGAAACTTGAAGCCTCAAACTCTTTAAAGCGGTTTATTTGGGTCGAATCATCGGCTTCATCCATGATGCGTGTAGGGTGCTCCAGGACTCGATGGAAGACCGCGACACACTCTGAATCAAGATCCTGAACATGGAGACGCAATCTCTCCAAACGATGGCGTGTGTATGGGCTGAAGAGTGCAAACGCGATCCATTGCCACAGATATTTCTTGTCATCTTGGGTCATAGTGTGTGACAGAGTCCTTACAATAGACTCTGCCTCTCTACACTATACTGAGCGCGAGATAAATCCAGCATAGCCGGACAAGACTGCTCTTGTCCGGAGCCCCAACTATAACACGGAGGGATGACCTCAGTAATCCCATACAAACAGTAGGATAAGTTTGGCTAAGAACATCTCGTGTCCTGACTCGTACACGGAGTCTAGACCAAAGATCCAGTATAGTTTATTCAAGATTAGTTAGGAGAGACGACGTAAACCATATGGGTGGCTCAGACAGTAAGGCTTGGGAGGTTTGAATCCCGGGCCCATTCAATATCACTCCACAACTTGCCATCGAGCAATCAAGTCTAGCCTTCTTCGCCCCAACTAGCCTCGGCTTCGGTCTTCCCCGCTCAGTGTCGCCCCGCTTCTGTGACATAGTAGCGCTCGTCGGTCCCCTTCCTCGCCAAGCTCGGTTTGCTGGAGTGGCCACATAGTGGGAAGCTCCATTAGCATCCGGAAGACTAGACCAAGCCAACTCGTGCTAAGCCAGGCTACCCAGGCTAGGCCAAACCAACCAAAGTCGTCATCTGACGAGGGCGGTTACCAACATCTCGTCGCGCACAATCTGTTACGTTCCGTAGCTGGTTGGTGTGGTTACGTCGTTGTGTGGCACACACATTGGAGACTCTTTCGGTGGGTCCGCGGCCTTACGTGCCTCATCAGAGCACTTATCCCGCCATCGAAAACACAGAGAATAACTCTCCTTTAGCTGCCCTCTAACGATCGTTAGATCCACATCCGTTGCTATAGAACTGTGATAGTGTTGCAACACTTGATGGGGAAGCGGAAAACTCGTGAACCCGAGAACCCTTTCCAATACGATACTGAGTGCTTGACTCAGAACTTCGAAAAGCTTGATAAGCTCCGTCACGACCTTTGGCTCACGACGGTTAAGCAACAGAAACTCGTGAAGTTAATTCGTGACGAGATCCCTGACTCGTTCGATCACGAGACTCGGAACCTGTTGCAGTCGACCACGAACTTGCTCTTGCACCACATCGACAAGACGCAAACGGTCGTTTCAAGCACTTTCGATCACTCCATTCACCTCTTCAACAAGAACAAGAAGAAGAAGAAGACCAAGAACTAGATTATAGTTTAGGTTTTTCAAAATTTAGTTTTCTTCAACTTTAGCCTTCATTTTAGGTTAGTTAAAGTAGAGTAGAATCAAGTCAGAAGTAAGCAAGTGAACACGCAAGTGGAGTCCAACTTCTCATGTCCGGACGTCGATCCCGAGAAGTTGAGCGTGAGTCACCGAACTTACGTCCCCGTCAACAAAGTCGATCGAACGACACTCCAGACGTTGAGCGTGCACGTTCTGCATCACGCCCACGCCCGGCCGCTGCACAAGAAGAGATGGATCAGCCAGAAGTACCTCAGGCTGTGCCACCGCAGGCCGCACCAGCCGCAGCTGCGCAACCAGCTGCTGCCCCGTCCATGGACCCGGCTCTCTTCTACCAGTTTATGATGATGATGCAGCAGAACAATGTGCAATCGCAAGCAAGTATGCAAGCGTTTATGCAACAGTCGCAAGCACAGTTCATGCAGATGCTCAACCTTCAAGGGCCATCGCGCAAGAAGGAACCGCCAGGGTATGAAGGCAAGCAGAATGAAGACGTCGAATTATGGATATTCAACACGGAGGATTACTATGCGTTCAAGCGCGCGATAATGGAAGCCGACTCTTCTGCATTCGTTGAAGAGATTACAGGAAACCTCGGCAAGTCTGTACAGAATTGGGTACGGACGACTTTTACCGCAGAATGCGCGCGAGACGGCGTAAACAAGACGTGGGAACGTTTCAAGGAGAAGCTGCGTAAGCGCTTCAAGCCTGTTGATTTCGAGTACAACCTCCGTGAGCGAATGTTTGAACTCAAGCAAACTGCTTCGATTCACGATTACGTGACGAAGTTCCAGGACTTGCTTTCGCAAGCGCAACAGCGGATCGAGGATCTTGATCAGCGCTTTTACTTCCAGAACGGTCTACGCGCAGAGACGTGCGCCAAGATCAAGGAGGAAAGTCCAAAGAATCTCGATGATACGATCGAGATTGCCACGAACTTCGAGTTCGCACACTATTCCGGGAAATCTGCCAGACTACAAGGGCAGAAGTCTTCCAAGCCGGATCACGACACGGCCGCAGTCATGACCAAGTCGAAGAAAGGCAAGAAAAGTCATAAGTCCCAAGACGACAAGAAGGGTGATGACTGGAAGAAGAATGCAACATGTCACGCTTGCAAGAAAAAGGGCCACATTTCTCCTGAATGTCCCGACAAGAAGAAGGAAGCCAACAACTACATCAGTGGCGCCTTCTATGCGATTCTTGAAGTACAAGCACTCGCGTATGACAAGCCGGAAAAGAAGAAGAATGTATCTATCTTCATTGATAATGGTTGTAGTCTAAACGGCATCTCGGAAGATTTGGCACAATCATTGAACCTCAAAGTGCACGAAGACAAACAAGACACCATGGAAGTTGATCTTGGATTTGGTCAGAAGGTGCATCGACCCCGTCGCACTGCTGAAATGAATCTTGAGGTTCCTGGTTTCCCTGCCATGAAGTCTAAGTTCCAGGTCATGCCGATCCCTGAGGACAAAGACGTGATTCTCGGTATGATTTGGCTCCGTGAGCAAAACCCCGAGATTGACTGGAAAACTCTCCAACTGTCGCCTCGCACTCAAGCTGCGCCAGACCCACCACTACGTCTTCGTACACCAACGGTGCGCCCTGCTCGCTTTGTTGCGAATCGCCGTCGAGCGAGACAGACTCAGACCCGTGAGATCTTCAACTTTTATCGTCAACACGGTCACAATGGAGAATTCGGTCAGACCAAGTTCATCTCCATGAAGAAACTTGCCAAAGAGTTGCGCAAGGGAGATGTCGAGTGCGTGTTTATGGTGAATCCACACGACTCGGAAAAGGCTGCTAGGTATATGCAGCAAGGGTGGGACGCTTTGAAGGATAACCCAGCATATGATGTGCTGTGGAAGCGTCGTGATACAGTGTTTCGAACTGAACTACCGAACACTGTTCCGCCTGTTCGGGAGGGTATTGAACATGTCATCGAACTCAAGCCCGGTACGAAACCTATTCACGTTCCTCAGTGGCGCCAGAGCCCTGAGCAACGCAAGGTGATTCAAGAATGGACGAAGGAAATGGTCAAAGCCAATATCATTAGACCAAGTACATCTCCTTTCTCGGCACCAACCTTTTGTGTGAAGAAGCCTGTTGGTTGGCGAATAGTCCACGACTTTCGTCTGTTGAACCACAACACAGTGTTGCCTGCTATTCCAATGCCACGCAAAGAAGATACCTTTGACGCCATGACTGGTAGTTACTGGTTTTCGTGCATGGATTTGCTGTGGGGTTACTACCAGGTAAAACTCAGAGAACAAGATATACCATTCACGGCGTTTTCAACGCCTGATGGGTTGTTTGAGTATTTGGTAACTCCAATGGGACTCAGCGGGAGTCCAGGCACCTTCAACCGTCTTCTTCAACGTGTCTTCAGCGACTTGCGCGATTGCATGCGCATCTACTTCGACGACATCTATGTCTTCACGAAAAGCACGGACATCAACGAGCACCTCGAGGCTCTCGATCGTGTTCTTCAACGATGTGAAGATCAACAGCTGTACATCAAACTGTCGAAGTGTCAGTTCTGTGTTCCTGAGATTCCTTGTCTCGGTGACTTTGTCGGTCGCAACGGTGTGCGTATGGACCCGGACAAGATCAAGATCATCAAGGACTGGCCCGTTCCAAAGACGAAGAAGCAGATGGAGAGCTTTCTAGGTACTACTGTGTACGTCTCTCGTTTCTGCCCGGACTTTGCACAGTTTGCGGGTCCACTTCATGAGTGTATCAAGGGGAAGAAATCCAGTGAGGCAATCCAACTCTCTGACCATCAACTGGCGTGCTTCGAGCAACTCAAGCAGCGCCTGTCTTCACCACCTGTTTTGAAACTACCGGACTTCTCGAAGCTTTTCGGAATCCGGATGGATGCGTCCAACTTCGCCATTGGGGGAGTCTTGTTTCAAAAGGAGGGAGAGCTAGAGTATCCCATCGCATACACAGGACGAAAAATGAAGTCTGCTGAACTCAACTACCCTGTTCGTGAACAAGAACTTCTCGCGATCATGCACGCGCTAAAGGTGTGGCGTGTGTACCTTCTCGATCATCCATTTGTTGTGGAAACGGATCACAAGAGTATAGAGACGATCTTGACACAGAAGACAACGAACAGAAGAGTTGCACGTTGGTTCAACGAACTTGCTGAGTTTCACCCTCAGTTCAAGTGGATTCCAGGACACACGAATCACGTCGCTGACGCGTTATCCCGGAACCCGGGCTTTGAGCACAAGGCTGCTCAAGTTAGTCTACAAGATCTTCTTGATGCAGCAGCAAGCCGCGAGATTGTAGCAACTATTGAAGCGAGCCCCGTCTCAGTCAAAGAGTCGGTGAAGAAGCTGTACAAGTCAGATCAACGAACACGAGACATTCTGGAAAAGATGGCTGATGGTGTGCAAGTACCAAAGCACTCGGTCGTCGACGGACTCCTTTACTATCAAACAATGGAGGACGAACATCCCAGACTTGTGATTCCTGACAACGAAGATCTGAAGAATCGTGTAATCTATGAGAATCACGATGTTTTGACCGCTGGTCATCCTGGTTACTACAAGGCGTATCTTGCAGTCCAGAAGAAGTACTATTGGCCGCGCATGACCAAGTACATCCAGCGTTACGTGAACACTTGTGAGATGTGTCAGCGTAACAAAGCCAGGCAATTTAAACCGCCAGGTCTCCTCAATCCACTCAGTATTCCATCGGGAAGATGGGTTGAGATTTCCATGGACTTTCTGGTATCCTTACCAAAGACCAAGGAAGATGATGATGCAATCATGGTAATTGTCGATCGTCTGACGAAACGTGCCAAGTTCATCGCAACTAAGACGACTGCATCAGCGGAGGGCACCGCGAGTCTTTTCATGAAGCACTACGTGAAAGATCATGGTATCCCCAAGACCATTGTGTCGGATCGTGACTCTAAGTTCACATCCAAGTTTTGGACCTCAGTGGCATCGATCCTGAAGTCTCAGCACAATCTCTCATCAGCGTTCCGTCCCCAAACAGATGGACAGACAGAACGGACGAATCGTTTCGTCGAGGATTATCTCCGAGGAGTTGTGAATCCAGCACAGAATGACTGGAGTGAATATTTGCACTTAGCAGAGTTTGCGTATAACCGCAGAGTGCATTCTTCGATCGGTATGTCACCTTTCGAAGCTGATCTTGGCTATGTTCCATACATGCCGGATGATGTTGCAGCTGATCCAGAGTTCACTAAGTTGAGCAAGACAGCAAAAGAGTTTCTCTTGCAACAAGAAGTCTTTCTTCGGAAAGCACAAGACGCTATGAGTGAAGCGCAAGAACGTATGAAGTCGTACTACGACAGGAACCGCAAGCACCAAGAGTTTGAGATCGGTCAACTCGTATTGCTTGACGGTAAGAATCTGGACATCCGCCACAAGGGCTTCGCATCGACAAGCAAGTTGGCACCAAGATTCGTTGGACCCTACCCCATCGTGAAGAAAGTCCACCATGATTCATACGAGATCGCTATGTCGAAGGATCTTCGAATCCATCCTGTATTTCACACTTCACGGTTGAAGCTGTATCAGAAGGACGACAGGCGACATCAGCAAGCTGCTAAGGTTTTACTTGCAGACGGAACAGAAGGACAACTGGTCCAAGCAGTCATTGGAGACCGCAGACGTCAAGGTAAACAGCAGTACAAGATCCATTGGCTTGGAGAAACCGTGAGACAAGCCACTTGGGAACCCATTGAGAACTTGAAGCAAATTCCAGGGCTGATCGCCGAGTACTGGAGGAACAAGAAGGGAAGTCTTCTCTCGAAGGGAGGTCATGTGACAGAGTCCTTACAATAGACTCTGCCTCTCTACACTATACTGAGCGCGAGATAAATCCAGCATAGCCGGACAAGACTGCTCTTGTCCGGAGCCCCAACTATAACACGGAGGGATGACCTCAGTAATCCCATACAAACAGTAGGATAAGTTTGGCTAAGAACATCTCGTGTCCTGACTCGTACACGGAGTCTAGACCAAAGATCCAGTATAGTTTATTCAAGATTAGTTAGGAGAGACGACGTAAACCATATGGGTGGCTCAGACAGTAAGGCTTGGGAGGTTTGAATCCCGGGCCCATTCAATATCACTCCACAACTTGCCATCGAGCAATCAAGTCTAGCCTTCTTCGCCCCAACTAGCCTCGGCTTCGGTCTTCCCCGCTCAGTGTCGCCCCGCTTCTGTGACAGCAAGAGTCGTGTTTACGCTTCAGACAGTCCCTCAGACGATGGATGCCCGCGGCATCTATCATGTGCGAAAAAAGCTTCAAGAGAAAGTCCAAGGTTCTCATGGCACGCAAACCTGCTCACCAAAGTCTTCATTACGCCATGAACGACTGCAGCGACGCCAACGTGGACTGCGAGCTGGACGAGGCCAACTGGTACGAGACCGTCCACGGCCCGCACGAGCGTCCGCTCTGGGCGCCGAGGTTCCGCACCAAATGGCAGTTCCTGCGCGACTGGTTCCAACGCACACGCGACCGCTGCCATTTCAGCGACCCGGACCGCGACAACACCCACCCTGTGCGCGTCGGCCGCGAGGTCCACGACTGGTGGACGGATGTCTATCTCGAGACCGGCGACCTTGACAAGCGGAGCGCGCCTCTAACCCAACGCGCCGCGCGATATCGCTCGATCGGCGAGGCTGTGCGCATCATGGCGGCGATGGCACGCGTGGACTACAAGTCGTGGCTCGGCGAGTTCATCCGCGCGACCAACTACGAGGTGCCGACGTTCATGAAGCTGCAGGTGTCGAGGAGCTCCCGCGACAGTTTTCGTTCTTCTTCGCGTTCGATCTGGACCCGGCATGCTACCAATGGCAACTGCTGCAGACAGCGTTCGGCGTCGACTACCGCACCGAGGTGTACAAGACTCACATGGCGCAGATCTTGGAAGTGGTCAAGACCTTCAAGAAGAAGAAGGAGGCGCCCGTGAACTGGAAGGAGAAAGTGATGGATCCTGTTCCCATGAAGCTCAAGATTGCCCCGGACGAGACCTCACTACCCAACCAGATCAAGATCTTGACGGGGATCACGCAGACGATAGTCAAGCTGCAGGAGATTGAGGCGGAGTGGCGAGCAGCTCCAGCAGACAGTGACATTCGTTCGCGCCCCGTCTTCCACATTGAGTGCGTGGATCTGAACCTGAGGGAGTTTTCTCTGCACCCGAACGTGCTTCGAACCATTCGGAAGCTGATTGAGACTGGTGTGCGCATTCACCATCTCACGCTTCCTGAAGGAGCTGTCCAGTCGGTTGACGAAGCCAAGCTTCGACTTGGATGGGGTCTCTTCTTGTCCACTGCGCTTGGCCACCGCCCTCTACCGAACGGCGCTCATGCGCACATCGACAAGCTTGTTGTGCCGAGCGTTTACGCGTTCGAGAGTACGATGTTGCCGTTCTTATCAGCTGTTGCAACCACGAAGTCACTGACAGAAGTGCGCATGGAGATGAACGAGGCGACCCGCAGCGATCAGGCCGCTCAAGTTCGCATTTGGGAATGGATCGGCTACTCGTTCTTCAGTGCCGCATCGACAAATTCTGTCAAGACACTCTGGCTAGATGCATTCAAGCTCGATACTTCGAGCCTCGGTGCTGGAAATCTCATTGCGAATAGCGAAGACCCGCTAGGCAGACTTTGGGTTTCGACTTCTAAGTTGGCCGAGGACCCTTTCCTGGTTTCTAAGCTTCAACAGCTGGTGACTGTCGAGAAGGAGGCTCGAATAATTGCGCTTGGATCTCTCGCTGCGGTCCCAGATGTGCATTCTGTGTTCTCGTATCAAGCCGTGGTGGTCCGTGACGAGCCTTGCAGTTCTTCGGTGGAAGTCTTGATTCCTGGTTTTGGTTTTTGTCGTATCGATCGATCCTTCATTACTTCTCACCCCGGCGCGGTGGCTCGCGCTCTTCCTCCTCGCGCATTGGAGAACCTGGTGGTCGGAAACAAGCAGCCGTCGTTTGTTGGCGTTGAAGCAACGACAATACCGACCAAGGCATTCGTCGGCAGCCTCCTTGAGCTTGCTGGGCCAAATCTGACTGGACTCGCGTTGGAAGCCGATGATCTCGACAAGTTCTGTCTTGGTGAAGTGGCTCGTTTGTGTCCTCGGTTGATCGAGTTTCGGCTGCGTGGGGCGACGTTGCCGTCGATGGAACCGGTCACGCAATTGTGGGACGAGAATCCTCAGTGCCTTATCAGCTCGTTAGATCTTCGCGATATCATGGTGCCGATTTCGTCGTTCGAAAAGTTCTTGGGTCGTCTCTCTAGTCCATTCAACGACCGATTAGTTCGCTCACTACGCCGTCTTCGTGTGGGCCGGGGGTGGGCTTGCTCGTTCCGCCATTCCACGGATGCCCTCATGGAGCTGTTGATTTGCACAAACCGGCACCTGACCCACTTTCATCTGTACAGGCGATCTCATCGCCCCAGCACAGGATGGAGCATTGATGGCCACAATGTCGCTGGTGATATGGTCCCCGATATCCCACTTCCCGCACCGACGCGGCTCGGCCTGTTGAGCGTGTTGCACCTTCGGTCGGAGACCGATGAAGAAGCTTTCCACCTCCCGTCAGACGTGGTCAAGCACATCTTCGGCTTCAGCGCTGGGACGTGGCGTCGAGTTCATACAACTATCGAACACCAAACCACTGTCGCAGGTGTCTCCCAGTGGGAGTGAGCGAGCCGTGTTTCATGCATGTCATCCTCGGTGATGCATGTAGCCATATCGTTATGGACAGGTGATTGGAGTTAATTCGTCGTTAGTAGGTGCTTGTCATTGGTCAAGGGCTCACTTGGAGTCGGGAAGATGGCAGCCGTTGAGGAGCTACGCAGACAGCTCCTACCTCTGCGCGGCGCGCTGAGCCGGCTCGAGAGCCCCGCAGAGGGCTCCACGTCGCCGACGTCATTAGACGGTACGCGCCCTCGCATCGTGTGGATCCACAGCGAGTTCCCTACGGACTCGGCGGCCGTCGACGCAATCCACGCGGCTCTCAGCCTACTCGCTCGCCTCGCGCGACTCGACGCCCGCGCGTGGGAACGCGAACTTCTTGAAATATGGCCAAGAGAAAAGTTCAGCAGGTGGATGGCCGAAGAGCTTGGCACGTACGCGATGCCAAAGATTCCAGAACCTTTCTTGCTCGGGCTCGTCCTCCAGGTCTCGAGACTCAACGATTTGGACAAGCTACACGACGCCAACAACGCGAAAGACTCGGTAGCTCAAACCATGAGCGGATCTGTTCATGTGATGATCGAACTTCATCACGAAGATGGTGCAAGTGAAGAAGTCACCGACACGCTGCAGAATATTTTGATAATAGTCGAGGCACAGCGCCGTGGAAAAACTCACCCACGGTTTGTAGTCGAAGAGGTGAGTTATTTCGTGGCATCGCTTGTTGCGCTGAATCGAGATGGCCTACTTTGCGTCGAAAAGCTTGTGGAGGCTGACATCCGCATCCGCCAACTTCCAAGGCTCGACATTGATTCGTCAATAGAGAGTCAACGTATTGTCGCTCGTGCGCTGAGAACTCTGCTTCAGGTTCAGATCCATCCAACTCTCCGGAAGATTGGCGTGCACACTGTGGTCGTCTCCGACATGACTGCGCCGCAACACCTACCAGCAATATTATCCGCGTTGCAACATAGCAAGTGCGTTCGCACTGTGGAGATCAAGATCGGCGACGACACCGTGATCGAACGCGAAGAACTCGAGAAGAAGATCAAGTGGTGGGTGCTCATAGCGTACACAATTTTGAGTTCTCATTCAAATCACATTATCGACCACCTGAGCATGGATTTGGACAACTTTTGGGAGATGTATCATGAAGCGGTGTATGCTACTCTCACGTTGCAACCGGCCATCCGATCGGTCTGCCCGAAGAACCGCGTGGTGAATGATGCGAGCGATCAAGTGACAGCAAGTCGCTTCTATCTTGTCAAACCACGCGATGAGATGACGAGGGTTGTTGAGCGCAGCGGTAGTAACGTCGAGTACGAAAGCGAGAGCGAAGATAGCGAGTACGGGAGTGAAAACGACGACGATGACAATGTTGATGAGTCGAAGCCTCTCAATGGGTGGAGTAAGTATGAGTGTCCGATTGCAACTTCGGATGTCGAGGATGATGGACTCTACGTGGCGAGCTCTCCAATTACGGCACACGTTCTACACTGCGTGGAGGATCATGACGAATGGATGGGAGTGTTCCTTCCTGGCAAAGGTGAAGCGTGGGTCCATGTGACTGACTTGGAAGAAGCCACCCCCCATACTGCATTCAAGGACCGCTCGACGCGGCCCTCATTTGCTAGGTTCACCATCGAGAAGATGAATGATGACACAATGCCTTTTGTGTCTGGTCTTCTTGAGATGGTTGGTCGTGATTTAGAGACGCTGGAGCTCATGGACTACAACTGTGATGGGGACGTTGGTTTTAGCGAATGGACTCGGGATGTGATGGGCGCATGCAGACAGCTCCGATCGCTGGATGCAGTATTCTACGATGATGTGGCTTCGCTCGTTGAATGCGCCGAAGAGAAGTTGTGCCACCTTGAGGATATTTGCCTCTGGTCATATCCTGGTTCACCTCACGATGATGAATGCTTCTTGTTCAACGCGTTAGCAGACGCTGATCATCCGCTCTATGGAAGCTTGCGATCGCTGAGTATAGGACTCTGTATACACAGCGCAGATAACAGCGAGCTGATCAACGCGGCACTCAAAATGCTCGAGCGCAATCGCCACATGGATTTCATCAGCCTTCGCTTTCGGGTCGTTGATACCACTAGTTCCGCGATTCATCATATCAAAGAGGCGCTTGGAAGATTTGCTGACGAGAAAATTGGGATTCCAGTATCGCATCTTCACATATCGAGCAAAGTTGCACTGATCAGCGTCATCAACGAGAAGGATATGGGCCTTGACAGTGCAATCCTATCTTCAGTTTTTGAGTTTGCCGCGCCATGTCGAACGCGTCATGTTTCGGTGTCGTTCATCCCTTAATTAAGAACGCCAGTCTACATCTGCGTCGGAACCACTTGTAATTTTGCTTGATCGTACACGAACAATACCTCCTAGTCGAGTGAGCGATCTACGAGCTCCAGAGTCGTTCGGATGCTCGATAGCCGGAAACCTGACATATTGTTGAGTGTCTAAATCCCTTGGTGTGATTACGTCGAGCGGCACTATCCGTGAGAGGCCAACAATCTTCGGACAATCCTTGCTACGAGCGGCCAAAGGTGAAAATCAGATTCTCTCCAGTTCTTCGGACATTTAGGCCGTTTTCAGACACTTTCAGTACGGGAAAATTCAACACTTCTGCCAAGATGACAATTCATCTCTTACAACGCACGCGCATCCTACACGGAAAACTTCTTCTCAGCCTCAAGAAGGAACGAGTTGATCCGGACGGCGGGTGAAGAGAACTTGACGCGCACGACCCACGAGCCTGTGGCGCCACCTGTGGCCTCGCTGAGGTTTGCGACAAACTGGTCACGGAACTGCATCTGCTCGACGTCACCCTTGAGCCACCTCACTGTGTACTTCTCCTGAGCCGCGAGCTCTGGGAATTTGATCTTGAACGGGTCCGAGTCGCTGCGTAGCTGCGCAATTGGGAGGGCCTTGACAGTCGCGACGTTTGTGAACGCATCGACAGTTACATTCTCAATCTGTCTTGCGCGTCCGAACAACTTGATCCAGATGCTCTCCTGGCAAACCGGGCAGAACTTGGTCGATTCCATATTGCGCATGAGGCAGCGGTTGTTCGTGGGGCGATATGATTTCACTTTTTTGTTACTCCACGTCGGATACGCTCCCACGTAATCCGGGTTGTCGAAGACAAAGGTGGACTCGTCGCCAAACTCGTTCAACTCACTTGTGAATGGAGTGGAATCGCCACCCCAGACACAAGTATGGAGCACACCAAGCGGGTGTGCTCCCACGTCTCACGCCCGGTGGGTTTCCCCTGCCTTCGCAGGTTTACCACCGGTAGCACAGTCCGGTTCCTCCAAGAGAGGTTTTACGGTACTGAGGAACAGTTGGGGCTGTATCCTAAAAGACATATTAGTATTAGATAACCGTGGCTTCGGTCACTCAAATGTAAGACTCTGGTTTTCGCCCCCAAGGAAGGAAGGGAGAGAGAACTTGTCGGCCGCCAAAGAGCGGTTCCTCTGTGCATCCCAGGACTCAGTCAAGACTTGTGAGACTAGTGCTAATCACAAGTGGTTATGAGCCCAAGCTACCCCGATAAGGTCCCGAACATCAAGTTCGCTGGCGACTCCGACCAGTGGCCGGAAGCCAGGGACACGATCGAGCTTTACATGCAGTCCCTGTCGCCGCCGCTCATCGGCTACCTCAAAGCTGAGGATTACGACGGGACCCAGACGTTCACCCTTCGGGATGGAATTGTCCATCCCCCGATCCGCGCGGCGGAGGCCCCTGTCGTTCCGCCGAGCACTATCGGTGGTGCTCGAGCAGGAGGGGGGTTTGGGGAGGAAAAGGACGACGAGGAGGACGGTGAAGTCCGTCTTCAACGCGACGACCAGCACGGCCGCCGTCAATCGGACGGTGCGCGCGTGATCTCGGTCGCGGCGCTCCAGGAGATGAGTAGGGTGGCCTACATAATCCGGAAGTGCCTCGCGAGTGATCTCCATATATTATTTAATGGCAAACGGCCATTTGACGCTTGGAAATTACTTAACGATCGCTATGGAAAGGACGATGCTCTTGATCATGCTGCTCTGCAGCATGAATTAAGCAATTTCAAAATGAAGTTGGGGGACGACCCGGCCGTCTTTGTTGCCAAGTTTGACGTCCTCGTAAATCGTTACGAGTCGGTCACTGGCACCAAGCACTCTGATAAGGCGCGATCTATGATGCTACGGGAGAAGTTGCCGACCGAATGGGGCGGTCGCATCCAATCCTGGTACGGCCAAGAGACAGTGCTACAGTACTCGGTGCTGCGATCATTAGTCGAAAGACAAAAGGTTGAAATTAATTCAACTACACCGAAAAAGGAGACGGCTCTTGCGGCAACCACAATCGGTGGTGGGCCGCCCTCGTCGAACAAAAAACCCAAGCGGGGTTGTTTTGTGTGCCACCTCCAAGGCCACACTGCGCTGGAATGCTCGCAGCTTTCTCAAGAGGACAAAGCAAAGCGGCAAGCGAATGTGGAAAAGTGGCGCGAGGAGAAGGCAGTGAGGGACGCCGAGAAAGCCAGAAAGGACAAAGAGAAAAGGTCTCTGAAGTCTACTCCTAACAAAGTGACACTGACTCGGGACGAATTGGTCGCCCTGATCAGGGACGCAGCCGCGAAGTCTGCCGCAGAGGTTGCGCAGAAACTTCAGCGTGAAGGTCGCCGTTATGGAAACGACGATCCGCGCCAGGCTCGCGGTCACTCACCACCGCGCGAACAGCGTGATTACGCGCGATCACGAGGCCGTAGTCGATCCCCAGAGCGTAATCGCGACAATCGGAGTCGTGAACGCGGGAGACGCTACGGATCTCCGAGAAGATCTCGATCTCCGGACAGGAGATCATCATTCTCACCGAAAGATGAGAGAACTCAGCATGTGCTTTTTGCTCGAGCGCAAGAACAAGGACCAAGGCGAGGTGACGATTTGGGCGAACACCGATTGGGCGTTTCGCATCCGAGTCCCAACTTCAACACTCCTGATTTTGGTTGGAGAGGCCACGGCAATTGGCCAGTGCAACCTCGACCAACTGATATCTCGCGGGGACCTCAACAAGGGAAACCGGACGACCTCCGACGTTACGGACCCAGTGAGGCATACACCCCCAGAGATCAGGAACGTCAGGAACGTCATTACGAACAGCGGAATCATTGGGCTGATGGTCAATACTCCCACGCCCAGCAGAACAATCGGGGTTCCGCTGGTGGCGTATACGGTGGTGGATTCCATGAGCGCGATTGGCGCGAAGGAGACCAGAGAAGCCGTAGCCAACAAGGAGAGCGGGGAGATCGCAGAGCCAGTGAGGCTCATCGCACAAGTCGTGCTCACGACCACGAGAGATACGATGCGAAGAAGCGACCGCCGCCTCAGTCGGCACAGAATGCGCCCACTACTAGGGGCGACTCCCGCCATTCTCAACAACCTAAATTGGTCTCGCAATCGGCGAACACCAAGAAGCAAAAGGTGGATAAGGTTGAGCGCTTGAAGCAAGCGCATGTTGAGAACGAGCGGATCAAGAATTTCGGTGTGGAGATCCGCGGTCGAACCCCGACGGATGCTGAAATCAAGAAGCGTGGTCTCGTGCGCCTGGCCTTCACAGGCACCGACGAGATCTGGCGCCGCCCCCGCAAGAGCGCCTACTACCACTACGGCCACGGGATCTATATGCAAGGCGACTCACCACTGGATGGGTACAGTGATGAGTCTGATGGTGAGGAGCTGGGTCCGATGGGGACACCACTTACCTCTACGACTGCCATGGTGGATGAGTCGGTCGGGGCTCACAAAGGTGAACCCAAACCAGGACAATCGGTGTCCTCGGTTGCCGATATACCTACACCGACGGCCGAACCTACTAATGTGGACGTTTCGAAAATAACCACACCGACCGTTGATGGCCCGATCGTACCATCACAGAATTGTCAACAGGACATTTCGGTGGGAGAAGGCGCGGAAGAAGGGCAGATGACGCCACCAATGGGAGGTGAGCTCTCTGCAGCGGAGAAGTAGATGTTTGGGAAGGAGACAGCACTGATGGCCGTTGCATCTGCTTCCGTGGCGACCCTGTCCGCTGATACGGAGTGGATCGTCGACTCAGGCGCGTCCGCCCACATGACGAAGGACCGCACCATCTTCACCTCTTACACTCCAGTTATGGGCATCGTGGAGTGTGGTGCCACGACGCATCGGAGCGTCGGCAAGGGGACAGTGCGACTATCGATTGAGGACACTGAGGGGCGCCCGAAGACGCTCTACCTCGAGGACGTGATATACGTTCCCGAATTTAAATTCAACCTACTGTCTCTGCGCAAGGCCGTACAGAAAGACGGCATGCGCATCGAATTCGACGATGACGAGTGTCTCATCACTCACAAGGAACACGGATACTCGGCGCATGCGCCAGTATCGGACCAAATGGGTCTGTACGTGTTGCCTGCTGTGGGTAAGGAGAGGGCTTTGACGGCTACTCAATCGGGGAGTAGTGCTGACAAGTTGATGTTATGGCATAGGCGCCAAGGACATCCGGGACGAACTGCAATGAAGGAGCTCTACGAGATCTATTTGAAGGACGAGAGGCCATTCTCGAAGTCCCTAATAGACTCGTTTGTATGCGAATCATGCACCTTTGCAAAACTGTCCCGCCTCTCCTACTCACGAAAGGCAGTGAGAAAGGCCAGATGGCCAGGGGAAGTTACACACAGTGATATCGGTGTCCTGCCTGTGTCAACTTTCAGTGGGTGTCGGTACTTCGTCATATTTGTTGACGAGTATACCCGATACGTGTTTGTCAAGTTCATGAAGAGCAAATCAGACATATACAATGCTTTCGAGGAGTATCGAAACGACACAAAACACAAGATCAATTGGATCTATTACAACATACCGAATGCAGATGAGGAGATGGATCTCCTGCGATCCGACAATGCGAGAGAGTATGAAAAATTGGGGAGCATCATCAAAGCCAAGCACGGGATTCCAGTGCGGTTTACACAAGTGTATACGCCGCAGGACAATGGCATCGCAGAGCGGCGTATGCGGATGATTATGGAGAAGGCGAGGGCTTTTCTCTATGACGGCCATCATCCGGTCGTCCTCATCGGGGAGGCGATCTACATGGCCGTCACACTCATCAACGTGACACCGACGGCAGTTCTCGATGGGGATTCACCCCACGAACGGTGGTACAGAAACGTACCTGCTACCTCCCATTTCCGAGTCTTCGGTTGCACGGCGTATCGGCACGTCCCTAAGCAACACAGAAAGAAGACGGATGGGAAGGCAATCAAGTGTATTTTCGTGGGTTACAACGCGGACAGAGGTGGCTACAAACTACTTCAACTCACCAATTTGGAGGTGATAAGGGCGAAAGACGTGGTGTTCATCGAGAACAAACCAGCGCGCTTCCCGCCCGAGATCCTGCGCAAGTACACCGGCGAGCAGACGCGCTGCGGGTGCAACCAGTGCGCAGTGGCTGAAGAGCGACCGGCTCTAAGCCAGTCCGACCTCGACACCATCAATAGGATGGAGTCGGGCGACGACGACGACGACGAGAGCCGAGTAGACGAACGTTCCGAGAAGGCGATATCGGGGTTGCCAGAGAACGTTCGCGGCAATGTCGGTGAACAGGTCCCGTCGCAGAGGCGAAGCGGGGACACGCCAATTGGAGGGAAGGCTCCCAGAGAAGAGTCTCAACGGGGAGACGAAGTCTCAAGGAGGCAAGTCCATCAATTGGATGGCATCGTCGAAGACCAGCAGGCAATGGCCGGGAGCCAAGGGGCTGCAGCCAAAGGGCGACTGGTCGACGAACTCGGTGCATGGGAAGTTGAGGGCGCCAAGAGGGCGGACGGCCGAATCAACCGCAGAGAGACCTGCAATAGGGGCAGCATCTCAGAAGACGGCACGGCCCATCCTCAAAAAGAATCAGTACGATCCGCTAGAGGAACTTGCGCGAGTTCGGTTTGGAGGGACGCCCTACCGAAAGCAAGTGCGTTTCGCTGGTGAAGACCATGAGGAGCATGGTCATCCACCGTACAGAGGACCAGACATTGCTCTGAGCGCGAGGGCGCTGGTGGACCGAGAGCGAAGTACATTGGAGTACCTCGACTCTATCGAGCATATAATCAAGAAGGCAAGGGCGGGGATATTCTCAGTAACCAACCCTGGATTGACCAGCACACATGAGGACAACCGATCGGCGGATAGCCATCAAGCGCCGGTAGTCATGCCGTCCACGGTCAATACAAGGCCGTGTCCTGATAGCGTACCGGCGATTTTGGCAACATCAGCCTTGATCGCACACTCAGAGGTCGCGGCTCCATGGGAAGGCGAACGGAACGATGAACTAAGAACATCCAAGAAACGGCGAAGACAACAAAGATTGGCGAACAGGACATGGGAGTCCCAATTAAGCCTAGTCAATCGGACAGAAACCAAGCAGTCTTGTCAATCGGACACAGACTTAGCTCAAATATTCGAACACCCACTTCGGCATGGTATCGATGCCAGTGCTGAAAACATCTCACCAGTGGATGAGAAGAACGATCCAGAGGGGGAGACGTTCATATATGCGATGCTAGCCATCAAATTCGTGGAAGAGCCACGGAGTTATCGCGAGGCGATGAACTCAGAGTACGCGCGTGAGTGGAATCGGGCCACTGACAGCGAATACGAATCATTGATCGAGAACAAGACATGGAGACTCGTGCCACTGCCAATCGGGCGGAAAGCATTGAGAAACCGCTGGATCTTTGTGATCAAGAGGACAGCTGATGGATCCACCGACAGATTCAAAGCACGATTAGTCATCAAAGGATTCCTACAGAGATATGGAATCGACTACAACGAGGTATTTTCTCCAGTTGTGCGCATGGAAGTCTTACGACTTCTACTGGCCATCGCAGCCGCACTCGACTGGGAGATCGAGCAGATGGACGTGAAGACTGCGTTCCTCAATGGCTATCTAGACGAGGAGATATATATGCAGCAGCCAGAAGGCTACGTACGAAAAGGGCAAGAGCACTTGGTGTGCAAACTCGAGAAGAGTCTTTACGGACTCAAGCAGGCACCGCGTGTCTGGTATCACACATTTCAAGAGTTCATGATCGAATGCGGATTCAGACGATTGGTGAAAGACTATTGTGTCTTCATCAAGACTACACATGATGGGACTTGTGTAGTCAGCGTCTATGTTGATGATCTCATGATCATGGGAAGTCCCCTGCGATTGGTGCAGGACTTCAAGGACTCACTCAAGAAACGGTTTCAAATGTCGGACATGGGACCGGTGAAGTACTTGCTGGGGTGGCACATCGAAAGAGACCGCAATCGGCGGAGTCTCTTTCTCCACCAAGAGCAGTACTGTACTAAGGTGTTACATCGATTCAACATGCAGGACAGTCGGCCAGTGGGATCGCCACAAGAGCCGGGGCAGCAGCTATCTGCAGCGCAGATGCCAACGACTAAGGAGGAGATGGACGAGATGAACAGCATCCCATATCGCGAAGCAGTGGGAAGCTTCATATACCTGATGATGGGAACAAGGCCAGATCTCGCTGGCCTCGTTCGTCAGGTTAGCAGGTACTTGAAAAGCCCAGGCATGACTCACTGGAGAGCTGTACAAAGAGGGCTGAAGTATCTAAACGGGACGCGCCAGCATGGGATTGTGCTGGGAAGGAACAACATCAACGAGCACAACATGGACGATATATTATCGGCTTACAGCGACGCAGACTATGGTAACTGTGCGGACACGAAACGATCGGTTTCAGGGTTCGTCACGTTCCTGTTCGGAACCTCCCCCATCTCATGGCGGAGCTCACTCCAGAAACTCGTGACGCTATCAACTACGGAGGCTGAGTACGTGGCGTTGTCGAGTACAGTTCAAGAAGTACTGTACCTGCGATCACTACTTGAAGAACTTGGCTTCAAACAAACGCATGGAACGGTGATATACGAGGACAATTAGTCAACCATCAAAGTTGCGAGAAATCCTGAGCATCACGGACGATGCAAACACATCGACATCCGATTCTTCTTCGTTCAAGAACGAAACCAAGGAGGATATATTCAATTGGAATATTGTCCTACCACTGAGATGGCAGCGGATGCGCTGACCAAGGCAATCGGCCCTCAGAAGTTTGTCAAGCTCTGCGACCTCTTGGGAATTACGTCTCGCGACGAGTGGATTGACACAGGAAGAAACAAGAAGACATCAAGGAAGGAACAATCGGTTACTTTATTGTGGAGTTTTGCCCTAGCTAACACTCTCTAAAATCTCGTCAATCGGACGGTGATTACGGAGTTGTGTCTGGCGGAGGTTCTCCACTAGTGAGGCACTTGTGAATGGAGTGAATCGCCACCCCAGACACAAGTATGGAGCACACCAAGCGGGTGTGCTCCCACGTCTCACGCCCGGTGGGTTTCCCCTGCCTTCGCAGGTTTACCACCGGTAGCACAGTCCGGTTCCTCCAAGAGAGGTTTTACGGTACTGAGGAACAGTTGGGGCTGTATCCTAAAAGACATATTAGTATTAGATAACCGTGGCTTCGGTCACTCAAATGTAAGACTCTGGTTTTCGCCCCCAAGGAAGGAAGGGAGAGAGAACTTGTCGGCCGCCAAAGAGCGGTTCCTCTGTGCATCCCAGGACCCAGTCAAGACTTGTGAGACTAGTGCTAATCACAAGTAACTCGAACGAGTCCAACCGAGGACTTCTCGTAGTGTTGAATGGACCGTTACGCGTGATTACAAGCTCATGTGGCCCAGCCGAAAAGCCGCCCGTAAGGTTTTGGTACGTGTAGAACGAGCGGTCCATTGCACCCTTGGACTTCCACGGAAGCGGCTCGCCATCGAGCGTGATGTTGATCGATGAGTCCTGGTCCGCGCCCGAGATCGTGAAGAGAGCCTGCCAGCGTGAATATTTCCCACTGGACGTGAACGGAATCTTGCACGGGCCATTCTTGAAGTCACGCTCTGTAATCTTTCCGTACGTCAACGTCGACGTTTCCTCGCGGATGTTGTTCGGGTTGGTGAGCCACTCCTTCCAACCAATGCTTGAGAGCGATGGCGCGTTGTTGGCGCCAGTGTACGATTGACCACCGTTGTATTCCTCACCCACGAGACCAAAGTTGTGGCCCATCTCGTGACGGAGCACCATCGTGCCGGACGTCGGGCTACGCGTCGAGATGATGTAATTTCCGCCAAGCCCTCCACAGAAGTCGTCGTTGCCGATCATTGACGGATAGTCACAAGCGTTTTTCCCAACGAGGCTGCAAACGCTTCGTGCCTCATCTCGCTTTGATGTGTACACTTCACGCAGCTCGGTGCCGTCACGGTAAAGCCCAAAGGCCGTGTCCTTCGGCACGCCATTGATACCGATTCCAGACTCATTCGAGGGAACGAACACAGCCCAGATGTTGAAAAGCGGGAGATACTGCATGAACGTCTCGCCACTGAACATCTCGTCCGTGAGACGCTGGATATCGCTGAAGAACTTGTCTTCCTCCGAAGCCGTGTACCCATCGCCCATGAACACGACATCAACGCGGTTGCTGGGGTCACCAGAGTACACAATCTTCTTGATCGTGTGAGACAGTCTGGAGCGACCGCTTTGCTGGTCCCGCTGTGACAAGACCTCCAGGGCAACGCTCGGCGACGGCAGCCGCGACCGACTCTTCACTGGCGCCGAAGAGCTCGATCCAGACCTGGTCAGTGGAATCCGCAGGCAGCGACTTGAGCTCCTCGAGGTTGATGCGGTTTTGGCGCACCGTGCGTTGCTCAATGATATCGGTCGGCTTCCTCACGAGGCGGTGGATCTGAGTCTCCGCGATGGGCTCGACGACCGTGCAGCGAGCGCCTGAACCAGCACGCTGATCCAAGAGGACTTTGGTCGAGAAGGTCTTGGTGATCTCGTCAGCGGAGACGAGCGCCAGTAGTCCGCCGATGGCAAGGACGAGCGAAGATGGTGATAGCATCGTGAGCGAGACGAGGACTTGGTCTCTGTGTCGCGGTTTCCAGAATGGGAGATGACAGCACGCCACTGAAGTGCATCCTGTCCGCTCCATCCTCCAGTGCGGGTTGTGACTGACCCTTGCCACCCGCCAGACGAGCGGCGCCTCCCTCCTCGAGTACGGGGTGGTGACTGACCTTGACACGGCGAATGATTAGACTGCTACTGGGCGGGTGAATCAACCGAGTGGATCAGTTTCCGTCTTCATTGCTGATACTGTACATCGTCACGTCGCGATGGCACTCACAGGGTTATCAGCAACGACCAACCACGGCAGTCCCATGGTGATTAGTCTCATGGTGAAAGTAATCCACAGATAATCTATGCAGGCCATGTTCACTAAGAGTGTCAAGCACGTCGAAGACACGGCGAAAGGCGGAACTTCGGGATGCCGTTGATAATCACGTGATAGTCATACGATAGTCCGGCGCACATGTCGTGTCTTCTAACCCGTGGGTGGAACCCAGATTGCCCTCCACCCAACCATGTGTGTGGGATGAAGTTTCGCGCGTTTCCGCGATTGCCTTTCTCCTCATCTGGAATTTCTTTATCCTTTCGTGTCCCTCCTGTCACTGGTGCCATCCGATGATTTTCTGCGCCACGTGCGTGAGAAGCGACCACCCACCCGTTCCATATGCCCTGGGTTCCAACGATCGAAAGTGCACCGCGTAGCCAACAAACTGTGTTTCCAACTATTCCGATACTTTCATGGCCCTCAGCGACATTCTTCCCCTGGTACGATCTCACGTCTGTTGCCCCCACCACATCCATCAGAGTGCTTTCTTCTGTCCACAACCAAGTAGTTTGGGTATAGAGATCGCCTACCCTCATCGGATCCTGGCTCTGGAGAAAAATAAACCAACACGGTAGGTATCGTACATTTACACACGACAGCTACGGAAGATACAATCGTACCTTCCGCATCGACCGACGCCTGTGACTGCCATCGACTCGCCATTGGCATTACTCTGACTTATCACGTGAGGCATCACGCTACAACTCATGTGGATGATAGCATTCCCTACGCCCATGGCCACCAGCCACTCATGTCTTTGGCGATACAAGCATGAGTTGCGGGAAAAAAATAGCGGGGGCTCACTTGCTGGTAGAGAATTAGATGGCATCCGTTCGTACAGCACCAGCTTCTGAGGCGTACTGGCTCTGGGAGCACGGCGAAGTGTCTGGGGCAAACTGGTAGGACCAATCCCGACCCTTCGATGCGCTTCGACGACGGTGGTAGCTCGATGATTTTGTTCAAGGGCGATAATCCCGTGTTCACGACTTGGATTGGCACCAGATCATACAACCAGACACCACTCGCCACGAATTTAGCATGGAGAAACAAGACGCGCTCATCGAGTGGCACTGTATCTCCCGGACCATCGTGGTCGATTTGATCATGGACGTCAACAACGCTATACGCTATGAACTGCAGCACCGAGAGTAGCATGGACCTGTTTCGATCTGGTGCGTGGAAGAGATGCGCAGGAAGGCGAATCCTTGGTCGTTCGCTCCATTCAGCACCTTGACCATCCGCCAGTTTGTCGATCTCAGCACGTAGCCCGCAGAGCGTTTCTCTGGGCCGCTCGCACTCGACGATTCCGTTCGCCAAGATGGCCAGCTCCTCCAGTTCGTCGACCTCGCAGCTGGTCCCCGATCGCAAACGGCCCCGTTTCCGGTAACGAAGGGCCAACCCACGGAGACGAGGCAGCAGGCCAGCGCCTCACGACTTGTTCTTGCCACGCGCAGCGGTCGCCTCGCGCCTCGCAGCTGCGGCCGTCGGCGTGTTGCTCGTGCACTCGAAACGCCATATCGCACAAGTGGACGCCGCACAGCCACTCGACACGCGGTGCGTCGCAGCTGCGACGGCAGTGGCTCGAGAATGACTCGACCTTTGCTCGAGAGCCTCCAGGCTGTCGTTGCAGGTCGCCACGGTGAGCTTGGTGGCCATGGCCCGTGCATGGGGCCGGCCGGTCGTGCACTCGGCCGCCTTCGTCTGGCAGTCGGAGGGGTTTTTTCCAGAGTAGACAGACAGGAACGAACGACGGCTACTTCATTGGGCACGTGGTGTCGAACACAACAGATAAGAACCAAAGCAACTTCAATGTGCCATCCATCATGTCGTGATAGGTGCCACGAGCATCCATCGTTTGATGGACTGTCTGGAGCACTGGAGCATAAGCCACAGATCTGGCTTTGTTGTCTTGCTCGGCGTTCTGGTACCTTGGCCTTCGACGTGAAGTCCTGTTTGCACGATGCTGATGCTGATGATGCAATGAAGCGTATCGAGTTGAACTTTTGCGAATGCTACTAGCTACTAGCTCACGTGTGTGCACGATGATACACGTCAGTGAGACTGGCAGTATGATGCGAGACAAGGCATATGGCAAATCGGATCGATAGACCTGTAAGCTTCTGCTTGGTGAAGTCGTTGGTATCGCAAGTGAAGGAGTGAAGATCTACAGGTTCTTGCACTGAATAGAGCATTTCAAGCGTACTTCTTAGCCAACGGAAAACTGCGGCAACGCGTAAGGCTATACCCAAAAGCAAGAACGGATCTTATATGGTGAACGTTTTTGTGAACTCGAGAAGCCATGAATCAATGCGCACGGAGGGCGAAGAGAATTTAGCGCTCACGGCCCACGAGCCCAACGCACCGCCCGTAGCCTCGCTCAGGTTCGCGACAAACTGGTCACGGAACTGCATCTGCTCGACACCGTCCTTGAGCCACCTCACGGTATACTTCTCCTGAGCTGCGAGCTCTGGGAACTTGAGCTTGAACGGGTCCGAGTCGCTGCGTCGCTGCGCAATCGGGAGCGTTGTGACTGTCGCGACGTTTGTCGACGCATCAACAGTTACGTTTTCAATATGCCAAGCGCGGGAGAAGAACTTGATCCACAGATTCTCTTGGCACACCGGGCAGAACTTGGTCGATTCCATGTTGCGCATGAGGCAGCGATCGTTGGTGGGGCGATATGACTTCTCGTTCTTTGCGCTCCACGTTGGGTACGCCCCGACGTAGTCCGGGTTATCCAACACAAATGTGGATTCGTCGCCAAACTCACTCAGCTCGAACGAGCAAAGCTGCTGAATGATCGTGTCGTTGAACGGACCACTGCCTGTGACCACGATCTCATGCGGACCAGCCGACAACCCATCCGTAAGGTTCCGATACGTGTAAAACGAGCGGTCCTTGATACCCTTCGATCTCCACGGAAGCGGTTCGCCATCGAGCGTGATGTTGATCGATGAGTCCTGGTCCGCGCCCGAGATCGTGAAGAGAGCCTGCCAGCGTGAATATTTCCCACTGGACGTGAACGGAATCTTGCACGGGCCATTCTTGAAGTCACGCTCTGTAATCTTTCCGTACGTCAACGTCGACGTTTCCTCGCGGATGTTGTTCGGGTTGGTGAGCCACTCCTTCCAACCAATGCTTGAGAGCGATGGCGCGTTGTTGGCGCCAGTGTACGATTGACCACCGTTGTATTCCTCACCCACGAGACCAAAGTTGTGGCCCATCTCGTGACGGAGCACCATCGTGCCGGACGTCGGGCTACGCGTCGAGATGATGTAATTTCCGCCAAGCCCTCCACAGAAGTCGTCGTTGCCGATCATTGACGGATAGTCACAAGCGTTTTTCCCAACGAGGCTGCAAACGCTTCGTGCCTCATCTCGCTTTGATGTGTACACTTCACGCAGCTCGGTGCCGTCACGGTAAAGCCCAAAGGCCGTGTCCTTCGGCACGCCATTGATACCGATTCCAGACTCATTCGAGGGAACGAACACAGCCCAGATGTTGAAAAGCGGGAGATACTGCATGAACGTCTCGCCACTGAACATCTCGTCCGTGAGACGCTGGATATCGCTGAAGAACTTGTCTTCCTCCGAAGCCGTGTACCCATCGCCCATGAACACGACATCAACGCGGTTGCTGGGGTCACCAGAGTACACAATCTTCTTGATCGTGTGAGACAGTCTGGAGCGACCGCTTTGCTGGTCCCGCTGTGACAAGACCTCCAGGGCAACGCTCGGCGACGGCAGCCGCGACCGACTCTTCACTGGCGCCGAAGAGCTCGATCCAGACCTGGTCAGTGGAATCCGCAGGCAGCGACTTGAGCTCCTCGAGGTTGATGCGGTTTTGGCGCACCGTGCGTTGCTCAATGATATCGGTCGGCTTCCTCACGAGGCGGTGGATCTGAGTCTCCGCGATGGGCTCGACGACCGTGCAGCGAGCGCCTGAACCAGCACGCTGATCCAAGAGGACTTTGGTCGAGAAGGTCTTGGTGATCTCGTCAGCGGAGACGAGCGCCAGTAGTCCGCCGATGGCAAGGACGAGCGAAGATGGTGATAGCATCGTGAGCGAGACGAGGACTTGGTCTCTGTGTCGCGGTTTCCAGAATGGGAGATGACAGCACGCCACTGAAGTGCATCCTGTCCGCTCCATCCTCCAGTGCGGGTTGTGACTGACCCTTGCCACCCGCCAGACGAGCGGCGCCTCCCTCCTCGAGTACGGGGTGGTGACTGACCTTGACACGGCGAATGATTAGACTGCTACTGGGCGGGTGAATCAACCGAGTGGATCAGTTTCCGTCTTCATTGCTGATACTGTACATCGTCACGTCGCGATGGCACTCACAGGGTTATCAGCAACGACCAACCACGGCAGTCCCATGGTGATTAGTCTCATGGTGAAAGTAATCCACAGATAATCTATGCAGGCCATGTTCACTAAGAGTGTCAAGCACGTCGAAGACACGGCGAAAGGCGGAACTTCGGGATGCCGTTGATAATCACGTGATAGTCATACGATAGTCCGGCGCACATGTCGTGTCTTCTAACCCGTGGGTGGAACCCAGATTGCCCTCCACCCAACCATGTGTGCGGGATGAAGTTTTGCGCGTTTGCGTGCCTTTCTCCTCATCTCCGACTCTTCTTCCTTTCTTTTTCCTCTCACCGCCATCAGATGGGCGTTCATACCACCCGTGTGAGCTTCGACAAGTGTACTGTACCGTACTGAAGTGCAGCCGACAAACCGCGTCTCCAACTGCTCCCACTCTTCCATATTTTAATATGGAAGAGTGGGAGCAGAATGCTATTAAAATAGCATTCGGTGATCTATGTTTCCGAACGATTTCGCCTCTGGTGCCTCCACCACTTCCTATCCGTCCACATCGCACCAGTTCGCCTCGTGTAATGAGACCCCCGACTCCCACCCGTTTATCGAATGTGAAACCACACGCCAGCTATAACGTCGGGTTAAAGCGAGGATGCTGGGATCATGTCTTCGCATCTACCACTGTCATCGACTCGCCATTTTGTTGATAAGAGAAGTCTATTGAGTTCATGTCAAGTTGTGAATCCTAAAAGCTTTCCTGCTGCACTCTCGGTATACTAGTGCTCAACTGCAGCGCCAAGGAGGCTTAGCTACGGAGTGATGTCATTGTGTAGCAGAACCGTGATGTCATCGACTCGCCATTGCCATCCTCAGACACGAGTATCACGCCACAGGTGGCGTGTGTGGACGGACACTATATCATTTTCTACGCTCGCGGGCACCAGCCACTCTCGCTTTTCTACGCTCGCGGGCACCAGCCACTCATGTCTTCATCGATGTACATAGAGTGCGCCTTCCAGCGTCGTACATTCCTCAGGTTCTCCGACGATGTCATCGTGCATCGTGGGAAGAGTTTCTTCACGTTGCCCACGTTAGGGCATCTCCACCGGTTGTGTCAAATTTTTGTGTCTTTACAGCTTTAGAACTGCGAAAAGGTTTGCGAGCCACATCGGTCCGACCAAATCTGGCTAAAAAGGTGTGGGATACGAGCATCCTCGTAGGACAAAACAGCTCTGCACCCAGGCTGCAACACACCTCGTGGTGCGAAAGCTGCAGATTTGAGTATATATGCGCGAAAGGGCATGGGCGACCCGGCAAGTGAGACCTCGTCCACGACCCAAAATCCTCCCCGGGAAGTTTTGTTTTGTGAATTTCTTCCCTATTGTTCGGGTTTGGCACGACCGGTGGAGGCCGTTTTCTACCAAATCCAGTGCCAAATGTGCTTTTTGGCACACCGTTGGAGATGCTCTTTAGATTCACCACCGTCGACCTCTTTCCTTCCTTCGAAAGCATCGGGTAGTTCACACGATAACTCTTTGTGACCACACACGAGAACGCGTTCTCCTCTGCAGTGTGCAGACCAGAAGAGCCCCTGAAAAAAGTCTGTCGTGACTCCGGTCCGCCTCCGCTCCAAGAATCGATCGCGTTCGATTATCGTACTTGAGCGAATTTTCTCCTGCTCGAGAGATGGATACCCCGCTTGGTTATATTTCCGCGACACACACTCTCGTCCGCCCACGCGAGTCCATGCCTACTCTCGTCCACTTACGCAAACCAAGTCATGCCTCCCGTCCACCTCACCGTCCACTCGCCGTCCGCTCTTCACCCACCGTAACTTACTAACCAACCACCTTAAACTATCCTCCGGAGTGCGTCCCTTCACCTCGTCGCACATGGTCATCTCCCATCACGTCACATGCAGCTCCTGATGGCCATCGACAGCATTTTGGCCGCGCCTTCCGAGCGTGGAGCGCGCGCAGCGGCTGATGGCCCAGGCGACGGCCCTGCGGCTCGAGCAGCGAGGGCTCGCGTGTCTGCGCGAGCCCTGGGGCAAGGCGACGACGGGGCAGCTGGGCAGCGACCAGTGAGAGCTCGCGGCGTGCCTAAAGACCATCGCAAGCGCGATGGACGAGTTCATGGAGAGAGAGGTGCGTTTGGTCCAGGCCAAGTCCAGGAAGCTCCAGCGCGTGATCGTCGAGCTCCATGACGAGAAGAGGAAGACGCGCGCCGTCGACGAGACGTTTGCGCGCATGCGGTACGCGGTGGTTCGCGTTGGACTCGCGATCTAGAAAAAGAGGCAGAGAGTTGCATATTTTTGGGTGACCGGACAACGGTTGAACCGACGTTCTACTGGCATGCACAAGGACCGCTTGTGTGCGCTCCACCGCCGCGCGCAACTGGAGGCGGCGTACGGCATCGTGAGAGATCTGGCGGAGACATTCCCATCGCTCCCGAGTGTGTTCGTGAAGATTCTTCGGTTCGCCGACGAGTTGCTCTACAACCTCCCTAGCGAATACTATTCGGCGGATCTTCGCAACGAGATCATCGAGGCGTTTCTCGATGCCGTCGACTTGGAGGACGTGAGCCAGTTCGACGCCGCGACGCGCTCGTTCGTGGAGCGGTTTGTCGTGATGGCCCAGGACTACCGCCAACTGCTCTTCACGACGGCGCTCATCACCGTGATGGAGGACTCGCGCTCATTCGCATATGAGAAAGCGCTGGTGCGTACGCGCCTGGTGCGCTAGGGGAAGGAGCAGTTCGTGCGTCTGTATGAGCCCTGTGTTCGCGCGGCGGTCGAGGCACTCCAGGTCACGGAAGCAGCGATCGCAAAGGCCGGCGGCTCTGCCTCACCGGCTCTTGTGCCGCAGTGTGTCGTGACAAACGCGCGCGACGAGACGCAGCCCGCGGCGCTTGTCGTCCGCTCTGCATCGTACGTCACGAGCGCGTCGAGGATGAAGATGGTAGAGACCTTGTCGGATGCCAAGCGGGTCGTGAACACGATCATGCAGCGGCTCGTGCAGGTGGGTACGTGGAGACCGAAGTGCGTAGACTCGACGGGCGAGCTGCTGGTAGCTGTCCCGAAGACGAACCACTAAAGACAAGGTCGTCTTGTCACGGTGGTGTTTCCCAGCAGCTTCTTGAAAAAACATGTTATTTTTGTGGATGTGGATGGTTTTGTGCGCGGAGCGAGACGCAGCGGCGGCTGTGCTGACTCAGTGCCGCTCGGTACTGGAGACGCAGAGCGAGGTCGACCAGAAGTACTTCTCAATTGAGATGCTGAGCATCTCGGTTGAGAGGATCACTGAGTGTACTGTAAGGTAGTGCACTGTCACTTGCGGGCGTCAGCACGGAGCGTTGGGAATGAGTGTTGCCCCATAGACACGGCTGGTCGCAGCTCTTCGGTCGAGAACAAAAGGCGAGTCGGTGGCACACAGCAGCAACGTCGTGTGGCGTTCGTGGCGAAGTCGAGCCAAGTGGAGAGGTAACCGCGGTACTACCGTCGAAGCCTCGATCAAGTCGTCGTTGCAATTAAGCGCGGCAGCTTCGGCTAGCACGTGTCCTACGAGGTCTGACCGTCGTTGCGATGTGCGCGTCGTGTGCGTGTGTAGGTAGCGATTGATTGCATGTGTGTATGAGAGAGTACCACTAGTATTCTCTTCGTGAATTTCGAGTCGCTGGTGGTATTTGTATTTTAGGATACGCAAACGCAACCTGACATGGCACAACCAAGCTTTTCTGTTCGAAGTCGCCGATAGATCATTCCCATCGAGAGAACCTTGGAACATAGCCTCGCGGTTCGATCGTTGCATGAACTCTACGCCACGTAGCTGCTCCGAAGCTGAAAATGTGGTTGACCAGTTCTGGCGTGAGCTCGCAGGCATCTTTGTTCGTCGTTGACCGATGGCGCAGTACGCTAAGCAGACCGAGCCGCGTCGGTGCGGGAAGTGAAATATCGGGAACCATCTCTCCACCGAAGTTGTAGTCATCGATGTCCCATCCAATGTTGATATGCTGAGGTCGAGCGTAGAGGTGGAAGTGGGTAAGGTGCCTATTGGAGCACAAGAAAGGCTCGATGAGGTCATCGGTCGAGTGGCGGAAGGTACTGCTCCAGCCACGACCAACTCGAAGACGGCGCAGCGTGCGAACCAATCGGTCCTCGCCGTCGCTTGAGAGACGAACCAAGAATTTCTCAAACGACGAAATCGGCACCTTGAGGTCGCGAAGGTCCAACGAGCCAATACGGCACTGAGGATTCTCGTCCCAGAATTGCGTGACCGGTTCCATCGATGGCAACGTAGCCCCACGCAGCCGAAAATCGATTAGCCGCGGACACAAAAGATCCACTTCACCAAGGCAGAACTTGTCGAGATCATCGGCTTCCAACGCGAGTCCAGTCAGATTTGGCCCAGCAAGCTCAAGGAGGCTGGCGACGAATGCCTTGGTCGGTATTGCCGCTGCTTCAACGCCAACAAACGACGGCTGCTTGTTTCCGACCACCAGGTTCTCCAATGCGCGAGGAGGAAGAGCGCGAGCCACCGCGCCGGGGTGAGAAGTAATGAAGGATCGATCGATACGACAGAAACCGAAACCAGGAATCAAGACATCCACCGAAGAACTGCACGGCTCGTCACGGACCACCACGGCTTGATACGAGAACGCAGAATGCACATCAGGGACCGCAGCGAGAAATCCAAGCGCAATTATTCGAGCCTCCTTCTCGACAGTCACCAGCTGTTGAAGCTCAGAAACCAGGAAAGGGTCCTCGGCCAACTTAGAAGTCGAAACCCAAAGTCTGCCTAGCGGGTCTTCGCTATTCGCAATGAGATTTCCAGCACCGAGGCTCGAAGTATCGAGCTTGAATGCATCTAGCCAGAGTGTCTTGACAGAATTTGTCGATGCGGCACTGAAGAACGAGTAGCCGATCCATTCCCAAATGCGAACTTGAGCGGCCTGATCGCTGCGGGTCGCCTCGTTCATCTCCATGCGCACTTCTGTCAGTGACTTCGTGGTTGCAACAGCTGATAAGAACGGCAACATCGTACTCTCGAACGCGTAAACGCTCGGCACAACAAGCTTGTCGATGTGCGCATGAGCGCCGTTCGGTAGAGGGCGGTGGCCAAGCGCAGTGGACAAGAAGAGACCCCATCCAAGTCGAAGCTTGGCTTCGTCAACCGACTGGACAGCTCCTTCAGGAAGCGTGAGATGGTGAATGCGCACACCAGTCTCAATCAGCTTCCGAATGGTTCGAAGCACGTTCGGGTGCAGAGAAAACTCCCTCAGGTTCAGATCCACGCACTCAATGTGGAAGACTGGGCGCGAACGAATGTCACTGTCTGCTGGAGCTGCTCGCCACTCCGCCTCAATCTCCTGCAGCTTGACTATCGTCTGCGTGATCCCCGTCAAGATCTTGATCTGGTTGGGTAGTGAGGTCTCGTCCGGGGCAATCTTGAGCTTCATGGGAACAGGATCCATCACTTTCTCCTTCCAGTTCACGGGCGCCTCCTTCTTCTTCTTGAAGGTCTTGACCACTTCCAAGATCTGCGCCATGTGAGTCTTGTACACCTCGGTGCGGTAGTCGACGCCGAACGCTGTCTGCAGCAGTTGCCATTGGTAGCATGCCGGGTCCAGATCGAACGCGAAGAAGAACGAAAACTGTCGCGGGAGCTCCTCGACACCTGCAGCTTCATGAACGTCGGCACCTCGTAGTTGATCGCGCGGATGAACTCGCCGAGCCACGACTTGTACTCCACGCGCGCCATCGCCGCCATGATGCGCACAGCCTCACCGATCGAGCGATATCGCGCGGCGCGTTGGGTTAGAGGCGCGCTCCGCTTGTCAAGGTCCCCGCTCTCGAGATACACATCCGTCCACCAGTCGTGGACCTCGCGGCCAACGCGCACAGGGTGGGTGTTGTCGCGGTCCGGGTCGCTGAAGTGGCAGCGGTCGCGTGTGCGTTGGAACCAGTCGCGCAGGAACTGCCATTTGGCGCGGAACCGCGGCGCCCAGAGCGGACGCTCGTGCGGGCCGTGGACAGTCTTGTACCAGTTGGCCTCGTCCCACTCGTGGTCGACGTCGCTGTCGTCGTGCACGTCGCCGCCGCAGTCGCTCATGGAGATGGATGATGGACAGGATCTCTAGTAGCTCCTCACTACCGCACTTGAGTGACCGGTTCAAAAATGGATGGCTCGGTCCACCTTCGCTGTGAGGAATCGAAGCTGCGACCAAGAGCCCATGCGCACGCAGTAGCACGTTTTCCACTCATCGATTGTTATTCTAAACCTCGGCAGCTCAATGGGAGTTCGATTCGTCGCTCTTCGTATCGTAGTAGTGGTGAAGGTCGTTAGTTCCAACGCTGCACGTCTGGCTCCCAAACCGCGCAACGCCAGGTCGTATCAGCTGCGAAGTTGAATATGAGCGAGAGCACGTCCGTAGCAAGTTGGCTCTTTGGTGCTTTGCTTTGTCCCTTCTGATCCAACACGCTGAGGAAAGCGAATCGGCACTCGAGCGGTACCGGGTCGCCGGGCACAATCATCTCAGTGCCAGAATATTCGTCAACGCACACATAACTGCCCCCACCATCCTCGTCAACACGATCCTCGCCATCGTTGGCAACGTTGTCGCCGGTGTCGTTTACACCAAGAATCTCACCACCCTCACTTTCGCTATCTTCTTCGTCAATGAAGATTCCATCGTCATCACTATCATCTTCGATATCTTGATCACGAAATGGTTCAAACACATGAATGTGCGAAAGATACTCGTTCGAATAGTACATTTGGCGCATGTGCTTCCCTGTCGCGGCCGTAAAGTGGCGACTCCATCCACCGCCCACGCGAAGACGCTGCAGCTTACGCTGCATTTCATGGTCACCTGAACGTGGAGTCAGCTTCTCGATAAACACGTGGAATGCTGCGATTGAAGTCACGCAATTCGAGCGAGGAGAGTCGAAAATTGGGACGTCGCTCATACTCGCTGACTATTGGTTCAAGTGATTGTAGCCTGGCTCCACGAATGCGCAGACTCTGGAGGCGTGGGAAGATCCGTAGCGCGTCTCGAATGCTCTCGTCGTTCAGTTCGCGAGATTCCAAAGCCAAAGACGTTAATGAAGTTCCGATAAGCTGAAGCAGCTGTGCGAGAAACTTGCGAGTGGGGACGGGACGCATAGACGAGTTCTTCAATACGAATGTCCCGAGGGGTTTCTTGATGGAATTCGTTGCACATGGATCAGCTGCCGGGGTCACAAACTCTTGCTCAACGCGACAAAATCCGAGACCAGGGATGTAGACATAACACGACAAGCTTTCAGGCTCCAATCGCAAGACATGGCCAGAGACTACTTCTCTGAGGCTGATGCTCGAGACAATTTCTCGAACTCCAATTTGGGTGACGCTGGCACCTTTTGCCACCAAAACTAACTGCCGCTGATGCTGAGGCAATGGCGTTGATGTTGTTGTCTGTTCAAAGAGAGCCCCGATGGCGTCGCTCTCCCGAGTAACCCGCTCCAGAGCTTCAAAAGACGCGCGAGTAAGTTTCATGCAGCCTACTTGGACGGTGTCGACTGAGTTGCAGGGGTCTTTCCGGAATAAAGCATACCCAAGCCACGTCAATGCAATGCGGCAGCTTTCTTCAGGCTCTTCATCAAGTGAATACAGTTCAATGTGAACTCTTTCCACTGTTTGTGTTGCACTCAATGCTGAACAAAACGAAACAAAGAATGGTGCAGAGGTATACACGCTCGGGAGTTGTATCGAATCGACTCGGACAAGAGAGCCGTTTGGGAGTGGACGATACCCACAAATTGTTGTGCACAACTCGGACCATGTTAGACGCAACGCACTGGGATCAGAAATTTCGTGATCCTCTTTTTGCGGCAGCGCAAGTGACCTGACACGCACGCCAGTCTCGACTAACTCTCGAATGGCATCAAGGATGACTGGGTGGAGTGAAAGCGATCGTAGATTCAGCTCGATCGACTCAACGTGGAAGTGCAATCGATCACCTGAAACGTCTCCCCCCGAAAATTCTTGCTCCGTGGACAACAGCTCCTTCACCGTCTGAATGATGCCGCGGAGTTTGTTCAATTCTCCATCGAGCTTTCCTGAGCCACACGGTTCGATAACGATCCTCATGGGGATTGGCGCAAACAAGTCCGCTGGCAAGCGTTTCCCGTCAACTTCAGCGAGCTCACAGATTTTTGTGAGGTTAGCTTTGTACTCGTCCGTGAACTCATTCGGTGCGAGTAAGTTCTCAAGAAGGTCCCACTGGTAGTAGAGTGTCTTGAGAGAGTTGTTGAAGAAAAAGCAGAAGTTGCGCTGGAGCTTAGGTAGTGTCATCATCTCGATGAACTTGGGCGCCTTGAACTCCGTCTTGCGGATGAATTTGCCGATCCACGACTTGTAGTCGACGCGCGAGAGCACTGTCATGAGTCGCACGGCTTCGCCAACAGACCGGAGCTTGGTCGCTCGCTCCTCGTGGGTCACCGTACGATATCGCCGAGCGCCCAGATATCCCGAGGTCGATCCGTTCTCGACGAGCACGTCGATCCACCAGTCGTGCATCGCTCGGCCGATGCGCACGGCGTGCGTGTCCAAGGCGAGCCTCGTCGCTGAAACTACAGCGGCCACGCAGACGCTTGAAGGTCTCATCTAGGAACTTCCATTTCGGGTCCGTTCTCGGCGCGTAGACGATACGCCCGTCGCTGTGGGCTGTCCACGATGTGTCCGAGCCGCAGCCGTCCATGGCTCTTCGCGACAACTTGCATTCGGGCACAATGTACTGCTCCCTCGTAATAGTAGCATGTCACACCAACGCGGGAAGGCCTCGGAACTCGAAGTTCAGGTTTACAGTAAATGAGACCTCAAAAATCGAAATCGGACTTAGGGTGGTTCCTAACCGGAAAAGTGCCTTACCATGGCACTTTCACCATCAGCTGATTGGTCAGAAGTTGTGTGGTTAGGGTTTCCGTGGTAGCGTGGTGAAAGCTCCTTGCCATGACAGTTCCGGTTTCCAGGGTGCCAGAACGTAAATTACGGCTTTTGGATGTAAAATACGAGCTGGTCACAATGAAGAAGTCACTCGGGCGCGACAGCAGCTCGGTTCCAACCCATTTCCAACTGTGGCGCCTCGCGTTGCTCGGCACGGGATCTCTCAGCGACTGCACGCTGCTGCAATCCAAGTGTTACACTGTGAGCATGGTTAGTCAAGCACTTCCTCGCGTTAACCGAACATTCTTATACGTCTGCTCCATAGACCAAGAGCGAAATCCATTGGCAATAAACGAGGGAGGTATCGTTACCAGTGCAATCAGTCGTCTTGTCTCTAGAATTGTTGGTTGTCTTGGTGTGAACTTCTTGAAGTATTCTTTCGTGATCGGCTCAGTCAGAAGTACCTGGTGGCTCGAGACAGTGCGACATACAGAGTTTGATGCGGCGATGCATGTTGGAGCTCCAGTTTTGTGACTATAATCCCATCATAGCAGGTTTGACCTTGTAACTTCTCTGTCGTACAAAGTGGACTGTCATTGTTCAGATGTGTGTGTGGTGCGACGAACTGTGTGCCCACGGTAGCGAGCTGACACATCACAATTATTCCTTAATCCATCAGTAACTATTTGTGTTTGTTCCTGTCAATTGCTCGCTTCATTACTTACTCTTCCTACCACTCGAGTGTCTTCACATCTGCTTTGACCAATCGCTCTTGCCTTCTCTGACTTACTCTGTTGATCGCTCTGGCCGTGCGTCTCCTTCTTCTCTCCTTCTTTTCACTCTTGCTCTCTTGTTCGCATGCACTTCATATCTCCGTGTTGACCCGACTTCTATGTCACAAAATCGACCCAATCGTTTGATATTGAAACGTCTGACGTTAATGGAGTAAAAGTGTCGTCATCAGTCACTATTAGACTGCGTTAAAATATGGTCACTATGACGAGGTCCGTCTTTTGGTTTTCCCCTGGCTCTCATCTCCGCTGAGAGAACTGTGGCGCCTCGCGTTGCTCGGCACGGGATCTCTAAGCGATTGCACGCTGCTGCAACTCAAGTGATACACTGTGAGCTTGGTTAGTCAAGCACTTGCTCGCGTATATTTGTGTTTACCGAACATTCTTTGCAACCCATGCTGGTGCCACCCGGATGCATGCCCACCAAGGCCGACGAGTAGATCCGTAATCCTCATAACCCAACTTGCCATGCCTTCGCAACAGCCAGCCACCGACAAGGCCACCATCAAGCCCGCTCCAAACGGGCGCCGACTGCTCCCGTGGGACTCGCTCACAGTCGCCCACACGGCTGCAGCCTCCGGTGCTCTCGTACTCGGCGTCGCGATTCTCCTCTCGCGCAAAGACACTCCGTCTCACAAACTTATGGGTGGTCTCTGGGCAAGTTCCATGCTCACGGCATGCATCACATCGTTCAAAATACGTGACCTGACACTTGGAACCATGCTATATCGGCAGCCACGACTTCATCCATTGCTGCTGGTGTGTACCACTATTAGACTGCGTTAAAGTATGGTCACTATGGAGAGGTCCGTCTTTGGGTTTTCCCGTGGCTCTCATCTCCGCTGAGAGAACACACCAGCACCATGGACGCGGACGTTCGACGCCGACGTCTCCTCTTGCTTGTCGAGTTACACTCTATCACTCTAGCCGCTTTGGATGGCGGATTTGATGTAGCGGGACCGGTTCCCCGCGGACTTTCCCGGAATTCCCCATCTCTGTGGGACCGGGAACTGTCAAGAACCACTGTGGTTCTTTAGGATAGGTCTAAAATTGTGTACTACACACTAGCTGGGTATTTATACCCAGTTTCCGGTTGTGCCACACTAATAGTACCGGAAAACACGGTACCTGACTCTACTGGCGAATATTACCAGCCAGTTAGAGATTTCAGGGAAGTGTCTGGTATATTACCGGTTCTAGCGGAAAATTACCGTTAGTTTCGTGTGTGCCATTAGCCGTCCGTACTGGTCCGCGAACCCATTGGAATCTGATTCGCACCCGCCGGTACCTCCTCGATTCTGGTTTAGTAAACAGTTTCTCCCGGTTATAAGAGGGACGGGACAACCGGCCCACCCTCCGTAATAGACTTCCCCTTTTGCCTTGTCAGCTCCAAGTCTTCGGGCCTACAACAGCAGTTGTATCGGCGGCCACCTCGACATCCCGGTTCTCTAAGGTACTGGCTGTGTGTTGGAGTGCTCTGGCGGTGTGTACTGCGTGTGTGTGCGTTGCCTTGTGAGTCGTGGAGCCGGTCAAGTGACTGGGTGAAGCGGTTTCCTGGTTCGATAACCTAAGGGAAGTGGCTCAGGCCACGGACTGAGGGTTTTTATAGTGTGGTGGCGAGCTGTATTAACTGGGAAACCCGGTAATACATTCTATTGTATTTGTCTTTCTTGCGTTTGCTCCGGTCTGGGACCGGTTGCTTGGACTGGTTGATCGCTCCGTGCCGTCACAGTCCCCCCTTTTCCCTTGCATTTCCGTAGTATCTGAAGGTTCTGGCAACCGGTCTGCCTACCAAATCAGACAGCATCGGGTAGCGGGTCATTTCCTCTATTACCCAGCTTCTGAAGAACCGTCAAAGGGTACACAACGTGAGGTGCAAGCCGGGTGAGCATTCTATCTCGCTTGCGCTAGTCATCTTTGGATATCTGCGTGGAGAAAGCTTTGCCCACCTTCTGCGATCGCTTTTTGCCTGCTATTGCAACCGGGTTAGTCTGTCGTGACTGAACCGGAATCGCAGCAGCAGCAGAGCGGGAGCAGCTAAGTTTGGCAAGTGTTTCCCGGCTCCTAGCGCTACCCCTTCGCTAGTTGGAGCCGGGTGGATTGTCAAAAACGTACGACCGCTACATCACAACTGGTGCGTATGCCAGGAGCTGGTAAAGGTCACGTGAGTGCATCCGCCATGAGTACGTCTGATCCTAAGCCGGTGTCTGAAGCTGAAGATCTACGGAGCAAGGCAGGCGCCGAGGGTGCCGAACGCCGGCGTGAAGCCGGCAACCGAGGTCGGTCCGCAACCGACCTCTTGAGTCGCTTGACCATGTTCAGCGACGACGAGGAAAAAGAAGAAGAAGAGAAGAAACCGGCACGCGATGATGAAGAGAGCTTCCATTCGGTTAGCGACGGCGAGCGTGTCAAGTCGAGCCAACGAGCCGGGAAGGGCGCGAGTGCTCGGTCTGAGAAGGCTGGCGACAGACCTCCCTTGAGGAAGTCGTCATCAAAGCCGGAGGCCGGTGGTGCTCGAGGTCGAGAACTGGGGCGAGACCGTGCAGGGACGCCAGACACGGCGAGCGAGTCCGGCGTGAAGTCCAAGGGGCGCAGCGCTAAGCGCGCGCCGAAGTCGCAATCCGGCACCAAGTCGTCTTCCAGAGCCGGTCGGAAGGACCCAGTGACTCCATCCAACGCACCCGCTGCGGCGTTAACCAACGCTGAGCGCTTCGAAGTGCGCAGTCTCGTTGACCACTGGGTCCAAGCCGGCCGTGGGCGCCAGTCTCCTAACCCGGTCGGCCGAGCTGTGAGCACGCCGCCGGAGCTGGTCCCGCTCGCTCAAGATGTGATGGAGAAGTGTCATGAACCGGTGTCATGGTTGACTGAATTCGGCGTGGCTCACGAAGGAACCCCCGCTGGTGTCCGTATGGACTTGTTCAAGTTGGTCGACCGACCTCTCGACATGGTTGAGAGGATTGCGGTGTTTCAGTCGGCTCTCTGGCAGACTGGCTATTCATTCATGAACCTTGTGCCATCCGCTCAAGCCGGCTCATCACTTCGTCTAGTCGGCCTGCTCGACGTTGAAGTTGAATCAGAAATCAGCTTCGCCATGGTACTTCTACACGTCGAGACGGAAGCGTGGATCGAACACCGGTCGCGCAACGCGTCCCGCCAAGTTGCCCGATCTCAAGCAGAACCCGCTCTACGCGCGGTGCGTATCACCGCAGAGCCGGGATCTCCGTCAACGCTACTGGTAACCCGCTCCGAAGATGCCTCTGATGCATCCGGCCACTCGCCAAGCATGCAGTCGACGCGACTGAGTTCGCCCGACCATCGCCGCGACTGGGCACGCCGTGCACAACCAGTCGAACAGGGGTGTCAGGTGGTCCCACCGTCGATCCCGGTCTCGCAGGTGGTGCATCAGCATCAACCGCCTTCGTGCTACGAGGATTCGATGTTGTCGGCAAGTGCAGCCGGGGTTCGTGGACAGGTTCAAGCCGGCAGAGTTCTGCCAGCAACGCCTCCAGTCGGGTTTGCTCAGGCTCCGCAACCGGGCACGACGCGTCTGGAACAGCCGGGCAATCTCCATTACGCTGCTGGAAGTCAGTTGCATGCTCCGCTTGTGGTTCAGAGCCGGCCATTCATCTCGCCTGACGCTGTCGAACCGTTCGACGGATCCGGCTCACCCAGTGAGCGTCGCAAGTGGTTGGAGCGCTTGGTCTACGTGTTCAGCTACTACTCTGACGAAGAGAAGTGCAAGTACTTCCGGATGTTCGTGAAGGGAGCCGGCGAACACTGGTTCGACCAGCTCGAACGACCAGTGCGTTACAACTGGGTCGAGTTGCTCGACGCGTTCCGAGCCGAGTTCTGCGAGTCGCGTGACTCACCGGCCGAGCGTTACTACAACGCTAAGCAGAAGCGTCATGAGTCGCCGCGCGATTATCTGTGGCGCTACAACGCTCTGGCCAAGAAGGCACGCGTCCGACTTGTGAGCCCAGACGACCTGCGACCACATGTGAACCGGTTCATCCGTACGCTCTCCGACCCCGATACTCGGCATGCGCTAGCCGGCAGGTCATTCAGTACGCTGAAGAAGCTCGACCAGACGTTGCTGGACCTCGAGGACCAGTCGGCTCAGCCGGCATATCCGGCATCTCGTCCGCGAGCCAGGTCCGAGGAGCGTAACCAAGTGTCGAACCGGCAGCCTGCTCGTGTGTACTACACGTACGACGACGATGAATACCGCGAGTTGGCTTCACGAGCCAGGCAGCGCCCGATGGTTCGCTTCGAAGATCCACCGGATGACGAGTGCAGCGAGGAGTGGCATGACCGAGCTGAACCGGTCTTCCAAGTCGTTGTCGACCGGTCTCGCGACCGTGGTCGACCTTCTCAGTCTTCTTCCGACTGGCGTTCTAGCCGGTCATCCTCACCCAGGCCAGGTCCCCGTGACCCAAGTCCAGGCCGTGACGACTCCAAGTGCTACGAGTGCGGTGGTACCGGTCATTGGGCCCGCGATTGCCCAAACCGTACCCCGTGCACGCTCTGCAAGCAACTGGGCCATTCGGCAGACAACTGCTGGAAGCAGTGCCCCGCTTGCCAGAAGGTGCATGCTCAAGGCCAGTGTGAAGTCACACGAGCTCTGGAAGGCCTCAAGTCCTGGTCGAAATCTGCTGAGAACCAGTCCGCAGTTGGCACCATGCCGGCGGCGGTTCTGCAGTATTTAAACTAGGCAGCTCGCTGGAGGTTCAAGCGCCTCCAGTACGCGCCGAGCTTAAAGCTCAAGAAAAACCCGGTCAAGTGTTGCAAGTTTGTGCATTCGTTGGAGTAGCCGATAACTCCGATAATACATTTCCAAGTTTGCATGAAGACAGTGATGCGCGTTCACTGCTTGCAGAACAAGATTTGAACCGGGAAGGCACCGAAGGACGTCCATCATTCCAGTTGAAGCCAGGAGAATGTCGTGGCTGGTGGTCAAACCAGCTCGAGCCGCCTCGAGGAACCGGAATCGCGATGGTTCACGGTGCTATCTGTGATCACCGGGTGAAGATACTGCTTGACTCCGGAGCGTCTACCAGCATGATCAGTCTCGACTTAGCCCGTCGACTTGGCCTCAAGCTCAACTTCACGAGCCGGCTAAAGGTCCAAGGAATCGGTGGCATCACTACCTACGTCACCGCCCGGACGACTGTCAAGATCACGCTTGGCGCCAGTGTCGTGTACTACATGGACATGTGGTGCGCCAACATCGGCGCCGACTTGGATGTCCTGCTCGGAATGGACTTCATGGTCCCGGCTGGAGTCCGACTTCTGACGGGTGAAGGTACCGTGCGTCTTCCCGACGAAGAGTGTGTACCCCTTGTCTCAGCCGGATGTCGACCGCGGCGACCGACGAAGATACCCGTCCACTCGGCTGACGACCTCTATGTCGCCCCGGGTATGTCCGCTGTGGTCTCCATCCACTATGGTCGACACCTTGCCGCGTCGCTAGATGCCCGGCTGTGTCGTGGACCCGGTTGGGTGACCAGTCTGTTGTCTACTGATGGTGTCCCAACCGGGGTTCGACTGGTGAATATCACCCAGGGACCGATCACCGTGTTGGCTCGCACCCCAGTGGCCCATCTGGTCGAGCGAGGACATTTACCTGACGGTGAGCGCGGTGTCAGAGCCGGCTCCGTGAAGTACCAGGAGTGGCAGCTTCTCATCTATGAGAATGCGCACTCTAGGGAGTTCACCCGGCGTCGCCAGTATGAAGACATCCAGTTCAACGCATCGTTGCCTCCGGCTGTCGAGCGCCGTGAGTGCAAGACCCCGGTGAAGATCCTTGCCCGACCTAGGGGCGATGATTCGGCACCCGGTTTGCCTCCGCAAGCCCAAGTCATGACGGTGATCCAAGAAGTCCGAGCTCAAGTTGCTCAAGTCCAAGGTGTTCAAGGTCCGAGTGAACCGGTCAAGGTCGTCGGAGCCAAAGGCGACCCGAGCAAGGCCGGGAAGACTGTACTCCCGGTCCCCAAGACCCAGCCCACTCCGCTGACTATGGTGGTCAAGATTGGCGAATCGGTCGAGCCAGCGCCCCCGACGTCTGCCGTCGACCAACTGAGCCGGGTGTTCATGGCGATCGCGGTCTCTGAGCTGGTCGACGAGGAAGAAGCGCAAGTGTTCTTGCACGAAGGGTCTGACCAGATCGTGCTGGACGAACTCCGCGACCAGCTCGCGATGCTGCCCGAGCTCGACGTGAACCCGTCCGAACCGGACATGAAGACAGCCGACGTCGGGGTACCGGACGACGAGCCAGAATCGGAACGCTCCCGACTGGTCGACATGCTCTCGGCTGTGCTGGCGCGTCACTCAACAGGTTTCCTCGCGTCAAGCAACGCGGTGCCCTCTCCGGCTCGCGGTGTCGTGTGCGACATCGAGGTCGAGCCGGGTACGGTGCCGATAGCCGAGAAGCCGAGGCGCATCAAGGCCGAGTACCTGACCCAGGTGTACGAGCTGCTCAAGGTACTCCTGGAAGCCAAGGTCATCGAGTATTCGGACTCGCAGTGGGCCAGTCCCATTGTGATCGTCTTGAAGAAAGATGGGAAGACGATCCGGCTCTGCATCGACTACCGGCGAGTCAACCAGCTGATCAAGCTGATGCGGTACCCGCTGCCGCTGATCGACGAGCTGCTCGACAACTTCGACGCAGTGCGTTGGTTTTGCAGCCTTGACATGGCAAGCGGGTTCTGGGCCATCCTGCTGTCCCAACGGGCCAAGCACATCAGTGCGTTCGTGTGCCCACTCGGTCATTTCCAGTGAGTACGGATGCCCTTCGGCCTGAAGAATGCTCCCCTCATCTATCAACGAGTGATAGACAACTGTCTATGGGGGTTCGTGCGTCTGCCACCAAGTGTTGAAGCCGAGATCGAGCCGGAAGTGATGGACGCACTGGGCCTCGAGCCAGTCTCACCAGACCAGGGGGCAGCCGACGACCGGTCTCAAACGGTCTTCGAGCTGGGTATTCCGTCTCCCAAGTGCATGGGACCCGTCCTCGGCCGGTCATCGTACATTGACGACATCGGTTTCGGCTCCAGCACTTGGCAAGAGATGTGCGACTTGCTGGACAAGCTGTTGTACTGGCTTCGGTACTGGGGTATATCCGTCAGCTTACCAAAGAGCTCGTTCGGTAAGGCCTCTATCGACTACTTGTCCCACCAGGTGAACCGGGAAGGACTGACCGCGAAGCCAAAGATCGCGAAGGAGCTGGATTCGTTGCGGTTTCCTACCAGTCTACGGGGCGTGCAGTCCTTCCTCGGCAGCTTGAACTACTACGGGAAGTTCATCGAGGACTTTTCGGTCGTTGCTACCAGTCTATACGAGCTATCGGACCAGCAAGTGCGTGAAGGTCGTGATTTGGACCGGGCGAAGCTGGCTTTCGAGGTGCTCAAGCAGAAGATCGCATCACCACCGGTTCTGCGCCATCCAGATCGGTCCAAGCCGTTCGTGGTAATTGTTCATGCTGTCCCCTGGGCGGTGAGTGCGGTGCTTGCACAGGAACACGATGGCCTGCTTCATCCGGTCCGGTTCACCGGCCGAACGCTACAAGATGCCGAGCTGCGCTACCACCCGGCTGAGAAGGAAGTTCTTGCTCTACTCCGAGTCCTAACCACGTTCTACACACTGGTCGCAGGGCAGAGGATCGTCGTCTACACCCGGTCATCGACCTTGAACTGGCTGCTAACCAGCCGGTCTCTCGGTGGTCGGTGTTTGCAGTGGGCGACGTTCCTCTCTCCATGGACGCTAGAGGTTCACCGGATTCAGAAGGATGAGGATGGACTCGCACAGTTGTTGTCTACCGGTATCACCCCACGAGAGAGACTTGACGAGCTGGCCGACCAACTGGTCCCGTACAAGGCGAGCCGAGCTGAAAGGCCTGCATCGCTGGGAATCGAGGCGGTGAATGACGGTTTTACCGGTTTCGTGCTCACGTTTGACGGTTCCGCCAAGTTGAAGACCCGGGCTGCGAGTGCCAGCTTCATAGTCTGGCGTATGCCTGGCTGGGAGCCGGTATATGCTCGAGGACTGGCGCTGAGCGGAATATCCGTCAACGAGGCCGAGTACACCGGGATGCTAACCGGGCTCGAGCATCTGAGCACGATGGGAGCCAAGGAAGTGGTAGTTGTGGGCGACTCACGACTCGCGATCCAGCAGTGCGAGGGTACCATGAAGTGTCACGAGCCACGGCTCCAGCTACTTCTGGCCAGATACCAGTCTCTCGAACCAGCGTTTGAAAGGATTTGGCTCGTGCACGTGCTACGTGATGGAAATGCACCGGCTGACTACCTGGCCTCGAAGGCGTTGCGGTTGGGCGAGTCGTTCGAACTCACCAGGTTCGAGGAACTGGTCGAGTTGAAGACTCTCAACAAGGTCCTACCAGGCGCCGACCGAGCGCCAACGTCTGTCCCTGTCTTAGAGCCAGTGCTCGTCTCGGGCTCCGACGAGGCCGTGGTGTCGAGCGGCCCGACCGTCGAGCCGGTGCCATCATCAGTCGCGACCTCTCTCACCGAAGAGCCAGCCGACGACGCGACTGCCCCGGCGTTCGTCGTTATGCGGAGCCAGCAGCGTCAACAGTCAGTCGGCATGGCGGAGGAGGGGGCGCGACTGACGGAGAGGCAGCTGCGCGCGCTGCGGCGTGCCCAGAGGATCGCCGACCAAGTCTCTCCCGCAGCTGACGTGCCTGCAGGACGTGTCGGTCAAGGACGTCCCACTCCCGTGACAGGTCCTGTCACCAACGGAGATATATCTCAGTTGCCACGTCTCAGCACGTCTGTCTCAGGTGGTACTGTTCCACGCCGTGAGACGGGCACCCTGACAGATTCTGAACAGTCAGTCACCCCGTGTCAGCGCGGGAGGGAACAGCGAAGAAGGCGCGACCGCACGAAGGCAGTGATGAAGCTGGTCCGGCTCGACAACGCGCGGGCGACCCTGCTCGCGCCGGCGCAGTGGCTGTTGAAGCCGTTGAGGAGCCGGTTGAAGCCGTTCAGGATCCCGTCGCCGAACGCTGGCGATGGATCAGGGCGCACCAGGAGGACGACGAAGAGCTCGCCAGCATCAAGTGGTTCCTGCTCGGTGAACTGGGGCGCCTCAGTGAGCGAGAGGCGCGTGACGTGGCGAAGGTCGCCGACCAGTTCTGCGTCGACTCGTTTGAGGTCCTTCGGTACGTAGGCCGACCGAACCACTCAGAAAGGCGTGATAGGGACCAGGCGCGACTGGTCGTGCCTCGCGACATGCGCAGAGATGTGCTCCACCTGTGCCACGACGACTTCCAAGCCAGTCACCAGGGTATCGTGCGAACGTTCGAGAGGGTTCGGTCAGAGTATTACTGGCGTGGGATGTACCGGGATGTGGAACGGTACATCCAGGAGTGCACTGATTGCGTCACTGCGAAAGGTCTACCACGTAATCCCGGTCCGAGTCCTGGTAACATCATGCCAGAACGTCCATTCCAAGTACTCTCGATGGATTTTGTCATGCCTCTGCCCCCGTCGAACCGGGGAAATACTGCGCTCCTACTCTTTCAAGACATGTTCACCGGTTACGTCATGAGTGAGGCGATGAGTGACACCTCGGCTCCTGCGGTGGCTGAAGTCTACGAGCGAGTGGTATTTCAGCGGTATGGAGCCAGTGCTGTAATTCGTCACGACCAGGATCCTCGTTTCATGAGCGACGTGTTTAACCAGTTCCGGAGGATGATCCAGAGCCGGCAACGAGCCACCTTGGCGTGTTGGCCACAGGCAAACGGGCAGCAAGAACGCTCGGTTCAGACGGTGGTGCGAAGTGTGCGCGCGTATGTCGAGCAGCCAGACCAGGGTGACTGGGAAGATGTCGTGAGCCGGCTCATGCTGGCCATCAACACCTCGTACGACACAGTCCGGAAGGACACCCCGTTTTTCCTGCTCCACGGATGGGATGCTCGGACGACAGTATCGGCTATGCTCGAAAGACCGCCGAGGGGACGAGACCAGTTGAGCGCGTATCTGTGGCGCCTCCGGGTTCGCCGGACACACGAGTATGCAAAAGCATGGGCGCATGATCTCCAACAACAGGCTAATGAGAACCGAGCCGAAGCAGCGACAGACGCCTGGAACCAGTTACCTGACAAGTTCAAAGCCGGTTTCGAGGTCGGCCAGCAGGTCTGGTTGTACATGGCTCGTGTTCGAGCAGGTCTGAGTCGAAAGCTAGCTCATGCTTGGCACGGACCGTTCCGGATCACCGAGAAGGACGAAGCATACCGAGTCCGACTGGATGTTGACAGCACGCCGTACCGGATCGCCCCATGGGTTCATGTCAGCAGGTTGAAGCCGAGGATCGTGTTCGAAGAGCGCCCCGGTTGGTCAGAACAGGTGAACGTGTCAGATGACGATGATCTGGACGCTGCTATACTCCCGGAAGACAGTTGGGAGCCGGATGAAGCTGCGGGTCAGTATCGGATCGAAGAGATCATCGACGTTCGCTGGACTGGTCCGAGGACAAGGAACGGCCGCCGAGCGAAAGAGTACCTGGTCCGCTGGACCGGTTACGACGAGCCAGAGTGGGTGCCTGTCGAGCGTATGGATTCCGGCCGGCTACTGTACGAGTTTGAAGCCAGCCAACGAGCCCGGATGCGTTTCGCTGCTATGCAGACTGGTGACGACAGCGACGCCATGGCCGAGCCGGCCTAGGGGCGTCAACTCGGTGCCACGCAAGAATGGCTGGCCCTGCGATTAGCCAGCCAACTGGGCTCTTCGCCGATCAAGAGCCCCCTTGCATTGCATGGACGCGCACCGATCGGTCTGGGTGCGCGCACAGTCCGAGCTCTAGGACTGTGCAACTGTCAGCGAGCTGACTAGTTGTCAAAAGAGAGCCAGATTCATGTCAACAAAAAGAAGTCAAGGTGAACGTGTATTAACGAGGAGTGAACAAGCCAGTGGAATGAACAAGCCAGTTAACCTGATATGCAGAGCTACGAAGTGTGCTACGCGAAGACCATGGGAGCCCGGTGATCAAATGTGAGACGCACGGTTCCGCGACGGTCGGAAAATGAAGTCGGGTCCAGGAGTGCCGGGTGTCGCTTGGTCCAACGGGAACGGGACGTAGCTTGGATCGTTCCACGGCGCCGGCAGCTCCCAGCACCGACCGCCGAGCCGGTCTATGATCTCGAGCTGACCTGGAAGGAGAGCTTCCACGAAGCGACCGGGCTGGCTCGCCCAGTAGCACCGGATCGGTTCTTCCTCGTCCAACCTGCGGAGTTGGTCAATCGCGGAGTTCCCCGGTCCGAACGGCTCCAGTGCCCACACGCAAGGCTTGGCGGGCTCGGTCCACAAGGCGGGCTCGCTCTGAAGGTATGCAGTGACGGTGTCGGCAGGAGCTTGCTGGCTGAGGGCTTGGGACTCGCGCCGGAGGACCCGCTTGAGCTCTTCCCGGTTCGCGTACAAGTCGACCCACGCCGGGTCGATGCGAGCAGACGGCTTCTTCGCTAGAAAGAGCCAGTGAGTCAAAAACCAGAGCGCCTGCCGGTTCTCGTACTGGAACTTCAACCGAGCGTCGAGATAGTTGGCTTGTTCTTCGGAGTCTCGGTCGGGTTGTGCAGGAAGTAGAACAAGACTCGCCGGAAGTACATGTCATCCCACGGGCGGGTAGCAAGAAGAGCGCGAACCTCCCGAAGACCCTCAGCGGTGCAATATTGATCGAGTATCTGACTGCCCTTCAACTTGACCGGTTCGTAGTTCGGGAAGTACGGCGTCTGCCCGGGTATCCCCTGCGTGGGCTGCCCGGCGAACGTGATCCTGTGTCTCTCAACGGGCTGATCATAGTGGAGAACCGAGCTAGTCGACCGGGTGGCACTCAGCGGGAACGGAGACGCTGCGAGCTCGCGGAAAGAGCGCGAGGTCGCCTGATCCGGTGGGAACCGGATCGGTTCCTTGAACCACGAAGCCAACACCTTGTTCGGGAGACCTGGTACGCGTCGACAGCGTCAGAAGCCGGCGTTGATCTGGTGCTGCTGCTCGCTGGCGCCGGTCTGCTGCTTGGAGTGCTCGCCCTCCCGGTAGTCGAGCCGGTTTGAGGGACCACAGCTGCACCGCTTGGATCACCTTCGTCTTCGTCAGAGATCGCTTGAGCCAGGAACTGAGTCAACTGCGCGTCGTACTTCGCGCTCAAGGCCATCTGCGCCGTCGCATCTTGTGACGCCTTCCGAGCCTTTCTGGAGCCGGTACCCGCGAGCGACGCCTCCAGCAACGCGTCCTCCAGCGCCTCGTCCACCGACCGAGTTGATCGCGCGCGAGCAGCCGGAAAACCATCGAAAGCGTCTGGTATCTGGTTCAATGCGAGCACTGGCGTGGACGGAGCCGAAGATGAAGCAGCGGCGACCATGAACTGGGTCGGCTGGAGCGACCTCTGGTCGTTCAGTGCACATGCCCTGACCAGTTCCCACCAGCGTCGGGGATCGCCAAGGGCCGCCGAGTTCGTCCAACAAAACTCGTAGACGTGCTCGGCCTGGGCCCGCGGAAGTCGGTTGTCCGGTATTTGAACTTGCTCGAGGGCGTCGACGCGCCTCTTCAACTCGGCTGTACGGCGCTCCAACTCTCTGTTTCGATCCTCGAGCTCTGCAACCCGGCTCCGTGCCTCCTTCAGCTCTTGTTCCTGGTTTGTGAATCGAGTTTGGGCATGCTGAAGCTCACTGTGGAGCTCGCCCACGCGCACCGCCAAGCCCGTCTTGGTAGTCTCAAGGTTGATAGCGAAGCCCCTCAAGTCCTCGACCCGGTTCAGCAGCCGCTGACAATCACGGCACCCGGACGACGGCCGGTTCTCGAGATGCCTCGCGCGTGCCTCCTGCGCTCGGAGCCTACCTTCGAGCATCATGATTGTGGTCGACCGGGGGTCGTCCTTCGTCAGCGAGCTGGTCTCGCGCACGTGCGATGTCGGCCAGCGTCGAAGCCACGTGCGACAGCCACGCGTTCGACCGCGCCGTGCACACCACGCGCTCGAAGAGGCGCTCCTCACCGTACATCCCAGCGAGGTTCGCGTATAGCGCCGTCGCCTTCGTCACCACGTTCGCGATCCGCTCGGCGCTTGGGTGCTCAGGTGGCGGGCTCCGATCGTCGTGGCGAGAGAGTACGACGCTGTCGACGTCCTCCCCCTCTCGAAATAGTGAGCGCAGCACGTGGCCAACCGGAACCTCCCAGTTGTCACGATCGTCAAACGGGTGCGCCGAAGCCGGTAGCTGGATTGTCAGCAAGGCCTCGAGCCGGTCGAAGGACCCGGTCAAGTCGACGTCGACTTGATCCGGTCGCCGCAACCTCTCAGCAACCTGCCGCAAGAGGATACGGGCTGAACGAACGGACGCCCTCAACCTCAGGAAACGGATGCGCCTGCCCCGACTCGTCGACTCGCAGCCGGCTCGCCGGCGACGTCCATGGCACGATCTCAGAGCCTGCGGAACCGGGATCAACACCTCCACGTCGGCCAAGTGTTCAGACGCAATACGTACCAGTCGTGTCCGCCATCTCCGCCGCCTGCGCTGTACTCATGCCCGTTGCAGCAAGCGCGCTGTTGTGTGCTGCCCCCTCCGACATCAAGAATGGCGTCGGGGAACAACACAGGGGCGGTTTTGATGTAGCGGGACCGGTTCCCCGCGGACTTTCCCGGAATTCCCCATCTCTGTGGGACCGGGAACTGTCAAGAACCACTGTGGTTCTTTAGGATAGGTCTAAAATTGTGTACTACACACTAGCTGGGTATTTATACCCAGTTTCCGGTTGTGCCACACTAATAGTACCGGAAAACACGGTACCTGACTCTACTGGCGAATATTACCAGCCAGTTAGAGATTTCAGGGAAGTGTCTGGTATATTACCGGTTCTAGCGGAAAATTACCGTTAGTTTCGTGTGTGCCATTAGCCGTCCGTACTGGTCCGCGAACCCATTGGAATCTGATTCGCACCCGCCGGTACCTCCTCGATTCTGGTTTAGTAAACAGTTTCTCCCGGTTATAAGAGGGACGGGACAACCGGCCCACCCTCCGTAATAGACTTCCCCTTTTGCCTTGTCAGCTCCAAGTCTTCGGGCCTACAACAGCAGTTGTATCGGCGGCCACCTCGACATCCCGGTTCTCTAAGGTACTGGCTGTGTGTTGGAGTGCTCTGGCGGTGTGTACTGCGTGTGTGTGCGTTGCCTTGTGAGTCGTGGAGCCGGTCAAGTGACTGGGTGAAGCGGTTTCCTGGTTCGATAACCTAAGGGAAGTGGCTCAGGCCACGGACTGAGGGTTTTTATAGTGTGGTGGCGAGCTGTATTAACTGGGAAACCCGGTAATACATTCTATTGTATTTGTCTTTCTTGCGTTTGCTCCGGTCTGGGACCGGTTGCTTGGACTGGTTGATCGCTCCGTGCCGTCACAGTCCCCCCTTTTCCCTTGCATTTCCGTAGTATCTGAAGGTTCTGGCAACCGGTCTGCCTACCAAATCAGACAGCATCGGGTAGCGGGTCATTTCCTCTATTACCCAGCTTCTGAAGAACCGTCAAAGGGTACACAACGTGAGGTGCAAGCCGGGTGAGCATTCTATCTCGCTTGCGCTAGTCATCTTTGGATATCTGCGTGGAGAAAGCTTTGCCCACCTTCTGCGATCGCTTTTTGCCTGCTATTGCAACCGGGTTAGTCTGTCGTGACTGAACCGGAATCGCAGCAGCAGCAGAGCGGGAGCAGCTAAGTTTGGCAAGTGTTTCCCGGCTCCTAGCGCTACCCCTTCGCTAGTTGGAGCCGGGTGGATTGTCAAAAACGTACGACCGCTACATCACACGGACAACGTGAGCGATCACGTCAGCTCGTTTGCCGTAATCACTGACGATTCTTCATGATGGCGAGACGAGAACTGCTCCAGATTGCCTCTTTGTCGATCCAATAGAACGGCGTGTGCTACGAGTTTGCACTGTGATTCTTGAAGACCGAAAACCAGCCTTTGTATGAGGAGCTGTACGTGCAGGCATTGCGTCTGCGTCCGTCAGCGCGTCGTTGCTTCGTTCCTTTGTGATGTCGCCTCTCGTTTCCTTTGCGGATCGCGTGGCAAGAAGTGCAACTTCAAGAAACCGGTATGTACCGGTAGCGAGCTAAATTTTTTAATTTAAAAAATGCCATGGCAGTTTCGTGTTTAGCCCACAGGTGCCACCAACTGCCTCGAGTGCCACAACAACGCGACGATCTGTGGTACCATGGCAAGGCACTTGCTGGGTTAGGAACCACTCTTAACGCCACCAAGTTGATTTTGAGAAAAACGCGTTTGAAGTTTTATCTTCGATAAAGTACGAAACGACTCGAGACGAGAAAACTAACCATTCAACTCTGTAGTATAAAACAAATAAAAACACATAAAAAACATGTCAGATACCGGTTTTTATTGCTCACCAACCTACTCTATGTTGTTTACCTTGTTTTTTATTTGTTGTTTAAAACTAGTAAAAAGCAAGTTCGCGTTTTTTATGGACACGTTGAACTTCAGTTTCACAATGAAGGAGTTGGAATTTGAAGAAAAGAAGGCCAGATTCGGAATCTTTGGGTGATTTTTTACACAATGGGGGTCCTAACTCAAAACTCAAAAATCAAAAAAAATTTGGACACGTCTCAGTCAGCTCAAAATTTTTGTGGGACAAACTTGGAATTTCGACAATCCGAGACTACCATTCGACAGAGGAGATCAAGAGCTATCCGATGGTGTGCTCAAATCCAAATTTCTCGTTTTGACGTTAAGTCCGATTTCGATTTTTTAGGTCTCGTGAGGATACAGTGCCACATTTAATGTGGCACTGTATCCTCACGTCCTCCATGGAATTACCATGCGGTCGCTCAACCGTACGACGGGCCAGTTGTGGGCAGCAAGCAAAGGAGCACGATTGGTTTGGGGAGTCCAGAGCCAGTGTCAGTGTGCACTCATCCAAGTGACTTGCTCTCAAAAATTCACCTCGACTCGGAGAAGATGCGGCTTCGGCGGCTTGTTTTAGATAGAATTTAATTAACGATATGGCCGACTCGACTCTTCCCCGGCGATTCACGGAGTGCCATTTCGTCCACTGTTCCAAGAGGCGCGACATGCCCACCCTTGTACTAATCATTCTTCCACCATTGATGGTGTCACAATTTCTGACGTCCGTGTTGCTCGAGTCAACGGCAATGCTGCTCTTAGCGACTACGGCACCAACGTGAACGACGATGATTCCTAGCGAGACGAGGAAGTGCTCCACGATAAGATCTCTTTTTAGGAGGAGGAATCGTTTGAGAAGGAGCATGACGAGTGAGAGCGCCACCTTCGGGTACAGGGATCACGCCAATATCAAGGATGAAGTTCCGCTCAACCGAACTTCGATCAACTCAAGCGTATCAGTGAGTCGCGACTCAATAAAAACGAAAGGTGTACCCAGGAGACACCCGCTAGCACCGTTTGTACAGTCCCTTCACGCTAGCTCAGTGCCCGACATGGAAGAAGACTCAGGCTTCCATCGCCGAGCGAGCGATTCTTTGGCCAAGATAGTCGCAAATTGTCTCGGCAGATTTATTCACTACAGCGCATCTGCGATCATGTTGACGCGTAAGCGTTGTTGACTATGCTGCCGTTGGAGAGCTAGCGCACACGGAAAGATTTCGGAGATAGCAAATCCATCAAACAGTCCATCTGAAGACTCGAAACTTCTGAAGGAAATGCAAAGGATTTCTTCGAACTCCCAGTCTGAGTTTCCTACGCTGGGAACACTTAACAATGATTACCCCTCTGAGAACGATTACGATTTTCTTGGTAGAACTCAACAGATTCGACTTGTGTCGCCATCACTATCATCCAGTCCCTCTGAGCTGTGAGAAACGCTGCAAGACGCTAGCTGTTGGATGCACAAGGACTCCCAATAATGAATCGATCGGATGGCCATTCTTAACCGCCTGGGCCCACCACACACGACTTGAATCCAGTTTGTGGGTGCGGGAGTCCCCACAGACTTGCGTGTAAGGTTACTGTTTTTCCAATCCAGCTGCAAGTCGTTCACGACCACAAAATTCTCAGACTTGTAACCGACTCGATCCTTCAAGCGAAGTGCGTGGGCAAACCCACGAATCAGCTGATAAAACTATCTTTTATGCTGTGCATATCAAGATCCGAGTCAGCCGTTTAACGGAAGTGAAACTTGCTGGCTTGCTCGAGTACTCTCCTGCCTCCATGAACTAAATCCGAAGGAGTCTAGTCTGACAAAAGCATTCGCCTTTCAATTGTTCGGCTGATGTTCCACCCTTGTACGCACTTTGCTGGGTGTTCGCTCTTGCGCTTGCACGGTGAGTGAGTTTCTTCGGCGCCACACTTCAAGAAGCACTATTAATTGATATGGATACGTTCCAAGAAGTCAAAGATTTGTTGATCTCATTATGACTTTCGAAAATCCGGATACACTGGCGTTTCTGACCTGGAGAGAGTTTCGAAAGATTTTGTAGAATCCAAAAGTGAAGGGTTCCACAAACTGTGAACGCCTCCTCTGGTCGAAAATCACCATCACAATTAACGCAGAGAGTGCACCTACGGTGCATAGATGGGCCACGTATAGTGATGCGTGTTACTGTATGTCGGTCGATTTTCATTTCGAAAATCAGTTGCTGGTCGGAGGGTTCCTGACGCAAGAGTGCAGAACATGAGCGAAAGAAACAGAGCCATCGGATCAAGACGTAATCTCCAGTTCAACTGTAAACTGTCTAACGCTCGATAGAGAAGAAACGTTTGGATACCTGCCGCGGCTGTTCATGTCGGTCGACGGCGCCGTCTCGGCTGGATAACGGTGGTACGCCTAGGTGTCCCTGTCACATGGCGTACTGTAAATGCCACTATTGGTTGGTCCGACTAACAGTGGCGTCGCCACGTCAGACAAGTCAGGTGTGGCGTGCCTCGCACGTCAGTACTACAGTACAAGATCTTTTTGGAAGTTTTGATGGATGCCCCGTGGTCTCTATGTTGAAACGTGTTCAGGTTTTCGTGTTGCCCGCGACGTTCCGACTCGCATTCCCCAAAACTCTCTCCTGGGAGTAGATCTGACTGCTTTCGCGTCCACGGTGCGATCTCGATATCACTTGTGGTGCCGAGTCGACAGAATTTCTAACAGTCGTGGTGTCTTGCTACAGACATTGACAGGATGAAGCGCACGCAGTTCCCGCTACCAGATGGTACATTTCGGTCTCCACGGCTTCGCTCTGTAGAGATCAAGGGCTACGAGTCGCAGATCCAGTCTATCATCTCGACATCACTTGAGGAGTACGAGCGAGTCAGTTTATACGGACTCGGAGCATATGGCTCTCGGTGGGATGTCGTCAAGGCTTCTGAGGATCACATGGCCATTCACAAACGAGAGAGCGGAGCCTCAATGCGCAGTCAATACCGCCTCGTGGCAAAGGTTAGCGCCGACTACCACGACATCATGGGCTTCATGTACTCAGAGACGTCAAAGGAATTCTACGAGTGGATGAGGTTTGTGAACCACCGTACCGTCGACGCCCATGTCCTCCAAACAATCGAGACCTCAACAAGTGACAAGAAGCACCACTACTACGGCGTCAAGTGGGCCATGTTCCAGTCGTCTTTGCTAGGCGGGAAAGTTGACCAGTGCTTCCTTGAGTACATGACCTATCAGAAGGATCTCCGCGGTCGAGACATCGGTGTGCGCGTCGTGCTCCCAATCCACCTGTCCGAAGTGGATTACACGCTCGATAACACCAAGGTTCGGCGATTGGAGTCGCAAATCGTTCAGATCTTCCGACCATCGAAGGAAATGACTCAGATGTTCATGATGGTAGACATCGAGTCTCCAACATCTGTCCCGGGCCATTACATCAAGTCGCTGATGAAAATGGGAAGGAAGCTGCCTGGTTGCATCGAATCGAGACGGATGCGTCGACGTGGGCTCATGGCGGAGAAACACTGGGTACCCAATCACTCGAGGAGAAGTTGCACGGTTTGCGCTCGCGCCTTTGGCCCAGCGCGCGGCCGACATCACTGTCGCATGTGTGGAGAGGTTGTTTGTCGAAAGTGTGTGCTGAAGAGAGACGGAGCTCTACGTGGAAGAGGCAAAACGTTCAAGATTACCAAGACCAAGGTCTGCATGGTATGCGTCAGCAAACTCCGCAGTTCCATCCACTCGCGGGGTTCCTTGTCCAAGGTGAAATCCGGCAAAGAAGTGGCAACGATTTCCGGAATTTCACTGCTCACTGTGACCGAGTCAGAAGACTGCTTTGCTAGCTTTCCGTGGATGACAAGCACGTCTGACTCGTGGGCTTCGTTCCGCTCGAAACCAGATTGCTCGAAGTATACCACCGAGCAGAGCTATCACTCCAACATGAGCAGCTTCCACGATCAGGAGCTCGAAGATGCTGTCTTCGGATCACCCGAATTTCCAGTCCTTGACCCAGATGAGGAGATCATCGCTGCAGAGGTGTCGCTCGACATAACCAGAGCTACACCACCGACCAAGCGCGACTCGTTAGTGCGGACCCAGTGGCTGAGCTCTTCAGGAGCTTTCGATGAGCTAGCGCAAGAAGAACTCTGGTCGTCCCAGGTGCGATCGTGGCGATCGATTAACCAGCGGCTCGCTGAGCAGAGAGACTTGATCCAGCAGATCTTTCAGGCGAGCCAGGGAAGCCAGTCATGACGCACTACCAAATATGAAAAATGCACCCATGTTGAATATTGAAAATGGTTTCCATTCGCTAAGAACCTCTGGACAGATAGATGTCACAGTCTGAACGAGGCATTCGACAGGTCTCTGCTGTTCCAGGCGTGTATCTGTGCTCTTCGCGCAGCACCTTGCATTTTTCGGTAGATTTGCCGCAAACTGACTAACTGAAGAAGTCTAGATGCACTTTGATATGGTGCCAGCAAGCGAGTTCACTGAATCATAGTGTTCTCTTCTCTCCACCGATTGAGCCGACGATACGGCAAATCCATGAACGCGCGTGTGATATTTCCATTTGATACTTCAAAGTCTAGTGCATAAAGCAGGCAGATCTCATCAGTCCTCTTTCGCGGAACGGATAGTGAAAGAACATCGAGAGTCGACTTTCCCCTGCCGACATCACGGGATCACTCGCATTCTCCACCAAGAAACCATGCTCGGATTGCAACAACAGACGCAACAGATCGCGATTCCAGGTTCGTAGATTCTAGAATCCCCATTCCATCTGTTCCACCTTGTCACCTCCATCTGCCGTATTTTATGAAAGTATCCAAATGTACCACCCTGCTTCGGCAAATCTCTCAAGATTCTGGCGGGAAACCCCCAATAATACCCCGGAGGCACTATTCACGTGGTGCCCATCCTTTCATGTTGCACTTGCCGAAGCTTCGAGGTGCAACATGGACGCCCCGCCCCCCATCTCCAGCGACCTGGACGACGATCCGTGGGCCAGCGAGGACGACACGAGCGACGACTAAAACAGCGAGTACTCGTCCTCGGCCTACGACTCGGACGAGATCACCGCCAAGCAGCAGCGCCGCAAGCAGAACCGCCGCGCCAGCGCCGCGTACCTGCTGCGCGCCGTGGAGGCGCCGCCGACGTCGGGCGGCAAATGCTACACGCTCGGCTGGGTGGACGACAAGCAGCTGCGCGAGGAGATCCGCAGGCGCATGCCCGAGCAGTGGCTCTTCATGACCGACTACTTCTACGCGCTCGAGCGCCGGCTGGAACTCGAGGACGCGACGCGCGTCGACAGCCACGGCGTGCGCATTGGCCGCGACGGAGAAGACGACTGGTGGATCAAAGTGCACATCACGTCGAGCAAGCCCGGGAGCGACGAGGACTGGGACGACATGCTCTTCGACTCGCGCTCGATGAAGAAGTGGGACTTTCTCGCCATGAAGCAAGAGCGACGGTACCGAATGATCCGCGAGTCGATGATTCTACAGAGTATGATGGCCGAGATCGACTACAATGCGTGGCTCCATTGTTTGCTACACGTGAGCGGATTTAAGCCGCCGAATTTCATGCACCTCAACCCAGAGCGCCAGGGTTCGGAGAAGACGAAGCTGCCTCGACGATTCTCGATCTCGTTTGCACCAACGAGCGAGCTACGTTTCTACGAATGGACTCCGTTCATGAAAGATATTTGCAATCCGAAAAAGTGGACGAACGGTTTCACCTCAACTTACTGCAAGGTTTATAGGCTCATGACCTCCAAAGGCTTCGACATGAGCAAAATGAAGCCGATTCCAGTCAAACTACGCTTCGCCCCCCAACACTGCGGATACCTTCGCCAACTAAATATTCTGAAGATCTGGACGCACCTCGTCGCCAAGATCAAGAAGGTGGAAGAGCGGTGGAGAAAGCGACCACACTGGCGCGATTGTCCGAAACTGTACGCACCGCCAATCATATACCTCGAATCCATTGATTTGGACCTTCGCGAGTTCACAATCTACCCTTCGGTTCTGAATGCCGTGGAAAAGTTCATTGCTACGGCGGGTGTACGGATCGAACTCCTCACGCTTTCTGGGCGTGTATTCGACGGATTCTACGAAGAAGGACAGCTCCGATCGGCTTGGGCGTCACTCCTTTGTACTGCACTCGGTATTCAAGACTATAAGCAAGGTTCACGCGCAAGAACTAGCACTCTTCCAGGAATCGATCGACTTGTGATTCCATCGTTCTTTATGTACGGGCTATACAATGTTCCGTTTTTCATGGCTGCTCGAGACGCGCGTGGGGTGAAGTCCGTTCGGGTTGAGATGGATAGTTTGCTGGAGCCGTGGCGCCGGTATTTTGACAAGACAATGGCCTGCATGATTGGATACGCATTCTTTGACCAGAGCTCGAAGTCTTCCGTGCTCAGCCTCGATATTGACGGAGCTGTTTTCACTGAGAGAGGCGTAAACGCGATGCGAACAGTGTTGGCCGACGGCTCACTGCAGAGGCTGTACTTCCAGCTAACTGGATTGCGCACGACCCAAAGTGGTTCAGAAGGTCAAACCATCACCGTGAAGCAAGGCACATCAGTTACGCCGTGTTGGAAAGTGGCGGCAACCAAAGTACCTGCTCCGTGGACTGCCAAGGTTGTTCGAGATGATCCAGCTGAGGATAAAATTAGCGCTTACTTGCCTGGTTTCGGGTTGTGCGACATTCAGAGGTCAGATCTTCCAAGCAAGAAGCGGCGCAAGGTAAAAGGGTCCACCGACCAACCGTGCATCGCTGCATGTACCTCTGCAGCCGCATCTATTCCTATCCGCAGTCTATCCATGCGACTTCTTTCTGACAATGACGACGTCGACGACGCCAATGACTGGGCACTTCACCCGACCATTCTTACCCATCGTTTGAGTTTGATTTTTGGTGACACGCTCGAAGAGCTCAAGATCATCTCTGACGAAACCTCCGATGAAACGGTCCACAATATCTTCTCCAACTTCAAGAATCTTCGCAGTCTGAGCTTGATCGAGGCCTCGGCCAGCCTTCAAAATGTTGTGGAAAGTTTCCATCGCGGAACTAAAGTCTCTTCGCTTGATTTAAACGAATGCATCATTGACGATGACGAGGTGGCGCCGTTCTTCCAGGCAATCGCAACAGAACCAGCCATCCGGCAAACACTCCGTCGACTTCGAATTGGTAGGTTCTCGGACCCCACTCTCTTTACCCAATCTACGGTGAGCGCACTTGTTGGCGTTCTCAACGCAAACAAGTCACTCACACACCTGCATATACTCGTTCCTGAGGTATCCAGCATGTGGGATGCCGTGAACGCGTATCAAGGTGAAGTTCTTCCAAACGGCCCGTTACAACTTCGTCACCGATTAGCGTTTGCAAGTGTTGTCCATCACACGATCCATTCGCAGGTCAGGCTGAATTCATCGCTTGGAGCTTTGGATCAGTTCTCGATGCGCCGCATTTTCGAATTTGCTGCCCCAACTATCAAGAGAACAGTGATCATTGAGGCACCGCCACCACCTCCCCCACCGCAAGACGAAGTATATCGATGCAACTACGAGTTTGACGACTAGTTTTTTTTTTACATTTTTTTGGCGTTTCTCTTAGCGTTTCGGTTCATCGTGCTAGCACGCACCACACAATCTGGCCACCAATCTACCCCACTTTTGAGTTTTTACTAGCTCGATATCCTCATCAACACCCCAGGCAGCGTGTAGCTGCCACACACAAAGACCTCTAAGCACGAGTGTCACTTTTTCGAAAGATCCTGATGGATTGTCGTGTCAACTACATTTTCCTGCTATACGCGCTAGATATGGGCTCCTACGCCGTGTAAGCGTCGTACGTGCATCCTTCCTGAGGGATGGTGAGAAGCGTGGAGACATCATAGCCCTTGGCAGCAGCGACGGCCGTGATCTTGTCCGCCACAACCTGCGGGACGACTGGCAGGCGGCTCAGGAGCCAGAAACCCTTGGCGTTGGTTGGACCAGTGCCAGGCAAGCAGGCGCCATTGCTCGGTGCACCCGGCGCGCCACCACTGACGATGGCCCACTCGTAGTCATCGCAATCGAACTCGGTCTCGCCGGTGAAGAGCGCAGCGTAGGTGCCGGCCTCAATGACCCAGTACGAGCCGTTGCGTGGTCCCGTCACGGCTTGCGACGGCTTCGACAAGTCCGGGATCGAGCCAGACAGAAGTGCTGTCGAGCGGTTACCCGTGACGCCGCCGATACTTCCGCCGTTGTAGAACTGAAGCGAGACACTGGTATCGGTCCATGTGGGCGTGATCTTACCCGAGATGCAGTAGCGGTTGTTGGCCGGCTGGAAGACGACTGGGACCTGCTTTAGCGTGAACCACGTGCCCTGGAAGTACGTGTGAGGGTTCAGGTTGGGCTTGGAGGTGAAACCCGTCGGCGGACACGTCTGAGCCGACGACGAGGAGATAGCGAGAAGGCCGAGCGCGGAGACAACCGAGAGGAGGAACTTCATGGCGAGACTGGTGAGACCACGGACGGAGAAGATCGAGACGTGACTGTTTCGCTCCTGGGAACAAGTTGATGGGTGTTGGGACACGTCAGTGTCGACGGACGACTGCCATTCTCAGATGCGGCTATGTCCTCCCGCTTGTGAGCAGTGATTTGCCACGAGTCCTGCTGCAAGGGACACTCGCCAACCAGAAGAGACCGTGGTGGCTGCCGATTCGTCTGGTTCAAGGGCGGACCAACTCACTCGGAGGGACGAGATCCCAAAAGTAGGTCCTCTGTTTTCAACACATACGATGATTTCAATGTGGTGATCATACCTTCTTTTGAAAGCTTGCCTGTGTGGGTTGTCCACACACCGCCAGTGCAGAGCATCAGCAACATTTTTGCTGAGCATGATACCAGCGTAATCAGCGCGTTTGTTTCGGACATTGCGCGTATAATTCTGCGTAATACGCGATGCGTTTCTCTCCAGTGGGAGGCGCAATGGGAGCGGCAATGCGACGGCAATGACCATTTACAGCTTGCCAATGATCGATGCAAGTGACCGTCGCTGTGAGTAATATACGTTGCTCCGGTCAATGATTGCTTCAATGAACAGTCCCTCGTGCACTTCAGAGCGAAGAGTAGACAGCTGATCCATTCATACGTGAGTGGGGGAGATCTTGCTCATGAGTCATGAGCTGTTGGTCTCGAGCAGCCAACACGACACTCCCGCCAAAGCCTCCTTATGTACCTATATTATCTTTAGCAGGCTTTGGATTCGTCGATTATGGCCAATCCAACACCTCCATTCTGATTGGCGCATTTGAGAAGCTCCCAATAGAGAAAGAGGATCCCCAACGCCACGACGTGAAGAAGAGCGAGCCAACGATGCCTGATCGCTTGTCAACGACCACGTACCTGATGTCGGTCAGTTGGTTAGGGACCGACTGAAGATAGACCTCCGCGAGGTCGACATCGAGGCCAGAGTACTGAAGTATTACCTGGACTTTGACAAGATAGTCCAGGACCATGGTCTCACCGCGATTATCGGTTCCGCCTCAGTGACGGATGAGGACGGGTGCCAGCGGATGAAGACTCGCTGCAGGTTGCTTATCGAGAACTTGCAGCCAGAAGTGCTCCGACTGGACGTCGAGCGCCTTGTATCGCTCACTCACCGCCATGCTAAGGCGGACGACATTGCGTTGTACGAGCTGGTGGTGGAGCGAGGGCGCCATCAGCAACACTTTCACTTCATGACCAACGAGGTCAAGCGTGATACAGCCGGCGCGAAGAGGCCTCGCGGAGCAAATGAGAAGGCGGGCAAAGCCAAGGGTGGCGATAGGCCACCTTCCGCGCATGCGTTGGGCGCTGCAGCCCCTGTGGCCAAGAAGGACCCGCCGAGGGATTGCTGCCTTCACTGCGGCGGCTCTCATTGGTTGAGTGCCTGTCCGACCGCGTCACCGGAGCAAACGGAGGAAGTTCGACGCCGATGGAAGAGCAAAAAGGATGCCAAGCCCGAGAAGGTTAAGATGATGCGTGCTGACGGCGGCACTGCTGGCATACGCATGGCCGTGATCAATGAGGTGCTCGAGGTGCCTCTCTGTGTTGATACGGGAGCTGACTGTAATGTTGTGTCGAGTGAAGTCGTGAGTGAGCTTGCTGAGCTAGACTCGGCGGTGGAGCGCATTCTCCTCGAACCACCAGTGGTTGTCAGACTGGCCGGCGGTAAGAGGACGGAGTGCAGTGAGTCGGTTACTGTGGATGTACGCATCACCACAGCAGCAGGTCCACTTCACCTTGCCAACGCCCGCTGCCTCATGCTCGACAACCACGATGACGAGCTTCTGTTGGGTCGTGAGACACCCCGCGAAATTGGGATCGATGTGGATAACATGATCGACCAGCTCGCTGGGCCCGACCGGGTGGCTGTGGCGGATCAGGATGACCTAGATGATGACTACGTCGTGGTGACCACAAGATCTGCAACCGACATCGATGAGCTACTAGATCACATGCTGAAGGACGTAGAAGAGAAAGGTTTTGATCCGTCCCACATGCCAGCGCTTAGGTCGCTTGTCGAAGAGTTCCGCGACGTGTGGCGTACTCAGCTGGGTGGAGATGCGCCTGCAGACGTTGAGCCCTTGCGTGTTCAGAAGCGTGAGGGTGTGGAGTCCTATCGCTCGGGTACGAGGAAGTACCCCGAGGTCCAGCGAGATTTTCTGCGAAGATATGTCCGCGAACTTGAGACGAATGGCCTGGTCTATAGGAACAACGCCAGCGGATGGGTGTGTGCGGTACACCCGGTGAAGAAGCAGGACAGCGACGACTACCGCATCACTGTGAAGAAGTGCCCAGTGCTCACGAGGTCACCTCCCATCCGGCCGTTGAAGACCAGCCCCCTAGGGGGACCCGGCCCACGGGCTGGACCTGGCCGGGACTGATAGGAGTAGATCCAGCCGTTTGAGTATAATCGGTGGTTGAGGAGGTGGCAGTAGCCACGGCACAGTGTGCCACCCACCTGGTACTGGGTACCATACCCAGCACCGACCTCGACAACGGCTATCCAGCGCCAGATTCCCAAAAGTAGGTAGTTCTCAGGTCTAGTCACAAAAGTAGGTGTGATCGTTGAGAGCCAGCTTCGCTGGCTCTCCAAGGGGCTGGCCCCCTTCTAAGAGACTTCGCTTTTCACCGTCAACCCCCCAAGTCGTCGACTCGAGCTCCAGGAAGGACGCGTGGCAACGACACCAGGTAAGCCTGCGCTAGCGTCAGTGTGCCCCAGTCGATATTGCACGTGAGTCTGGCTGGTTGGCTGGTGGACTCTTGCGGTGTGCGTGTGGAGAGGGGAGTCGAACCCTTATCAAAGCCCCTGCTAAGGATTCTGGGTCCCCCAGAGTCCAAGGCATTTCATATCCTGCGCCAGTCACCTGGCGCATTTCATATTGGTGTGTAGTTTATAAAGAGTGTTGCTTGGGATCGAGCGAGTCTCCGTCCCAGGTCAGAGAGCTAGCGGATCGAAGGGAACTTCCGTCCTAGCCCTCGCCTGTATTGTTGTATTATCTGTATATCGATTTGGTCTGGTCAAGCGGCAGCCCCGCCAGAGTTCGTGTGGGAGGCGCCTCGTGGACGTATTTCCCCTTTACTTAAGCTCAAAAGGACCACCCCGAAGGAGAGGGACACACAACGTGAGGTACGAAGCCAGAGCTGCGATTATCACAACGGATCGCAGCTCGCTCGGCCTGTGTATATCTGTTTTTGCACATATATATTTGGCTGGGTCTATACCCCTTTTCTCCATAACTGGCGAAAAGGCATCGCACACCATCACAACTGGTGCGTATGCCAGGAGCTGGTATTGGTCGCGCGAGTATGTCCACGTCTGGCGCCGCTGACACTAACCAGGCCGAGAAGGTCAAGCCGTTCTCGCTCCTGTCAGATGAAGGCCAGTCGACCAGCGTCGGAGAAGTGTCTCAGTATCCGGAAGCCGCCGACCAGCCTACGACCCGCCCTAGCGTTCGAGGAGCTAGCCGGCGCCAGCAAGTCGCCGGAAAAATGGGACATACATCCACTGTTCCCCGTCGTACGCTCATGCTGGACGATGATGAGGAGAAAGATCCTTCCGACCCGTCAACCGCGCGGCGGACCAGCCCGCGAAAAGGAAGTACCGAGTATGGTTCTCCCCGAGCTAGCATCAGCAGTCTCGACCTGGGAGGCACGACCTCGAGGAGCCGGAAAACCAAGCCCGGCCTCCAGGAGCAAGACGAAGCGCCCACGAGCCGGTCGAAAGCTAAGAAGAACTCTGGAGGACAAGCACGAGGCCGCGGAAGCAAGGCCGCAGCTGGGAAGTCATCGAGCACCAGCTCGACTGAAGAAGGAGCCAAGTCGCGAGCAAGAGCGGGGACGACGGCCCCAGACACCGGTGGCCGGGCCTTACCCTCCCCCGACGACGAGCTAAAAGAAACTTCAGCCGTCAGGAGCGGTCGATCCAAGATCCACGACTCTTTCGTGATTCAAGAGTGCGTCGACATCTGGACTCACGCACCGGAAGATCGCATCTTACCCCGAGAGGCTGGGTCCCCCAACCTCGGGCCTAGGCAAGTCATCGAGCGAAGTTCTGACGTCCTGGACAAGTTCCACGAGCCTGGTTCCTGGCTAAAGTTGTTCGACCTCATCAGCACGACGAACCCGTTGTCGCCACAGATGGTGCTGTATGTCATCGCCCTGGAGGACATGTCCGGTATCGAGATGCTATCGCTGCTCCAGTCAGCCCTGTTCGAAGCTGGTTACTCGTTTATGAATCTAGTCCCTGCTGCACTGCGCCAAGCCCCCGAGCTGGCCAGATTGGATCTTCTTGAAGTCATGAGCAAGGTCCGGTCGGCACGGTATCTGATATCCATGGAAGTAAGAGAGTGGATCAGGTTCCGAAGCATCCGGCCGGAACAACGCTCACCGACAGTCTCGTCTAGGTCTCCAGTTGATGTGTACGCCATGCGTAAGCCCGAGTCCATACTGAGCTCGAGTGACGGTATCCCAGGCCAACAGTCAAGCCTCAGAACTAGTCAGTTCTCGTTCTTGGCGCCGCAGGCGCGTTCGCGCGCAACGACGGAACTAGGCCAACACCCGTCAGACCCGTCTATGAGTCAGAGCCTCGCGTTTGGCACAGCTCGTCCCGAAGCTCAGCCGCAACGGCTCGTTGATCCGACTCATTACCGTTTCCAGCAACCTTCGGTCGTGCCAGCGGTTTCAGCCCCGCTCGCTTTTAGGGCACATAGACAACAGCCCGTGCAGGTGCAGCCGGTACCGGCTTTCATGGACTAGTCGCATCAGGCTCCCGGCGTCTCTTTTCAGGTCAACCCCGCCCCGGCTTTTCATGCCGACGCTTCTGTTTACCTAGGATCTGGAGCTGGCGATCGTGCCGGGGAGCTCGCCTCGGGTAGGCCGACACCACGTCGAGCGGATACCCAGGCAGCATCCGCGCCGATTTCAGTCCCGTCCTCGGCTCATGCGGAGGTGTGGTCAGCCGGACGTCGTGCGAACGACGCAGGTGGGCGTGGTGCGGTCCATGCGACATCTGAACGTAGCGCCATCGAGCGAGGATCCGCCCCAGCAAGCGTTGTTGCGCCACCCAGTCAGCCGAGCCAGTCGGTGCCCCGGCCTTTCGTTCCCAACCGCTATCTGGATAAGTTCACCGGCTTGGAGTCACTGGCCGACCGCAAGCTCTGGTACAAGGAGTATGTCTATTTGGTAGAGAGCGGCTACTGGACTGACGCTGAGAGGTGTCGGAACATCGAGCTATACCTTCGCGGCCCAGCCGAGGCCTGGCTCCAGCAGCTAGGCGCTGCCCGCCGAGTTTGGACTTCGTTGAGTGCAGCATTCCAGAATGAGTTCTGTGTCTCCCGAGGATCTCCGTTCGAGAAATACTTTGGGCTGACCCAGCGAAAGGACGAGACCCCGCTCCAGCATTTATGGCGACTAAATGCGGCAGCCGTCAAGGCCCGTATCCCTCTGGCGAGCTCAATCGATCTCAAGAACCACCTGGATCGTTTTATCAAGAGCCTGTCGAGCGAGAGCGCCAGGAACGCGTTCAGAGGACGCTCGTACGACTCCTTGGCCCAGATCGAAGATGCAGCGAGGGATCTAGACCGCGATGTGGACCGAGACGATTATCGTCGATCTAGCCGGTACCAGGATCGTGACCGTGAGCGTGAACGCTCGATCGCAAGATCCGCCTCCGTCTATTACGCCTACGAAGGTGATGACAACGACGAGGATGCGGACTGGGGGCTGGCGGACGACCGCCGCGTCCGTTTTGACGGCGACGAACCTGGCGACTGCCACACGGAGTCTGTCTACCAAGCGTCTGGACGGGTCCAGAGCCAACAACAGGGGCGGTGGAGGCCTGGGAGTCAAAGCCCGGGTCGCCACGCGGGTGCCCCTGGCTCAAACGGTCGCCCTCGATCCGGTCTAAGTGTTCAGAGTCCTCGTGGGCCGAATTGCTTCAATTGCGATGAGCCTGGTCATTGGGCAAATGATTGTCCGCAGAAAGGTTTCTGCTCCCTGTGCGAAGCTCCAGGTCACCGCTCTGAGTCATGTCCGAAAAGGTGCTCGTTCTGCGACGAAGTCCACGCGCCAGGCGAGTGTGAACTCAAGAAGGCTCTCAAGTCTTTGCTTAGGAGCGAAACGACGACAAATGCCGCTTCAGCAGGCCAAGTCCAGCCTTTAAACTAGGCAGCTCGCCGGGGGTCCGAGGGAATCCGGTACGCGTCGAGCTTCAAGTCCCTCCCGCGACACAAGAAGCCCAAGTCATGCATGTGTTTGCGTACGTTGGTAGTGAGGATGCTAATGCCTACAACAAGTTGCCAGCCTGTCAAGGTCAAAACGAAGCGCGTTCGTTCCTTGTCTCCGCTGGTGACCCCGCTCCTGATCTGGAGAGAAGCTTTCAGCTCCAGCCTGGTGAGCGTCGTGGATGGTGGTCTATGCACCCTGAGCCAGTGGGCCAGGCTGGAATCGCCATCGTAAATGGTGCCGTGTGCGACCGTAGGGTCCGCATCTTACTGGATTCCGGTTCATCTACTAGCATGGTCAGCCTCGACTTAGCTAGGAAGCTGGGACTTCAGCTCAAGTTTGGCGACCGACTCAAAGTCAACGGCATTGGCGGCGTCGTGACTTAGGCCACAGCCAGAACCAGAGTTAAAGTGACGCTCGGCATGAGCGTCGCCTATTTTTTGGATCTCTGGGCTGGGAACATTGGCGAAGGAATCGATCGCCTCCTGGGCCTCGATTTCATGGTTCGAGCAGGGGTCCGCCTCTGTGCTTACGAAGGTTCAGTCCGACTGCCGGACGAAGAGTGTATCCCGCCGGCGCAACTGGTCAATGGCCGAAGTTACCAGAGCGAGCGTCAGTCAACACCCGGGAAGACATTTACCTGCCACCAGGTCGCAGTGCGCTGGTACCAGCTCGTCCCCATGACAGGAAACTCCAGGTCTGGGCATGCCGCCACGATAATTGGTTGACAACCGTTGTCACTGGATCTGGTGGGCAGTTACAGGCCGTCCGAGTGACGAATGTGTCATCCCAGCCGATCATGAACCCAGCGTCATCATTCCAGTTGAAGCTCGGCAGTTGAAGCTCGGCTGTAGAAGATTCTCCGTGGAAGATTCGACATGTGGAAGATTCTCCGTCTGGTTCTGGTTTGAATCCGGAAGGTCACCTGCCGTTGGGTCAGCGATGCGCCAGGCTCAACTCGACAAGGTATCTCGAGTGGCAGGTGCTGGTCTATGAAGGCTCTCACTCTAGCCGATATATTCGGGCTCAAGACGAATCCATCGACGCCTACAACGCCAGCCTTCCACCCGCTGTGGTCAAACCAACCTACGACGCACCAACAAAGATCCTGTCAAGGGGCGAGGTAGAGTTGGTGCCAGGCTCATGTGGTGGTGCGTCGGATATTAACGCGCCACCCACAACGTCGGCTGCACTAGTTGCGCCACCCTCGATGTCGACTTTCGAAGTCGCATCACCGCCACCGCAGAGTGTCTTCGTACCTAAATTGGAGGCTCCAGTTTCTCCTACTGCTTCGGCAAAGCCGTCATTGCCGGCCGAGCTTACCGCTAAGGCGGGATCAGCAGGGGAAGGAGTCGCCATGCTAGCTCTGGAAGCGCCAGAAGTGGGCGACCCCAACTTGCCACAAGATCGACTAACGGCAGCTGCGCCAGTGACGCCAGCGAACGCCGTGTCATCTCAAGTGGCAAGCCCAGTGTCACCAAAAGACCCAAGTGACACTGGTCGAAAACTTAAAATGGGCATGAAGCTGGTCCAAGGGCGTGAAACCCGGACCGATAAGCCAACCGAGCACTTGGCACGCACGTTCAAGCTGCTCGTGACCCAGGAACTCGACTCTGAGGCTGAGGCAACGACGTTCTACCAAGAAGGGATCGACTCCGTCATGCTCGACAAGCTTCGGGACCAGTTGGCAGTACTGCCGGATCACATCGAAGTCGACCCTCTTGTAGACATAGCGACGGCTGACGTCGGCGAGCCAGGCTCAACTACCCAGGAAGAAGACGACGCGATCCGCCGGTGTATCGAAAAACATCGCTCAGCCTTTCTCGGCTCGGGGAACGCGCTGCCCCCTCCGGCTAGGGGCGTCGCCTGCGACATCGAAGTCGAACCAGGAACCAGGCCAGTTGCCGAGAAACCCAGGCGAATTAAGTCACACCTGCTTCCCCAAGTCTATGAGCTTCTCAAGAAACTCCTCGATGCCGGAATCATCGAGTACTCCGACTCGGAGTGGGCTAGCCCAATCGTCATCGTCATGAAGAAGAATGGCGTCGACATTAGACTCTGCATTGACTACCGGCGTGTGAACCAGCTCATTCAGCTGATGAATTACCCGCTGCCGCTCATCGATGACCTCCTCGACAATTTTGAGAAGGCCATGTGGTTCCTGAGTTTAGACATGGCCAGCGGTTTCTGGGCCGTGCTTATGACCCAGCGGGCCAAGCACATCAGCGCTTTCGTATGTCCACTCGGCCACTTCCAGTGGATTCGGATGCCTTTTGGCCTGAAAAACGCTCCGTTGATCTACCAGAAAGTCATTGACAACGCCCTCTGGGGATACGTTCGTCTTCCCCCGCACCTCGAAGCAGAAGTCGAATCAGAAGTCATACGCGCGCTCGGCCTAGAGCCAGTCAACGAAGTCCAAGCAGCGAAGTCAGCCGCCGAGAATGCCGGGAAGACGGTGTTCGATTTGAATATTGCCGCCCCAGAGTGTCTCGGCCCGGTGCTAGGACGAAGTTCGTATATCGATGACATTGCCTACGGTGCTCCGACGCTAGGCGAGCTGCTCCAGGTCTTGGACCAGCTCCTGTATCGGCTGCGATACTGGCAAATATCTGTCAGTCTGCCCAAGAGTTCATTCGGCAAGCATTCGATACAGTACCTCTCTCACGAAGTCAACCAGGCTGGCATCGTCGCCGCGCCAAAGATCGCGAAAGGATTACTTGATCTACCGTTCCCGACCAGCCTCAAGGCGGTGCAATCGTTCTTGGGGAGCTTGAACTATTACAACCAGTTCATTGAAGACTACGCAGTGATCGCCAGCGTCTTATACGAGCTGTCCGACGAACGGATCCGCCTGAACGATTCGCTAGACCCGGCTCGCCGCGCGTTCGAACTGCTGAAGTCGAAACTCCTGAACGCGCCGCTGCTCAAGCATCCAGATCGCACGAAACCTTTTGTGATTATTCCCCATGCCAATGAGTGGGCAATCGGCGCGGTGCTCGGCCAAGAGCATGACGGCATCATCGCTCCAGTTCGTTTCACTGGACGCACCCTGCATGACGCTGAGTTGAACTATCACCTGGCAGAAAAAGAAATTCTAGCCCTGCTCAGAGTTCTCAACGTGTATTACACATTAGTTGCTGGCCAAGAGTTGATCGTCTACACGCGTTATTCGACTCTCAAGTGGATACTCACGTCAAAATCGGTCCAAGGACGGACACTCCAGTGGGCAGCGCTACTCTCTCCGTGGACGATGGACGTGCGGCGCGTCGATCGGGACCAGGATGGTCTGGCAGCAATTGTGGCAGCCAGTATCACACCTCGAGAAGTGCTCGACCAGGTCGCAGCCGAACTAGTGCCGTCAAAGGCCATGCGCGTGAAGCCAGCTTTGGTAAGCATGGAGATGTTGGATGCCGAATATGAAGGTCTGGTTTTGAGTTTCGACGGTGCCGCCAAGCGCAAGTCGAATGCAGGAAGTGCGAGTTTTGTGATCTGGAGGTTGCCGGGCTGGCAGCCACTGTTCGCGAAGTCCATTTACCTGGCTGGCGTCGACGTCACTGTCAACGTGGCCGAGTACACAGGCTTGTTGCAGGGACTCGAGTTCCTGAGGTCGGGGAAATTAGGTGATCCAGTCAAACGTATCGTGGTAGTCGGCGACTCGCGGATCGCAGTCCAGCAGTGCCAAGGCGTGATCGGCTGCAATCAACCGCACTTGACCCTGCTGCTCGCCCGTTTTCATGAACTTCGAACACAATTCGAATCAGTGGAACTCATTCACGTGGTACGTGAGTACAACGGCGCAGCAGACTACCTGGCTGGCCTGACACTACGTTCGGAAGAGACCCGCGTGGTCACTGATGAGGATACGTTTAACCAGCTCCGTCAGTTCAGCAGGCTGCCCGAACGACTCATGCGCGGCCGCTGTACTGAAGGTGTCGAAGGTCGCGGTGAGACGGCTCAAGGTCGCGGTGAGACGGCTCAAGAACAAGACGGCACAACTAGGGAACGCGGTGGAGCGACGGCGACTACGAGCGGCACATCCTCAGACCTCCCGGCGTCCGGAAGCGCGACAGTTCTACTCGCAGAAACACGCTCGCAACGACGACGCAATGGCTCGAACGCCACTGTGGAAGTGAGGGTGTTGCCTGCAACGCGTCGAAGCCAGCGCCTCGCTGCGCAAGCCCGAGCGCCCGATGGCCCCGCGTCGCAGCGGAACCCAAGTGACTACGCCGCTGTCGGTCTGCGAGAAAGGGGGAGTGAGCACCTTCTAGCCCCTTCCTTTCCCGAGGCGCCGAGTCCGCGAAGCTCGACGAACAATGACACCGCTGCAAAGACAGTCCACAGGGCTATCGACGTCGAAGAAGGGCCTGGCTATGTACCTCCGCCGAGCCAGCAAAGCATGCATGAAGACCGCGAGGAGCCTCGAGACACGACGTTGACGAGCGTCGCTAGAGCCCCGCCACAATCCGAGGACGATTCCCCGTCCATCCTTAGAGCTGCAGGAAAGCGGAGCTCGCCTGAACAACCGATCGTGCCTGAGAGCTCGGCTCCGCGTCAGGCCCTGGCGCATGAGGGCGTTCCCGCATCACCATCGGCATGGCCAGCAGCCCGACCGCCCGACTTCGAAGGGCCCCTCCCGCCGACGTCATCCGCGCTCCTCGACGGGGCCCCAAGTCGACCGACCAACCTCCCAAGTTCAAGTTCAAGTCCGGGCGCCGTGTCGCGAAGCTACGAAGATTCGATGCCGAGCCAGAGCGCCATACCCGCGAATCCCGCTGGCAGTCGCCAGGACCCAGAGTATCACCGACCGTCCAACCGCGAAGGTGTGATATCCCCCGGCGTGAGCCCAACCCCGAAGCCGGCCACAGCACGACCGACCGCCTCCGCCTTTCCAACCTCTGGGCGACAGGCGCCGAGCCTCGTTGCCACATTACCTTCCCCCTTGGAAAGCGATGGTGCGAATCAGAGGAAAGCTGATAACCGCCCGCTCTCTGCACAAGGATCCGGTGGGCGCAACGTTTCTGTTCAAGGTTCCCGCGACATGAGAACACATTCACCCATTGTCAGTGGAACGCGCTCAATTCCGTCAGCGAGCGACCGGGCAGCATTAGCCTCGTCGCTGATCAACCAGCGGCGAAGTCAACAAGACGGTGTTGCCGTGGCGCGCGTCATCGAAGACCGCGCGCCAACTCGCCCGCCCATCCCGTTGCCGTCAGTAGATGCTGAAGCCCCGCTCGGCTCTCGCAACGCAGGACGCGCCCGCTCTCGGCTACCCGCCACCGGTTCCAATGACTGCAGCGCCTCAGAACAGGCGCCTCCAACCGCACCCGTTGGCAGCCAGCGCGACGCGCCAAGCCTAAGGGCGCACGAGCCCGTCGGCCAGACGAGCGCCGCCGTCACAATCAATCCTGTACCCGGCGAAGGATCTCAAGATGCGTTTGAAGGTGCTAACGTGGCGAGGCTTGAGCGCGTCCGCGCACATCAAGATGCAGATCCGCCCACACGGAAGCTGAGAGCTTTCCTCGCCGGCGACACGCGTGCACTCTCCCGCGATGAAGTTGCCCAGGCGGCGAAAGTTGCTGACCAGTTTGTTCTGGACGAGCACGGAGTGCTACGATATGTTAGCCTCCGTCCCGGTGCTCGTGAGAAGCCAGCTCGACTCGTGGTCCCAACCACGCTGCGGAAAGACGTGTTGCATCACTGCCACGTCGAATTTCAAGGTGGCCATCAGGGGATCACGCGTACCTACGAAAGAGTCCGGTCTGAGTATTATTGGACCGGGATATACCAGGACGTCGTCCGTTTTTGCTCGAGCTGTGTGGATTGCAGCACCGGAAAAGGTCTCCCAGCGAATCCCGGCCCGTCTCCCGGCAACATCCAGCCGGAGTATCCGTTTCACGTCGTCTCTATGGATTTTGTACTCCCATTGCCGCCGTCTGAACAAGGGGGCACGGCGTTGCTACTCTTCCAGTGCATGTTCACTGGCTTCGTGATGTGTAAAGCGATGTCGGACACCAGCGCGCCAGCCGTCGCCAGGGCGTACGATGAGGTAGTCTTCCAGGGATTCGGCGCCAGTTCTGTTATTAGACACGACCAAGACCCGGTCTTCATGAGTGAAGTGTTCGCCCAATTCCGGTCCATGCTGGGGAGCCAGCAGCGCGCCACGTTGGCCTACCGGCCTCAAGCCAACGGCCAACAGGAACGCTCAGTCCAGACTGTGGCGCGCAGCATCAAGTCCTACGTCATGCGACCAGGTCAAGACGACTGGGAGGACGTGGTATATCGATTAATGTTTGCGATTAACACGTCAGTGGACGCGACACGCAGAGACACGCCATTCTTCCTCGCCCACGGTTGGGACGCCAAGTCGACAGTCGCCGCGATGATTGCGCAAGCTCCGCGGAAGCGCACAGCCGACCGAATGCGTGCCTACGTCTGGCGGATCAAGATTCAGCGGGAATATCAGTACGCGCTAGCCTGGGCACGTGATCTCCAAGCGAAGGCAAAGCGCGGCCGAGCCGAGCGTCAAACAGCTGAGTGGGAGTAGCTCCCAGATAGCGTAAAGACCGGTTTCGAAGTAGGCGACGCCGTCTGGTTGTATCTCGCTCGTGTCAAGCCAGGACTGGCGAAGAAACTTGCGCATCATTGGCATGGCCCTTTCCGGATCGTAGAGAAGGCGAATGACCACCGTGTACGGCTCAAGACCGAAGGAACGATGTATAAGGTCAACCCGTGGGTTCATATCAGCCGCCTGAAGCCTCGTCTGTTCTTCGAAGACAGACCAAAGGGCGACTTGGAGCCAGTACCAGAGGACCTAGATTGGGACGCTGCCCTTCTGCCTGAGGATAGTTGGGCCCCCGACGAAGAGGCGGGTGAGAATGAAATGGAGAAGATACTCGACGTCCGGTGGAACTCGCAGCGCACCAGGTCCGGGAACAAGAAGACGCGCGATTATCTCGTGAAATTTGTCGGTTACGATGAACCTGAATGGATACCAGTCGCCAAAATCAAGGCCGGCCGCCTGCTGTATGAGTTCGACAACAGTAGACACGCGGAGACCAGGTTTGCAGCCATGCAATCTGGTGACGGGGAGGCGCTGCGCGACTAGCAGCGCCGAGCGGAGATGCTAGCCTCCGCTGCCAAGTGCTAGCGATTACGGGGTGCGAGTCCCATGTTGCCCAGGCTCTTGGCCAGGTCCGCGGTCGCAGCTCCACGGTGCTTTATCGGTCGATGACTGAACGCCAGCGTAAGAAGGTCTATGGCATTGCCACACAGAAGATGCTGGAAGCCACGTCGTTCTACCCCAACTATACACCGGCCAAGTCTGAGATGCCGACTCTGCGCGACCGTTTGCTCAAGATCACCGTTGAGGAGTACCAGGCTATTCGCGAGAAGAAGCCTTGGAACAAGATGTTCGCGAATCGAGTGAAAGCTTTCTTCCTGTCGACACCCGGCGAATGGTCTGAAGATCAAGCTCAGGAAGAAAGCTTTCACTCGATTCGCGAACATCTTGTTCCAAGGCTTCTTCTCGCGAATAGCCTGGTACTCCTCAACGGTGATCTTGAGCAAACGGTCGCGCAGAGTCGGCATCTCAGACTTGGCCGGTGTATAGTTGGGGTAGAACGACGTGGCTTCCAGCATCTTCTGTGTGGCAATGCCATAGACCTTCTTACGCTGGCGTTCAGTCATCGACCGATAAAGCACCGTGGAGCTGCGACCGCGGACCTGGCCAAGAGCCTGGAAGATGATCTTGATGAACGAGCGTCGAGTCTGGCGAGCGGACGAAGGGCGTCGAATCGGTTTGATACAGTCAGCATACAGCTTCACCGGTAGGTCGACAGCGACCACCCACGCATCGTCCTCTTTGCTTGCTGGAGGCGCCTCCTCCGCGCCGCTGTCCTCAGTCTCGTCGAGCTCGACCGGCCGACTCGCGCTACCTTGGGAAGGACGTGCCTTGCCACCTCGTTCCGGCGTCCCCGTCGAGGCGTCGCGAGAAGCGTTAGGATAATCTTCGCTCCCTTCTGAGCTGGAAGTCTCTTCGCCCTGGCACTGTTGCGCCAACACCAAGTCGTTGACCAAGCTCTTCGACCTACGGCTAAGCGTCGAGGGCGAGGGTTGGGCCGACGTCGTCTGGCCTTTCGACTCCCGGTCACTGTCATCGTCGCTGGAAGCGGGAAGAGTCCGCTTGACGGGCCGCTTGCTGGCAGACCGGTGCTGAGACTTGGCCTCCGCGTCCAAACCTGCCATCGCCGAAACATCTGCGGAGAAGAGAGGGCGATAAGAAGCCAACGTCGACATCGCCGGCGGCGGAGGTCCAGGTGGCGTATCCAGGCCACTAGCCGTGCACATGAGAGCCATGCCCTTGGGTACATCGGCTGGCGAGCCCGTGACCGCAGCGCGAAGGAATGAATACCACTGGTCAGCTCGTCCCGCCGCACGTCCGTGAACCCAAGTGAATCGGAACAAGTCCTCCAAGGCGCTGTCGGTCCAGTGAGGGGCCGACACCTGCGCATTCTCCAGCTCCTCTACCTTGCGATGGAGACGCCGAATTCGGTCTTGAGTTCGGTGGAGATCGGCCCGGAGCTGGTCGCGCTCACTTTCGAGTTCACCCACGCTAGCCCGGAGGCGGTCAACTTCAGTGTCCAGCGTCGTCGCCAGAGTGGCAGCAGCCTGTTTCTCCTCCCGGGCTCGGAGGAGTTCGGCAGTCGTGCGGTTCACCAAGGCTTGCTCTTCCACTAGCTTATCCTTCGTGCTGAAGAAAAGCTCCTCGAGTTTCTCGGCGTGGTCAGTGGCGAGTTGGACGTGAGCAAGACATAGCAGGCTGAATTGGTTGTGCTCCGCCAACGACGTGGTTCTCGTACTCCGAAGCACGCCCATAGTCATCAGCGCAGGGAGGAGGTTGAGAAGCCGGCGATTAACTTGAAGCGTGTATAGGAGACGCCGAACGAAACCATCAAGGCCGAAGAGTTCGTCAATGCGGCGGCCGACCAGCTGCGCGCGAAGTAATTTGTCACCGGGATCGCCTAGCTGACGCAGCTGCGAGTCAAGTTCACTGAGTGCGCGCCCGAGTGGAGATGGTCCATCGCCGTGAGGCTCACGCAAGAGCACCTGATCGAGATCACTAGGCCCGACGGCGTCCGCCAGGTCCACATCGGGGCAGACGCATGCTCGAAGAAAGGCCGCGGCGTCTCCAACTAGCGGCTGGTCCCAACTCCAGCCGCGCATCAAGACTATGAGGCGAGAACGGAGATCCCGCAGACTTCGCCCCCAGGCTATGGCGCCCGCAATCGACTTCTCGCCTGGATGCTCCCCAGTCCCCCCGGCGCTGGCATCTTCGGAGTCCTCGTCGCATCGAGGCATCAGTGCTGTCGTGTGTTTCACCACCTCCTGGAGCTTGGCCGTCAGGTCCGCCAAGAATCGAGCGAGGTCGTCAGGATGCGCGCGGTTAGGATCTGGCCGGAGCTCTCCAATCGTCAGCTCGCCGATCTGTTCGTCGTCGTCGGCAGCAGCAGAGTCAGTCTTAGCGTCCGAGTTCGAGCAGAGAGGTGGCCGTTCAACCTTCGACGTGCTCCCCGCCACCCCGGGCACTGGCTGCGGACCAGAAGGCCCAGCCGGAGGAACGGAACCCGCGCCCTCGTTCGCGACTATGCCACTGCTTGCCGGAGCACTCATCTCTCGCTCGTCTTCGCTGCGCGACCGCGATCTCGAAATGAGGGAAGGGCGGATGTGAAGAAGTGCCCAGTGCTCACGAGGTCACCTCCCATCCGGCCGTTGAAGACCAGCCCCCTAGGGGGACCCGGCCCACGGGCTGGACCTGGCCGGGACTGATAGGAGTAGATCCAGCCGTTTGAGTATAATCGGTGGTTGAGGAGGTGGCAGTAGCCACGGCACAGTGTGCCACCCACCTGGTACTGGGTACCATACCCAGCACCGACCTCGACAACGGCTATCCAGCGCCAGATTCCCAAAAGTAGGTAGTTCTCAGGTCTAGTCACAAAAGTAGGTGTGATCGTTGAGAGCCAGCTTCGCTGGCTCTCTAAGGGGCTGGCCCCCTTCTAAGAGACTTCGCTTTTCACCGTCAACCCCCCAAGTCGTCGACTCGAGCTCCAGGAAGGACGCGTGGCAACGACACCAGGTAAGCCTGCGCTAGCGTCAGTGTGCCCCAGTCGATATTGCACGTGAGTCTGGCTGGTTGGCTGGTGGACTCTTGCGGTGTGCGTGTGGAGAGGGGAGTCGAACCCTTATCAAAGCCCCTGCTAAGGATTCTGGGTCCCCCAGAGTCCAAGGCATTTCATATCCTGCGCCAGTCACCTGGCGCATTTCATATTGGTGTGTAGTTTATAAAGAGTGTTGCTTGGGATCGAGCGAGTCTCCGTCCCAGGTCAGAGAGCTAGCGGATCGAAGGGAACTTCCGTCCTAGCCCTCGCCTGTATTGTTGTATTATCTGTATATCGATTTGGTCTGGTCAAGCGGCAGCCCCGCCAGAGTTCGTGTGGGAGGCGCCTCGTGGACGTATTTCCCCTTTACTTAAGCTCAAAAGGACCACCCCGAAGGAGAGGGACACACAACGTGAGGTACGAAGCCAGAGCTGCGATTATCACAACGGATCGCAGCTCGCTCGGCCTGTGTATATCTGTTTTTGCACATATATATTTGGCTGGGTCTATACCCCTTTTCTCCATAACTGGCGAAAAGGCATCGCACATCATCACATCACCGTGGACTATCGACCTGTTAACCAGTGCACTGTGCCACTTGCTGGGTCGACCCCGAACCTGCGCGCCGTGACCCAGTCTGTGCGTGGCGCGTATGGCTTCGGCCAGTTTGATTTCTTTAAGGGGTTTTGGCAACTACTCCTCGCCGTCGAGTGTCAAGAGTTGTTTAGCTTTGTGACTGAGGACGGGGTGTTCACACCGACCCGAGTCCCCCAGGGTGCAGCCGACTCCGCACTCCACTTCCAGCTGCACGTGGTATTCCGCGAGCAACTCTATGACTCTGTAGTCGTGTGGATAGACGATGTGCTGCTCTTTGCATCGAGCCCCGCCGACTTTGTTGAGCGCCTACGGGGTTTCTTTCAGATCCTGCGCCAGTGAAATCTGAAGTTGAACGCTACCAAGTGCAAGCTGTTTGCTTCCCAGGTAATCTGGTGTGGGAAGCTGGTGGACGGCGAAGGGGTTCTGCATGACCCGGCCCGGTTGGAGGCACTGCGCAAGATGCCGCTCCCACCGACCGCGGCCGCGCTCCAGACCTTCCTCTGCGCAGTGAACTGGCTGCGCGAGTCTATCGTGGACTACGCTCGAGTGGTAGGGCCGCTGCAGGCCAAGCTCCAAACTGTCATGAAGACTCGAGGACGCAAGGAGAAGCAGCTAACGGGGGTGGATCTGCCATGGAGCGAGGATGGCGAGGTAGCTTTCAAGGTGGTGATCAATTTGCTCACAGCGACTACAAAGACCTATTTTGCCAACCCCGCTACGGATGTCTGTTTGTTCACGGATGGCTCGAACAATGGGTGGGCCGTAGTACTGACTCAGGTAATGGACTGGGTCCCTGCGAGGCCAGTCGTGGATCAGCAGCATGAGCTCCTAGCGTGTCTGTCAGGGCTGTTCAGGGGAGTAGAGCTTAATTGGTCCGTGATAGAGAAAGAGGCGTACCCAGTGGTACGGGCGTGTGCGGATCTAAGCTACTTGCTGGAACGTGAGAAGCGGTTTCGCATTTACTGTGATCATGCGAACCTGGTTGAGATCTTCCCTCCGCACAAGGTCATTAAGGCTCATGTGCAAGGAAAGCTACAGCGGTGGGCTTTGAAGACTGTCGGTGCCCGCTACACTATTAAACACATCAATGGCGAAGACAACGTGTGGGCCGACATGGTCTCGCGCTGGGCGCAGCCTCCACAGACAGCCAGTCTGAAGCGGACGACGGCTCGAACCGCGCCGACAGTCTCGGACCTCCGCCCCCTCCAAGACCCAGGGTTCAGGTGGCCAGAAGTCGATGAGATCCGGCGCGCGCAGGCGCGTGCTCGGTCAGACCGTGACTCCACCTTGACTGCCTTTACCTAGGCGAGAGCTACGGAACAGCTCAATACGTACTAGTGCTCAAGGATGAGCTTACCCACTACTGTGAATTGGTGGCGGCTGACTCACCCACCAGCCTCACTGCCGCAGAGGCTGTGCTTAACTGGCACAAGCGCTTTGGGTTGCCGGCCGAGTGGGTCTCAGACAATGGCTCCCACTTCAAGGCCATGGTGCTCGCGGAGCTAGCCGCCCGGGTGCACGCTCGTCAGCGGTTTGTGCCAGTCTACACGCCATGGATCAACGGAACTGTGGAACGCGTGAACCGCGACTTCCTCCAGGTGATTCGAGTCCTTCTAATTGAGCTACAACTGGGCACCCGCAACTGGACCCATCTACTGCCTGTGATCCAGAGCAACCTGAACCATACCCCGGTGCCATCGCTTGGTAGTCACGCTCCGATCGAGCTATTCACGGGGTTACCAGCCCCAATGCCGCTTGACAGCATTGTGGCTCGGGGCGAACGACGCGCCATGGTACTGCCTGTCAACGTCGACTCTGCCGCCGAGCATTTGGACGCTATTCGCGACCACTTGCACGGACTTCATCATCAAGCCGTGACGGATCGTAAGGAACAGAAGCGCCTGTATGAAATGGCGCGTGCCAAAGGTCAGGCATGCAACTTCGAGGTTGGCGACTACGTTCTCTGGTCTCGCGTAGACAAGCGCCTTCAAGGTGGAAAACTTCTGGTGCGTTGGGTCGGTTCGTTTCAGGTCGTGGAGGCTCTCCCGTACTCGTTCCTCATCAAGCACTTGCTCTCCGGGGACGAGTACGACGTGCATGGCTCACGGCTCAAGTTCTACCATGACCCAGACTTTAACGTGATCGCGGAAATCCGCCAACACATCGCCAACCAGGGAATCATACTGGAGATCCGTGACATCGTCGGCCACCGCAAGAACCGCTCTAGTGGTGAATGGGTGTTGTTTGTTGCATGGCGCGGCTTGCAAAATGAAGAGAGCTCGTGGGAACCCTTCGCAGAGATTTTTCGTGGCGCTCCAATGCTGGTGCAACGCTATGTTGAAGCCCAGGCTGAGCCCTCATTGGTGGCGTTGGTCCGACGCCTAGGGGCCGCGCTATAAATTGGCAAGTCCAAATGGGTACAACTCCTGCACCTGTTGCCGTCTTGATGGGTACATCTCAGATGGACTTGGCTACATATCAAGGTTGTACGACGGTGAACCGAATGTATGCATAATGAATGAAGGTCAACGACCACTACATATTAAGTGTTTGAACGCGGACCACGTGGCTCAGTCTGAGCAAGTCTTGGGGGGCAGTGTGGTGCCATGCCGACAGGAATTACCAGACTTGCTCAGGACGACTCGGCGCGCGTCGCAGGCGATTTGTTGGGCGACTCGGCGCGCGTCACATGCAAGTTGTTGGACGACTCCACGGTTGACGGGCAAGTTGTTGGATGACTCGACGGGCTGATGGGCGGGTTGTTGGACGACTCGGCTTAGTTGTTTGTCAACGAGAACGAGGGCCCAGCCGAGAGGGTTCGTAGGAGAGCGTTTTGTAAGTTGGAAATAAACTCACTTTGCAATTTGCATTCGCCTGCAGACCAGCACATTCCTCAACTGTGGTGGCACGCCGCCCGTTCCTGCGGCCGTTAACCCCCCCCCCCCCCCCCCCCTTCGCAAGGGGGGTCAAAAATAGGGGGGTGGGTGGGGGGGGGGGGTGAAAAACAGAGTTTGTGCCAGCAGCAAATGTATTAAGATGTGTTATCTTCTGGCTTGTATTCGACTCAGGACGAAGTCGTTGAGTCGGCGGGTGGGGATACACGAAAACGATCTCGTGCGACTCATCGTCGTCGAGTTCCACATCACTGCTCTCTTCAAGGGCGAGGTGAGCGACAACGTCGAGGAGCTACTCTGCCTCGTTGTCACCAGAGAGCTCACACTGGAAAGCCTCACCGTAAGTCTCGTGGTGCCACATGGACAACTCGGAGTCACATCCAAGTTGGAAAATAATCGCAACGAGAGACGCTGTGAAGCGGAGTCTGACCCCAGAGACGCTGAGGAGTTCCAGAACGATTCAACTGATCCAACCGAGCCAAAAGACCACGATAGCGAGGTTCCAGAAGGTTGTCCAGCTTCCTTGGCCTCCGAAGTGAGTAATGAATTAACTAAATATACTACAAAGGGAGGGGGCATAAGTCGTTTACCCCCTCCCAAGGAGGGAGTTAAAATAGAGGGGAGTTGCGTTGGAGGTAGGGGGCTAAAATACAAAGTTTACAGTAGATATGTGGTGTATTTTTGCCTGCATAATCCGGGGTTTGTGCTACGGCATCGGAATTCGACTTCCTTCGATGACCTTCCATACAATAAACCGTTTTGGGGGGGTGACAAAATGATACGGACGGAAAGACATATTTTATTCAAGTTAAAAGAGTGATGGTCACAACAACCTAGTAGTCGATCTTATCGCCGCGCTTCTCGACAACGTCCATGCATCGACCAGCCATCGAAGCGACGAGCGAGTTCAGTGTACCAAGGTCGATCTCGTCCCAGGCAACCAGGATGGCCTCTTTCAGCTCGTCCACCGATCGAAATTGGCGCTTCCCATCGTCGAAAACTTTGCAAGACAGACTTGCCCACAGATTTTCGATCGGATTCAGGTACGGGGGTCGCGCTGGCCAGTCGAGGAGGCTCAAGCTTTTGTCGCGCATCCATCCGAGGCGTTGTTCTGTAGGAACAAAGCATTGGTCCCATAGGGCAACAGGTATTCAGAGAGCGTAAAAATGTAGTCTTCAGACTTCTGTCTGCCGACGAGGAACGCGATCTCGCTCTTTCCTTTTGAACTGAAGCATGCCCCACCATCACCAAACCGCCGCCAGCTTGTCTCGTCACGTAAGTGCGCGGTGGATGGCGTAAATCCTTCCAGTAGTGGTGAAACCCGTCCGGCCCGTCGAGGTTAAATTTCTTCTCGTCGGAGAAGACGCCGTCTTCCCACACGATTGCGACATTTGCCCTGGCCCATTCGCAGCGTGATAATTTGTGCTGAGGCGTAAGAGCCAACGTGCGATCCATGTTGGCGTCGATCAGGTAGTCGACACGGGCAAATAGACGCTTGATGGTTCGAACCAAGACCTTGATGCCGCTCTCTGCCTTCAGCTGGCGAGCAGTGTAGTTTCCCATGCCAGCGAGGCGAACTATAGCACGAACGTCGCGATCGGAAAGCTTTGGAGGCATCCCGCGCGGTTTCTTGTTAGCCTTAGGTTCGGCGCCGGTGGCTGACAGAATGACGCGAGCGACGGCATCCTTCGAGCGACGAACACGGCGCGATATTTCCGCGATTGAGTGCTCAGCCTCGTGGAGGCCAAGGATGCGACCTCCCTCTCGGACAGCGGTTTCCCTCTCCCCATCAGCATCTGTGGTGTGCAGCGCGTCTCCGAAAATGGCGTTTCGACGCCGTCATTTCGGGGCCATTCAGACGTTGTGACCATCACTCTTTTAACTTGAATAAAATATGTCTTTCCGTCCGTATCATTTTGTCACCACTCCCAAAACGGTTTATTGTATGGAAGGTCATCGAAGGAAGTGGAATTCCGATGCCGTAGCACAAACCCCGGATTACGCACGCAAAAATACACCACATATCTATTGTCGTTTTCACAAAAAATTGTGGAACTGGCAGTGAAACTGGATGATTTGGTTTTAGGCCAGTCAGAGAAGGCAAAGAGATTCTTGTCTGTCCGCGGTGTGGATAAGAAATGGGGAAGTGGTTAGGTCTTTTGAAATTAGAAGCTCTGGTTGGCTGAATATCAATCGAATCGAATTGAAAAGGATTGCCCAAAGCGATTCGATTGGGGGTGGTCTCACAAATTCGAATGAAAGTGACAATACTACGCAGTAAACAGCATCGAGAAATACCCAGTGAAGCCGGGAAACACCCCTTTTCAAGTGTGGTAACGCGGTCGGCTAAGACTGGGGGACAGCGAACTCCTCAGCAGCCGAGCCGTGCACACAACAGACCTTGATCCTTGATTCGAGGGGCAGCAACTTACTACTGACGTCGACAGGCCTTGAAAATCGCTGTGGCCTGGACCGTGGGCGCTCTGGACTCCGAAGTCGGGGGGAGAGAGACCAAGGGGTCGTGAATCCCTTGGTTTTCCGGCTCTGGTGGCTTTTCCGGCTCTGGTGGCTGCGTGTAGATCGAGGACACGCGGCCGGCCGGTCAAACGCAGAGCCGATCGGATCAACCCCAACACGGTTGTGCCGGATGCGTGGAGTGAAGCGCAGGCGCTTCGGGCTTGGTAGCGCGCTCGTGCGACTAAGTTAAGCACTCACAACGCCGGAGATCGTCTCGCGATCACCCTGGGTCTTCCTTTCCTTTCATTTCCTTGTGGCGGCGGTGCTCGGCCGTCTGACGCGCGCGCCGGCCACCTGCCATGAGCCGAGCTGCTTGACGCGGCTCGGGAATTTTAACGTCACCTCCCTGTCGGTGACGGGACTTGTGTGAGCCCTGCTCTCCCTTGTACGTCTTGGGGACTTGTGTACTTGGTCGCGAAATGCAGAGTCTATTCCTTTGGGGTTTTCCTGCCTTCGTAGAGTCCTACGCTATTGATTCACACACTGGGTACACGCCCCTAACCCTAAAGCCCTACAACTGTATGCGCAACCACCCGGGTGCCGTCTAATCATCAGGCGATCCAAAGATGTCTCAGCCAAACCGTAGATGCCTTAGCCGATCGGTAGATGTCTCAGCCGATTCGTCGATATGTTAGGCGATCCGTACGTCCACCAGGCGGTCGGAGAATCGCTTGGCCGATCGGGTGGGCATCTCGACGATCACCTCACAGTAGTTCAAGCCGACCGATCGCCTAGGCACTTCGGGGTCACTTCTCGTGTTCCTTGAATTACTCTCTCATAGCTAGCGATATTATTTACAGATTCTTGCTGTAACAATCTATATGCTTCGGCTTAAGCGTTGTATAATTCTTCACCGATTGAGTAATTTGCCTTCAATGTGTCGAGCTCGTTGACCGCTAAATCTCGTTCGTATTCAACGGTTTCTGCAGCTCCTCTTAAACTCAAATAAAGCCGCCGACCTTTTTCAAAGCCCTTATGAAGTAGCGCAATTTGACGTTGAGATAAGTTATGCTCATGCACCAATCGTTCAAACTGAACCTTTGCATTGTTAAATTGGATTTCCATTCCCTCGATTCGTCGCTTCAAAGAATTGATTTCTATTTTCTGAGTTCGAATTGTGTTGTTTTTGCGACTGATCTCATTCCGCTGCCCTAAGATATAATCTTGGTGTCGCATCAAATCAGAAATATAGTCCTCATTACGCATCATACAGTGTATCACCTTCGTTAGGATCTGTTGATGTCCCCAAACTAGCCTGTGGTGACATTTGGATGCCACGATCAGTTCTAATAATGCGTGTTTGAGACCTAACGCTCGAGAAGGAGCTAGGGGCGGTAGTGGCGTTGGAGCTACCTGAGTTACCTGAATTACCAATACCCAGAGAAAAATTAGATGCTGGTCCTTCAGTTTGAGTTCCAGTTGTTGTTCTATCTCTACTACTAATAAAAGCAATTGTGAAGCCTCTAAGGGATCTGATTGGCTACTCAACCTGACTGCGACAGAGGCTGACAAAGACGCCGATCAGGTTTGGATTCAAAACCAGCTGGATCACAAACCGCGGCTTTATCCCTGTAGCCAGGACGTGGTCTGTCACGTAATCACCAAGACCCAGCAGAGCAGCTGCGCACTGTAAGCTGGCAACGTAGCATCGTCCGTTTGTATCGGCTGCGAAAACCCGTTGATTCTGAGAGAAAACTCAGTCAGACACCACAAAACGAAAACTGTGGATAGGCTAGCGCACCGGATGGGATTTATTGAACGCAGAGAAAGTCCGATTTTCTTCTGGCTTCTCGGTCTGCCATTCCTTAAATCTGTCGACATAGTCGCACAGGAAGCCGCATTGATCTTCGACGAGCCTGTCTCTATGCTGAGCGGTTTCGAATCGTTCGGCTTTGTAGTTATGCCATTTCACCCAGTTCCACTCAGGATCAGCCGCATCTCGGTCGTATACCTCATAGATGTGGAATTGCTGATTCGGGTCCGTTTTTGCGCGTGGAGGAAGTGTTGTACACGACCTCCTTCCCAGCAGCCCGAATCTCTGCCAGCCGAGCGGACTGGCGCAGCTTTCTCGATGGAGGATCGAGGACGCGAGCAGGCGCCGGCGCTGCCTCTGCGGCAGAGACCTGGGCGGCTTGAGCAGCTTGAGCAGTGGCCATCGCAAAAGGCGAATGGCCCACTCATTCGCTCTCTTGGCAGGCTTTGCGCACATCGCATCAGTGTGCGGTTTAAGCCTACAATAGGGTGAGTCCATGCTGCCAGGGCATGTAGAAATAATTGGATACCACTGTGCTCGCCCATGGCTACCACCGCTCATGCCCATCATCCACATCTTCCGACGCTCGAAATAGTCGGTCCAAGGACTCTGTATAGTAGCATTTGACTTCTGTATAAGAGAATATCCTCCTTTAATGTACGATTTTTACGAACTCATCTGCTATTGAAGGGAGCGCAACAAAGGCTTGAAGTTTTCATGGACCGTATCGTAAACTACTCTTTTCAAAACTGGATTAGCTGCCATTGGACGCAATGTTGCGCATCCATAGGCATTGCACGCTGGCGATGGGTGCCATAAAATTGTGTTCTCATTCGCAAACTTGCCTCCTCAGCGGCAACCACCGCCCCATCATACCACTCGCCATGGCGCCGCCGCGGCTCGCATTCGACCGCCTCCCTTCGACGTTCGGCAGTGGTGGTACGACAACGAGCACAAGGAAAGCGAGATCGCAGACACTATTGCTGCGCATCCGGAAGCGGCGAGTTTCTCACGCTCATTCGAGGACTGCGCTCGGGGCGAGAAGCGTCGACTGGAACTCCAGCGGACCATGATGAAGCTCCACCCCCAGCCGTAATGCCGCCACCGCTTCCATTGACGTCGCCACCGCTTCCATTGACGTCGCCACCGCCTCCATTGACGCCGCCGCCGCCTCAGTTGACACAGCCCCTCACGCACGGCTGTCCGATGAACGCTTCGATCCGAGTGCAACGCCAAGCGGTTCGCCGGTATTCACCAACAACGCTGCTCGCCGCTACACGCTACGACCCGTCTATCGCGGTCCATTCCCTTGGTGGTATGACGGCGAGGTGCATGGAGTGCCAATCGATGATGTAGATTGAAGAACGCAAGCCAGGGTCGAGCCAGCGTAACCCTATGTTCGAGCTCTGCTGTAAGGGCGGCAAGATCCGCCTCCAGCCCTCCCCCAATCCGCCGCGACAGATGATGCAGCTTCTTGAAGGCGATTCCCCACAAGCCCGCCACTATCGCGAGAACCTTCGTGTGATCAACTCCGCGTTTGGTTTCACGTCGAATGGAGCAAACTTCGATCGTTCCCTCGCTGACGGTCGTGCTGGCGTGTACACGTACCGGATTCAAGGCTCTGTGTACCACCTTATCTCCCACGGTCTGCTTCCTGGTGAAGGCGAGGAACTGGGGTTTGCTCAGATCTACATCTACGACACGGACAACCAATTGAGTCGTCGCAGTGCCATTTTCCCGCATCTCGATCGGTCGGTGCTAACGATTGTCCAGCAGACTATTCGCCAGTGTAACCCGTACGTAATCCAGTTCATGTCCAACGACGAAGCTACGGTCCGTGATGCTCCTACGCAGACGTTTGAGCTCATTGTTGGCGAGCGACCACAAGTGAATCGCCAGTACGAAGAACTCACCGGATCGGAGGTGGCTGTGTTGATGCTTGGCGATGAGGACCCGGAGATGGCCATCGGAGCTCGGGTCGTCTGACCCAAGAGAACGTCGTTGACGCGTACGCAAATATCGAGGCGTCAAGGTTGATGTGGATTCGCCACAACAAGGCACAGGTGCGAGCGAATTTGTATGAAGGCCTGCTCGATCAAGTCAGTGGGCTCGACGCTGCCCCGGCCGGTCGCATGGTCATTCTGCCGCCCTCCTTCACTGGCGGTCCTCGGTATACGCGAAGTCTCTATCAAGACGCCATTGTGATGTAGCGGTCGTACGTTTTTGACAATCAACCCGGCTCCAACTAGCGAAGGGGTAGCGCTAGGAGCCGGGAAACACTTGCCAAACTTAGCTGCTCCCGCTCTGCTGCTGCTGCGATTCCGGTTCAGTCACGACAGACTAACCCGGTTGCAATAGCAGGCAAAAAGCGATCGCAGAAGGTGGGCAAAGCTTTCTCCACGCAGATATCCAAAGATGACTAGCGCAAGCGAGATAGAATGCTCACCCGGCTAGCACCTCACGTTGTGTACCCTTTGACGGTTCTTCAGAAGCTGGGTAATAGAGGAAATGACCCGCTACCCGATGCTGTCTGATTTGGTAGGCAAACCGGTTGCCAGAACCTTCAGATACTACGGAAATGCAAGGGAAAAGGGGGGACTGTGACGGCACGGAGCGATCAACCAGTCCAAGCAACCGGTCCCAGACCGGAGCAAACGCAAGAAAGACAAATACAATAGAATGTATTACCGGGTTTCCCAGTTAATACAGCTCGCCACCACACTATAAAAACCCTCAGTCCGTGGCCTGAGCCACTTCCCTTAGGTTATCGAACCAGGAAACCGCTTCACCCAGTCACTTGACCGGCTCCACGACTCACAAGGCAACGCACACACACGCAGTACACACCGCCAGAGCACTCCAACACACAGCCAGTACCTTAGAGAACCGGGATGTCGAGGTGGCCGCCGATACAACTGCTGTTGTAGGCCCGAAGACTTGGAGCTGACAAGGCAAAAGGGGAAGTCTATTACGGAGGGTGGGCCGGTTGTCCCGTCCCTCTTATAACCGGGAGAAACTGTTTACTAAACCAGAATCGAGGAGGTACCGGCGGGTGCGAATCAGATTCCAATGGGTTCGCGGACCAGTACGGACGGCTAATGGCACACACGAAACTAACGGTAATTTTCCGCTAGAACCGGTAATATACCAGACACTTCCCTGAAATCTCTAACTGGCTGGTAATATTCGCCAGTAGAGTCAGGTACCGTGTTTTCCGGTACTATTAGTGTGGCACAACCGGAAACTGGGTATAAATACCCAGCTAGTGTGTAGTACACAATTTTAGACCTATCCTAAAGAACCACAGTGGTTCTTGACAGTTCCCGGTCCCACAGAGATGGGGAATTCCGGGAAAGTCCGCGGGGAACCGGTCCCGCTATATCAAAACCGCCCCTGTGTTGTTCCCTGACGCCATACTTGATGTCGGAGGGGGCAGCACACAACAGCGCGCTTGCCGCAACGGGCATGAGTACGGCGCAGGCGGCGGAGATGGCGGACACGACTGGTACGTATTGCGTCGGAACACTTGGCCGACGTGGAGGTGTTGATCCCGGTTCCGCAGGCTCTGAGATCGTGCCATGGACGTCGCCGGCGAGCCGGCTGCGAGTCGATGAGTCGGGGTAGGCGCATCCGTTTCCTGAGGTCGAGGGCGTCCGTTCGTTCAGCCGTATCCTCTTGCGGCAGGTTGCTGAGAGGTTGCGGCGACCGGATCAAGTCGACGTCGACTTGACCGGGTCCTTCGACCGGCTCGAGGCCTTGCTGGCAATCCAGCTACCGGCTTCGGCGCACCCGTTTGACGATCGTGACAACTGGGAGGTTCCGGTTGACCACGTGCTGCGCTCACTATTTCGAGAGGGGAGGACGTCGACAGCGTCGTACTCTCTCGCCACGACGATCGGAGCCCGCCACCTGAGCACCCAAGCGCCGAGCGGATCGCGAACGTGGTGACGAAGGCGACGGCGCTATACGCGAACCTCGCTGGGATGTGCGGTGAGGAGCGCCTCTTCGAGCGCGTGGTGTGCACGGCGCGGTCGAACGCGTGGCTGTCGCACGTGGCTTCGACGCTGGCCGACATCGCAAGCGTGCGCGAGACCAGCTCGCTGACGAAGGACGACCCCCGGTCGACCACAATCATGATGCTCGAAGGTAGGCTCCGAGCGCAGGAGGCACGCGCGAGGCATCTCGAGAACCGGCCGTCGTCCGGGTGCCGTGATTGTCAGCGGCTGCTGAACCGGGTCGAGGACTTGAGGGGCTTCGCCATCAACCTTGAGACTACCAAGACAGGCTTGGCGGTGCGCGTGGGCGAGCTCCACAGCGAGCTTCAGCATGCCCAAACTCGATTCACAAACCAGGAACAAGAGCTGAAGGAGGCACGGAGCCGGGTTGCAGAGCTCGAGGATCGAAACAGAGAGTTGGAGCGCCGTACAGCCGAGTTGAAGAGGCGCGTCGACGCCCTCGAGCAAGTTCAAATACCGGACAACCGACTTACGCGGGCCCAAGCCGAGCACGTCTACGAGTTTTGTTGGACGAACTCGGCGGCCCTTGGCGATCCCCGACGCTGGTGGGAACTGGTCAGGGCATGTGCACTGAACGACCAGAGGTCGCTCCAGCCGACCCAGTTCATGGTCGCCGCTGCTTCATCTTCGGCTCCGTCCACGCCAGTGCTCGCATTGAACCAGATACCAGACGCTTTCGATGGTTTTCCGGCTGCTCGCGCGCGATCAACTCGGTCGGTGGACGAGGCGCTGGAGGACGCGTTGTTGGAGGCGTCGCTCGCGGGTACCGGCTCCAGAAAGGCTCGGAAGGCGTCACAGGATGCGACGGCGCAGATGGCCTTGAGCGCGAAGTACGACGCGCAGTTGACTCAGTTTCTGGCTCAAGCGATCTCTGACGAAGATGAAGGCGATTCGAGCGGTGCAGCTGTGGTCTCCCAGACCGGCTCGACTACCGGGAGGACGAGCACTTCAACCAGCAGACCGGCGCCAGCGAGCAGCACTACCAGGTCAACGCCGGCTTCTGACGCTGTCGACGCGTACACAGGTCTCCCGAACAAGGTGTTGGCTTCGTGGTTCAAGGAGCCGATCCGGTTCCCACCGGATCAGGCGACCTCGCGCTCTTTCCGCGAGCTCGCAGCGTCTCCGTTCCCGCTGAGTGCCACCCGGTCGACTAGCTCGGTTCTCCACTATGATCGGCCCGTCGAAAGACACAGGATCACGTTCGCCGGGCAGCCCACGCAGGGGATACCCGGGCAGACGCCGTACTTCCCGAACTACGAACCGGTCAAGTTGAAGGGCAGTCAGATACTCGATCAATATTGCACCGCTGAGGGTCTTCGGGAGGTTCGCGCTCTTCTTGCTACCCGCCTGTGGGATGACATGTACTTCCGGCGAGTCTTGTTCTACTTCCTGCACAACCCGACCGAGACTCCGAAGAACAAGCCAACTATCTCGACGCTCGGTTGAAGTTCCAGTACGAGAACCGGCAGGCGCTCTGGTTTTTGACTCACTGGCTCTTTCTAGCGAAGAAGCCGTCTGCTCGCATCGACCCGGCGTGGGTCGACTTGTACGCGAACCGGGAAGAGCTCAAGCGGGTCCTCCGGCGCGAGTCCCAAGCCCTCAGCCAGCAAGCTCCTGCCGACACCGTCACTGCATACCTTCAGAGCGAGCCCGCCTTGTGGACCGAGCCCGCCAAGCCTTGCGTGTGGGCACTGGAGCCGTTCGGACCGGGGAACTCCGCGATTGACCAACTCCGCAGGTTGGACGAGGAAGAACCGATCCGGTGCTACTGGGCGAGCCAGCCCGGTCGCTTCGTGGAAGCTCTCCTTCCAGGTCAGCTCGAGATCATAGACCGGCTCGGCGGTCGGTGCTGGGAGCTGCCGGCGCCGTGGAACGATCCAAGCTACGTCCCGTTCCCGTTGGACCAAGCGACACCCGGCACTCCTGGACCCGACTTCATTTTCCGACCGTCGCGGAACCGTGCGTCTCACATTTGATCACCGGGCTCCCATGGTCTTCGCGTAGCACACTTCGTAGCTCTGCATATCAGGTTAACTGGCTTGTTCATTCCACTGGCTTGTTCACTCCTCGTTAATACACGTTCACCTTGACTTCTTTTTGTTGACATGAATCTGGCTCTCTTTTGACAACTAGTCAGCTCGCTGACAGTTGCACAGTCCTAGAGCTCGGACTGTGCGCGCACCCAGACCGATCGGTGCGCGTCCATGCAATGCAAGGGGGCTCTTGATCGGCGAAGAGCCCAGTTGGCTGGCTAATCGCAGGGCTAGTCATTCTTGCGTGGCACCGAGTTGACGCCCCTAGGCCGGCTCGGCCATGGCGTCGCTGTCGTCACCAGTCTGCATAGCAGCGAAACGCATCCGGGCTCGTTGGCTGGCTTCAAACTCGTACAGTAGCCGGCCGGAATCCATACGCTCGACAGGCACCCACTCTGGCTCGTCGTAACCGGTCCAGCGGACCAGGTACTCTTTCGCTCGGCGGCCGTTCCTTGTCCTCGGACCAGTCCAGCGAACGTCGATGATCTCTTCGATCCGATACTGACCCGCAGCTTCATCCGGCTCCCAACTGTCTTCCGGGAGTATAGCAGCGTCCAGATCATCGTCATCTGACACGTTCACCTGTTCTGACCAACCGGGGCGCTCTTCGAACACGATCCTCGGCTTCAACCTGCTGACATGAACCCATGGGGCGATCCGGTACGGCGTGCTGTCAACATCCAGTCGGACTCGGTATGCTTCGTCCTTCTCGGTGATCCGGAACGGTCCGTGCCAAGCATGAGCTAGCTTTCGACTCAGACCTGCTCGAACACGAGCCATGTACAACCAGACCTGCTGGCCGACCTCGAAACCGGCTTTGAACTTGTCAGGTAACTGGTTCCAGGCGTCTGTCGCTGCTTCGGCTCGGTTCTCATTAGCCTGTTGTTGGAGATCATGCGCCCATGCTTTTGCATACTCGTGTGTCCGGCGAACCCGGAGGCGCCACAGATACGCGCTCAACTGGTCTCGTCCCCTCGGCGGTCTTTCGAGCATAGCCGATACTGTCGTCCGAGCATCCCATCCGTGGAGCAGGAAAAACGGGGTGTCCTTCCGGACTGTGTCGTACGAGGTGTTGATGGCCAGCATGAGCCGGCTCACGACATCTTCCCAGTCACCCTGGTCTGGCTGCTCGACATACGCGCGCACACTTCGCACCACCGTCTGAACCGAGCGTTCTTGCTGCCCGTTTGCCTGTGGCCAACACGCCAAGGTGGCTCGTTGCCGGCTCTGGATCATCCTCCGGAACTGGTTAAACACGTCGCTCATGAAACGAGGATCCTGGTCGTGACGAATTACAGCACTGGCTCCATACCGCTGAAATACCACTCGCTCGTAGACTTCAGCCACCGCAGGAGCCGAGGTGTCACTCATCGCCTCACTCATGACGTAACCGGTGAACATGTCTTGAAAGAGTAGGAGCGCAGTATTTCCCCGGTTCGACGGGGGCAGAGGCATGACAAAATCCATCGAGAGTACTTGGAATGGACGTTCTGGCATGATGTTACCAGGACTCGGACCGGGATTACGTGGTAGACCTTTCGCAGTGACGCAATCAGTGCACTCCTGGATGTACCGTTCCACATCCCGGTACATCCCACGCCAGTAATACTCTGACCGAACCCTCTCGAACGTTCGCACGATACCCTGGTGACCGGCTTGGAAGTCGTCGTGGCACAGGTGGAGCACATCTCTGCGCATGTCGCGAGGCACGACCAGTCGCGCCTGGTCCCTATCACGCCTTTCTGAGTGGTTCGGTCGGCCTACGTACCGGAGGACATCAAACGAGTCGACGCAGAACTGGTCGGCGACCTTCGCCGCATCACGCGCCTTTCGCTCACTGAGACGCCCCAGTTCGCCGAGCAGGAACCACTTGATGCTGGCGAGCTCTTCGTCGTCCTCCTGGTGTGCCTTGATCCGTCGCCAGCGTTCGGCGACGGGATCCCCAACGGCTTCAACCGGCTCCTCAACGGCTTCAACAGCCACTGCGCCGGCGCGAGCAGGGTCGCCCGCGCGTCGTCGAACCGGACGAGCTTCAGCGCCGCCTTCGCGCGGTCGGTCTCCGTACCTTTCTTCACTGCGTGGGGCCTCTGCGGCGGCGGCGCCTTCTTCGCTGTTCTCCGCCACACTGACACGGGTGACTGACTGTTCAGAATCTGTCAGGGTGCCCGTCTCACGGCGTGGAACAGTACCACCTGAGACAGACGTGCTGAGACGTGGCAACTGAGATATATCTCCGTTGGTGACAGGACCTGTCACGGGAGTGGGACGTCCTTGACCGACACGTCCTGCAGGCACGTCAGCTGCGGGAGAGACTTGGTCGGCGATCCTCTGGGCACGCCGCAGCGCGCGCAGCTGCCTCTCCGTCAGTCGCGCCCCCTCCTCCGCCGTGCCGACCGACTCTTGACGCCGCTGGCTCCGCGTAACGACGAGCACTGGTGCGGTCACGTCGTCGGCTGGCTCGTGGATGCGAGAGGTCGCGACTGACGGCGGCGCCGGCTCGACGCCCGGGTTGCCTGACGCTGCAGCCTCGTCGGAGCCCGAGACGAGCACTGGCTCTGAGACAGGGACAGACGTTGGCGCTCGGTCGGCGCCTGGTAGGACCTTGTTGAGAGTCTTCAGCTCGACCAGTTCTTCGAACCTGGTGAGTTCGAACGACTCGCCCAACCGCAACGCCTTCGAGGCCAGGTAGTCAGCCGGTGCATTTCCATCACGTAGCACGTGCACGAGCCAAATCCTTTCAAACGCCGGTTCGAGAGACTGGTATCTGGCCAGAAGTAGCTGGAGCCGTGGCTCGTGACACTTCATGGTACCCTCGCACTGCTGGATCGCGAGTCGTGATCGCCCACAACTACCGCTTCCTTGGCTCCCATCGTGCTCAGATGCTCGAGCCCGGTTAGCATCCCGGTGTACTCGGCCTCGTTGACGGATATTCCGCTCAGCGCCAGTCCTCGAGCATATACCGGCTCCCAGCCAGGCATACGCCAGACTATGAAGCTAGCACTCGCAGCCCGGGTCTTCAGCTTGGCGGAACCGTCGAACGTGAGCACGAGACCGGTAAAACCATCGTTCACCGCCTCGATTCCCAGTGACGCGGGCCTTTCAGCTCGGCTCGCCTTGTACGGGACCAGTTGGTCGGCCAGCTCGTCAAGTCTTTCACGTGGCGTGATACCGGTAGACAACAACTGTGCGAGTCCATCCTCGTCCTTCCGAATCCGGTGAACCTCTAGCGTTCATGGAGAGAGGAACGTCGCCCACTGCAAACACCGACCACCGAGAGACCGGCTGGTTAGCAGCCAGTTCAAGGTCGATGACCGGGTGTAGACGACGATCCTCTGCCCTGCGACCAGTGTGTAGAACGTGGTTAGGACTCGGAGTAGAGCAAGAACTTCCTTCTCAGCCGGGTGGTAGCGCAGCTCGGCATCTTGTAGCGTTCGGCCGGTGAACCGGACCGGATGAAGCAGACCGTCGTGTTCCTGTGCAAGCACCGCACTCACTGCCCAGGGGACAGCATGAACAATTACCACGAACGGCTTGGGCCGATCTGGGTGACGCAGAACCGGTGGTGATGCGATCTTCTGCTTGAGCACCTCGAAAGCCAGCTTCGCCCGGTCCAAATCACGACCTTCACGCACTTGCTGGTCCGATAGCTCGTATAGACTGGTAGCAACGACCGAAAAGTCCTCGATGAACTTCCCGTAGTAGTTCAAGCTGCCGAGGAAGGACTGCACGCCCCGTAGACTAGTAGGAAACTGCAACGAATCCAGCTCCTTCGCGATCTTCGGCTTCGCGGTCAGCCCTTCCCGGTTCACCTGGTGGGACAAGTAGTCGATAGAGGCCTTACCGAACGAGCTCTTTGGTAAGCTGACGGATATACCCCAGTACCGAAGCCGGTACAACAGCTTGTCCAGCAAGTCGCACATCTCTTGCCAAGTGCTGGAGCCGAAACCGATGTCGTCAATGTGCGATGACCGGCCGAGGACGGGTCCCATGCACTTGGGAGACGGAATACCCAGCTCGAAGACCGGTCGTCGGCTGCCCCCTGGTCTGGTGAGACTGGCTCGAGGCCCAGTGCGTCCATCACTTCCGGCTCGATCTCGGCTTCAACACTTGGTGGCAGACGCACGAACCCCCATAGACAGTTGTCTATCACTCGCTGATAGATGAGGGGAGCATTCTTCAGGCCGAAGGGCATCCGTACCCACTGGAAATGACCGAGTGGGCACACGAACGCACTGATGTGCTTGGCCCGTTGGGACAGCAGGATGGCCCAGAACCCGCTTGCCATGTCAAGGCTGCAAAACCAACGCACTGCGTCGAAGTTGTCGAGCAGCTCGTCGATCAGCGGCAGCGGGTACCGCATCAGCTTGATCAGCTGGTTGACTCGCCGGTAGTCGATGCAGAGCCGGATCGTCTTCCCATCTTTCTTCAAGACGATCACAATGGGACTGGCCCACTGCGAGTCCGAATACTCGATGACCTTGGCTTCCAGGAGTACCTTGAGCAGCTCGTACACCTGGGTCAGGTACTCGGCCTTGATGCGCCTCGGCTTCTCGGCTATCGGTACCGTACCCGGCTCGACCTCGATGTCGCACACGACACCGCGAGCTGGAGAGGGCACCGCATTGCTTGACGCGAGGAAACCTGTCGAGTGACGCGCCAGCACAGCCGAGAGCATGTCGACCAGTCGAGAGCGTTCCGATTCTGGCTCGTCGTCCGGTACCCCGACGTCGGCTGTCTTCATGTCCGGCTCGGACGGGTTCACGTCGAGCTCGGGCAGCATCGCGAGCTGGTCGCGGAGTTCGTCCAGCACGATCTGGTCAGACCCTTCGTGCAAGAACACCTACGCTTCTTCCTCGTCGACCAGCTCGGAGACCGCGAGCGCCGTGAACACCCGGCTTAGTTGGTCGACGGCAGACGTCGGAGGCGCCGGCTCGACCGATTCGCCAATCTTGACCACCATAGTCAGCGGGGTGGACTGGGTCTTGGGGACTGGGAGTACAGTCTTCCCGGCCTCGCTCGGCTCGCCTTCGTTTCCGACGACCTTGACCGGTTCACTCGGACCTTGAGCACCTTGGACTTGGGCAACTGGGTCACCACCACCTTGAGCTTGAACTTCCTGGATCGCCGTCATGACTTGGGCTTGCCGAGGCAAGCCGGGTGTCGAATCATCGCCCCTAGGTCGGGCAAGGATCTTCACCGGGATCTCGTACTCACGGCGCTCGACAGCCGGAGGCAACGATGCGTTGAACTGGATGTCTTCATACTGGCGACGCCGGGTGAACTCCCTAGAGTGCGCATTCTCGTAGATAAGAAGCTGCCACTCCTGGTACTTCACGGAACCGGCTCTGACGCCGCGCTCACCGTCGGGCAAATGTCCTCGCTCGACCAGATGGGCCACTGGGGTGCGAGCCAACACGGTGATCGGTCCCTGGGTGATATTCACCAGTCGAACCCCGGTTGGGACACCATCAGTAGACAACAGACTGGTCACCCAACCGGGTCCACGACACAGCCGGGCATCTAGCGACGCGGCAAGGTGTCGACCATAGTGGATGGAGACCACAGCGGACATACCCGGGGCGACATAGAGGTCGTCAGCCGAGTGGACGGGTATCTTCGTCGGTCGCCGCGGTCGACACCCAGCTGAGACGAGGGGCACACACTCTTCGTCGGGAAGACGCACGATACCTTCACCCGTCAGAAGTCGGACTCCAGCCGGGACCATGAAGTCCATTCCGAGCAAGACATCCAAGTCAGCGCCGATGTTGGCGCACCAGATGTCCATGTAGTACACGACACTGGCGCCAAGCGTGATCTTGACAGTCGTCCGGGCGGTGACGTAGGTAGTGATGCCACCGATTCCTTGGACCTTTAGCCGGCTCGTGAAGTTGAGCTTGAGGCCAAGTCGACGGGCTAAGTCGAGACTGATCATGCTGGTAGACGCTCCGGAGTCAAGCAGTATCTTCACCCGGTGATCACAGATAGCACCGTGAACCATCGCGATTCCGGTTCCTCGAGGCGGCTCGAGCTGGTTCGACCACCAGCCACGACGTTCTCCTGGCTTCAACTGGAATGATGGACGACCTTCGGTGCCTTCCCGGTTCAAATCTTGTTCTGCAAGCAGTGAACGCGCATCACTGTCTTCATGCAAACTTGAAAATGTATTATCGGAGTTATCGGCTACTCCAACGAATGCACAAACTTGCAACACTTGACCGGGTTTCTCTTGAGCTTTAAGCTCGGCGCGTACTGGAGGCGCTTGAACCTCCAGCGAGCTGCCTAGTTTAAATACTGCAGAACCGCCGCCGGCATGGTGCCAACTGCGGACTGGTTCTCAGCAGATTTCGACCAGGACTTGAGGCCTTCCAGAGCTCGTGTGACTTCGCACTGGCCTTGAGCATGCACCTTCTGGCAAGCAGGGCACTGCTTCCAGCAGTTGTCTGCCGAATGGCCCAGTTGCTTGCAGAGCGTGCACGGGGTACGGTTCGGGCAATCGCGGGCCCAGTGACCGGTACCGCCGCACTCGTAGCACTTGGAGTCATCACAGCCTGGACTTGGGTCACGAGGACCTGGCCTGGGTGAGGATGACCGGCTAGAACGCCAGTCGGAAGAAGACTGAGAAGGTCGACCACGGTCGCGAGACCGGTCGACAACGGCTTGGAACACCGGTTCAGCTCGGTCATGCCACTCTTCGACGCACTCGTCACCCGGCGGATCTTCGAAGCGGACCATCGGGCGCTGCCTGGCCCGCGAAGCCAACTCGCGGTCTTCATCGTCGTCGTACGTGTAGTACACACGAGCAGGCTGCCGGTTCGACGCTTGGTTACGCTCCTCGGACCTGGCTCGCGGACGAGATGCCGGATACGCCGGCTGAGCCGACTGGTCCTCGAGGTCCAGCAACGTCTGGTCGAGCTTCTTCAGCGTACTGAATGACCTGCCGGCTAGCGCATGCCGAGTATCGGGGTCGGAGAGCGTACGGATGAACCGGTTCACATGTGGTCGCAGGTCGTCTAGGCTCACAAGTCGGACGCGTGCCTTCTTGGCCAGAGCGTTGTAGCGCCACAGATAATCGCGCGGCGACTCATGGCGCTTCTGCTTAGCGTTGTAGTAACGCTCGGCCGGTGAGTCACGCGACTCGCAGAACTCGGCTCGGAACGCGTCGAGCAACTCGCCCCAGTTGTAACGCACTGGTCGTTCGAGCTGGTCGAACCAGTGTTCGCCGGCTCCCTTCACGAACATCCGGAAGTACTTGCGCTTCTCTTCGTCAGAGTAGTAGCTGAACACGTAAACCAAGCGCTCCAACCACTTGCGACGCTCACTGGGTGAGCCGGATCCGTCGAACGGTTCGACAGCGTCAGGCGAGATGAATGGCCGGCTCTGAACCACAAGCGGAGCATGCAACTGACTTCCAGCAGCGTAATGGAGATTGCCCGGCTGTTCCAGACGCGTCGTGCCCGGTTGCGGAGCCTGAGCAAACCCGACTGGAGGCGTTGCTGGCAGAACTCTGCCGGCTTGAACCTGTCCACGAACCCCGGCTGCACTTGCCGACAACATCGAATCCTCGTAGCACGAAGGCGGTTGATGCTGATGCACCACCTGCGAGACCGGGATCGACGGTGGGACCACCTGACGCCCCTGTTCGACTGGTTGTGGACGGCGTGCCCAGTCGCGGCGATGGTTGGGCGAACTCAGTCGCGTCGACTGCATGCTTGGTGAGTGGCCGGATGCATCAGAGGCATCTTCGGAGCGGGTTACCAGTAGCGTTGACGGAGATCCCGGCTCTGCGGTGATACGCACCGCGCGTAGAGCGGGTTCTGCTTGAGATCGGGCAACTTGGCGGGACGCGTTGCGCGACCGGTGTTCGATCCACGCTTCCGTCTCGACGTGTAGAAGTACCATGGCGAAGCTGATTTCTGATTCAACTTCAACGTCGAGCAGGCCGACTAGGCGAAGTGATGAGCCGGCTTGAGCGGATGGCACAAGGTTCATGAATGAATAGCCAGTCTGCCAGAGAGCCGACTGAAACACCGCAATCCTCTCAACCATGTCGAGAGGTCGGTCGACCAACTTGAACAAGTCCATACGGACACCAGCGGGGGTTCCTTCGTGAGCCACGCCGAATTCGGTCAACCATGACACCGGTTCATGACACTTCTCCATCACATCTTGAGCGAGCGGGACCAGCTCCGGCGGCGTGCTCACAGCTCGGCCGACCGGGTTAGGAGACTGGCGCCCACGGCCGGCTTGGACCCAGTGGTCAACGAGACTGCGCACTTCGAAGCGCTCAGCGTTGGTTAACGCCGCAGCGGGTGCGTTGGATGGAGTCACTGGGTCCTTCCGACCGGCTCTGGAAGACGACTTGGTGCCGGATTGCGACTTCGGCGCGCGCTTAGCGCTGCGCCCCTTGGACTTCACGCCGGACTCGCTCGCCGTGTCTGGCGTCCCTGCACGGTCTCGCCCCAGTTCTCGACCTCGAGCACCACCGGCCTCCGGCTTTGATGACGACTTCCTCAAGGGAGGTCTGTCGCCAGCCTTCTCAGACCGAGCGCTCGCGCCCTTCCCGGCTCGTTGGCTCGACTTGACACGCTCGCCGTCGCTAACCGAATGGAAGCTTTCTTCATCATCGCGTGCCGATTTCTTCTCTTCTTCTTCTTTTTCCTCATCGTCGCTGAACATGGTCAAGCGACTCAAGAGGTCGGTTGCGGACCGACCTCGGTTGCCGGCTTCACGCCGGCGTTCGGCGCCTCGGCGCCTGCCTTGCTCCGTAGATCTTCAGCTTCAGACACCGGCTTAGGATCAGACGTACTCATGGCGGATGCACTCACGTGACCTTTACCAGCTCCTGGCATACGCACCAGTTGTGATGTAGCGGTCGTACGTTTTTGACAATCCACCCGGCTCCAACTAGCGAAGGGGTAGCGCTAGGAGCCGGGAAACACTTGCCAAACTTAGCTGCTCCCGCTCTGCTGCTGCTGCGATTCCGGTTCAGTCACGACAGACTAGCCCGGTTGCAATAGCAGGCAAAAAGCGATCGCAGAAGGTGGGCAAAGCTTTCTCCACGCAGATATCCAAAGATGACTAGCGCAAGCGAGATAGAATGCTCACCCGGCTAGCACCTCACGTTGTGTACCCTTTGACGGTTCTTCAGAAGCTGGGTAATAGAGGAAATGACCCGCTACCCGATGCTGTCTGATTTGGTAGGCAAACCGGTTGCCAGAACCTTCAGATACTACGGAAATGCAAGGGAAAAGGGGGGACTGTGACGGCACGGAGCGATCAACCAGTCCAAGCAACCGGTCCCAGACCGGAGCAAACGCAAGAAAGACAAATACAATAGAATGTATTACCGGGTTTCCCAATTAATACAGCTCGCCACCACACTATAAAAACCCTCAGTCCGTGGCCTGAGCCACTTCCCTTAGGTTATCGAACCAGGAAACCGCTTCACCCAGTCACTTGACCGGCTCCACGACTCACAAGGCAACGCACACACACGCAGTACACACCGCCAGAGCACTCCAACACACAGCCAGTACCTTAGAGAACCGGGATGTCGAGGTGGCCGCCGATACAACTGCTGTTGTAGGCCCGAAGACTTGGAGCTGACAAGGCAAAAGGGGAAGTCTATTACGGAGGGTGGGCCGGTTGTCCCGTCCCTCTTATAACCGGGAGAAACTGTTTACTAAACCAGAATCGAGGAGGTACCGGCGGGTGCGAATCAGATTCCAATGGGTTCGCGGACCAGTACGGACGGCTAATGGCACACACGAAACTAACGGTAATTTTCCGCTAGAACCGGTAATATACCAGACACTTCCCTGAAATCTCTAACTGGCTGGTAATATTCGCCAGTAGAGTCAGGTACCGTGTTTTCCGGTACTATTAGTGTGGCACAACCGGAAACTGGGTATAAATACCCAGCTAGTGTGTAGTACACAATTTTAGACCTATCCTAAAGAACCACAGTGGTTCTTGACAGTTCCCGGTCCCACAGAGATGGGGAATTCCGGGAAAGTCCGCGGGGAACCGGTCCCGCTACATCAAACCATGGCGATTGTGCGGAAGATGGGGAAGCCGGATTTGTTCATCACGATGACTTGCAACCCGAAATGGAAGGAGATCACGGAGGCCCTGCTCCCCGGTCAGAAAGCGAGTGATCGATTTGATCTCTGCTGCCGCGTCTTCAGGCTGAAGCTCAAGGCATTGCTTGCTCTGATCATCGACAAGAAGGTATTTGGTGCGGTCAAGGAGCGGGTGCACGTTGTTGAGTTTCAGAAGAGGGGTCTTCCGCACGCTCACATCCTCTTCATTCTGCACGACGAATTCAAGCCAAAGACTCCCGACGACATCGATCAGACGCTCTACTGTGACTTCCCAAGCTCCTACACATCGAACCGGAATCGCCGACGTGGACTCCTTGCTAGACGATGCAATGCATCGGCCGCGTGCACTTCGTGACGCCATGGGACACGACACGGTACTTCTTGCGACTTCTCCTCCACCACGTTCCCGGTGCTACTTCGTACGAAGATCTGCGGACTGTAGACGGAGTTGTGTACGCTACGTATTAGCTTGCCGCACAAGCGCGAGGTCTGCTCGAGTCCGACGAGGAGTTTGACAACGACCTCGGCCTTGCAGCAGGAACCGCATCTCCACGACAGGTTCGAGAGCTGTTTGTGATTATGCTACTGTTCTGCAAGGCGTCCGACCCTGCTGCTTTGCTCGATAAGTATTTCCAGGACATGGCTGAGGATCTTATGCACCAAAGAGGCGAGAGCGAGTTGACCGACCACGTGCGCCAAGACGTCTTGAGTGCCATCGAGTAGATTCTCTTCCACAACGGGTCAACCTTGGCGAACTTCCCCTCGCTCCCACAGAACGTCGAGCTGCCATCAACTGACAGTGAGTGGGGAGACACGCAGAGTCTCGATGTGGTGCAGGCGATCATCGAAGCTGAGAGCCTTCGCGATATGCTTAGCAGCGACCAACGAGCGCTATTCAACGCTGTGGTCGAAGCTGTCGATGCACCAGCCTGTAGCAACGGCAAGTTCTTCTTCGTTGATGGCACAGGCGGCTCGGGGAAGATATTTCTGTACTCTGCTCTCATTGCGCACTTGAAGTCGAACAAGCGTCACGTTCTTGCCACTGCGACAAGGGGTATTGCAGCGTTGCTTCTGGAAGGTGGTCGGACGATGCGCTCCACGTTCAAGATCCCCATTCCGATCACTCATAACTCGACATGCAGCTTTGGCCCGGACACGAAGGTCGGCCGGCAGATCCAGTCAGCGAGCTTGATTATTATCGACGAAGCCTCCATGATGCATCGGCGTGTGTACGAGGCCCTGGACCGTTCGTTTCGCGATGTGATGAAGCGAGTTGACCCAGCCCTCGAGCACCTTCTGTTCGGTGGGAAGACTGTCGGCTTGGGCGGCGACTTCCGTCAGATGCTACCTGTGATCCCCAAGGGCTCTCGCAGTGCAGTGGTGAGTGCGACTTTGAACCGAGGTGCACTTTGGAGAAACATCCGAGTCTTCAAGCTCACAGCGAATGTCCGTCTTGCCGCCGGTCAACAAGCGTGAAGCGAGTACCTGCTCAGCGTGGGCGAAGGTCGCACGCCATCGAAGGTGGAGCTGCCGCAAGGCATCAGGCGTGTCACGATTCTGTCTGAGCTCATCAACTCCGTGTACGGCCAGCTCACGACCGAATGGTGGCGCTGACAAACCGTACAATCCTGACGCCGCTCAACGAGGACGTTGTTCGCGTGAACGACTTGGTGCTTGACGTGTTTCCGGGCGAAGTCATGGAGTATCGCAGTGCTGACATCATCCCTCCTGGGGCGATCGACAACGCCTCTCTGTACCCGACTGAGTTCCTCAACACCATTGATGATGCCAAGATGCCGCTGCACAAGCTCCGCCTCAAGATCGGCTGCACCATTATCTTGCTTCGCAACCTCAGCACGACGCGAGGACTCTGCAACGGGACACGATTGCGTGTGCAGGCGTTCTTCCCGACAATGCTACAGGTACGGGTGATAAGTCAAGGCGCGTTTTACGGCGACGTGCATCTTCTCCCACGGATTGCTCTCTACCCGTCGCAATCGCGACTTCCTTTTCGTTTTAAGCGCCTCCAGTTTCCTGTGCGCCTTGCGCTCGCCATGACGATCAACATGGCCCGAGGTCAAACCCTAGACATGGTCGGCTTCTATCTGCCCAACCAGCTCTTCACACACGGTCAACTCTACGTCACGCTTTCAAGAACGCGAACGGGCCCGACAGGTATCGTCTTTTGCGACGGCGGAAGCAACAGGACGGCCGTCAACAATGTCGTCTACATGGAGGTGTTGCAGTGACTGTAAGTCCATTTCGATTCCTAAAATACATAATACATTTCCAAAAACATTCTCCAAACATTCGTTTTTCTGAATTGGCCATTCAGTGACCGGGAGCGAGCGAAGCGAGCGGGCTGCGCTAGTTAGTAAAGAGGTTAATTCCACTATCTTTCTTATCACCAGCCCACAAAGCGTTCTTATATGCTTCGCTTTTCACTCGTTCGAATTCTCGATGGCGTTCATTATCTTTTAGCAACTTCTGGTATTTACTTTGCCTATCGGCAAGGTTCTTAAAGTTGGGATACATTGTTATTAGATCGAAGATCGAACGGTCGCAGAGCTAGAGATCAAGATCTGTAGAGCTCAGCTCTATATTGGATGATAGAAGTTAATTAGAAATTTATTAATAGATCCACCCATTCACCCAATAACGCATCCTACATTAGTCGGATTTGGGTTATTGTTGCTGCTATATCTGATTGGATGAAATGCGGACGGTGGGAAAGTCACTCCACATCGAAAGAAGAAACATGGTGACGTTGTTCTGCGCGATCGTCGGCGCCTAGGGAAACCCCTTCTCCATCAACATCGATGCGAGCAAGTCAGTGGACCACTTGAAGGACGCGATCGCGACGAAGCAGAAGTATGATTTCGCTGCGAGCAAGCTGGACCTGTTCCAGGCCAAGAAGGGTAACGCGTGGTTGCCAGACGATGACCAAGCTGCGCAGGATCTGGAAGACGGAAAGGTCGACAATGAATGGATCAAGGCGGTAACTGAGAAGAAGAACAAAATGAAGGAGACGAAGACTTTGCAGCATTGGCTGTTCGACAAGAACAAAATGCCTCAACCATCAACTGACCAAATCCACGTGCTGGTGGTGATTCCACCCCAAGAACCAACGGCTGCCACTCATCAGATATTCACATCGTTTCGACCGCATGCAGAAGGAATCAATTTACAGCTGCCTCATCTTTCACGTGAAGAATTAGTGGAGAAACTCTACTACGCGTTGACGAAGACCAACTTTGTTTTGCTTTCAGCGCCTGCAGGATCAGGGAAGACTTCGCTGTTGACGTTGTTTGCCCACCGACATTCTGAACTTCGCTACGTTCCCATCGCGTTTGATGATTCCAATGCAAATGCCACGGAACTTCTCGCCAGCCATGGTGTTGACGTTGTTCGAAAGACGTGTCGTGTACCGGGTGATACGCTGTGCGTCTTGATGCTGGATGATTGTCAACGACAGTACCACGATATTGCATTCTGGACTGCTCTAATCAAGGGTTCGTCGTCATGGTTGCTGCCACACATTCGGTTTATCATCTCCGCGACTCATTTGCTCGAAACAGACGCCCCTGAAAGTCCAATTGCGTTTGGTAGCATTCCGTGGAAGCTGACAAGAGACGATTTTCTGATCAGCGACGAGGAGGCGCATCGCTTCTTCAATTTTGAGAACGGATTGCCGTCGCAATTGCGATTTCCCACGTTGGTGGAAGTCATCATACGCGAGTGCAATGGACACATTGGTTCCTTGCGTAGCTCTTGTGATATACTGTTTGAGCACTACTCGAAGGCCGTCGCTCCAGTTGAAGAAGAAGTGTTCGTCTATTACCTGTCAGGCATCTTCGTCAATCAATTGGCACGCTGTTTCGGAAGTGGGCATACAACACCTGCCAGTCGCAATCTTCAATTGTTTCTCATCAAGTGTCTGGTCCGCGATCCTACATGTGGTCCGTTGGGTATGCAATTGAACGAAGATGAAATGAAATGCGTTACGCGGCTGAAGAAAGCAGGGATCGTTACTCAGGATGGCCAAGGCTTTGTGATGTTTGTTTCTCCCTTGGCAGAGAGATACTACAACAAGTGGCTGTTTCCAAATCGTGCTGAAAGCAATCCAAAGTCGCTGCAAGAACTTATCCGAAAGGTGATTGGAAGTATGTCTGCATCCGTGCTCAGGCAGTCAGTGGTTCGACCCGATAACTCCCCAAAGGGAGCTGCTTTTCAGCACCAATTTATGGCTGCTCTTGCGCTTCACACGCTGCCAACATGTTACATTTGTCCAGAGCTGTCAAGAGTTTTTCCAGATTCGTCTCGTCAGCTCGATCAGCGCATCGATGGTGAAATTGACTTCTATTTGAATGGAAGTCTGCGATGGGGAATCGAATTGCTCGTGAATGGTGACGGGATCGGTGAGCACATGGCTCGATTCGCAGTTGATGGGAAGTATGCTGCACTCGCAGTGAAAGATTATGCCGTCGTTGATCTCCGATGCAATCAGACTGGAAGAATCACAAACGTTATCCGCAAACCAGAAAGGATTACAGTTTTTTTCAAGGCAGGAGATTTTTCGACATGTCGCTGCATATTTGGATTAGTTGAGGACTCAGAACCAGTTACTTTGAGGCACTAATTATCTGAATGCACGTGGAGTGGCCTTTTGGCTATGAACATGTGGCTACCTGATGGTGAGTGAAGCTTGAGGTGATCATGGTTGAATAAAAGACTGAGCTTGAGGCGCACGTCGCTCTCTTTGAGAACTATTGGTGGCAACTTGTGCGATTTCTCGGTGGTGCAAGAAACAGGTGATTCAAAACTGCTAAGATCAGCTACATGAAAGAGCAACTTTGTTTCCTCTATAACCTCTCGAATTCGCTTACGTCGTTTTGCCGCCGTTTTGCCATCAGTTTGCCGTTCATCAGATGAATTCATACTGAGCAGCACCACCATGAGGAGAAACTCCTTGCTTCTATCTATAACCTATCAAAATCGTTGATGTTGGAATATGTGGCTTGGCAGTTGCGTATGGTGTTTTATACAGATCTGGCTGGTGTGGGTTTAAATCTCACCGTTCTAAACTTACAAAATATGCCCTCTCGACGTCGGACATTCTATTTTTGTTGATCAGTCGGAGGTTGTCCTGCGGCTCATGAGTCGGTTTCTTGAAATCTTTCCACTTTACCAAATATCTGTATTTACCTTTCTTTAGCTTCCTATGCTCGAGGATTTTTTCAACCTCCCAGATTTAGATGTGGACGGAAAATTCTGGACGGTGGATAGGATTCTACTGGACGACGAAATCTACTAAATGTGGTATCAATTTTGGGTAACGCAATGTCAACTAGTTCTCGCCAACTTCGCGGATTTCTCTTGCTTGCGGAGCAACGTTGCCACAGTAAGCCAGTCGATCTGTGTGCTTCTGCGGCGGCGCTTGTGTGGTGTTTCGTCTTGTACTGCAATCACGTCTTTGCATTGTTCGAAGATGGCAGCAGCGTCTGTCAAGGATATCCCGTCAGTTTGGTTGCCAAGTTGGGCGGCTCGTTCCTCGATTTTTTTCATGAGAAAGCGCAGATCACACAGCCGCTTCCTTTTGTTCCTGTTTTGACCAAGCTGAGACGGCGTTAAGTGTCGAAGCGTTGACCGTATCCCGACAACACCACCGTAGCCACACTTGATATGGCGGGCCGGAGGGTAAGTCCGTGTCCTGATGGAACTCGTGGAGCAAATCGCTCCAGCTCGCCACTTGATCCACTCTACTAGCTATGACTTCCTCAGTTTCATTTTGCTCTGGGCGGCGGACAAATCCTGCCGCCTCTAATTGCTCCAGAACTGCTGCTGCGACGTTCGCACTTGTTGGTAATCCTCTGCGGTTTGTTGGTGAACAACCACTTGATCAATCGGACAGTTGAGCACCGGTAGCTATTGCGAGACGTTGACGCGATACACGCTGCGCGCGCTGCAGCGACCTCCGCCTCTAATCTCTCGAGCTCTGACTGTTGCATGTCAGAAAATAACTTGCACTGGACCAAGGTCCAGCAGAAGTCACTCATTCTGTGGGTCCTATCGAAATGACTTGATGTTAGTATACTCGATCATTCTTGAAATTTCGGAAAATTCTGGATGTCTGTCCAGTAAATTGCGACGGGAAGGAAAACCCGTCCATAATTTTCTGGACAATTGGTTATTATCCAGATCGGCAATAGACAATGGAGCCTCTACTACTTTCAAGTCATTCGCTGGTTTATACAGAACATGATTGTTCTTGGAACGAATATGGAACTTATATCCATCTATCCCAACAACTTGATACACTGATTTACTCCATTTGACAGATTCTTTGCCAAATGTTTTAGGTTGTAGTTTGTATCGTACGTGGTCACCAATACTGAATGCACTAGATACATCATCAAATACATTTTTGTTGTGGTTCAACTCAGCTTGTATCACTTGACCACGCATCTCGTTAGGTGTCGCATCAATAGAACTATGTTCAGTGGAGTTGTAATTTTTCACCACATCATCTAACAGTTTCCGAGTCAATTTCCTGTTAATCCTCTCTAATCTCTGCTTGATAGTTCTATTGAATCGCTCAATCTTACCGAGTGCGTTATGCTTAGATTAGAATTTTCGTACCGAAGTAAGATCCGATGAGCTTTCGAGCCTTCTTAGCACGATTGACACCTCTGGTCAAGTTGTATTCAAACATATGATCTCCAATGACTTCTCGAATAGATGGATCAATCTCTACATTTTTGAAGATTGGTGTCATCTCACTAAAATAATCCTTGAGATGATCAGGCGTCTCAATATCGCATTCAAGGAATTATCTGATCATTCAAAATGTCATCGATAACCGCATCGTAGGTATCGATGGTTGTCAAGCGACCACATGGCATATCTCCACCAAGCGCCCAAAGGTACAACGCGTTTGCATCGTATCCAATGACCTTTTTCACAAGTTTACCGGATTCACCTCGAATTGAAATTTCGTTGCGCTTTGCATATCGATTGAAGATGATCGATGGACCTCCAGCAATCTTTGCCTTCATCTTGAAGTAGATATCCTTCTGTTCCTCATCAATACTCCACACAAGGCGATCTGCATTCAAGTCAAGCAGCTTCGTACGACGAAATGCGGAGATATTCATATCTTTACGAGCTACGTTACACTCTTTGCAAGCGATCATGATGTTACCATCAATGTGGCCTTCCTTATTATTGACCCTATCTACTGATGCCGTATCCTTGGTCTATTTACAGAAGCATAACGCACACATATATTTTTGCTTTCTAAGCACATTATTCACATGTTCGATGGTCATGGAGAATTCGCGGCCAGCTAACTTGTCTTGAGTCCGATATCCAGCAAATCGACAGTTCGAGAATGTGAATGGGGCACCAGGGTCCTTGCTTGGGTGGATTAGATTGCTGAAACAACTTTGATACATGACTTTTTCTGATAGGCCTGGGAGAGATACACCGTCCGTGAACATATCAAGATCAAAACGCGCGAACAGTTGACGCTGAGCGTTGATGGCATCGATGAATGGTACAACGTCCAGATTGTTGTACCAAACCAAAGATCTTTGGCGGACTTCATTCCGTAGTGTTCCCACACGAACTTTACTCGTTCATAGTCAGCAGCAGTGATACTCGTTTCGCGAAGCCTGCTATCGAAGGCACTCTTTGGTGGTATCGTAGTTTCATGGAGAACCTCGAAACTAGTAATATACTCATATGGGAATAGACCTTTTCCAGGCCACATGTGCAGCGGAGCTTGTCTTCACATTGGCAACATCCTAAATGTGTTTCAAGGTACTTCTCGCAGCTTGTTCCAGCAGGGACAAAATTGCTAATGTCGAGCATCTTGATTGTATCGGTGACAATACACATATATCCTGGGTTCTTAATACACATCCGAATATTTTCACACCCAAGAACATCGAAGAGATCATTCTTAATTAGATTGATATCATATCGAGCTGAATTAAAACCAAGCAGTGGACTTCTATCTAGCTGTTTTTTCAAAGTATCAAGATCTTTTTGAAAACGTTTTTTTTCAACTCGTCTTCACTGGTATTTAGTTTTGAATCAATCTTTTGAATGAGACTCGCAAACTTTTGATAGTTCAACTTTGAATCATCTTTTGAATGAGATTCGCAAACTTTTGATAGTTCAACGACAGGCCCTGCCACACGGACCTGCCCCAGCTCGTCGCCTCCGACTTACACCCCTGGCTTCTTAGCCAAGTTGGCCCACGGTAATGAGGAACGCATAGAGCTCCAGCTATTAGAGTACAGTAATTGCGCTCAATAGACTTCACCTTCATCATCATCACCCAGAACACCTCCATGGGTGGAGCCGGAATTACGACAATATTTACAATTGTATAAAAAAAATAAATTGTAACAATTGTCACAATATCTCTACTATTGGAGACCATGGCACAATCACTAATTGGGTAAAACAATCTTGACAATAACTCAATACCAATCATTTTTTGCCATGCTCTGGATAGTTGTATTTCTTAATCGCAATGCCTCTGCCTTCGAAGTCCTCGAACATATCTTCAAGAAGCGAGCGAGGATCTTTGTTAACAAAGCAGCGAACTTCTCTTCATAGACTATCACTAATCGAAACTGAAGTTGGGATGTGGCGATTGATATATTTTGTGTTTTCACCATGTGGAATGTCAGTGGTCGCAAGGACCGCTTCAAAATCGTAGACGATGAAATGGTCCGTATAGTGATCGATGTCCTTAATACCATACTTCTGAAGTATCGATTTGATGACATTTTCGCTTGGTTGGTAGATTGTGGGCTTCTTTACAAAACTTAAAATCTCTGTCTCCTCACATTTATTCCTCTTGAGGTTACGCAACTTCTCAGCTTCAGTGAACACGGTATCACATTTAGGACATTGATACTTCCCAAGGAAATTATCAACTTTAGTTATATACATGGCGTGATTGTCGTGACTGAGGATATTGATCGTATTAGCAAAGGTCTTGCTCGACTTACGGATGCGCTGAATATTCGATGTCTCTAGGTCCATCTCATACACATCAATATTTAATTGAAAACAATCTTCCAGCTCATCGAAGTGAAGGATATCGATTGGTTTGAAGTTTCGATAAAGGCCGAGTGAATAGACAATTCCTGTGAATTCGCAATACTATTTGAAGGCAGTCTTGACTGCTGTCTGAATCTTGCGGGGATCTTTCTTTTCATTCAAATCCAAGTGATAAGCGATGCAGTAGAACATACACTTGTTATTAGGTTTTGGGAAATTTATTATGTAACGGGCGCAGATCCGTTACACAGCGTCGAGACCCCGGTCCCGACGCTCAGATTGGGCTCTTGACTTGACGGTAAATTGGACTCTGCATTGAGAGGTCCAGACACCTCTGGACCTCATTAAACCTACTCTGGTGTCCCTAATAAAACCTATGTATGCGGTGTCGTCCTCTGATAGGATGAAATCTCATAGAATTTCCACCAATGGAAATGCAGCAAGAACACACGCGTCTCTGACCAATCAGAGACACGGGAGGGACAACTCTCTCTCTTATAGAATCTACTCTCTTGTAATGGGCTGTGGGCCCATTACATCATCCCCCTCTTCAAGAACTGACCAACGGGAAGTCAACCCAAGGGACGAGGACACGGAGCGCGCACGAGCGAGCGCGCGCGCTTTCTTCAACGGGCGATCCCGGCGCACCCGGGATCAGGCAGTTAGGCGAGAGCGCCGGCGGAGGCCAGCGCAGTCTTCAATCTTCTTCGGACGGCACCAAGGCACCCAGACTTCAACGCGCGATGGCTCAACCGTCGCAACAATAAGTTGGCGCCCGCGGCAACGCGGACGCACCGACGACAACGACAACTCAAGCACCGACAGTGGCGCCGAGCACAAAGACGCCAACAACGGCAGCGACAACGGAGGTCACGACGACAGCAACGACAGCCACGACGACTTCGGCCGTGGCACCCGAGACGATGACCGATGAGGCGATGGCGCGAGTGTTGGAGCAAGTCAACACACATCAAGGCACAAGCTTCGTAGCGCCGCCACGTGCAGCGCACTTCGATCCTCAACTCGGTGGAATCGCGGACTGGGAACGTTACCCAGTCCCTTATCGTAACATCTCGCACTTCGCCAATCCACGCAGTCTCACGGCCGACGAGATCCATGAGTGGTTTGTTCGCTACCGCAAAGCAAGGGGCAAGACGATGAACGTGGTCGCGACCGCGTTGCAACAGTCGTGGAATGCTTTCGCTCGTATATGAGACATTCCAAAACAAAAAGTGTCTTAACCCACATTTTATTTTTTTCGAGAAAAACGGCTCCAAAGAAGTTGCTTCGGTTAGGTACGAAATTGTGTTTTTGTGGCAATGGGTGATTGAAGGTTCAGAAAAGAAACTTGAATTGAACATGAATAAAACACCTCTCCTGGTAGACCCACCCGTCACTCCACGAAACATGGTCGTCCCCGAAGGACTTCGAGGGCTCCATGAGCGCGTCGATTCCGGCGACAACTACAGCGATCGCGGGAGCGACAGCTGCGGCAGCGACTCGGCCTTCGACTTTGCGAAGCAGTGGAGAAGAAGCGGCGCCGTAAGAAGTCAGCGTCAACGATGGCTCGACGAAAGACCGATCGTGAGACCAAGTCGCAAAACTAGCACTCTGGAAGACCCGTTTGTGGTTTAAGACGGCTTTTGTGGGTCCAGACCAGTTTTGTTTTGGGTACAGTTGTCGAACTGTTTAAAACATATTTAAATCATGAACAATACAGTTTCTGTGTTGGTTTCACATCCATTCACAGTTATTTTTGAGAGGGATCCCGTTTGATTCAGTTGAAAACACTACCACCAATCAATTCAGCGCAAAAAAACACTCCAGAAAATGTAAAAAAAAAAAACTTGTGATGTCGGCAAAAAAAAATTGGACACCTTGCGAAAACTCCAACAGCTCAGGAGCGGATTGACATCTCGGGCAGCTGAAAACAGCGTTTTGTAGTCGAAATCAAGCTCTATCCGACCGTACCAATAACTCGGATTTTTTCCTTTGTGGGTTAAGACACTTTTTGTTTTGTGTGGTCTCATATGGAACAAAGGCGAGATCGAGTCGACCGTCGTGCGCTGGGAGACCGCCCAGCGCGAGCACTCGCTCGGGCGATTGCGCGAGGAACTTCATCGTCTGTGTGAGGCGCGGCGCATAACATGTCACGTCGATGTTGAGGAGGGTTGTCGTGCTTGCGCGGAGGCCGGGGCCACGCGCGCGACTTGGACGGAGTAGAATGCCGACTATCGTCGCCATCAGAATGAAGAAGATCTTCGACGGGCGCGCTCTCTCTCAGGCTAGAGCTGCTGGGACCGTGCTGCCAGCTGGTCCTCGTACTGCCGGACGAGACCAGGGATCTCAAGCGCGAGCGTCGGCCCGTGCTCCCACGTATCCTGATCATCAGGGAAGCCAAGCCAGTGGACGCGATAGAAGCGAGCCTTGGGGATCGCACTCTTCTTCTTCGTACCGCCACGACGCATACGCGCCGTGGCCTCAGGATCGGGGCGATCATCGTGGTCAACAATACGGTCGACCACCCACCGAAGATCACCGTTGGCATCAATCAATCTTGTGGATCATTCGTGCGACAGAGTGTCATACGCGTAATCTGAGTGTTCTGATTGGTTAAAATATGTATGTCGTTCAAGCCTGCTGCTGGTCACTCTGATGGACTCTTGCGCTTTCTTCCGCGTTGGTGCAAGTCGTTGGCCCGGGCACCTTCGCGAACCAGACGAAGCACAGTCGTGACCTTCAGCTGACTCGTTCGGCGGTCGTGTTGCGGTGTCTTCCATGGTAAACCGCGGACACCAATCTCAAACAAATCCACTGCCTGTCCTTCGTTCAACTGCGTTGGGACTGTCGACTGTGTCTCCCGCTTGATTGCATCGGACAGTAGATCCATCATGCACTTCCACACCGACAGGGTCTTTTGTTTCTTGCGTGTCGACATGTCCTTAGGCTGGATCATCCTGTAGGGTGGGTACCCTCGAGCCTTGTTGCCAAACATCCACAGACGCCAGGCTTCCAGTAGCGTCGTGCTTGGTAGCTCAAAGTCCTCTGGAACGACGTGGAAAGCACCACCCCACTGGTGATACTGGAGTTCAATCTCGTTCTCTTCTGCGTTGGGGGCAGGATTGTTGGTGAGAACACCCGCTTCAGTCAGCACCGAGCGTATCGTGCTCGTCAGAGCGTCTTGGGTGATGTGACCCGCGGCAGCACCGTTCCTTTCGAGCACCAAGGCTACTTCTTGAGTCACAACACCAGGGATCTTTTCGAAAGCAGCTCTCGTCAGCTCGTGTTGTTGGTACAACGAGATGTAGGGTGGGATGCCGGTGGGTCGCATACGCTTGGACTCGTCTGCAGTCACCATGGCAGCCAGGCGACGCGCGTGGTCGGACCGAAACAAGTACGTCGAAAACAGTGAGTGTGTCGGTGGCAGTGTTTGCGTCAGGAACTGGTGGTGGTACACGAGAGAGGCGGCACATTGGTGCAGAATTGGTCGGAGTCGACTGTCTTTCCACAAAGCCGGGTACGTGCACTGGACTCCCTGCTGTACGTCGTCGTTTTCATCGTCGAGAAAATGTGGCGGTAGCTGAGCGAACGTGGACTTGTTCAGAGGCAGACCAGCAACAACTCGACCCAAAAACTGGTCACCGGCAGCCTCGTAGCGAAAGTAGCGATCTTGTACGTTGCCCAACGACCAACCACACCGTAGGCAGACACTCACGATGCCGCCGGTACTACCGCTGCAAGCGTACGTTGCAACCCCCTTACGAACCGAATGAGTGCCGTACAACTTCGGGCCGGTCGTATCATGCAGTGCGCGATCCAGCGTTTTGCTGAAGCGCACTTTCTGGTTCGAACCCGGGAAGAGCTGACCAGGTTGCTGTCCGGAATGGCACGCTAGATAGATCGCGAGAGCGGTGATCCAGCAGATGCCCGGTGAAAGGGAGTTGGCGTAGATGTGGCGTGGGTCCTTCGGGCCGCGACCGTCTTGGTTTGTTTTCGTCTTGTGTAGAACAATACCAACACTATCATCGATCGCGAACAGGTGTGCTGTGTCGATGGTTTGCACGGACTTGGAACGGCACATGAGATTCCATTGCGTGATCAAAACCAAATGCGAGAAACCACTGTCATTTGACTGCAACGTTGAATGGCATAGTTGCTCGTAGACACCAAAGGGCATCGGCTCCTTCCCTGATGGCTTGCCCTCACCAGCTTGCTGTCGTCCAGCTTGGATACGGCCGAGGCCACCAAAAACCGCAGTCAGGTCTTGGCCATACTCAACTGGAAGCGGTAGTCGTTGAATTCGATACACGTGCTTCATTGCACTGCGATAACCTTCAAGAGTTGAGACCTTTAATGGCCGTGCTGAGTCGTTGAACCGCGAGATAAGGAACGTCTCAAACAACTCCGGCGTAAACGAGTGGACGTTGATGCTACCATCATCATTGAAAAAGCGGCTTGGATCCGCTAGTGTCTCGTTCAGCCACTTGCCAATGCCCCGCAGGTAGCTTGCATACGCTGTTTGAGTAGACTCGGCGATGCACGAGCGACGTACTACATCTCTGTCCATTGTACTTATCCACCAATTGGGAACTGGAGTTGCATCGTGCTCAAAACGTCGTACGTTTTCCTCTCAAGAGCCAGGGCGGTTGCACACACCCAAGATAGAACCAGCATTGCATCACTCCATTCGCTCATTGATTGAAAACGAAGGTCATTTGTCGCACGCTGCACTCCAAAAGTTGATTGGCATCACACGAAAGTTTATGAATCAGCGGCGGCGGGCCATCACGAACAAAGCGCGCAGTGGGGCCGCCATGCGGCCCCGGAGTCGACGCATCCGCCTCACGATCGATGGGACCAGCGCTACGCTGGTCTCGACTGGAACGAGCCACGTCGTCTCGATCCTCCCCGCGAGCAATCCCACGGGTACCAACAAGATCACCGCGCACAGAACTCGGACTTAGAGCGTCGAGTTGATCGTCTGCAGAACTTCCTCGTGCCAGATCTTCAGCAGAAGGCAGACGACGCCCGGTCGATCAGATCGCGACACTTGAGACGGAGCAAGAGTCGCACGGGATCCGGATGTATCAGCTCGAGCAGGACGCTCGAGCTCAGCGTCAGTCTCACGAAGCCTTCCGTGAGGAATTCCGGGGGTGGCGTCGCGAATTTGATCCCGCTGAGCTGCGCGACCTTCTTCACGAACAAGCCCGCCAGAACGCCTAGCTTCGTCAACGCCTTCAGCAATTAGAGGATCGGCTCGAACGCGCTGAGTCGCGAGCGGAGAAGCGGACGTCAACAGAGGCGCCGGGACAGCCCGACCCAAAGAGGCAGCGGAAGAACGCGTCACCGGACGCGTCGACTGGTGACGGAGGCGACGGGAATCCTCGTCGCGGAGGTCGGCAGCGAGATCCGAAGAAGTGGGGTACGGCTTCAGGCGCCCAACGTAGAAGGTCGGGTGCAAGCGCAACTTCTTGGGAAGTTCTAGCGTGTAGGCGTCACCGACAACGTTGGTAACTTTAAATGGACCAATATATCCTGGCAACAACTTGTTCGATCCCAAGTGACTGATGAGCCGCTCTGGTAAGTTCTGCGTCGAGAGCAGAACACGATCTCCCACATCGAACTTGGTTCGATTCGAGCGGCCGCTCGAATCAGCGTTTTCCTTCTGACGGTCGACTGCGTCCGCGACGGAGTCTCGCACAAATCGCACAATGGCTTGTCGCTTTTCGACGAAGTCGTTGATCGACTTCTCTTCTCTCGGCGATAGGGTCGAGAGCTCTGGCAATGCATCGAAGTTGAACTCGGACGACGGGTTCTCGCGCGCAGCGGTAGTTAGGACCGCTGCTATCACCGCTTCGATCGCATTGAGGTCTACGTCCATGTCTTCATCTCCGTTTCCAGCGGCGGCCGGAGACACGGGCTTTTCGTCGACGTCCATGCCGGCCGGGTGGTCGGCATATCCGTTGTCGATAAGGTTGTTCTCTGTGGAGCCCTCGAACTCGGGGGCACGAGCACGGCCTGGGTTTGCTTGAACTTCCTCACAGTCGAAATATTGAACGTTTTCAAAACCTTGAGCATCACCGTGGACCTGGCCGGGGCTAGGACCTTGAACTTGGGTCTCGTGCTGTTGATTCACGCAACCTGATTGGGTGGGACGTGACGCGTCATCGTTGGGTGCAGATGACCGAGCAGAACTTGTCACTTCCAGCGTCGAATATCTCAATGCTCCTCCCACACCTGAATGAGAGCGACCCGGTGAGGCAAAGAGCGTCGCCGGGGTACGCGGATGACGGCCATAGTTGACGTAGAAGGGCGTCATCCCCGACGACACGTGCACCGAATTATTCAGTGCGAACTCAACAAAAGGCAAGAACTCGCTCCACTCACGGAATGACTGCGAAGCACATCTTCGAGAACGCGATTAACGCGTTCAGTCTGCCCGTCTGTTTCGGGATGGGCAGCCGTCGACATTTGCAAGCGAGTGTCCAATAGCTTGAACAGCGATCGCCAGAAGAGGGAGGTGAATCGAGGGTCTCGATCCAACACGATGGTCTCCGGGAGGCCGTGGAGGTGGAAGACACTGTCGAGAAACACAGCGGCGGCCTCTTCTGCTGTGATCGTTTGCTTCACCGCCGCGAGGTGAACCATCTTGGAGAGACGGTCCACAAAGACCATGATCCTTGAGAGTCTTTGGGGAATCCGAAGACGAAGTCGAGGCTGACGGAGTCCCAGACATCACGTGGGACTGGGAGAGGCCGGAGCGGCGCCTGTTGAGCGGGTGACGGCTTCACGCGCTGGCAAACTTCGCACGTGGGGACCCATTTCCGCACCCACTTGTACTGGTGAGGCCAGTAATAGTTCCTCGAAAACGAGAGAAATGTCTTCTCTCGTCCTAAATGACCTCCGACGGGCGCATCATGATGCTCGTGGATGAGACGAAGTCGAATGTCGTCGTCATTGGGGACGTCGGTCTTATCGACGCTACAGTAGAGGAGACCGTCGGCAAGCTGGTACCGGCGGACACGAGCACGCACACGAGGTGTAAGTCGGAATAGTAGTGACTCCGAACCGTCAGAGCCGTCAAAAGATAGGAACTCAATTAACTCTTGGCAGACAGGGTCGGAGGAGTAGGCTCGGCGAATGTCGTCGGTGAGCGACGACTGCACAGAGTGAATCGAAGCGTTGAGACCTTCCTCAACGCACCTTGGGCATTCTTGAGGCGCCGACGACTCATCGATCGGCGCGCGCGGGTCGTAGTCCGGGCGACGTGAGAGCGCATCCGCAAGGATGTTGCTCTTTCCCGGCTTGTAGTGTACAACAAAGTTGTACTCGGCGAAGAACGACAGCCAACGGGCCATCCGTTGGGACAGGTGCGGAGACTTCGTCGCCGTTCGCAACGACGCATGATCCGTGTAGATGGCGAACTGCTGTTCGCCCAGCAGATACACTCGGAACTTGGCGAGTGCGTACTTCATGGCAAGGAGTTCCTTGTCGTGGACCGGGTAATTCCGCTCGGCCGTCTTCAGCTGCCGTGACTGGTAGCTGATCACTCGCTCACGGCCCTCAACATCAAACTGCATGAGGGCGCAGCCGATAGCATAGTCACTTGCGTCGCAAACGACGTGGAAGGGTCGATCGTAGTCGGGGAGCGCCAAGATCGGCGCTTCTTGTAGGCTCGACTTGACCGAGTCAAAGGCCTGCTGGTGCTCAGCGGACCATTTCCACTCGACGTCCTTCCGCAGAAGCTGCGACAGCGGCTGGACGAGGGCTGCATAATTCTTCGTATACTTGTGCAGATAATTTGCGAGCCCCAGCCACTGCCGGAGTTGCTTCTGGTCCTTGGGCACTGGCCAGGCACAGATCGAGACGACCTTCTCAGGATCGGAACGGACACCGTCCTTGCTCACATAGCAGCCTAGCACCAGAATTTCCGGTGCGAAGAATACACACTTCTTCAGATTCGCGTAGAGCTTGTGTGTTCGCATCGCTTCGAACACTTGGCGAAGGTGTTCAGTGTGAACATCCTCCGGCGCCCTGCCGTCCTCGGCCTTGCTGTGGACAAAGATGTCGTCGAAGTAGCTCGGCGCGAAGCTGCGGAACGGCCGCAGCACGTGCGATACCATCCTGTTGAAGGTTGCTGGTGCGTTCTTGAGACCCTGAGGCATCACTAACCACTCCCAGAGCATTCCACTCGGCGTGCTGACAGCCGTGAGCGGGACATCCTGCTCGCGCATAAGGATCTGGTAGAAGCCATCCATCAAATCGATGGCACTGAACACGACCGACCCGGACATCGTCATGTCCTTCCGAGGTATCGGCGTTTGTGCCGGTATCGTAGCGTCGTTCAGCTTGTTGAAGGCATGAACAATCCGCCAGCCGCCAGTAGCTTGCTTGACGCAGAACGTTGGGCTCGAGTGCGGGGAAACCGACTCACGAACGTGGCCTGCTTGTCTGTGGGCCTCGAAAAAGGCATCAATAGCCTCAACTTGATCGCGGGGAAGCGGCCACTGGCGCATCACACAGTACTTTGAGCCTGGCACGAGATCGATCTCGTGTTGAACACCGCGGCCAGGCGGTAATGCTTTCGGGACTTCGTCCGGAAAGATGTCTTGGAACACCAAGACGAGTTCGTACGCCTTGCTACCTGATTCCTTGAGGGCCTCTAGAGACTGCGCTGCGTAGCGCTGCTCACGCTGGGACTTTCAGGACGCGTCGGGATTCATTGTCGACGCTGTCATGAAGTGATCATCCTCTGCAACGATCACGCACACCTGTTCGATCTCACCACGCTTGAGATCCTTCAGAAATGTCTTCATCGAGATCGTGCCACATTGCACGATCTCCGCTGCCACACACGGGGGGTTTGGCACTCGGATGTTCTGGAACGCCGGCGCCGCGGTTGTATTGACAGCCGCCAGGATGTCTTCCTCCCCGTCTTCCAAAGCGACGAGACACGGTTTCTCGTCGCATACACGGCCTCCATCTTCGCAAGCGATGAGACACGGTTTCTCATCGCAATCTTGGGACCCGGTCTCTAAGCCGGCGTCATCTTCACAAATCATGGTGGAACCGCCACGTTGCGCTTCCTCTTTAGCAAGAAATGCGTCGACGATGTAATCGACCGACGCCTCGTGTGCAGCGCGCGCACGTTTCGCGCGCAGACGCTTGCGCTTCCCAGCGTGTGAGCCCGGCTTGCGTCGAGCTCGTCGTCGGCGCGGCGTCGACGGCGCCATCGATGGAGCATCCTTGACGGGAGTCGAACTGGTCGACTCGCAGCTATCAGCGCCGACAGGGCCATCGCTCTCTGTGGCGGCTGTAGTAGCTGCGGATGAATATACGGACATGTTCATCCACCAGACTTCGTCGATAACGGCGAACGCTTCATAATCGATGGTGCCGGACGCGACAGCGCCGACACTCTTCACGGACCGACTTTTCCAGTCGATCCGGGGTTCGTGGCGTTCGAACCACGGCAAACCGAAGATGCAATCGAACCTCTTGTCCATGTCGATTGCGAAAAACACATCTTCCTTCTCGGATCCACCGAGAACATACTTCATGTGTACCGAATGCTTCGGTACTTCTCGCGGCCTGCCGTCTGCAAGCCGAATCGTCATCTTCTCTCCTTCATCTCGAATCTTCATGCCCGAACACTCCTTCAGGCAACCAATGCGAACGAAATTCTTCGTTGCTCCGCAATCCAGCAGGGCTGTGATCGGCTCATCCATTCCGGTCACTCTCACGCGAAGTGTGACCAACTTGTTGGAGCCACTGCTGGTGGTGGAATTGAAACACGCCTCAGACGTGCTGGGGCCAAGGTGACGGTGCTCCACCGTTGCACGCGCCGCCTCACTCCGGCCAGTAGGGCGCCCCGCACCTACTGGTCCGACTCGTTTTTTGACGAGTCGTCCGTCAGCTGGACGGATCGGCCCCGGGCGACCGACGCTGGTGCCGGCGCGAGACAATCTTTGGCGTGGTGGCCGGCTTTCTGGCACCGAAAGCAGCTCCCCTTCTTCGAACTCTTCTTCGCGTAGCGGGTGCCACCACTACCTTCTCCACCGTGGAACTGCAAGACAGACAGATCCATTGGCTCCGGCTCAGACGGAGCCTCCGAGTAACGGTTGCGATAACCGTAACTGCGCGCCTGACGAGCGTTGTAGTCTTCCGTCAGCACAATCGAGAAGGCTTCCTCGAGGGTTTCTGGATAAGTCCGGAAAAGCTGTGTCTTCGCTGGGCCATCGCGGAGACCCGTCATGAACATCGCGACTTGTGTAGCCATGTCGATCGGCTTTCCGACGACGCACGATGCGAGATACCGCATCCGCTGGATATAAGAGTGGAGGTCGGTATTACCTTGTTTCGCGCTGAGAAACTCGGCGCGCATGCGGAATTCGCTCTGCGGCGGCTCGAAAGTCGACTGCAACTTCGACTTGAAGTCTTCGAGCGACCGAAAACATTTCCGGTCGGCAGACCTGAGGCCATAGGCCCAAGTCTTTACCTTCCCAGCCAGTTGCGACATGGCATAGCGGATCCTCTGTTCTTCGTCGACGATGAGCCGGGCGTCGATTGCCTCGTCCAGCTCGCAGAACCAGCGACGAAGTGGCGTCTTCTTGTCGCCACCATATTTGGATGTGTCGATCGTGAGCGGTTCGACACGCGGCGAACTCTTCTGACGCGCGAGAGTCTGCGCCTGGGTGCGCGCGTCATCGAGTTCACGCATCA